>CATIUR010000005.1:79217276-80669776 GCA_949592205.1 Helichrysum umbraculigerum | reverse complement strand
ATACAAATATTATAGTGTCCATTATATTATAATGTTTTTGTGGATAATGCAGTTGACAAAAATGAGCTGGAGCATATTGTGGATAAAACTGAGACATCATCCGGACCGGACTACAAGTTCTTGATGGGATATGCTAACGGAAAACGTACCCCATACCCGCCATGGTGGACCTGTGACAAAGTAAGTAAACGATTGACAAGTAAACAATATAATTTGCTATAATTTGTCATCCAGTTAGGAATACATTTTCACATTTCCCTAATAAAAATCTTAATACGCAGGTACTCATGCCGGTCAACATCTAGAGCAGGGATCATTGGGTTTTAATTGTATTGGATCTCCGTACTTGGGATGTCACGGCATATGATAGCTGTAAAAAAATGAAATGCCACAAGGAAGTACTACTAATTGTTGAAGATTTAGGTCAAAATGTAGTTAGATATCTAGACGCCATTGGTTTTTGGAGGCATCTTGATGAAGGAAGGTTTTTTGAGGGTGATACCCGTGAGTTTCATACTCACATGATGGAGGAGGTGCCTCAACAAGGTGGGTTTCTAGGGGATTGTGGGGTATGGGTGTGCAGAAACATGGAGAAGCTTGCATATCAAGAAGACTATAGGGTGAGTGGGGAGACTGATTTGATTGCTATGGACTATAGGCGGCGGATGATTGATACTTTCTTTATTGCACGTTTTGATTGGGAGCCGGCGCCACCACCATTGCCACCGCCACCGCCACCGCCACATACTTCTTAGGCTTATATAGTGATAGACGTAGTTGTAATGTAAAACAATTATGTAGTAGTTATCTTTAGTTTACTTGGAATTTGTTGCCGTTGCAAAAAAAATCACGTGCGTTAACAATTATGTACTAGTTAACTTTAGTTTACTTGGAATTTGATGCCATCGCAAAAAATCATGTGCCTTCGCAAATCGCAAAATGGATTTTGTGATTTGCGATTTGCAATTAACCTTATCCATTGTTGGTAAGATTTTCACTAAGATTTTCTGACATAACCTTATCCACCTTTGCAGATTTTTCGTATATCCTTAACTTGATTGAAATCTAGCTTTAAATAGAGCTCATTACATCAGTCTTCATTCATCTTCATATTATTATCTATTTCAATTATTTATATCTTTGGTAACAGAATGCAACTGATTGACCTTACTGTGTTTTCTGGGGGGAACTTCGTGATGACAATAAGTCGTACGAAAATGGGGTGAAACAAACATTCGTCGATTTTGATGTTAATGAGTTTGATATCAGTAAGTTATTTTCCTATCTTAAGGAGACAATAAATTTCACTTTTAGTGATGTATACTACTGTGAGGCCGGCAATCTCCAAAATGCTGGAGCTCGTATGCTTGTGTCCGATGAAAAATGGAATACCGTAGTAAAACATGCAAAAGAATGTTGTCACGGTATTGAGTTATATCTTGTGTACATGGATGAAGAACCCGAATTGCATTTCAGTGGGTATGCGAGTGACGACAGCAACGGACATTACTACCGATGAACGTTTCGAGTAGGGATTCACAATGCCGGTCATAATCACTTTGTGGCGTCGTGCAAATCGCAGTTATCTTTCATATGTTGTTATGTAGGATTTAAATTCTAGTGTAATGTCTTTTTAATTTCCGTGTGTATGTTGTTGTTATCCTAAAAATAATGTGTTATCCATAAAATAATGTAGTAGTTGACAATTATGTAGTAGCAAATGTATTTTGCGATTTGCGACTGACCTAATCCATTATTGATAAGATTTTTGGTGAGATTTTCTGACATAACATTATCCTTTGTTGATAAGATATTTGAAAGCGATTTTCTGACATAACCTTATCCTTATCCGTTGTGGATAAGATTTTTTTAGATATTAAGTGACTTTTCAGGGATTTTGAAGATTTTTCGGATAACACTATCTCAATTGAAATGTACTTATAACATGACCTCACAAGATCCGTCTTTAATCTCAACCATTTGTAAACGCATTCACAACCAATTGTAAACACATTTTCCATTCGGCAAAAACCCTTTATTCTTCAGTTCCATTCGATAACATTTTCAGGTACGAGTTCTGATAAGATTTAGTTTTATTTACTTTCATTATGGAAAAGTTCAAAGTTTTTATATGTTATGGTGGTCGTTTTGAATATATTGATAACATCCCGATGTATTTGCCAATAGAGTGTGGTAGAGTGCCATTAAAACTTCCAGTGGCACCAGAAAAACCCATGACATGCAAAGTATTGTTGAAAAACGTTTTAAAAAAGGTTGTTCTGCCACTTGATACACCAGTTTGTCTGAAATATAAAGTAGATCAATATGTTATTGATATAAATGATGATGCTGAAGATTTTGGAGATTTTTTGTGCCATGCAATTAACAAGGCTCCGATAGAAATTTACATTGCCGATATTGTAAGGAATGTTTCGGGTATGGGTAGCAATCAACCTGGCAGTTGTAGTTCTGGCATTCAAAACCAATATCACCAACAATTTCAACAACTACACACTAATGAATATAACCAACAACACCAATATCAGTCATTTCAACAACCCTTTCAACAATTTCCATTTCCTTTTCAACCACAATATCAATTTCATTATCATGCGGCTCCACAAAACATGCCGATGCATAACTATCTTACACAACACACCCAAGACATGCCGATGCATAACTATCCTACACAACACACCCAAGACACATCTTTTAAGGTACATGAAGAAACCCAAGATGATTCTAAATACCATGAGAATGTTCACTATGATCACACGAATTCAGAATACTATGTGGAGGAGCCGGAGGAGCCGGATCCACATCCTGATGATTTTGATCATTATGATGAAGAAAATGTCAATCCACCTAAGGATCATGACCATCCATTTTGTAATCACATTGTTAGTGATGATGAGGATGATGAGGAGGATGAGCCTGATCCAAGAGATACATATGACAAACCAATACCACAAAGAGCAGCAGAAAAAGACATATTCTGGAATATGCCATCGCCTTTAGGAAACGAAGAAGAAGAAGTTCAACAACGACCAGTGACCATGTACGAGACATCTAGTCGGATTCGAGAGGGCCAAACATTTGAAACTAAACAAGAATTTCTTCTCCAGTTGCATACAAAGTGTCTCGAAGAAGGTTTTCAGATTAAGCTTAAGAATTCAGACAAGAAAAGGTACTCAGCAAAATGTATCTTGCCTAATTGTGATTGGAAGATTAGTGCAGCGTGTATCAAAGATAGTCACAACTTCCAAGTTAGGAAGTTGCGTGATGTTCACACTTGTTCGCGTACTCAAAACATGCCTAACAGCCGTTCTGCGAGCAAGAAAGTGCTTGGTAACATCTTAAAAGAGGCGATGAGTTTGGAAGGACGTGTATACAGAGGCAAAGAAATCAAACTTGATATGACTGAACGCTTTAAAATAAGCCTTACATACAACCAAGCCTGGAGAGCAAAATGTTACGCTATAGAGTTGTTGAGAGGTACTCCAGCTGAATCGTTTACGAAACTTCCCATTTACCTCCACAACCTAAAGCTATATAACCCGGGGAGCATTACGAATCTCCGTACAGACAAAGAGAATAAATTTGTAATGTGTTACATGTCCATAGGTGCAGCTGTAAGTAATGATTGTTGGTTTACATCTTATGTTCGCATACGTACATTCATATATAATTTATGTGTTATTTAATCTGAACTTGCATGTACGTTCTTTTGTCAACCATACACGCCCAATTATCATCGTCGATGGTGCCCATTTGAAGGGGGGTTACTTGGGCACTAACTTGATTGCCGTGGCGATGGACGGTAATAATGGCATCTTGCCACTAGCCTATGGAATTGGGGCGGGAGAGACGTCCGATGTTTGGACGTGGTTCTTAGGAAACTTACGAGACGCCATTGAATCTGCAGGTGGGATTAGCAACCTGACATTCATCTCTGACAGGGCTCCAGCAATTGCATCCGGCATCTCTGCTGTGTTTCCAGAGGCATTTCATGCCTTGTGTTGTCGTCATCTGTTGATGAACTTGAAAAGCAAATCTTCAAAGGTCAAGCACTTCGAATGGCATTATTGGCAAATGTGTAAGGCGTACCGTAAGTCAGATTTCGATCGCCATTATGATGCCATTTCTAGACATTTACCGGCTTCAGCTAAGGTTCTTACGGACGTGGGGAAAGAAAGATGGTCACGGCATCATTCAACAAGGACACGATATGCTTACCTCACAACTAACAGTGCGGAGTCCATTAACGCCATGACCAAGCATGCAAGGAAACTGCCGGTCACAATGCTATTGGAGTTTTTTCGATCTTCAGTACAACAATGGTATTTCAAACATCGGAATACTGCCGCAGCTATTACAACACCTGTCACACCATATGCGGAGCACAAAATAGGTAAAAGGATTAACAAATTGCTGCGCTGGAGGGTTAACCCATCGACAAATACGATATGTGAGGTGGTGGACGGGAAGAAGAATGGGACAGTCAACTTGGAAGCGAGAACATGCACTTGCATGCAATGGCAATTATCCGGTTTACCTTGCGGACACGTATCGGCAGTGACCCGTCACTTTCATATGGACAATGTAACACCCCCGAAATTTACTGTTCTGCGGAAGCATAGTTTGGGGTGTTACTAATCAAATATCACAGCACAAAGATAAAGTAAACGACATCTATATGCAACGTTTGTAAATTGGTTACATTCCATAGATATATTGTTTGAAAACTTAGTGTTTTCGTATACAAAAATGTAGTTTCCCTAGAGTCCGCGCGTATAGCGGGAGATTCTATTACATAATCATAATATACAAAAGATAATGCTAAGAATCTCCGTTAATGCAGTTGTGTTGAAATCATGCGACTCTAGCTAAAATCCTGGAGTAATCCTACTCCATCCGGGTACCTGAGAAAACATGCTAAAAAGTGTCAACCAAAAGGTTGGTGAATCTCACAGGTTTGTAAATAATATCGGCTTTGAACACGAGATTTCATTAGTAGTGCCCGTAGGCGTAAAATCAGCCATTGCAATCCAGCAATCGTAAATAAATAAGTTTATACCGTTGCCATGAGGCTCATAATCGAAGCTTAACCCGTAAATAATAACTTTGCTCCCGTGACATGCTCGTAATTGAGCAAGCATCCGTAACGAATAAGTTGTCACCCGTTTATACGTGTAAATCGGTACGTGGCAGCGCTACTGCCCCGGGTGGGGAGGGTCATTTCCCTAATGGATCCATTAACTACTGTTCGCGCTTAAGTCCATAACTAACGATATATGATGGAGAGACTTCTGTAAATAGTAACAACTCATGCAATTCCGTTTGGTATAGTAAACAGTTTAGTACTTGTGTTCAAGAAAAAGTAGTAGCATGTATCTCCCCCAATAAGATAAAACAGTAAAAGTGGGGCCGTAAGACTCACCTGAGTCTGGTAATATGCCGTAGCAAATAGCAAGTAGTAAATATAGCAAGTAGGTTCTCCGAACCCGTAACCTTCAAATGCCTATTCATATGAAGTTATGTAAGTATGCGTCTCACGAGTCGTTTCGTTTAGTTGTACACAACTAGTATAGCCAATGTTTGTTCGTATGTTTGTAATTGTTCGTTTGTTTGTAAAACATGTTTGGGCCCGTTGGTGACTTAGTTGAAACGTTAATCTCGACAGTTATATACTAGTTTGAATTGTTGTGCTTGAAAAACATGTTTCAATGTACCTTAAATGTTATATCGTATAGTCGTTTGAAGTCCGAAATGTATAACACTTAACTTGGAATTAAATTTGTAAATCTGCTGTGTTTTGCGACACAAAATGCGACACTAAAGTTGTCATGCGACACAAGGATTGTGTCGCATGAAGGATGCGACACAAAGTCCATACGACACTAGGGTTGTGTCGCATGGATGCGAAATGCTGATTCAACAGCGACATAGTGATTGTGTCGTATGGGGTATGCGACATAGTGGTTGTGTCGCATGACTTGCGACACAAAAGTATCTGGTACGACATAAGATACGACACAAAGGATTTTATGCGACATAAAGGCTAAAATACGACACAACATGCGACACAATGCTTGTGTCGCATGGATGAACACCAGCCCAGAAACTTACGGGTTTCAAGAATTTTCGACCAAAAACGCAAATCTAACCCATTTTTGAGCTATAAAATCGTGTATTATTCATGTATTAGGTTATATCTAAGTTGTGTACACATCAAAACATCAAAACATTACATCAAATTGAATAGATCTAAGATTTTAGGATTTTCTTACTTTTGCAAATCGAGCCAAATGGAGGATGAAATGATGAAAACGATCTTGATATTCTTGCTCCACTCGTGATGGTGATTCCGAATATGTAAATTTCGGGTGTCGGTTTGGATTCCGAAAATTGGGTGTAGATTGGTGGTTGAGAGAGTTTTTGAGAATGTGGGTGTTTTGTTGGAATGAAAATGAAAGAGGGAAGTTGGGGTGGGGGTGGGGTTTGGCTGATCCCACAAGGAAGGAGGGGGAAAATACTCCCCAAAACGCGGTATTTACTCCGTGTCCTAATCGGTTAATCACTAAATTTTAATATTTAGTCAAACGTTTATATTCTTAAAATGTAATTAAAGTATTTAAATAAAAATACTTTGGAATTAATAGTAAAACATTTGTCGCACTATTTTAATTATTTAAGTCGCATTTATTACGTTTTGTTGCGTTAGTTAAAATGTCGTCACGATAATATATAAATGATGCTCGTTCGGTTGCGTATTTTATATAACAAAATACGTTCTCATTATTTAAGAAAATTTCTGTCACCAACGTCCAAGTAAACTGTGTCGGACTCTGTCCGGTTAATTTGCACGATTCATCCAAATCGCGTAAGTATACACACATATATATATAATTCACCTTATATATATACAAATAGAGCCTGTAATTAGTCCTATTACATACTAATTACAACTAGTTACAAACAATTAGGCATAATTAATTATCCTAATTATGCGGGTGTTACATTCTCCCCTTGTTAAAGAAATTTCGTCCCGAAATTAGCTTGAGTGCACGGACGGTGCGTTATCTGGGAAGAGATGTGGATATTTCTGTCGTATTTGGTCTTCCCGTTCCCAGGTGAACTCAGGGCCGCGCCTAGAATTCCACCTAACCTTTACGATGGGAATACGACTCTGTTTCAATCGTTTGACCTCACGGTCCATGATTTCCATAGGTTCCTCGACAAAATGAAGTTTATCATCGATTTGGATTTCGTCGAGCGGTATAATCAGTGTCTCGTCAGACAGACATTTCTTCAAGTTAGAAATGTGGAATGTGTTGTGTACGCTGCTAAGTTCGGCAGGAAGTTGCAGGCGATATGCCACTGGACCAATCCTTTCAAGGATTTCGAATGGTCCGATATATCTAGGATTTAGTTTGCCTCGTTTTCCGAATCGAATAACACCTTTCCACGGTGCCACTTTGAGAAGTACCTTGTCCCCTACCTGGAACTCAAGGTGTTTGCGTCTCACGTCAGCATAGCTCTTCTGACGATCACGTGCGGCTTTCAGCCGGTTTTGAATACCAATGATTTTCTCAGTAGTTTCTTGAATGATATCTGGACCCGTGAGTTGGGAATCTCCTAACTCAGTCCAACAGATAGGCGATCGGCACTTACGCCCGTAAAGTGCCTCGAAGGGTGCAGCCTTTATGCTGGTATGGTAACTGTTGTTGTACGAGAACTCGCACAACGGTAAATGATTTTCCCAAGAAGTACCGAAGTCAACTACGCAGGCTCGTAGCATATCCTCCAGTGTTTGAATAGTTCGCTCGCTTTGGCCATCGGTTTGCGGGTGATAAGCAGTACTCATATTCAGACGAGTACCAAGAGATTTTTGTAATGATTGCCAAAAGTTAGAAGTAAAACGGCTGTCCCTATCCGAGATGATCGAGATAGGTACACCGTGTCGCGAGATGATTTCTTTGACATAGATGCGAGTCAGACGCTCCATCTTGTCGGTTTCCTTGATGGCCAGAAAATGAGCAGATTTCGTGAGACGGTCCACGATCACCCAAATGGTATCGCAACCACTCAAAGTTTTCGGTAGTTTGGTAATGAAGTCCATGGAAATCTGTTCCCATTTCCATTGAGGAATTTCAGGTTGTTGGAGCAACCCCGAGGGTCTTTGGTGTTCGGCCTTGACTTTGGAACAGGTTAGGCATTTACTGACGTACAAGGCAATGTCAGCTTTCATGTTAGGCCACCAATACAACCCTTTGACGTCGTGATACATCTTGTCAGCACCAGGATGTACAGAGTATCGAGATTTGTGAGCTTCAGTCATCACCAAATCTCGCAAGTTTCCGAATTTGGGTAACCATACCCGGTTAGAGAAGTATCGAGTCCCATCGGGTTTGATTTCGAGTTGTTTATCCAATCCTCGCAAGGCTTCATTTTTCAAGTTTTCATCGTTGAGTGCTTCGAGTTGAGCGGTAAGGATTTGAGAAGGGAGCTCGTTATGAATTGTCATAGAGAGTGCTCGGACTCGAAGGGGTTTCACTCGTTCTTTTCGGCTTAAGGCATCGGCAACTACGTTAGCCTTGCCCGGATGGTATTTGATCTCGCAGTCATAGTCACTAAGTAACTCAACCCAGCGACGTTGTCTCATGTTTAGATCTTTCTGATCGAATTTGTGTTGGAGACTTTTGTGATCGGTAAAGATAGTGCTTTTCGTACCGTAGAGATAATGTCTCCAGATTTTCAATGCGAAGACCACAGCACCTAACTCGAGGTCGTGGGTCGTATAGTTTTTCTCGTGGATTTTCAGTTGTCGTGAGGCATAGGCAATGACTTTTTCCCGTTGCATCAACACACAACCAAGTCCTTGGTGTGAGGCGTCGCAGTAAACTACGAAATCGTCGGTGCCCTCGGGTAAGGACAAGATTGGTGCACTGCAAAGTTTGTTTTTCAATAGCTGGAAGGCTGACTCTTGTTTATCCGTCCAGTCGAACTTCTTATCTTTCTGAGTCAGTGTGGTTAGGGGAACAGCTATTCTTGAGAAGTTTTCGATGAATCGGCGATAATAACCAGCAAGACCTAAGAATTGTCTCACTTCGGTTGGAGTGGTCGGTGACTCCCAGCCCTTGATTGCTTCAATCTTGGCGGGATCAACATGAATTCCTTGGCTGTCAATCACATGCCCGAGGAATTGAACGGTTCGAATCCAGAACTCACACTTAGAGAATTTGGCATATAACTCTTCGTGTTTCAGAAGTCCTAGAATGGTTTTCAGATGTTGAGCATGTTCCTGCTCGTTTCGAGAGTAAATCAGGATATCATCGATGAACACAATGACGAATTTGTCAAGATATGGTTTGCACACCCGATTCATAAGGTCCATGAATACGGCCGGTGCGTTGGTCAACCCGAATGGCATCACTTGGAATTCATAATGCCCATAACGAGTTCGGAAAGCTGTCTTTGGGATATCATTGTCACGGACTTGGAGTTGATGATAACCCGACCGTAGATCAATCTTTGAGTAAACACTCGATCCCTGGAGTTGGTCAAACAGATCGTCAATTCTAGGAAGTGGGTACCGATTCTTTATGGTTAGCTTATTCAGCTCTCGGTAATCGATACACATGCGGAAAGATCCATCTTTCTTTTTCACAAATAAGACCGGAGCTCCCCAAGGCGAGGAACTTGGTCGAATGAATCCTCTGTCCAGGAGTTCTTGTAGTTGGTTAGACAACTCCTGCATTTCGGATGGTGCTAAACGGTAAGGGGCTCGTGCCACGGGTGCAGCTCCGGGCACAAGTTCAATTTGGAATTCAACTTGTCTAGGTGGCGGAAGTCCGGGCAAGTCTTCAGGAAAGACTTCCGGGAAATCCCGCACGATCGGAACATCCTCAAGTCGCTTCTCCTCCGACTTCTTCTCCGTTACATGTGCGAGGATGGCTTGATACCCTTTTCGTAGGTATTTTCTCGTTTTCAGACAGGATACAATATTCAGATTCCGTCTACCGGTCTCCCCTTGTAGGACTAAGGTTCCACCGGAGACAAGAGGTATGCGAACGAGTTTGTCATGACAGATGATTTCAGCTCGGTGTTTGGATAACCAATCCATACCGACAATAACATCGAAGCTGCCGATCTCGACAGGAATTAAATCAATGGGAAACGTTTCGTTCGTGAGGTTAAGTGTACAGTTGTGTATGATGCTATCAGTCTCAATCAGTTTGCCGTTAGCTAATTCAACAATGTATTTAGCATCTAAGGCAGTGGGAGTTATATCAAGTAAAGGGCTAAATTTCTCAGAAATGAAGCTTCTATCGGCACCGGTATCAAATAACACAGAAGCAGTAATGTCGTTGAGAAGGAACGTACCCGTCACGACGTTCGGGTCTTGTCTGGCTTCCCCAGCCTTGATAACGAAAGCTCTACCGCGAGCAGGGTTGTTGTTGTTGTTTTTCAGCTTTGGGCAATCTCTCTTGAAGTGCCCTGAATTTCCGCACCCAAAGCATGCCTTTGGTGCATCGGTGTTGGGGGTAGAAATGTTGGTCCGGCAATCCTTGGCTAGATGCCCGAACCGTTTGCAGTTGGTGCAAGGGCAAGAACCGTCATGGTGGCGGTTGCATTTGGGACAGTAGGGTCTGCTCCCGCTGTACCCTTTCTTCTCCGAAGTTCCAGATGTATAAGCCTTAATGTACTCAGGCTTTTTGTTGGAGGTTTGGTTGGATGTGTTGGGATTTCCTTCCCACTTGCGTTTGTTGTTTGCAGATGGGGTTGAAGTGGTGCCACGGCGGACAGAATTTGCCGTTAGTTCATGGGCCATACGGATGGCGCTCTGAATAGTACCCGGTTTGGAAGAAGTTACCAGGTCTTGGAGTCTCTCAGGAAGACCATCAACAAATTTCTCGATCCTCTTGTACTCAGGATCGACCATGGTTGGGCACAGAAGTGCCAGTTGGTGGAAACGGTTTGTGTATCCGGTGATGTCATCACCCTGCATCTTGTGGTTCCAGAATTCCACTTCTAGTTGTTTCAATTCATCCCTGGGGCAATACTCGCCCCTCAACATCTTCTTCAACTCCTCCCACGGGAGTTGGTAAGCAGTAGCGACACTCACAGTCTGGGCGTAAGTGTTCCACCAGGTGAGTGCGGTGTCAGTAAAGGTACTAACGGAGAACTTAACCTTATCTCCCTCCGCACAGTTGCAGATCAGAAATACAGACTCAACTTTCTCGATCCAGCGTACTAGACCGATAGCTCCCTCAGTACCTGCAAAGTTTAGAGGTTTGCAGTTCTGGAAGTCCTTGTAAGAACAAGGTTTAGCAGCAGAGGTTTCAGCGGCATCGCTGTTTCTTGAAGAATTTGGTGGAGTATTCCGAGCCAAGGCTTCAGTAACAGCCTGGGTTATAAGGGAGGTAATCTGGGCATCTGTGTATGGTCTTGACTTTGGCGGCATGATTCTTCAATAAAAGAAATGAAGATACATGAGATTTTGTAGAAAATTGTAATGGTCACAGATGTACATGTATATAAGCAGCAATACATAACATCAACATGGAAAATGACAATTTATGTGAGTTGAAATAGCAAGGAAAGTTTGATAGATAATGTGGGTTCAAAGGTTACATCCTACAGAGATATTACGAAAGGTGTCGGGAATTGTTACATCCGACTAGTTTATAGAGTAGATCATTCGGTGTTGTTGCAGTTCAAGATTTTCGAGTCTTTGTTCCTGACGGCGGAATTGGGTAGCCAATACGGGCAACGTGAGATGTGCCGAGTTCTGAGAGTTATGTACAGGATAAAGGCTGTTTCGAGGTGATCTTGTGTTCCTCCTGGCTACTCGTGGGTTCCGTGACCCATGTGAGTGAGAGTGTGACGGATTAAGTGGTGTGTTTGCCATCCTGTGGCAGAGTGTAATTATGACGAGGCTAATATATATATACACATATCATATCCAGCCTAGTGTCTAGCACGTATCAAGTAATGGTCCGGTTCTCTCGTGGTCAGAGTCTACTAACGTATCCCCGTTCAACATAATTATTTCAGACCTTACATCATCTTTCCTTAATTGTACATAGTTGATCAGGCTATGTTAAATTAAAGTCGTATGCTGTAATTCCCGAACCAGTCATGTCTAATAAGAGAATACTGCCTAACGGTCATAGTCTAGGCCCACTAAATGCAACCTAGTTCACTATAACCTTAGGCTCTGATACCAATCTGTAACACCCCCGAAATTTACTGTTCTGCGGAAGCATAGTTTGGGGTGTTACTAATCAAATATCACAGCACAAAGATAAAGTAAACGACATCTATATGCAACGTTTGTAAATTGGTTACATTCCATAGATATATTGTTTGAAAACTTAGTGTTTTCGTATACAAAAATGTAGTTTCCCTAGAGTCCGCGCGTATAGCGGGAGATTCTATTACATAATCATAATATACAAAAGATAATGCTAAGAATCTCCGTTAATGCAGTTGTGTTGAAATCATGCGACTCTAGCTAAAATCCTGGAGTAATCCTACTCCATCCGGGTACCTGAGAAAACATGCTAAAAAGTGTCAACCAAAAGGTTGGTGAATCTCACAGGTTTGTAAATAATATCGGCTTTGAACACGAGATTTCATTAGTAGTGCCCGTAGGCGTAAAATCAGCCATTGCAATCCAGCAATCGTAAATAAATAAGTTTATACCGTTGCCATGAGGCTCATAATCGAAGCTTAACCCGTAAATAATAACTTTGCTCCCGTGACATGCTCGTAATTGAGCAAGCATCCGTAACGAATAAGTTGTCACCCGTTTATACGTGTAAATCGGTACGTGGCAGCGCTACTGCCCCGGGTGGGGAGGGTCATTTCCCTAATGGATCCATTAACTACTGTTCGCGCTTAAGTCCATAACTAACGATATATGATGGAGAGACTTCTGTAAATAGTAACAACTCATGCAATTCCGTTTGGTATAGTAAACAGTTTAGTACTTGTGTTCAAGAAAAAGTAGTAGCATGTATCTCCCCCAATAAGATAAAACAGTAAAAGTGGGGCCGTAAGACTCACCTGAGTCTGGTAATATGCCGTAGCAAATAGCAAGTAGTAAATATAGCAAGTAGGTTCTCCGAACCCGTAACCTTCAAATGCCTATTCATATGAAGTTATGTAAGTATGCGTCTCACGAGTCGTTTCGTTTAGTTGTACACAACTAGTATAGCCAATGTTTGTTCGTATGTTTGTAATTGTTCGTTTGTTTGTAAAACATGTTTGGGCCCGTTGGTGACTTAGTTGAAACGTTAATCTCGACAGTTATATACTAGTTTGAATTGTTGTGCTTGAAAAACATGTTTCAATGTACCTTAAATGTTATATCGTATAGTCGTTTGAAGTCCGAAATGTATAACACTTAACTTGGAATTAAATTTGTAAATCTGCTGTGTTTTGCGACACAAAATGCGACACTAAAGTTGTCATGCGACATAAGGATTGTGTCGCATGAAGGATGCGACACAAAGTCCATACGACACTAGGGTTGTGTCGCATGGATGCGAAATGCTGATTCAACAGCGACATAGTGATTGTGTCGTATGGGGTATGCGACATAGTGGTTGTGTCGCATGACTTGCGACACAAAAGTATCTGGTACGACATAAGATACGACACAAAGGATTTTATGCGACATAAAGGCTAAAATACGACACAACATGCGACACAATGCTTGTGTCGCATGGATGAACACCAGCCCAGAAACTTACGGGTTTCAAGAATTTTCGACCAAAAACGCAAATCTAACCCATTTTTGAGCTATAAAATCGTGTATTATTCATGTATTAGGTTATATCTAAGTTGTGTACACATCAAAACATCAAAACATTACATCAAATTGAATAGATCTAAGATTTTAGGATTTTCTTACTTTTGCAAATCGAGCCAAATGGAGGATGAAATGATGAAAACGATCTTGATATTCTTGCTCCACTCGTGATGGTGATTCCGAATATGTAAATTTCGGGTGTCGGTTTGGATTCCGAAAATTGGGTGTAGATTGGTGGTTGAGAGAGTTTTTGAGAATGTGGGTGTTTTGTTGGAATGAAAATGAAAGAGGGAAGTTGGGGTGGGGGTGGGGTTTGGCTGATCCCACAAGGAAGGAGGGGGAAAATACTCCCCAAAACGCGGTATTTACTCCGTGTCCTAATCGGTTAATCACTAAATTTTAATATTTAGTCAAACGTTTATATTCTTAAAATGTAATTAAAGTATTTAAATAAAAATACTTTGGAATTAATAGTAAAACATTTGTCGCACTATTTTAATTATTTAAGTCGCATTTATTACGTTTTGTTGCGTTAGTTAAAATGTCGTCACGATAATATATAAATGATGCTCGTTCGGTTGCGTATTTTATATAACAAAATACGTTCTCATTATTTAAGAAAATTTCTGTCACCAACGTCCAAGTAAACTGTGTCGGACTCTGTCCGGTTAATTTGCACGATTCATCCAAATCGCGTAAGTATACACACATATATATATAATTCACCTTATATATATACAAATAGAGCCTGTAATTAGTCCTATTACATACTAATTACAACTAGTTACAAACAATTAGGCATAATTAATTATCCTAATTATGCGGGTGTTACAGACAACGTGTCCGGCTTTGCAGAGAGGTATTTCACCACGGAAATATATCGAGCGGCGTACAGTGAGGCTATAAGTCCACTGCCTCATCCTTCAGAGTGGGCCGATCCCGGTAATCTGCAGATTTGCGTACCGCCGATACTTGTGAAAAGGCAATCTGGTCGCCCACCTGGGCGTGCACGCATTCCTTCTAAAGGAGAGGAGAAGGGAAAATACACAAAGCAATGTAGCCGTTGCAAGGAACATGGTCATAGTCGAGTTAATTGTATGGCTCCATACGATAGAACAGACGAGCCAAGCCGATCAAGAACCACAACAATATCCAAGTCAAGGTCAAAATCAAGATCCAAATCAAGATCGAAAAAAGTGAGTTCTCAAAAATATTCATATAAAAACTAACATATTACATTGTATCATTAATGTCATCCTCAAATATTTACTTGCAGAAAGCGTCCACAAAATCAACGAAAAGCCATATCGAGGACGAAGCTTCAACCACGTCTCAACCGACTCAGAGCTATCCAAGTGTTCATTTGAGTGACCCTTAAATTATTTATAATAGAAAACCTATGTTATGTACTAGTTAACAATGTTATTTATGTTTTTATTATCGTGCTTAATTTGAGTGAATGAAATTGCTTGTTGTTCATTTTTACATGTTTGAACAATACTAAAACATCTTCATTACATAACGATTAACGTTACATAACAATTAAATGGACACTAAATAAACAGCTTATATAAGGATTAACATAATTTGGCAAACATCCAATTGATTGAAACATAGATACGAATTACAAGATTTGACTACTCACTAATCGAATAACCGTCTTGCACTTGAAGAACCAGTATTAATTTTAGAAATTCGTACTGGCATTGTTTGATCAGAATTTGAGAAATGTGACAGATCGTTACGTGTAACATACACCTCAATTTCTCTATGTATTTTTGCGTAGACAGTAATCTGCTTCAGTTGGTCGACATCATCAGTTATCAATTGTAAACCGGTATCTAGGTCTTTATCTTTCTCTTTAAAGTAACAGAACCACTTCTCTGGAGCCCAATAACCTAGCTCTTCCAAAGCGTAATCCAGAAATTTGGTGGAAAATTCATCGACATCTACGCAGTCAATAAAGGTCAACAAACCTTGCGTGTACATTCTTTTTGCGCCCTGAAAGTGTCCACCGTGATGAAAAGCGATTGAAAACAATTTGGGAACTTCTGCGTATAATTCTTCGGTAAATGATTCTTCATTAATGGATCGGAATTGCCAAAAATGACCTGACTGAACCATTTTAAAAAATTTTATTTTGTATTTTCTGAAAATTCGTGAAAATCTTAACAATGTGTTCCTGCTTACAGTTACACTATTTATAAATGGCAGAATATCACGAAAATCAGAGAAAATCTTATCGATTAATCTTATCCGGATATCTTATCCAACAACTTTAAATCCCGAAAATCACGGAAAAGCTTATCCAAAAATCTTATCCAAAAATCTTATATCTCGAAAATCACGCAAAATCTTATCTAAAAATCAAGTTATCGGAAAGGGGAGCACACACACACACACACACACACACACACACACACACACACACACACACACACACACACACACACACACACACACACACACACACATATATATATATATATATATATAAATAATGTGTATATAAATAAATAATGTGTATATATATTTAACAAAGTTTTAAAAAAATATATGCATATGAATGAAAATTTTGTGAATACGATATATAACAATAATGTAAATAATATTAAAGAAGCCATACCTTTGATTTTGCGGCTCGGTAGTGATTGTCGAGCATCGTGAAATGCAAGAGCAAATCGCAAAAAAAAAAAAAAAAATTTTGCGACTCGTCGAGGAGAAGGAGCAAATCGAGTCGAGCATCGTGTAGTGCAAGAGCAAATCGCAAAACGCAAAAAAAATTTGCGTTTTGCGACTGGGCCGAGGTGCAATCGCAAAACATCCATTTTTTCCCTGCTACTCGGCCAACCGACTCGATTAGTGGTGCAATCGCAAAAAGCAAGAAACCCGGTCGCAAAATTTATTTGCTTTTGCGATTGGGGGTGGTATATCGTCAACTTTTTTTCGGAGAGGGCAAAACGATATATTAACTTAAAAAAAGTGGCATTTTTTTTAATTTCCCATTTTTGTTTGTTTTATATAATACTTGTTGAAAATTATACCAATAAAAATACATTTAAAACCGAATCCATTTATATATTCTTAATCAAGTATCAAATAACACAAACAAAAGTATTTAAGATCAAAATTGAAAAAGGAAGATATCAAAGTCAAAACATGACATTTTTAATGGGACCGATGGAGTAAGTATTTTGTCTTTTTGTGATTTATATATATGGATAAATAATATATATTATAAAAAGTTTCAAATTGAGTAACTAGTGTAAGTGGTAGCCAACATGCAATTTATCTTAATATCACTGATATTTTTTATAATTTCAATTTAAAACAAAAATAATTAGGAGCTAGATTTTTATTTAGTACTAGCAGTTGTCCTCGCAAAACAGCGAGTAGTTATCACAATTTATTTCGTTGATATGAACGAATTAAAATGAATATTAGATCTCCATATAAGAATACTACTTATAATAATTTATAGATAGTTTATGTATCTTTTTGTCTATTTAATGATTTGAGAGTATTATCAATATATGATACAGATCATTATAGAAAGAGATATAATGAAACTGGTTTCCTTAATAAAAGTTTTCATTCTTGTATATTTGGGGGTAGTAATGTAATTTCCCATATTGAAAACCTTAAGGCACTAAACAAAAAGGCAAAACAAATTATAATGTAGTATATATAGCAGTATTTTAAGACCCGGTTCGATCGGCCCGGTCGGACCGTATATTTAGGGAATTCTAGCTCAAAAAAACCCGGTTTTTTCGATACTTTGACTAGTCAACGACCCGGTTGACCCGGCCAGTCGGACCGGGTTGGACCGAGAACCGGACCGGCGCATTGACCCGGTTTCATGTTTTTTTATTTATTTATTACAATTTCTATGTACATTTAATCATTTATAATTAAGGAATGTTGACTGATTGTGTATTTCAAGAATAATGAGGGTAATGAGGGAATCTTTGATTGATGTGTCATCACCATTTATTACTCTATGGATTATATAATTATTATATTGATGTGTATTCCAAGAATTACAAAGGAATTGATGTGTCATCACTCTTTATTACTATATGGATTATAATTATTATACATAATATAATTAATAATTATAATTATAATTATAAAAAAAAATAAAAATTCACTAAATACTAATACTGTATACAATTATTAACTCCGGTCCGACCTTCCGGCCCAACCGGTTCGACCGGTCCGACCAGAAATTAACACTTTCCGGTTGACTAAAAATCTGGGTTTTAAAACACTTATATATAGATTGGCATATACGTACGTGTAGGAAATGGAGGAAGTGGTTGTCCACCACCAGGCTCCACGATAACACACATGGTCCACGCTTCCCATGTGAACATTTTTGAAATCTACTATAATATCATCGAGATCTACTATATTAATTTTACTTAATATCACTGATAAAAATCGAATATTTGAAAGTTAATATCAATTCTGTGATTTATATATGGATAAATAATATAGATTACAATCCCTTAATATCACTGATATTTTTATCAATCTTAAATCCAATGAAAAATATTATTCGACGATATAACTGGGAGTCTGGGACGAACTGATTGGGTCGACCTATAGCACACGAGAAAGATACTTTGACCAATTAATAAATATAGAGTTTAAAAATAATGAGAGAGAAAATAGACGGTATATACACTAAACGTATCTTTTTGCACTAAAATAATGCAAAAGTGTAAAAAAGTCACTCCAGTGTTAGCACTAAACACTGCACTATTATAGTGCAATGACAAATAGTTTTTAGTGCAGCACCAAATATAGTGTTGCACTAAACTCTGCACTAAACACTATTCACATTAAATAATAATATATATAATAATTAAAATGTATTAATATGATGTATTAAATATATATTTGCGTTTAATACTTCTAAAATAAGTAAATATAATATTTTCTATTATATTTATCAGAAAAACTTCGTAATTTTTATAAAATTTTCATTTATATTCTTGAAAGTTTTCAATATAATGATTGTTATTGTATCTCTTATGATAATTTAACAGTTATATAAAAAAATTTAATATTATATTGTTGAATTGTGTATTCTAAATCCATTAAAAAGATTTAGTGTAAAGATTTAGTGCAACACATTGGAGCAACTTTTTTTTAGTGCAAGCATATTCAAAAAAGATTCTCATTTTGCACTAAAATAGTGCAATTTGCTACACTAAAATAGTGTATACATTGGAGATGTTCTAAGTGTACAATTGTACAACATTTACAAATACGTTGGTTTCATTTTGGGAATAAAAACCAAGTTACTATTGTTCATGATTTGAGTTTGAGGCATAATCCCAACAAAATAAATATTTTCATTTTAGTGATTCGATTTACGATTTTGTATATGAGTTCACTGTCCCCTCGATTCTTTTATACATAACAGCAATTATGCAGAGTAAGCTACAACATATAAACGCACAAGGGGTCGACAACGTTTTCTTACAAGTTTTTGGACTTCAACGTCGAAAGCTGACATTCACGACTCCCATCCAACATTTAAGTCTGGATCGCTTCTGAAGGTTGCATTTTTTTATTTTTTTTCCTTTTTAGTTGATTGGTGATCTGTGACTCATTTTAACTCTGAGTTTAACATTCAACCACTACACTTAAAATCTCACCCATTGTGAAACTCTAGTGTTTCAATTGAACATTGAGCATAAAACTACTCCTCGTGATCTGTAAAAAATTGAATGGACACACCCATATAGTATAATGGTACCAGAGTAAGGTTTAAATGAATACATCATATTTTGGTGAGAATTGAAGAACTAATCAGATAGCTCCTTTTAAAAGGGTATAAAAGTCTTAAAACAAAACTCTCATTTTTCTCATATTTTTTAAAATTAAATAACTCAAAAATGGCTAGTCAAAAAATGATAAAAATTCCCTATAAAAATCAGCGTTTTTTCTCTTCAATTAGACATCTCACATGATATACTTTCGACGAACTTTTATTTTTCATTTTTTATTGAGTTTTGAAAACAACTATCATATGTGATACCAATGAATATCACATGTGATACTACAAAGTATCACATGTGATGGTAAATTCTACAATTTTTAAAACCACCAAAAAAGAAGAAAAATAAATTCGTCGAAAGTATAATATTTGAGATGTTTAATCGAAGAGAAAAAAATGTTGACTTTTATGATACAAATTTTTATAATTTTTCACTTAACCGTTTTTGAGATGTTATATTTTTTAAAATTGGGAGTAAGTGGAGTTTAATGAAAATGAATGATTGAAATTGATTATCTATTCTTGTCAAAATTTCCGTTCTCATTTAAAGTCAACCATGTTTAATGAAAATGAATGTGAAAGTAATCATGCAAGTAATTGCATTGGAGATTTGGAGCCTTGGAGAAGGAAGAGGCTCACTTTAAAACAAGTTGTTGGGCCTAGACAGGTACATCATATGTCCATTACATTTGAGCCATTTGAGTCATTTGAGGAGGGCCCAAACTGTCACATATCCATGACAAGTTGTTTACCTGTAAAAAAAAAAAAAAGGGATAAGCAAAGTGTTTTTAACTTTTGTAGAAAGTCAAGTCGAGTATTGCTAATACACTGTTTATCATTTTTCATGATGTGTATATATTCTTCATTCTGTTGCTTTAAATTGTAAGCATGTTAGATTAATGATACTTATACAATTTTTTTTTTTTTTTTTTTAAAGGGTATTCCCGTTTTTAACAGGCTCCCCCGGGTTGGCCAAGCTTTTTGCTTGTGATGTACGCGGCCTAACCGTTGCCGTGGCCGTTTCCGAACCTTCCCGTGGCCACCCAAGATTTTTTTGCTTCTAGTGAGGTTCGAACCTGAGACCTCTTGTGAGGATAACAGGACGCCAACCACTAGGCTATCTTGTGATGGTTAATGATACTTATACAATATTTTATGTTATTTGTTATTAACTTCTTTTGTTAATAAAACCGTGTAGACAAACCTTCCTACTCCAAATAAATGTACCCGTAAAAAGCAATTAATTAGAAAAAAAATTTCTATTAATTATTACAAGTACATAGTTTCACCACTAAATTGCTACAAATTGCAATAATAGATAAGTTAATACATACAAGTGACATCTGATCCAATATTGATATACTTAAATAGTACTCCGTATATGAAATGGTCATGTAACTTAGACCATTCGACAAACCCGTATATTCACGGGTCCATAAACTAGTGTGTATAAAATATAAGCGCATTCTAAAAAATACATAAAAATCGAAAAAACAATTGAGACACATATATGAAAAAGAAAGTGTAGAATTGTGCAACAGCCGTTCTTTTAATATTACTCCATCCATCCTAAAATAATTGTAACCGGACAAAAAATATACAGTTTAATAAAAACATAATCGTTATTACTTTCTCTGTCTTAAATTTTTCAGAATGACAGTTTTACATATAACTAATTAATTAGTGTTTTCTTTAAAGTTTGTAACCTTCTAGCGCCCTAAACGCATAAGGTTATATGTAAGTAGATGTCTCAAAAGACCATCCATGCTGGTTGTCCACTCAACTAGTTATGTCCAATGAATATCGTTAGTTTTTGAAAACGTGTACGGCCCGTTGGTGACATTTTGTAATAATAATTCTCAAAGACATTATTATCATGTTTCGTTTCGTTGTATACTTATAAAAGTATATGTATTACGTGTACGAGTAGCATCGTATATAGTTTAGTTGTTGTTACGCAAAATTGATACTTTACTAAGTTGTGTTTTCAAACAGCCTGTGTGTTGCGACACAAGGTCTTGTGTCGCAGTGAGATGTTGCAACACAGGAGTGGTATCGCGGGTCGTGAAATTAAATACGTATGCGACGTAAGGATTTGTGTCGCAGATTGTGATTCCAAATAAATATGCGACATCGGGGTTGTGTCGCAGTGTGTACGATTTGATTTCAGTGCGACACGGGGGTTTGTGTCGCAATGTTGCGAGGATTGATGGGTATACCACATAATGCTTATGTCGCAGTTGTTTGCGAGAATCGAGTGTAGCGACACGAGGCTTGTGTCGTAGTCGTCTTATCACTTCTGCAACACAAGGGTCTGATTGGTTTTCGTTTTAATCGTTGACTTAGTTAAACATACTCGTTTGACCCGAAACTTTTGCATGACACTTAATAATGTTTTAGTAGTTGTAAAAAGTAAGTTTTATGATCTTTGGTAAACCCGAAAGTGTCGTTATTTAATTTATTCCAAAACAGTCCCTGTGGTTGTTTTATCATATTTTTAGACGTCTTCGTGGCTCGTTTTGACTAGTATAAAGTTCGAGATAAAATCCGAGAAAATTTCCCAATATACCCTTATGTCTTAGCTTCTCAAAATATATTCAAACATAATTTTTAGTGGTATTTAAGTCGTTCAAAATTAGTAAAGATTAACCCTATGTCCAGCAGCAACAATTTCTGACATACTGTCGAAGATTACTTTATATCTCGAGTTTTACTCCACTTCAAAAAATGCAATTATACTACTTTGAAAGCTAACAAAATTTGTAGTTTCTAGGAAGAAACCTCAAGTCATTTGGTGTAACACACTCAAATTTCGGTTCGCGGAAGCGGTCGGGTCGGGTGTTACTAAATCAAATATCACAGCATAAGATACATAATGAACAACTCTAAATGAGACGTTTGAAAATAGTTATTACATTTCCCAAAATATAATGTATACAAGTTGTGAGTTCGCAAAATAATTTCAATACATAATTGTAATACAAAAGTTATGCAGAGAAATCCAGTGGTGAAAATATGCGACTCGAGCTAGCATAATCTTGTAGCAATCCTAATCCTGCTGGGCACCTGAGAACACATGCTAAAACGAGTCAGCTATAAAGCTGGTGAGTTCATAGGATTGTTAGTTGAAAACATAAAGTATAAAACCTTGTATGTTTTGAAAAGTTGTTTTAAAATCAACGATTTTGATATGTATTAAATTGAAGTTGTAACACTAATGTGTAAACGTCTAACGAGGTATCTAATACCTAAGTAATAGTGATATGTACCTAAGTACATAATAATTGAGGCTTTCCGAGCCTGAATACATTTCTAGTATTATATAGATTTAACTGAGTGATGCAATACATGCCTAAGTTTGAAATCAAGTAATGTATGACCACGTCATATGATGTTTGAGTAATAATTGGTAGCGTGTTGCATCCAGCAACGTAATCGTAGCCTCACGGACTATTGTTGAGTGTTTATGTTATGTTCGTTACCCGGCTAGCATAAGCTATCCCGAACATGTTTGTAAGTTACTTGTGTTCGTTTACCCGGCTAGTATAAGCTAACCCGAACATGATCGAGCTAACGACCTCGCGTGAAAACTCACCGACCCATTAACTAATGTGTGTGGATCACGAGCATAAGCCCGCCCATCCATAGAGTGTATCGCTTTACCGCGAATACGTCCTTGTGCCCACTGCAATACCGTGACATCGTTTTGTGCCCACTTTACCGTGGCATCGTTGTGTGTCCCTTCTAGAACATCGTCCGCATTGCCCGCAAGCAAAGTATGTAATTGAGCCGGCTGTACAACGACAAGCCCGACTGGTGAAGTGTAGAGTTAGTTGTACTACGACAGACCTAGCTAAGTAAATGAGAGCCATCCGTACTACGACGCGCCTGACTTGAGTAGTTGTGTTTGTATGTATGTATGTATGTATGCCAATATGCATATGTAAATAGTAAGAAGCACCAAGTGCTTGATATAGTGTATGAGTATATATATATACATATATAAGTCAAATCTACAAACACAAGTAACAGTGTATCATGCCACGCATGAAGTAATATATTGTATCTAAATATGTATGTACAATACTTAGATATAAATTGTAACACATTGAGCCTAGGTATGAACAGTTATCACCTAGTTAGTTTGTATTAGTATAAAGATCCTATACTAACGTTTGTCACTACTGAATACTCCTAGTCTCAGCCTAGCAAGTATATTTGAAGTCCTCGGTTGTTGTTTACTTGGGTACTATTCCAGTTTAGAAGTTCTGGATAGTATGAGCAGTCGTAGTCCCGAAAGGGAAACTAATCCTGTAACAGTCTAGTCGTTGTCTAGTGTAGGTAGAACTAACCAGTTCTAGTATAAGTGATAGTATTGTCCCGTGACAATATGGTCAATGGATAGTGATAACTTAATTAGGTTATGTAGTGGTAATTGTGTTCCAACAATCTAACAGTGTACGGTTGTAACCTATCTAGGTTAAGCATTGATACTGTCTCAAACAGTATGGTGGGTGTAATTCCTAAGTATTACACATTCGTATTACATACAGTAATATAAATAATTGTGAATTATAAATGTTTATTTATATAATTCAAAGACAGTTATTGAGCATGTGTTTCACCCCGAAAACGGTAAAACAGTTGAAATAGTGGGGCTATGAAACTCACCTGAGAGTGCAAGCGTTTCCAAGATACGAGTGTCGTCCAAAGTAACCTCCTAGTGTCCTAAACAAGTGAGATCTCGTAAGTATTAAACTAAACAGTCTCGCTAATTGAGTTACTTAGGTTATACGTTCGTTGTTAAGTTTTAGTGATTGTAAAGGTTCGTAAATGTTGGTTTGTAATAATAATCTCAAGTTGTTATCATGTTTGGGTTTTCATATACTTATCAAGTATGTTTATTCCGTATATAATCCGTATCATGTTTTCGTTGTCGTCCGAAAGTGTTCTCAACACTTAGAAAAATAATTAAGCTTTATGTGATTTATGCGACACAAGGATTGTGTCGCATACGGTTTGCGACACAAGGATACGACACAAGGATTGTGTCGCATCGATTAGGAAATGCTGAGTTAACAGCGACACAAGGGTTGTGTCGTATGTAAAATACGACACAAGATGCGACACAAGGGTTGTGTCGCAAGGAGTACGACACAAATGATTTCTGCGACATTAAATACGACGCAAGAGGTTTTATGCGACACAACCTGCGACACAAGGCTTGTGTCGCAAAGATGAACACCAGCCCAGAAAATCACGGCTGTCGCGACTTTCTGATCCAAAACCCAATCCAAACGTATTTTTAAGCTGTAAAATCATGTTTTCTTCATTGTTTAGGTTATAACTAAGTTGTGTACACAATATTACATCCAAACATTACACCAAAATGATTAAATCTAGGATTTTAGAAATTTTCTTACAAATGCAAATCGAAGCTAAAGGAGGCCGAAAATGATGATGTTGCCTTTGTTAATCTTGTTCCTTGTTTGATGGTGATTCCGAAAATGTGAATTTCGTTGGTTGGTTTGCAAAATCCGAAAATTGATGAAGATTTGAGAGAGAGTTTAGGGTTTGTGTGTGTGTGTTAAATGAAATGGAAATGAAAGTATGGGGGTTTGGGGATGGTTTTTATCCATTTCCAGATACTCACTTTGTATACTGTGGTCTACAACCACAGTGCAAAATACCCGTGTTTATTTACTCGATCAAAATGTAAATTTAATATTTCAAATCTTTAATTTTGTTTATATTGTTTGGTAAATATTTTTAATAAAAATATTTCACTTGAACTTCAAAATGTAATTATTTTAAGTTTAAAATTGGTGTGAAAATTGACTTTTTGACCGGTTGTTACATTCTCCCCCTGTTAAGAAAATTTCGTCCCAAAATTTCGCGTGAGGTAGGGATCACGTGGGGTTCGGGGAGACATGTATGTACGAAAAATTTGTCGATCAGATTGTAGACATATAATGTCTATGACGGGGTTGAATAGCAGTCAATCCATGACCGTGTCGCTATTTATCATTGTAGTCAGATTCTGACTATGTTGTTTGTTCGAGGTATGATTAAATCGTGGTTACTAGGTAACCGTTTACATTGTAGTCCATTCGGGACTAGGCAGTTGTCACAAAGTGACAGTTTAAAGAGTAGTCCTATCAGGACTAAGTGGTTGGCGAACGTTCAGTAGATCAGTCTGCTGAAAGCAAACCTTGAGTTTTACGTTGTCCTAGGCTAACTAGCCCTATGATGCACTCGGCATTAAATAGATAGAAGTGTGATCGGGAATGAGAAGTACATATTCAGTGTAAATTAAAGTCGAAGTGCCATGTTTTCGAGGAAGGACGTACTTACATTATTGTTGAGGATTTGTTCGGTTCATTCAGGGCCTATTTGGTGAATTTTGCGTTTCCTTGGGCAATCCTTCTTGTAGTGACCGGGTTCTTTACATTTGAAGCATATCCTTTGAGAGTCGGGATTGGCGGGAACTCTGCAGTCCCAAATTCTGTGTCCAAATCGTTGGCATCTTTCACAGGGTAAGCCACATGAACCATCATGATGACGTCTGCAGCCATGACAAAATGGCTTGTTACCCACATAGCCTCGTTTTTTGTTAGGTTCTGTAGCGTAGGACCTCAAGGGTTCGGGTTGATTCGTTGGATTTTGACTAGAGCTGGAATTTCCATTCCATGTTCCTTGGCTGTTTTCAGTTGAAGGTGTTTTGCGTCGTTCCACTTGTGCCATGAGTCTGTGGGCCATATGAATAGCCTCTTCAATAGTAGTGGGTTTAGAGGCAGTGACCATTCCCTCGATTAGCAACGGGAGTCCACCGATGTACCTCCCGATTCGTTGGCTCTCAGGGTTTACAATAGTTGGGCAAAGGTGTGCTAGTTGTTGGAAACGATTGGTGTATGTCTCGATGTCGTTGTCTTTTACGGTGAGATGCCAAAGTTCGTCCTCAAGTTTGTGGAGCACCCCGCTGGGGCAATACTTGTCCCTCATGATTCGTTTTAGCTCCTCCCACGGGAGTTCGTGTGCGGTGTCGATCCCTATAGTTCGGGCGTGGAAATTCCACCAGGTGAAGGCATTATCCTGGAGAGTGTATGTGGCGTATATGACTTTGCAGTCATCGGGACAATTGCAAATGTAGAATATAGATTCCATCTTCTCGAACCATCGGATTAATCCGACAGCCCCTTCAGTTCCGACGAAGTTTGGTGGTTCGCACCTCAGGAAGTCCTTAAAGGTGCAAGATTTTGCTTGGTTCCGAGCAGCTAGGGCCTCAGCCACTCTTTGATCAATGAATTGGTCACGTTCAGCTTGAGTGAAAGTTTGTCGTCTAGGAGGCATGATTCTTGAGCAAGAATGAAAAGACAAGGTGTGAGATCTTTATTCAAAGATGATGATTATTACAGTTGTATACATAAATCGGTATTACACCGCTACCCACGGATGTAAAAGTGATAATGACCCAGAAACCACTTAAGGTGTCTGTTTGAAAGTAATTTTAAATGTGTAGTCATACTAGCGACCTAGTTGTGTATTATATGTAGTTCGACCAGAACTATGGTATTATCATAGTCTATCAGACTATAATGTAGTACTAAAGTACTATAGATGTAATCCCAATAAATTAGAGTGTATTCATCGAATGAGGCATCACATGCCTGAGTAGTCGTGGTGTGGCACTTCGTGCCCAGTAAGGTAATTGCGTATGCGTATAAGTGTAAAAGTGCCTATAGCGAGTGTTCATACGCAAAGTAATCGAGTGGGACACCTTGTGTCCAGTAGAGTAGTCATATATACATATACGGTGTACACGTAACTATACAAGTATACGTGCATAGTAAAAGTCAGGTGTGGCACCTCGTGCCCAATCAAGTAAGTGCATATGTATATATAATTCGTACATGTAGCTATAACAAGTCTACATGCATGTCGAAGGTAGCTCATCGAGCCTGATTGTAGCACAACGTGCCGATGTGTAGTGCCCGAAGCACCGTAATGCATGTTTAATGTATAATAATTGTAGTACAAAAGTACTATGAAACGCAGCACCACGTGCCGTAATGTAGTGCTTGCAGCACCGTAATTGCAGTATCCATGTATTGTTAGCGTAGCACCACGTGCTAGAATGTGTAGTATCAACATACTATGAGTGTTGCACTAACGTGCCATGTTGTAGTACCGAAGTACCGAGTGTTGTGCTCGAAGCATGATATGACACCACGTGCCATGTGTTATTTGATTGTAGCCCTACGGCCAAAAGATGTTGAAGTTCCGAAATTTCCCTATTGTAACACAAGGGCTAAAATGTAGGTGCTAAGGCACCACAGTATTGAATTGATTGATCTAAATGATCCAGTTGTGATTGAGATAATTAATTTGTTGTGGACTTAACCAACACTAATCTAATTGTGACCAGCACGGTCAAAGGTGAAAGATTCGTTGGTTTGTCTTTAATTTAGTGAATGTTTAGCATGTGCGGGTTTCCATTCCCGTTGATAACGTTTGTACCTCCTTCCCGAGGTTCAGTGATATATGTGATATCCTCCTATGCGTACATAAGGAGAAAGTGTCGAGTCGTGATAGTTAGGAAGACGGCGATGTGCCTCTTTGCGAAAGTATGATGATACAGCGGAATTGTGTTGTATATACTCGGTATATATATAGATATGTAGAAGTAGTACACATGTAAGGCCTATTCATATATACCTACAGTACATATAATAGCCTAGGGTGTCTAGCACAAAATAATCAGAGTCAACTAGTGCATTCCTTCTCCAATATAACCCCTTTCAGATCTTCCATCATCTTTGTTTAATTGTACATAGTTAGTTACGCTATGTTAAATTAAACTCGTATGATGTAATCCCTGAACCAGTTATACCAAATAGGGAATACTGCCTAACGGTCATAGTCTAGGCCCACTAAATGCAACCAAGTTCACTATAACCTTAGGCTCTGATACCAATCTGTAACACCCTCAAATTTCGGTTCGCGGAAGCGGTCGGGTCGGGTGTTACTAAATCAAATATCACAGCATAAGATACATAATGAACGACTCTAAATGAGACATTTGAAAATAGTTATTACATTTCCCAAAATATAATGTATACAAGTTGTAAGTTCGCAAAATAATTTCAATACATAATTGTAATACAAAAGTTATGCAGAGAAATCCAGTGGTGAAAATATGCGACTCGAGCTAGCATAATCTTGTAGCAATCCTAATCCTGCTGGGCACCTGAGAACACATGCTAAAACGAGTAAGCTATAAAGCTGGTGAGTTCATAGGATTGTTAGTTGAAAACATAAAGTATAAAACCTTGTATGTTTTGAAAAGTTGTTCAAAATCAACGATTTTGATATGTATTAAATTGAAGTTGTAACACTAATGTGTAAACGTCTAACGAGGTATCTAATACCTAAGTAATAGTGATATGTACCTAAGTACATAATAATTGAGGCTTTCCGAGCCTGAATACCTTTCTAGTATTATATAGATTTAACTGAGTGAGGCAATACATGCCTAAGTTTGAAATCAAGTAATGTATGACCACGCCATATGATATTTGAGTAATAATTGGTAGCGTGTTGCATCCAGCAACGTAATCGTAGCCCCACGGACTATTGTTGAGTGTTTATGTTATGTTCGTTACCCGGCTAGCATAAGCTATCCCGAACATGTTTGTAAGTTACGTGTGTTCGTTTACCCGGCTAGTATAAGCTAACCCGAACATGATCGAGCTAACGGCCTCGCGTGAAAACTCACCGACCCGTTAACTAATGTGTGTGGATCACGAGCATAAGCCCGCCCATCCATAGAGTGTATCGCTTTACCGCGAATACGTCCTTGTGCCCACTGCAATACCGTGGCATCGTTTTGTGCCCACTTTACCGTGGCATCGTTGTGTGTCCCTTCTAGAACATCGTCCGCATTGCCCGCAAGCAAAGTATGTAATTGAGCCGGCTGTACAACGACAAGCCCGACTAGTGAAGTGTAGAGCTAGCTGTACTACGACAGACCTAGCTAAGTAAATGAGAGCCATCCGTACTACGACGCGCCTGACTTGAGTAGTTGTGTTTGTATGTATGTATATATGCCAATATGCATATGTAAATAGTAAGAAGTACCAAGTGCTTGATATAGTGTATGAGTATATATATATACATATATAAGTCAAATCTACAAACACAAGTAACAGTGTATCATGCCACGCATGAAGTAATATATTGTATCTAAATATGTATGTACAATACTTAGATATAAATTGTAACACATTGAGCCTAGGTATGAACAGTTATCACCTAGTTAGTTTGTATTAGTATAAAGATCCTATACTAACGTTTGTCACTACTGAATACTCCTAGTCTCAGCCTAGCAAGTATATTTGAAGTCCTCGGTTGTTGTTTACTTGGGTACTATTCCAGTTTAGAAGTTCTGGACGGTATGAGCAGTCGTAGTCCCGAAAGGGAAACTAATCCTGTAAAAGTCGAGTCGTTGTCTAGTGTAGGTAGAACTAACCAGTTCTAGTATAAGTGATAGTATTGTCCCGTGACAATATGGTCAATGGATAGTGATAACTTAATCAGGTTATGTAGTGGTAATTGTGTTCCAACAATCTAACAGTGTACGGTTGTAACCTATCTAGGTTAAGCATTGATACTGTCTCAAACAGTATGGTGGGTGTAATTCCTAAGTATTACACATTCGTATTACATACAGTAATATAAATAATTGTGAATTATAAATGTTTATTTATATAATTCGAAGACAGTTATTGAGCATGTGTTTCACCCCGAAAACGGTAAAACAGTTGAAATAGTGGGGCTATGAAACTCACCTGAGAGTGCAAGCGTTTCCAAGATACGCGTGTCGTCCAAAGTAACCTCCTAGTGTCCTAAACCCGTGAGATTTCGTAAGTATTAAACTAAACAGTCTCGCTAATTGAGTTACTTAGGTTATACGTTCGTTGTTAAGTTTTCGTGATTGTAACGGTTCGTAAATGTTGGTTTGTAATAATAATCTCAAGTTGTTATCATGTTTGGGTTTTCATATACTTATCAAGTATGTTTATTCCGTATATAATCCGTATCATGTTTTCGTTGTCGTCCGAAAGTGTTCTCAACACTTAGAAAAATAATTAAGCTTTCTGTGATTTATGCGACACAAGCATTGTGTCGCATACGGTTTGCGACACAAGGATACGACACAAGGATTGTGTCGCATCGATTAGGAAATGCTGAGTTAACAGCGACACAAGGGTTGTGTCGTATGTAAAATACGACACAAGATGCGACACAAGGGTTGTGTCGCAAGGAGTACGACACAAATGATTTCTGCGACATTAAATACGACGCAAGAGGTTTTATGCGACACAACCTGCGACACAAGGCTTGTGTCGCAAAGATGAACACCAGCCCAGAAAATCACGGCTGTCGCGATTTTCCGATCCAAAACCCAATCCAAACGTATTTTTAAGCTGTAAAATCATGTTTTCTTCATTGTTTAGGTTATAACTAAGTTGTGTACACAATATTACATCCAAACATTACACCAAAAATGATTAAATCTAGGATTTTAGAAATTTTCTTACAAATGCAAATCGAAGCTAAAGGAGGCCGAAAATGATGATGTTGCCTTTGTTAATCTTGTTCCTTGTTTGATGGTGATTCCGAAAATGTGAATTTCGTTGGTTGGTTTGCAAAATCCGAAAATTGATGAAGATTTGAGAGAGAGTTTAGGGTTTGTGTGTGTGTGTTAAATGAAATGGAAATGAAAGAATGGGGGTTTGGGGATGGTTTTTATCCATTTCCAGATACTCACTTTGTATACTGTGGTCTACAACCACAGTGCAAAATACCCGTGTTTATTTACTCGATCAAAATGTAAATTTAATATTTCAAATCTTTAATTTTGTTTATATTATTTGGTAAACATTTTTAATAAAAATATTTCACTTGAACTTCAAAATGTAATTATTTAAAGTTTAAAATTGGTGTGATAATTGACTTTTTGACCGGTTGTTACATTCTCCCCCTGTTAAGAAAATTTCGTCCCAAAATTTCGCGTGAGGTAGGGATCGCGTGGGGTTCGGGGAGACATGTATGTACGAAAAATTTGTCGATCAGATTGTAGACATATAATGTCTATGACGGGGTTAAATAGCAGTCAATCCATGACTGTGTCGCTATTTATCATTGTAGTCAGATTCTGACTATGTTGTTTGTTCGAGGTATGATTAAGTCGTGGTTACTAGGTAACCGTTTACATTGTAGTCCATTCAGGACTAGGCAGTTGTCACAAAGTGACAGTTTAAAGAGTAGTCCTATCAGGACTAAGTGGTTGGCGAACGTTCAGTAGATCAGTCTGCTGAAAGCAAACCTTGAGTTTTACGTTGTCCTAGGCTAACTAGCCCTATGATGCACTGGGCATTAAATAGATAGAAGTGTGATCGGGAATGAGAAGTACATATTCAGTGTAAATCAAATTCGAAGTGCCATGTTTTCGAGGAAGGACGTACTTACATTATTGTTGAGGATTTGTTCGGTTCATTCAGGGCCTATTAGGTGAATTTTGCGTTTCCTTGGGCAATCCTTCTTGTAGTGACCGGGTTCTTTACATTTGAAGCATATCCTTTGAGAGTCGGGATTGGCGGGAACTCTGCAGTCCCAAATTCTGTGTCCAAATCGTTGGCATCTTTCACAGGGTAAGCCACATGAACCATCATGATGACGTCTGCAGCCATGACAAAATGGCTTGTTACCCGCATAGCCTCGTTTTTTGTTAGGTTCTGTACCGTAGGACCTCAAGGGTTCGGGTTGATTCGTTGGATTTTGACTAGAGCTGGAATTTCCATTCCATGTTCCTTGGCTGTTTTCAGTTGAAGGTGTTTTGCGTCGTTCCACTTGTGCCATGAGTCTGTGGGCCATACGAATAGCCTCTTCAATAGTAGTGGGTTTAGAGGCAGTGACCATTCCCTCGATTAGCAACGGGAGTCCACCGATGTACCTCCCGATTCGTTGGCTCTCAGGGTTTACAATAGTTGGGCAAAGGTGTGCTAGTTGTTGGAAACGATTGGTGTATGTCTCGATGTCGTTGTCTTTTACGGTGAGATGCCAAAGTTCGTCCTCAAGTTTGTGGAGCACCCCGCTGGGGCAATACTTGTCCCTCATGATTCGTTTTAGCTCCTCCCACGGGAGTTCGTGTGCGGTGTCGATCCCTATAGTTCGGGCGTGGAAATTCCACCAGGTGGGGGCATTATCCTGGAGAGTGTATGTGGCGTACATGACTTTGCAGTCATCGGGACAATTGCAAATGTAGAATATAGATTCCATCTTCTCGAACCATCGGATTAATCCGACAGCCCCTTCAGTTCCGACGAAGTTTGGTGGTTCGCACCTCAGGAAGTCCTTAAAGGTGCAAGATTTTGCTTGGTTCTGAGCAGCTAGGGCCTCAGCCACTCTTTGATCAACGAATTGGTCACGTTCAGCTTGAGTGAAAGTTTGTCGTCTAGGAGGCATGATTCTTGAGCAAGAATGAAAAGACAAGGTGTGAGATCTTTATTCAAAGATGATGATTATTACAGTTGTATACGTAAATCGGTATTACACCGCTACCCACGGATGTAAAAGTGATAATGACCCAGAAACCACTTAAGGTGTCTGTTTGAAAGTAATTTTAAATGTGTAGTCGTACTAGCGACCTAGTTGTGTATTATATGTAGTTCGACCAGAACTATGGTATTATCATAGTCTATCAGACTATAATGTAGTACTAAAGTACTATAGATGTAATCCCAATAAATTAGAGTGTATTCATCAAATGAGGCATCACATGCCTGAGTAGTCGTGGTGTGGCACTTCGTGCCCAGTAAGGTAATCGCGTATGCGTATAAGTGTAAAAGTGCCTATAGCGAGTGTTCATACGCAAAGTAATCGAGTGGGACACCTTGTGTCCAGTAGAGTAGTCATATATACATATACGGTGTACACGTAACTATACAAGTATACGTGCGTAGTAAAAGTCAGGTGTGGCACCTAGTGCCCAATCAAGTAAGTGCATATGTATATATAATTCGTACATGTAGCTATAACAAGTCTACATGCATGTCGATGGTAGCTCATCGAGCCTGATTGTAGCACAGCGTGCCGATGTGTAGTGCCCGAAGCACCGTAATGTATGTGTAATGTGTTATAATTGTAGTACAAAAGTACTATGAAACGCAGCACCACGTGCCGTAATGTAGTGCCTGCAGCACCGTAATTGCAGTATCCATGCACTGTGAGCGTAGCACCACGTGCTAGAATGTGTAGTATCAACATACTATGAGTGTTGCACTAACGTGCCATGTTGTAGTACCGAAGTACCGAGTGTTGTGCTCGAAGCATGATATGACACCACGTGCCATGTGTTATTTGATTGTAGCTGTAACACCCCCAAATTTGATGATTTGCGGAAGCTTGATTTGGGTGTTACTAATCAATAACAAAGCACAAAGATAAATAGCAAACGACTCTATATGCGTCGTTTTAACAAAATACATTGATAATTGAAATGTTACAACATTTAAAGCTTTACATAGCTCGAGTTTAATAAAATGAGATTTCAGTACATAAGTACTTATACAAAATATACTAATGCAAGAAAATCTCAATCGTCTGTATGCTGACTCGAGCTAAATCCTGAAGCAGAAACATCCTACTGCTGGGTACCTGCGATATATGCTAAAAGGTCAGCTATAAAGCTGGTGAGCTCACAGGTTTGAAATCAAGTAATATCGTATGAACCGCAAGATTTAAATAATGAATTGCATCCAGCAATTAAGTAATGAATTGCATCCAGCAATTAAATAATGAATTGCATCCAGCAATTAAATGATAATCATCGTGTATACAGCCATGAGCACATAGTTGAGCAATATATCACACCCCTGAGTAAAGCAGTAAAAGAGGGGCTATGAGACTCACCTGAGTCTGAGTGCGTTTAAACAAACGTAAGTTGATTAGCGAATAATGAAGTCCAACGACTTGTAACCTGAGGGTGTCCACGACACGCGATGGTTATAATCATGATTGGGTATCTCAAAAGATCACCCTTGTAGTTGTTACACAACTATATATATGTCCAAATTACTACGATTTGGTTGATTTGTTAAGTGTTTGAAAACATGTACGGCCCGTTGGTGACGGATTTGTAATAATAATCTCAACTATTATTATTGTGATTTCGTGGCGTTTTACTTTGAAAAATGTGTTTCGATTGTGTTTTAGAAGCCGTTACGGAATCTAAGTACGGGGGTCCGGGGGCAGCGCCCCTGGTAGCGGGGTCCAAGGGGCGGCAGCCCCTGGCGGGGTCCAAGGGGCAGAGCCCCTGGCTGGGGTCGAGCTGCCAGGTCAGCTTGGAAAATTTTTATTTCTACTATATTGCTTTGACGAAAAACGCATCTGGATCCGAATTTGGGTAAAATCAGGTGTTAAAATTTTAGGTCTCGACACTTAGTAAAAATCTGAGTTTTCTGTGTTTTGCGACACAATATGCGACATAAAAGTTTGTCATGCGACACAAGGGTTGTGTCGCATAGGAATGCGACACAATGTCTATACGACACAAGGGTTGTGTCGCATAGATGCGAGATGCTGATTCAACAGCGACATAGTGATTGTGTCGCAAGACTTGCGACACTAATTATCTGGTACGACACAAGGTACGACACAGGAGGTTTTATACGACACAAGTGGCAAAATACGACACAACATGCGACACAAGGCTTGTGTCGCATGGATGAACATCAGCCCAGAAAGTCCGACTGTCAAGGTTTTTCCGGCTAAAAATCCGTTTTAAACTCGTTTTCAGGTTATAAAATCGTGTTCTATACATTGTAATGGACATATACAAGTGATAATAACAACCACAAATGAAAAATACTAAGAATCGAGAGATTTCGGGATTTTGTCGGAAACTTACAAATTGCCGAAATGAAAATCCAGAAAGATAGGATGATAGATCGAGATGTCGTGGTCGTTTTGTTCCAAAGAGCCGAGATGATCCAAGCGAGTTTAGTATGTTTATTTTGCGATTTTAACGAGTTTGGTGGTTTTTTCTATTTAGAGAGAAAAGAAAAGAGAGAGAGTGAAGGAATGGATGAAATGAAGAAAGAAAAGTGGGAGGTGGGGTTTATCACCACTTTTCCAGTTTTCGCCCCGCGTTCCGTGTGGTGTTCGTTTGCTCCGTCGTTTAACGTTAAACAATTATTTACATTTTAATTATAAGTTTTAAAATACGATTTATTACGCGATATATTGTTTAAATATTTTACAATTCGATTTATATTTGAGTTATAAAATGTAAGTTTGTTTATTTAGTTTGTGCGTTTTAAACATTTTAAATTGTGTACGTTCTGTTTGTACGATACGATTGAATACGAAATATTACCATAATAATATTTTTGACATAAAGTGTTATTTAATAAAATTGGTCACCAACGTCCGTATTAAATTGAATCGAAATACATTCGATTTAAGTTGCGTACGATTTAATCAAATCGCATTTTCGTATATATTCAACAATATATATAATTCGATACATTAATTAGCCTAACACAGAACTAATTACATGTATTAACATCTGATTAGGCACTAATTACTAGTCCTAATTTGGCGGGTGTTACAGTAGCCCTACGGCCAAAAGATGTTGAAGTTCCGAAATTTCCCTATTATAACACAAGGGCTAAAATGTAGGTGCTAAGGCACCACAGTAATGAATTGATTGATCTAAATGATCCAGTTGTGATTGAGATAATTAATTTGTTGTGGACTTAACCAACACTAATCTAATTGTGACCAGCACGGTCAAAGGTGAAAGATTCGTTGGTTTGTCTTTAATTTAGTGAATGTTTAGCATGTGCGGGTTTCCATTCCCGTTGATAACGTTTGTACCTCCTTCCCGAGGTTCAGTGATATATGTGATATCCTCCTATGCGTACATAAGGAGAAAGTGTCGAGTCGTGATAGTTAGGAAGACGGCGATGTGCCTCTTTGCGAAAGTATGATGATACAGCGGAATTGTGTTGTATATACTCGGTATATATATAGATATGTAGAAGTAGTACACATGTAAGGCCTATTCATATATACCTACAGTACATATAATAGCCTAGGGTGTCTAGCACAAAACAATCAGAGTCAACTAGTGCATTCCTTCTCCAATATAACCCCTTTCAGATCTTCCATCATCTTTGTTTAATTGTACATAGTTAGTTACGCTATGTTAAATTAAACTCGTATGATGTAATCCCTGAACCAGTTATACCAAAAAGGGAATACTGCCTAACGGTCATAGTCTAGGCCCACTAAATGCAACCTAGTTCACTATAACCTTAGGCTCTTATACCAATCTGTAACACACTCAAATTTCGGTTCGCGGAAGCGGTCGGGTCGGGTGTTACTAAATCAAATATCACAGCATAAGATACATAATGAACAACTCTAAATGAGACGTTTGAAAATAGTTATTACATTTCCCAAAATATAATGTATACAAGTTGTAAGTTCGCAAAATAATTTCAATACATAATTGTAATACAAAAGTTATGCAGAGAAATCCAGTGGTGAAAATATGCGACTCGAGCTAGCATAATCTTGTAGCAATCCTAATCCTGCTGGGCACCTGAGAACACATGCTAAAACGAGTCAGCTATAAATCTGGTGAGTTCATAGGATTGTTAGTTGAAAACATAAAGTATAAAACCTTGTATGTTTTGAAAAGTTGTTTTAAAATCAACGATTTTGATATGTATTAAATTGAAGTTGTAACACTAATGTGTAAACGTCTAACGAGGTATCTAATACCTAAGTAATAGTGATATGTACCTAAGTACATAATAATTGAGGCTTTCCGAGCCTGAATACATTTCTAGTATTATATAGATTTAACTGAGTGATGCAATACATGCCTAAGTTTGAAATCAAGTAATGTATGCCCACGTCATATGATGTTTGAGTAATAATTGGTAGCGTGTTGCATCCAACAACGTAATCGTAGCCTCACGGACTATTGTTGAGTGTTTATGTTATGTTCGTTACCCGGCTAGCATAAGCTATCCCGAACATGTTTGTAAGTTACTTGTGTTCGTTTACCCGGCTAGTATAAGCTAACCCGAACATGATCGAGCTAACGGCCTCGCATGAAAACTCACCGACCCATTAACTAATGTGTGAGGATCACGAGCATAAGCCCGCCCATCCATAGAGTGTATCGCTTTACCGCGAATACGTCCTTATGCCCACTGCAATACCGTGGCATCGTTTTGTGCCCACTTTACCGTGGCATCGTTGTGTGTCCCTTCTAGAACATCGTCCGCATTGCCGCAAGCAAAGTATGTAATTGAGCCGGCTGTACAACGACAAGCCCGACTGGTGAAGTGTAGAGTTAGCTGTACTACGACAGACCTAGCTAAGTAAATGAGAGCCATCCGTACTACGACGCGCCTGACTTGAGTAGTTGTGTTTGCATGTATGTATGTATGTATGCCAATATGCATATGTAAATAGTAAGAAGCACCAAGTGCTTGATATAGTGTATGAGTATATATATATACATATATAAGTCAAATCTACAAACACAAGTAACAGTGTATCATGCCACGCATGAAGTAATATATTGTATCTAAATATGTATGTACAATACTTAGATATAAATTGTAACACATTGAGCCTAGGTATGAACAGTTATCACCTAGTTAGTTTGTATTAGTATAAAGATCCTATACTAACGTTTGTCACTACTGAATACTCCTAGTCTCAGCCTAGCAAGTATATTTGAAGTCCTCGGTTGTTGTTTACTTGGGTACTATTCCAGTTTAGAAGTTCTGGATAGTATGAGCAGTCGTCGTCCCGAAAGGGAAACTAATCCTGTAACAGTCTAGTCGTTGTCTAGTGTAGGTAGAACTAACCAGTTCTAGTATAAGTGATAGTATTGTCCCGTGACAATATGGTCAATGGATAGTGATAACTTAATCAGGTTATGTAGTGGTAATTGTGTTCCAACAATCTAACAGTGTACGGTTGTAACCTATCTAGGTTAAGCATTGATACTGTCTCAAACAGTATGGTGGGTGTAATTCCTAAGTATTACACATTCGTATTACATACAGCAATATAAATAATTGTGAATTATAAATGTTTATTTATATAATTCAAAGACAGTTATTGAGCATGTGTTTCACCCCGAAAACGGTAAAACAGTTGAAATAGTGGGGCTATGAAACTCACCTGAGAGTGCAAGCGTTTCCAAGATACGCGTGTCGTCCAAAGTAACCTCCTAGTGTCCTAAACAAGTGAGATCTCGTAAGTATTAAACTAAACAGTCTCGCTAATTGAGTTACTTAGGTTATACGTTCGTTGTTAAGTTTTAGTGATTGTAACGGTTCGTAAATGTTGGTTTGTAATAATAATCTCAAGTTGTTATCATGTTTGGGTTTTCATATACTTATCAAGTATGTTTATTCCGTATATAATCCGTATCATGTTTTCGTTGTCGTCCAAAAGTGTTCTCAACACTTAGAAAAATAATTAAGCTTTCTGTGATTTATGCGACACAAGGTTTGTGTCGCATACGGTTTGCGACACAAGGATACGACACAAGGATTGTGTCGCATCGATTAGGAAATGCTGAGTTAACAGCGACACAAGGGTTGTGTCGTATGTAAAATACGACACAAGATGCGACACAAGGGTTGTGTCGCAAGGAGTACGACACAAATGATTTCTGCGACATTAAATACGACGCAAGAGGTTTTATGCGACACAACCTGCGACACAAGGCTTGTGTCGCAAAGATGAACACCAGCCCAGAAAATCACGGCTGTCGCGATTTTCCGATCCAAAACCCAATCCAAACGTATTTTTAAGCTGTAAAATCATGTTTTCTTCATTGTTTAGGTTATAACTAAGTTGTGTACACAATATTACATCCAAACATTACACCAAAATGATTAAATCTAGGATTTTAGAAATTTTCTTACAAATGCAAATCGAAGCTAAAGGAGGCCGAAAATGATGATGTTGCCTTTGTTAATCTTGTTCCTTGTTTGATGGTGATTCCGAAAATGTGAATTTCGTTGGTTGGTTTGCAAAATCCGAAAATTGATGAAGATTTGAGAGAGAGTTTAGGGTTTGTGTGTGTGTGTTAAATGAAATGGAAATGAAAGTATGGGGGTTTGGGGATGGTTTTTATCCATTTCCAGATACTCACTTTGTATACTGTGGTCTACAACCACAGTGCAAAATACCCGTGTTTATTTACTCGATCAAAATGTAAATTTAATATTTCAAATCTTTAATTTTGTTTATATTGTTTGGTAAATATTTTTAATAAAAATATTTCACTTGAACTTCAAAATGTAATTATTTTAAGTTTAAAATTGGTGTGAAAATTGACTTTTTGACCGGTTGTTACATTCTCCCCCTGTTAAGAAAATTTCGTCCCGAAATTTCGCGTGAGGTTGGGATCGCGTGGGGTTCGGGGAGACATGTATGTACGAAAAATTTGTCGATCAGATTGTAGACATATAATGTCTATGACGGGGTTGAATAGCAGTCAATCCATGACCGTGTCGCTATTTATCATTGTAGTCAGATTCTGACTATGTTGTTTGTTCGAGGTATGATTAAATCGTGGTTACTAGGTAACCGTTTACATTGTAGTCCATTCAGGACTAGGCAGTTGTCACAAAGTGACAGTTTAAAGAGTAGTCCTATCAGGACTAAGTGGTTGGCGAACGTTCAGTAGATCAGTCTGCTGAAAGCAAACCTTGAGTTTTACGTTGTCCTAGGCTAACTAGCCCTATGATGCACTCGGCATTAAATAGATAGAAGTGTGATCGGGAATGAGAAGTACATATTCAGTGTAAATTAAAGTCGAAGTGCCATGTTTTCGAGGAAGGACGTACTTACATTATTGTTGAGGATTTGTTCGGTTCATTCAGAGCCTATTAGGTGAATTTTGCGTTTCCTTGGGCAATCCTTCTTGTAGTGACCGGGTTCTTTACATTTGAAGCATATCTTTTAAGAGTCGGGATTGGCGGGAACTCTGCAGTCCCAAATTCTGTGTCCAAATCGTTGGCATCTTTCACAGGGTAAGCCACATGAACCATCATGATGACGTCTGCAGCCATGACAAAATGGCTTGTTACACGCATAGCCTCGTTTTTTGTTAGGTTCTGTGGCGTAGGACCTCAAGGGTTCGGGTTGATTCGTTGGATTTTGACTAGAGCTGGAATTTCCATTCCATGTTCCTTGGCTGTTTTCAGTTGAAGGTGTTTTGCGTCGTTCCACTTGTGCCATGAGTCTGTGGGCCATACGAATAGCCTCTTCAATAGTAGTGGGTTTAGAGGCAGTGACCATTCCCTCAGTTAGCAACGGGAGTCCACCGATGTACCTCCCGATTCGTTGGCTCTCAGGGTTTACAATAGTTGGGCAAAGGTGTGCTAGTTGTTGGAAACGATTGGTGTATGTCTCGATGTCGTTGTCTTTTACGGTGAGATGCCAAAGTTCGTCCTCAAGTTTGTGGAGCACCCCGCTGGGGCAATACTTGTCCCTCATGATTCGTTTTAGCTCCTCCCACGGGAGTTCGTGTGCGGTGTCAATCCCTATAGTTCGGGCGTGGAAATTCCACTAGGTGGAGGAATTATCCTGGAGAGTGTATGTGGCGTACATGACTTTGCAGTCATCGGGACAATTGCAAATGTAGAATATAGATTCCATCTTCTCGAACCATCGGATTAATCCGACAGCCCCTTCAGTTCCGACGAAGTTTGGTGGTTCGCACCTCAGGAAGTCCTTAAAGGTGCAAGATTTTGCTTGGTTCCGAGCAGCTAGGGCCTTAGCCACTCTTTGATCAACGAATTGGTCACGTTCAGCTTGAGTGAAAGTTTGTCGTCTAGGAGGCATGATTCTTGAGCAAGAATGAAAAGACAAGGTGTGAGATCTTTATTCAAAGATGATGATTATTACAGTTGTATACGTAAATCGGTATTACACCGCTACCCACGGATGTAAAAGTGATAATGACCCAGAAACCACTTAAGGTGTCTGTTTGAAAGTAATTTTAAATGTGTAGTCGTACTAGCGACCTAGTTGTGTATTATATGTAGTTCGACCAGAACTATGGTATTATCATAGTCTATCAGACTATAATGTAGTACTAAAGTACTATAGATGTAATCCCAATAAATTAGAGTGTATTCATCGGATGAGGCATCACATGCCTGAGTAGTCATGGTGTGGCACTTCGTGCCCAGTAAGGTAATCGCGTATGCGTATAAGTGTAAAAGTGCCTATAGCGAGTGTTCATATGCAAAGTAATCGAGTGGGACACCTTGTGTCCAGTAGAGTAGTCATATATACATATACGGTGTACACGTAACTATACAAGTATACGTGCGTAGTAAAAGTCAGGTGTGGCACCTCGTGCCCAATCAAGTAAGTGCATATGTATATATAATTTGTACATGTAGCTATAACAAGTCTACATGCATGTCGAAGGTAGCTCATCGAGCCTGATTGTAGCACAGCGTGCCGATGTGTAGTGCCCGAAGCACCGTAATGTATGTGTAATGTATTATAATTGTAGTACAAAAGTACTATGAAATGCAGCACCACGTGCAGTAATGTAGTGCCTGCAGCACCGTAATTGCAGTATCCATGTACTGTGAGCGTAGCACCACGTGCTAGAATGTGTAGTATCAACATACTATGAGTGTTGCACTAACGTGCCATGTTGTAGTACCGAAGTACCGAGTGTTGTGCTCGAAGCATGATATGACACCACGTGCCATGTGTTATTTGATTGTAGCCCTACGGCCAAAAGATGTTGAAGTTCCGAAATTTCCCTATTGTAACACAAGGGCTAAAATGTAGGTGCTAAGGCACCACATTATTGAATTGATTGATCTAAATGATCCAGTTGTGATTGAGATAATTAATTTGTTGTGGACTTAACCAACACTAATCTAATTGTGACCAGCACGGTCAAAGGTGAAAGATTCGTTGGTTTGTCTTTAATTTAGTGAATGTTTAGCATGTGCGGGTTTCTATTCCCGTTGATAACGTTTGTACCTCCTTCCCAAGGTTCAGTGATATATGTGATATCCTCCTATGCGTACATAAGGAGAAAGTGTCGAGTCGTGATAGTTAGGAAGACGGCGATGTGCCTCTTTGCGAAAGTATGATGATACAGCGGAATTGTGTTGTATATACTCGGTATATATATAGATACGTAGAAGTAGTACACATGTAAGGCCTATTCATATATACCTACAGTACATATAATAGCCTAGGGTGTCTAGCACAAAACAATCAGAGTCAACTAGTGCATTCCTTCTCCAATATAACCCCTTTCAGATCTTCCATCATCTTTGTTTAATTGTACATAGTTTAGTTACGCTATGTTAAATTAAACTCGTGTGATGTAATCCCTGAACCAGTTATACCAAAAAGGGAATACTGCCTAACGGTCATAGTCTAGGCCCACTAAATGCAACCTAGTTCACTATAACCTTAGGCTCTGATACCAATCTGTAACACCCTCAAATTTCGGTTCGCGGAAGCGGTCGGGTCGGGTGTTACTAAATCAAATATCACAGCATAAGATACATAATGAACGACTCTAAATGAGACGTTTAAAAATAGTTATTACATTTCCCAAAATATAATGTATACAAGTTGTAAGTTCGCAAAATAATTTCAATACATAATTGTAATACAAAAGTTATGCAGAGAAATCCAGTGGTGAAAATATGCGACTCGAGCTAGCATAATCTAGTAGCAATCCTAATCCTGCTGGGCACCTGAGAACACATGCTAAAACGAGTAAGCTATAAAGCTGGTGAGTTCATAGGATTGTTAGTTGAAAACATAAAGTATAAAACCTTGTATGTTTTGAAAAGTTGTTCAAAATCAACGATTTTGATATGTATTAAATTGAAGTTGTAACACTAATGTGTAAACATCTAACGAGGTATCTAATACCTAAGTAATAGTGATATGTACCTAAGTACATAATAATTGAGGCTTTCCGAGCCTGAATACCTTTCTAGTATTATATAGATTTAACTGAGTGAGGCAATACATGCCTAAGTTTGAAATCAAGTAATGTATGACCACGCCATATGATATTTGAGTAATAATTGGTAGCGTGTTGCATCCAGCAACGTAATCGTAGCCCCACGGACTATTGTTGAGTGTTTATGTTATGTTCGTTACCCGGCTAGCATAAGCTATCCCGAACATGTTTGTAAGTTACGTGTGTTCGTTTACCCGGCTAGTATAAGCTAACCCGAACATGATCGAGCTAACGGCCTCACGTGAAAACTCACCGACCCGTTAACTAATGTGTGTGGATCACGAGCATAAGCCCGCCCATCCATAGAGTGTATCGCTTTACTGCGATTACGTCCTTGTGCCCACTGCAATACCGTGGCATCGTTTTGTGCCCACTTTACCGTGGCATCGTTGTGTGTCCCTTCTAGAACATCGTCCGCATTGCCCACAAGCAAAGTATGTAATTGAGCCGGTTGTACAACGACAAGCCCGACTGGTGAAGTGTAGAGCTAGTTGTACTACGACAGACCTAGCTAAGTAAATGAGAGCCATCCGTATTACGACGCGCCTGACTTGAGTAGTTGTGTTTGTATGTATGTATGTATGCCAATATGCATATGTAAATAGTAAGAAGCACCAAGTGCTTGATATAGTGTATGAGTATATATATACACATATATAAGTCAAATCTACAAACACAAGTAACAGTGTATCATGCCACGCATGAAGTAATATATTGTATCTAAATATGTATGTACAATACTTAGATATAAATTGTAACACATTGAGCCTAGGTATGAACAGTTATCACCTAGTTAGTTTGTATTAGTATAAAGATCCTATACTAACTTTTGTCACTACTGAATACTCCTAGTCTCAGCCTAGCAAGTATATTTGAAGTCCTCGGTTGTTGTTTACTTGGGTACTATTCCAGTTTAGAAGTTCTGGACGGTATGAGCAGTCGTAGTCCCGAAAGGGAAACTAATCCTGTAAAAGTCTAGTCGTTGTCTAGTGTAGGTAGAACTAACCAGTTCTAGTATAAGTGATAGTATTGTCCCGTGACAATATGGTCAATGGATAGTGATAACTTAATCAGGTTATGTAGTGGTAATTGTGTTCCAACAATCTAACAGTGTACGGTTGTAACCTATCTAGGTTAAGCATTGATACTGTCTCAAACAGTATGGTGGGTGTAATTCCTAAGTATTACACATTCGTATTACATACAGTAATATAAATAATTGTGAATTATAAATGTTTATTTATATAATTCAAAGACAGTTATTGAGCATGTGTTTCACCCCGAAAACGGTAAAACAGTTGAAATAGTGGGGCTATGAGACTCACCTGAGAGTGCAAGCGTTTCCAAGATACGCGTGTCGTCCAAAGTAACCTCCTAGTGTCCTAAACACGTGAGATTTCGTAAGTATTAAACTAAACAGTCTCGCTAATTGAGTTACTTAGGTTATACGTTCGTTGTTAAGTGTTAGTGATTGTAACGGTTCGTAAATGTTGGTTTGTAATAATAATCTCAAGTTTTTATCATGTTTGGGTTTTCATATACTTATCAAGTATGTTTATTCCGTATATAATCCGTATCATGTTTTCGTTGTCGTCCGAAAGTGTTCTCAACACTTAGAAAAATAATTAAGCTTTCTGTGATTTATGCGACACAAGCATTGTGTCGCATACGGTTTGCAACACAAGGATACGACACAAGGATTGTGTCGTATCGATTAGGAAATGCTGAGTTAACAGCGACACAAGGGTTATGTCGTATGTAAAATACGACACAAGATGCGACACAAGGGTTGTGTCGCAAGGAGTACGACACAAATGATTTCTGCGACATTAAATACGACGCAAGAGGTTTTATGCGACACAACCTGCGACACAAGGCTTGTGTCGCAAAGATGAACACCAGCCCAGAAAATCACGGCTGTCGCGATTTTCCGATCCAAAACCCAATCCAAACGTATTTTTAAGCTGTAAAATCATGTTTTCTTCATTGTTTAGGTTATAACTAAGTTGTGTACACAATATTACATCCAAACATTACACCAAAATGATTAAATCTAGGATTTTAGAAATTTTCTTACAAATGCAAATCGAAGCTAAAGGAGGCCGAAAATGATGATGTTGCCTTTGTTAATCTTGTTCCTTGTTTGATGGTGATTCCGAAAATGTGAATTTCGTTGGTTGGTTTGCAAAATCCGAAAATTGATGAAGATTTGAGAGAGAGTTTAGGGTTTGTGTGTGTGTGTTAAATGAAATGGAAATGAAAGAATGGGGGTTTGGGGATGGTTTTGATCCATTTCCAGATACTCACTTTGTATACTGTGGTCTACAACCACAGTGCAAAATACCCGTGTTTATTTACTCGATCAAAATGTAAATTTAATATTTCAAATCTTTAATTTTGTTTATATTATTTGGTAAATATTTTTAATAAAAATATTTACTTGAACTTCAAAATGTAATTATTTTAAGTTTAAAATTGGTGTGAAAATTGACTTTTTGACCGGTTGTTACATTCTCCCGCTGTTAAGAAAATTTCGTCCCGAAATTTCGCGTGAGGTAGGGATCGCGTGGGGTTCGGGGAGACATGTATGTACGAAAAATTTGTCGATCAGATTGTAGACATATAATGTCTATGACGGGGTTGAATAGCAGTCAATCCATGACCGTGTCGCTATTTATCATTGTAGTCAGATTCTGACTATGTTGTTTGTTCGAGGTATGATTAAGTCGTGGTTACTAGGTAACCGTTTACATTGTAGTCCATTCGGGACTAGGCAGTTGTCACAAAGTGACAGTTTAAAGAGTAGTCCTATTAGGACTAAGTGGTTGGCGAACGTTCAGTAGATCAGTCTGCTGAAAGCAAACCTTGAGTTTTACGTTGTCCTAGGCTAACTAGCCCTATGATGCACTCGGCATTAAATAGATAGAAGTGTGATCGGGAATGAGAAGTACATATTCAGTGTAAATTAAAGTCGAAGTGCCATGTTTTCAAGGAAGGACGTACTTACATTATTGTTGAGGATTTGTTCGGTTCATTCAGGGCCGATTAGGTGAATTTTGCGTTTCCTTGGGCAATCCTTCTTGTAGTGACCGGATTCTTTACATTTGAAGCATATCCTTTGAGAGTTGGGATTGGCGGGAACTCTGCAGTCCCAAATTCTGTGTCCAAATCGTTGGCATCTTTCACAGGGTAAGCCACATGAACCATCATGATGACGTCTGCAGCCATGACAAAATGGCTTGTTACCCGCATAGCCTCGTTTTTTGTTAGGTTCTGTAGCGTAGGACCTCAAGGGTTCGGGTTGATTCGTTGGATTTTGACTAGAGCTGGAATTTCCATTCCATGTTCCTTGGCTGTTTTCAGTTGAAGGTGTTTTTCGTCGTTCCACTTGTGCCATGAGTCTGTGGGCCATACGAATAGCCTCTTCAATAGTAGTGGGTTTAGAGGCAATGACCATTCCCTCGATTAGCAACAGGAGTCCACCGATGTACCTCCCGATTCGTTGGCTCTCAGGGTTTACAATAGTTGGGCAAAGGTGTGCTAGTTGTTGGAAACGATTGGTGTATGTCTCGATGTCGTTGTCTTTTACGGTGAGATGCCAAAGTTCGTCCTCAAGTTTGTGGAGCACCCCGCTGGGGCAATACTTGTCCCTCATGATTCGTTTTAGCTCCTCCCACGGGAGTTCGTGTGCGGTGTCGATCCCTATAGTTCGGGCGTGGAAATTCCACCAGGTGGAGGCATTATCCTGGAGAGTGTATGTGGCGTACATGACTTTGCAGTCATCGGGACAATTGCAAATGTAGAATATAGATTCCATCTTCTCGAACCATCGGATTAATCCGACAGCCCCTTCAGTTCCGACGAAGTTTGGTGGTTCGCACCTCAGGAAGTCCTTAAAGGTGCAAGATTTTGCTTGGTTCCGAGCAGCTAGGGCCTTAGCCACTCTTTGATCAACGAATTGGTCACGTTCAGCTTGAGTGAAAGTTTGTCGTCTAGGAGGCATGATTCTTGAGCAAGAATGAAAAGACAAGGTGTGAGATCTTTATTCAAAGATGATGATTATTACAGTTGTATACGTAAATCGGTATTACACCGCTACCCACGGATGTAAAAGTGATAATGACCCAGAAACCACTTAAGGTGTCTGTTTGAAAGTAATTTTAAATGTGTAGTCGTACTAGAGACCTAGTTGTGTATTATATGTAGTTCGACCAGAACTATGGTATTATCATAGTCTATCAGACTATAATGTAGTACTAAAGTACTATAGATGTAATCCCAATAAATTAGAGTGTATTCATCGAATGAGGCATCACATGCCTGAGTAGTCGTGGTGTGGCACTTCGTGCCCAGTAAGGTAATCGCGTATGCGTATAAGTGTAAAAGTGCCTATAGCGAGTGTTCATACGCAAAGTAATCGAGTGGGACACCTTGTGTCCAGTAGAGTAGTCATATATACATATACGGTGTACACGTAACTATACAAGTATACATGCGTAGTAAAAGTCAGGTGTGGCACCTCGTGCCCAATCAAGTAAGTGCATATGTATATATAATTCGTACATGTAGCTATAACAAGTCTACATGCATGTCGAAGGTAGCTCATCGAGCCTGATTGTAGCACAGCGTGCCGATGTGTAGTGCCCGAAGCACCGTAATGTATGTGTAATGTATTATAATTGTAGTACAAAAGTACTATGAAACGCAGCACCACGTGCCGTAATGTAGTGCCTGCAGCACCGTAATTGCAGTATCCATGTACTGTGAGCGTAGCACCACGTGCTAGAATGTGTAGTATCAACATACTATGAGTGTTGCACTAACGTGCCATGTTGTAGTACCGAAGTACCGAGTGTTGTGCTCGAAGCATGATATGACACCACGTGCCATGTGTTATTTGATTGTAGCCCTATGGCCAAAAGATGTTGAAGTTCCGAAATTTCCGTATTGTAACACAAGGGCTAAAATGTAGGTGCTAAGGCACCACAGTATTGAATTGATTGATCTAAATGATCCAGTTGTGATTGAGATAATTAATTTGTTGTGGACTTAACCAACACTAATCTAATTGTGACCAGCACGGTCAAAGGTGAAAGATTCGTTTGTTTGTCTTTAATTTAGTGAATGTTTAGCATGTGCGGGTTTCCATTCCCGTTGATAACGTTTGTACCTCCTTCCCAAGGTTCAGTGATATATGTGATATCCTCCTATGCGTACATAAGGAGAAAGTGTCGAGTCGTGATAGTTAGGAAGACGGCGATGTGCCTCTTTGCGAAAGTATGATGATACAGCGGAATTGTGTTGTATATACTCGGTATATATATAGATACGTAGAAGTAGTACACATGTAAGGCCTATTCATATATACCTACAGTACATATAATAGCCTAGGGTGTCTAGCACAAAACAATCAGAGTCAACTAGTGCATTCCTTCTCCAATATAACCCCTTTCAGATCTTCCATCATCTTTGTTTAATTGTACATAGTTAGTTACGCTATGTTAAATTAAACTCGTATGATGTAATCCCTGAACCAGTTATACCAAAAAGGGAATACTGCCTAACGGTCATAGTCTAGGCCCACTAAATGCAACCTAGTTCACTATAACCTTAGGCTCTGATACCAATCTGTAACACCCTCAAATTTCGGTTCGCGGAAGCGGTCGGGTCGGGTGTTACTAAATCAAATATCACATCATAAGATACATAATGAACGACTCTAAATGAGACGTTTGAAAATAGTTATTACATTTCCCAAAATATAATGTATACAAGTTGTAAGTTCGCAAAATAATTTCAATACATAATTGTAATACAAAAGTTATGCAGAGAAATCCAGTGGTGAAAATATGCGACTCGAGCTAGCATAATCTTGTAGCAATCCTAATCCTGCTGGGCACCTGAGAACACATGCTAAAACGAGTAAGCTATAAAGCTGGTGAGTTCATAGGATTTATAGTTGAAAACATAAAGTATAAAACCTTGTATGTTTTGAAAAGTTGTTCAAAATCAACGATTTTGATATGTATTAAATTGAAGTTGTAACACTAATGTGTAAACGTCTAACGAGGTATCTAATACCTAAGTAATAGTGATATATACCTAAGTACATAATAATTGAGGCTTTCCGAGCCTGAATACCTTTCTAGTATTATATAGATTTAACTGAGTGAGGCAATACATGCCTAAGTTTGAAATCAAGTAATGTATGACCACGTCATATGATGTTTGAGTAATAATTGGTAGCGGGTTGCATCCAGCAACGTAATCGTAGCCCCACGGACTATTGTTGAGTGTTTATGTTATGTTCGTTACCCGGCTAGCATAAGCTATCACGAACATGTTTGTAAGTTACGTGTGTTCGTTTACCCGGCTAGTATAAGCTAACCCGAACATGATCGAGCTAACGGCTTCACGTGAAAACTCACCGACCCGTTAACTAATGTGTGTGGATCACGAGCATAAGCCCGCCCATCCATAGAGTGTATCGCTTTACCGCGAATACGTCCTTGTGCCCACTGCAATACCGTGGCATCGTTTTGTGCCCACTTTACCGTGGCATCGTTGTGTGTCCCTTCTAGAACATCGTCCGCATTGCCCGCAAGCAAAGTATGTAATTGAGCCAGCTGTACAACGACAAGCCCGACTGGTGAAGTGTTGAGCTAGCTGTACTACGACAGACCTAGCTAAGTAAATGAGAGCCATCCGTACTACGACGCGCCTGACTTGAGTAGTTGTGTTTGTATGTATGTATGTATGCCAATATGCATATGTAAATAGTAAGAAGCACCAAGTGCTTGATATAGTGTATGAGTATATATATACACATATATAAGTCAAATCTACAAACACAAGTAACAGTGTATCATGCCACGCATGAAGTAATATATTGTATCTAAATATGTATGTACAATACTTAGATATAAATTGTAACACATTGAGCCTAGGTATGAACAGTTATCACCTAGTTAGTTTGTATTAGTATAAAGATCCTATACTAACGTTTGTCACTACTGAATACTCCTAGTCTCAGCCTAGCAAGTATATTTGAAGTCCTCGGTTGTTGTTTACTTGGGTACTATTCTAGTTTAGAAGTTCTGGACGGTATGAGCAGTCGTAGTCCCGAAAGGGAAATTAATCCTGTAAAAGTCTAGTCGTTGTCTAGTGTAGGTAGAACTAACCAGTTCTAGTATAAGTGATAGTATTGTCCCGTGACAATATGGTCAATGGATAGTGATAACTTAATCAGGTTATGTAGTGGTAATTGTGTTCCAACAATCTAACAGTGTACGGTTGTAACCTATCTAGGTTAAGCATTGATACTGTCTCAAACAGTATGGTGGGTGTAATTCCTAAGTATTACACATTCGTATTACATACAGTAATATAAATAATTGTGAATTATAAATGTTTATTTATATAATTCAAAGACAGTTATTGAGCATGTGTTTCACCCCGAAAACGGTAAAACAGTTGAAATAGTGGGGCTATGAAACTCACCTGAGAGTGCAAGCGTTTCTAAGATACGCGTGTCGTCCAAAGTAACCTCCTAGTGTCCTAAACACGTGAGATTTCATAAGTATTAAACTAAACAGTCTCGCTAATTGAGTTACTTAGGTTATACGTTCGTTGTTAAGTTTTAGTGATTGTAACGGTTCGTAAATGTTGGTTTGTAATAATAATCTCAAGTTGTTATCATGTTTGGGTTTTCATATACTTATCAAGTATGTTTATTCCGTATATAATCCGTATCATGTTTTCGTTGTCGTCCGAAAGTGTTCTCAACACTTAGAAAAATAATTAAGCTTTCTGTGATTTATGCGACACAAGCATTGTGTCGCATACGGTTTGCGACACAAGGATACGACACAAGGATTGTGTCGCATCGATTAGGAAATGCTGAGTTAACAGCGACACAAGGGTTGTGTCGTATGTAAAATACGACACAAGATGCGACACAAGGGTTGTGTCGCAAGGAGTACGACACAAATGATTTCTGCGACATTAAATAAGACGCAAGAGGTTTTATGCGACACAACCTGCGACACAAGGCTTGTGTCGCAAAGATGAACACCAGCCCAGAAAATCACGGCTGTCGCGATTTTCCGATCCAAAACCCAATCCAAACGTATTTTTAAGCTGTAAAATCATGTTTTCTTCATTGTTTAGGTTATAACTAAGTTGTGTACACAATATTACATCCAAACATTACACCAAAATGATTAAATCTAGGATTTTAGAAATTTTCTTACAAATGCAAATCGAAGCTAAAGGAGGCCGAAAATGATGATGTTGCCTTTGTTAATCTTGTTCCTTGTTTGATGGTGATTCCGAAAATGTGAATTTCGTTGGTTGGTTTGCAAAATCCGAAAATTGATGAAGATTTGAGAGAGAGTTTAGGGTTTGTGTGTGTGTGTTAAATGAAATGGAAATGAAAGAATGGGGGTTTGGGGATGGTTTTTATCCATTTCCAGATACTCACTTTGTATACTGTGGTCTACAACCACAGTGCAAAATACCCGTGTTTATTTACTCGATCAAAATGTAAATTTAATATTTCAAATCTTTAATTTTGTTTATATTATATTTTAAATATTTTTAATAAAAATATTTCACTTGAACTTCAAAATGTAATTATTTAAAGTTTAAAATTGGTGCGAAAATTGACTTTTTGGCCGGTTGTTACATTTGGACTTGTGTAGATCGAGATATCAGTTCCCCAAGTTGGACCAAAATTCTGACCATCCGGTCAGACTGTATATGTACTTTTGTAAATTCAGTTTGACGTACTAAATGGAGGCCAAAAATTTCGAAACACATGGAAACGAAAGCTAAGACTCTGAACTTGGTTTTACCCTCTTGAATTGATCAATTTGGTTAAGTTATGAGCTAGATATCATGAGTTAAAGTCGGGTTAAAGTTTTGTCCAGTGGATAAAAGCTTTACCCGATGGTTTTTCGTGTTTCGAAAGAGTTTTCGAGTATGTGTTTGGACAATGTTCAGCATAAGTGGACTCCTAACATGTACGTACGTGTAATCCAAGTAAATCTAACGAAAAGAAGGAGGTTTCTTACAAAGAAAATCGAGATCTAAAGACGAAAACGAAGAGGATGCTGCTGTTGTGCTTCCTTGCTTCATTTCTTGTACAAAACCGAGGATAGATGATGATGAATGGTGATGGTAGCTGATGGTTGTTGTTGGTGGTTCGTGGAGGTGGTTGGAGGCTGTGGTGGTGGTGGTGTTTGGCTGGAAAACCGAACCAAAGAGGGAGAGAGAGGAAAGTAGTTGAGGATAAGGCTTTATGTGTGTTTGAGCGAAATGAAAAGAAAAGGGTTAGAGGTTTATATGGGAAAGACCTTGGGCCGACTTTGGGGAGTGGGCTGGGCCGAATCTTGAGCTGGCCCATTGGGTCTCGGGCTCACAATATTTCGTTCCCAAATTCGTTGAAACGCCCCGAAAACAGAACCATTTTTTTTTTTTTACATTGTTAATTATGTGATAAAAGTCGTACGAAATAAATAGCTGGCAAGGTATTAAGACTAATGTAATATATGTATTTAGTTGTCTGGAACTAAAATGAAATATGAATTAAAGAGATTAGGTGGATAAATGAATAGTGAACATTCAGGATATGAACTAATTTATTGCATAAAGTATCATATATGAAATAAACGCTTCCGCACCTGTAGAGAAAGTATTGATACGAATATATACGAGTGACATTCGTGAGGACACGAATGAAATAAGTGGGGGAGACTTGTAACATCCCAAAATCTAAAAGTAATATTGTGAATAAAGTAATAGTAAATGTTTTAAGTTATTTTTACTCTCGGTGAAATAAAATAGTAATAATTGTAAGTCGGTTTTAAAGTTCCAGACAATGATAATCACGGGAATAAAATTAATACATACATATCTGTTACTACCTACATATGTACGTATCATATTTATCAACTCCTAAAAACATCCAGAGGCTTCAAATTCGTATTAACCCTAAACCCTAAACTAGAAATCAATTCAAATCATGAAATTGAAGCTAGAAATCTCAAGTTCATCATTGATTAATCGATTCTATCATAAGGTAATCTCTATTCTTGAATTATTTTAACCTAGAATCTTGAATTCTATGAATTTTCATGGGGATTTATGAAATTAACGCTTTCAATACGATATAAAGTATGAAATACATTGAATTGATGATAGACAAGCTTACTAGTGATTAAGATATCATTAAAATGAATTAAAATTGAAGAATCAAAGATGGTGTTCTTGAGGGTTTGGTGGGTTTTGATGAATTGATGATTTAAACCCGAATTAGGGCATGATAATTATTGAATTAGGATATAGGAGTGAAATAATCATGGTAGTTAACATTAACCCACTCTAGAATTTGATAAATTGAATTTGGTATATAGTGATTAAAGTGGGTTTTGTAAATGATGATGAATTGGTGTTAATATACCTTAATTGGTGTTTAAAAAGGTTATTGGAATATGATTAACAGATATTGAAGTATTAAATCAAGAGAATGAAGCAATATGATTAACTATGATTATAAGAATGATTATGATCAAGTGAATTGAAATGATTATGGTTATCACTAATGATGATCAAAATGGAATACAAGTAACCAAGTTATGTATTGATTATTATGATAACTAGTTGTTAAATGTGTTATTGTATCTATGTATTATATACTAGGTGGTCAAGAATGATGGATTGGCTATTCTAGAAGTGATATCATGTGATTCCTTAAAAAGGCAAAGGTGAGTGATACGAGGATTAAATGAATAATGATTGTATTGCTCTGGATTGCTTACGAGCAAGAGGTTCATACAATCATTTGGAATATTGTTTGTTTCTTATAATTGTTTTATGATTGTATCTATGTGATATCAGATTATGTATCTTAAGTAATATTGTTGTGGATTATTGTTATGAATTGTTGTTAGTTGTTGAGTTATTTGAAAATAGTATAGCATTATGTGGATTATGTGAAGTATGTGGATTATGTGAATTAGGAGGATTATGTGAATTATGTGGAATATATGGATTTAGTATTGTAGAGATTTCTTATTACGAAATAAATGAGTATCACGAAATAAGTGCTTGTCACTACTTGATATCTATTAAGCTTGGTATCCATATGTGATTGGTGCCATGCTTACTTGTATCTATTGGATCATGGATCCGTACGGAATATGGTGGAATCCTTACTGTTGTGCCATATTAATTGTTAAAAAGAAATAAGTGGTTCTTTGATAATTGTATCTTTTTGGTAAATTATTTATTTGATTGCTTGTATACTCACTAAGCTTTATGCTTACTCGTATCAGTGAATTTATGTTGTAGGTATTTTGTACGGTTGAACCAATTGGGTGAAATGATTCAAGAAGGTAGCGTGGATTGAAACTTGTAACTTTATTAGACAAGTTTCTCATTCTATTGAATTGTCGTTTTGAATTACCATTGTATAAATCGCCCAAACTATTATGATTTTGATATAATGTGTCATTGTTGTATTCATTTGAATATGTAAAATCAAACATGGATTTCAAATGGAATAGAATGTAGAATTTAAATGGGACCAAAATTAGGAATGAGTTGATTAATAGATATTGAAGTATTAAATCAAGAGAATGAAGCAATATGATTAACTATGATTATAAGAATGATTATGATCAAGTGAATTGAAATGATTATGGTTATCACTAATGATGATCAAAATGGAATACAAGTAACCAAGTTATGTATTGATTATTATGATAACTAGTTGTTAAATGTGTTATTGTATCTATGTATTATATACTAGGTGGTTAAGAATGATGGATTGGCTATTCTAGAAGTGATATCATGTGATTCCTTAAAAAGGCAAAGGTGAGTGATACGAGGATTAAATGAATAATGATTGTATTGCTCCGGATTGCTTACGAGCAAGAGGTTCATACAATTATTTGGAATATTGTTTGTTTCTTATAATTGTTTTATGATTGTATCTATGTTATATCAGATTATGTATCTTAAGTAATATTGTTGTGGATTATTGTTATGAATTGTTGTTAGTTGTTGAGTTATTTGAAAATAGTATAGCATTATGTGGATTATGTGAAGTATGTGGATTATGTGAATTAGGAGGATTATGTGAATTATGTGGAATATATGGATTTAGTATTGTAGAGATTTCTTATTACGAAATAAATGAGTATCACGAAATAAGTGCTTGTCACTACGTGATATCTATTAAGCTTGGTATCCATATGTGATTGGTGCCGTGCTTACTTGTATCTATTGGATCATGGATCCGTACGGAATATGGTGGAATCCTTACTGTTGTGCCATATTAATTGTTAAAAAGAAATAAGTGGTTCTTTGATAATTGTATCTTTTTGGTAAATTATTTATTTGATTGCTTGTATACTCATTAAGCTTTATGCTTACTCGTATCAGTGAATTTATGTTGTAGGTATTTTGTACGGTTGAACCAATTGGGTGAAATGATTCAAGAAGGTAGCGTGGATTGAAACTTGTAACTTTATTAGACAAGTTTCTCATTCTATTGAATTGTCGTTTTGAATTACCATTGTATAAATCGCCCAAACTATTATGATTTTGATATAATGTGTCATTGTTGTATTCATTTGAATATGTAAAATCAAACGTGGATTTCAAATGGAATAGAATGTAGAATTTAAATGGGACCAAAATTAGGAATGAGTTGATTAATAGATATTGAAGTATTAAATCAAGAGAATGAAGCAATATGATTAACTATGATTATAAGAATGATTATGATCAAGTGAATTGAAATGATTATGGTTATCACTAATGATGATCAAAATGGAATACAAGTAACCAAGTTATGTATTGATTATTATGATAACTAGTTGTTAAATGTGTTATTGTATCTATGTATTATATACTAGGTGGTTAAGAATGATGGATTGGCTATTCTAGAAGTGATATCATGTGATTCCTTAAAAAGGCAAAGGTGAGTGATACGAGGATTAAATGAATAATGATTGTATTGCTCCGGATTGCTTACGAGCAAGAGGTTCATACAATTATTTGGAATATTGTTTGTTTCTTATAATTGTTTTATGATTGTATCTATGTGATATCAGATTATGTATCTTAAGTAATATTGTTGTGGATTATTGTTATGAATTGTTGTTAGTTGTTGAGTTTTTTGAAAATAGTATAGCATTATGTGGATTATGTGAAGTATGTGGATTATGTGAATTAGGAGGATTATGTGAATTATGTGGAATATATGGATTTAGTATTGTAGAGATTTCTTATTACGAAATAAATGAGTATCACGAAATAAGTGCTTGTCACTACGTGATATCTATTAAGCTTGGTATCCATATGTGATTGGTGCCATGCTTACTTGTATCTATTGGATCATGGATCCGTACGGAATATGGTGGAATCCTTACTGTTGTACCATATTAATTGTTAAAAAGAAATAAGTGGTTCTTTGATAATTGTATCTTTTTGGTAAATTATTTATTTGATTGCTTGTATACTCATTAAGCTTTATGCTTACTCGTATCAGTGAATTTATGTTGTAGGTATTTTGTACGGTTGAACCAATTGGGTGAAATGATTCAAGAAGGTAGCGTGGATTGAAACTTGTAACTTTATTAGACAAGTTTCTCATTCTATTGAATTGTCGTTTTGAATTACCATTGTATAAATCGCCCAAACTATTATGATTTTGATATAATGTGTCATTGTTGTATTCATTTGAATATGTAAAATCAAACGTGGATTTCAAATGGAATAGAATGTAGAATTTAAATGGGACCAAAATTAGGAATGAGTTTACTAAAAAAAAAATCTGCTGAATTTGGGGCGTTTCATTCGTGTTACGTTTCGTGGTCGGTTAATCACTAATCGCGTGTTTTAACGTCAAATCATCGAACGTTTATTCACTTTGTTTTAGTTACAGATATATCCGCGTTATTTTTGGTTGAAGTAACATTTTAAAATACTTTATTGGGTTTCGTTCGGTTGTCGGGTTTGACTCGCGTGTTTTCGTTGTGTCGGTTACGTTTTATATAAAACGTACAATGTTTCGCATATTATTAATACATAATAATATAATGTAAATAACTACTATTTAATTTCAAAATAGATTTACGTTATTTATGAAAAAGTTTCACCAACGTCCGCATAAGTCGGAATCCATCCGATTGTTTCGTGTAATTACACATAATTACGTGTGTGTGTGTGTGTGTGTGTGTGTGTGTGTGTGTGTGTGTGTGTGTGTGTGTGTGTGTGTGTGTGTGTGTGTGTGTGTGTGTATATATATATATACATAAAGTTACAAGTACTTAGCCCTATTTCAAACTAAATACAAGTAATAATGATCTAGCTTAAGGTAATTAAATACGCTTAAGTGCCGGTTGTCACAATGAGTATATCTATGATGCTCATATGATAATTGTTGGTACTTGTGGGATTTAAAACAATCATTACATACTGTCTTAGACATTGAGCGCTCAAAAGAAATACATATTGCATTCTATAAACATGAACTTACAGCGATTATTTTGTTTGGAGTAGAAAACATATAAGTTCATCGTCAATCGATTTTAAATAAAGTAATAAATGAAGCCTTATAAAGCTAATGATGGTAAAACAAAATTTTGTATTGTTGTTCTTGTGTGTGCATGTGATATATGGTTTTTACGAGTCGGTCGGTTTATAATTGTGTACATACCTTTGTTTATTGGTTTACAACTTTGATTATTAGTTGAAATTATCTACTTTTAACCCTTTGGATAGGACTAGAAGGGACTATGTCATGAACATGTTTGATTTTAGACATTAAAATAGAGGACTTGGTTAAAGACAATTAAGTTGTTATAAATATATATTATGAACACGTGTACTTACGCTACTTTAAACTAAGAGATCCAGGCCACTTGAATATTTGAAATACCTTAAATAGACATCTATAGGAAATAAATACTCCCTGCAGCTTGTTATAGATTAAATCATATGTCATTGTAAGATTTGAAATGATTATAATTGTTGTATGTGTTGTGACCATAGCCGTGCCAAAAATTAGACCTAATGTATAAACTGCGTGGTTGTGTTTATTTTGGTTGTATTGTAATTTTTCTTTTGGTTTAAGGGGAGACCTGCGTATCATTTACAACCTCATTTTTGTAATTTTATTTTATGTAAAAGGTAGTTTTAGTTTTATGTAAAATGTAATTTTCAAATTTCATTTGTAAAATGTAATACAAAAGAAGATGGAGTCCAAAAGAAGCGAAGCAACCAAAAGGAGTCTTTCGGTTCCATGGTGTCACGAGGAGTCGTTGAAGCTAGTGGGAGCACGAAGATCAAAATTGCCAACCATGTGTCATGTTTGTCCCTTAGGTTGACCATTGGTTTCCGTGTTGGCTCATGGAAACCAAACATAGTATATGTCAAGGCTATGGCACTATATTATATGTTTTTGTTTATGTCCTTATTTATTTTGTTGGTTGAATGAAATAATGTATAAATTATTAGATAATTAATTAGGACATAATAATAAAACCTTAGGTAATGTGATATTATCGAGTGAACATGTTTATGAAACATTGATTCCTCTAGGATGAATACATTATTAGAGACTTAATAAAACACTTGTTTCATAAGAGATATAAAACTAGGAAATGGTTAAACTTGATGATTTCCTAATGGTTGTGTTTTATTAAAACTATCATATATAAACTCATGCATAGTTTATATATATTTAAAAGTAATTTTTGAAATTAGTTTAAGAAAAATATCGAAGTAGGTTTAATTAGAGAATTAAGATTTAAAACCCTATATAATTTAGACCGTGAGCACCCTCCATTTGTGGACATTCATACCGAACCCGACTCCGTGTCCTTTGCCGCCTCCGCGGGTGGGCATGGTTGCACTCGATTAGGGTGAAGTGAAAGGGCCGCGATAACCACTTGAGAAGATGGCCGGTTCCCCACAGTTAGCAAATGGTTTGGTCTATTGGTGATTCCAAGTGAGACTTGGCCCAAGGTGTAAGTTGAGATTAAATATGCCTAAACATTAAAATTTAGAGTCTCAAGAGTCTAGAAGTTGTATATGTGATGCAATTGATATGTGATCCACCTAAAAAGCTATTGTGTGTCATTGCAGCCTTCGTTGAGGGCACACTTTAGTGTGAATGTCGGATTCTAGCTTAATAGTTCTATTAGGGTTTATGAATTTTTAAGAGTTTAAAACGGAATAACTAAGTTTGTTTGTTTTACTGTAGATGGCTAATAACAACATTAACGCAAATAATACCATGAACTTGTCACTTCGTTTGATCCTTGAAAAGGATAAGATGACCGGGCCTAACTTTCGTAATTGGGTAAGGAACCTTCAAATTGTCCTTCGCCATGAACGAAAGTGGTATGTGCTCGAGACACCTCTTGGTCCCACGCAACCAAACGATGCCGCCGAGAACGTTAGAAATGCTCATACCAAGCATGAGAACGATCTTCTCGATGTGCAATGTTTGATGCTTGCTACTATGTCTCTCGAGCTCCAAGTTAATTACATGGAGACATCGGCGTATGATTTGATTCGCCGATTGAGAAAGATATTTCAATCCACTGCTAGAAAAAAAAGGTTCGACACCACTAAGGATTTGAATAGTTGCAAGATACCCGAGGGATCCGATGTGAGTGCTCATGTCGTGAAAATGATAGGGTATTCTAACCGTCTTGAAAGACTTGGGCATCCTTTGCCGCAAGACTTGGCGATCGATATGATCCTCGCTTCATTGAGTAAGGGGTACAAGCAATTTGTACTTAATTACAATATGAACAACACGAAAAGGTCCATACATGAGTTGCATCAAATGTTGAAAATTGCACAAAGGGATATGGAACCCGTGAAGTCTAACGATGTGTTAATGATCTGTGATGGAGGTGTTAGGTAAGCGTAAGTTCTGTGGCAACAAAGAAATAGTACTGAAAGTACTGGTTAGTATTGATATCCTATAAAGGATTGTTTATTACTTCATATGACTATATTAGATGGTTGATCTAATGTGTACAATCTTTGATTGTAGGAGTCAAGAAGTTATGGAGCACTTGAATTGAAGCTATGAAGATAGCGTTGTTCAAGAAGCTAGGATGTGGAAAATAAGTGCTATAGGCACATAAGTTTATTTTTAAATTTTTGGGATATTATTTCATACATTAATTTTCACATTATGGTTTGCTCATTTTGATCTTGGATATTTGTTTTTGAATATTTAAATATTTTGGTTATTTAATATTAAAGTTTGATTTGTGAAATAATGTTTGAAATGTATTTAAAAGTTTTTGAAATGATCTTTATTTGAAACTTGTGTTTAAATCCCAAAATAAGATCCACATGTAAACAATCTTCGTGTAACTCATTTAGAACTTATCTTTCTAAGATATGAGTAACGCATTTAAATAAATGTTATTTATTAGTTGATATCTATATAATTGTGAATTATTGAATACGAAAGTTGCCGTATAATATAAAGGTTTGATTTATATAGAACTTATCACTAAATAATAATACTTCAAGATTATTGAATCTTCTAGATTGTTGAATCTATTATATGCATAAAAGATGTATGAATAAGTTGGCTAAACTTATTAGGTACAAGTTAATTGAGTTGTTGATTAATCATGGAAGATTAAAATAATAAACTTGTTATGGTTTGATTTATTCTTGACTATGAGAAATAAATTGATAATGTGTTTTCTATAAACACATTATGAAACCAAAGACATTAGTTTATTTGATTAATGCATATTATAAAGTGAATCATTTCTAAAATGAATCATGAGATTTGTTTTGTAGAAATTGGATTCAAAAGTATTGTTAGATTTAGTGGGAGCGTTAAATGGAAATTTTAAAATCTCACAAGAACATTAAATCGTTAATTTTATTGTTAGAGAATTAAAATTTATTGTTGGATTGACTTAAAAATGTTTGATGATTGTTTTAAAAGAAATTTTAAAATCCAAGTATTTGGAGACATCAAATTCATTGTGAAGTCAATTTCATTAAGTTGAATTAATGGTTAGTCATAGTGAATGCTTTGTATAAATGATATCATGATCCAATATGTTCTACTTCGGTATGCATATTAAATGATCATTGGATAACATTAACAAAGATTCAAATTATAGCTACAACAAATAAAATCTAAAGTCTTTAAGATTTTGATTAGTGGGTAGATATTTAATAAGTTATGTTTGGAGAAATATATCTTAATAAATATAGTTAATATGAATTGATTGGAAATAGTTCTAATTATATTCATACATGACAACCCGATTCCGAAACCATGAACTGTAGCATGTTAAGGTTGAATGACTCATTGAGATATGACGAGGCCTTCATGTTGTTCATATTTAGTATCCATGAGTAAGGCAAACTTATTCTAAAGTGTACGAGACACATATCCATAACTGCTAGTTGTCGTGGGAACTACAATAGGACGATCGGTTATAGTGAAAGATGGTATGTTACAGCTTTAAGAAGCAATTATCCTATAGATTAGGTATATTCACTGTTAATTTGTGATACCTGATCACTAGCATTTAATGCGATTAAATGTTGGAATGACCCACATATTGAGTGAATACTTCGTGGACCATTGTCATGGGTGTTCTCAATTGTGGCGCACTATCCTCTGACCTGAGCAGGCTAGATTTTCGCATGTAAACCTAGTTGGTTTCTAATGAGATCTAACGGTGTTCGTAAATGAGCATCCATAACGGTTATTCATTGGCTGACGAAGAACACATGTTGTGATTTCTAGTTTAACTCGCAAGAAGGGACTTTGCAACTCTTGTATTAAAGCAAGAGAGATATCTCCTAGGCCGTCGATGATTTGGACTGAAGAAATGTATGGCCATACTCGAGTGATAAGTCACTTGCTTAGTAGGTACAAATCTGTAATCGAAAATAGGAATTGAGTATCGTAAGGTTGATACGGTCCATGCCTTATACTCTAAAATATCTTAAGAAAGTGCAAAAGGATAATAGCCACACCCTCACCGTTTGAATTTTATTTCAGCTTGGCTGTTAAGCTACGAGGAGTGATTGCTTCATTGATCTGGTTAACCTAAGTGTCCTGGTAGGGACCGCCTTAGGTACATGATATTTTACCGATGCTAATATTTCGCACAAGTGGGAGTCTGAAAGATTATGTGCTTAATATTAACATAAATAAATGTCAAATCCAGCTTCACATGAATACCGCAGGGTCACACTGTCACACCCCCAATTTAATGCTTTGCGGAAGCGACTGTTTTGGGGCGTGACTAATCAATAATCAAACCCAAAGTACAAGCAAACGACTCTAAATGAGACGTTGTAGAATATGTTACATTAATACATAAGTTTTCAAAAGTAATACATCATTGATGAGTTCGCAACTTGTTTTATTAGATTTTAAGTACATAATCATTATACAAAAGATAATGCAAGTAAAATCTTCATATGTGTAATTGCATGCGACTCGAGCTACTAAAGCATATCCTGCTGGGCCATCCGTACTGATCAACCATACTGTTGCTGTGTACCTGAGAATGCATTACTAAAACAGGTCAACCAAAAGGTTGGTGAATCTCACAGGTTTATAGTAAGTAACAGTTTGAACACATCAGCTTGTAAAATCATTGAGTAAATATTGCACAGTCGCAATAGTTTCCGTATATATTGCCATGAGCACCATAGTCGAAGCTTAACAATCAGTGATTTTGCCCTCGTGAATGCTAATCCAGAACATTCATATGTAACGAGTAAGAAACACCCATTTATACTGTATGTTCGGGGTAGTGCGTGCTACCCTGCGTGAGGATTGTCAGTCCTAATGGATCCATTTACTAGTACTCGCGCTTAAGACCATAACTAACAACTATGATTAAAGGGACTTTATTTGGATTAAGTAAACCTCATGCAATCGATATACCAGTAAATCAGTTTGTAATCAAGTAAGTAAGTACAAGTGTTCGAGTAAAACAAGCAATGCATCTCCCCCAAAAATAGTAAAACAGTAAAAAGGGGCTGTGAAACTCACCTGTAGAGCAAGCAATCCTAATGCACGTAGGTATTCCAAGTGTAATCCCCTAGTGTCCTAAACACGTGAGATTATATATTTGTAATTAGATGTTTAGTAATTCATTTGTATATTTGTTCACTTGATTAATTGTGTTCAAGCGTTTGTTTATATGTTTGAAAACAATTAAGTTTGTAGTTTGTAAAAGTGTACGGCCCGTTGGTGACAGGAGTGAAATCATATTTCAAAATACAATTTTTGTACTTGTTTCTAGTTGATTTCATGTACTTTAGATACTTATTTAGCTTGAAATTGATCTCATGTGTTAAGGTTAAAGATTGAGGAAAAAAAATATGAAAAGATAGTGCATTTTGCTGATTTGACTATGTCGCACCGTTTTGGCCATAACTCTCTCATACGAACTCGGATTTAGGCGATCAAGCTGCCCAAACGACCGCGACTCAGAGGACTACAAAACTACAAAATATGGTTTGCTGGAAAAAGTCACATAGCCGATCGGCTAAGGTTTATTAGCCGAACGGCTGAGCTTAGCCGATCTGCTTTGGTATAGCCGAACGGCTTTGGTATAGCCGAACTGCTTTGTATAGCCGAACGGCTGTGAGGTCATTTCAGGTCTGGACGCACCAAATCATCACCAAATCAATTCTAACTTAATCCTAATCAATTTTTACACTTATATAACGTTATTACATGCTAATATAAGTACATTAAACTCGAATTTAACCAAAATTGGGTATGAATTCTTACTTGTGATTTTTGAAACCAAAAATGGAGATGGTGGTGGTGATTGATGAAGAACACGATGATGATGATGAACTTGAAGATGATGATGATGATGATTCCAAAAGCTAGATGATGGTGATTATGAAGTTGTTGTTGATGATTGAAGATGAAGAACCGAGAGGAAGTAGAGAGAAAGAGATCGAGCTTGTGTGTGTGTGTGTGTGTAAATTATTGAGGTCGGTTGAATATAACCGGCCTCAATAATTGAGGTGGTTGGGTATTTTTCGCCCCGTGTTCGCGTACCCGATCGTTAAGTAGTCTAATGTTTTAAAATGATAATATTCTAAATATTATTTCGTATACGTTTTTAATCAAAGTATTTTATGAAAATACTTTTAATGAAGTATAAAAATACATCTTTGTTTTTGTCTAGATTGACGGATAGTTTTCTGTATCTAAAATGTATTTAAATAATTTTCAGAGTACGGAGTTATTATTCTCAATAATAATACTTTGTTTAAAAATGTTTTTCACCAAATTGTATTTTGGGTTTCTGCGTTCTACCAGATTTGTGTACGTGTGATTATTAGATAATCGTTTCATGTTATTTAATACTTCGTAGTTAAAGTTTAAATTTGGACGGTAATTTGGGTCATTTTTGACCGGGTGTCACATTCTCCCCTTGTTAGGAGAATTTCGTCCCGAAATTTGTTCGTAGTATTTATCGTTGTATTCAAGTTATAGTTCGCGTGTTATCTACGTAAGTCTGACAACACCTATCTAGAGTTGTCTATCTCCCCTTGTTGAACTAGTGCCCTTCCGGCAACTAAGGAATTCAGAGTGAAGCTTTCGAGATGTGTTGACTATTATGCATACATGATCAGTCCAGTCGATCATTAGAGAGTAGCTACAATGTGTACTAGTAGCCTAAAGTAATTCAGTAAATCCTTGATTGTTTTGTCGGTAGGACAAAGTTGGTCGTTCAGCCAATTGCTAGAGTACAGCCACATTTTGCACTAGTAGCCCACCTTAGACTCTATCAGTCTCCTATAGAAACGAAGTGGTTTAGCACATTTTAGGTTTATGTGGGATGTTACCCAAAAATTTGTTTTACTCGGGATGTTACCCAGTATATAAAAGTCAACCGGTATGTTTTCCGGTATACTACAGCGTAGGATATGTAATTCCTATACCTTTGTACTAAAACTAGTTTCATATATAGAAACTATAGATCTAAATTGTCACTTTTCCCTAACTCTTTAGTGCACTTAGAATCTAGGGAAAACATAACAAGTATCAAGTAGTAAGTAAAGTTTATCAAGTAAGTAGTATGAAAGCAGTTAGGTTGCTAGCGAGTTACCATACTCGCATCCCTATTCAGATCCTGGTAGATTTTGTTTCTATTAACAGTAAGGAGGTCATTGTGTACTGTGAAATTTTTGTTGACCATTCAGGGTTTGAAATTTTGTATAAAGTTGTGTACAGTAAGCAAGTTTGAACGGTTTTGAAGTTTTGAAAATTCTTTAAAACTTTTCATAAGAAATTTTGCAACGTGTTTATTAAAAGTACATTTGTCAGGAAATTTTGAAAGTGAAAGTCGATTGAAAACTTTGAAGTTTGATGAAAACTTTAGTCAATAAATAGTTCAGTTGAAATTTTTGTCAGCGACAAAGTTTTGAAATCTCGTTTAACAAAATTTGTTTGAAAATAGATTTTATAAAAAAAAGTTCGGGGTAAAAGCATGTGAAAATTTCTGAAAATGATTTTCCTAGGTTTCATTTAACAGTAAGACGGTGTACTTTGTAGACATAAAATTTTGTAGACGGTAGCATTTTAAAATAGAGTCCCGATCTACGTATCAAAGGACATTGTAGCAGCTATGTTTGTCGTTTATAATGGTGTAGATGGTCTCAAAGGTATCATCAAGTAAAGGCCTATTCCTATACATTTAGTATATAATAGCCTAGTGAGTAGTACGTAGTCTAGGCCTATGTATGTATATATACCAATATCCCATAATAGCCTAATCATACTTGTATGTATCACCAATTCCATTGGTATTCATACTGTCTACCTGAAATAGTTCGCCAATTTCCTTATTCTATTTGTACTTAGAATCTAAGGAAACACATAAAGTACTAAGCAGTAATAGAACCTATTCAAGTAAGTAGTACAGATGCAGTTTGGTTATTCGGGAGTGAGCGTACCCGTGTTGAGTAAGTCAATAAGTCTAGGGTTCCGGTGATTACCTTCAGCATTAAGTACATAGAACCTGCCTTTAGCGGCGTTGTTGTTTTTGTCCTTTAGTTTTGGGCAATCTCTCTTAAAATGCCCGGTACCATTGCACTCATAGCAGGTTTTGGGTGCAGAGGTGTCGGTACCAGTGGGGGTTGCTTTACAGTCCTTGGTCAAATGTCCAAATCGCTTGCATTTGGTGCAAGAACATAGACCATCGTGATGAAGCTTGCACTTAGAGCAATAGGGCTTCCTTCCCTTATACTCTTTCTTGTCATCGGATTCAGAGGTGTTGGCCTGAGTAGTTGCAGGCTTCTTGTTAGCTTGGCTCTGATTCCCAGAGCTTCCATCAGCTTTCCTCTTGCTATCTCCCGAGCTGTTTCCAGTAGTTTTGTCACCAGCGGTTCCTTGACGAACCATTTGTGCCATTAGTTTGTGTGCCATACGTACTGTACCATGAAATGTGGGAGAGTTTGACGAAGTAACCATTCCCTGAATTTGTGGAAGAAGTCCCCAGAGATAGCGCTCAATTCGCTTGGATTCCGTACCAACCATAGATGGGCACAGGTGTGCTAACTGATTGAATCGAGAAGAGTAGCCAGCAATGTCATTCCCTTGAGTGGTGAGATTCCAAAATTCTACCTCGAGCTGTTGGATTTCATCCCTAGGACAATACTCATCCTTGAGCATTTTCTTCAGCTCATCCCGGGGAGTTTCCAGAGCAATGTCTTGGCCCACGGAGTCGGCATAAGTGTTCCACCATGTCAGAGCATCGTCCATGAAAGTGTAGGTGGAGAACTTGACCTTACAGTTCTCAGGGCAGCCGCAGATGCGAAAGACTGCCTCTGTCTTCTCCAGCCATCGCAACAACCCAATGGCACCTTCTGTGCCTTTGAAGTTCAAAGGATTGCAGTTAAGGAAGTCCTTGTAGGTGCAAGGTTTCACTACAGTGGTATTTGGTGGTGTTTCAGCGCCGCTGGATCGTTGTTGCTCAGCACTTAGTGCGTCAGCAACCAGTCGATCAACCTGAGCTTGAGTGAACTTTTGGCGTCGTGGAGGCATGTTCCTTCAATGAAGATAAGGGTCATGACAGAGTTTTGCACAGGGATATGATCATCATAGTTGTATATATAATGGTAATATACCACAACACAAGTGACAATCATTAGTGTAGAATAATAGTGGTTGCAATCACTTGACTTGCGAGTTCAAATGATTACGAGGATTGAGGTTTACAAAAGTGAGGGGGATATTACATCCGAACAAGTATTGATCATTATACAAATGTGATAGGGTGGCGAGAAAGGATTTTTGTCCTTAGGTGTATGTCAATCCTAATTACTAATCGGTTCGTATCGAATAGAATGTCGAAGTTCTCAACTCTGCTAGGGTAAGCCTATTTCGAAGAGATGACCCTCGAAACCAGGGCACATCCCAGTACAATTTCCCTAACTCGATCAACGTACCGTTGGCGAGTTCGAAGGCGTATATGAACAATAAGTTCGTTACCACGTATCGGAGGACATTAATAGGCCTAACCATATATGTATACCCTATACCTACGTATTATCCACCTAGTCGTGTCTAACGCAAAACAAGTACAAGTCACGGTTCTCTCGTGGTCAGAGTCAACTATTGCATTCCTATTCAACATGACCATTTCAAGTCTCACATCATCTTCATTTAATTGTACATAGTTGATCAGGCTATGTTAAATTAAACTTGTATGATGTAATCCTTGAACCAATCATACCTAATAAGGAATACTGCCTAACGGTCATAGTCTAGGCCCACTAAATGCAACCTAGTTCACTATAACCTTAGGCTCTGATACCAATCTGTCACACCCCCAATTTAATGCTTTGCGGAAGCGACTGTTTTGGGGCGTGACTAATCAATAATCAAACCCAAAGTACAAGCAAACGACTCTAAATGAGACGTTGTAGAATATGTTACATTAATACATAAGTTTTCAAAAGTAATACATCATTGATGAGTTCGCAACTTGTTTTATTAGATTTTAAGTACATAATCATTATACAAAAGATAATGCAATTAAAATCTTCATATGTGTAATTGCATGCGACTCGAGCTACTAAAGCATATCCTGCTGGGCCATCCGTACTGATCAACCCTACTGTTGCTGTGTACCTGAGAATGCATTACTAAAACAGGTCAACCAAAAGGTTGGTGAATCTCACAGGTTTATAGTAAGTAACAGTTTGAACACATCAGCTTGTAAAATCATTGAGTAAATATTGCACAGTCGCAATAGTTTCCGTATATATTGCCATGAGCACCATAGTCGAAGCTTAACAATCAGTGATTTTGCCCTCGTGAATGCTAATCCAGAACATTCATATGTAACGAGTAAGAAACACCCATTTATACTGTATGTTCGGGGTAGTGCGTGCTACCCTGGGTGAGGATTGTCAGTCCTAATGGATCCATTTACTAGTACTCGCGCTTAAGACCATAACTAACAACTATGATTAAAGGGACTTTATTTGGATTAAGTAAACCTCATGCAATCGATATACCAGTAAATCAGTTTGTAATCAAGTAAGTAAGTACAAGTGTTCGAGTAAAACAAGCAATGCATCTCCCCCAAAAATAGTAAAACAGTAAAAAGGGGCTGTGAAACTCACCTGTAGAGCAAGCAATCCTAATGCACGTACGTATTCCAAGTGTAATCCCCTAGTGTCCTAAACATGTGAGATTATATATTTGTAATTAGATGTTTAGTAATTCATTTGTATATTTGTTCACTTGATTAATTGTGTTCAAGCGTTTGTTTATATGTTTGAAAACAATTAAGTTTGTAGTTTGTAAAAGTGTACGGCCCGTTGGTGACAGGAGTGAAATCATATTTCAAAATACAATTTTTGTACTTGTTTCTAGTTGATTTCATGTACTTTAGATACTTATTTAGCTTGAAATTGATCTCATGTGTTAAGGTTAAAGATTGAGGAAAAAAAATATGAAAAGATAGTGCATTTTGCTGATTTGACTATGTCGCACCGTTTTGGCCATAACTCTCTCATACGAACTCGGATTTAGGCGATCAAGCTGCCCAAACGACCGCGACTCAGAGGACTACAAAACTACAAAATATGGTTTGCTGGAAAAAGTCACATAGCCGATCGTCTAAGGTTTATTAGCCGAACGGCTGAGCTTAGCCGATCTGCTTTGGTATAGCCGAACGGCTTTGGTATAGCCGAACTGCTTTGTATAGCCGAACGGCTGTGAGGTCGTTTCAGGTCTGGACGCACCAAATCATCACCAAATCAATTTTAACTTAATCCTAATCAATTTTTACACTTATATAACGTTATTACATGCTAATATAAGTACATTAAACTCGAATTTAACCAAAATTGGGTATGAATTCTTACTTGTGATTTTTGAAACCAAAAATGGAGATGGTGGTGGTGATTGATGAAGAACACGATGATGATGATGAACTTGAAGATGATGATGATGATGATTCCAAAAGCTAGATGATGGTGATTATGAAGTTGTTGTTGATGATTGAAGATGAAGAACCGAGAGGAAGTAGAGAGAAAGAGATCAAGCTTGTGTGTGTGTGTGTGTGTGTGTAAATTATTGAGGTCGGTTGAATATAACCGGCCTCAATAATTAAGGTGGTTGGGTATTTTTCGCCCCGTGTTCGCGTACCCGATCGTTAAGTAGTCTAATGTTTTAAAATGATAATATTCTAAATATTATTTCGTATACGTTTTTAATCAAAGTATTTTATGAAAATACTTTTAATGAAGTATAAAAATACATCTTTGTTTTTGTCTAGATTGACGGATAGTTTTCTGTATCTAAAATGTATTTAAATAATTTTCAGAGTACGGAGTTATTATTCTCAATAATAATACTTTGTTTAAAAATGTTTTTCACCAAATTGTATTTTGGGTTTCTGCGTTCTACCAGATTTGTGTACGTGTGATTATTAGATAATCGTTTCATGTTATTTAATACTTCGTAGTTAAAGTTTAAATTTGGACGGTAATTTGGGTCATTTTTGACCGGGTGTCACACACACCGATGAGCACAACCGAACAAGTAGTGTGATACTATAAAATATATTTGATATCGTTCATTTATGTGAAATGAATAAAGTTGGTCGAATGCTATTGAGACATTTATTAGTATAAATAATTAAGTGTGATTATTTATTTAATAAAAGGATTTATTTATAATTAGTTTTATAAATAAATTAACTAGTTTAATTATTATTAAACTACGAGGTTCTAATTATAAATTGATAAGTTTGGGAATAGTTTAATAAGTTATTAAACTTGAGGGATTGAAAGAGTAATTAGTTTAAACTTGTTGGACAAGTTAAACTACAACTATAAATAAAGCCCTAGGGGTTTCATTTGTGAGTTGCTAGATAACCTAATTCTCTCCTTTTCCCTCTCTTTGGTTTTCGTCGACCGGCCCCAAGGAACCCAAGCCGAAATTTCGGCAAACCCCTATTGGGGTTTGCGAGTTCGCGATTTGATCGTGTTCTTGGTTTGGGTCTTGAGTACACACTTAGGATACTACCGTCCGTTCAACAGTGATTCAAGATAAGTCCGCTCGTACTTTGGCAACGAGTAGAAGATTAGAGATCTTGCCGAGCACCCGATGTAAGTTTATATTTAATTAAGTGTAATTAAATTGCTTATATGTTTCATTATGAAAATTATAGATCTTGGCTAAAGGGTTTGATTTAATATGATTAAATATTTTATAAGCTTCCGCATATTAATTGTATTAAACTGTTAATAAATATTAAATTTTATATCGTATAAATCCTACAAAAACCCTTCGGTAATTACTTCTTAACTGAAATTATGCGTAGAGAAATAAGTGTACTTAAACCGAGGCTAGTTCTAGTGATGTAAACCGATTTCAACTCTTGAATAAAAAGGATATAGAGAGATTTTACGTGAATAGTCTCACTATTGTATAAGTTTCAAATTAACTAATGGGATTATGAATTGACTTTAAAGGTAATGTAAATCACATTTTTAGATTATATTGGGCATATACTCGTTTTCCATCTTTATGATTTAATCCTCATGATGTGTATATATATATATATATATATATATATATATATATATAGTTGGCTCATATTTCTATGCTAGTAAATTGATAAATGAGGTGATTCGGTAATGTGATTACTTATTACTATATAATCATAAGGGAAATCATAAATCTATGATCAATAGTGGCTTATGCAGTATATGTGATTGTTATGCATGTCTATGTGATATAATATGTTTCATTTGTTTGTATTAATATGTATTTTTGATATTATTATTCATGATAATTTACAATAAATGATGAAAAGTTATTTATAGATCATTTATTTTAAGAAGCCTATTTTGAGTAATGAAAAGTATGATAATGCATGCATCGGAGAAAGAAAGATGCGTGCAGTAACTTATTATATGTTTAATGAACATATGGTCATAACTTTGATGTTTAATGGACCTTGATTATTATATGATTGGCATGACTGGTTAGACCATCACGAGTCAATGATGATGCGAAATATATATAGAATCAGGAGATTCTTGAAGAAAGTGATGGTTTTAACATCAGTTGTTTGCTCTCAAAGAAATTTAATCATTACCGACTAAAGTTGGGATTGAAGATCCCTAAATATTTGGATATGATAAATGGGGATATATGTAGGCCTATATATCCACCCAGTAGACCACTTAGAGTTTTAAATCGATGCATCGTCTAAATGGTAATGAGAATTGCAACCTAGAGTTTGCATGATTAAGTGACTCGCCTAGTGAGATCGCGAGCACATATTCTAGTTATCATATTTGTTTTGGCAAATGTCGGTGAATGAAACATGTGTTAAGCGTATTCGGTTGATTGTAATAAATGTTGAACATCTTTTAATTCATACATAGATTACTTTTGTTGAAACGCTTATTGAGAATATTTAATTGCTTGCAAACCAAATAATTATGATGAGAGCAAAGCTATTTTACATGTATGGGGCCATGTTATTATACATGTAATAATATAAATTTGCATCGGGCCAACAATATTATGATTACTCCTCACGAAAACTAGTTTTTGGTCGGGAAAAAATTATATCACATCTTAAGAGTTTTTATTTATGTGTGCGATATATATTTTAGTTGCTCCACCACAATACACAACGTATAGATGTGAAAAATGTTGGGAATTTGTATGGGGAGGGGATAAGCAGCTTTAATTGAAATTGTCGCTATATGATATTGATCCTCGTAGTAAAGAATAAGAACTCAAAGTTCAAAATGATAATTCATATCTAACAATTGCCAGACATAATATTCGTTGACCAAATTTGAGTGACTTGGTCACCTAAATAAGCTGCTCTGCTCCAATTAAGATTGATGATAAATTCATAACATGTGAAATCTGGTAGATTAATCGATTCCAAATAAAATCCTCGAAGTAAAAAGGGAGCAAGAAATTAAGATGGTCAAATCGAGGTAATAAAGTCCCCATGAGAGTTTGATAAAGAGAGACATTAGACATGAAGGTTATTGAAATACCGCGAGTACCCGTGAACATGAAAAATCGCAAAGTGCAAAGATGAAAATATTTTATATCATGTCTAGAAAATTGTGAAATCGAATTGCTTGAAATCGACGTCGTTAATATTATTGTATAGCGCTAGATGTTGTTAACGAGGATGGTAAAAGTATTGATGCCAAGAAGTGCATATGTAGAAATTATTAGCCAATATGATAAGACGCAATAAATTTATGAAAAATGAAATCTCTTGATGTAAGATGATTTGACTTAAGTTCTATATACTTGAAAGTGTAAAATATATGTATATAAATCGGTCTTGATGCAAAAAGCCCAATGAGAATGAAATTATGAGATATAAATCGGTCTTGATGCAAAGATTATTTGCAAAGATCGAGATTTATTTATGATGAGACAATTTTGATAGGTGGATGCGACTATCTTATCGATTTCTTAAAAAGTATGGCGATATAAAAGAAACTTGATCGCGTCTATTGGATATTATTAGAGCTCATTTATTATCGGAATTCCACGAATAGATATGAAATTAAAGAATGTTTCATGATCTAAAAGTCCTTAAGGTAGAAGGAAAGAGTTCTCGAGAACACTATTTGATAAAATTGAATAAGACCTTATATCGATGAAAATCATTTGGGCACATATGATAAATTCGTTCTTGCAATATTTCTTGAAAAGAATATAAAAGGATTGTGTTAGCCCATGCATCATTTGTATATGTATTGTGAAATTTGTATATAAATAGAACTATTTGGAAGCTTCCAAAGGCGATTGATATTCATTAAAGATATTGAGATGAACGATTTTGTGAAGACAAAGTTCTATCATGGGTTAAGGATTAAGGCATCCTAATGACGTAATATTTGTACCCCAATAGAAACCTATACAAGAAGTGCTAGTAAGACTTTTGGGCTAATGACATTCACTAAGCACTTTAATGGTTATGATTATTTGATTCCTTTCGACCCCCGAAGGATGAAAAGGAAATCAGTGGTCAAGAAATATAGTATTAAATTATCATTGGGCATTGAAATTTATAACTAGTCATACGAGACAATTTTTGTTGGCGAGATATAACTTGTTTCTTTTGAAAGGCATTCGTTGTGTTGCGTAAACATAACACACGTAAGGAATGACACACCGATGGTGTTATGGATATATATGGAATGGATGTCCATATTTATTAGATAGAGTTTGTAATATATTAAGAGATTGATTTCTCGTAGAATAAGTTATCATGTAACTATATATATACCTCCTTGGTGAGATAAATAATATAATTCTATTCTTTTCTTATTCTTTGTTCTCTTTACTTTTACAACACAACTCACGCATTAAAGTGAGTTTTAATTTCCACTAAATCTTATATTGCCAAATTTCACTCTAGCTTGTAAGCCTTTTGGAAACTTGCAAACCAAAACAAAAATTTCTACAAGCCTATTAATCAACAAGACTTCATCACTTGCATTTGATCACAATCTTTTTTTTTTTTTTTTAGCATATTGCTCGAAGTATGATAAATAGGAGCCAACTGAGTTTGGAAGACCCCTATTTGTAAACATGTTCTTGAAGAAACCATTTGCAATGAAATTTTTTCAAACCAAAAAACCAATCGCAACAAGTTTATCGTACCGCTAACGATAGGATCAATGTTATTTTGAAAAATACAGTCGACTTTAATAAATAAAAGTTACACTGTTTATTCTGTTTATAACGAATGGATCCGTAGCGACTGCTACCCTACCTTCAATGTAGCTCCACCAATGCATTTATTTGTCTTTCCTACCTTCAACGTGGCTCCACCAATGCATTTATTTGTCTTTCCTACCTTCAACGTGGCTCCACCAATGCATTTATTTGTCCTTCTTCTTTATATTACATAGTTTACCGACAGCTGACCGGACCCATTTTTAAAGGAACCTGATTAGAATATAGATGACAATCGTCAATGAACAAAAATCTTATAGAGTATCCATTTAAGTAAAATCTTCATCACCATACCCAACTACCACATTTAACATAAAACATCACATTCAAGTATTAACGTGGACATTCGAATTCCCACCCGGCCCGTATCTTCCATATTATTTTATTCTTATTCTTATTTTAAGGCACTCACTTTGCAAACCACATACTTTCGTTAAAGGGAGAATAACATATATTCCCAATATAAACATGTAAATTACATATTTCCCTAACCTAAACCCTTAATATCAAATATCCCCCATCTAAACCCTAATTCTTTCATATTTACCCATATTTTTAATCTAATAATGATTAACAATTCTAAATGCATAAATTATAACTCTATTGACCATCATACCCTTCCCATTTTAGTTAGTCATATTTTACCAACAAACAGGAAAACGAGAATGTGACGAGTAATAACTTGCACAATCTTTTATTTTCCTAATTGAATCCGGCACAACATTCATTGAACCAAGAGAATATGTGTTTCATATATACATAAACACATGACACTAGCTAGCAGTGGTTCATATTTATACACACATATGCCTTTTGACCAAATATCAGACAGTTTCTTTCTTCACTTAGAAAAAAAAAAATGTTAATACAATTCAACCAAAAACATTTACATAAGAAACAAGTGAAAATCAAAGTATTAAGGAGTATCATTTACGAAATGTAACGGTGTGAAATAAGAGACCACCAAGACAAAGACAATACACATACATACCCAATTAAATCATAAAAAACATATACCAACAAACAAAGATTACAATTGTGTTTATATATATGCTTCTACAAATGACTTACATATATAACCAATTAAATGAGAAAAAACAAATAACAATGATCGTACAATTATATATTACAGCTTAATGGTATTGAGGAAAACTGAAAATAGTAAACTAACATTTTCAATGTCTATATATCTGTACAAGTATAGAAAGACAAATAGGATAGAAAAAATTTGATCGCCCAATTTTATGATCGTGTAGGGTTTGCTTAAGTTGATGTAAATGGAGTCAAACCTAGTAATGGAAAAAAAAAAACCGGCATATTGAGGGAATAGAAGGATACTATAGTCAATAGAGTTATAATTTATACATTTGGAAGTATTAATCATTATTAAATTAAAAATATGGGTAATTATGATAAAATTGGAGTTTAGATTGGGGATATTTGATATTAAGGGTTTAGGTTGGGGAAATATGTAATTTACATGCTTATAATGGAGATATACGTTATTCTCCCTTTGTTAAATAACTTCAATTTATCAACCATCCAAATTAGAGGTGGCAATTTTAGACCCATTGGTTAATTTTGGGTCAATTTGGTTAATTTTTAGGAGGGGGTGAGTTTGTTGGGTCTCCTCCCCATTTTTTGGATGGGTCTAAATGGGTTTTTCAATATAACCTCTAATTATGTAACAATTAACCAACGGGTTTAGACGGGTCTAGCGGGTAATTTTTTTTTTTTTTCACCTCATTTCATTTTTTTTCATTTTTCACTCAAATAAAAAAAAAAATTGGTGAACCCGATGACCCGACCCGACCCGAGACCCATTTGACCCGGACCCGTTTAGACCCATCCTTCTAAATGACCTATCTAGACCCGGACCCATTTAAACCCAAACCCATCTAGACCCGTGACCCGACCCGACCCGACCCATTCATTTTGCCACCTCTAATCCAAATAGAAATGCATGTTAGAGAACGACCGGGTAAAACAACCCTGCTTTACTCATTCTTTTCAATAACGACCTCGGACCGGTACGTAAAATTGTTTTGTGTGGGTTTGTGTATGCTAACGGCCGGGCTACAAACTTAACACATGCTTTTGGACACTAGTTTTGGAAACAAGATGAGAAACTAGTCACTTCTAATTAATAATATGTGCTCGAAAAGAAACAAAGTTATATAAAAAACCGCTAAATTATGAGCAGAAAAAACCCGCTAATAATATGTACGTCTTGCTTGTCGTGTTTATCTCTCTTTGATGATGAACATCTGCATTTTTGGTGTAAGTTGCTATACTCTCTATCAGCTTAAGTATATATATATATATAGATAAGTACTACAAGTCAGAGGCGGACCTAGAAAATTTAATCACCGGTGTCACAAAAACTTTGAAGCTCCCTCGACTTGGTAGTTTAAGAAGTTTATATAAACATGAGGTGCACCGTCTAAATATGAGTGGTAGCACTCTTAAAAATCAATAACTTTTTAACTAAATTTACACTAAGTCGACTTAATTGACTGGTGTCACGTGCCACCGCTGACTATAACGTGGGTCCGCCCCTGCTACAAGTTCTCATAAATTGGAAGCAAAGAAATATGTCATCAATAGAGAACACAATCAAACCATTTTGATCAACTATAAAAGAGAGAACAACATTAATATATATTCAGGAATCAGGATACATGGAGATCTAGTATCTAGCTAGTCAAACAGATACATCGACCTTATTTATTTGTTTAAGACGTTAAATATGTAAAGACATAACAGGTCATGGATTATTTCAGAACTAAATCAGTGCCTCTCAGTTTCTCATCTATAAGATTATCAATCTTCTCTTTCATCTCGTCTGTGAAGTAGTTCTCCCAATCTCCATCCTTAGCCTTCCTGAAAAAAATCCGTTTTTCATATACATTATGATATAATCCGCTTTTGTTAACATCTAAGTTGCTTAGGTTCTCAAAACTACACAAGTTGATAATGTTTTCAACCACGCCCGCTCTCACTTCGTGGTCCGAAAAAGGCTTACCAAGAAACTCCGCGAGCCTCTTTAGATTACTCGTAGGGTCCCTTTTCAATTCCTCATACTTCAAAAGAAGTATTCTCCCCGGCCTATCTAGGCTTGCTTTCCAATATCCCAATATATGTTCCCAATATGGTCCATATCCTGAAATACCTTGACAAAAATCTTCAAATGCCTCCTCAAATGGTGAATCTTCCATGGGTACCTTGTAAAATTCTCTAAGGAAATGGTAGTAAGAAACTATGACATCTTTCACGTTTCGATATATGTAAACTGTCTTGCAGTTTGAAGCTATGGCTGATTCTGGCAAAAAAGTGTAAGGGAGGTGTGTGGATATAAGTGGGGAGTTGTTGCGGTTGTCTTCGATTAGGTGAAGATCTGTTTCTAGTAAAGGAATGCAGTCATGAGGAAAGGTTGTGAGCAACGGAGTGGTGGACGTATCAAACTTTTGTCGGGTTACGATGGCAAAAGCCAAAGCCTTTAGCCAAGTTGTGCCAGTTTTTGGATAACTGCACACTAGTATGTCACTTGGTTGAGCCTTAAAGCTTCGTTGAGCCAAAATTGCTCCCAAGTGGAATCGTTGCAAGCACCAAAAATCTTTATACTTGTACCAAGTTGACCTGCCTTTTAACCAGCTGCTACTATGTTTAGGAAGTGTTTTGAACATCTCTTCCATGCTCAAGAATGGGAGTGATAAATGAGAGAAAATTGAAAAGATGTTTGTGCGTGTTTTGTATTGTTAGAATGCATGTGACTTGGTTTATGTATTTATATACGAATTGATTCTCCAAACAATAATTGAGTGGATAAAAAAATAATTGAGTGTAAATTAAATTGTGTGGATCAACTTGTTACACCGCTTGAAAAATTAAAGATAAGGATTTCGTGTAGGTTAATTGATAATTGTCAAGAAAATTGTAACGATTAATTCTAGGATGTGTATCTGATTTGGGTAAATGATAAATGCAACAAAATATTTGATTCATACATCAAACTTATGCTTCATTATGTTTGTACCGTGAGCTTTAATTAATGATTGTACAGTTTGATCTACGAATTAATTTGTTTAATTTGTTACATCTGATTTTGTTGTATTATAACGATTAATTCTAGGACGTGTATTTGAATTTGTTGTGTCGCATAAGAAATGTGAATGATGGTACTCACTCATATTCCGATCGTCTCATTTATATTGTCCACCTTACTATTTTTGTTAATCCCGAGGTGTACTTACAAATAATTACTACTTTCTCCGTCTTAAATTAATGGTCCATATTTTCTTTTTCGGATGTTCCAAAATTATTCTTCAATTTCAATATCATAAATGATTAAAGTGGGTGACGATGAAATTTGATTGATTAACACTATAATCATTATCTTTTTATTAAATTGTGTGTAATTGTCTAATGGACAATAAAATTGAAACGTAGGGAGTATAAAAAACATTAAATTCTCTACTCTACCCTCCTTTATTATCGCTTAATATCAATTGTCAAACAATTATGAATAGTATTACCTCCGTCCCATTACAAGTGTCATGTATTAACTTTTCAAAGTCTTTCTTTGACAACTTTGACTTTGAATATTTTTGTTTATATTATATAATATTTGTTAAAAATTATACAAATGAAAATACATTTAAAACCGAATCCATTTATATATTCTTAATCAAGTATTAAATAACACAAACAAAAATATTTAAGACCAAAATTGAAAAAGGAAGATTTCAAAGTCAAAACATGACATTTGTAATAGGATAGATGGAGTAAGTGTTTTGTCTCGTTAAATAAATAAATATATAGTTTAAAATAAAGAGAGAGAAAAAAGACGGTACTAAGTGTACAAGTGTACAACTAGAGGTGGCAAAATGAATGGGTCGGGTCGGGTCACGGGTTTAGATGGGTTTGGGTCTAAATGGATCCGGGTCTAGATGGGTCATTTAGAAGGATGGGTCTAAACGGGTCCGGGTCAAATGGGTCTCGGGTCGGGTCGGGTCATCGGGTTCACCAATTTTTTTATTTTTATTTGATTGAAAAATGAAAAAAATGAAATGAGGTGAAAAAAAAAAATTTACCCGCTAGACCCGTCTAAACCCGTTGGTTAATTGTTACATAATTAGAGGTTATATTGAAAAACTCATTTAGACCCATCTAAAAAATGGGGAGGAGACCCAACAAACCTACCCCCTCCTAAAAATTAACCAAATTGACCCAAAATTAACCAATGGGTCTAAAATTGCCACCTCTATGTACAACATTTACAAATACGTTGGGTTTGATTTTGGGAATAAAAACTAAGTTACTATTGTTCATGATTTGAGTTTGAGGAATAATCCCAACAAAATAAATATTTTCATTTTAGTGATTCGATTACGATTTTGTATATGAGTTCACTGTCCCCTCGATTCTTTTATACATAACAGCAATTATGCGGAGTAAGCTACAACATATAAAAGCACAAGGGGTCGACAAAGTTTTCTTACAAGTTTTTGGACTTCAACGTCGAAAGCTGACATTCATGACTCCCATCCAACATTTAAGTCCGGATCGCATCTGAAGGTTGCATTTTTTTTTTATCTATTTTCCTTTTTAGTTGATTGGTGATCTGTGACTCATTTTAACTCCGAGTTTAACATTCAACCACTACACTTAAAATCGCACCTATTGTTAAACTCTAGTGTTCAATTGAACATTGAGCATAAAACTACTCCTCGTGATCTGTAAAAAATTGAATGGACACACCCATATAGTATAATGGTACCAGAGTAAGGTTTAAATGAATACATCATATTTTCGTGAGAATGGAAGAACCAATTATAGCTCCATTTAAAAGGGTATAAAAGTTTAAAACAAAACTCTCACTTTTCTCATATTTTTAAAAATTAAATAACTCAAAAATGGCTAGTCAAAAAATGATAAAAATTCACCATAAAAATCGGCATTTTTTCTCTTCAATTAGACATCAAACTTTTATTTTTCATTTTTTTATTGAGTTTTGAAAACAACTATCATATGTGATATCAATGACTATCACATGTGATACTACACAGTATCACATGTGATAGTAAATTCTACAAATTTTAAAACCACCAAAAAAGAAGAAAAATAAATTCGTCGAAAGTATAACATGTGAGATGTCTAATTGAAGAGAAAAAACTGTTGACTTTTATGATACAAATTTTTATAATTTTTCACTTAACCGTTTTTGAGATGATATAATTTTGAAAATGTGAAGTAGGTGGAGTTTAATGAAAATGAATGATTAAAATTGATAATCTATTCTCGTCAAAATTTCCGTTCTCTTTTGAACTCAACCATGTTTACTATACCGAAAGTAATCATGCAAGTAGTTGCATACTTGCATTGGAGCCTTGGAGAGTTGGAGGAGGCTCACTTTAAAACAAATTGTTGGGCCTAGACAGGTACATGTCCATTACATATTTACATTTGAGTCATTTGAGGAGGGCCCAAACCGACAGATATCCATCAATCCATGTGAAACCAGGTTATAATGTTTTTACAAAGAACGTGACAAGTTTCTGTTTTTTTTTTTTTCTTTCTATCCAAGTATATGCATGTGATGTTTTACATGAATCTTTATTTTTAAATTTATATTGCAACGCAAATATATGTATACAGTCTCGTATATAATCGAGATAAATATACAAAACAAACCGGTGATATCGTGTGTTGGTAATTTAGTGTAATTAGAATTTACTCGTGACCAAAGATATTTCAAGTTAAGTTATAAAATGACTTGATAAGTGTGAGGTGTATCTCATTAAAAGTTTCGTGAAGTCGGATAGTAAATAGTCGAAACACATATTAAAAAGATTCGTACATGATCCAAATTTCATTCAAAAATATCGTCACACTTTTATCCAAATCCTCTAATAGAGTATGACTAGATCAAAACCCGCGAAATTCGCGGGCTACATCAAAGAACTCTTACAACAAATAATATCGTAATCGTAATACTTCATTAAAAGTATAAGCTAAAACGTATCCTAACTATAAAAAGTATGTTAGAAATCTTTTGGTACAAATACTAATGATAATTCTTTGCAACATAAAATAAATATTATCCAAAAAAAAAACAATTTTAATGGTTAAAAATTAAGTCAATCTTATCATTGATTTGTTTGTTGAATTTCAATCCTTATTCTTGAAAAGATGCTGCTCTCTCTGTACCATTTAAAATGTCCACGTTAGTATTTTGGGATGTCCCATTACAAGTGTCAACTTTGATATTTAATCAATAAAAAGACTTTAGTGGGTAGATTTAATATTTGATTGGTGAAAAGTGTAGTTAGTGGAGAATCATAAAACTACGTGTAAAGTCAAAATGGACATTTTAAATGGGACGGATATATTATTATTATTATTATTATTATTATTATTATTATTAATATTATTATATTGTATGTACCATAACAGAAATCTTTATACCGAGATATGAGCTTGGTTTATAATAGAAACCGATGAAATTGTAAATAACAATACTCCTACGTGTGCTTGCTTGATATTGGAGCCTACATAATATACTGATAAGTTTTCCAATTCATATCCATAATGAATAATGAACTCTAATAAATTAAATTGCAGGTAAGATAGTGAATGATTTCCTTTAGACCAATAAATTTCATCATCGTTTGATATATCTCTAGATCAAAAACTTGTTTGTGATCATTTCTAACCCAAGTCTCAAATTTCACTTTGTATTGTATGCTGATATCTTCCAACGGTGACCCGAATCCATTACTGAAACAATGAATAATACATGCTTGTAGAAACATACTCCATCCGTCCCAAAATTATATTCGTCAGACAAGAAACACACAGTTTAAGAAAATTGCATTTATTACTGTTGACTGCCAATAAGATTTCATCTTTACCGTTTTTAAGCGTTTTGATTGGTTGATTTTGAAAGAGGGCAATTATTTTGGGACATTTTCAAAATGGAAAGATGGACAAATAAATTGGGACGGAGGGAGTAGTACTTCATAACTTAGATGGTATAATTCAAATGACTATAAAAAATAATCTAATCATAGGCAGCAACAACACAGTAGCAAAATGGATAATTTAATATTATCGAAATCAACTACAAAAATTGGCAAAATTATAAGCACTCGATATTTTGAATTAGCTTAAGATAAACTCTCTATCACTATTTGTGTCACAAAAGATTTAATAGTCTTTTTCTTTTTAAGCGTCACTGGCAAAGAAAGATGGGGGCCTATATGGCTACATGTGTTCTTCATAATCATGAAACTCCACCCAAATATGAAATATCAATCCCACAATTGCATATAACACGGCAAGTCAACTCTCTTTGTATATATATAAAAAACATGTAGAATATTACATACAATATCTCCCGCAGTACTGTGTCATGAACACTGATGTTTAGAAAAACTATTAACCTTTTTAGGATTTTACTTGCAATCCAATAAACGATATCAGCATATCACATCTCATTAAGTGTGAGAAGATTTCTTCACAATTTGGGCGTTGATTTGGTTCTCTCCAACATACGAAGGAAAAACAAAAAGAAAAAGAGATAAACACCAATCAGAATACAAGCAAGATAGGAACAATTAATAATATAGAGAAGAGATTCCATAAAATTGATCCTGGATCCAGTTATCTAATTGTCGATGATTTGTAATAGCCTAAGAGCGAGTCCTCTTGAAGTTTAAAGCTTATTTTTTATTAATAAGCATTGCAATTCTGCCATTATAATTTCCAATGGACCTTTGGATTTCAACGACCAACTGCACAAACCACCTGGAACAAACACACAACATGAGCACCAATTGGGCCGAAAGTCATCCAAAGCATATCCACGCATTAAACCTCCCATTAAGTTGTATCAACCATTTTTAAAAATAAAAAATTATAATCATATTTAACATATAAGGTATTTATCAAATCAAAACAATTAACTGAATAGAGTTTGCAGGTCAGCCTAACTTACCTAATATGACCTACACTAATGACTGTTTCGACACGTTGCCCCAACCAACCCATTTTGCCATCGATGTCAAGGATTGAACTTGTGTTATTCTTTTGTCTACCCGTATGTATATATACTTACTTTGGCATATGTGATCCCTTAACATGGCCTATCAAGAGTACATAGTTCCCAAGTTATGACACCAAGGCTGAAAAAATCACATTTCTCTGCAAAAATGTTCTTTACAAATGATGCACAATCCTCTCCGGAGTCCCTGCATATGGACAAAATGTATTCGGAAGTTAGTACCTGTGAGAGCCCAAAATCAAAGTGCAATTGGCACTTTTAGATCACAGTGTGCTGTTCTCATTCGATGTACACTGTTTTCGTTCGATGCATTCATATCAGACCCCTCTAAGCAAAAAAGAAGAAATTGGTATCGGTTATCATTACAAGTAACATAAATGTAACCAGCATAAGGTGACAATTTGAATTCACCTATAACTAAATACGTTGATTCGGGTTACGATCAGATAATAACTTGACAGCAAATTGGTTATATTATTAGTGGTCATACTGTTAACGTAAAAGAAAGTTGGCCAAAGTGTATCTTGAATGCATAAACCTCCTTAGTCACTTTATTAAAAAAGGCATAGATAACAATTACTATATCAATATAGCTTTAGAACAGTTTTACTAAGCTTGTGTACCTAAAATCATACAGTTGCCTTAACAAAGACCCACTTACCAAAGACATGGAGCATGGAGAGTGAAGTGTGACCTGCCAAAGACAAAAGACTCCGCCTTTGTTGGTAGCAAGTACCCTTCATTACTACCATGAAAATTTAGCTTAATATTTGGGGAATAATGAAGGTAATTCAGATGCATATTACTAATGAAATAGATAGATTTATATAAAAAGGATCCATTTAGATTGTCTTATATTGGTAAAGCATGCAAATGGATATTGAGCCATCTTTTGCTTTTTATTCAAACAATCCTACTTGACCCTCCCAGATTGGAATATGAAATGGAATATAAACTAATGAAGTGGAATATGAAATCCAGCTTAAAATTTAGTTTGCAAGTAACTACTGAGATGTAAGCATATGTACCTTCCTCAAACCATTGTGTTAGAGCAGCAACTTACTTTGGTACATCATTATCCCTCCTGATTGATGACTAAAATCGTAATCCAAGAATTGCTTCATCAACCCAAGGTTCTGACATGTCCTCATATCGATATATCAGTATGCAATTTAATGCACCCCCTCATATGATTACAATTTTACAATTGACAATTATATAAACTGTGTACGGCTATAAGAAAAAGTGTAAATCAATCCTTCAATCCACTCATTTTCCAACAGAATGTATCTCGAAAATTCAAAAGCAAGTTTTGTTTCCTATATTGTAGGTTACTTGCGGTTTTTATAATAATAATATCGAACGGTGAAACGGTGATGGTTTAACTTATCCTTTTCCTCCATTACTAAAATCAACCAATAAATCTATGATTTTTTCCATAGTATCTATTTCACCAGGACTCCATATTCAAACCAACTGCAAGAGTAGTATCAATCTATTTCTTGGTAGCATTAAAAAAGAACTAAAAGACAAAGATATAAAGTAACTTAGAGATTGTTTATGTTTGATATTTAATATATAAATATAAACAGTGCCAACAATTGGCACCTCTGATTAATTAAAGATCAGTTAATCAACATACTGACCCGCCCATATTGTCACCTCTTATGTCAGTACCAACCATCTTGCTGCCTCACACAATCTATTATAATTTGTAATAGATTCAAATCTAGAACTGCAACCAAGGTAAATGATGTTATCTTAGGTTTAGTTGTTTGTAATCTCCGTCATATATTACCTTTACTCTTCTCAAACTGATCTCAATTACGATATTTATATTTAGAATTTGTTTTTTATAGGTGGCCGCACTCCTTTTTAAAGAAGAAAACAGAGACAAATATGACTAATCTTGATTTTTTAGTCACACACTGAGATATGGTAGACATACCATTCCGAGCATTTGATGTATTACTATATCTCTGTCGGAATACTAATCATTTTCATAACCTGTTAATAATGCACGTTATAGTAAACTCGGTAAAAAGATGAAATATACAATTCTAGCTATGAAACGGTAATTTAAAGATGGCTACACATTTACTCAATACTTCAACATGTCCAAAATTCCTTCAAGTGTCATTAAAGCTAACACGCATATGTGGTTAAGAATCAGTAAAGTACCTTTCACTTCATCGCCACTAACACTACACTGATGTTTGGGTTGCAAGTGTGTTCAACAGAGGCTCCCAATCTATACCTCTTACATCACCATCGGTCTCAATGTCATTTTCATCGTTCTTCATTTACAAACATACCATTGCTCACAATATTACAGCAAGCAGCAGACATACGGCATGAAATTTTGAGAATAAGTAAATTTGATACTCCAAACTAAAAGCAAACATGTATATAGAAGACGAGAACAACAAATGGTATATAGATAGAAATTTTAGTAAACCATAGTACAATATAAAAGAAAATAAAGTTCATAAGATTTTTAAGTATGACTTACAGGAAATGATGTCTTAGCACCATATCCAAAGGCATTGGTAATAATAGCAGAAAACAAATATAATGTCCTGATAAAACAAATCTATGTATAGATAATCACTCTTGTATGCATTCTAAATCAACCACATTAACTATATGAGGAAAAGTGAATGGGTTTGCAAAGGTCAAGAAAGAAGGAGGATTGGTCTGACCTTTTCCTTTGGATCAGTTGCATGAACATCATGCTCAGAATTCTCCTGGTTTGGCTCAATATTATCATTATGAGGCAAGTGTGTACCCGTCTTTTCTCCGTACAAAAAATTTGGTTCAGCTCAACCATAGATAATTGAGCCTAATTCAACAGGGTATAATACAGTCATATGAGCAATCAAATACCAATTAGTGGCAACAAAAGGAACAAAAGACGGGTAAGTCTAGTACACTAACGTTAATACTGGATTTGATGATCTCTTGATGTCAGGCCTCCACAATTTTCTATCTCTAATATTGGACTATAAATTGCTAATATAGACTACCTGTGGATTGTGTAGTATGAAAAGAAAAAAAGTCATGAAACAGAGTGTCATAAACTCCTAAATCATGATTTATTCAAACCCATTAAAGTATACCTGCATAATGTATAATTGTATATTAAACATAATTTTAGAATTTGAATATATGAAAATTAAATTGTAATATGAAAGATTAAAGCATGAATTTTATCAGCAAGATTTGTCCAGTTAGATTAATATCAATATATTTTTCCACTATATAATGTATCAATACAAAATCTATAAACACTAAGTTTTCATGCGTGAAAGGTTCACCTAGATAGGTATGATATACATGTTCAAACAATTAGAAGTGATGATACCATATAATATAAATAAATTCAATTAGAACATGGCAGCAAATATAACATACCATTTACCAATAGCACCTAATAATATGATAATCGATCCTAACTTCAAATTAAACCAAAATCGCTACATGGTGATGATGATGAACGAAACGAAATTCACTGTAGACAATTCAAAATCAACACCTGAAAGCCATAAAAGACACAATTACAATTTCAAAAATCAATTTATAAAATCGACACAAATAGCATAAACAATACAATAATGATTTATCAAATTTGTTTCTATGCTGATTGTATGCATTTATTCTTTCTCAGAAACCCTTAAAAGTGTCGATCAGTACTAATTCATTGGTTCTCATAAGTAATCCTCCTCTTGAATCAAAATCGTCATACCTGCGTAATCAAAACCGTCCATGTAGTTCAGTGATTCCAACATGCCTCTACGAATTTCAAGTTCACTGGTAGAATAAATGTCATACCTGCATAAGAATCACTATTCACTTCAACTTCATTATCTATGACCGATTGAAATCGAAATCCGATAAGTGTATGAGAATTTAGAATTGAAGCAGAGGAGGTTATGATTGAAGCAGAGCAAGGCGTTTTAAAATTCATGAAAGTTAAAACCTAAACACAGGATTAGCGTCTTTTTTTATTGAATATTAAAAGCAGATTAAATTGAATTTGGTTGACCAAATATTATCTCCTAAAATGTAGGAATGTTAGCTGTGTTTTGAGAAAATTCCATAAATGGTACCTGTGGTTTACACTCATTTTCACAGATCATACCTCAACTTTTTTTTTTAGGTTTTCCATACAATAACTTTCAGAAGTGCTCGAAAACGGTACTCAAGCCTTACTCCGTCTATTTTATACGTCAAGTGTTACCACGTGTTTTGCACGTGAGGGTATTTTCGTAATTTTATCTTTCCCCTTCTCTTTTATCCTCTTCCTCCCTCGTTACAAACACAGCTGCCACAAGCTTAATATCCATCTCACTCATGTATATAAATCCTCTATCCTTTCGCATCAGAACGTAATCGTGAGCTTGCGCGAGGATGAAACCGCTGGCGGACGCGTGGCCGGTGACGGCGGCGATTGTAGGCATCGGGAGAGAAATTAGATCTCGAACGAGGGATCGGAGTTTAGAGGACATGAGAATATGGCGTGGATCCGATTGCCCCCAGGCTAGATTGTAGCCGTTGGAGAAGAATTTTCCATGTGCGGTGGTGATGAGGGTGGATGGAGTGGTGGTTTCGGATCGTATACGGTGGATTGCGATGGTGATTGAGTCGAGTAGTGTAGGGTTTAATCGGTGCTCGTTGTCGCCGGTAAGGGTCAGGATGTAAATGTTACCTTGTTTCTCTAACGTTACAAACACAAACGGCATAGCATTAAAATAAGAAGTCGGTTAGGTCGTTGATGAATGTGCCGTTTACGTTTGAGAAATCGGAATTGGAAGGGAAGTTTGTGAAGGAAGCTGCAAAGGAAAAGTTGGTTCAACTGAAGGGGCATAGATCGGTTGGTGGAATGCGTGCTTCGATTTATAATGCTATGCCTTTGGCTGGTGTTGAGAAGTTGGTTGAATTCATGAAGAAGTTTAAAGCTAAACATGGTTAGAGGATTTGGGGATTTTGTTAAGGTTTGTTTTGATGTTGCTTGCTCTGTTTTTGATCTTTCTGTTATGTTATGTTATGATATATGTCTTGTTTATCAATCTTTAGGGATACATGAATTGGATTTGGGCAAGAATGTTTAGGTAGTTCTGTTGAATCGTTCGCATTAGGAATAGTTCGAGTAAAAAAGGGAATGATCTCTGTATTATCATTGATTCACAACTATGAAATGTTTGGATCTTTACCATCAATAATTGAATTTGGATTTAGTGAACACATGTTTCGTCTTTGTTTTGTACCACAGTAATCAATTTGAGAATCCGTTAGGAAGGTAGAGGGAGAGAGAGGCAGATCGTCAGATTGATAAAAGAGAAGGGGAAAGATAAAATTACGAAAATACCCTCACGTGCAAAACACGTGGTAACACTTAACGTATAAAATAGACGGATTTAGGCTTGGGTACCGTTTTCGAGCACTTCTGAAAGTTATTGTATGGAAAACCTGAAAAAAAAAAGTTGAGGTATGAACTGTGAAAATGAGTGTAAACCACAGGTACCATTTATGGAATTTTATCGTTTTTATTAATTACTCCGTGATTAGTAAGGGTTAATTTTGTCTTTTAGAGAGGCCATATCATACTTAAGTGGTAAATATAACACCCCTCTTTCTATACAATAACATTCTATTATTTTACTCGGAAGCGTATGAATTTAAAACATATTTATATACTGTACATTAAGATAATGTACATAAACAGTTACATGTTCAGAACACACCAAATTTAAACTGTTTAAAACTACACACTACGGGGTATTATGTATTACAAAACAAGGTTTATAACAAAACCATATCAGAGTTTACAAGCTGTCAAACTTTCCCGGCAAAACATCCACTTCCTGATCACCTACATATCAAACATAATCTGCAGGAAGTTAAAATGAGGGATTAGAACGAAGCTAAGTGAATGAATTTATCACACACTATTCAACTTAGCATAACAATCTGCTTACAGCAAATAATCGTAAACACATTTCTATTTCAATTTCAATGAGGATCGGTGGCTCTGGAGATATCATAATACCTGGGGATTCTCCAAGAACACTTAACGTCAATCTGTATGGCCATTACAGAATAGACCGATAACTATTGGTTATTAAACTCATACACAGGTCTCAAACACAACAGATGAATCAAAACCTGTGTAATTCACATAATAACCAAAAAGTCCAACTAGGCGTTGACCTCAATAAACTGTACACATAGATTCACATATCACGTAGATTTGTAATCAGTAACAAAGACTAAACAGTCTATAATCAATCTACGTTTACTTGTTGCAACCAAATAGTTACAACTAAATCAAAGGTGAGTTATAAATCCACTCACCGATACCTCAGAAGTCGCAACACTCAGCTTCTAATCACTGAGTCTTTGGAGTATCTGAAACACCACATAATACACAAGTTAGTAACTCGTCTCATAATCATTATCATAACATATTTATCCAAATCAGGTAAATCCCTGAAGTCTAAGCAAACAAACGTTCAACCAGAAAATTCTCGAAATGACGTTTAAAACTAAAAAAAAAAATGCCATTTTCGGCCCCTAGATGGCCCCGAATAGCCAAAAACTGACTAGGCTATGATATATAGCTTTGATCATTGGGCCGTTTCCGAGTGACCATGCGAATTTCAACTCAATCCGAGTTAGTGAAATTCGTCACTAAACCGTGACCCTGAAAATTTGCAAAATCCTTCAAAACTTTTCATGCAAACGCGATCCGTAAAGGAAGGGCTGGATCGCGTTCATCTTTAGAAAACATTCTGTCACCGTTTTACACTTGGGAACGCGATCCGGGAACTAGGGCTGGATCGCGTTCGTTAGCAGAAATTCGACTATGACAAAATATAACTAAGGAACGCGATCCGGGCTAGGGTTTTCGGGATCGCGTTTGAGCTTGTTTCAGCTCAATATCATACCTGCAAACACACAGCTACGAATCCATACCAATTCTCACATAATTGTAGATGCCAAAACGATTTAGCTATGTTTCTAACATCAAACTAACATCATATTGTAACTAACCACTTTAACCAACATCATTTCATGGCAAGAACCTCAATTTCATGTCAAAATCATAAAACCCATTTACTTCATCTTCTTGAATCTTAAATCACAATTCAAGAACATGAATTCTCTAATTCTAGCTATAAAATCAGTTCACAATCCTCATATAAATCTTCATAAACAATTCAAGAAATCAATCAATTTACAATTTCACTTTAACCTAGCTACACTTATGTTCATGAAAATAAAAACACTTACGTTATGATGAAGATTATGAGAATCAAGGAGATGCTAATTCAGCAAGACTAAATCACAGCTTCAATTCTAGATGATCTTGATTTTAACTTTGAATTTGAAGGATATGTGTGTGAGTTCTTGAGGTTTCTGAGAGTTGGAATTAAACAAAAGAGGAGGTCGGCCTATTTACATAACCAACTCAATTCTATGGGTATTTTATATCCGTCTTAAATCTATTGTCTGGAACCTAAATACCAATTGCGTGAAACTTACTTTATTGTACCGTCAACTAGAGTAAATTGAAACAAACAATAATTTACTATCCACAATAAATCCTGGGACCTATTTATCTAAGTTTCTCACATAAACAATTAATATTGATAAATTTCTAATATAATTCAATAATCAAATAAAATAGAAATTACCAGGCCACTGGAGAGGATGTTACAATATTACCACATAAGAAACAAGCACATAACGGATCCGGACCCTAAGAAATAAGGCATCGTTAGAAACAAGGCTTGGTGGTATCAAATCACGTCGAAATGAATACCACTTAAGAAACAAGGCTCCTGATTCTAAATCACATCGAAATGGATATCATATTCAAGAAACAAGGCTACATGGCACCAAATCACGTCGAAATGGTAACCGTGATAAGAAACAAGGCTAGATACAAGTCATATTTCTCTTGATCGTATGATCATCTTGCTCATAAGCAATCCGGAAACACATACGATCATTTATATTCTCCATCATATCATCGTATAATCCACATGTAGAAAAAAGTCATGAAACAAGTATACGAAACAAGGCTAATAAAACATATACGAGAAACAAGTAATCTTCCACATTAGCTTTTAATCAAATAAAACACATAATCACATTTAACATCCACATGGTTGTACGATCCTCTTGCTCGGAAGCAATCCGGAAACACGTACAGCCATAACTTAATTAGCCCCCATATACTCACCTTAACCTTCACTCGATGATTTACCAAACATGATCAACGATGATACATCCAACTCTTTGCCACCTATCACATAACACATAATCACATACACATAATTAAAACCCACTAATCATCATAATCAAGCATCTATCAACATTAATCCTCTCCCACTAGGATTATTCATGATTCTTTAAACTAACTCATCACTAATCAACCAAAGTTAATCTTTCATATTCATAATCACTTCTATTATCGTATTATTAACACTTACACTTAAACCTTCATTTCCACACTCAATTTACATTAGTAATCAACTAACATAATCACTAGCTCTTTTATTATAATCATATTTATAACCAAAACCCTTACTCATATACTTGAATTCTTGTTTAAGCATATCACTCTTACTAAATTAACATCATAATAACACTTTTTTAACTTTACTAATCACAATTTTATTCCAATTACATCATTACTTCAAGATTTACCCAAACCCTAGAATTTAATCAAGAACATAACTAGTGATTTCATAACTTTTAAGTTGTTTAATGATCACCAACAAGCTTATTAACACTAATAAACACTAGCTTCATCAATTTGTAACCCTAATTGCGTATTAAAATCATCAGTTTTACTAAACCCATGAAAACCCCAAAAACTAGGTTAAAACATGAAGAAATCTTACTTACAATCATAGAAGATGATGAAGGAGATGATTATTCAGAGATTTCTAGCTTGAATCATGGTTTTTGGGTGAAGATTTGATGAGGTCTAAGCCTCATGCGATTTCTTCAAGGGTTGGAAAGCTTTTAGGAATGTTTGAGAATGAAATAGAATAACTCAGACACTCCACGTATCTATCTTTATCTTTATTTTATCTCTTTTAACCCTTGCAGTCTGGAACTGATAAAACCACTTACGTTTTCTATTATATCTTATCATTTAAATAACCATATTTCATAATAAAAACATATTCGCGTACGAAAATACTTTCCTGAAATTTGGGGTGTTACACTTAGAGTAAAGAAGAAGCTGAAACATGGGGCTCTCTGCTTGTACGTGGGAAATGGTTTACGTGCAGCTGTAGAAGCCATGGGAAGTTTTGACTTAGTTCTGCCTTCGGGCTTAATTATTGTATTAGACAATTGTCATTATGCACCTACTATTACTAGAGGTGTGGTTTCAGTTTCACTTTTGAAAGATAATGGATTTATCAATGTTTTTAATGATTGTGGTATTTCAGTTTCTAAAAATAATGTTCATTATTTTAATGATATTCCTTATGATGGTATTTATGAAATTGATATGCGTGATCGTGTTTCAAAAGATAATTCTATGTATTCTGTTAGCAACAAAAGAGCCAAGCCCAACTTGGACTCTACCTATCTTTGGCATTGTTGTCTTGCACACATTGGTAAGAAACACATTGAAAGGCTTCAACGTGAAGGGTTTTTAAAATCAAATGATGATGGATCCTTTGACAAATGCGTATCTTGTGTTTCTGGCAAGATGACAAAGAAACTCTTTCCGCATCAAACGCAAAGGGCTAAAGATCTACTTGGAATCATACATACGGATGTTTGTGGTCCATTTAGATGTGACACCCGTCAAATTAGGACTAGTTTTTAGTTCCTAATCATTTAGAAATACGTGTAATTAGTTCTATCTATTAGGCTAATTGTATGTATCAAAATATATATTGTTGAATATATATCAATACGCGATTATATTTAATCGTTCATTTTCAAATCGGTCAAATTTCCGATTCATTTATACGGCATTGGTGAAAATCAAATATTAAGTAATACCGAATGATTATTTAATATCCACATATTTATTATATATTATTTTGATAATATATAAAGTATTTGTATCTTACTAATGTAAAACATTCGCGACAAAACATATAAATAATGTATTATTATCGGATATATTATTTATTATTTACATTAGATAAAACAAAACATATTTCGTTTTATAACATTTTACTCAAACGCAACGAAACCACTCGAATAGTATCCGTCTCTAAAACATAAAACAAAGATATATTTTTATATCTCATTAAAAGTATCTTTAATAAAATTCTTCGATTAAAATACGTACGATATCAATTATAGAAATTTATCGATTTAAAACATTATACTACTTTTCGATCGGGTACAAAAACACGGGTATTTTGTACTACGAAATTTAGCCAACTAACTCAAATAATTGAGTTAGCCGGCTATACCATACGCCACTTTTCATATCCATTTCATTTTCATTTTTCAAAACCCTCAATCTCTCTCTCGGCTCACACCTCAAACCACCATCATCATCATCTTTTCGGAATCATCATCAAAGAAGGAAGCATAAGGGATTAACCATCATCACCATAGTCATCATCTTCTTCACCATCACCACCTAGCTCCATTTCGGTTCCAATTTCAATTAGTAAGAATCATCACCTCTCTTTCGTTAAATTCATGTTTATATAGCTTAGATGATCATATAGTAACGTTAGGATTGATGATTGCTAGTTAAATTGCGGATTAGATTTGGTTTGGGTATGATTTTGAAACTACAGACTTGAATCGGCCCTCGGAATACGGCGTATTCAAGGGAATACGGCGTATTCCTGCCCAGACCACATGAATACGGCGTATTCCCGCCCAGAAATCATGAACTACCTGCGCCTCCTCGGAATACGGCGTATTCAAGGGAATACGGCGTATTCCCTCTATTTTTCATGAATACGGTCGTATTCAAATGAATACGGTGTATTCCCCACAAAAGCCACCAATACGGCGTATTCAAATGAATACGGCGGATTCCCCCTATATATTTCATGATCCAACGGATCAATAAACTAGCCCTGCGAATTCTAGCTAAAACAGAACATGTAAATTTTCGAAAACGTCGACGATTTAACAACATAAAACAGGGTAGCTTCTCGATGAAAAATTTATTATAACGGATTGAGCTCAAATTCGCAAGGTCACTCGAAAACAACCCAATGGTCAAGGCTAAGTACCTTAGCCTAGTCAGTTTTAAGCCATCCGGAGTCATCTAGGGGTCGAAAATGGCATATTTTAGTATTCGGACCCCCGTTTTTCCATAAACTTAAAACTAAAGGTTTACACTGAGTGTCAGACATCGCGACATATTTCATACTTATACGATACAACAATTAAACACTTCAAATATGCTTTTATAAGTTCACAACAAATGAAAGTAGTAATAATAATTGAAGAATTATTATTTCAAACAATCACCAATGGGCCGTAAACATTTTCACAACTCGAACATAATCATTAAACCAAAGTATTTGGTCAAAACTAGTTAAGGGAATAACTAGCATAGATGGTCCGTACTGTCATCAAATCAATTAAACCTTGTGCGTTTAATACGCCCGACAGGTTTCAAGAATCTAATCATTTATCAAAACCTTGCGCGTCTAAGACGCCCTGCAGGTTCAGTCGTTGTAACGACATCAAATCATTGTGAATCATTGTAATTGTTGGCTAACAATTCATTAGGCTCAGGTGAGTCTCATAGCCCCTTTTTAAATACTTTTACCTAGGGGTGTGATTTCATTGCTCTGTTTTGTTTTACAATATGAACGCAAGTACCATCAAATCAAATACTACATGAGTTATTTTCACTAATCATTTTAAAGCCCTCCATCAGCATAGTTTGGTAATACGTAGTAGCGTGAATATTAGTATATGGTACCATATAGGTTTGACCAGCCTCATCCGGGTTAGCAAGCACTAACTAGTAAAACGGATGTATTAATATTTGTGTAGACGAGTGTTGATTAGGCACTCGTAGGAGGCACCTCGATCAGGATACCTTAAATGTGGACCTGACATCTCGAGTTAAGCTCAGACTATGTGCTCATGGCTGTATAACTTTTATTTTGCTTAATTGCATTTTAAATTCAATTATCATTAAATCTTGCGGTTCATACAAATATGTGTTGACATACAAACCTGTGAGCTCACCAGCGTTTTCGCTGACCCATTTTAGCATGTATCACAGGTGATCAGCAGCAGTAGGTCTGTCACTCAAGATGCCTATTAGCTCGAGTCACATTCAGACATCAAGAGATTGTCATGCATTACTATATTTTGTATAATTTAGTTATGCCATAGAATCCCTATCAATCGAACTCAGGAGCTTTTGTAAACTATGTTATAACAGTGTAAAACTTTTATAATATCAATGTATTTGTAAACGACGCATGTAGTGGTCGTTCATTATGTAATCTTGTGTGCTTTGTATATTGATTAGTCGCGCCCCGAACCGACCCGCTTCCGCATCATAATTTGGGGGTGCGACATTAGACATGTGTCAAGACAAGGTGCTAGCTACTTCATCACTTTTACTGATGATTTCAGTCGTTATGGTTATGTTTACTTGCTTAAACATAAACATGAAGTCTTTGAAACATTTAAAGTGTTTAAGAATGAAGTAGAAAATCAACTCGATAAGACCATCAAGATCCTTCATTCGGATCGAGGTGGTGAATACTTAAGCCATGAATTTAAGGATTATCTGGAAGCGTGTGGAATTGTCCAATAGCTTACTCCTCCATACACACCGCAACATAATGGAGTATCGGAGAGGAGGAATCGAACCCTGTTAGACATGGTGAGATCCATGATGAACCTTACTACTCTCCCATTATCATTTTGGGATTATGCTCTAGAATCTGCTATACGTATTTTGAATATGGTTCCAACCAAGAAGGTAGATAAGACACCATATGAATTATGGCATGGGAAAGTGTAACACCTGCCAAATTAGGATAATTAATTATGCCTAATTATTTGTAACTAGTTGTAATTAGTATGTAATAGGACTAATTACAGACTCTATTTGTATATATAATGTGATTTATATATATGTGTGTACTTACGCGATTTGGATAAATCGTACGAATCAACCGGACGGAGTCCGAGACATTTTACTTGGACGTTGGTGACAAAACTTATTTGAATAATGGAAACATATTTTACTGTATAAATACATTAATAAACGGACACTATCATATGAGCGCGACAACATTACGAATATTTTAACAAAAACGTATCAAACGTGAACCAAATAATTTAAATATCCCGACAAGTATTTTGATAAACATTTACAAGTCTTTTTCATTAAATATTCGGATAGCATTTTAAAACATAACTGCTTGGTCAAATATTAAAAACGAAGGATTAAACGATTAGGACACGGAGTAAACACTGTATTTTAGGGAGCGTTTTCCCTCCCTCCTCTTTTGGATCAGTCAACAACACCCACCACGTACACCTCACTTTCTTCATTTCATTTTCATTTTAACAAAACACACACAAACTCAAACACTCTCTAAAAATCCCCACCAATTTTCGGATTCGCAAATCAACCCACAAGAATTACATTTTCGGAATCACCATCACTAGAGGAACAAGATTAACAAAGGCACCATACTCGTTTTCTTCCTCGTTTGGCTTCGATTTTCAATTGTAAGAAATTTCTAAAAACTTAGATCTACTCATTTTGGTGTAAAAATTCGGTGTTATAATGTTTACACAACTTAGTATTGTCCATATGTATGAAGAAAACACGATTTTACAGCCTAAAAATATGTTAGATTTGTGATTTGAATCGGAAAAACGCGTCAGTCGCTGGGTTTCTGGGCTGGTGTTCATCTTTGCGACACAACGCTTGTGTCGCAAGTTGTGTCGCATAAATTCGGTTGCGTCGTATTTTGTGTCGTAGCTTATGTCGTACATTGTGTCGTACCCTTGTGTCGTAAATCCGGTTGCGTCGTATCAATTAATGGTGTGGATTATGTTAAGAGAAGTTAAATTCAAAATGTTTACACATTTAAACTTCTCCAATAATATTAAAGAGAGATTACAATAAGAACACTCTAAGATTAGAACGTGTAATGGTGCTTCATATTTGCATTAATAGCCAACATTCATACATCTCAAATATGTATATAAAATATAAGCGCATTCTAAAAAATACATAAAAATTGAAAAAACAATTGAGACACATATATGAAAAAGAAAGTGTAGAATTGTGCAACAGCCGTTCTTTTAATATTACTCCATCCATCCTAAAATAATTGTAACCCGACAAAAAATATACAGTTTAATAAAAACATAATCATTATTTCTTTTTCTGTCTTAATTTTTTCAGAATGACAGTTTTATTGTAATAATTAAGGGTAATATGATAATTACGATCAAACTTCTTATCTATTTTTGGAAGTGAACAATTAATTTGAAACGCCTGGAAAAGGAAACATAAACTATATTTTTGAGACGGATGGAGCAATGCAATTCTGGAAATATGCATTGTTTTTCCTTAGAGAAAATTGCCCGTTTCGTCCATGTGTTTGTCCAAAAAATCACGTTTCATCCCTTATTTCAAGAAATGTCACAAGGCATCCTTACATTATGCATTTTCACTCACCAATCATCCTTGAGTCCAACGACGTTAACATTTCACGTTAAATTGTGTCACGTGCCTGGCACACTGAGGGTACTTATGTCATTTCCTTTCTTTCCCACCAACCCACTTTAATTACCCCAATCCACCGTACACGTCATCAAAATTAAGGTTTATCAGTCTCCACTTTCTTTATAAAAGGCTCTAGCTCAAAAGCTTCATTTCCGTTCACATTTGCATTCACCGTAACATTATCATCATCCTCTAAATGAAAAAGCATCCCAACAAAGGTGCAGACTTGATCCTTCATCGTCGACCTCAACAACATCGTTTTCATCATTATCCGACCTGAAACTATTCCCACCTATAAAAAAATCGCGTGCAGCCCACCTATTCTACGAATTGCCTGAATCAGATCGAGCACCATGGCGATCAATTCTCCTTCTGGGTACAAAGAAATCATCCCCAAAGTCATCACCATCATCATAATTAGGGTTATCACAATCTTCTACAAGAAACCTTAATCCTAACCCTAACCTGATCTCTGGATCAAATTCATTCGGAATTGTATCATCATTTCCTTTAATAACTCTAGAATTGCAATCAGAATGCGATTGCGATTGCGATTGATCAACGCGTTGATGGAACATATCGATTACAAAATTATGTCGATGAATTTAAGAAATTGGAGGTGGGTTGTGATAAAGATTGTGTCTTTGGGGGAAAGGGGGAAAAATCTTGGGTGGGTGTTGTTACGTCGAGATCTGAAGAGTAAACGTCGAAATTCGATGAGGAAGATATCCCCAATAAAGATAGCAAGTGCCGTATGACACATTAAACAACAATGAATCACGGCGGCGCGTGTTCTCATCCACCAATCAACTTGTTCGGGAATCGTTGGCTTATTTTTCTCATTGTGTGTGTGATTTGGAACGGGTCTATGAGGTTCTTCTATTTGTTTTTACATCAATTATTTATTATTTATTTTTGTGACGGAGTGAAGTAGCTCGGAGGGAATTGAAAGTTAGTTAGTGAAATTGATTGTTGCTGTTCGAACGATTGGAGATTTGGTGAGTGATTGGTGAAGAACATTGCTAGATTGAAGGTGAAGGAATGTTCGATTTTAGGTTTCTTGAGAGTCTGATTTTCGGTATCGGTTGATGTGTAAGGGATTTAAGGATGTCCGTGCAAGCAATTGTACGGATAGTAGAGCGATGGAAGGATTGATTGTTCGTGATTCGGTGTCGGAATGGTGGTTTCGGAGTTCACCGGCGGTGAGGAGTTGTGTCACTACAGGCGGCGAATTTTTCGGTGAGAAGAAGTGTTTGGAAGCCTCTCTCCATTGAGATACAGAGATAGAACATGTATGTATAGAGTGTGACAGTGAGATTTCTACAGTTAAATGATATGGATATGTATGCGTGTATTATTATGAAGATATAAGACAACAATTTACATAAGTACCCTCAGTGTGCCAGGCACGTGACACAATTTAACGTGAAATGTTAACGTCGTTGGAATCAAGGATGATTGGTGAGTGAAAATGCATAATGTAAGGATGCCTTGTGACATTTCTTGAAATAAGGGATGAAACGTGATTTTTTGGACAAACACAGGGACGAAACGGGCAATTTTCTCTTTTCCTTACATAGTTTAAAATGTAAGAATGTGAATCTAATAAAATGTGAATTTGAAGTGTTCTTACCGTTGTTAACATCAAAAGTGTTACTATTATATTATATAAAAATCCTAACGTCGCTTAACTAATTCCGAAATGGTGGTGATTCGTACACCACCTATTTTTAGCCATACACCACTAATGCGCTTTACAGTTTTGTACAATACAACATCCTGAAGCACATTTGATGGTGTACGGCTAACAAGAAGTGGTGTACAAATCATTACCCATTCCGAAAGCATGATGATTATTTGATCATGGCATCCATGTTATTGAGAGGTGATTTGTGACGTTGCCAATCAACAAGCAGGTAGATTTTTATAATTTTCATTTTTAATCCTCAACTTCTATATATATACAATTAACTCTTCATTTATATTCCATCCGTCCCATTTAAAATATCCACAATATTATTTTAAGATGTCCCATTATAAGTGTCAACTTTGATATTTAACCAATCAAAAAAGACTTTAGTGGGTAGATTTAATATTTGATTGGTGAAAAGTGTAGTTAGTGAAGAATTCTAAAACTACGTGCAAAGTCAAAGTGGACATTTTAAATGAGACGGATGTAGTAATTAAGAGTACAAAATTACTCATGGAGTTAATTACCAAACAATAACCATCATAAAACTACCAACCGATTATAGTTAATTACCAAACAATAACTAAATAAGTTGGTTTTTAAACTATTTTCATCAACCACCAGTGAATTATTAGTTGTTAAGCATAGCCCTTAGAGCACACAAAGTGGAAAGTCAATATAAAATTATTTGAATATTAAAAAAAAATTATATAAAATTTCGAGCTTTTCGAATCGAGCTCGAGCCATTCTAAACATTTTCAAGCGGAGCTCAATCCTGCATCGTGAAAGCTTGTTGAGCTATCGAGCCGAGCTCGAGCTTACCCTAAATGAGTCGAGCTCGGCTCGACTCGGTAATCTACGTTCAGCCACTCTCCACCAATGTTCAATTCCGGTGTTCAAGTCCAAAGTTCAGTCTAAGACGCTGAAGCAAAACCTTTAAACCATTTTTTTCTCTCTTTTTATTTCTTTTTCCTCAATTTTTATTGATTAAAATCATTTTTGTAGGTCCATCTAAACATTGAGTTGAACATTGAATCACTCTTCTAAAATTATATCCGTTTAAAACTTGAGTGTTTAATTGAATATAAAATTTAACACATGGTATAAAAATAATCGCTCCTTGTACTGTCAGGGTTACGTTTAGCAAACTCCAAATTTCAAATTTGATAGAACCTTAATCCAAATAAAAAATTTATAAACACAATAAAAAACCGGAAAGAATCAAGAGGACTGCAATGACCAAAAGATCCACCTGCCTGATATCTCTTCATAAATGGGAAGTGATCCTTACACCACCAAAAATTATCCATACACCACTAAATATGCTTTATAGTGTTGTACGGTACAACATTGTAAAGCACAGTTAGTGGTGTATGAATAATTTTGGTGGTGTAAGGATCATCACCCTTCATAAATACGTATAACAAATATGGCGGTCTACGTTTCTTGTTTCATCATCATCTTGACTTTTACAATCCCAAGTTTTCATTTTTCACAACCCCATCTCCCATTTTCAAACTCTGCAGGCCTAATAATCTAAAAATCAACCCCATTGTTCTTCTCAATTGTGTTCCTCAACACTGCCCTTAATCAGGTAATTCTTTCTTAAATCTTCTGTTTGATCCGTTAATTTCACATGGAATTTGTTGGGTATCTTCTAAAATAATCATTTCGTTTTTGCAATTAGAAGCAAACAGAGTAATTGTTGATAAAGTTTATAACTTGTTGGTTACTTGCATTTTTAGGGTAAAATCAAATGTGGGTTTTGGGTTTATCGTTGGAAGTTTTCATTTTTCATTGAAATTTTTCTAATTTGATGAATTTACTATTCAATTAATAATAGTTTATCTTTTGTCTGTTATGGAAGTCTTTTTCTAATTTCCTTCGCCGTTAAATTTTGTCTTTTTGTTTACTTTTTGCAAGATCTTGAAATTGAGATTTGTTTATTTGTTTCTGAACATTCTTTTCTTTTTTCTTTTTTTCTCTCCCAGGTTCTAAATCTGTTGGAAATCTTGATTAGATGGTGAGCCATACCTTTTTAATCTTTCTAATTGTGTTTGAAGGCATTGGGAATTTGATTAAGAAACTTATTAAATTTTATTGATTGTAATTAGGGTGAAGCTCCAGCTTTCCTTGCTGATGATTTGCATGCCAGTTTCTCAAATGGATTGCATTTGAAAATGGAGGAATCTGAAACAGCCAATTTTGTTGGACATAAGACAGTATGTTGTTAAACCCTTTTTTTTTTTTATTCAATATCTTGCAAAGTTTGGTGTAGTTCTGTAGTTTGTTTTAAATTTGAGTTATGTTATTGTTTTAACTAGTATGTCATTGGTGGAATTGATGATGCAACGTCAAATGGAGTTCGAGTTTTTGATAAATCCACTGGTGAATGGTGAGTTTGAAGCTTTTAAATAATGTAGTACTTTTCTTAAATCTTGCTTTAATTGTTAGTTTATACTGTAACAATTTTGAAATAAAAATGTTTGTTTTTTGCTTGTAAAGGGTGTTTCCGACCGTTCTAGGAACAAAACCTGAGGCATTCAAGGGTCATTCAACGATGCTTTTGAATAAGGATAAAATTTTGATCATCAAACACAACTCAAAATCAAATGAGTGTGTTTGGTTTCTTGAGGTAGGTATTTGAATATTTCACGAGTTACATTATCATTCCATGTAATTAGCGAATTAGTCAGTGGATTATTCTTGTCAGGTGGACACTAAGTTTGTTCGCGATCAAAAGGTTAAATTTGATACTGAGGTAGTTGCTTGGAGTAAGGGAGTTATAGGTGATGCCGAGAGGCCAATAGTAATAAGTGGCCCGTCTGGTGTAGGTAAGGGTACACTAATTAACATGCTAATGAAAGAGTATCCAACAATGTTCGGGTTCTCGGTTAGTCACACAACACGTGCACCGAGGGAAAAGGAGGAAAATGGTGTTCATTATCATTTCACTGACCGAAACGTTATGGAGGAAGAGATTAAAGCCGGGAAGTTTCTAGAGTTTGCTGCTGTCCATGGAAATCTTTATGGGACTAGCATAGAAGCCGTTGAGGTGGTCGCTGATGCTGGAAAGGTATAATTATTTAGTTCTTGTAGTTATCATTTCATTCTTAATGCATATACAAACATTATAACTCACTCAATCGAATAAAGCAATATTTTCTATCGAATTGTACCAATTTTGAAACTGAAAGTCTTATTGTATTTTTTTGGGTCAACTATTGGTTGCGCGCATGTGAAAAAATAAGGAAACTGACCTAGATTTAGAATTATGCTTGGGTTGATTTATACATGGATTTGTGATATTGTTTTGCTGCATGATTATGCAAAAAAGTTTTGTCATACGAAAATGGGGTGGTGTGCTAAACTTATACTTAGATAGTGAGTCTGATTTTGTGTAGAGATGCATCCTTGACATTGATGTTCAAGGGGCAAGGTCCGTGAGGGCTAGTTCACTTGAAGCTATTTTCATCTTTATTTGCCCACCCTCGTTTGAGGAGCTTGAGAAGCGCCTCCGTGCAAGGTTTGACCTATAATTAAAAAAAACAGTCTTGTCTTGTTAATGTTATTGTTTAAGTTGACTAATTAATTCTGGTCTTACAGAGGGACGGAGACTGAAGAGCAGATCCAAAAACGACTTAGAAATGCTAAGGCTGAGCTTGATCAAGGAACATGTTCTGGTCTTTTTGATCATATTTTGGTGAATGATGACCTTGAGGCTTGTTATGAACGACTTAAGGTGAAATTAACGTTCTTTTTTTTTTTCTCTTTTTTGGCTTTGGTATTTGGATGTGTAATTTATCTGGTTAATTTGTTATAGAAACTCTTGGGTCTTGATGGAAGAACGGATACTACCCCAAAAACACGTAAGTTTTCTTTTTATGTTTGTTCGAGGGTGTTTAGATCTGCGTTTTGGACTGATTATCTGGTTAAATAATAACCAACTTAGTATGAGCTGCAACAAAACTTATATCTAAGACTAAGAATCAACTATTTACCTGTTTTAAATGTATACAAATTTCTTTCATATTCACCATATCATTTTGGTCATTCCATCTGTTAATTCCTTATATTATTAGATTTTTAAACTTATAACTTCAAACTGTAGAAGTACATCCAAACACAATTGTCTACTGTCTGGTTTGTTACATCTGATTATCTGATTTCATTATCGAATATCATAAAATCACTTTCAAAACGAACATCCAGACGACCCTTGAGCTTGTATCTTTATGTCTTTACTGCCTATAAGAAAGGTTTACATGGAGCTTTTTAATTCTTGAATCCAGCAACTGAGGTGTTTGCTTTACCAAAGGACTTCTCATTGTCAAAAATTTCTGAAAAGATCCTGATAAACAGTGAGAATGCTTGTCAAAAGTAGGTATCGTGAAACTCCAACATGAACACTTTTCACCAATCAGATTGAGTTCCATTAGTTATAGATTAAAACCGTTTCGCTTTGCTCATGCAGGATTGTGCTCGATTTATCTAGTATAAAAGGTGGGGCACCTGGGCGGACTAGAGGGCTATCTATGTACGTCACTGATTCCCTTACGGATGATGTCAACGGTGGTAACTTTTAGTCGCTGATCTGTTTCTACATTTTTTGTTACTAACTTTAGTCATGAATTCCTTTTTTATTTTATTTTTTCAAAGAAGACCCAAAAAAGTTGACTTCAAGAGAGGCGAATGGTGATAGTTTTTAAAGACACAAATCCGGCACGTTATTTCAGTTTCTTTTCCGTATTGAGTCTTTTTGATGTTGTATGACGTAAAAGAATGAAGTAGCTTTTGAACTATTGGTTTCATTTGACCAGAAAGGATTTGCTATACGAATTAAGGATTTCTTGATTGGCCAAAAGTGTCCATGATTCTGTTTGAACATTATGTGTCTGCTTGTAATAGGTCAAGTCTTATTGTATACTCATGAGTGGCGGTTGGTTGGCCGCGATTCCTGGGCCCGTTTCTGATTAAAGGCAAAATAGCCAAGACAAATTGTCTCTTTAAATTACAGGTAAAAGACGACACTAGAAGACCGATTCCTGCTAGTGGGATCATGGGATAAAGCTGATCAAGAATGATCGAGCCTGGTTATGTACGTCTGACTTATTCACTTTGGGTGTATATATACTTGGTAAAGACTTACCTTAACGATGGATCTTCAGCTATTTTGACACTTTCTGTATGAACCGTCAATTGGTCCTAAGACATGTATGCATACACCCGGTCCACTATAAAAATGTACAAACTGATTAATGGCTTGAGAGACGAGAGGACCCAGCAGACAACGGTTGATTAGTAGTGCTTAGGTAAAGTGGTCCAAACATTTAAGGTGAATCTGGTCCCTAGGTAAAATGGTCTAGTGGTGTCGAAAAGGACTAGCCAACCATCATGCAAGTTGTTATACCTTTCTGAGTGTCAATTATTGCTAGTTTCACTGTACAAGTGTCTATTAGATTCCAAATGATTTTGTAAAAATCAAACCAAAATCTATATATGTCTTGTGAATTTACATACAAAGTTACTAAGAGCATACGGTGTGGGGCTTTTTTTATGGCGTTCCCATCAAAATCTTTGTCCCACTGTTAACAATGTTTTCCCACACCATGGCAATGTTCTCAACAATGTTCTTCACAGTGTTCTCGTACAAATTCTTCAAACGAGTGCTGCTTTTGTGTTTTCTTCTTCTTTTTATTTTCTTTTTCCCCTCACAAAGATCATTTAAACAAATACAAATATAATTCTCAGAACACTGTAAACTTAACATCCTCCACACCCCCACTTTATTAACAACATTCCCGTGAAGACACGGTAGCAACAGTGTCACCACTCCCTATGCGCTTATACTAGGTGAGAGAAGTAACTTTTTACCATGACTTTTATTTGAACTTGATTATTTTATACATGTTGGCTGAATGGATGCACCACAATGAATGAATAAGAGCAGTACACATCTGGCCGATATCAGTGGCGAAAGATCACTTGGAGTCCAGCGTCCAGAATGGGAAATACGTTTACAAAGGAACAGTTGAATAGGATTGATCTGTTGCGGCACACCAAATCGCCAACATACAATATGGATGAAGTTTAAAAAAATATTTAAATACTCCGTATAGGTCAAGTGGTTCCTCGAGGTATTACACAGACGCGTACATGTTATCTCTAGTCAAATTTCAACAGACACTTCACATATTTACATTAGGCACCAACACTATTGATCATGTGTAGGTTTTCTCAATAAATCTTTGAAAATATAATGTAGCAAAAATTGTGCTTAATTTAGCCAACTAATTTGCTTTTCAATTTTGGATTATCACAAGCATTACATTTTCAATACTAAGGTCGTAAAAATGTGAACTTTCATAGCCTATGTATCTCCAATGTTATTTCACCAGCAACTGTGAACTGTCGATGTATTTGAACCAAAGGTGAATAGAGAAACTACAATGTTGTCCGTCTTTTCAGTAGTGAAGGTCAGACAACCACCGAGAGCTTGAACTTTTGATGGAAAAAAAGAAGCATAAAAGGAAAAATATGTGCAAAAAGACCAGATTGCTTACTATGGCACACTTTCAGTGTATGAAAACAGAGCACACAAGCATTAACACCTCAAATCCAACATTGGTGTTAAATGACAAAGGAATGGGTCAAATAGTTAAAACCACGAATACACCATTATTCAGAGGCAACATTTCAATGTTCTGTTAACTTGACCAGTTCTAGACTTTTAGACCAATATGACCAAATTTGTTTGGCCTAATGAACTCAAGAGCTTTAAGAACAAAACCAAGTCAAAATAAATACCAACCATTGCAGTCGAATATTTAACTTCAAAATTATAATCTCATAATTCCTACATAAAATGCTATCTCAAAAGATTTCTCACCAAACAAAAGAAATAGTGAAAATACATAACAGATGATGCATCTAGGGATCAGCAATTGTAACCTCAACCTCTACACCAGGTTCAATGGTGATGGAGGTGATCTGTTTCACTACATCTGGCGAACTGAAAAGGTCGATTACACGTTTGTGGACCCGCAGCTCGAATCGATCCCATGTGTTAGTACCTAGAAAGCAGGAATATTCATCGAATATCAAAATTTATTATAAAACATTTCAATCATCATCAAAACAAATCAAAAAGGCAATTGTTGTACAAAAACATGTTGTATAAAGCTCGAAAAGTTAACAAGTTTACCTTCACCACAGGGAGATTTCCTGGTAGTGATGTTAAGGACCTTAGTAGGCATTCTTACGGGTCCCTTAACCCTCAGCTTTTTGTCTTTGGATCCGCGAATCAAATCCGCGCACACTGTCATTCAAAATTCATACACTTATTGATATCTTCAGAAAAAACCTAATAACCAAACCAACTTCCACAGTTGATAGTCCCATTAGCAACCGGAGATGTGAACCTATCATCCTACGACTTCGAAATGGGCATAAAGCATCCTACCAAAACCCCGCTTTTCCAGTCCTTTTTATATTTGATATCTGATGCAATCTTACTCTCGAACATTACATACATTAAGACGCTATTTCACACGACTAGCTACAATTAACTGATCAAAGGTAAATTACTTAACTAACCAAAATCGTTTTGTGGATGCATATACAATAGCCACAAAATTGACAAAATGTAATTTAACTCACAAATTACTATAAACTGGCCTCAAAAGTTAATTTTATAGTATGGTTTCAAATGAAATTAGGCAAGTTAAGATGATTCTAAATGACTATCACGACTGACAATACAAATTGTGACAGACCTTTTGGTATATATATGCAAACATCTAGCACATAAGCTCTTCGTATAGTCAACTTTTAGAAGATGCTATTTAGTCATTAAAAGGGAAGATTTCTTGCATATACACTCCTCATGAATGGTGACAGAACCTTTTGTAATATGAATATAGTAAAATATGCTTTTCTACAAAAGTTTTTACTGTTTACATGAAAACCATTTCATTAAATACCCGATCAATACACTTTTGGTGAAATAATAATTCGTGCTGAAAATAAGAACGCATTTCGTGAAGTAGTTTCTTGAAATTAGTGTCAATTTTGTAGTGTCATAGTGAAGAAAACTTGGCAGGACCCAGCCATTTGGTTAGCAAAGTAACAACCCCTTACTTAACAACAACAACAACAACAACAACAACAACAACAACATAAGAGCAAATTTAAGGCCTCGAGGCTTTTAGGTTTATCCTAAGGTTGGAGACAGATGAATTAAAGGCCCTATACCTAATCTATTGTTATAACCATTGATTTAACAGCAAAGGAAGTAATATCATAAAACACTAACTAATACTAATGCAATCATACACAGGTATAGACAGCTCCAAAAGGACCAAAACAAACTCTCAATCATAATACATGCAAGGCTTGAAACATTATAATGCTTTAAACGAATCAGGCCTAATACATAAACAATAATCAGTTGACTGCAAGGAATACCTTTCTCAAGATTTTTAACATTCTTGGAAGAGAGTGTGATTCTGATCTTGTGAACCTGCTCTTGAGGTTCTTCAAGTCCCAGCTTTGTTGGCTTCACCGCTGCATAAGTCGCTGCCATCTTTGCACCTTTTCTACTATAAAACAACATATTGTAACCAACAACACACAATTAACACAGATTATATAACCTTTTCCAATTTAACTTACGAACAAAACAGAATTCCAACAAATCAAGCTCACAAATCAAAGTGCCGTTGATAACCTTACATTATAGCAGCCAGATCAAACATTACAATACTACTAACACACAGACTATAAAGAGAATCAACTATAATATACATTTTACATAGCTCGAGAATGAAAATTTTATGAAATTAGACGAAAATGACGAGACGTAAATAAACATTCACGTAATTTTAACAAAAGTAACAGATATAATAGCTTTGTAGATCTGTTTTGGGTGAACAATATATACGTATCAACTGAGATATGATAAAATGAATGAATAACGATATTAGGTGGCTGAGATTAACGAAATTCACGAACCTGTAGTGATTACTCCGGCGAGCAGCTGCTAAGTTCCTTTACAGTGCGACTAAAAGAAACCCTAAATGAAACCCTAAATATATTTATATGATATGATTGGGGATGAAATATTGGGCTTACAATATTAGATTAGGCCCATTGACATGGTGCTTTTTGGAGTTAAATGTTTAGGCCCAATTGGCACTTGAAAGTTTGAAACTGTATAAAAATATACTCCGTATTTACTTGTTGAAATCTAATAAAGTAGATTTTATCGATATCATGACTACTAATAGGATTTTGCTATGGGAAATTAATTGATTTGTCATGTTCTTCTGACATTGAACTGATTTGTCCCAAAATTTTTGTGTTTTGAGAATTTGCACTATACGGATGCAAATCGCAGGCTTGCGATTTGCTTCTGGGTGTTTGCGATTTGCGACTCGGCTACAAAACAAGTCGTGACCAAGAACGTTTTAACCATTTCGGGTCACGACCTGTTTTATAGCCGAGTCGCAAATCACAAACACCCAAAAGCATATCGCAACTTTGCGTTTTGCTTCCGAGTGGGGCAAACTTAACTCGTTCAAATTTGTACGTTCTCGATCACGAGTTGTTTTGTAGCCGATTCACAAATCGCAAACGCCCATGAGCAAATAGCAAGAGGTGAACGGTTTAAGGTTGCAACACCCATAAGCTAATCACAAGCTTGCGATTTGCTTCCGGGTGGGGCAAAATTAAAACGTTCACCTTTGTACGCTCTCGGTCACGACTTATTTTATAGCCGAGTTGCAAATCACAAACGTAAGAAGCGAATCGCAAGCTTGCTTCAGGGTGGGGCACACTTGAACCGTTCACCTTTGTACGTTCTCGGTCACGACTTGTTTTGTAGACGAGTTGCAAATTGCAAATCCCAGAAGCAAATCGTAAGCTTGCAATTTGCTTTCGGGTGGGACAAATTTTCATAACACAATTTTTTTAGGCGAAATGGTTATAAACATGTCTGAAATTTTTGACAAAACGAAAATTTCCCTTTTGTATACATAAAATCTAAAAAATATGACTATTAAAATATGGTTAATTTTCATATTTAATGGTTGATGTTTTCAAAGTTTGACGGTTATTTATTAATACAAGTTATATTCATGTTTTACATGCTTCATTTTCAAAGATTTTCAAAACCATTTGGTTAGTGATTCTTCACTATTAGTTGATTATGGTTGGCATAATCAAATTTGCTTTGAAGAAAATTTACCACAAACAGCAATAAAATACATTAAAATTTATCCCGATATATGGTTACCGACTTACCGGCTATTCTAACACTCCTTGTTTCATCTTATTCGACAAGCTCTAATCACTGACAGAACTAAAACTTTATATCAAATGAACCAATAATTTAAAATTTAAAATTTAAAATAAAATAGTAAACATGTAATATAACAGTTTTGTTGTCTGCATTTGCCAAAAGAATGAAACATCAATAAAATACAAATATCTATGCAATGTTATGTTATGTATATTCATTTATAGGCAACAAATAATTAGTTTTCGTTATGTTTTACTTTACTTTATTAAATTAAGGTGGTCAAAATTAAAAATGTCACTAGTCAGCTTCTCTACTTCTTTCTCACTCTTTCCCTTTCTCTCCAAAATAAAATTTTGGAACGGAGCTTAAGTGATATACGGAGTATGATCTTGAGGTAGCCAATAAGGTAGATAACATTTTCCTATTTTCAAACACATAAATAAAGGAAACAAAGTTATATCGAACAAGTCAAACACATATATTTTAGCGATTTTTAATAATTATTTCGCTGCATCGCGCAAGTTAAAGGTAATTCAAATTTACTTCAACTTTGGGTTCTTAAAAATTATGTCACAAAATTTCTTTCTAAGTTTATATAATAATGATTTATTAAAATTAAAATAGTTCAATTTTATTTGTTCAACCGTTAACAATAATTCTATTTTCTGATTATTATAAATGAATTTATATACTCCATCTATCTCCAAATAAGCATCCACATTACTATTTATATTTGTCCCAAAATAATTGTACGCTTGTCAAAAATAACTATTAAAAATCATTTAACACCTCATAATACACTCATTTATTACTTCTAATCATTTATTTCTTATAAAAATTCAGTCAAACTTCCGATATTTATTCAATATATCTTAATTTCAACAAAATGTTGCAGGAATTTTTTTTTTTTTTGGACAGAGAGCATTATTTATAGAAAATATTGTAGAGACGTGCATTAAACATTCAAACGAACATTATTAGTGAGTTAGCAATACCCAAATTGACCAAATCAATTCGTACAAAGGGAAAACTGAATCAATTATTATTATACGATTATATATATATATATATATATATATATATATATATATATATATATATATAAATCAAAATCATCTTTATTATTGCAAAGATTTTAAAAATAAACGTTACAACTTTTTCTAGCACAAAAATGGTACAAAAATATATGCATTAATCAATTCGATTCGATTCCAATTATTAAATGAGTTTCTATAAACAAAATAATACATTAATTTGTTACTATAACTTAGAATGCCTATAAATTTACAACTTCGGGGAATTCAATCATTTCATAATCAACCTTGAGTTCTCTAAAATTAACTAGTTTCACTCTTTGTTTCGTTAATAATGAAGATCAACAATATGCTAAGTGTTTGTTTTCTTATTGTACTTCTAGTACAACACGATTTGTATTCGATTGAAGCCTCGAGAGTGCAATTTATGGATCCCAAAGATACTCATAGAGTGTCATTGCCGAACATGGCAGAAAAGTATTCGGTACCCAGCCCAGGCGATGGGCACAAATTCCCACTTCCATCTGGCCTTATGTTCGATATGCCACAAAAGAATTCGGGACCAAGCCCGGGGGAGGGACACGATACCCCCCCTTCACCTCGCTATATGTTTAACATGCCACAAAAGAATTCAGGGCCGAGCCCGGGTGAGGGCCACAAAATCTCACCTCCACGTGGTTTTGTGTTTAACATGCCACAAAAGAATTCCGGCCCGAGTCCGGGTGAGGGCCACAAAATCTCACCTCCACGTGGCTTTATGTTTAACATGCCACAAAAGAATTCTGGCCCGAGTCCGGGTGAGGGCCACAAAATCTCACCTCCACGTGGCTTTATGTTTAACATGCCACAAAAGAATTCTGGCCCGAGTCCGGGTGAGGGCCACAAAATCTCACCTCCACGTGGCTTTATGTTTAACATGCCACAAAAGAATACTGGCCCGAGCCCAGGTGCGGGACACAAAATCCCACCTATGTTTAACATGCCACAAAAGAATATGGTCCCTAGCGTGGGTGAGGGGCACAAAATCCCCGGTTTTCCATACTAAGGTTAACATCTCAGAAGTACAAAAATTAGTCAGGCCGATTTGGTTAAGTGTTTTATTGAATTTTAGTCATTAAGTACTATCCTTATGTTTTTTAAGATCTTTCCAGATTTTAGGGTTCTATGGTAGGTTTTAATTGCACTTGAATGCTCTTGAATATATGTATTCATTAGAGTTTAAAGTGTCGTGGAATATTTGGAAACTTACGGAGTAAAATTAATGAAATTCTTCAAGGTCATGAAAGTTCTGCATTTTTATCTATGTGTTACTCTGCTATTATATATATTTAAAAGTTATATATATTAATGAACTGTAGTTCGAGGCAAAGCACCATGAAACAAACACTATCGTATCTAATATTTCTATGTTTTTTTAGAATTGTGTGTATCTTGAAAACTAGTGAAATTCATAGAACACGTACAAAAATACAAGTGATATAATCTTCATTTCCATGAAGAAAAAGTGTTCTAAAAATCACTAATTGTGTACCCGTACAATGTGACGGTACCATAAACATAAAAGACATTGTAAGTTTTATGGTACTTTGAGTAACAAAGATTGTTCTGCACTTACGTAGGAAAATCAATATATACTATTCATATTAAATGGTGATTGTTAACACACTGGTTGATGGCTATGATGAATATGAACACTTTATAAGATGTAACATCCAAATATATATTTACATTATAGAATTATAGATAGTAATCCGCGCAATGCGACGGGAACAAATTTAAATCGATTAAAAAAAGTGATTTAAGTGTTAATATTGATATGAATGATACGTCTTAGATTGAACAAAATAATAATAATATGAAGTAATACGATCAATAACACTTAAAACATAAAATATCATCATCAACAAGCATAAAGTTTTGTATTGTGAATAAGTTTTGTGAGTTGTACATTGTGCATAATTAATGTTTGAAGTATTTAAGAGAGAGAGTGTGATATGTTTTATAAGGAGTAGAGATAGAGATAGAGATGGGTTATAAATATCCTTATGTTAACACATTGGTTTGGGCTATGATGAATATGCGACTACGTTTTATTTTAAAAAGATGTATCATCTAAAGGTAATATCAATTGCCATATTTTTTTTCAACTTAATATGCATATAGATATTATTATAAAGAATATATAATAAATATAAATATATAAAAGATTCCATATATTGGTTGATTATATATAGAAAATATAAAAGATTTCATATTGGGTGATTGGTCAACTATTTGAAAGTGTGGGGGCAATAATTATGGGATTTCCCATCTTCATGGATTAAGGTTTGAGACAAAAAATGGAAATGGTTTAAGTGTTTTAGATATGTTATATATTTTTCTTTTCGTAGAAACTTCTTAAAAAAATTTCAACTCAAAACACATTTATTTTTTTGTTTCAATTTAAAAAAAAAAAAAGAATTCCTGAAAACATGAAAATATTTCTTTAACTACGTGTACCCTTAAATTCTCTATAAATATTTAGTTATCATAATAGATGATAAGGGATAACATTTATGACGTTAAGACTATTGCCAACGGTAGCGTCACTTGGAAAGTGATGGCCGTTGGCTAAGTGACACTATTAGCGGCGCGATGTCACTTGGGCGTCAGTTTGGAAAGCTTCGGTTTGGCGACGGGGAAGTGACGGAAGGAGTGGGCCAACAACGATTAATTTTATTTTATTTTTGTTTTTTTTGGTTTAGTGTATAAAAATAAAGGTATATTGGTAAATGTGGGGTTGAAAAAAACTAAGTGATATTTACGGTTGGCAATGTTGTGTGAATTGTGTGTCAGTTTTGAAAAGTGCCGACGTGACGCTGATGTGGCAAAAATTGACGCGTCAGTTGGTGTCACTGTTGAGAATGGTCTAACACAAATATCATGTAAACTTTTTTAAAAATATATACATTTTTTTCTGGTTTCAATTATTTCACATGTAATCTCTCATTTTAGATTAACAACACCAATAGTTTAGGTTTGTAAACTAGACCTAAAGTTTACCCGGAATGATAACTATCACAGCTCATTTTACTATCTATATTACTAGATACAAAACCCGCGACAACGTGAGTGATTGTATAGTGTTTTGGTTATTTATTTTTTAAAGAATATTTATTTTTATAGTATTGTTAGATTAGATTATGTTTTTTATTTTTTTATCATTTTTTATTAAGAAAAAAGGAATTTTTTAAAAAATTTAGATACGTGTAAGGATTGCCCACAACTTCATCTAACTCTTTTTAATAGCCCAGAAAATGAACATAACAATCAACATGAGAACTAACATCTGAAAACAAAAATCGAAATAATTTTAGTAGATTTTTTGGTGTAAAAAACTTACAAATATGAAAAATAATCAACAATAAAAGAGTTTTATTCATACCATAACTGTAAATATTAACAATAAAAGAGTTTTCGGGGCGTTTCAGACTATCTCTAAATATAGAGATACATGGGGTGTTTTAGAGTACCATTGGAGATGGCCTTAGCTTTTATGTAGTACTAGCATCATGCCCGCGCAAAACAGCAGGTTTGCGTAAATGGTTATTTCGTTTCTTGATGTTCGGGTAATTTCTTCGCTTCTCCTATTCAATAAAAACTTAGAAGCAATATTCATATTTATTCCTAAAGTTTTGAAAAATAGGTAAAAGATTAAATTTGGAAACGTAAGTTAATTGCATGTATGGTGTGAACGTAATAAGTTGATTGAGATGTATTATTGGTAACAAATTATTTTGTTTCTATAATGTTAATAATTATGTAAGTTGACTTTTTCAAAATGTATTCAAATGGGTAGTAGTATAGTCATTTATTTGAGTTGAGTCAAAATTTTAAGACATTAACTAAGATGTTTTATATAAATTTTAGGAAAAGGTTATTGTAGAATCATTCCTTATAGTAGGAACCGTAGGAAAGACTTTTTTTTACTATTAATTTCAACGTAGTTACACTTTTTGCACAAAAAATAATGCCACAATATTTTAAACTATATCCTCTTTAATATTAGATCGATTTAAAAACAATAAAAAATATATGATACACAAATTAAAGTTGTATATCACAACTTTTTATGTGTGATACTGTGATACACACTAAATCTTTAATGATGGTATTTCTTGAAAAAGTGATTCGATTGATGGGATTTGGTATCACATATTTGTTAAAAAAATCATCACATATTTGTTAAAAAAATTATCTCATATTAAAGAGCATAAAGTTCTAATAATTTTGATACAAATATTTTTATCAAAAATAATATTTAATCTTGATGTTAAAAATAAAAATGTACGTTCCTATCGTTTCCACCATAATAAATGTTCTTACTTGAACGTTCCCCATAAATTTTAAGACATTAACTAAGATGCTTTATATGTATAGAGATAGAGATTATGTTATCTGGATTGGCCCATTAGCTTATAGCAGGTAAGAAAATGAAAATGTAGGAGATAAGCTGAAAAGCACCATGATCTTGGTTTATAAAAACCAACTTGTTTTGCTTTTAAAATTGCGGGTAAGCATTATCAAATCAATTGATATGGCAGGAGCGGCTCAACGTAATGAGAGGCCTAAAGCGAACTTAGAAAATTAGGTCTTATCCGTTTTGATATCGTTGACTATTTTTATGCATATTCAACAAAATGTGTTCGGTACAATACGAAGAGTCTATTTTTCTAAATTAAAAAACTCGATTCATCCTTTTTGTTGTAAATCTACCAAAGCAAGCGTCATTTCAAAGAAGATCATCTTAAATCTTTTACTTATATAATATGAAGTTTTGAAAGGCGATTGAGTTTTCGACTAATAGTAGACTTAGGGATTTACATTTTTTGGCTCTTAATCCATATAAAGGTTCTATCAAAGTTTTTAGCGAGGAATATAAAATATTACGTTCAGGTATTTTCTTCTTCAATAATATTACATGATATATTAATACCAAATTTATGTGCATTCAATCACAAGTCATGTTTGAAATGACTAAGTTGGTTATTTGAAGAATATGATAAATGATAATATGTAAAGAGAACGATTGAAGAATTCAATCGTGAAAACATAAAGATTATGATAAAATTACTTTGTTATATGATAGCCAATGAAATACAAAGATTGAATTTAAAGACATGAAAAATAGATAGAACGTTGGAAACCTTTTAAGGAGATCACTTAAACTAAGTGACAAGAATGTGACTAGTCGTTTTTATCACTTAAAATGGTACGAGTTGAATTCTTTGAGGCCTTATAATGTTCGTTTTTACATAAAGTGAGTCTAGCCACTCTAATGACTAATCTTTTAGAGCTTACATTCTCTAAAACGTTGAAGATCATTGTTGTTATCCTACACTAATACATGACATTGGCCTTATAAATTTGGGGGCCTAAAGCCCTAACTTCACTAGCCTTACCCTCGAACCACCCCTATGGTATGGGTTAGTTTTTGGGCCACAATATGAATACTAAAGACTGGACCGATTGAAGGGTATTGGTACCTGTTTGATTCTGGTATCAGGTGCCAAACCAGTTTAATACCGAAATTTATAGTATTTCTTTCTTGAATGATCAGATATTGAAGGTGCAAGCACACAAATGAACCCGGTTTGGATTCATATGTAGATGACTGATTCAGTCAACTTCCGAGGCAACAGGTGCCAAACCAGTTTGCTTTAAAGATGACATACTCTACAATTTCTGAACTACAAAGATAAATATTTTCATTGAGCTATTATACAAATGACCCGCGCAAATAACTACATGTCGAGGTTCCAAGCATAGAAATGAAATAGGTTAAACTTCATTAGTAAACCAAGTTGAAACCTCTATATTGATCTTGTCATCTTCCGACACAAAGTCGGCACGGATATGAGCCTATTTGCTTTATAGATGACATATATCATATACCGCGGATCCTATATCAAGTCCACACTAATACCGGTATCGGACAACAAATATTAAATCTCAAATTTTCCCAATATAAGTGTTTAAATTGGGATATATTTAATTAAGCTATATATGTGCATCAAATTCATACAAACAATTAAACACGTCGACGAGAGGTAAAAAATTGATAACTTAACAATCATTTCGAATTAGCTAAAGCTGCAAACTATACATCTGAGTGTTGATGAACTCATAACTATTTTTAATACACAAACAATTAAATAGTACTAATATATTTTAAATCTATTGTAATAAACTGCTTGCAAAAATAATACATATACGTAGTAATATGGAGTATTTGATAATTAAACTATATATGTGCATCAAATTCATACAAACAACGATTGCTAACAAACGTCATAGCCTCGAAACTCAAGAACACGTCATACGTAACAGAGAAACAAGCAAACAGCTCGATATAAAGTTAGTCGACGTGTTCTTGAGTTTCAGAGGTGATGACATTCCGTTAAAAATGATCCGGAATCTTCTGCAATTGGTTATGAAAGAACAAATCGCTGAATACGAGTATCGTCGCTTCTAAAACTAGAGAAAACATCATGTATCAGATACATCATAAAGAATTGACGATCATGATGTTTTTTTAAGTTTTAGAGACGACGATATCGCAAATTGTGGAATTTCTTATTTTTGGTGATTTTGGTTTGTGCGATTTTGTGGTGGATTTTAAAGACACTGTCGGCGGCACATTGTTTTTAAAACCCTAGTTTTCTCCTACTTTTCTATTTTCATTTTACACCCTCAAGGTTTTAGGGAAAGACATTTCCCCTCTTTTAAGTTTTTTGTTTTTACAACTAGGTAAATGTTTTGAAGTGCTTTTTTGTTACAACTTACAAGAGTTCCTTAGACCAGTCCTATTGGTTCAGTCGGTATCTCTTCGGTTGAAATCGATGGATTCAACACCGATGGTACGGCGTCGTTGGTTCGGTTCATCGGTTTCTTCCATCCGATATCCGACGGTCCGTCACTTTCTTTTTGCTTGTTCTTATTCTTGTGTTTATATAACTAAAGGTAAATTGGTAAATGTGAAATCCAAAAATTAAAGTGAAGGTATCACTGATGGCAGGGGTCAGTAAATTTCAATCAGTTTTGAAAAAAAAACTGACGTGACGCTGAGATAGCATAGTCGGTTTTAGTCAGTTTCAGTCACCATTGGGAGTGGTCTTAGTTATTCGTGGGTGTGATCAAGTTGAGTCGAGCCAACATAATTTTAAGCATAGGTTTGGCTCCATTAAATATTTATACTTTCAGAGTATGGATCAAATATATTAATAATAGTAATAGTAACAATATAGTATAATGTCTATAAGGAAAAAAGGATTAATACGTTAAATATACGTATTAAACTACCAATAAAGGGTAAAAGCGTAAAATGCTAAAAGAATAATCAGACTCGTGAGCGTTTAAGCTGAGTTAACTTGAGCTTGAATCGAAGGTCGACTTAATAGCTCGAGCTCAACTCGATTTGTAATAGTAAGTATATCAATAGAAATTTATTACAACTAAAATAAAAGTCGGTTAGAATTTACAATAACTTTTCATTCATTCGTACTAATTTGTTAATCACATATTCATTGATAACAACAATTTGAGATTTGTAAAGCTTTTACACCCTCTTTCCTCTCTATTTTATTCATTTTTAATGTTTTTTTTTTTTTTTAATCAAAGCTTTTTATTGATGAAGAAAAGTTTTTTGTAATAGTTTTCATAAAAAACCTCCTACACATTTTGTTGAAAGGCTTCGAAAAAGCTATAGAAAATTGATTAGATGTTCTTAGTTGATTTAAACCCATAGATACCTTTCATTTTAGTACAACTGTAAGTCTAGTATGTAACCCTCAAGTTATTTATATATTTAGATTATGAAAATTGTATCAACAAAATGTTAAAGAAACGATCCTTCTAGACTATTATCTTTGGTTCTAATTATTACTTTATCATACATTTTTTTCTTTCGTTGTTTCATTTGACTTTGATAGTGTTTGAACTTTGAACTGCTATACCATATATGACTATATGTTATGTTATGTCTATACTATATCTACTTAATTATTTGAAAATTGATTTAGTTAACTTATAAATAACAAATGGTTCATTGTTTCAAAGTGCATTATGTTTTACCTTTTATACTATTATATGTGGCGTATTTTCATTTCATGTATTATGTGTATTGAACCCACGGTTGCAAGAGTCGGCTGACTAGGTCGCCTAGTCGCTTTCCAAAGGTCCTCCGACTCGACTAGCCCCTAGTCACTCACATAAGTCGGTCAACGTCGGTCAACAACGCCGGTCAACGGAGGTCAACAGGCCAGAATCCTTCGGTTGTGGCTCGGATATGTTTCTTCATTGTTTTTTGTTGCTAAATGTGAGAAAAAATAGAGGGAAAAAGTGGTAGAAAGGGGTATAAGATGATGAAAATGAAATGTTGAAGATGAAGATGAATGTAGAAGATGGATGGGATTATGGGAGGATGGAGGGAGGATTTTGTGATAATAGAGGAGAGTGATTGTACTTTTCAAGAAAAAGTTAAAAGAACTTTACCCTTATAGTCCCTTATTTTTAAAATATATAACATTTTTATCCATATTTATATATATTTTTGAAATTTATTATTTAAATGTATAAAAAGTCAATAAAAGTCAAAACCCGACTAGTCCCCGACTTGGCCGACTAGTCCTTCCGAGGTCTCGACCGACTCGATCCCGACTAACGACTTTTGCAACCTCTAAATTTTGTGTATTATGTGTACTTTCAATTTTGGACCTTGTATCGTATGTTTTAGTAAACCATAAAAAATTGTACAACAAAAATAAATTGATACAACATACACTATTGTACTTACTTTGTAATTATGTTTTATTTTTATGGTTTTATTTATAGGATTTTTCTAAATGTAGCATTTAGAGTTGTCGTTAACATGTATAAAGTATGTACAATTGTACATGACGGTCAATTATTAATTTTAAAGTAGTGGTTATTTTGGTTTACAATACTTTTCTGTGTCACAACTCACAACCCTAATAGCTACATTTAGAAAATCCTTATGTATATTAGACCTTTTAATTTAATATTGAAAGAACTCCGCAATAGAATGCGGTGTATAACCCTAGTTTATCACATTTCTTGCTTTTGTTTTTTTAAACAAAGAACATAAGCTGAAAATATTTTAATAAAGTTCACACTCGATGATCACAAAATGCAACCATATATCAATTGTCACATTACAAGAACTATACAAAGTGATACTCGTACAAGAATTGTATTGATATTTTCTTTAAACAAAGAAAAGAGATGCCTCTATCTGTTTCAAGATATATACATACATTCACAAACATTTTCACTACTATTTGTGTTTGTTTAAATCTGTAAACAAATTCGAGTATATTTGCTTGTGTGATAAACCTTTTTCTCATGTAGGTTGGCGGTTGGCCTGTACGTGGTGCAACTTTCAAATTGAGCACAAAAGAAGAAACCATATACGTCAAGATTTTAATATTTGTTAAGGAAACTCCATGGTCCGCGTGCAGTTCCAATCCTGCAATTTGGAAGGGTCAAAGATACAGGCGTTAACCAGAAGGTTATAGATGCATATATGTCATGAAACAATAACATTGTGTCAAAAGATTCATATCAAGAATTACTTTTTATATAAAATGTAATGGAGAAAACAAATCTATGTTATCAAAAAGTTACCTCCAGACACCAGCAAGTGCTCGTAAGCTCATGAAGATAGATAATGCCACCCATATGCCCACGAATCCGTAATATGAGGATAGGAGAAATAAGCATACGACACTTACTAACGCTACCAAGATCTAGAAAACAGTTTTTTTTTAGATTTATCAATATGTACACATGGAAATGAGAAAAGAAATAGGAAATGAACTTGCCATTGAAAAAGCGGAGTAACGAAAATCAGATGCGCCATAGTTAATCCCGTCAAAAACAAATGCCAATGAGTTTATGGGTTGCGTTGCTGCAACAAACTAACAAACCAAATGAAGCATACATTAGCACATCTTTTTTCATCAAGGGTCTTATACACACCTGTTTGTTTCTTAGTTGTAATTTCTGAATTTTTAACGAAGTATTTGCACTTTACAAATAACAATATTTGAGTTTCATTTTCAAGAAAAACAATAACTACATCAAATGGTAAAGAAAGTACTACGCTTGGAGATAGGAGTGAACATCATCAATCCAGTTTTACAGAACTTAACCGCGGTGTTCTTATTCTGATTGTTAGGTTTTAAAGATCGTCTTCTATGAAGATTGGGCAAAATATTGATATGGGGTAACTTCATGAAAAGTTGGATGCAGTTGATATTTTTATAACTCTGAAGTTAATTGACCCATTGTATGTGTGTCTATCTATATATCTTTTCTATCAGTTTTGGTTACAACGTCCAAAATTGAAAAGAAAACGGTCAACTTTCTTTCACATCGAATGGACCCACTAAGATTTTAAAAACGAGTCGTTTTTGATGCGTAGTGCAGTCCAAACTATAGACAGAAATCCAATATATTAAGAAACATGCTAAATAAGTGACAAAATAACGGAGGAAGAGATACCGGGATGCCTAAACTCAACACTTGCAGAACTTTGATGTCTTTCGTGAAGATTCCCGATGAAAAACTTAATCCAATGCCGACAAAGAATGAGAGGACGATTCCCAGAGCCAAACCTAGCTACAGAAAGTAAAAACACATGTTAATTACATAAGCCGATAAAGTGATCAAATAGTATGGTCTCTGGTGAGTTGTGTCAAATGTCAAATGGTTCAAAGGTCAAGGGTCAAAAGTCCAAGGTCAAATGGTCAAACTCACTTGAAGTACACGACCGGCAGTTTCTTTGGCTCTCTCGAAATCTTGCCTTGCAAATGCTCCTGCAAGAATTGCCTGGATAAATGACAAAATCATAAGCTAGAATTTCAAAGAGGACTAAGGTTTGCATGAACTCTTGTGATTTCATTGGATATTGAGTCTTTAACTTTCGAGTCAAATGCGAGTATGCGACTGATTTCAGCTTCAACTTTTAACTCTACTCTTTGATTTGTAAAGAAAACTGTAACCACTAGAGTAAATATAATAGCACCTACTAGGCTTCTACGTATAGAAGCATTATACATTTTAAACTTACCAAAGAACACTTAAAAAGTATTGACATATAAAAAATAAAGTTTGACTTCAAAAGTCAAAGTTTGACATCAGCTGTGCAGTAATGTGTTACCTGGCCAGCCACCGCCAAACCATCGGTGAGCAAAGAAGCTGCCAACCAAACCTGCAAGCAAATCTGAAAGGCAGCCATTTGGGTTGCTCCAAGCCTGGCTGACAATGATGCTGCCAGGGTCACACAGAATGTTGCAGAAATCACTCTCATCAGTAAAAGAAATCCTGAATTGAACAAAACCAAATTTCTGATTATACAAGTGTTTCAAAATGGCTCAACTTTCTTTAAGCTTACATGACTGGTGTACTTAAATTGCTACAGATAGAAAGATGACATACTTAAATGTGTAAAAATTTCATATCAACTTTTGGGTTGCTCATATAATTGACTTTTGAGGTCAAACAAATTACTTCAGAAATTTAGAAATCAGTATATCGTTCTTTATTATTTTTTTCAAATTTACATTTACCATTTGTGAGCTCAAAACCTTCTAGCTACATAATGCAGTAAAGGAAATGCTACAATTAGAAAGAAGACGACATAATTTTTGGAAAAAAAAAATAATAAACTGTGACTTTAAAAAAGTGGTAGGTTTGACCTCAAAAATCAAAATATAGTTTCATTTATTGCTAAAAGGTTATGACGATTGATACTGCTTACCATTTCTCAAAAAGCGACCAAGTTGCAAATCCTTAATATTTGGAGGTAAAAGGTCAACTTGTTCTATCAATTTCCATAGGAGTATCACAGCGATCAAGTACCTTCACAAATAGTACGTAAGAAAATGCAATGATAGTCCCAAAGTAATATGAAATGGTATATCAGCTATACATGTAGAACTTACTGAGAGAAAACATGAGCAATGGCTGCACCTGTCACCCTCATCTTGAATACAAATATCAATATCGGGTCCAAAACAATATTCGCAATGTCTCCCACCACTAAATGCAACATCATGTTACTTCATATAGACAAAATATATAGCAATTGATGGCAATGCCTCATCCTCATGAAAGTTGCAAAAATTCTTGACTTTTTGGGAAGTTCTCATGTCAAGTTTGTCAACGGTATTAACTATTTATTCTACTATTCAAGTAAAAACTACCATTAATAAAAAAACATAATTTACCAACATTTACCCTTATCACCATTAGAGATTATTATAATGTATTTAATTAAAATCGCTAGAATTCTCTGTTTTTGAAGGGTATTTTCCATAACTAATAAATACTAAAAGTCTAAAACAATCTCTATAAGCTGTGTTTCATATCAAATGTTGCAACTTTCATGATACAATAGATATATTATTGGTCATGCACTTTTCGACTTTTCGTTAATTAGCACCGGAAATAAGATAACATACCAATTGCATACAATGGAGTTCTTGTATCCTTAAACCCTCGAAAAACGCCTTGCATGGCCAGTGACAAAAGAACAGCCGGTGCACCAAGAGACCTTAGTGTTAAGTATTTATACGCAGGGCTTAGCATTGGAGAATCCTGAAAGGGAAAATTATAAAGCCTTAATTTTCATTATAGCAAAGACAAATAAAGCGACTTTGAGGAATATCAATTTATAGTAACGATCATAAAGGAATAAGTAACTTTAACTTGGAATTTTTATATAAAGTTGGAAATCTCAATGTGAAGAGTAGTCAAATCAGAATTTTTGTATGGGCATATCAAATACATCAATTAACCTTAAACTTACAGCTTTTATGCCCATATAGTTTAATAATGGTTTTGCAGAGACAACGAGCAAAAAAGCTTGGATGAGACCGAGCACGGCACCTATCAACAAAGCCGATGAAGCTGATGCGATATGCCTTCTCTCGTGCTGCACTTGGTCCAAATTTGTCAACATCTTGTTCATACTCTCTGGTCAAGTTCAAAAAGATTGTTAACTAACAAACCAGAAAAAAAGTTATAAGAGGAAAGAGAGATCCACTTTATGAATCAGTCCTTGGGTTTACGCAACAGACAGACCACTATTGTTGGTAAAATACTTAAATACACAAAATGACTCTATATGTAAATAAGAGAGCGACTAAGGATAATTTTGGCAACTAGGATGACTTAATTTTTAAGGGTTGTGAAATGCACATCTAAAGTGATTACTGTAACATGAAGTTCTGATTATCTGATAAGTTAGGGTCAAATTAATCCACTGATTATCTAAATTCCCTATAATTACTTTGTAACCGCACATCCAAGCGCCCCTTTATGTACATTTACCCAATTTGTCCAAAACTGCCAGTTCTTGGCTGCTTGCAACAATTATGTTTTCTTTTTTCCATGTTTGGATAAGAATATGGTTAGCTTGCATATAGAGATCAAAAACAATGGTTCAAAAAAGTCAACCACCCAATTAAGTAAGTTTAACTTGATAAACTGATCATACGAGGTTTTAGTAGCAAAGCAATTTTCTCGTTATTTGATGATGAAGCCTCTTCTAGCTCAATATCATCAAGTGTTGAACTTGAGCTTAAACTTGTAGCACTGTCTTCCTCAGCTACAAATGAAGTTGTGACACTCACAAGTGGGAATATAGCAATCTTTGAAGCTTGATTGAAAATAGCTATAGCAACTCCAACAGCAGCAAGCTCCACTGGCCCTATTTTTTTATTTAGATCAAGCAAAAGTTAAATTCTTATAATAGCCAAAACAACGGATAAATCATATGCTAACTAACAGTACTTGTAGAATTAACCTAAATGGCCAACGAAAGCTGTGTCAATCAAAGATGCAATTGGGTCTGCCATCAAAGCTAATGCCGCAGGGACTGCAATCTGTGAGATTTCCACATTCAACTCATCTTTGCTAAAAGCACTCCTAAAGCTCAAAATTTACAACCAAGTTTAGTCAATTTTAAACTTCGTTTTGGGAGTTTTTGACATTTATAAGCAGACGAAGGCAATCAGCCACACTTATTTCACCCAATGTGTAAACTGAAAGTTTGAATCCACTAATCAGTTTTAAATAAACCAAAGGGCCTATGGCCTAGCGGTATGTGAGGAACCTATCAACCTAGTGGTTGGGGTTCAAGCCTCGTGGGAGGCAATTTGTAAATATTCTTGGTGATTGTATATATAATTCGTCAGATACGTAGTGTAGGGTTGCCTTTAAAAAAACAGTTTTAAATAAGCAATTTTATACTGTTTGTAGAAAAAAAACTTATTTCATCCTAAATTTAAGTAATCTTATACTCTTATGAACACAAACAAAAAAATAACCAATCCCAAATACCACCTAAGAAGATCACATCAGAAAAGCACACAATCTTATGAGAACAAAAAAGTGAAAAAAATTATTGTTTCAAGACTCTTACTTTATCATAAAATTAAGATGATTTGAAACCAAAGCAAAATTAACCCAAAATTATGATACCTGGTATTCTGGAACAAGACCCACAAGGGCATTCTTTTAATCTGTCTTCTTAGATACACAATTGCATCTGCTACCATCATTTCAAGAAACACAAAAACAAAAACTTTCTTGAATAACTTTTCAAAATTCAACTCAAAAAAGTAGGCAATAATAGTATTAATTATGTATGGATTCAAGAAATATATTCCTTAAGAACTAATTATAGTTACGTTAGGTATGAATGTAGTTAATTAATTAGTTACTATAGAGGCAACTAACCCAAAATCCGTAGAAAGTGATGACATAAAAACCTCCCTTGGTTGATAACACCCCTGAACCTTGATGTTTTTATTGTTTTAAAATTGATTAAACAGAGAGAACGGAGGGAACGGCCATTTATATAAATTAATATTTTTAATTTATATTCAGTTTCAACCGTGGTGACATGTCATCCTTAGACCATACGTAACCGTAACACCAGAACGCCATTTTTTCAGCTGCCACATCAGCATCAAACTATAACACCAGAACGCCCCTAATCATAACACCAGAACGCCATTTTTTTTTTCTCCATTCTGGGACCCACCACTAACTAACTAAATTTAATTTTCTTTTATTTAAAATACAATACAAAACATTTTAATTAAAAATACAATACACCACAAAAATTAAAATAAAAACCATACATTAATTCATCGAAAATGAAATACATTACTTTTTTAAAATACAATACGATACGAATAATTAAACTAAATTACGATACGATACAATAATTAAAATAAAATACGATACAATACAATAGTTTATAGTAAAATAACTAAGCCGTGGATGGTGGTAAGCTGCGAAAGTTTGGTGGTAGCATCCAAATGTGCTCGGTGAGATCGGTCCGCAGTTGGTCGTGCACATTTTTGTCCCGTATTTCCTTGGCTCTAGCCTCTCTATCTTGAACACGAGTCCTAAAATCACGACGAGGTCGGTTAGCAGGGTCGTCGATCATTTCCTGCTCGATAGATGATATTGCGAAGCCGTTATCCTCTTGAATCATGTTGTGTAGTATGACACAAGTATACATCTGTCTTCGCATCTTGTTGACACTCAAAGCTCTCCCCGCAATTTTTAAAATTGCAAACCTGCCTTGCAGTACGCCAAAAGCCCGTTCGACATCTTTTCGAGCACTTTCTTGAAATCTCTTGAACTTGGCTCGTTTGTCATCAGAAGGGGAGTGAAAGCCTTTGACTAGTGTACACCAATCCGGATAAATACCATCTGCAAGATAATACCCTTTAGTGTAGTGATGTCTATTGACAGTGAAATCTGCGGGTGGCCCAGTGTCATTTTTGATAGAATCGAACAACGGAGATTGGTTTAATACGTTAATGTCGTTGTTCGAACCCGCCATGCCAAAAAAAACATGCCATATCCACATGTCGTATGAAGCAACAGCTTCAAGCATAATGGTGGGGTGTCCGTGATCACCTCTAGTGTACTGCCCCTTCCATGCATTCGGGCAATTTTCCATTGCCAATGCATACAGTCAATGCTCCCTAGCATTCCTCTAAACCCATGCTTCTGCTCGTGTGCTGCATATAGCCGAGCAATATCTGTAGCGGTCGGCTTTCTCAAATATTCCGCCGAGTACAAATCAAAGACACACTTACAAAAGTTGTTTAGACAGTCGAACGATGTTTTTTCACCCATTTGTAAATACTCATCGAACATATCCGCGGCTGTGCCATACGCCAATTGGCGCATGGCGGAAGTGCACTTTTGTAGCGGCGTAAAACCAAACCGACCAAGTGCATCCGGTTTTTGTTTAAAAAATTGAAAGTGTTCGGGAATAGGTTCGATGGAGTAGTCGGATATACCTTGTACTATTCGCACAAATAAACCTCGACTCATACGGAAGCGTCGTTTGAACAAATTTGGAGGATACCTCGGGCGCTCGGAAAAGTAGTCGTCCCAAAGACGTTGTTGGGCACCTTCACGGTCTCTTGGAATGTAGCTTCGGTTGCGTGATGTTCTTGAACTTTGTCCGGCGTCGCTACTTAGTTGAGCTTGGTATTGTTGCAAAAGTTGCCACATGTTGTCATCGTCGGAGTCGGATCCATAAATCTTATTTATCGAATCCATTTTGTGAAATTATGTGATGAAAATGGTATAAAATGGTGTAGAAAATATATTAGATGGATGTGTATAATGGTGGTGAAAGTGGATGGAATATTTATTAAAAATGATGAGGAAAGTGTGGGAAGTAGAAGTGTATAAAATAGTGAAGAAAGTTTATAAAATAAAGGTTAAAGTAGTTTGATTTTGATGAAAATGGAGTGTGAATGGTGTAATATATATAGATATAGAAGTGGTTTGAAAAAAAATTTGAAAATTTTTGAAAAAAAACGGTTGGGGAGCGTGGGTTTTAAAATTAAATTTTTTTTTTATTTTTCAAACGGTAAATTTTTTTTTTAAAAAAACGTTTTTTTTGTTTTATCCTCGAATTAATAGCCGAAAGAAAAGGGAAAAGAAATAAAAAAGCGCGTGGGACCCACCAAAACGCCAAAAAACGTCTCGTTATATCATGCAGAACGCCGGCCAGAACGCCGGCCAGAACGCCGCGTTAGCGGCGTTCTGGCGTTGTGGAGGGTGAGAACGCGGGCCACATCAGCGCGTTACGGAGGGTCTTAAAGTTTAATTATTAACCAAGAATCAGAATCACATGTACAAGAGCATCACCGATATATGCATTATTATAGTGCATCAAATTATACTATTTTAGTGTAACAATAGAATCTTTTGAGAATACGTTTGCACTAAAAATAAGTTGCTCCAATGTGTTGCACTAAATCTTTATACTTAATTTCTTTAAGTTGATTTAAAACATACAATTCAACAATATAATACGAAAACTTTTATATAACTATTAAATTGTCATGCGAGATATAATAATAATCATTATATTTAAGAATTTCAATATTATAAATGAAAATTTTATAATAATTTTGAAATTTCTTTGATGAATATGATGCTAAACATTGTAATTAGTAATTTTAAATAAAGTAATCATAAATTTATAAATAATGCATGATAATAATACATTTTAGTTATTATATATATTATTATTTAATGTGAATAGTGTTTTAGTGCTAAGTTTAGTGCTACACCAAATATAGTGTAAATTTACATTGACTTTTGGTTGCACTATAATAGTGTAAGGTTTAGTGAATACATTCGAGTGCATTTTTTGCACTTTTGCACTATTATAGTGCAAAAAAGTACAAATTGTGCATACATTTTCCTACCCCTTTTTTACTATCCCATACCCCGGGCCCAGTCTGGGCCTAGTTCAGTCCATTTCCAGTCCAGTCTTTTCTAATATCGGTCCCCGTCCAGTTCAGAACTAGTTCAGTTTTAGACTAATAAGCGGGTATGAATTAGAAAAAGAAGGGGGGTAAGGGATAGAAAGTAAAAAGAAAAATCATGACGTGATTGATTTGATGGGTGGAAGGGGGTATGAGATGGAAAAAAGGGGAAATCGGGGTATGTATAGTAGGCCCCATGACATAGATTCTTGGATCTAGGTGTTAAGGAACCGAGTTGAGTCGAGTATCTGGAAATTTGAGCTCGACTCGTTGAACAATTATTCGGTTCGAACTTGACTCGAGTTTGATTGAACTTTTAAAATTGTGTTCGAGGTTCGAACTTGAAAATTAAATTATTATTCGAACTCGAGTTCAATGCTAGTTTAATTTGAGATAATTTTGTTTCGGAACTAGCTTTCGCTCTGATGTTTGTTCAAAAGCTCGAGCTCAATATGCTTGTTTATTAGCTCACTAGGCTCGTTACAAAACATATAAAAATCTTTTTAAACTTAACTTAATCAAAGCTTATAGAACAAATTTTCATCAATTAAAAAAACTCAAAATGTTCTAGTGTTTATCGAGCATCATCAAAACTTAAAACCCTTCTATTTATAGAGTTTTTCATACATATAGGTTGTTTCACTTATCCAATGTGGGATGGAAAAACTAAAGTGTGTTTATTCCACAGTGGGTAAAAAATAAGAAGAGAATGAGAATATTATAAATATGAAGTCATATGAATGAAACATAAGTGAATTACATTATTTCATATTGTGCTATTACAACTTTGTATTGTCTTACTTTATTATACCGTATAAATCATAGTACTAAATATTTGTTCAAGTTATAAAAATAAAATCATTATGATAACTATGCTCATTTAGCTCGTTCGACTCGATTAGCTCGTTCGGCTCAAGAAAGTTAATCAAGTATTTGATCGAGTCGAGCTGAATGCTAATGTTTTCGAGTTCGGCTCGTAAAGATAATTGAGTAATCATTTATGTTCGAGGCCGACTCGAGTTGGAAAATTAGAATGCTCGAGTTCGAGTTAAACGAGCTTGAACTCGAATAACTTGACTTGTTAACACCCTAAACTCCTAAAGTATGGTAGCCTAGCAGGCTTTGAGACATTCAGCAAATTATAAAACTACAAATAATCCAATAAAGGCCCAAATACATTATGGGAGCCCATTATGAAAACATTAGCGTGAGGCTAATGCAACCGAAAAACAAATTTTCGTTGTGTGTTGGCCGTGATGGTAAATCGTGAATTCGTGATGGTGAAAATTATGCTAATTTACTTCGGTTAGTGCCTTAGAAAAATTATATATCTAATGAAATAGAGTGGTGAAAATTACGCAGGAGTGTTTCAACTCTTTTATGAGTTTATCATCTTTTATCTTACTTATTTGTATTCTATATTTTATGATAAAGGATCATGAGGGTAGCATCCATTTGGAGAGAAAGGAAGGCAACCCCCATTCATATCCATAAAGTGACAAGTGTCAAATATATAATTTCATTTTGGTCCCTCCACTTTTGGTATATACATCCTTAGGGCTGTTCACAGTTCGGATAAAACTGGATTATCCAATTGGATAACTCGGATCGGACCATATGGTTTGGATAATTGGATTTTTGGATCGGTTCGGATCAAAACCAAACTTATTATTTTGGATCACGGATTGGTTTTGGTTAGTAAATTACAAACCGGATTATCCAAAAAAACCAAATAACAAATAAATACTTATTTTTCATTCATTATATGTATACATGCAGATACAAAATAGTTTACTAACTTATTAATATTTTATAAATATCCAAATATAATAGGTAGTTTGTAATTTACATAATTGTTTACTTATATATAGGTAACTTCTAGTTTCGTTTTGCATTTTACTATTATATTACACGCACATGTATATGTACTGAGAGGTTCAAATGAGAACCATCCATTCTGTATAAGTTTATTATAATATCTAACATATTTTTAGTAGATATTATAAATATTTATGTATGTGTATGGATATCCAAAAACCAAACTGATCCATCCAAATAGTATTTCGGATGGATTGGTTCGGTTTTTGAATTTGTTTGGATGGTTCGGATTTATATTTTCGAAACCATAATCCATTTGGATTCATGTATACGGATCGGTTTTGAACCGAACCATCCATATGAACACCCATACACTTCATTCCCCTAACTTCTTCAATAACTCTCCTCCACCCCCACCACCACCAACCACCCACTCCCACCCCCTACCACCAGCCGCCGCTAGCCCGCCGTCACAGGATTTGAGCGAATTTTAAAAAAAATTATTATTTTTTAAATAAATTTTTTTAATTATCTTTTCTTACTGCTTTTTTAATAAAATTATACTGCATATTATTCTTTTTACTGCATTTTGTATACATAATTTTTAGTCCATATTGTTGTTTGAGAATTGATTTTGTATTACGCATATTGCCCTTTTTATGCTGCATTTGTATTAATTATATGACATATTGTTTTTTTTACTGCATTTTGTAACAAATGTTATGCATTTTGTACCGCATTTTGTATTATACATATTATCTTTTTTGTACTTAATTTTGTGTAAATAATGCATATTGTTGTTTTCTAATGCATTTTGTATGTATATTTTTAGTACATATTGTTTGTTTTGTACTGCATTTTGTATATATAATTTTTTAGTACGTATTGTTTGTTTTGTACTGCATTTTGTATTATATGTATTTTTTTACTGCATTTTGAATATTATACTGCATATTGTAGTTTTTACTGCATTTTGTATATATAAAATTTTAGTACATATTGTTTATTTTTGTACTGCATTTTGTATTATATGTATTATCTTTTTACTGCATTTTGAATAAAATTATACTGCATATTGTTATTTTTATTGCATTTTGTATATATAACTTTTTAGTATATATTGTTTGTTTTATACTGCATTTTTAATAAAATTATACTACATATAGTTGTTTTTACAACATTTTATATTTATATTTTTAGTACATATTGTTCGTTTTGTACTGCATTTTGTATTATACATATTATGCTTTTTGTACTAGATTTTGGTGACGGTGTATATACAATATATAAGATTCAGTAAAACATAAACTACAAAATGCAGTAAAAAAGACTAACATGTACAAAAAAGAATGATGCAGTTAAAATATATACAAAATGCAGTACAAATGTGATATCACGTATTGAAAAATAAGTAACAATGAATACATAAACATACACGATGCAACACAAAACTACAATATGCAATAGTGTATATATATATATATATATATACAAAAGGAAGTTAAATAACCATAAGATGCAACAAAATGTTTGTTTGTTTTTTTTTTTTTTTTTTTTTTTTGTTTTAAATTAATATGCAATGTTTTTAAGGAGGAAAAAGTTTGTAAAAAATTTTTGGAAAAAAAAAATTAGAAAAAAAATTGAAAAAAGAAATAAAAAAATAAAAATGGCCGGAATCCGGTTGCGGCCGACGACGGCGGGCGGTGGCTGACGGTGGTAGCGGGCAGCGACTGGTGGCTGGAGGTGGGAGTGGGTGGTTGGTGGTGGTGGGGGTGAGGGAGTGTTATTTAAGAAGTTAGGAGAAGAAACTAAAACATAATTATAGTGGAGGGTCAAAATGAAACTTTATCTTGGACACATGACACATTTGCCATCATTTCTCTCCATTTGACCCTTGCTCTCCTGAACCATACTCTTACCCAGGAAATAGAGTGGTGAAAATTACACAAGAGTGTTTCAACTCTTTTACGAGTTTATCATGTTTTATCTTACTTATTTGTATTCTATATTTTATTAATTGTACATTGTGTATTTTGGACCAAAATTTGAATTTAAGTTGCGTATTTGAAATAATATTTTAAAGTTTATTACGCACAATGAGTATTTACAAAGTACATTGTTCACATGTGTACATTTTAAAGAGTACAATAGATTTATTTGAGTTATTAGTGTAGAAATTAACTATCAAAGTTATCACCTAAGAAAAATGATAAGTGGACCTAATTAGAGAGACCTATAAATTGACCTAACAACAAGGATATGATACTTGTACAGTACAACTAATAAGATAAGGAGAGAGAAAATATTACAATCAATCAGTGAATTAGATCAATATTTAGGTCTATGTAATTAGTCATCTGTAGCATTACTCATTACCTAATATAGAGCAACTCTCAGTTAATAATATTTTACCTGACATGTCATATTTTCTTTTAAATTTTTAGGTAGCATATTAATGGAATTATGAATAATTAAGAGTTGGTTTCTATTATAGATTACCTTTACCAATTGATTTTTAGAATTGATGTGTAATTTGTCACTTTATAAGCAATATAGAAAACTTGATGGGTCACAATATTTTGGGTGGATCAAATCGTCATTAACATGATCAATTGTTGTCACATCCCCAAATCGGTAATCGTGTTTATTAATAGTTTAGCGGAAGCTTTTAGTTAATTAGCGGAAGCATTTTAATAATAGTTGAGCATTGAGGGCGGACAGATTCGATAGTGCATTCATTGTATCAGAGTATATGATCATACAGAACATACATATATATTTAAGATGCCATAAGTTTACAGTTATTACAAAAGATACGACTTATAAAGTCGTACATAAGTTAGGGTTGTCAAAGACAACTTAAGTATTTGAAAATACATATTTATAAAAGAGGGATTTCATAAGTATAACCAATGAAATTGATAATACAAAGGAAATCCATGTGTCCCAAAAGTGGCATCATAAATAGTCAGGTTGCCTACGTCCTTTATGCATGCAGGAGTACCTGAGTCCTAATTCCCTGAAAAACATAGTAAACTGTCAACATTGAATGTTGAGTGAATTCACAGGTTTTAGTTTTGTATAAATCATTCATGTACGCAAACATAATATTTATATGTAAAGTAGGAAAACCAAGTGTTCTAATTAAAGAAAACATTTCCTATAATTAGTAAGAATGTCATTCTTACTACAATAATAACTGTGTAGGAAACACAAGTTTAATCATAAACATTTCCTAATAAATAGTAGCAGGATATACAGGTTTATCAAATAAGTAAACATATCCATTTCAATAGTTAAGGAAAATCAGGTTCAGCAATCAAGCAAACATTTTCCAACAGATAGTTAACAGGAACTCAAGTTTAACAATAAGGTAAACATTCCAGAATAGTTATTGCAGGAAACACAAGTTTAACATTTAAGTAAACATTTCCTATAAATAGTTGTTTTTGTGGGAAACCAAGTTCAACCAATTAAGGTAAACGTTTCCTAAAATATAGTCTTTCAGAGGAACACCTGTCCTATTAGTCATTACAGGGAACACCAATCCCCAAACCAAGTTGTTGTTTAGTTGTTTTAGTTGTGTGGGAAATATAGACTATAATCCCTCCAAGGTGAGCTAAACCTTTAGAGTTAAAGTAACGACACTAGTACTATAACCAAACCACGACTAGTTGTTTTGTTGTTGCCTCAGTAACATCTTAAGTATACACTCCTCGTTACGACTATCGTCGATGTGGTTGGAATGACCAACGAGTAATATCCTGGGAGGGTTGTCAAATCGATAGTACTATCTGTATACTCAGTGGCTAGAGTCACCTAGCTAATGGTTATAGGTTGCAAGCACTGGGACTTTATGTGCACTACAACTACCTCGCGTAAACCTAGGATCGTACCAAGATCTGTTGTCTTATTCCCAAAATGTTGTGAAAACGTTTCATATAATTAGTTCGAGTTAAATCAATATGAAAACATTTTATTGAAATAGTTCAAGTTCAAAAATATAATATGGACACCTTTCATATTAATAATCCAAGTTTAATAGCATGAAAATGATCATGTTAATCAGTTCACATAATAGCATGCAGCGCAATACAATAAAGCATATAGCATGTTATCACATTGTACTATGTTTTCCACCCCTGGTTTTAAAAGCATTTAAAACAATAAAAGTCAGGGGCTGTGAACTCACGGTTTTGCAATCTTCAGCAAAATATACAGCTAGCAAATAATCCCACAGCGTCGATCAAATACCTAGACGCAAATAATAATACTTGTATAAGTATACGGATTATTTGTTAAGTTAAAATGTTTGTAACATTTTAGTTGTTGTTGACGTTTGTGTTAGAATAATCGTTAAGTTTAGGTATGTATTTATATACATATTAGTTGAATATATATATTCTAATATATATATTAATTGTCGTCATTGATTAAGTTCATAAGTACATAGGTATATTTATAATTGTCGCGTAAATATACGTACATAAATGTAGTTGTCGTTGTTGTCGGTTATGTTTTAAAAACATAAATATATTAGTTATCAAATAACTTTGTTATATCGAATGTATAAGTCGTTTGTTAATAGTCGCGAATAAAACCTTGTTGTCGTTTAGGTTTTCAAAACGTAACTCGTTTGTTGTAAAAATATAACTTGTTTTTGGTTTATCGTATATATATATCTATATAAATACACTTGTAAAAGTTTCGTATTTATTAAAATATATAAGTCATCGTTATGTATATAAATCTTCCATTTATATAGTTGGTATTTACTAAGTTAAATCGTCCCATTTATACTTCTCGTTAAATATATATATATAAGTTGTCCGTTAGTATATATATATATAGTTTTATTATCGTATTAGTTTTGTCGCGTTCAAAGTGTCCGTATAGAATTATGTCGTGGATATAAATTTGTCTCAAAGTCGTGTCCGTATAAAGTACTAAGTCTCGTTGTCACAATAATATTCAAGTAGTAAGTCTCGGTTTGTATAACATTTATTAGTTTTGTCCGCGTTTAAAAGTCGAAAACTGTTTTCTGTTTAAAAAAAAGGGGAAGCCGCCGGCCACGGCTTGAAGCCGCCGGCCTCTTCCAGGTTGGGTTTTAGCCGCCGGTCAAGGCCTGAAGCCGCCGGTCTCGGCTTGGGTTTCAGGTTCTGGTTCGTCTCTGTTATAACAAATACATACGGGTTTTTATATATAACCGATTTTTAAGATGATCTTTCATCAATATATGTTATATAAACCTATTGTAACATGTTTTAACAAGTTTATAACAACAATCATCAACATATATCATAATTTAAAGAAATTATATAAATGAAGAAAAATGTATAAAATGTTCCTCACAATGATTTAAGGAAGATGATGATGATTTCTGAGTTGATGATGATGATTACGAACGATGATGATGATAAGTGATCAAGAAACCATTTTGTTTGTAGTTTTAAGTGTTTGATTTTGGTGATGTGTGTTTGAGGTGATGAAGATGATTATGGTGTTGCTTTCTTCCTGCTTTTGTTACTACTGCAGCTGCTTCATGTTCCAGTACACACACACGCACATATAAAGTGAAGAGGGAAAAGTTTGGTGGTTGTGAATTATTGTAGTTAGGTGATCCAAATGTGAGAGAAGGAGTATATATCAGTTTTAAAAATCAAGAGAGGTATGGAGGGAGTGGCAAATTTGTCGCCAGATATTTTAAAATGTGTAACATTGGTAGTTTTTAGCCCGTTAATTTCGTGTACGGGTATAATTTGTGGTACTTTAGTTATAATAAAATTTCGCGTTATGTTTCTCTAAATCTCAGATTTAGAAATTTGAAATCGAAATGTGAAATACTTTGTTACAAGTATCATTAAAATTGTTTACAGTAAAAGTACTGTATAGTTAAAACGCGTGCCAGATTTCAGTTAAATTTAGAAATCATATTTTGAGGTAATGTTCTACACATTAAAACAGTAACTTACGAATTAATACTTTTATTATTTGGAACCTCTAGGCGCGTTTTAAAATCGTTTCTGTTCGTATAACGTGTACTAAAAATCATTTAAATATTTCGTTTTCTTTTCGTTATAATACTTTTATATAATAATTTCAATATAAAAATTACTCAAAAGTATTTTCGAAGTTCATTTCGGAACTTAATTATTCGCGATTAATACGTTTATTATAAAACGTATAATTTATTATATTATTTCAATAATATAATTATATAATAGTTGTAATTAATAATTTTCGAATTATTAATTATTTTGTATCACCAATATTATCGTGTTCAATTCATATAGTTTGATATATTCATTTCGCACGTAATTATATATATACACATATAACTACTATCAAATATATCACGTATCACATAGTAAGTTTATCAAAAACTTAACACATAAATTGTTTTGAATTCACTAGTCAGGGAATTACTCTAGGTAATGCATGAAATTAGGTTAAGTAAATACCCTAATTGGAGGATTGTCACATTCTCCCCCCTGTTTGCGAAATCTCGTCCCGAGATTTAATTTGTATTGTTCGTGTTGATTGCTTGTTCAAACAGGTGAGGGTACTTCTTTCTTATCTCATCCTCACGTTCCCAAGTAAACTCTGGGCCATGCTTCGAATTCCATCGAACTTTGACGAGTTTGATTCGTTTGTTTCTCAGTCTTTGTGTTTTCGTATCAGCTATTTCGATTGGTTCCTCCACAAAGTTAAGCTTTGAGTTAATGAAAACTTCGTCAGGAGGTATGATTAATGTTTCGTCGGACAGACACTTCTTCAAATTACACACATGAAAAGTGTCGTGAATACTACTAAGCTCTTGTGGTAGTTTGAGTTTATAAGCGACAGGACCAATCCTCGCAAGGATCTCAAAAGGTCCAACATATCGTGGGTTCAGTTTTCCTCGTTTGCCAAATTGTGCTATCCCTTTCCAAGGCGATACTTTGAGTAGAACCTTATCTCCTACTTGAAACTTAAGAGGTTTACGACGGTTATCGGCGTAACTCTTTTTTCTATCTCTTGCAGCTTTCAATCGGTTAAGCACTTGAGATATTTTGTCTGTGGTTTCTTGGACAAGTTCGGGTCCGGATAGTTGTCTGTCATCCAACTCTGCCCAACAGAGTGGAGATCTGCACTTGCGTCCATACAACGCTTCAAACGGTGCCATCTGTATACTGGTGTGATAACTATTGTTGTAGGAGAATTCAGCTAATGGAAGATGAGTATCCCAATTTCCTCCAAAGTCAATCACACATGCTCGTAGCAAATCTTCGAGCGTTTGAATCGTTCGTTCACTCTGGCCATCGGTTTGTGGATGATAGGCCGTACTCATATCGAGTCGAGTACCTAGGGCCTGTTGTAGTGTTTGCCAGAAACGAGATGTGAATCTGCTATCTCTATCAGATATAATCGACAATGGCACACCGTGCCGAGAAACGACTTCTTTGATATAGATCTTTGCCAGTTTCTCAAGCTTGTCAGTCTCTTTGAAAGCAATGAAGTGGGCTGATTTCGTCAGTCTATCGACAATCACCCATATTGAATCAACACCGGTTGATGTCTTTGGTAGCTTTGTGATGAAATCCATCGTTATGTGTTCCCATTTCCATTGTGGCATCACTGGTTGTTGCAAAAGTCCGGAAGGTTTTTGATACTCAACCTTGACCTTCGAACAAGTTAGACACTTGCTGACATAAGTAGCGATGTCTCTCTTCATATTAGGCCACCAATAGAAACCTTTCACATCTTGGTACATCTTGTCTGCACCAGGATGAATCGAGTAGTTGGACTTGTGAGCTTCGTCCAGAATCAGCTTACGGAGTTCATCGTCGCACGGTACCCAAATTCTGTTCATGAAGTATAAAACTCCATTCTCTTTTGTTTCAAGCTGTTTCTCCATTCCTCTCAGGGATTCGTCTTTCATGCGTTCAGCGGTGAAAGCTAATTGTTGCGCGTCACGAATTTGAGAAATGAGATTCGAGTGAATTGTTAACACTAAGGCTCGAACTCTGCGAGGCTTAACGTTCTCTTTACGACTTAAGGCATCTGCTACTACATTAGCCTTGCCCGGATGGTATTTAATCTCACAGTCGTAATCATTCAGCAATTCGACCCAACGTCTCTGTCTCATGTTGAGTTCTTTCTGGTCGAATATGTGTTGTAGGCTCTTGTGGTCAGTGAAAATTGTACACTTTGTGCCATATAAGTAGTGTCTCCAAATTTTCAATGCAAAAACGACTGCTCCTAACTCCAAGTCATGGGTCGTATAGTTCTTCTCGTGAATCTTCAATTGACGAGATGCATAAGCAATAACTTTGTCGTTTTGCATGAGAACACAACCTAATCCTTGATGTGAGGCGTCACAATAAATAATGAAGTTCTCGGTTCCCTCAGGTAAGGATAGAATCGGTGCGGTGCTCAACTTTTGTTTTAACAGTTGAAAGGCGTTTTCTTGTTTCTCTCCCCATTCGAATTTCTTATCCTTCTGAGTTAAGGTGGTGAGTGACTGGGCTATCTTTGAAAAGTTCTCTATAAATCGTCGATAATAGCCAGCCAAACCAAGAAATTATCGAATTTCTGTGGGAGTTTCCGGTGCTTTGCAGTTCTTAATCGCCTCTATTTTGGATGGGTCCACATGAATTCCCTTATCATTGATCACGTGACCTAGGAAATGAACCTCTCTAATCCAAAATTCGCATTTGGAGAACTTAGCATACAGCTTCTCGTTCTCAAGTAGTTGGAGGATAAGTTTCAAATGTTGTTCGTGATCCTCTTTCGTCTTTGAGTAAATCAAAATATCGTCAATGAACACAATGACAAACTTATCTAAGTAAGGTTTGCACACTCGGTTCATGAGATCCATAAATACTGCCGGCGTGTTAGTCAATCCAAATGGCATGACTAGGAACTCATAGTGACCATAACGAGTCCTGAACGCTGTCTTCGGCACATCCTCTTCTCGAACCTTCAGTTGATGATAACCAGAACGCAGATCGATCTTTGAGTAGTAACTTGATCCTTGTAGCTGATCAAATAGATCGTCGATGCGTGGTAACGGATATCGGTTCTTAATAGTTACTTTATTCAACTCTCTGTAGTCAATACACATGCACATAGATCCATCTTTCTTCTTGACAAACAAAACCGGAGCTCCCCAAGGTGAAAAGCTCGGTCGGATGAATCCTAAGTCTAAAAGCTCTTGCAACTGTGTAGACAGTTCTTGCATTTCTGATGGAGCTAGACGATAAGGTGAGCGAGCGATTGGTGCGGCTCCAGGCACCAGATCGATGCGAAACTCGACTTGTCGTGGAGGTGGTAATCCTGGAAGATCATCAGGAAACACTCCCGGATAGTCTCGTACTACAGGTATATCGTCTAAGCATCTCTCTACAGATTTCTTTTCCACAACATGCGCCAAAAATGCTGGATATCCCTTGCGTAGATATTTACAAGCTTTTAAGCAATTAATCGTTTTGACGGTGCTCGTTCTCTTATCTCCTTGTATCACCAAAGTTTCTCCAGTTGACAATGGTATACGTATCATTTTATCAAAGCAAACAATCTCAGCATGATTTTTCGACAACCAGTCCATACCGACTACGATGTCAAAACTTCCCAACTCAACCGGTAGTAAGTCTATTTTGAAAAGATGACTCTCCAATGCTAGAGTACATCCTGGTACTATTTCTCCTGATTCAATCAACCTACCATCGGCTAGTTCTAAGGTGTACTTGTTGTCTAGCTTACAAGATCTAACGTCTAATAGTGGTCTAAAATCCTTAGACACAAAACTCAAATCGGCGCCAGAATCAAATAATACGGATGCATAATGATCGTTAACTAGAAACGTACCAGTGACAGTGTTAGGGTCCTGGCGTGCCTCTTGCGCTCCAACGACAAATGCACGACCCCTAGCTGGCTGGTTGTTGGCGTTTCCACGATTGTTGTTGTTGTTCAGGTTTGCAGGGCGGTTCTGATTGTTTTGATTGCCACGGTTCAGTTTAGGGCACTTGTTTCGGAAATGACCTTGCTCGCCACATTCGAAACATCCATTTGCTGGTCGATCCCTATTTGCTTGAGTGGTAGGGTTCGCTCTACAGTATTGGGCCAGATGCCCCCAGCGTTTGCAATTCCCACAGAAAGTACAGTCACCATCATGATGACGTTCACACTTGCCACACTTCGGCTTACTCCCCATGTAAGTCTTTTGTTCAGCAGTAGTGGCAACGTAGGCTTTCGCGGTACTAGCTTGCTTCTTATTTTTCTGACCCTGACGGTCATTCCACTTGCGTTTTCCTTTCCCAGCATCAGTATTGCTGGATTCAACCTTTTCAGTAACAGCTTTCTTAGTAAGATTCCCCATGCTTACTGCTTCATCAGTCAAACGCTGTGCTAGTTCCACAGCAATCTTAAAAGTAGCAGGATTGGCTGATGTTACCAAACTTCGAATTTGTGGCACTAGACCCCAGATATACCTTTCAGTGCGCTTGTACTCAGGAGTGACCATGTGCGGTACAAGGCGTGCCAGTTCTTGAAATCTGGTGGTATATCCTGTGATATCAGCACCAACCATAGCAATATTCCAGAGCTCAGACTCAATCTTCTGCAGCTCACTGCGGGGACAAAACTCTTCCATGACCATAGTTTTCAAAGTTTCCCAAAACATTGAATGAGCGGCTGGACGACCCATTGCTTGCTTTTGGGCATTCCACCAAGTCAAAGCCTTATCACTAAACGTGCATGTAGCATACATGACCATATCTTCACGAGCACACTTGCTAATCTCTAGCACAGACTCCATTTTCTCTATCCAATGGATTATTCCAATGGCACCTTCAGTACCACGGAAATGGCTCGGTTTACAGGCTAGGAATGTTTTATATGAACATCCCTTATGAGTGCTTTCAGGATTACTACCTGAAGCGTTTGGTTCGGTTTCTCTACTACCGCTACGGTTTCGGTCAGTATCATACTGAGCAAGGGCTTCAGAAATCCTTCGGTTAACCATTTGTTCAGTAGTCTCCTCAACAGCAGGAGGTGGTGTGGGGTTTCGTTGGCTGTTCCTGGTGTTTCTACGTTTAGGCGGCATGATTCAGTCCTAATCACACACAAGAAACACCTGTAAGATACCTAATCAAGTCATCACTCATAAAGTATGTGATAAATATAAATATAGTATGAAGTCAATCACCAATTGATATCATTCATAATGTATGTAATAATGTAAACTAGCTTATGTTTGGTTCACATATCATAATTAAAAGTCATTGCATAATTGATGTATATAATAACATGGGTTAAGCGTTGTTACATAAGTTTTGTACAAAGATGGGATTTACAACCAAATATACCCATCGGATCAAACATGATCTACAAAAGGTGACGGATTTAACCTATACATCCATCTAGTCAAAAGTCAACCCAAATACATCATAACTATAGTCCTAATACATCATACATACGGTCTAAAAGAAATACGGTAGACTCCATCCCACAAACATCCTAACAGCAACCATCAACACACATAAACCAACTGCAGCACCTATAGTCTCCAAACGACGCTCTAGTCGGATCAGACGTGCTCTAGTAACATCTGCAGACTCCCTGTCTACCTCAATATGCAACTCAGAAGTCGCAAGGCGTCCATATATCGCCAGCACATCATCGTCAAGACGAGAGGTGTCACAGCGCATAACTCGGAGGGCAGACTGCGTACCAAAATGAAATCCCAGCAAGGTACGAATAACAGCGACCACAGTAGGGACCGTAAGCTCCAGAGGCTCCTCGGTCAAATGTAGAGATGTAGATGTGTGAGATGACTCCCCAGTCTCATAGGTGGAAGGAATCCTCTCAATGATCCTCCAATGGCATAAAATGCGTGGCATCCAATCCAGATGCGGAACTCTAGCTCTCGGTGTCTGCTGATCACAGCGGATCTCTCGCTCCTCAGTCATCGGCTCCTTGCCGCGAGATGATGAGGGTCCTATGGGAAAATCCCTGACACACGACAGCGGTGTCCTCCTAGGTGTAGGCCTAAAATCAGGCTCTCCAATAAGATGGCGTCTAGACATAGACATAGATCCTAACATATGGATAGCAGGATCAGTGGATGGCAATGGTGGAGTGGCTATCGAACCATCTGAAGTATCTCTAGGGAATGTAGGCGGGTAAACCTCCTCAGACACTGCTATAGGTATCCCGTCGTATGATCCCTCCATGGGATCCTCCTCAGTATCAGAATCAGTGATGTGAATAGGTGCATGTCTCGACATACCTAGTCAAAGAAACGTGTGTGACGTGTCAGACGTATGCAACAGTATGAATGCTGAAATGTGTTAGCCAAGGCTATAGTCTAGGTCTCTAAGGTTTTCAGTCACTTAAAGACTTCTAGTTCTCTATAACCAATGGCTCTGATACCAAGTTCTGTCACACCCCCAAATCGGTAATCGTGTTTATTAATAGTTTAGCGGAAGCTTTTAGTTAATTAGCGGAAGCATTTTAATAATAGTTGAGCATTGAGGGCAGACAGATTCGATAGTGCATTCATTGTATCAGAGTATATGATCATACAGAACATACATATATATTTAAGATGCCATAAGTTTACAGTTATTACAAAAGATACGACTTATAAAGTCGTACATAAGTTAGGGTTGTCAAAGACAACTTAAGTATTTGAAAATACATATTTATAAAAGAGGGATTTCATAAGTATAACCAATGAAATTGATAATACAAAGGAAATCCATGTGTCCCAAAAGTGGCATCATAAATAGTCAGGTTGCCTACGTCCTTTATGCATGCAGGAGTACCTGAGTCCTAATTCCCTGAAAAACATAGTAAACTGTCAACATTGAATGTTGAGTGAATTCACAGGTTTTAGTTTTGTATAAATCATTCATGTACGCAAACATAATATTTATATGTAAAGTAGGAAACACAAGTGTTCTAATTAAAGAAAACATTTCCTATAATTAGTAAGAATGTCATTCTTACTACAATAATAACTGTGTAGGAAACACAAGTTTAATCATAAACATTTCCTAATAAATAGTAGCAGTATATACAGGTTTATCAAATAAGTAAACATATCCATTTCAATAGTTAAGGAAAATCAGGTTCAGCAATCAAGCAAACATTTTCCAACAGATAGTTAACAGGAACTCAAGTTTAACAATAAGGTAAACATTCCAGAATAGTTATTGCAGGAAACACAAGTTTAACATTTAAGTAAACATTTCCTATAAATAGTTGTTTTTGTGGGAAACCAAGTTCAACCAATTAAGGTAAACGTTTCCTAAAATATAGTCTTTCAGAGGAACACCTGTCCTATTAGTCATTACAGGGAACACCAATCCCCAAACCAAGTTGTTGTTTAGTTGTTTTAGTTGTGTGGGAAATATAGACTATAATCCCTCCAAGGTGAGCTAAACCTTTAGAGTTAAAGTAACGACACTAGTACTATAACCAAACCACGACTAGTTGTTTTGTTGTTGCCTCAGTAACATCTTAAGTATACACTCCTCGTTACGACTATCGTCGATGTGGTTGGAATGACCAACGAGTAATATCCTGGGAGGGTTGTCAAATCGATAGTATTATCTGTATACTCAGTGGCTAGAGTCACCTAGCTAATGGTTATAGGTTGCAAGCACTGGGACTTTATGTGCACTACAACTACCTCGCGTAAACCTAGGATCGTACCAAGATCTGTTGTCTTATTCCCAAAATGTTGTGAAAACGTTTCATATAATTAGTTCGAGTTAAATCAATATGAAAACATTTTATTGAAATAGTTCAAGTTCAACAATATAATATGAACACCTTTCATATTAACAATCCAAGTTTAATAGCATGAAAATGATCATGTTAATCAGTTCACATAATAGCATGCAGCGCAATACAATAAAGCATATAGCATGTTATCACATTGTACTATGTTTTCCACCCATGGTTTTAAAAGCATTTAAAACAATAAAAGTCAGGGGCTGTGAACTCACGGTTTTGCAATCTTCAGCAAAATATACAGCTAGCAAATAATCCCACAGCGTCGATCAAATACCTAGACGCAAATAATAATACTTGTATAAGTATACGGATTATTTGTTAAGTTAAAATGTTTGTAACATTTTAGTTGTTGTTGACGTTTGTGTTAGAATAATCGTTAAGTTTAGGTATATATTTATATACATATTAGTTGAATATATATATTCTAATATATATATTAATTGTCGTCATTGATTAAGTTCATAAGTACATAGGTATATTTATAATTGTCGCGTAAATATACGTACATAAATATAGTTGTCGTTGTTGTCGGTTATGTTTTAAAAACATAAATATATTAGTTATCAAATAACTTTGTTATATCGAATGTATAAGTCGTTTGTTAATAGTCGCGAATAAAACCTTGTTGTCATTTAGGTTTTCAAAACGTAACTCGTTTGTTGTAAAAATATAACTTGTTTTTGGTTTATCGTATATATATATCTATATAAATACACTTGTAAAAGTTTCGTATTTATTAAAATATATAAGTCATCGTTATGTATATAAATCTTCCATTTATATAGTTGGTATTTACTAAGTTAAATCGTCCCATTTATACTTCTCGTTAAATATATATATATGTAACACCCTGTTTCTGGGCCTGGAAATAAATTATATTTTAATAAGTGTGGTTGGTTTAATTAAGAATAAACAAGTAAAAGAGCCACAGTTTCAATTGTGACAAGTAAAATATTGTTTGTTTTAAAAAGTTAAAGTTGATGGTAAAATAAAAGTACTTTGACTTACGGATATTTTCGGGTTCCAGACAATAGGTTAGGAACGGGTATAATTTATACTGTGTTTTAATTGGGGCGGTGGGATTAAAATGTGTGGACCGACTCATTTTTTAACCTACCTTTATTTGTTCTTGAACTTTCCTCTCAACTCTTGAAAGAAAAACCAAGAAATCAAAAGAATCAATCAAATTAGTTGTGTTCTTGGATTTTTACCACTTGAAAGAGTTTCATCATCATCTCTATCATCTTCCTCATTGAATTGTAAGTAATCTTGTGTTCTTGGTGTTTTTGACCTTATTTGATAAAATTGGGTTTTGAATGATTAGTAGAGTTTATATGAAATTGGTTGTAACATGATTATAGGATGATAATATGTTATAGTTAACTGATTACATGATGATTATATGCTAGAATTGTTAGTGTTCTTCATGTTAGTTCATAAGCTAGGTCTTTGGTGATTTTGGAGAATTAGATGATGATGCATGTTTGATTTTGAGGATAGATGATAATTGTTTGTTGATATATTATGTTAGTAGTTGAAGTTGTGGTTATATTTCAGCCGATATTCGTGTTATGAACTGAGTTTTATGAAATTTGGGGGTTTTGGTTCGTGTTGTGTTCTTGCTGAAAGTGCAGGTCGTTTTTGAACTTGCAAACGCGATCCCGGCCATGTCTCCGGATCGCGTTCCTTAGTTATAAAATGGCGCAGTCGAGTTTTGGTCATACGAACGCGATCCAGCACCTTGTTCCGGATCGCGTTGCCATGTGTATTTCGGTGACAGAACTTTTTCTAAAGGTGAACGCGATCCAGCCACTTTGATCCGGATCGCGTTTGCATGAATTATTTTGAAGGATTTTGTAAATTTTGAAAATGCATAAGTGTTTAGAAGATGGTGTTTTTAGTGGCACTTATGGTTGACATTCCTTTTGTGGCACTTAAACGGTAATTTAGTGGCACTTTTATTTAAAAGAAATACATAATAATGTGAACGATTTTAAGGGGTTTCAGGGCTTAATGAAAGAGTTTAAAGTCAATTGGGTATTGTATATGATATTGCTTTAGTGGCACTTCCGTGACATTTTAGTGGCACTTTATGCTTAGAAATATATGTTTTGAAATATATGAATTTGTATTGGTATAAGATATACATTGATGAGGTGAGATACTGACTTGGTTATTATTTGTTTATTCAGATAAGCGGGCGGCAACTCAGTAATATAAGACCACTGAGTTGAAGATCTTGACTATCGGTGAGTGGAATTGTAGTCCTCGGTTTCACCCAGTTGTAACGGGTTCGGTTACAACGGGTAACCAGGATTGTTTATATCAGTAGGTTGTTGTTATTGGTCGTACCGGTACCAGTCTTGTCTGTTTGTTTATATTACTGAATATATGTGTTGTTGTGTGATTGTTGTTGAATTGTTGTTTAGTTGATAACAGTTGTGAACTGTTGCTTGTTGTTGTGTGCTTTTGCATTGTGAATGCAATATGGTTGTTTTCAGAGGTCAACTGTTGTTGGTTGGGTTTGGGTACTACTGTGTAGTTGTCGAGGTTTCTTTGAGACACATAGTTGAGAACAAGCCTAGTCAGTGAAGGTAGTACTCAAGCTATCGGTTGATTACTGGGAATGGCGTTGCGCCCAGTAGTCGTGGTTTCTGGGTTGGGTGGATACCAGGAACCGTCGGTCCTCTTGACGTTATGTGCTTATGTGTTTAATTGTTGTTGTTGCTTAGTTGTAAGACTTGTTATGAGTGGGTTGAACCGTCGGTTACGGTTCCATTCACTTAGCATTGGCTAATCCCTCGTTGTTTAATGTTTTGCAGACTGTGGTTAGTTGATGTAGATGTTCTGGTTGTAGATGTTGACTGGAAGTTTGACTAAAGCTTGGCGTAACTCTGATCTTTTGTTGATGTGTTTTGGGGAGAACGTTTTGTATAAGACCCGTTTTGTGTTAATATGGGTTGTAACTAATATGGCTGTAAATACTTAACTAATGTTGTCATATTTTGGTCGTCGTTAAACTTGGCAACATTATAACTTTAGAAAAAGGCCTTTGACGTGTTCAATTGGCGATTTTGATGTAATTAACGGATAGTATATTTTGGGGACGCGCTTCCACTTGTTTTATAATATTAAAAAGATATGTTTTGGTTTGCGCGTAAGGACCGGGCCTTACAAGATATAAGTTGTCCGTTAGTATATATATATAGTTTTATTATCGTATTAGTTTTGTCGCGTTCAAAGTGTCCGTATAGAATTATGTCGTGGATATAAATTTGTCTCAAAGTCGTGTCCGTATAAAGTACTAAGTCTCGTTGTCACAATAATATTCAAGTAGTAAGTCTCGGTTTGTATAACATTTATTAGTTTTGTCCGCGTTTAAAAGTCAAAAACTGTTTTCTGTTTAAAAAAAAGGGGAAGCCGCCGGCCACGGCTTGAAGCCGCCGGCCTCTTCCAGGTTGGGTTTTAGCCACCGGTCAAGGCCTGAAGCCGCCGGTCTCGGCTTGGGTTTCAGGTTCTGGTTCGTCTCTGTTATAACAAATACATACGAGTTTTTATATATAACCGATTTTTAACATGATCTTTCATCAATATATGTTATATAAACCTATTGTAACATGTTTTAACAAGTTTATAACAACAATCATCAACATATATCATAATTTAAAGAAATTATATAAATGAAGAAAAATGTATAAAATGTTCCTCACAATGATTTAAGGAAGATGATGATGATTTCTGAGTTGATGATGATGATTACGAACGATGATGATGATAAGTGATCAAGAAACCATTTTGTTTGTAGTTTTAAGTGTTTGATTTTGGTGATGTGTGTTTGAGGTGATGAAGATGATTATGGTGTTGCTTTCTTCCTGCTTTTGTTACTACTGCAGCTGCTTCATGTTCCAGTACACACACACGCACATATAAAGTGAAGAGGGAAAAGTTTGGTGGTTGTGAATTATTGTAGTTAGGTGATCCAAATGTGAGAGAAGGAGTATATATCAGTTTTAAAAATCAAGAGAGGTATGGAGGGAGTGGCAAATTTGTCGCCAGATATTTTAAAATGTGTAACATTGGTAGTTTTTAGCCCGTTAATTTCGTGTACGGGTATAATTTGTGGTACTTTAGTTATAATAAAATTTCGCGTTATGTTTCTCTAAATCTCAGATTTAGAAATTTGAAATCGAAATGTGAAATACTTTGTTACAAGTATCATTAAAATTGTTTACAGTAAAAGTACTGTATAGTTAAAACGCGTGCCAGATTTCAGTTAAATTTAGAAATCATATTTTGAGGTAATGTTCTACACATTAAAACAGTAACTTACGAATTAATACTTTTATTATTTGGAACCTCTAGGCGCGTTTTAAAATCGTTTCTGTTCGTATAACGTGTACTAAAAATCGTCTAAATATTTCGTTTTCTTTTCGTTATAATACTTTTATATAATAATTTCAATATAAAAATTACTCAAAAGTATTTTCGAAGTTCATTTCGGAACTTAATTATTCGCGATTAATACGTTTATTATAAAAAGTATAATTTATTATATTATTTCAATAATATAATTATATAATAGTTGTAATTAATAATTTTCGAATTATTAATTATTTTGTATCACCAATATTATCGTGTTCAATTCATATAGTTTGATATATTCATTTCGCACGTAATTATATATATACACATATAACTACTATCAAATATATCACGTATCACATAGTAAGTTTATCAAAAACTTAACACATAAATTGTTTTGAATTCACTAGTCAGGGAATTACTCTAGGTAATGCATGAAATTAGGTTAAGTAAATACCCTAATTGGAGGATTGTCACAATTGTCCAACGAATATATATATATATATATATATATATATATATATATATATATATATATATATATATATATATATATATATATATATATTAGGAGGATAAAATTTAGGGGAGAAGAGGGAGAAGGATTATGAGCCAATCATTTGAATTTAGGGTCAAAGGGTAAACTAGTAAATTGTACTTTCATTAATTTAATAAATATCAATATTAATTCTAGGCAATTAATTCTCACATGGCAGTTTTTTTTTTTTTTTTTCCCTTCTGAACGTGATTTATGGGGAAAGATTTACAAATAAAAATACTCTTGAATAAATGATTTACGCTGCATCAAAAATAAAGTAAGCACATATGGGTTTTTTTTAATCAATCCTCCTTTTGAATCCTTATCCAAAATAATCATTAAACATCAATATCATCAATATGATTAAATATGACTTTTAGCATTGATTCAAGTTAAAATAAATATGACATATACCATTGATTAAATGTGAGTTCTTATTCAACGATTAGTAATACTGATTCAATTTCTATTACATTGATTCATTTAAAATAACTTTAATGATTCAACACCTATTAGCAATAATTCATAGTTTTATACCATTGATTCACTTTAAAGTAACTCATTTAATTCAAAACTTTTTAACAACGATTCTTAAGTTATACCGTTGATTCAATTTACAATAACTCGTAAGATTCAATAATTTTTAACAATATGTATGTCTTGATTCAGTTAGACTGTCACGATGATTCAGTTTTTTTATAAGTATGATCCAACAATTATGTTATCTCATGCAAGACTTCTAGTTACAATGACGATTGGTTTTCAACGATTCATTTTTGAGTATAATGGTTTTCATTACATTGATTAACAAAGATAATGAAACTTTGATTCAGTTTTACATAATATCTTTAATATTTGTAACAAATCATTATAAGTACATCGATTAAAAAAGAGAGGGGGTTTTGGATTAAAAATAGAAGAAGGAAAAAAGGGGGTTTTGAATCAATTTTGGTTCATGTAGCTTTCTTGTAAATATTATCAACATGTGGTTCATAGAGTAATATATAATTATCAATAAATAAATACTAATTTAAAAATAAAACCACACATTTTGTTGGAGAAAGTTTCAGTTATTCAAGGAAAAGCCCGATCGGTTACTCCGAGAATTAATAGGGAGCAGTTATATAGTAAATGCTGTAACACCCCCAAATTTAATGATTTGCGGAAGCATACATTGGGTGTTACTAATCAATATACAAAGCACAAGATTAATAGTAAACGACCTCTAAATGAGACGTTCGTAAAATAGTTACATTTCATAATTAATAATCGTTTGAAAACCGTAGGTTTTCGTATACAAAATGTAATTCCCTAGAGCCCACGCGTATAGCGGGAGATTCTATTACATCACCATAGTTACAAAAGATAATGCCAAAGAATCTCCGTTAAATGCAGTTTGTAAATCATGCGACTCTAGCTAGTAACCCTGGAGTAATCCTACTCCGTAAGTGTACCTGAGATACAAAGCTAAAAAGTGTCAACCAAAAAGGTTGGTGAATCTCACAGGTTTAGTAATAAGTAGGTGTTATGAACCACAAGTATGTACCCGTATTGCTATCAAGCAAGGTAAGTAAATCAGTTAATCAGTACAGTGCCATGAGCTCATAAGTTGAAGCTAAACCGTGTAGTGTGAATATATCACGTACCCCCGTGAGTGCTATCCGCACACTCATATGTAACAAATACTAATATGTCTGTTTCTACGTGTAAATCAGTACGTGGTGGCGCTACCACCCCAGACAGGGATTGTCAGTCCCAAATGGATCCATCTATTAGTAATCGCGCTTAAGTCCATAACTAACAACTTGCGATTAGGAGGCTTTCAGTGGATAAAAGTAACTCATGCGTTTGTTTGTAAACAGTAATGTTTTCAGTTCAGTACATTGTGTTCATACGTAAAACAGTTGCTAAGTATCTCACCCCAAAGTATAAAACAGTAAAAGTGGGGCTGTAAGACTCACCTGAGTCGAGCAGTGGTAAATAGCAAGTAGTAGTAAATCAAGTAGGTTCTCCGAACCCGTAACCTTCTAGTGCCTAAACACGTAAGGTTAAGTAAGTAGATGTCTCGCAAGACCATCTAGGCTAGTTGTTCATACAACCCGTTGTATTTAAATGTTGGTTTGTTCGCGTTCGTATCAAAGTATACGGCCCGTTGGTGATTTGTTATAATTAAAGTTTGTCATTTATAACGCAATTTAAAGTAATTGTAATAGGAAAGTATGTTTTATTATGTTTGTTAGGTCGTATCGTATAAGGATTTGAGGTTGTAAAAGTTCGACACTTAGTGAAAATGTGAGTTTTCAAAGTTCTGGTTTGTGCGACGTAGCATGCGACGTCGCAAGCGACGTAAGGTGCGACGTAGGCAGGTACGTCGCATGATGCGACCTTCGCAAATCAATGCGACGTAGGGGGCGACGTCGCTAATGCGACGTTGGTTCGGTTTGCGACGTTAAAGTCTACGTCGCTACTTGCGACGTCCGCAAGTTAATGCGACGTAAGGGGCTGCGTCGCTAGTGCGACGTTGGGATTTTTGTGCGACGTAGGCCGCGACGTCGCAGAGGCCCCTGGCCAGGTGCGACGTAGCGGTCTGATGGCCGGAATTTTGGTCGAAAACGAGTTTCCGGGTTTCCGTTGGGTCCAAATCTTTTACCCAACCCTTATATGAACATATTAAGCCTATTTAAACCATAATCTAGTAAAAATGATCAAGAACGAGAGATGTCGGGATTTGTCGGAAACTTACAAAGTGTCGGATTGAAAATCCGAAAAGATAGGAACGTAGATCGTGTTGTCGTGGTCACTTTTCTCCAAATGAGTGGTATGTTTCGGCGAGGTTTGATGGTGTTATTTTGCGAATTTGGGTGATGGTGGTGATGTTTGTGGAGTTAGAGAGAAAAGAGAGGAGAAAGTAAGAGAGAGAGAGTGATTGGTGGGAATGAGAAGAAAAGGGTGGGAGGTGGAGGTTTATCCTCCACTTTCCAGTCCCCGTTCCCGTGCGACGTTCGTTTCCTCCGTCGTTTAGGCGTTACATTATTTATTTTACGCGTTTAATTATATTTATAAAATCTCAAATCTTGTTAAATAATTTACTTATGTTATTTTCCTTAAATCTTTAATAGTTTAAATTAATTTAATTACTTTTGTTTTTAGATTGTGTAAGTTTTAATCGAGTACAAAAAGATAATTTCTAATTATTATAAAATAGCGTTTCGGTCACAATTGCGTTATCTTAGTTTATAAACATTTGTTCCCCAACGTCCGTATTAACCGAATAGAATTTCATTCTATTTAAATTGCGTACGATTTAAGTCAAATCGCAAAGTTGTATATATTTACCAACATATAATCCGATACATAAATTAGCCTAACACAGAACTAATTACATGTATTAACAAAGAATTAGGCGCTAATACTAGCCCTAATTTGACGGTTGTTACATTCTCCCCTTGTTAAAAGAATTTCGTCCCAAAATTAGCTCGATTGCACGGTCGGTGCGTTGTCTGGGAAGAGATGTGGGTATTTCTGTCGCATTTGGTCTTCCCGTTCCCAGGTGAATTCAGGACCCCGTCTAGAATTCCACCTGACTTTAACGATGGGAATACGACTCTCTTTTAGTTGTTTGACCTCGCGGTCCAGGATTTCCATAGGTTCCTCGACAAAATGAAGTTTATCATCGATCTGAATTTCGTCGAGCGGTATAATCAGTGTCTCGTCAGACAGACATTTCTTAAGATTAGAAACGTGGAATGTGTTGTGAACGCTGCTAAGCTCAGCAGGAAGTTGCAGGCGGTATGCCACTGGACCAATCTTTTCAAGGATTTCGAATGGTCCGATGTATCTAGGATTTAGTTTGCCTCGTTTTCCGAATCGAATGACACCTTTCCACGGTGCCACTTTGAGGAGTACCTTGTCCCCTACTTGGAACTCAAGGTGTTTGCGTCTGACGTCAGCATAGCTTTTCTGACGATCACGCGCGGCTTTTAGTCGGTTTTGTATGCCGACGATCTTTTCAGTTGTTTCATGTATGATTTCTGGACCGGTGAGTTGTGTATCCCCCACCTCAGTCCAACAGATAGGTGACCGGCACTTACGACCGTACAGTGCCTCGAAGGGTGCAGCCTTTATGCTGGTGTGATAACTGTTGTTGTACGAGAACTCGCACAACGGTAAGTGATTTTCCCAGTTTTTACCGAAGTCAACTACGCAGGCTCGTAGCATGTCTTCCAGTGTTTGTATGGTTCGTTCGCTCTGACCGTCGGTTTGAGGATGGTAAGCCGTACTCATATCCAGACGAGTACCAAGAGATTTTTGCAGTGACTGCCAGAAGCGAGAAGTGAATCGAGCATCTCGGTCGGAGATGATTGAGATGGGCACGCCGTGTCTTGATACGATCTCTTTCAGGTAGATCCGTGTCAAGCGTTCCATCTTATCAGTTTCCTTGATGGCTAGGAAATGAGCAGATTTAGTGAGTCGGTCAACGATCACCCAAATGGTATCGCAACCGTTAGAAGTTTTCGGGAGTTTAGTAATGAAATCCATGGTGATCTGCTCCCATTTCCATTGTGGTATTTCGGGTTGTTGTAGCAAACCGGAGGGTTTCTGGTGTTCAGCTTTAACTTTGGAACAAGTAAGATACTTGCCAACATAGGTTGCAATGTCCGATTTCATGTTGGGCCACCAATACATTTCCTTGATGTCGTGATACATTTTGTCGGCACCGGGGTGTATAGAGTATTTAGACTTGTGAGCTTCATTCATCACCAAGTCTCGAAGGTTCCCAAAACTTGGTAACCAGATTCGATTCGAGAAGTATTTGGCCCCGTTAGGTTTGGTTTCAAATTGTTTGTCCATGCCTCGCAAGGCCTCGTTTATCAAGTTTTCTGGTTTGAGTGCTTCGAGTTGAGCGGTGAGAGTTTGATTGATGAGGTCGTTGTGAATGGTCATACCGAGAGCTCGAACTCGAAGTGGTTTCACTCGTTCTTTTCGGCTTAAGGCATCGGCGACAACATTCGCCTTGCCTGGATGATAGCGAATTTCGCAATCGTAATCAGTAAGCAACTCAACCCATCGACGTTGCCTCATGTTGAGATCCTTTTGATCGAAGATATGTTGGAGACTTTTATGGTCAGTAAATATTGTACACTTGGTACCGTATAAGTAGTGTCTCCAGATTTTTAGAGTGAATACAACAGCCCCCAACTCTAGGTCATGAGTTGTGTAATTCTTTTCGTGGACCTTGAGTTGTCGAGAGGCGTAAGCGATAACCTTGTCTCGTTGCATCAGCACGCAACCAAGACCTTGGTGTGAAGCATCACAGTATACCACGAAGTCATCGTTGCCTTCGGGTAGAGATAAGATAGGTGCACTGCAGAGTTTCTGTTTTAGTAGTTGAAAAGCTGACTCCTGTTTGTCAGTCCAATCGAACTTCTTTTCTTTTTGAGTCAGTGCAGTGAGAGGTAGGGCTATTTTCGAAAAATTCTCAATGAACCGCCTGTAGTATCCGGCGAGTCCTAAGAATTGGCGTACCTCGGTTGGTGTTGTAGGTGCTTGCCAACACTTGATAGCCTCGATTTTTGAAGGATCGACATGAATCCCTTGATTGTCAATGACGTGTCCAAGGAATTGAACGGTTTGCATCCAGAACTCACACTTAGAGAATTTGGCGTATAACTCTTCGTGTTTGAGCAGCTCTAGGATGGTTTTCAGGTGTTGTGTGTGTTCTTGTTCGTTGCGCGAGTAAATCAGAATGTCATCAATGAAGACGATAACAAATTTGTTAAGGTAGGGTTTGCACACCCGATTCATAAGGTCCATGAATACAGCCGGTGCGTTGGTTAAGCCGAATGGCATCACTTGGAATTCATAATGCCCGTAGCGAGTTCGGAAAGCCGTTTTTGGAATATCTTCATCACGAACTCGGAGTTGATGATAACCTGACCGTAGATCGATCTTTGAGTAGAAACTCGACCCCTGAAGTTGGTCGAACAGGTCATCAATGCGAGGAAGTGGGTAACGGCTCTTGACAGTTAATTTGTTGAGTTCACGGTAGTCGATGCACATGCGGAAAGAACCGTCTTTCTTTTTCACAAACAGGACCGGAGCTCCCCAAGGTGAGGAACTTGGTCGGATAAATCCCTTGTCCAGGAGTTCCTGTAACTGAGTAGACAACTCCTGAAGTTCGGATGGGGCTAGTCGGTAAGGGGCTCGTGCCACAGGTGCTGCGCCGGGCACAAGGTCAATAGAGAATTCGACTTGTCTAGTTGGCGGTAGGCTAGGCAAGTCTTCAGGAAAGACTTCTGGGAAGTCTCGAACAATATGCACATCCTCAAGTCGCTTCTCCACCGACTTTTTCTCCATAACGTGTGCGAGGATTGCCTGGTACCCTTTTCTCAAGTATTTTCGGGTTTTCATGCAAGAAATGATATTTATTCTCGTCCCACCGGTCTCCCCTTGTATGCTCAAAGTTCCACCGGTGACGAGAGGAATGCGTACAATTTTCTCAAAACAAATGATTTCGGCTCGATACTTGGACAACCAATCCATACCGACGATGATGTCAAAGCTGCCGATTTCGACAGGTATCAAGTCAATGGAAAAGAGCTCGTTAGCTAAGTTCAAAGTGCAATTAGGTATCACACTGTCGGCCTCAATAAGTTTTCCGTTTGCCAATTCTATTGTGTACTTAGAATCTAAGGCAATAGGTGCAGTGTCAAGAAATGTATAAAACTCATCGGAAATAAAGCTCTTATCAGCACCAGTATCAAATAATACAGAGGCAGTCAAGTTGTTGAGAAGAAACGTACCCGTGACCACGTTCGGGTCTTGACGGGCTTCCCCAGATTTCAGCACAAAAGCTCTTCCTCGAGCATTGTTGTTATTCCTGCTGTTGTTGTTGTTCAGCTTCGGGCAGTCTTTCTTGAAATGCCCCGTACCGTTGCACCCATAACAGGTCTTTGGTGCAGTGGTGTTGGTGTCAGTGGTGTTTGATCTACAGTCCTTAGCCAAGTGTCCAAATCTCTTACACTTGCTACAGGGACACGAACCATGGTGGTGTCGTTGGCACTTGGAGCAATAGGGCTTGGTTCCCTTGTACGCCCCCTTATCATCAGAACTGGAGGTGTAGGCTTTAATGGTTTCAGGTTTCTTGTTTTGGTGGTTGTTGTGGTTGTCGGACCATTTTCGTTTATTGCTGTTGGAGGATGGAGTGGGTAGTTCTGGGTCCTCATTCATAGCTAGAAGTTCATGGGCCAACCGGATGGCACCATGAAGGGTGGTTTGGTTTGATGAGGCAACATTCCCCCGGACGGGTTCCGGGAGGCCGCGGATGTATTTCTTAATCTTGTCGGGCCCAGTACCTGCCATAGCTGGGCGAAGGACGGTGAGTTGTTGGAATCGGGTGGTGTATCCAACGATATCAGTTCCTTGCACTTTTAAGTTCCAGAACTCTTCGTCCAGCTTGTGAAGTTGTTCGGACGGGCAATACTCATCCGTGAGCATTTTCTTTAGATCCTCCCAAGGGAGTAGATAAGCGGTGTCAATCCCCACGGAATGGGTATAGGAATTCCACCACGAAAGGGCACCATCTTCGAGGGTGCAGGTGGAGAATTTGACCTTGTCGTCTTCCGCACACTTGCTGATGCGGAAAACAGATTCCATCTTTTCGAACCATCTGATAAGTCCGATGGCTCCTTCGGTTCCCTTGAAGCTCAAGGGTTTGCAGTTTTGAAAATCCTTGTATGAACAAGGTTTAGCAGCAGAGGTTTCAGCGGCATCGCTGTTTCTTGTGGAATTTGGTGGAGTATTTCGAGCCAAGGCTTCAGTAACAGCCTGGGTTATGAGAGACGTGATCTGAGCATCAGTGTAAGGTCTTGACTTTGGCGGCATGATTCTTCAATAAAAGAAATGAAGATACATGAGATTTTGTAAGAAAATTGCATTTATTTCAGATGTACATGTATAAAGTTGGTAATACATAACATCAATATGAAAAGGATTACGACAATTAATATGAGTCGAAACAGTAAGGAATATTTGATAGATGATACGAGTTCAAAGGTTACATCCTGCGGATGTATTACAAAAGGTGTCGGGAATCGTTACATCCGACTGAAACATAGAGTAGTGCTTAGATAGTTACTAGATTACAGGATAGTTTACAAAACAAAGACTAAGCTAGTCTTATCGTAGGTTAATCTGCTCCATCATTTCGATGAGACGATCCACAGTATTTGCAAGTCTGCTGGCTTGTCGAGCATTGTCTTCAGCTAATGCTAGTCGCTGTACCAATCCGCGGTTAGATTCTTCCGTTTCCCGTGAGCGTTGTTCACACTCATCAAGTCTGTGTTTCAAAAGAGCGGTTTCCACGCTTATCTCCACCACTTTGTTGAAAAGAACGTCCACATTATTAACGGTGGTTTCGTGATCCTCAGAGACTTGTTCGATGCGCTCAAGTGATGTAAGTCTCCAGTTTTCGTTGGTTTCTTGCAACACGACATCCATGGTGCGAAGTCGTTGCTCGTGTTGGTTCACCCTAGCAGCTAAGGCCGGCAAGGTGAAGTGAGTAGAGTACGGGCCAGCTCAAGGCAACCTGTTGTTCCTCCTTGCTACCCTTGGGTTCTGCGACCCAGATTGAGAACGAGATAAATCGGATGGGATGTTTGCCATTTCTGAGACAAAGCGTTAGTAAGATTGAGGCCTATATTCATATAGTCCCTATATAATATAGTCCATTGAGTGTCTAGCATAAACATGTTTAAGTCTCGGTTCTCTCGAAGTCAGAGTCTTCTATTGTACCCTGTTCAGTCATAACCCCCTTTCAGATCTTACATCGTCTTTGCTTAATTGTACATAGTTGATCAGGCTATGTTAAATTAAACTCGTATGATGTAATCACTGAACCGGTTATACCTAATAAGGGATACTGCCTAATGGTCATAGTCTAGGCTCACTAAATGCAACCTAGTTAACTACAACCTTAGGCTCTGATACCAATCTGTAACACCCCCAAATTTAATGATTTGCGGAAGCATACATTGGGTGTTACTAATCAATATACAAAGCACAAGATTAATAGTAAACGACCTCTAAATGAGACATTTGTAAAATAGTTACATTTCATAATTAATAATCGTTTGAAAACCGTAGGTTTTCGTATACAAAATGTAATTCCCTAGAGCCCACGCGTATAGCGGGAGATTCTATTACATCACCATAGTTACAAAAGATAATGCCAAAGAATCTCCGTTAAATGCAGTTTGTAAATCATGCGACTCTAGCTAGTAACCCTGGAGTAATCCTACTCCGTAAGTGTACCTGAGATACAAAGCTAAAAAGTGTCAACCAAAAAGGTTGGTGAATCTCACAGGTTTAGTAATAAGTAGGTGTTATGAACCACAAGTATGTACCCGTATTGCTATCAAGCAAGGTAAGTAAATCAGTTAATCAGTACAGTGCCATGAGCTCATAAGTTGAAGCTTAACCGTGTAGTGTGAATATATCACGTACCCCAGTGAGTGCTATCCGCACACTCATATGTAACAAATACTAATATGTCTGTTTCTACGTGTAAATCAGTACGTGGTGGCGCTACCACCCCAGACAGGGATTGTCAGTCCCAAATGGATCCATCTATTAGTAATCGCGCTTAAGTCCATAACTAACAACTTACGATTAGGAGGCTTTCAGTGGATAAAAGTAACTCATGCGTTTGTTTGTAAACAGTAATGTTTTCAGTTCAGTACATTGTGTTCATACGTAAAACAGTTGCTAAGTATCTCACCCCAAAGTATAAAACAGTAAAAGTGGGGCTGTAAGACTCACCTGAGTCGAGCAGTGGTAAATAGCAAGTAGTAGTAAATCAAGTAGGTTCTCCGAACCCGTAACCTTCTAGTGCCTAAACACGTAAGGTTAAGTAAGTAGATGTCTCGCAAGACCATCTAGGCTAGTTGTTCATACAACCCGTTGTGTTTAAATGTTGGTTTGTTCGCGTTCGTATCAAAGTATACGGCCCGTTGGTGATTTGTTATAATTAAAGTTTGTCATTTATAACGCAATTTAAAGTAATTGTAATAGGAAAGTATGTTTTATTATGTTTGTTAGGTCGTATCGTATAAGGATTTGAGGTTGTAAAAGTTCGACACTTAGTGAAAATGTGAGTTTTCAAAGTTCTGGTTTGTGCGACGTAGCATGCGACGTCGCAAGCGACGTAAGGTGCGACGTAGGCAGGTACGTCGCATGATGCGACCTTCGCAAATCAATGCGATGTAGGGGGCGACGTCGCTAATGCGACGTTGGTTCGGTTTGCGACGTTAAAGTCTACGTCGCTACTTGCGACGTCCGCAAGTTAATGCGACGTAAGGGGCTGCGTCGCTAGTGCGACGTTGGGATTTTTGTGCGACGTAGGCCGCGACGTCGCAGAGGCCCCTGGCCAGGTGCGACGTAGCGGTCTGATGGCCGGAATTTTGGTCGAAAACGAGTTTCCGGGTTTCCGTTGGGTCCAAATCTTTTACCCAACCCTTATATGAACATATTAAGCCTATTTAAACCATAATCTAGTAAAAATGATCAAGAACGAGAGATGTCGGGATTTGTCGGAAACTTACAAAGTGTCGGATTGAAAATCCGAAAAGATAGGAACGTAGATCGTGTTGTCGTGGTCACTTTTCTCCAAATGAGTGGTATGTTTCGGCGAGGTTTGATGGTGTTATTTTGCGAATTTGGGTGATGGTGGTGATGTTTGTGGAGTTAGAGAGAAAAGAGAGGAGAAAGTAAGAGAGAGAGAGTGATTGGTGGGAATGAGAAGAAAAGGGTGGGAGGTGGAGGTTTATCCTCCACTTTCCAGTCCCCGTTCCCGTGCGACGTTCGTTTCCTCCGTCGTTTAGGCGTTACATTATTTATTTTACGCGTTTAATTATATTTATAAAATCTCAAATCTTGTTAAATAATTTACTTATGTTATTTTCCTTAAATCTTTAATAGTTTAAATTAATTTAATTACTTTTGTTTATAGATTGTGTAAGTTTTAATCGAGTACAAAAAGATAATTTCTAATTATTATAAAATAGCGTTTCGGTCACAATTGCGTTATCTTAGTTTATAAACATTTGTTCCCCAACGTCCGTATTAACCGAATAGAATTTCATTCTATTTAAATTGCGTACTATTTAAGTCAAATCGCAAAGTTGTATATATTTACCAACATATAATCCGATACATAAATTAGCCTAACACAGAACTAATTACATGTATTAACAAAGAATTAGGCGCTAATACTAGCCCTAATTTGGCGGTTGTTACAAATGCAATACTTGTAAATGTACATATTTGCCCTTCTTTAATTAAAATTTGTCATCAAAATTTACAAAAAAGTTATTTTTTATCTGAGCCATTGATTTTATAATCTAACGATCATGATTTGTTCTCCGTCTTCTCTCTTACATTTATCTTCTCTATTGATCCACATCCATATATATATATATATATATATATATATATATATATATATATATATATATATATATAACTCATATTCAACATAATATGAACAATTTATCTATATCTCTACCACCTCAAAAAGAAAGGCCATGGCTCTGATACCAAATCTGTTCAGGATCTTTTTTGAACGATAATTATCTCAGAGGATCTTTTTTGAACAATAATTATCTTTATACAATAATTATCGACTTGTATTAAACAACAAACATATCTAAGAACAAAGATTATAAAATTATACCTTTATTTATAGAATCTGAATTACAACACGGTAGTATACTGGAACTTGCTTCCTGCTCTATAGGTACAGACTCTGACTTGACTATAGGAGATATACATATATTAAAATCTAGATGTTTTGAACATTGAGAGGTTGATAATATAATAGAGGGTTTTTTCATGTAAATTTTCGAATGCATCTTCTTTCATTTTCTTCGTCTTTTATAGATGAACTTGATCTTCTTGATTCTTCATGTAAACTGGCATCTTCCGGTTATTTTTTCATAATGTCTTCAATAATAGAGTCTTAACCGGCTGCTTTTCTTTTCTTCCTTTTGCTTTAATAATTTTGCTTTTGTCGGCCATAGAAAACCTTTCTTTAATATTTTCTTTGTCGTTTTCTTCTTTCTTGCATAATCATCTTTCTTGGATTCTTCATACCTTTGTTGACCATAAACTTGCTTTTTCTTTAATAATTTGCTTTTGTCGGCCATGATAAAAGAATGATTATAATTTTCTTTCTGGTTTATAGTGAATAATAATAATTCTTATTTTTATATAGAAATATTTCTTTTCTGGATTACATGAAAGATATTTTTGTTCTTTAATATAGATCTTTAATTTAATACAATATTTGCATAAGGATCTTGAGAATCTTGAAATAAATCTTCGTTAGAACTTGGAGATCCTTTGATTTCATTTATAATTCTTTGTATTTCTTCTTTAGATGAACATGATTGTAATCTTCTAACATAATCTTCGTCTTGAATTTCTGGGACTTCAGTAGAGGAACTGTTTTCAATACTCCATTTTTTATAATATTCAATAACTGCATTAATATCAGCTTGGGCTTCATTAATCTGCTTCCACCATTTTGCACTGAATTGTCTATAGAATAAGGGTGGAGATGTATCTTGAGCTTCTTGTTTTTTATAGGTGAATAATATTATCCATGGTAACTTGAATATAGCAGTGAATTGTAGGGTATACTCAGCTGGACATATATGATCTTGCATAAAATAATCTTTATATTTATGATATCCTTCTAATACTCTTGGTGGAAAGGTGGCCGGGATATTTCCAAAATATCTGAACCATTTAATAAACCATCTTGGATAGATTCCATTAAATTTATCAGAAAAGTAGAAAAACCAGGTGTGGCTAAAACTTCTTACTAAAAAGGCATAGAACCAAGCATCTTGATAATCATAGTAATTATAGACTGGATAAGTAGGGTAGTTGGAAAGGGTTTTGTAATCATAGGGTTTTGTAGACCATTCTTCTGGAGTGATTATTTTAAATATCTTTGCTTTACTACAATCGATATAATCAGAATTTTTCTTGGTTATAGTATGATCAATACTAGCAGATCCACTTGAAATTAGAACTGCTTCATAATATTCTCTGGTTTTATAGTTATCGACATAAAAATGACATCCTCTGGGATATAAATAATCGGTTAAGGTTAAAAAGCTTTGTTGTAATTTTTGTTCTTCTAAAGGTTCTAAAATTTTGATAATTTGTCTGTTTGGATTTATATGGTATTCTGGAGTACCGGATTGACTGGAAGTAGAAGGACTTGTTTGAGTTGCAAAAGGACTTCTTGGTGATATAGGAACTGTTGCTTTATTAGGAGAAATCTGACTTATAGATGAAGTTGGAATAGGTACATTTTGTACAAGAGCAGAATATGGAGGTCTTGCTCTTGGTGCTATAGGACCAAATCTGTTTGGGTGTATAGGTAAAGCTGGAAACTCTCTTTGATTAGAGGATGATGGTTGGGTTTGTTTGGTTAAAATAACTTTCTTGCTTGAGCTGCTCATTTTCCCTGCAAAAATTCTCGAGATAAAAAGTCTGGTAGAGAATTATTCTCTCCTTTGATAAATTCAATAGTAAAATCAAAATTACTTAATATAGCCTGCCATCTTGCAAAAATCTGTTTAGAGATTAAATTTTTTATATCCTTTTCTAAAATATATTTTGCAGATAAACAATCAATTCTTAAAATAAAAGTTTTCATATATAAATCATCTTCAAACTTTTTAATGTTTAAAACAATACTCAAAATTTCTTTTTTAACAGTAGAATAATTCTTCTGGGTATCATTCCATGATCCAGAATAAAATCTTACTAATTGTTCTTTATCATTTTTAGACAACTTTTGTTTTAATATACCACCATAACCTAGATCACTTGCATCTGTTTCTACTATTAGGTTAGCATCAGGATGAGGTATATTTAAGCATGGTAGAATTTTAATTTTTTCTTTTATATGTCTTACAACTTTAGTATGTTCTTCTGTCCAAGGCTTTGGATTCTTTTTTAATCTGTCATATAATGGTTTGCATATAATTCCTAAATCTTTAAAGAAATCATGTATATAATTTAAACATCCTAAAAATCTTTGTAATTGAGTTTTATCCTTTATTTCATCAGGAAATTTATTTGTAAATTCTAAACTTCTTTCAATGGGTTTAATAGTTCCTTGAATAATATTATGTCCTAAAAATCTTATTTCAGTTTGAAATAAAGACATCTTTGTTGGTGAAACTGCTAAACCATTTTTATATATAGTGTTATAGAAAGCATTTAAATGTTTAAAATGTTGATCTATATTTTTTGAAAATATTAAAACATCATCAATATAGACTATAGCAAAATTTCCAAGTGGTAATATTATATCATTCATTATATTTTGAAATTCTGATGGGGCATTCTTTAGTCCAAAGGGCATTACATTCCATTCATAATGTCCAAAGGGTACATTAAAACCAGTTTTATATTTATCTTCTTCTTTAATTTGTATTTGCCAAAATCCAGATTTCATATCAAATTTAGAAAATATTTTTGAATTATATAATTTCTTTAATAAATCTCTTTTATTTGGTATCGGATATCTAATCCATTCTAAGACTTTATTTAAAGGTTTATAGTTTATAACTAATCTTGGTACTCCTCTTTCTATTTCAGCGTTATTTATTACATAAAAGGCGGAGCATGACCAAGGGGACTTTGATGGACGTATAAGTCTTTTTTCTAATAAATCTTGTATTTCCTTATTACAATGTTGTTCTAATTCTATAGACATATGTATAGATTTTGACTTTGTAGGAATATCTTTTTCATTAAAATTTTTAATATAGGGTAATCTTACTATATGTTGTTTTCTTTTCCAAAATGCATTGGGAATGGCTGCACATATATTATTTTTAAATTTTTCTTCTAATAATTTTATCTTTGTTTGTATGGTTTTATCTATTAACTGATTACAAATTCTTTTTTCATTTATTTCACTTACTAAATATTCTATATGTTTTTTCTTATTTATTAATATATTAACTTCTTTAGTTTCTACAGGGTGAATAAATTTAAAAGTTATTTCTTTGTTTAAAACTTTAGTAGTTAATCCATTTTCGTCGGCAACAAAAGGATACAACTGTAATATAAATGGTTGTCCTAATAACAATTGGGAGGTTAAATTTTTTACTAATATTAACTGAGTATTAAAGCAATAATTTTCTTTACATATATGTACGTTTGATAATTTATAGTTTACTTTTAATCTTGATCCACTTGCAGAGGATAACTATTCTGTAGATTTTTCGAAATATTTAGTTGGTATTAATCCTTCTTGAATACAATTTAAATCTGCTCCTGAGTCTAATAGAGCAATTATAGTTATTCTATGTTCGTTATTAATTAATAAATTTATTTTAGTATACCATCTTTGATATTTTACTGTTTTTACTATATTTATTGTTTGATCATTATTAGAAGGTTCATTTAATAATTCGATTTCAGGATTTTCTTTAAAATCTTCTTCTTTATTCTCTATGTTTTCTATTCTTTGTTTTAATAATTTTACTTCTAGTTTTACATTATTAAGTTCTTCTTGTAATTCTTGAATTGTTATAGGATTTTTATCTTTACTAAATCTTTTACATATCTCATTAAAATTATATCCTTGATTACTTTTTATGACCTTTTCTTCTTTGGTATTTAGTTTTTCTTCTAATTTTTGAAAATATACTTTTTTCAAATCCTTATCTTCTATTTTATTTATTAAGTCTATTAATTGTTCAACTTCTTCATTTTTGGTAATTACATTTATAGATTTATAATCACAATTACAATTTCCTAAACATTCACAGCTTTGTGATTCAGAACTAGAGCTACTTTCTTCTAAAACATTTATATCATTTTCGCTATAATCTGACATACTATCTTCACTAGAACTATCTTTAAGAATTATCTTACTTATTTGTTTCTTAAGTTCATCAGATATATCTAATTCATTTATTTTCTTTTTAGCATAACAATCTTTTGCCATATGACCATTTCTTCCACATTTATAGCATATTATAATATCTTTTTGTTTATTTTCTTTATAATTTTTATATGGAGTCTTTCTTCTTCTAAATTTATTTCTCTTATAATCGTGTTTTTTATCATATTCTTGTTCTCTTTTATAATTTCTCTTATTCCTAATATATCTATTCTTAGGCTTATATTTAATTTTCCTAGATGGAGGTAATTTCAGGGTTTCATATCCATATTGTTGACAAAAGTCTCCTAATTCTTGTCTAGAATTTATTCCTTCTTTCTTAATCTTGGCTTTTAACTTTAAATCCGAACATATAGCTAGTCCTTCTTGATTAACATAATTTATAATTTCTCCATAAGTTAAATCTTTATAAGGTATATTATTGTTATAATCTTGACTTAATTTATTTCTAATCCTTTCTGCAAATAACTTAGGTAATCCTGCAATAAATCTTTCTTTCCAATAAGCTTCTTTACAATCAGGCCTAGTCATAACCTTGGCTAAAAACACATCTTTATACCATCTAAAATCTTGTAGTTTTCTACATGTCAAGTTTAATAATATAGCTGAATTTCTTTCTTGATATGCTGCTGGATTTCCTACATAATTTTTTAATATAGCAAAAATTAATGAATTTACCATGTCATCTATTTGTGTTTGATATGTTTGATTATTTTCAGTTTTTATTATAGTCTTTTTTGCATTTAATATAGCATGCTTATCTGCTTCTGTTACATAGCTATCCCACCATCCTTTTAGTATTCCAGTAAATCCTGCTATAATCATTTCAACTACTTGTGATTCTTCATTATTTTGTGATTTATAAGCAGTAGATGCCATTGTCATTTCTTGTAATAAATTTAATATCTGATATTCAGTTTGTCCGTCTATATTCCATTCGTATATAGAATTACCATCATATTTAGCTTGTACTAAAGTATGTCTTTCTTCATATTGTAAATCAGGTGGTGATGGTCTATAATAATAATTTCTAGTTTCTGGTCTTGGAGTATAAGTTTTATTTGATGTATAAGAATTATATTTTACTTTATTTATCTCATTATTATTATTAAATTGATTTTCTATTTCGGATAAATCATCATCTGAATAATTTTCTTCATTTACTGTATTTATAGTTTTGTCTGTTATACTTAATAAAGATAATTTCTTTTCAATTTCTTTTAATATAACATTCTGTTTTCCTAAATTTATAGGAGTATCTATATGATGAGGTATAAATAATGGACTTTTTTCATATTCTTGTTTTGTATTAGAAGTGCTTGGTTTGTCTTCTTCAACTTTGTTTTCTTCTATTTTTTCGATTCTATTTAATTGTTGTCCTATTGTATTTAATACTTCATTAGTATAATTATTTTGGTATACAATTTGTTTTAGAGTTTTATCTTGTTCCTGTTGTTCTTTTATTTGTACTAAGGGTACACCTATATAATCTTTATTATCTTGTTTTATAATTACATCTTCATATGGTGGATGTATTCCTATAGATTCTTCTTTATTCTTAAGATTTCTATATGTTTTATTTAGTTTTATTATAGTTTCTGCTTTTTCTAAAAATGGGTAATATATTTTTTCTTTTGCACAATATAATTGTAACCATGAGAAAAATGGCATGACTTCATTATTTTCATATAAGTATAAATGCCAAGTCAATTGATTACAACTTCTTCGGCTTTTAGTGAATTTATTATTATACCATTCTAACTTTTCTTTATTGTAATCATTATTTATTTCATTTTCTAAATAGTTTAAATCGTGTATAGTTATAGTTGTCTTGATTTTTGGCATCTTTAACAAATAATTAGTTTTGATCTTAACTTTTCTATTAAATACCAATTTATTTCTAATAAAGTCATTGTTGATTTTATATATTTATCTTTTAATGATTCTACCTTTTCTATTTGGTCTTTAGCTAGATATTCATAATTTATATTAGTTTTTTCTTTAAAACTTTTTAAACTGTTTAATAATGTTTCTCTTTCTTGATATAAAAACATTAATTGTAAAGATATATTACTATTATGTTCATTATTCATTTGTATTTTACTCATATTTATTATTTATAATTGATCATAATAATCTACTTCAGATTTTGTAGGTTTATAAGAAAAATCTTCACTTTTATTCTCTTCTTCATATAAAGGCTGAGGTATATGTTGACTAAAATCTACTCCTTTCATTCTCATAGATCTAGCTTTTCTTAAATCTATTGTTTCTTCTGACCTAGAACTAGATGTTTCTGGTATATAAGTGGAAAATCTAGATGGCTCTAATTTTTCATTTTCAAAAGTTATATTTATACTTCCATCTGTATGTTCTACTATGTTTGATATTTTATTTTTATTTTCTATAGGTTTAGGTATACATATATCTTTAATATTCCAACTTTGATTTTGAGTTATTTCATTCCATTTTAATTTTTTAGGTACATTTACTCTAGAATGTTTAGAATTTGCTTCAAATACTAAAGTTTCATCTTTAGGTGATACTAACTTAGAACGAGGTTCTATAGTGGTTGTCATGGTTTTATAATATACTCTATATATTACTACTATAGGATCCGACTTATTCTTTATTTCTAAATTTTTTGTTTTTATAGTTAATGTTAAAGTATCAAGTATATTTTGATCAAATAAAGATATAGTGAAATTTGGATAGCAATTAAAATATATTGGACCATTACATATATTAGATTCTGCCATAGCTAATAAAGAATTTTTAAAATCTAATAATCTAGCATCTCTTAATATAACCAATATAGGGACATCTATTCCTAATCTTATCATAGGTTTGATAGCAACTTGAACTAATCCTATATGTAAAAATTTATAATTTTTTCTATGTTCTTTTATAACAGTATTAGAGAATAGTTGTATATTTTGGTGATTTTGTAATAAAGGTATTACTTTTTCAGTTGTTTTTATAGAATATCCTTGAAAATAATCAAATGATCCTATTTTATAAATAGTTCTAACATCTTGTTTAGGTATACTCCAATCACATAAACTTTTTTCAATTTTATCTATAGAAACTTCAATAGAGTTTGTTTGATCCTGTTCTTCTTCTATATCAGAAGTAGAACCATCCTTTCGATTTAGTAGTAATTTAGATAATCTATTCATATTTTGCAAATATTTGTTCTAATTTTAACTTGTTATTAGAAAACTTAATTTATATAATTAGACCAATATACTTTCTCCGGGAACACCCCCATATCGTCGTGGTACGGCCGTCTTACTTCAACTGCGGCTAATCCAACCGACTGATCGCCAGGGCTTACCAACGCAGACGTATATTTTTCTAACATATAAATCACTTTTTCTTTTAACATGAGAAAATTTAAACTCATATTCAACATAATATGAACAATTTATCTATATCTCTACCACCTCAAAAAGAAAGGCCATGGCTCTGATACCAAATCTGTTCATATATATATATATATATATATATATATATATATAAAGAAGTGAGGATAAGATTTTACACACAAAAAATGTGCCACATGTTATGCAGCCAAATTTCATTTTTAACCCCTTCATTTTCTTAATATTGTAAATCATCTCCTCCTACTTTCTTCCTCTCCACCACCACCCACCACGAGCTGTCGGCCGCCACCACCAGCTGCCACCGGTCGTTGTTGGAAAATTTTTTTTAAATATATTTTTTTAATTTTTTTTGTTGAAAAAACAGTTTTAAGTTTTTTTTTTCAATAATTTTTTTCAATTGTTTTTACATATCATGCTTTTGTACTGCATTTTGTTAAAATTATAATGCTTATTATTGATTTTACTGCATTTTGTATATATATGTATAATACATATTATTCGTTTTGTACTGCATTTTGTTGTTTTTATTGCATTTTATCTATACAACTCGATATAATATATTGTTTGTTTTAACTGCATTTTATATTATACATAATCTATTTGTACTGCATTTTGTTAAATTTATACTGCATTTTGCATATATTTCATGTATTACATATTGTTTGTTTTTTTTACTGCATTTTATATTATATACATTATCCATTTGTACTGCATTTTGTATAAAAGTATAATATGTATTGTTGTTTTTATTGCATTTTGCACATATTTCATTTAATATATATTGTTTGCTTTTTACTGCATTTTATATTATACATAATTAATTTGTATTACATTTTGTTATTTTTACTGCATTTTGAGTATGTTTCATTTATTACATATTGTTTGTTTTTACTGCATTTTATATTATACATATTATCCATTTGTACTGCATTTAGCATAAAAGTATATTATATATTGTTGTTTTTACTGCATTTTGTATATATTTTATTTAGTATATATTCTTCGTTTTTTACTTCATTTTATATTATACATATTATCTACTTGTACTGCATTTTGCTGACGTCGCTTATAGAAGATGTAGTAAAATATATATACAAGTTGTAGTTAAAAAACAATAGTATATACAAAATGCAGTAAAAAAAGGCTACCATATATCCAAAAAAGAATGATATAGTAAAACTTATATACAAAATGCAGTAAAAACAAACAATATGCAGTATAATTTGATACAAAATTCAGTAGAAAAAGAATAATATGTGATACAAAATGCAGTACAAAACAAACAATATGTACCGAAAATATATACAGAAAATGCACTATGGTTTAATTCAAAATGCAGTAGAAAAAAGATACTATATATAATATAAAAAATTTGAATTTTTTTTTTTTTTTTGAAAATTTTGAAAAACAAAATTTTTTTGATTTTTTTTTTCCAGGCAGATGACGGCGGCCAGCGGCGACTGGCAGCGGTTAGGTGGCAGTAGAAGGTGGTGGTGTGGTGGTGTGTTACACCCCGCAATTTCGACATAATTATAAACGTTAATTGCACGCATTTGTAGGCTAATTCCCTACTTTGAGTATTCCCAACAATTTTAGAGATAAGTCTAGTAAAGCCCAACTAGTTAATACGCGTAGTATTACATATTTTGCGACTCGTATAAATACGTACAAAACAATTGGATCAAACGCGACAAAAATATACGACTGTTGGTGAACAAAAATATTTAATAATATGAAATTATTAAATAATATTAACGTTTATTAAATATTATGTTGATAATATTTACAAAGTATTTTGCAGCGTATAACGTTTATTTCGTATAACTGAAACAACTCGAAACATATCCGAAAAACCGAAACAAAACAAGTTATAATTTTATAACTCAACTAAATTATTTCTATAAAATATCCTAACTAAAAATATATATTCAAATATGTACTTAAAAGTTTATCAATCAAAAATATTTTAACATTAAACGATCGGGAAAACGAACACCGCACGGAACGCAATTGCGGGGAACGAAAAAGGGGAGGCTTTCACCAAAACCTCCACCTCCTTTCTTTTTCTTTCATTTTCTATCCTCACTCTCTCTTTCTTCCTTCCTTTTTCTCTCTAAGAAACACCACCACCACCACCACCACCTTAATCCGCCAAAAAAAGCACCACCAAACGACCACGAATTCCAAGACTCATTTGGAGAAAAACGTTCACCTCGTCACGATCTACATTTCCATCTTTTCGGATTTCTCTCGCGACAACTTTGTAAGGTCCCGACATTTTCGAAAACTCTTAGATTTCGTTATTTTCTTTGATATTTCGTGTTTAAGGTACTTATTACATCATGTTTTAGTGTTTTTATCAACTAAGTATGTCCAAAATCGAGCCAAAATTCGTTGTTTTTAAACTGATCCACATATAGTTGTAAGTGACGCATAGAGCCCAAATAAAACACCCCTCATTTACTAAAAACACTCATAATCATTATTGTGACTCGGAAGCGTATAGTTCAAACATGTAACCATACTTTACATTACCTTATAATGTCAATAAACTTTTTCAAACTAAATACATGACATTTCAACAACTAGGTGTTATATAATTCAAAACATCTCTTTAGTTATCAAACTAACATCAGAGTAAAAGTCTGTCAAACATTCCTTCATTTCCAAGAACTTCCTGCCCGCCCCATATGTCCCATTAATTATAACCTGCAGGAAGAACTGTAGTGGGGTTAGCATAACGCTAAGTGAATGAAACTATAATCCACAGTCCAACTTAGCACAACAATCTGTTTACATCAAATAACAATAAACAATCAATCAATCATTCAATCAATCAATCATAAGGATCGGTGGTTCTTGAGATACCTTTATACCGGTTTGGTACTCAAAGAACACTTATCAATCATTTGTATTGGCCTATACAGAATTACCGATAACCTGTTGTTAATCACACACGACCTAAATCTTTGAACCAACATTTCAAGTTCCAAGATTTCCTGTCGTCTATAATAACAACCAAGTCCAACCATCATTTCAAGTTGACCTCAGAATCTTACATACTAGCTCAAACAGCCAAGTAAGCAAACAACCAAACTAACATGGCAAGTTATCTACAAACGAAAACATTATATCAAAGTAATACTATAATTACTTGTTGTAACCAAATCATTACAACTAAATCACACTGAGGTTACAGATCCACTCACCGAATACCTCAATCATCCACTCAGTAGTCTAATATCACTGAGTCCTTCTGTTTATCTGAAAACACAACAGAACTGCACAAGTTAGTCATTTGTCCCAATGTAGATATAACATCATACAATTGTAATTATATCAAACAACTTATCACTAACTTGTATTAATTCAATTTTCATCATTTCAAGATTATGATTAATCACTTTAATCATCTCAATTCACAATCACTTAATAAACTATGATCGTCTTTCAACATCAAATCAAGTAAGTTTCCAAGATTATGAATAGCCATTATAAACATCAATAGCCATCACACGTTTAGGGCGTTAGGAGGTTTCGGATCAGACTTTGGCTTTAGGCTTTGCTAGCACTCGAACATACTTAACTCAACAGGTGAGTTCACAGCCCCACTTTTAACTGTTTTACTGCTTTCAACTTGGGGTGAGAAACATAGTCAACTATTTTACTGATTGCCATAACTGCTTTTGCTTACATGATTGTTTAACTTGCTCGTTTACTCGAACGATTAGAGTACTTTAGAACTGTTAAACTTTTGTACAAACTGGTGTTTATGAAATAACGTTTTCATACTACAAACTAATTCAAACGTGTTAAACTATACTTGGCAAACCGGAGAACGATTGGTAAACTACTTTTGTTTCGCTGGAGAACGACCGGCAGTGTTTTCGCCGGAGAACGACCGGTAGTGTTACACCGGAGAACGACCGGTACTGTGTTTCGCTGGAGAACGACCAGCAGTGTTTTAGGCCAGAGAACAACTGGCCGAGTTAGACGGGAGAACGACCCGTACGTGTTAAATCGGAGAACGCCCGGTACTGTTTTGGAAAACGCTGAAGAACGGCCAACAACATATTTTAACTGTGTTTTGGGTAACATCCCACTTAAACTGTAACTTTGGGTAACATCCCACTTAAATTGCAACCTTGGGCAGACATCCCACTAAACGTATACTTTGGATAACATTCCACAAAACGTTTACTTAACTATTATGGCAACAACTGTTTACGAACGTATTTGGTTTAACGAACTGTACTTGCAAACTTAAACCTGTGAATTCACTCAACCTCGTTGTTGACTTTTACTATGTTTTTCAGGGAATTAGCAGCACACGTAAGGACCGCCTGCACATATGGAATATAGGCGACCCACGAAGGAATATGATGCCAACTTTTGACAACTGTATTTCTTTTATATAACTAAAACTGTTTAGTCATATTTACGAAATCTACTTTTGTAAACTTAACTACTTTTACACTTGTACGATTCGATGAATCGTAAAACTTTGTAATTATTACTCTTGGCATCTTAATATATATGTTCTGTTGTAATCATATGCTTTGATATGTATGCATGTACTTTGTATACGTGGCACCCCCAGCTTATACCAATGCTTCCGCTAATCTAAATCAACGAATTTGGGGGTGTTACATGGTGGGGATGGTGGTAGGTAGGGTGGGGGAAGAAGAAGGTAGGAGGAGAAAGAAAAGAAAGTGGAGGGGCTAAATTGTGAAAAGTAAAATAGTGGAAGGCGTGTGGAGTGAAATTTATTGTTATGTTTTTTTTTTTTTAACTTTAACCCTCAATTTTGCCCACTATTTACAAAAATGCCACCTCTTATAACCATTGATCAAAATGGAATGGTGATCCAATGGTTAGAATTTTTCTTCTTATCTCATCCCTTAAATAACCTCTTCTTTTATAATTCTCCACCTATTTTTAAAGTTTTTTTATCAATGAATAAGACCTTTAAAAATCTATATTTTAAGGGAGAAAAACTTTTTCTAACCAAAAGCTTGAGTTTTCTAAAATATTTGATGAAAGACTTTTTTGTCTATATATTTGCACTTTAAACTGTAACACCCCCAAATTTAACAGTTTGCGGAAGCAAGTTTTGGGTGTTACTAATCAATAATCACAAGCACAAAGGATACAGTGAACGACTCTAAATGAGACGTTCGAAAAGTTATTACATTAATACATAAGTAGTTCAAAATACAAGCTCGAGTTTCGTATAATTTCCTAGAGATTCTAATACATAACAGTAAGTACAAAAGTAATGTATGAAAATCTCCAAGCTTGTAAATGCATGCGACTCGAGCTAAGTGAGCTTATCCTGCTGGGCATCCCTACTGATGATGAGTACCTGAGAAGCATTACTAAAACGGTCAACCAAAAAGGTTGGTGAATCTCACAGGTTTGTAAGTAAGTAAATAATTTGAATACACAAGTAGTATTTGTAAATCGTAAGCCAGCCAGTAAGTAACGATCGCAGGTCATGCTAATCGTTCACTTAAGTAATGATTGCAGGTCATGCTAATCATCTGTAAATGAGTGGTTGCAGGTCATGCTAACCATTTGTACGTGAGTGGTTGCAGGTCTTGCTAACCATAATGAGTAACGATCGTAGGTCATACAAATCGTTCACTCCGTAATGATTGCAGGTCATGCTAATCATGCGTTTCCACGAACTATCATAATAGAAACTTAACATACAGTAGATAATAGTACTCCTGTGAATGTAGTCTTACATTCATATTAAACAAGTAAGAAAATGCCACAAGCCACCATGATTGCAGGTCATGCTAATCATGCGATAACTCGGCCATTATCAGTATTATGAAAACAAGTAAGAAAATGTCCTAGGTCACCATGATTGCAGGTCATGCTAATCATGCGTTAACTCGGCCATCATTAGTTTTATGAAAACATGTAATGCATCTCACCCCTGGGTATAAAACAGTAAAATAGGGGATGTAAGACTCACCTGAGTCTAGCAGATAATGCAGTAAGCAAGCAAAGTAGTATCCCGAACTAGCAACCCTTAGCGTCCTAATACGCATAAGGTTTAGTACGTAAATGGAATACTTGTAAAGTATCCATGCTAGTTGTTCCCAAACTAGTTAATGTCCATTTGTTGTTTGTACGTTTGTATTTGTTTGTAAGTTGTAGTTTGTAGAAAAGTTGTACGGCCCGTTTGTAACACCCCCAAATTTGATGATTTGCGGAAGCTTGATTTGGGTGTTACTAATCAATAACAAAGCACAAAGATAAATAGCAAACGACTCTATATGCGTCGTTTTAACAAAAATATATTGATTACTGAAATGTTTACAACATTTAAAGCGTTACATAGCTCGAGTTAAATAAAATGAGATTTCAGTACATAAGTACTTTTACAAAATATACTAATGCAAGAAAATCTCAAACTTCTGTATGCTGACTCGAGCTAAATCCTGAAGCAGACACATCCTACTGCTGGGTACCTGCGATATATGCTAAAAGGTCAGCTATAAAGCTGGTGAGCTCACAGGTTTGAAATCAAGTTATATCGTATGAACCGCAAGATTTAAATAATGTATTGCATCCAGCAATAAAATAATGAATTGCATCCAGCAATTAAATAATGAATTGCATCCAGCAATTTAATGATAATCATCGTGTATACAGCCATGAGCACATAGTTGAGCTTAACTCGAGGGCCGGGTCCCCTATAGAGAATTCCGGGCGAGGTGCCTCCACGAATGCCTAATCAACATTCGTCTTCCCAAATATTAGTACGTCCGTTTACCCGGTTAGTGCTTGCTAACCCGGACGAGGAGGGTCAATCCTATATGGTACCATATACTAATATTCACGCTACAACGTATTAACAACTATGCTGACGGAGGACTTTAAAATGATTAGTTTCGAAAAACTCATGTAGTATATGAAAAGTTGGTACTTGCGTTCACATGTTAAAAGTTGAGCAGTATATCACACCCCTGAGTAAAACAGTAAAAGAGGGGCTATGAGACTCACCTGAGTCTGAACGCGTTTAAACAAACGTAATTTGATTAGCCGAATATCGAGTCCAAAGACTTGTAACCTGAGGGTGTCCACGACACGCGATGGTTATAAATATGATTGGGTATCTCGAAAGATCACCCCCAGTAGTTGTTCGTCCAACTAAAATGTCCAAATCTCCACTATTTGGTTGATATGTTTAAGTGTTTGAAAAGTGTACGGCCCGTTGGTGACGAGTTTGAAATAATAAACTTTAAGTATTATTATCAATTTATTGATGTTTTGCACTTACAAAAGTGTTCCAAAGTGTTTTATAAGTCGTATCGTATAAGGATTTGAGGTCGTATAAGTTCGACACTTAGTGAAATTTAAGTTTGAAAACCTGCTGTTTTATGCGACACTACCTGCGTCACTTATATGTTCTATGCGTCACTTAGGGAGTGTCGGTATGGGTGACAGTGTGTAAGGTTATGCGTCACTGAGATAGTGTCGGGTATCATCTTATGCGTCACTTCAGAAGTGACGGGTTCCGTAACATTGCGGCACTTAAGCAGTGTCGTGAAAAGTAATAATTTCTGAGATTTAGGCGTCACTTAGGAAGTGACGTGTAACATAGCGACACTAAGGAAGTGTCGGGTAAAATAGTATAGCGGCACTATGGGAGTGACGTTAAGTAGTGTCGGGTAACATATAATGCGGCACTAGAGAAGAGCCGTTAAATAGTATATGCGTCACTATGGTAGTGACGGTATGAGGTTCGGGTGACGTCATCAGTATAAACCGGACGTCACTTGTTTCTACCGAAAGTGTTAGGCTTGCGTCACTAAACAAGTGACGGTGTATGGGTGATAGCGACACTTAAGTAGTGACGCTATAGGGCGGCACTAGACATAGCGACACTTAGTGACGCTGGTACTGTTTTTGGCATCTATGCGACACTAAAGCCTGTTTGACGGATTTCGAGCAAAAATCGTGTTTTCGGGTTTCCGATCGGTCTAATATTTTTACCCAACCCTTAGAGGGACATTACGAGTTGTTACAAACTACTAGAAAGTGAAAACACTTAAAAATGAGAGGTTTCGGGATTTGTCGGAAACTTACAAAGTATCAGATGAGAAATCCGAGAAGATAGGATGATAGATCGTGTCGCGGTGGTCGTTTTCTTCCAAAGGAGTAGTATGATCCAAGGTCGTTTGGTACGTTTATTTGTCGATTTTAATGGTTTTGGTGGTGATGAACTTTTGAGAGAAAAAGTGAAGGAGAGAGAGAGAGAATGCAGAAAGTGGAAGGGAAGGAGGGGGAAATGGGAGGTTATCTCCCATTTTCGCTCCGCATTCTCGTTCCGTGCGGTGTTCGTTTGCTCCGTCGTTTAAACGTTAAATAATTACTTTAAATATTAAATGGTACGTTTTAAAATACAAATTATTACGCGATATTTTATTTAAATGTTTTACTAATCAATTTATATATTGAATTATAAAATGTAAGTTTGTTTATTTAGTTTGCGCGTTTTACATTTAAATTGTGTAAAGTTTGTTTGTACGATACGTATAAATACGAAATATTATTATAATAATATTTTTGACATAACAACGTTATTTAATAAAATTTGTCACCAACGTCCGTATAAAATTGAATCGAAATGCATTCGATTTAAATTGTGTACGATTTAACCAAATCGCATTTTCGTATATATTCAACAATATATATTATTCGATACATTAATTAGCCTAACAAGGAACTAATTACATGTATTAACATATGATTAGGCACTAATTACTAGTCCTAATTTGGCGGGTGTTACATTCTCCCCCTGTTAGAAGAATTTCGTCCCGAAATTTAGCTCGAAGTCGTGTTGGATGTAGAATCAGTGAAGAGTTGAGGATATTTGAGTCGCATTTGGTCTTCCCGTTCCCAGGTGAATTCCGGACCACGCCGCGAATTCCATCTGACCTTGACGATGGGAATACGACTTTGTTTCAGTTGTTTGACCTCACGGTCCATAATTTCAGCGGGTTCCTCAACGAAATGAAGTTTATCGTCAACACGAATTTCATCTAGTGGAATAATAAGTGTCTCATCAGACAGACACTTCTTCAAATTTGAGATATGAAAAGTAGGGTGCACGCTGCTAAGTTCGGATGGCAGCTGCAATCGATAAGCTACGGGGCCAATCCTTTCAAGGATTTCAAAAGGTCCGATGTATCTGGGATTTAACTTCCCTCGTTTGCCAAAACGGATGACGCCTTTCCAAGGCGATACTTTTAAGAGAACTCGATCCCCAACTTGGAACTCGAGTGGTTTGCGTCTCACGTCAGCATAACTTTTCTGACGATCACGTGCGGCTTTGAGTCTGTTTTGGATTTCCACAATTTTCTCAGTGGTGGCGTGTATGAGTTCAGGACCAGTGAGTTGACTATCTCCCACCTCAGTCCAACAGATCGGTGATCGGCACTTACGACCGTACAGTGCCTCAAAAGGTGCAGCCTTAATGCTGGCATGATAACTGTTATTGTACGAAAACTCGCACAACGGTAGATGTTTTTCCCAGTTTGTACCGAAATCAACTACGCAGGCTCGTAGCATGTCTTCCAGTGTTTGAATGGTTCGTTCACTTTGGCCGTCGGTTTGAGGATGGTATGCGGTACTCATATCGAGACGTGTACCCAATGCTTTCTGAAGTGATTGCCAAAAGTGAGAGGTGAAACGGGCATCTCTGTCAGAGATGATTGAGGTTGGAACACCGTGATGAGAAATGATTTCCTTGATGTAAATTCGTGTAAGGCGTTCCATTTTATCGTTTTCTTTGATTGCCAGGAAATGAGCAGATTTGGTGAGACGATCGACGATCACCCAAATGGTATCGCAACCGCTCGACGACTTTGGTAGTTTGGTTATGAAGTCCATGGCAATTTGATCCCATTTCCGTTCAGGGATTTCAGGTTGTTGGAGTAAACCAGGAGGTTTCTGATGTTCGGTTTTGACTTTCGAGCAAGTAAGGCACTTGCTGACATAAGTGGCGATTTCGGCTTTCATGTTTGGCCACCAATAAAATTCCTTGATACCATGGTACATCTTATCGGATCCCGGATGAATAGAATATTTAGACTTGTGAGCCTCGTCCATCACCAAGTCTCTTAGATTCCCAAAACTGGGCAACCAGATTCGGTTTGAGAAATACCTAATTCCGTTAGGTCTGATTTCAAGTTGTTTGTCGATACCCCGCAAGGCTTCATTTTTGATATTTTCAGATTTCAGGGCTTCGATCTGAGCGGTATGAATTTGAATGGTAAGATCGTTATGAATGGTCATACTGAGGGCTCGGACTCGAAGTGGTTTAGGTCGTTCCTTTCGACTGAGGGCATCGGCTACAACATTAGCCTTCCCTGGATGGTACTTGATCTCACAATCGTAATCGGTAAGCAACTCGACCCATCGACGTTGCCTCATATTGAGATCCTTCTGATCGAAGATGTGTTGGAGACTTTTATGATCGGTAAAGATTGTGCACTTAGTGCCGTAGAGATAATGTCTCCAGATTTTGAGAGCAAAAACGACAGCTCCAAGCTCGAGATCATGAGTGGTGTAGTTCTTTTCGTGAATTTTTAGCTGTCGTGAGGCATAAGCAATGACCTTGTCTCGTTGCATCAACACGCAACCAAGACCTTGGTGAGAAGCATCGCAGTATACCACGAAGTCATCGGTGCCTTCGGGTAGTGATAAAATTGGAGCACTGCAAAGCTTTTGTTTCAGAAGTTGGAACGCTGACTCCTGTTTCTCGGTCCAATCGAACCTTTTGTCCTTCTGAGTCAGTACCGTGAGTGATTGAGCTATTTTGGAGAAATTTTCAATAAATCGTCGATAATACCCAGCAAGACCCAAGAATTGTCGTACTTCAGTTGCAGAGGTGGGTGCTTGCCAGTCTTTGATAGCCTCGATTTTTGATGGGTCCACGTGAATTCCCTGACTGTCGATCACGTGACCAAGAAATTGAACAGTTTGGATCCAGAACTCACACTTAGAGAATTTAGCATAAAGCTCCTCGTGTCTAAGTAGTTCCAGGATAGTTTTGAGGTGTTGCGCATGTTCTTGCTCGTTGCGCGAGTAAATGAGTATGTCATCGATAAAGACAATGACAAACTTATCGAGGTAAGGTTTGCACACCCGATTCATGAGGTCCATGAATACTGCCGGTGCGTTAGTTAGACCGAAGGGCATCACTTGGAATTCGTAGTGCCCGTAACGAGTTCTGAAAGCAGTTTTTGGAATATCGGTGTCGCGAACTCGTAACTGATGATAACCTGATCGCAGATCGATTTTTGAATAAATACTTGAACCCTGAAGTTGGTCGAATAAATCATCAATGCGAGGGAGTGGATAACGGTTCTTGACGGTCAATTTGTTCAACTCTCGGTAGTCGATGCACATTCGGAATGAACCGTCCTTCTTTTTGACAAACAAGACCGGAGCTCCCCAAGGTGAAGAACTCGGTCTAATGAATCCTCGATCCAGAAGTTCCTGTAACTGAGAGGACAACTCCTGAAGTTCGGATGGGGCTAAACGGTACGGTGCGCGGGCCACCGGTGCGGCACCCGGCACAAGATCAATCGAGAACTCTACCTGTCTAGGCGGAGGTAGACCAGGTAATTCTTCCGGAAAGACTTCGGGAAAGTCTCTAACAATTGGCACATCTTCAAGTCGCTTCTCCTCCGACTTCTTCTCTGTGATGTGTGCAAGTATTGCGGGGTAACCCTTTCTCAGAAATTTTCGGGTTTTTAAACAGGAGATTATATTGAGTCCAGTCCCACCGGTCTCCCCCTGTATGATCAAGGTTCCACCAACGGCGAGTGGGATACGGACGATTTTATCGTGACAAACAATTTCAGCTCGATGTTTGGACAACCAGTCCATTCCAATAATGACGTCGAAACTTCCGATTTCAATGGGTATAAGGTCGATCGAAAAGGTTTCATCAGCTAGGTTTAAAGTGAAATTAGGTATCACACTGGTGGTTTCTACAAGTTTTCCATTGGCTAGCTCTACAGTGTACTTAACATCTAAGGTAACAGGAGTGATGTCAAGTAATGGGCAAAAATCATCGGAGATAAAGCTTCTATCAGCACCAGTATCAAATAGAACAGAAGCAGTTAAGTTGTTGAGGAGGAACATACCCGAGACCACATTCGGGTCCTGGCGGGCGTCCCCAGATTTGATGACGAAAGCTCTGCTGCGGGTGTTGTTGTTGTTGTTGTTGCTGCGGTTGTTGTTGTTGTTGTTGCGGTTCTTCAGTTTTGGGCACGTATCCCTGAAATGCCCGGGGTTTCCACACTCAAAGCAGACTTTGGGTGGCCTGGTGTTGTTGGGGTTGTTGTTGGTAGGAGAGCGGCAATCTTTGGTAAGGTGGCCGTACCTCTTGCAGTTGTTGCAAAAGGGACCACAGGAACCTTCGTGGTGACGGTTGCACTTGGGACAATATGGCTTGCTCCCAGTGTAACCCCGGATGATATCAGTGGTGGTGTTGTAGGCTTTGATGGTGTCAGGTTTCTTGTTTTGTTGGTTGGAGTGGTTGTTGTGGTAGTCAGACCACTTGCGTTTGTTGTTTTGGGAGGATGAAGTGGGTGGTTCAGAATCTTGGCTCATAGACATCAGGTCTTGGGCCAATGAGATTGCACCGTCAATGGTGGCTGGTTTTGAAGAGATGACGTGTCCCCGAACAAAATCAGGGAGACCAAGGGCGTACTTCCTGATTTTATCAGGTTCAGTGCTTACCATAGCTGGGCGGAGGGCAGCTAATTGTTGAAATCTGGTGGTATAACCATCGATGTCACCACCCTGAACCTTTAAGTTCCAGAACTCCTCATCTAGCTTCTGGAGTTTGGCGATAGAGCAGTACTTGGCAGTGAGTTTGGCTTTCAATTCCTCCCAAGTGATTTGGTAGGCAATGTCAGCACCCACTGATTGGGTATATGAATTCCACCAAGAGTGGGCATCATCTTCCAGAGAGCAGGTGGCGAAGTTTACTTTGTCGTTCTCCGCGCATTTGCTGACACGGAAAACAGTTTCCATTTTCTCGAACCATCTGATCAGTCCGATGGCTCCTTCAGAACCCTTGAAACTCGAGGGTTTGCAGCTTTGGAAGTCCTTGTAAGAACAAGGTTTGGTGGCAGAGGTTCCAGCGGTATCGCTGTTTCTTGTGGAGTTGGGTGGAGTATTGCGAGCCAAGGCTTCAGTAACAGCCTGGGTTATGAGTGAAGTAATCTGTGCATCGGTGTAAGGTCTTGACTTTGGCGGCATGATTCTTCAATAAAAGAAATGAAGATACATGAGATTTTGCAAGAAAGTTGTATTTATCTCAGATGTACATGTATAAAAGCAGTAATACATAACATCAACAGGAATAATGGCAATCGATATGAGTTGTAACAGCAAGGAACATTTAATAGATAGTACGAGTTCAAAGGTTACATCCTACAGATGTATTACAAAAGATGTCGGGAATTGTTACATCCGACTGAATTATAGAGTAGCGCGTAGATAGTTACTATATTACAGGGTAGATTACAAGACAAAGACTACACTAGTCTTAACGCAGATTAATTTGTTCCATCATCGTGACAAGACGGTCCACAGTGTTTGCAAGCCTGCTAGCCTGTCGGGCGTTGTCTTCTGCCAGTGCTAGTCGTTGTGTTAGTCCACGCGCATATTCTTCTGCTTCATGTGAGCGTTGCTCACATTCTTCCATCCTTTGTTGTAGAAGGGCATTTTCCACCCTTATTTCTATTATTTGGTTACGAAGGACATCCATGTTGTTGTTTGTGGTTTCAAGGTCGTCGGAGACTTGTTCGATGCGTTCAAGGGATGTAAGTCTCCAGTTTTCGTTTGTTTCCTGCAACACGACATCCATGGTGCGAAGTCGCTGTTCGTGTTGATTCACCCTGGCGGCTAAGGCCGGCAAGGTGGAGTGAGTGGGATACGGGCCAGCTCGAGGCAACCTTGAGTTCCTCCTTGCTACCCTTGGGTTCTGCGACCCGGATTGAGAACGAGATGAATTTGATGGAATGTTTGCCATTTCTGAGACAAAGCGTTAGTAAGATTGAGGCCTATATTCATATAGCTCCTACATAATATAGCCTATTGAGTGTCTAGCATAAACATGTTTAAGTCTCGGTTCTCTCGAGGTCAGAGTCTTCTATTGTACCCCGTTCAGTCATAACTACCTTCAGATCTTACATCATCTTTGCTTAATTGTACATAGTTGATCAGGCTATGTTAAGTTAAACTCGTATGCTGTAATCCCTGAATCAGTCATACCTAATAAGAAATACGGCCTAATGGTCATAGTCTAGGCTCACTAAATGCAACCTAGTTCACTATAACCTTAGGCTCTGATACCAATCTGTAACACCCCCAAATTTGATGATTTGCGGAAGCTTGATTTGGGTGTTACTAATCAATAACAAAGCACAAAGATAAATAGCAAACGACTCTATATGCGTCGTTTTAACAAAAATATATTGATTACTGAAATGTTTACAACATTTAAAGCGTTACATAGCTCGAGTTAAATAAAATGAGATTTCAGTACATAAGTACTTTTACAAAATATACTAATGCAAGAAAATCTCAAACTTCTGTATGCTGACTCGAGCTAAATCCTGAAGCAGACACATCCTACTGCTGGGTACCTGCGATATATGCTAAAAGGTCAGCTATAAAGCTGGTGAGCTCACAGGTTTGAAATCAAGTTATATCGTATGAACCGCAAGATTTAAATAATGTATTGCATCCAGCAATAAAATAATGAATTGCATCCAGCAATTAAATAATGAATTGCATCCAGCAATTTAATGATAATCATCGTGTATACAGCCATGAGCACATAGTTGAGCTTAACTCGAGGGCCGGGTCCCCTATAGAGAATTCCGGGCGAGGTGCCTCCACGAATGCCTAATCAACATTCGTCTTCCCAAATATTAGTACGTCCGTTTACCCGGTTAGTGCTTGCTAACCCGGACGAGGAGGGTCAATCCTATATGGTACCATATACTAATATTCACGCTACAACGTATTAACAACTATGCTGACGGAGGACTTTAAAATGATTAGTTTCGAAAAACTCATGTAGTATATGAAAAGTTGGTACTTGCGTTCACATGTTAAAAGTTGAGCAGTATATCACACCCCTGAGTAAAACAGTAAAAGAGGGGCTATGAGACTCACCTGAGTCTGAACGCGTTTAAACAAACGTAATTTGATTAGCCGAATATCGAGTCCAAAGACTTGTAACCTGAGGGTGTCCACGACACGCGATGGTTATAAATATGATTGGGTATCTCGAAAGATCACCCCCAGTAGTTGTTCGTCCAACTAAAATGTCCAAATCTCCACTATTTGGTTGATATGTTTAAGTGTTTGAAAAGTGTACGGCCCGTTGGTGACGAGTTTGAAATAATAAACTTTAAGTATTATTATCAATTTATTGATGTTTTGCACTTACAAAAGTGTTCCAAAGTGTTTTATAAGTCGTATCGTATAAGGATTTGAGGTCGTATAAGTTCGACACTTAGTGAAATTTAAGTTTGAAAACCTGCTGTTTTATGCGACACTACCTGCGTCACTTATATGTTCTATGCGTCACTTAGGGAGTGTCGGTATGGGTGACAGTGTGTAAGGTTATGCGTCACTGAGATAGTGTCGGGTATCATCTTATGCGTCACTTCAGAAGTGACGGGTTCCGTAACATTGCGGCACTTAAGCAGTGTCGTGAAAAGTAATAATTTCTGAGATTTAGGCGTCACTTAGGAAGTGACGTGTAACATAGCGACACTAAGGAAGTGTCGGGTAAAATAGTATAGCGGCACTATGGGAGTGACGTTAAGTAGTGTCGGGTAACATATAATGCGGCACTAGAGAAGAGCCGTTAAATAGTATATGCGTCACTATGGTAGTGACGGTATGAGGTTCGGGTGACGTCATCAGTATAAACCGGACGTCACTTGTTTCTACCGAAAGTGTTAGGCTTGCGTCACTAAACAAGTGACGGTGTATGGGTGATAGCGACACTTAAGTAGTGACGCTATAGGGCGGCACTAGACATAGCGACACTTAGTGACGCTGGTACTGTTTTTGGCATCTATGCGACACTAAAGCCTGTTCGACGGATTTCGAGCAAAAATCGTGTTTTCGGGTTTCCGATCGGTCTAATATTTTTACCCAACCCTTAGAGGGACATTACGAGTTGTTACAAACTACTAGAAAGTGAAAACACTTAAAAATGAGAGGTTTCGGGATTTGTCGGAAACTTACAAAGTATCGGATGAGAAATCCGAGAAGATAGGATGATAGATCGTGTCGCGGTGGTCGTTTTCTTCCAAAGGAGTAGTATGATCCAAGGTCGTTTGGTACGTTTATTTGTCGATTTTAATGGTTTTGGTGGTGATGAACTTTTGAGAGAAAAAGTGAAGGAGAGAGAGAGAGAATGCAGAAAGTGGAAGGGAAGGAGGGGGAAATGGGAGGTTATCTCCCATTTTCGCTCCGCATTCTCGTTCCGTGCGGTGTTCGTTTGCTCCGTCGTTTAAACGTTAAATAATTACTTTAAATATTAAATGGTACGTTTTAAAATACAAATTATTACGCGATATTTTATTTAAATGTTTTACTAATCAATTTATATATTGAATTATAAAATGTAAGTTTGTTTATTTAGTTTGCGCGTTTTACATTTAAATTGTGTAAAGTTTGTTTGTACGATACGTATAAATACGAAATATTATTATAATAATATTTTTGACATAACAACGTTATTTAATAAAATTTGTCACCAACGTCCGTATAAAATTGAATCGAAATGCATTCGATTTAAATTGTGTACGATTTAACCAAATCGCATTTTCGTATATATTCAACAATATATATTATTCGATACATTAATTAGCCTAACAAGGAACTAATTACATGTATTAACATATGATTAGGCACTAATTACTAGTCCTAATTTGGCGGGTGTTACACCGTTGGTATCGGTGTGTAATAATAATCTCGTATTATTATTATGTATTCGTAGTAGTTGTACAGTTGTAAGGTATACTCGTATAACTGTTGGTTTGTATCATAACGTGTATCATTTGCGTAAGTTCCAGTGGGTCTAATCCCCAAAGGGTACGAGTGAAATCTCGTATGCGTTCGAGTGTAAGCTCGTATTAGTTTGCGTGAAATCCTACACGTGAGTATTGAGTGTAAACTCGTAAGTCCGTATCGGGTGCAATCCCGTGTAATTGTACAAGTGTATGTTCGTTGGAGTGTAATCTCCTAAGTATTTTTGAGTGCAGTCTCGTGTGTGTGAGTGAAATCTCACGTTCAGTTAAGTATAATCTTGTACGTATACGAGTATTTGTGTATACTTCCAAAAGTATAGTATTTTCATGTATAATCGTATCGTATTTGATTTGGTTGTTAAAAAATGATTTTTAGACACTTAGAATGTTTTTGGCCTCTGTTTTTAGGTTTTTGCGACACTAAATGCGACACAGCCCTTGTGTCACATGACTTATGCGACACAACCCTTGTGTCACATGATTTATGCGACACAACCCTTGTGTCACATGGATGCAACTTAGTGCGACACAATATGCGACACAACCCTTGTGTCACATGATTTATGCGACACAACCCTTGTGTCACATAGATGCAACTTAATGCGACACAATATGCGACACAACCCTTGTGTCACATGATTTATGCGACACAACCCTTGTGTCACATGGATGCAACTTAATGCGACACAATATGCGACACAACCCTTGTGTCACATGATTTATGCGACACAATCCTTGTGTCACATGGATGCCATGCGACACAACATGTGACACAAGCCTTGTGTCACATGAAAGTTTGGTCAGATGCAACACAGCGGCTGACTTCGTTTTTAAGCTCGGTTTTGGGTCAAACGACCTCGGTTTGACCCGAAACTTTTACACAAGTTCTAAAATGGCTAAGTGACGTTAGAAAAATTATCGTTTCGTTTCGGGGGGTCTCGAGATGTCGGTTTTCATTTAACGTCACTAAAACTAAACATACGTTCACTAATCTATTTTTCTAGGAAAATGGGGGCGTTTTGGAGGTATACCTTCTTCACGAAAGTTGTAGGCAACGGAATAACGAAGATTTCATGTTTAGAGTATATTTGCTAGTTTCGATCGTACGATTTTATAAAAATTGCGAAAGGGGACTGTTTTTAGTTTACGGTTTCGGTTTATACTTTCAAGTTTTAAAAACGAGTTTTAACATATCATTTGGACATTATGAAGCTAGGGGAACAACATACATGCAAAATAATTAAAATCGGAAAGTTTCGGAAGTCGCCGGAAAACTTACAAAGTCGTCGAAATGAGAAACCGAAAAGATAGACGCGTAGCCCTCGTTGTGGTGATCGTTGTTGCTCCTTTCCGTTTTGTGATTCAAGCTTGTTTTTGGTGTGTTTTTGGCTAGAGAGAGAGAGACCGAGATATAGAGAGAGAGGTGAGGGTTAGAGAGAGAGAGAGTTGAGAGAGATTGAGTAAAAGGGTGGGTTTGGTTATGTTGGTGATCAAAGAGGCATGGGGGTGATGCCCCATGTCTTTGGCCGGTTTTGGGTGGGGCCCCAAGGTGTGGTCTCACCAATTTTTCGTTCCCTCGCGTTTGCGCTCCGTGCGGTGTTCGTTTCCCCGGTCGTTTAAACGTAAAAATCATTTTATACGCGATTAAATATACGTTTAAAATACGAATATTATTCGGTAATTTAGTTGAAGCATTTTAATAAAATACTTTGTTTTGAAGTTATAAAATGTAACATTTGTTTTGTTTTGTCGGTTGGTCGAGTTTTCGGAGAGTTCGGTAACGTTTTAGTTAAAACGTATGTTTTTGTTATATTATAAACATAATATAAAATGGTAATTAAAGTAATTAAATAAATTAACATTATTTAATAATTGTTTTACCAACGTCCGTATGTTTGTACAATTGTGGTTTTATACGATTTGTACGAATCGTATACGCGTATATATATATATTCCATCCATATATATATATTAAGTAAATAATGTATATAATCCTATTTCATATTATATACAAGTAATAAACACGTAATGAGGAAAAATTTTAAATTTGTCCTAAATTTGGGGTTGTTACATAAACACTTATTCTTGTTTTTAAAAAAGTTTCTAATAAGCTTTTTATATTTGAAGTAAAAGCTTTTTTATAAAAGAAATGATGTGGATAACTAAAAAAAACTTTTAAAAGCTCTTTATCACTAAAGACGGTTATAGTAGTTTCTAGGGATAGCAATGGGTCGTATTCGGACGGGTTTTACTGTATATGTACCTATACCCAAATAGAATATTCATATCCATACCGGGCCCATACTCGTTGGGTACCCAATTAGTATTACCCATTGGTTTTTTGGGTTTATCCGCGGGTTTTTGTTATCCCAAAGTATGCAACTTTGAGCGAACAAAAAAGTGTTTGGGTTAGAATATACGATGAAAATTTGTAACGCGGCAAAAAAAAAAAAGAAACCAAAATACCATAAACTATAGTATATTTTAAAGATTTCAAATACTAAAGCTAACAACTATTTCATTAACTAATTCAAAGTTTCGAAACGTTCAAGATAACAAACAATTATATATTTTCTTAACATACAAATTCAAATTTACGTAATAAACTAATATTCATGAAAATCCAAATATAAAAGCGTATGGTAGTTGATAAGTGCATTATCACATATATATATATATATATATATATATATATGTATATATATGTATATATGTATAAAGATTATATTTTACATAAAAACTCAAATTAAAATAACAATTATGCAGGTATAGATATGGGTAAACGGGTATGTATACGGGTATGGGTAATCAGGCGAGTATTACCAAAATCCATCATCATACCCATACCCGCGAAATAAAAATATTTGTACCCAAAACCGCATTCAAACCAACTAACCCACCTCCATACCCGTCTCAAACATTTCGGGCGGGTTCGGTTTTCCTGTCGATTTCGAGTATTTTTACCATTCCTAGTAGTTTCTAAAATATTGTTGGTGTGCCATGACCCCTACCACTCTACATGACTACGCCACACGAAAATTGATTGCGTGAAAATTTTATTATGGGCTTTGTGTATATAGGTAGAAATGCCAATATATTGCATAATGTCATAGCATATGTATTTTCATGGGATAACATGGACAATGTTAACATTACGTAAAAGTATTAACCATTAAATAAATAGATTAATTTACAATTAATAGCTTTCTCATATATAAACTAAAAAATAGTTCGTCTTTTACACTAACTATATCCAATTCCAATTTTAATTGATGTTAATGTTACATATCATTTCTCCTTGTATATATGTTTGTTAATCGGTGTGATTGTTGGGTCCAATTGATTTATATAGATGCCTGATGGTGAAGTCGGGGTAGGGCTAGACAGACGGCTAGTGGAGGATATCGGCAAGGAATTAAATACTCCTTGTTTGCTTTTGTATATTTCGGTGGTTTTGTGATGCACGGGGTTTTACCCATAGGTCTCGGGTTCGAGTCCTGTGATAGTTTTTCTTAGGTGAGGCAATATATGGGCTGGTAGTGGTGGCACGATGATACTCCATTACTGGCCTGCAGGTGTTATTTGCCGTTTCCAAAAAAATAATAAATCTTTTTTTAATAAGTAAAAACTAAAAAGTAAGCAATAAATAAATAAATGAATATATATTTGTTTAACAATTTACTCACGTTATTATTATTATTTGGATAATATTCGAATTTAAAAATTAGTACTATTATTAATATGCATAGAACATGGGAAAAACATATTTTTTTCTTGCTCTACATTTCGTTGATAATGACTTTTTACGTATGATGCAGACATTGCTTAACATATCATGTGAAATCATTTGTTTTGAGTGGAATTAAATAAAAAAATATATGAAAGAAGAAAAAATCACTATAATAAGAGAAACATCCTATTTAAATGGCCCATGTGATTTGACGATATGTTCTTTGCAGGACCCCTAAATATATATAGTTTTCAATCGCCAAGCACTTAAGCTTAAAAAATTAAAAACCATGAGGAGGCGGCCTAGTGGTAAAGGCTTGGTCTCTAAGGTGTAATACCTAGAGGTCCCAAGTTCGAACCCTAGGAGCAGCAAAATCCTCCTTGTGGCCACGGAGGTTCACCCGCGATGACTCCGGGTTGCTCGCAAAGCGAGTAGTCGCCCTGGGATTAGTCAGCTCGCAAAGCGAGTTGGAATCCCAGGTATACCAAAAAAAAAAAAAAGCTTAAAAAATTAAAAGCATATTATCATGAAGGCATACAATCCCCGCAAATATATAAATACTCAATGTTTTAAATGAGACTTGAATTCGTAACCTTCTAATTAATACGTTTTTAATTACCGTGACATAAAATTCATTAATAATATCAACAACAAAAGTCGAATTTTACTTATATATACACTGGAAAGTTCAATTATGCATTCTCTGTTGATATAAAATATTCTGATTCTACATCATGCTACTATACAGAATTGTTTTTATTACTTGCATCAAAATTCACTTTTCCAACTTTTATTTTTTTGACTTATTATAAAATTTAAAGTTCTTTTTAATGTTTTATGTAACTATAAGTTTTTTTATTCATAACAATCCAAAATCATCCAACGACACATCTCTATAGTACATTTTCCGCAAACTTGATCATCATCATCATCACATCATTGTCATCATCAAAACGAACAACCAACACTTGTCCTCTTTCATTAAAAAAAACTATTCATATTTCACAATTAACATTCATGTACTGCGCATGAAAGGTATCATGCAACCTATTTGAAAGTTGTTCGATAATGATTACCTATCAAGCTACGATCAATAAATAATCGTTTCTCCCTTGTCTAAACACAGTTTCTACTATGTCACACTCACACGTAAAAATGTCTACTTAAGTAGCTAACGTAGAGTAAAACAAAATTATAACACGAACCTATTTATTAGATTCATGAGGTAGCCCGCAAATTTGGTTGGCGGTGAGTACGTTATTCTGGAACATTATGCTCCAGGCTGCATCAACTTTCATATTGTAGCTGCAGAAAACACAACCCTATAGTTCTGAAATATATACAAACACATTTTATCTTTTTTTAAGTTGTGAAGCTATGTTATTAGCTTAATGGATGATTACTGTTTATTTGTGAGGTATTTTTACACACGTTAACGCTTTGGGTTCAACCAACGGCGACTATCATGTAACCTATTCATAGCTATTTATTTTTATGCACTTGTGGTGAAAAGACTAAAGAGGTCGTACATTTTGCGTGCGGTACACCTGGCAGAATAAACACATAAATCTTTGATGACTTTACTGTACGTACATGCTTTACATCAGCTACAGTATTTATAAATATTCTTCACGAACTACCTACTATAGTGTAACCTAAAAGAGACCCGCAATTTTTGCGGGTTTTAAACTAGTATATATAGTACATTTTCCGCAAACTTGATCATCATCATCATCATCATCACATCATTGTCATCATCAAAACGAACAACCAACACTTGTCCTCTTTCATTAAAAAAAACTATTCATATTTCACAATTAACATTCATAACAATCCATTAATTCACTCGGTGTTGGTTGTTGTAAACACCACGACCATGAAATCATCCATCTTTCTTCTTCACTTACTTTTTCTTACATAGTTACATTTACCATCTACTCACGTGCTGACGACCTCCCCGGCACGTGGGAAGTAATCGTCCCTGACGCCGGCATATCATCTATGCACACGGCCGTTACCCGTTTCAACACCGTCGTTCTCCTTGACCGTACCAACTAATGTTTGTTGGTTGTTTGGTTCCGATGTAAATCCTATCAGGCTACGCCACAAAGGGAATCAGTGTGCAGATACGGGAAAATTTTATCATAGTGTCATCATGCATCTGTATTTTCATGGGATAACATAGATAATTACTTAAAAGTATAACCTTAAAAGTTACCAATGACTAAATAGTCTATTGGTAATGGCAGTCCAAAACTTCCTTCAAGTCATGGGTACGAAACATGTTATTGGTATTATTTATCAGAAATGTATATATTACTAATGAAGTGCATACCCACAACGTTAAGGCTTAATCCACGCGAGTTCCGGCTCGGACGCTATGGTATATGTGATGGAAGTGATTTGCTCGTCGATGTTGGACCTTGTAGAAAGTCCGGTCGTGCTCTATTAAAAAATGGAGCGGCTCCAGTGAGTGACTCAAATTCCCATTAAAAGAAATAATTATTTACAATTAATCTCCAACTTTCCCATATATAAACTAAAAAGTCTGTCTTTTACACTAACTTTATGCAATTTTGATTCATGTTAATGTTACATATCATTAAACTATATAGTCCGTCTTTTACACTAACTTTATGCAATTTTAAATAATGTTAATGTTAATGTTAATGCAATTTTAAATAATGTTAACTTTATGCAATTTAAATAATGTTATGTTAATGTTAAATAATATAACTCTAATGTTAAATAATGTATAAAGTTAATATTAAATAACTTTATGCAATTAAAAATTAATTTTAAATAAATGTTTGTCAATCGGTGTGATTATTGGGACCAATTGCTTTATAGATGCATGATGGTGAAGTCGGGGTAGGGCTAGTGGAGGATATGGGCAAGGAATCAAATGTATATTAACAAAGACAAGCCTTTTGTAAATAATAGGCTAGTTTCAAGTTTGCTTTTGTATTTTTTGGTGGTTCAATAAAATCTTTTTTTTTTAAGTTTTTAAAAAGTACAAAATAAAAAGCAATAAAGATATTTTTTTTTATAACAATTTACTAATTACGTTAATTGGATAATACTCGAATTAAAAAATTAGTACTATTAATTTCCATGGAAAATGGGAAAAGTATTTTTTATATTTTGCTCTACATTTCGTTGATAATGACATTTTTCATATGATGCAGACATTGCTTAACGTACCATGTGAAATCATTGGTTTTTCGTGTGCCAAAACAAAGGAATTAAATTAAATAAAAAATATATATGAAAGAAGAAATCACTAAAATAAGAGAAACATCCTATTTAAATGGCCCATATGAATTGATGATATGTTCTTTGAAGGACTCCTTAACTTTTGAATCGACTATGTTAAGCACGCTTCAAAAATTAAAAACATATTAGAGCTCTCCCAATGGTCTCGTCTCTTTCTCGTCGGATGGAACCGACGGAACCAACGCCATTGGCACGGTCCGTCGGTTGCCTCCGTCACAATTCCGACGCTCCGTCAGTTTTTTCTTTTTCTTTTTCTTGTCTTTTCTTTTTGAGTGTATATAACTATAGGTAAATTGTTAAATGCTGGCCCAAAAGTTAAAGTGACGGAGTCACTGATGGCAGTGATCCATCAGTTTCAGTCAGTTTTGTAAAAAATTTATGTGGCACATACGTGACGCAAACGTGACACGTCAGTTTCGGTCAGTTTCAATCCTCCATTCTCCATTGAGAGTGGTCTTATCAGTTACCATTTTTAATTTTGTTTTATAAAGGCAACCCCACATTCCCACAATATACGATATACATACACAATGACTTAATGCTTAGAGGGTGTTTGGGCAACTTTTGCTTATTAGCTTATGCGGTAGGCTTCTGGCTTTTTAGCTATTCTATCCTTTCAAATAGTGATAAGTTTCTTCAAAAAATCAGATTCAAACAGTTACAAAGAGCTTTTGAACGTTATGACACCACAAAAAACTAAAATAAAATAAAGTATCCCAAACACCCTCTCAATGCTTCAAGTGAAAATTGAATTTACTATCTTCTAATTAATAGACTCCTCTTATAACCGTAGGTCACGAATATGACTAAAATTCTAACATCAACAACAAAACTCGAAATTTACTTGTATATATACGCTGAAAGTTCAGTTATGCATTCTCTGTTGATATAAAATATTCTGATTCTACATCATGCTACTATACAGAATTGTTTTTATTACTTGCATCAAAATTCACTTTTCCAACTTTTATTTTTTGACTTATCATAAAATTTAAAATTCTTTTTAATGTTTTATGTAACCCCTATAAGTTTTTTTATCCATAACAATCCAAAATCATCCATCGACACATATATAGTACATTTTCCGCAAACTTAATCATCATCATCATCAATTCATCATCACATCATTGTCATCATCAAAACGAACAACCAACACTTGTCCTCTTACATTAACAAAACTATTCATTAACATTCATAACAATCCTATTCACTCGGTGTTGTTTGTTGTAAACACAACCACCATGAAACCATCCATCTTTCTTCTTCACTTACTTTTTCTTACATTTACCATCTACTCACGTGCTGATCTCCCCGGCACGTGGGAACTAATCGTCCCTGACGCCGGCATATCATCTATGCACACGGCCGTTACCCGTTTCAACACCGTCGTTCTCCTTGACCGTACCAACATCGGACCCACTCGAAAACACCTCCCAAAAGGCCATTGTCGAATAGACCAGGTTCACAAACCCGACTGCTATGCTCACTCTGCTGTTTTGGACCTTAGTACCCGAGAATTGCGACCACTTATGATCCTCACCGACACGTGGTGTTCCTCCGGGCAGTTTCTGCCCGACGGAACTCTCCTTCAAACCGGAGGTGACCGTGACGGGTTCAAGAAAATACGAAAATTTACTCCCTGTGATACCACGTCGCTTTGTGACTGGGAAGAACTTGACGAGGTTGAATTAGCGGAAGGTAGATGGTATTCGACGAATCAAATTTTACCCGACGGATCAGTGATCATTGTCGGTGGTCGCGCCGCCACTAGCGTCGAGTTTTTTCCATCACGACACCGTGGTGGCGCTGTTAGTTTCTCCTTCCTTGTGGAAACTGAAGATACCCAAATGGATAATTTATATCCTTATGTTCATCTTCTTCCCAATGGGCACTTATTCGTGTTTGCCAACACGAGAGCTGTTCTATATGATTATACGAACAACATCGTGCTAAAACAATACCCTAAATTGGACGGAGGTCCACGTAATTACCCGTCAGCGGGATCATCAGTGATGCTTCCGCTAATAGGAGATTACTCCACCGCAATTATTGTTGTTTGCGGTGGAGCACAGTATGGAGCATTTATTGAGAGGAGTACGGATACACCGGCTCACGGGAGTTGCGGGCGAATTGAGGCAACTAAACAGGACCCGGTATGGGAAATGGAGGACATGCCATTTGGTCGGATTATGGGTGATATGGTGATGCTTCCAACCAGTGACGTTTTAATTATAAACGGGGCGCAAGCGGGTACACAAGGGTTTGAAATGGCGTCACAACCCTGTTTATATCCTTTATTATATAGACCTAGTGAACCCTTGGGGTTACGGTTTATGACCTTAAACCCAGGTTCAGTACCTAGAATGTATCATTCTACAGCTAATTTACTTCCCGACGGAAGAGTTCTGATCGCGGGGAGTAACCCACATTATTTCTACAAGTTTGATGCCGAATTCCCAACTGAATTAAGGATAGAAGCTTTTTCGCCCGAGTATTTGTTGGCAGAAAAAGCGAATATCAGGCCGATTATACTTGAAATCCCGGAGAAGATACTTTACCGAAGTGGTTTTGATGTAGTTGTAACTACACAGCTTCCGGTTGTGGGGATTATTGAGGTAAATATTGCAAGTGCACCTTTTGCTACACATTCATTTTCGCAGGGGCAACGGTTGGTGAAACTAGCCGTATCAAGTGCAGTTCCGGATGGTTTGGGTTCGTATAGGATTGCTTGTATGGCACCACCGGACGGACGGGTGGCGCCACCGGGATACTATATGGTGTTTGCGGTAAATACCGGTGTACCAAGTGTGGCAAAATGGGTGAAGCTGCTTTAACGATTATGACATTTTATTATAAATAAATGTATATATAAATTAGTGTCTTTCATTGCCAGCTGCCTCAAATGTTGTATGTGGGTACATTAAACATTGTCCTGTTTTCAAAGTGATTTAGTTGATGTTCAAAATGTGAAACTTAAATTGACATGTAATTATGGTTATATACTATGGAGTAACACATAAGTTAAACCATTATAATCTATTACCCCTTACTGTCAATTAGTGAACTCTATAAATAGTATGTTTATTGTCTTTTTGTGATTTTACCCTTTATTAATTAATTCTCCCTTAATATCAATTGAGTTGCACTATGAATAGTAACTTTGTAACTTTTTGCTAATTCATTTATCATGATATAATAAATAAATTCAAACTTTTGACAAAGTTGTGCGGCTAGCCAAGTGGTATTTCAATGGCAATTGATGTGTGAGGTCATGAGTTCAACCCTAGACATGGGCCATATTTTTTGTTTGTCTTTTTTAATATTTCCTTATTTCATTTGAGGACCCTATCCATATACTACTGATTATTTAACTTGAAAAACCTGTAATATTGACTTTTTGAAAAAGATATATTTTAATTACATTTTATATTTCATTACAAGTTATAATTAATTGGCAAACAATTATGACATTTTTTAAGAATACAAACATTTTTAAACTCAATCATAATTATGCTTATTCAGTATTTAACAAATTTTAAATTATTCATGATATGAAAAATATATGCATAATAATCAAATTCCACATGATGTACGATATAATGTACATAAATTATATACTCAAATTTCACTATTAGTATTCATGGAGTTTAACTAATTAAATGGCCGGGTAGTGATGATGACATTTTGACCCTTGCTTTTTGCACATACTTTCGGGTATCATTCATAGTGTAACTAATTAAATGGTTGGATAATATGTTTTTATATTACGGTCTTTTGATGCACCGTAGGCTGCTCTCAACGTTTTGTAGTTAATGGGTCGTCGTAATGTTATTCGTTAGGTAGATTAAACGTCTGGTATCTAAATAGTTATATATAGCTTATGAAATTGATTTGTGAAGTGTCAAGTGTGAAGTATGAAGCTAGTGGGTTATATGTACACTTTTTGTCAAGTTATCAAATTATATAGTAGCAATATTGAACAAGATATGGTTACGATGTGTATTTCGTATATATATATAATATACGTTGTGTTAAATTTGATGTGATTGAGATTGTGCATTCATATCATATTCATACATGTTATACAAATGTAACATCAGTTTGTGCTTATATAAACAATGAGATCTACTAGATTTCATAACTTTAGATATATCGCGTCACAATATGCCGTCATATGAAAAACTTTGCATAGTAAATTACAAACGAAACAACTGCTCATGTACACTTGATGTTAATATTTGCAAATCCTGCCGCAACGCGCAGGCATGAAGATCCTTGTTAATATCAATTAGTGAACTCTATGAATAGTAAGTTTATTGTTTTTTGTGATTTAAATTTTGTAATGTCAATTACTGAACTCTATAAATAGTATGTTTATTGTCTTTTTGTGATTATATTTTACCCTTTATTATTTTTTATTATTATTATTATTATTATTATTATTATTATTATTATTATTATTAATTAATTAATTAATTAATTAATTAATATCAATTAGTGAACTCTATGAATAGTAAGTTTATTGTTTTTTGTGATTTAAATTTTAAAATAATTAAATAAAAATATTATTATCCCTTATTTTCAATTAGTGAACTCTATGAATAATAAGTTTATTGTCTTTTTGTGATTTAAATTTTGAAATATCTAAATAAAAATATTAAAGGGAAGAATTATTTAATATACACATTGTAGCTTAGATGGATAAGATGTGCATTTAACAAGGAGCACCATGATTTAAAAGTCAAAACTCTCTTGGTTATCTTTTTAGTTATACTTTTTGTTTCATCCAATTCACTCCACTAAACTTATATTAGACCACTCCCATCAGTGACAGAAACTGACTGAGCCACGTCAGCGCCACATCAGCTTTTTCCATAAACTAACTGAAGCTGACTGAAACTGACAGACCACTCCCATCAGTGGTCCGTCACTTCATTTTCTTGGACCCAATGCATAATTAATTAATCAATTTAAATTCAATAATTCAAATAAACTCAACATTTTAAATAAAAACACACTTCATTAAAAATATAAAAATTACAAATTCCTAAAAATTAAAAATTCATTAATTTTAAAATAAAAAACTACAAATCCTAAAAATTAAAAAAGTACAATAATTGAAAACTAAACGTTACATAATATTGAAATGCAACATTTTAACGAATACGAAAATTTGGTGGTAGATGCGCAATGTGTTCGATCAGCGCGTTGCGAAGTTGATGATGAATGTCTCGATCACGTAATTCCTTGTCCATCCACAATGAAGTTTCAACTCTTTCTTCCCACGTTTTTCTTGGCCTGTTTGACGGATCAGAGGGGTAATCTTCTTCTAGTTGACAAATATTTCTCCCGTTGTCCTTGATGCGCCCAGATGAGTCAGGTTTTTGAGTTCACCTTGCGAGTGAACCGTCCTTGTCGTCAAAGGACTGACCGAACAGCACCGGGCGACATCATGGGTAGTTTTAAATTTATAATAGTCGGGGGGAGCCAAAAACCTTCCGAACTACTTACTATTATTAGGTACGAGTACCTGATACTAGTATGTGGCAAGGATGATCCAGGGTCGTTCCTCACGACGGTAGAATTGAAACAGAGCTCACTCGGATAACTTAGTAATTAAGCTGGGTTTTGTATAGTTGGATAGGGTTGTATTTGGTTTTCTAATTTATTAAACTAATAAAACATAAAATAAAAGGGAAGCTAGCATATATGCAACACTTAAGGATGACGGAGAAGTGGTTCACCATGATTTAGGATAGTGCATTACTGTGATGATGTTCATTATGGGACACATTTAGATAACAGACAAGCAAACTATAGGTGTGAACACTAGGACCCTACTTCTTTAGATAGATTCTAAATTAGTATGTCACTGAGTACCTAGGCTATCGTGATTCTGATCAGAACAGGCTATTTGACCCACCACACTGCCTGGTTATGACAAGTGACCCATGAAGGGTGCAGGAATAAGGTAACAGACTGCCCTCAGGTTATTCTGACCGTTCTTAACACCTAAGTCTAAATGTTATTATCTAATTGCATACTGATTATTAACTTTGTATTCTAAACTATCAGTTTTGTAGAGTCTAGGGGTTTTAAGAATCCTGAACCACTGCTGGGCTTGACTTTCATCTCCAGACTCATGCCTTAGGTTTTATTAGCATAATTACTTCTGTCATGATCTAGAACTCTCCTTTGCTATCAGTCATTCATCCCTAGGCACGCTTAGCGGGGTACAGTGCATTGTTCCACAGCTTTGCAAACCCTAGGTACTTTACGGTGTAAAGTACTATAACCATTTTCCACAATATCTTATAATCCGAGGTCAGTATACTGTGTACTCCAGCTGTCCCACGGTTAACCTCCTCTAGGTACAGTTACAGTGTACAATGCTTGACGCATTTCCACGGCATTTGTAACTAGAGTTGATTTCACCATGTATGACTGCTTTTCCACCTGTTCACCAACTCTAACTATGGATACGGTGTACTTTAGTTATTGTATTTCCACAGTTTGTTGTAACCAGAGGTAGTCCTACGGTGTACTTAGCATTTCCACAGCTTTATGATGCCTAGACCATATTCTAGGGTTTCTAGGTAGGGCACAATGTCGGTACCGACGGCTTTCCCTCAGGCTTCCACGGTTGTACTCCACCAGTGGTGTTTCCATCGCTATACCCAGTACTTCAGCCGAATTATAGTAACAAACATGGATTCCGTACGATAACACAGATAACAATCTACCAAAACTCAGGCCTACAGCTAAGGTGATAGTCACGTGAAGGACTGGAAAGGGTGATCCGTAAACTAAGTCTAGATGCATGATAATTTTAGACAGATACAAGGCTTAACAATTCCATTTATATAAATATCGGGACCATTATTCCACAACGGATTGTGCCCACGACTTTCATAGCTTCCACGTTCCGTACTCCACACATTAGTGATGTTTCCGGCGCTATACAAATGAAAGCCGTATAACGTTACCTTCGTTGTTTCATAATGATATTATCCCAATATCATATATTTGAAGTAACATTATCACTACTATTTAAATCATGGCAAACATACAAGAAACTACTCACAAAGCATTGCAATAAGCATTTCAAACGTTAATAAATCACAAACATCAAACAAGAACATTATGACAAATTAATATAAGAAAGGATAGATATTACCGATAAATAATTGCGAGCAGAATAACACTTGTATTTCACCGAATAATATCCCAAGTATTACAAATGCTAGCTTCTACGAATCAAATTACATAGCTACTCCTAAAGCGACGGATTCTCCCCCTAATCTTCTCACTAGTTTCTAGAGAGAGAAACTAGAGAGAGAGAACCTAGAGAGAGAAACTAAAACTAAAATCTAAATATGAAAACGAAAATGAAAATGAGAAGTGTAAAGAGAAGTGTGTGTGAAAAATTAATGCATTAGAAATGAGATGATTTGATCCCATATATATACTAGTCGCTCAGCCGTATCGTCCAGCCGTATTCTAACCCTCAAATGCTCAACCGTATCGCTCAACCGTATCAAAATCTCATCTTGTACGGGGGAGGAGGACGATACAGGGGGACCTCCCGTATTTCGGGTGGAAATGGCACGATACGGGCGGACACGGGCCAAATACGGGCGGACGAGGCCGTATACGGCTGGACACAGGCCGTATACGGTTGGACAAGGCCGTATACTCCTTTGCCAGGCCGTATACGGCTGGTGCATGGCCGTATACGGCTGTGTTCTCCCGTATACGGCTTGTGTTCTCCCGTATCTCGGTCTCCGGTTGCTTGGATTCTTCGTTTGGGCGTAACTTCTTCACCGTATGTCCGTTTTCAGCGTTCTTTATATCCACGCGATCGTAATTTCCTAATGAAGAAAATGACATAAGTTAGAGGTCATAATTTCTAGTAGAACTTAAAAAGTGCTTGAAAGCGTGAACGAGAACGCTTATGATCGTTTGTGCTCTATTTTATTCGTTTTTTAGGCCTTTTTGGTTGATTCTTGAAGCATCATCTATATTTTAGCCTTCATTATGAAATTTAGTAATAAAATATATATTTCAAATGTTTTCATCCATAATCGGGCTAAAAAGGTGAGATAATAACACTTAAAAACTTGACTTTTTACGTGTTATCAGTCCTCAGTTATCATGTTATGCAGAATGACACAAGCATACATGATTCTTTTGATCTTGTTCGTGCTATATGGCCTAGCCGGGTTCTTGATGATTTGCCACCTACCTTGAAGCACACCGAATGCTCGTTCCACATCTTTCCTTGCCGATTCTTGGTATCTCTTGAAACGAGACTCGGCTGCAGTTAGTGGATGCCTAAACGACTTTACGATAGTCGCCCACTCTGGATATATCCCATCTGCTAGATAATACCCTCTGGTGAATTGTTGTTCGGCAATAGTGAAGTTAACTTGTGGAGCTCTATCTTGCATCAAATCGGAGAACAAATCCGATTGATTAAGTACATTAATGTCGTTGCTCGACCCTCCCGGACCAAAAAAAGCATGCCAAATCCACAAATCATAAGAGGCAACCGCCTCGAGCATGATTGTGGGACGTCCCTGATCACCTCTGGTATATTGACCCTGCCATGCAACAGGACAATTTTTCCACGGCCAATGCATACAATCTAAACTGCCGAGCATACCAGGAAAACCATGCAACTCGGCATGTCGTTGATGCAAACGAATAACATCTTGTTCAGTGGATTTTCTTAAATACTCCGTAGAGTATAAATGAAAAATGCATCTGCAAAAATTATCCAAACACAAATATGAGGTTTGATCACCCATATGCAAATATTCGTCAAAAGCATCCGCCGCACAACCATATGCCAATTGACGTACGGCGGAAGTGCATTTTTGAAAAACATTGAAACCGGGTCTACCGGTACAATCTAAACGTTGATGAAAGTACTGAAAATATTCCGGGACCGGTTCTTGAGAGTATGATATAATATGTTGACATATACTGATAAATAATGGCTTACTCATCCGATACCGGCGTCGAAATACATCCGCCGGAAATGTTGGCTCGTCGGCAAAGTAGTCCAGAAACAAACGTTGCCCCATTGCTTCACGATTTCTCGGAAAGTATCGACGTGGAGCTCTCGGAATCGGAATTATTTGTTCGTTGTCGTTGGACGATTTGGAGGATATGGCGTTAATAACATTGATCACGTACTACAGATCAAAAATGTCATTAAGCGCTTGCAAATCTTCGAGATCGGAATCGGAAGACATTTTATAAATATGTGAAAGTGGTAAAATGTATAGAAATTTAGAGAGTAGATGTAATTTGTATTGAGTTTGGTGTGAATTGTTTGGAAAATGGGAGGTATATTTATAGTTGAAAAGTTGGATTTTTTAAAATTAAAAAAAAAAAAAAATTAAAAAAAAACCCAACGGAATTGTTCCCAACCGTTGGAAAAAAAAAGTTTTATTTTTTTTAACGGCTAGTTTTTTTTATAAAAAAAAAAAACAAAAATGGGCCCCACTCTCACCGTCCCCTCTCGTCGCCAAACCGAAGGGCCGGAACCGACGGCCAAACCGACGAGCCCGTGCCATTGGCGTCGGTTTCGTCGGTTTGAACCGACGACCACCGACGATACCCGATGGGAGTGGTCTTATGAGCACTATAACTATTTTCATAACTTCAATTACACTAAATCTAAATATAATAAGCCTACTATTTTTTCAATTTGTATTGTTATTTAGATTGTATTAATTTGTAAGTTTAACCTTTTAAACAAAATCGAACTAATATATATATATATATATATATATATATATATATATATATATATATATATATATATATATATATAGGGGAATGTTCAAATGAGAACCACTTTAAAGTTGAGAACTGTGAGAACCACAACGAATACATGTTTGTTCACATGTGATTAACTTCAATCATATGTGAACATTGATGTACGTTTAATTGAAAAAGAAAAAAGTCAAAAAAAATCTTAAAATCATATCGAAAAACGCAAAAAACAAATACATGTTCACATGTGAACGATAATGTGAACAAATCGGTTAAAATGTGTTTTAAGGCGTAAATTTATGATTTTTTTGACTTTTTTCTTTTTCAATTAAACGTACATCAATGTTCACATATGATTGAAGTTAATCACATATGAACAAACACGTATTCGTTGTGGTTCTCACAGTTCTCAACTATAAAGTGGTTCTCATTTGAACCTCCCACTATATATATATATATATATATATATATATATATATATATATATATATATATATTTATATATATATATATATATTTTCCTTTAAAGAATTTCATTTTTATTTGACGAAATGTATATTTTTAAAAATATATGGGCACCATACTAGCAATACAATAGCCTATATTAATCAACAATGAATATTATAATACGAAAACTCATAGCAAAGCAATGTGCACGGACATTATAATTAAATTATATAAGTATAAATCAATTACCGAAATATTATTAAAAAATAAAGTTCAATTTTTCTGAAATAAATATATATACAATACAATAACATTGTAGTGCAATATATTATCTATATATATAGCAATTACCAAATTAATCAACAATACTTTAAAGGTTTATGCTGCAGGTATATATAATCAACAATACTTAATCAACAATACTTTAACAATATATAGCATTTATGCTGCAGGTACAGGGTTCAAACCCTACTCAGTGCATGAAAATCCCTTGGGCCTTTGGGCTCCGGGGTGAGGAGTTTTACCCACTTCGGCAACCGGATCTGTCGGCACTTGGGCCGGGGACGAAGCTGGGCTTTCTTCTCGAGGGTGCATTATGGTGAGATGATCGGGTGGGCCTAAGTGGCCCGTCAGTGATTCCAAACTGCATTTCAAAAAAAAAACAATACTTTAAAGGTTGAGCCTTGGGCTTAATAATGATCTCATTAATTGTATTTATTAACTGATTAACTATTCAACATGTATACCCTATAGGCCTATATGCACAGTACTTGGCCCAAACAACCCAACGTATTTTCACTTTTCAGTTCACTTCAAGCCCAATTATCATTTCCCATTGACCCCTCTTCCACCTGCTACCCCAAGTCCCCAACTCTGTAAACCATAAGCACACTTCACAAATGTCTTCCATTGTAGCGATTCAAAGTATTACAGCCCCACCATATTTAATCCACATTTATGTATCATCCGGTCAGAGGTTCTATCTGTAAGTTTACCTCTTGATTTAAATTTTGGTATTGTTGATATAATAATAATAATAATGTTGATTCATGTATAAATAGGTAAATTTTGGTATTGTTGATATAATAATATAATAATAATAATAATAATGTTGATTCATGTATAAATAGGTATCAGATGTTGATTGACTGCTTTTATTATATACTAATTATCGATGCGTTTGATTAATAATCATGTACTCTCAAATTTGTCTGATGAGTTTTAAACAACTCCACAACTCCATCATGCTGGCTTTGTAATAATAGCTAATTTGATTATAATAAGTTCATTCATTCTTCAAAAACGTTCCAGCTACTATTGATGATTGTTCATGTAATTGATTGTTGATTGATTTCACAATAAATTCAGAATTTAACACGTACTTCCCATGGCAGCAAAGACCCGGTTCAGTTTCACCCTAAACTGATTGCTGTTTAATATTGCAATGAAATCAGAATTAAAAGCATCTCTTCATCTTATTAGTGATTACTTATAAGTTATGTATTGTTGTCTATAAATACTCATTCTCTAACCCTGCTCCAAACATAACATACAAAACAACTTCATTCTCCAAATGGGCAAAACTACTAAAACTTTAGAGAAAGAACGAAAAGAAACCCCTGTTATTTTCCTTGACCAGTTAGAAGTAGGCAAGGATGCTCACATAAAGGTGATGATTTGTCGTCGATGGGATGTTAACACCATCTATGGAAAATACATGAGCACTGATTTTATTATTTCTGATCAGTGGGTAGAAAGACATTTTTTGTTATGCAACTTATACATATAAAAATCTATGTCTATATCTATACCTATAATCTGCTTGACTCCACCTTATGCAGGGAAATGTTATTCATTGTATTGCAAAGAACAATATAGCCCACTGTTTCATTGATAGGCTACAAGACGGTTGCGTTTATTTCATGGGAAATTTTACAGTTCAACCGAACAGAGAAGGATGATGAAGACTACCTGCGGGAAAGGGCTATTTTGACTCCAAAGAACGATGATGCAGATGAGATCAATAAACATATGTTTAAAAATCTACAAGATGTATCCGTGACATATAAAAGCTCTGATGAAATTTGTAAGGGGTCGACCGACACTCTATCTCAGGAACAACTATACCCGGTTGAATTCTTAAATTCCTTGAAATTTCAAGGGATGCCGCCTCATGAGCTCAACCTCAAAATAGGGCTACCAATAATGCTTTTGCGAAATGTGTATCCGAGCCAGGGACAGTGTAATGGAACTCGACTCATTATCACACATCTTGGCAAATTTGTTATTGAAGCCAGAATCATTACTGGATCTCATATAGGGAACATCGTTCTAATACCAAGAATCATCCTGACATCTACCAGCTCAAAATGGCCTTTCATAATGCAACGAACACACTTCCCTATAAAACCATGTTACGCAATGACCATCAATAAAAGCTAAGGCCAATCACTTAATTTGGTTGGACTTTATTTGCCAACACCCGTTTTCAGTCATGGTCAGTTGTATGTTGCATTATCTAGGGTAACAAACCCAAAAGGACTGAAAAATACTCATGATCGAAGACAATGACAAGGAGTTGAAGGAGTGTACAAGAAATATTGTTTACAAGGAGACTTTCAACAATTTACATCAAAATATAAAGGTACTACCAAACACCTAGATTGATAAAAAAATATTATTATTATTATTTATTTAATTCCCTTCTTTCTTTTCACAATGTCATCTCATAGCAATGAAGATTGTCAAATTCTTACATTCCTTGATTTTTTGTTAATTGAATCTTAGTCTGTCAAAACAATTTGCTAGCACAATATTCTTAAGCGGTAAACTGAGCGGGTCACAAAAAAAAAACAGCCTCTCACAATCAGGCTATACATTCCAATTCCGCGTCATTTGCTTATACATAATCTGAACTGGGTCCTCTTTCATCACCGATAAATATAGGTACAACGAGACATGTATACTTTTCTTTTCCCATACATTTTACGAAACTCAGAAGAAAATGTTGAACTCAATTCTAATGTCTAAATACAAACATGTATAATATTATTAGAGATACACTCACAAGTTAACCTAATGCTCCAGGTAAATCAACAGGTCACACTTCCCCTACTCACGTAACTTCTCCAGAAAATGGACCAACAGGTAATGTTTTCACATAATCAGCCTTGCATTACGATTTCTGTACAGCAACTTGAATCAATCGAATTCATTAATTCTCGACAAAACCTACTTAATTAAACTTTGAATTATTTGTCTTCATACAGGAAAACTAAGGTTTTTTGCGGTCATATATGAAGATGGTCGTATCATATCGGGATGATGAAGACGGTCATCAAATCGGGGTGATGGCACCAATGCGTAATATATTGCAGTAACATTAGATATTGCCATCACATTACTGGAATTGGTAGACATGTACTCCACTCTATGTTTAGCACAATATTAGCCGTATTCTTGAGATTTTTCTCAATTATGAGTGTTGATTGCTTAATATTCGTGCTTGACTACTTTTTATTCATCATCGGGTAAGAATATAAGAGTGATACAAACAACGAGCAGAACATGAATATGAAAAAATTGAAACATGACCAAAACCCGTGCATCGCACGGGCTATACCCACTAGTTGTTACTATTTCTAACATAATCAGACGCATTTATTACTATTGGAAGTTTGCAACTCAAAGAAAAAAAGATAAAGTAATAAATAGTTGATGAAGAGTTACTTCAAGAGAGGTATGTTCCTAATTAAATAGTGAAGAATACATAAATATTTTTAATGTATCGAATATAAACTTTGCAATTTTTTTGTGCTATTATGAAACAAAAATATAAACACAATTATAAATGTCTAATAATGTTTCTAACAAAAACTTTAACCGTTTGAAATGTTATCTAACCTTTTGAAATGTAATATTTGCGTTCACAATAAAAAATTATGAATTTAAAAGTTAACTAAAAGGTATAAAAAGGAATATATAGTTATTAATATATAATTGTAAGGAGTCAAAATATAAATTGTAGTCACACGCTTATGGGTGAATTTTTTATTGAACAAATTAATTAGAGGGGTTTAAGACCATAAAAAAGTTTAATATAAACAATGTGATAATAAGATGTTTATGGATGGTATGTTAAAGGAATAAATTAATTAAAAGGAGTAAATGTTTATTATTTAAACACAAATATAAGAGAGTTCTTATATTTTTAAAATAGAGTTTTTAAGCTTTGTAATTAATGATTTGTCAAATGTTTTCTATTTCAAGTTTATTAACTCAACCTAATAAGCTATAATTGGTTTAGATCGAATTCGGGTGAAAAATCAATTAAAAGTACGATACAAACTTAATTGACTATCTAATGGGGTATAAATCTTTAACAAATTGAACAATCCGACTTCAACGACTTAAACCTACTTCGATAAACACGTACTCCCTATTTATATATCCAATAAAAGTAGTTTTTTTCACGTATTAAGTTACGTAAAATGAGGAAACAACCTAAAGAATAATTAAATACGTGCATCTAAAAGTATACATTGTTTACATCCCGCCGGAACGAGCGGGTGAAAAAAATTCGTTATACACAAAATCAAACTATGGAGTACTAAAGTTCAAATCTTAGCATGAACATTTTTTTTTCTGTTTTCTTTTTCCAAAATAGTGAACTTGTTAGGTCACTGGTTGTCGACTGACCCAATTATTGGTGATGCAATCACAAGAAATGATGAAGTCAAAACTCCTGTCACTAGAAAAATTGATCTCTTATATCACTTGTACTCCTACAAGTGTTGAGCAGAGTGATTGAATTTCAACTTAGTGTGTCGTTGGTCATCTTCATTGATAGCGAGAGATTCAAGTCACTCATACTATCAAATAAAGGAAGCACTTGATGTCCCTGAATAAAGGGCATTTACTGGAAGATGATAAGACGAATTACTTTACAATAGCATGTTAGCTTGCAGTGAGCAGAGAAGAGTATCATTCCTCCAGTGACTGTATAAAGAATAAAATTTCATCAAGTACTTGCTGCTCTGTGATCCCTGATCAAGAAACATCAGCAACATCTAAGAGAGTACAATTGAAGAATTGTTGATCTCATGTTTGAATGTAATTGGATGATTTCATAGTCACACATTTCGCATGATCGAAAATGGGGTCCACAAAATCTTCACTTACCGTTTTCAGTTAGAGTGAAGCCAATCAAACAGCGACACGTATCATTTCACATTCCAGATTTATAGGAGATATTTACCGGAGTATCTTGTCTATATATATAGTGACATATTGTACTTGAAAACTTGTCATTTTTGTGTTAATCACTATATATCATATCAGTGAGTAGTTTGTCTAAGCACATTTAGCGAGCAGCTAGTAAACTTTGTGCGGTTTGTCAACTACAGTTTATCTCATGTGTAATAGATAGCATTAGTGTATGATTTGATCTTAGCTTTGGCTAGATCATTCCGCAATCGACATTTGGTGTAATTTGTGATCAATAAATTCACCTTAAGCTATTATTACTTTCTTTTATTATAATTGTTCTTCATATACTATGTTTAAGCAATAATATATTTATACCTACGAACAACCGATTAAAATCACAAATATGATCTCAATCAATGTGTGGATTTTGAAAGCAATTTCTATTGACATTGTGTAAAGATTTAAATAATATAAAAATAAGGGTTATTGGCGCAGATAGTTAACGAACTTTACATTTTCTACCGATTTAGGGTATGAACCCAATTTATTACTCCGGTGATAACAAACTTTCAAACTATGTGTCGATTTAGGAAAACAATTTTTTTATAGGTTTAAGTTATAAAATGAGGACGTGTCATACAAAAATTTACACTTGGCGTTTTTATTTCCAATGTATGTGGCATTTCAAAAATTGAAAAACTGGCTAAAAAATCAAAATGACCAGTCAACCAAGGGTATATTCTCTAACTCGATTTTTTTTGAAAGTTCGTTACCTACCTGAGTAATAAATTGAGTTCATACCTTAACTCGGTAGAAAATGGAAAGTTCGTTGACGATTACTCCGTTAACCCTAAAAATAATAATAAATAAAAAAAGTGGGTAACGAGGCGCCAACTTGAAAAAGTTGTTAGGATGTTTTCTCCATTGGGGTAATCTTTACACTATTTAAATATCCCCACATTGACAGAAAGGTTGAAATGGCCAAAGTGAAGTAGTTGTAACCATTATGAGATTTTATTAGAAGATTAATGGAGTTAATTGTGTAAGTTAATGATCGATTAAAAACAATGTTAATTAGTATCTTTGTTTTGAGAGTTTAGCTAGTGAATTCATCATCCTCACCTAAGCAAAATTTGTATGTTATTGTGTCCTAATACCTTATCGATCCGCCATGGTAGACATGTAGAATACACTTCCGCAAAACGTACACTTGCGGTGGGTTGAACGGCAAGTTGACCTTCTAAAAGATAGTTTTACAATTTTTACTAGGTTTTCTCCACTACTTTCACTATATATATATTACATCTAAGTTTACCACGGTAACCCCTTTTACCCAAAATAATATAGATAACATCTTATTGAAATTAAGTGACATACTACTGGATCATAGACAGGGGCGGAGACAGGGCGGGGGTAGAGTATGCAGTCGCCCCCACAAGATATTATAAATTACGTAAACAAAATTTTTTTTAAGGTATTAATTACATTTTAAAATTTTCACCCACACGAAACAATAGAAGAAATAATAATAAAAAAAATTTGCCCCCTTTATCCGAATTTCCTGGCTCCGCCCCTGATCATAGAGTTGGAGTAAAACTTCTGCAAAACAAGGACTTATTTGATTTTTATTGCTTCAAATCAGTGTTGAATCACTAGAAAATTAAATGTAGTAAAATAGTCGTCTCTTGAATTTATCATACAAAAAACTATGACGTTTTGAGTTGTTTATCACTAAGGTTAGGTGTGTGGTAGCACCGTATTAAATTTCCCCAGCCTATAAAGGTATTGGTTAAACCCACTTCAACCAAACGTGCTCATGCCATCACGCACACGCTCTTTCTGCTCTTTCTTTCACTGTCCAAGTTTTCTTTTTCAATTAGAAAAATTCAGTTGTACATCACCACAAGCAGAATTGCAATAATATAAATACGTCTCACTGTTGACAAACCAATGGCAAAGATTACATTTACATTACAAAATAACTCTAACTATCTACAACACCAACTAGCAAATCTTGTTGCTCACTTGTATCATTTGATCAAGCATGGAAGAGATGTTGGAAACACTCTCTCAAGTCTCAACACACTTGTGGTTGGTTGAACGGCATGTTTACCATTTACAAGTATCAACATTTTTGGACTACTAAAGAGTTTGTAGAGGGAGGAATCTTGGCTCAACAGAACTTCAAGGCTGAACCAACAGATGTATTTCTGTGCAGTTGCCCCAAAACTGGCACAACTTGGCTAAAGGCCTTGGCTTTTGCCATCGTAACCCGCCAAAATTTTGACGAATCCACCAGTCCTTTGCTCACATCCGTGCCTCATGAATGTATTCCTTTCATAGAAAAAAGCATCAAAATAGTTGGAGACAACCGGAAGAACTCAAACTTCTCCCTTGTAGCCACACACCCTCCTTACAGTTCATGTTAGGAATATATATTAATATTATATGAAGATTAAATAATATATTTTAGTATATGGAAAGTTTGAAGTCGGCAAATAAAACTTGCGGCAAAAGTTTTTTTTAAGTCGGCTATGACATCCTTTCGTACGTAGTTTTAATATTATATATAATGTAACCCATTGTATTGTAACCCTAACACCTCCTGAAAAATAATAAGATTTCTCTCTAGTTGGCCGTGGATTAAACCAATCGAGTAGATTGGATATAACCACGTTATATTCTCGTGTTCGTTTACTATTCTCGTTATCTTAATTGCTTTGTTTGATCCGTTTATTGTCGTGGGGTATAATCTTGTGATTATACGTGTTCTTGGTTGGGTCCTAAAACCTATCAAAGTGGTATCAAAGCTCGTGTTTTCGAGTTTGGGAACAATGGCGGATAAAAGCGAGATTAGAATTAGTAAGTTTGATGGTAGCGATTTTGGGTTTTGGAAGATGCAAATCGAGGACGTTTTGTACGAGAAGAAGTTACACCAACCGTTGTCGGGTACGAAACCTGAAGCTATGAGTGATGCCGATTGGGCGTTGTTAGATCGTCAGGCACTTGGAGTAGTACGACTTTCTCTGGCCAAGAATGTCGCCTACAATATTGCGGGGGAAACCACGACTGCGGGTTTGTTGACGGCGTTGTCTAACATGTACGAGAAACCCTCGGCTCTCAATAAGGTTTTCTTGATTCGGCAGTTGGTGAACGCGAAGATGGGTGACGGTGCATCGCCAGCGGATCATGTGAACGAGTTTAACTCGATCTTGACTAGGTTAAGATCTGTAGGGGTTACGTTTGAAGGTGAGTTGGAGGCACTTTTCTTATTATCTTCGTTGCCTGAAAGTTGGTCTGGAATGGTTACAGCTGTTAGTGGTTCATCCGGAACTACTAAGTTGACGTTTGAGGGGATCCGTGATTTGATACTAGGTGAGGGAATTAGAAGAAAAGATTCCGGTGAGTATTCGGGTTCGTCAGCTTTGAGTGTGACTAGCAGGGGGCGTAGTAAGAGTAGATCTAGATCGCTGAGGGAGCCATCAGAGAATAGGAACGTCACGTGTTGGAACTGTAAGCAACTGGGGCACTTTAGGTATCAATGTCCGAAAGGTAAACCGGGTGTTAATACGACGATTGATACGACTGAAGATGCGTTGCTTTGTTGTGAGGAGAATCTTGTGGAATCCTGGGTTTTGGATTCGGGTTCATCTTTTCATGTTATCCCGTGCATGGAAGAGATGACGAATTTTAGGTCTCATTCCGGTAGGGTTCGTCTTGCGAACGGAAGGAAACTTAAAGTTGCGGGTATTGGGGATGTTGTCCTCAAAAATCACCTTGGTAAGGATTGGGTCCTCAATAATGTGAGGTTCATTCCCAAGCTCAAGAAGCGGTTGATTTCGATTGGGCAGTTGGATGATGAACGGTACCACATTAGGTTTGGCAACCAACAGTGGAAGGTTATCAAGGGTAGTTTGGTAATTGCTCGCGGGTATAAACGGGGAACCTTGTATATGGTTGAAATTCCGAATGAGGAATGGCTAGGTGGTGAGGTAGGTGTTGAAAGTCCTAGCCGGCTTGAGCTTCACGAGATTGTTGAGAGGTCTGGAACGAGTGAGAGTTCGGTAAGAGTTGAAACTAGTGGGAGCTTGGCGTTGAGTGGGAGCCTTGGGGTTTCTATGGATTTGGTTTGTCATCTCGGTACTACTAGAGTTTTCAAGTCTTGGGTTAGATCGTCTCCAATGGCACATAGTTTGCGACTGACCGGGAGGGGTGAACAAGATACTTTTCCGAGAGCCGCGTTTGATGTTGATTCCGTACAGTGGGAGTTGGCTCGTTTAGGAAAGTTGTGTTTGCCGAAATTCATGCGCATGTTTGTGGTCGGTGATCCAACGGTGAAAGCAAGAGTGTTTGAGTGGATGATCAAGTGTGTGATGGTATTTTCACACGGCTGCCTTGATGGTGTTATTCACGTGTTTGTTCTACCGGGTGGTCTTATCTTTGTTGGAAAGAAAGATCGGGTAGGCGAAAGGCTGTATGGATGGGTTGTGAGTGCAACGAGAGTGTTGGAGTCGTGCCGGGCTTCAACCGATCTTCTCATGAACTAATGAGGAGGTGATAAACTAGAGAGATTTCTTGGTCACAGTTTAATAGTGGAGTTCTGGTAACTGGTGTCGAAAGTCTTCCGACTCGGTGTGGTCGTGCGGCGTGTCCCAATGGTTTTTTGGCGGTATTGGTTTGAACGGGTTCTATTAAAGTGACGTTTGGTTACGGGTTACTGGAGTTGGGTTGATTTAATCTTCAAGTGGGAGATTGTTAGGAATATATATTAATATTATATGAAGATTAAATAATATATTTTAGTATATGGAAAGTTTGAAGTCGGCAAATAAAACTTGCGGCAAAAGTTTTTTTTAAGTCGGCTATGACATCCTTTCGTACGTAGTATTAATATTATATATAATGTAACCCATTGTATTGTAACCCTAACACCTCCTGAAAAATAATAAGATTTCTCTCTAGTTGGCCGTGGATTAAACCAATCGAGTAGATTGGATATAACCACGTTATATTCTCGTGTTCGTTTACTATTCTCGTTATCTTAATTGCTTTGTTTGATCCGTTTATTGTCGTGGGGTATAATCTTGTGATTATACGTGTTCTTGGTTGGGTCCTAAAACCTATCAGTTCATTGCCCGAATCTGTCATATCTTCAAACTGCAACATTGTTTACATATATCGCACAAAAGATGTCATAGTTTCTCATTACCATCATCTAAGAGAAGCGTTCAAGTTATCTATGGAAGATGCGCCATTTGGCATCGCATTTGAAGAGTTTTATCAAGGCATTTCAGGTAATGGACCATATTGGGATCATATATTGGGATACAGGAAAGCAAGCTTGGAAAAGCCGGAGAGGATTCTTTGACTGAATTATGAAGACATGAAAAGCAACCCAACGAGCTATCTGATGAGGCTTGCGGAGTTCATTGGATACCCTTTTTCAACCCAAGAAGAGACATCAGGCATCGTTGAAAAAATCATCAAGCTTTGTAGTTTTGAGAATCTGAGCAACTTAGAAGTAAATAAAACAGGAAGGTCAAAAACTAATCCAAAGGTGGAAAACAGACTTTTTTTCAGGAAGGCTAAGGATGGAGATTGGGAGAATTACTTCACGGACGAGATGAAAGAATTATTGACAATTTGATGGATGAGAAACTTAGTGGCACGGGTTTAGTTCTAAAATGAATAAGAGACTCACTAAGTCATGATCAGTCCTATTTACAGCATAAATTTGCTTAATTTCAGGTTTCCTTTTGAAATTTATGTTCTTAAATAATTTGAGGGCTATGCTCTCCACTGATAGATCCTTTTGGTCTATCTCAATTATGTGTTGTTCTCCGTTTGAGAATCATATGATTTTGTTGTGTGTTTATATTAATGATAAATTGCTTCGTAGATATTATTTGAGAAGGTAATAATAACAAGTTCTTAAGAGCTTCAGTAATGTGGATATACAATATCCATCGTAAAAAGCTAGTTTCACAAGGTATAATTTGTGTGTCTCAAAAGGTGTTGATGTGTGTTTTTCATCTGTTAACTTCTTAGACTATGAATATTAGTTCCTCTAATCCCAATTAATCAAAGTGAAATAGGTCATGACTAACTCCAACCAAGTTGAAGAGATACATGCAGTATGGTTCAGTGACCAGCTACAACTATCTAAAAGAAGTTGTTTGAGATATGTTCGTGTTCCAGTTAATAATTAATAGAAAAATTGTACTCAGTAACTTCTGTATGTAGAGTTTCTGTATGTAGCAACTGTGGGTGATTCGTGTCAAAGATCGTCACACATATAACTAGATTATGCTTAAAATAACATTGGAAGAAATTGATTAGATGTATAATAGATTGAATAATCTACGACACGGAATAATAGCATTGTTGAAATTTTTTACAAATCATTAGGTACATTAAATTTATGTTATATATTTATTGATGATCGATGAGAACAAGGATTATCATACTAACGCCTTGCGTCGTTATTTTCAAATAATAAAAAGTACTTACAAACTTGTTTAAAACAATTACATTGTTAAAAAGACATATAATGTATCTAATATAGAAAAAATTTATTACTTATGGTAATTTTTTTTTTTTTTTTTCTTTTTATAACAAATTAGCAAAACACATACACTTATTCTCCAATTAGACATTTTACCTTGAATAATCCACTAATTAATTACAATATAAGTATATAAGTAACGGCAATTATGTATATTATATTATATGTATTATAAGTAAACTTACTTTTTCTTTTAAAAATTTAAATTACAATTCAATACATTATTAACTTCCCTTGTATTAAGACATTTTGGCCATCTTTAAATTCATTCTAATCGCTAACCTAACTAAACTAATGGCATGTAAATTGCCAATATAGTAGATGTTGAAAAAATAAAGGGCATGCTAGGAATTGAACCATGAACCTAAAGGTTATATAGCAACATCCTTACCATCAAGTCAACTTGCATTAACTAAATACTTTTTCTTATAAATGTATCTATTAAGAGATATAAAATGGGTTAAACAAAAAGACAAACTAAGTGTTTGCTAATTCTTATTAAGGGATAATAATAACGATGATGATTAACAAAATTAAACAAAGTTAATTTTATGAAAGATAAACACGAAAATTAATATATAATTATTATATTGATATATAGATAAAGGTTTAATAAAGAGACGATTGTTTTAACCTTATATTTAAAAGTGAATCAAGATTAGGATTAATCCAATTGCATGAAGTTCTGGGACTTCAACGTGACCTTGTATAAGTTAACTATTCTACATTCGGTTCATGATCTAACGGGAAAGAGGAAGCTCACCAGGTCAACAGCCTAACTTCAAGTCAATAAGCCAAACATCACAAGCACCTTACTACTTGATGCAATATGTAATTAGTTAAATTAGTTAGAATGAGTTAGAGGTTGTAGCAGTCAATTAGTTGACTTATTTAACTGCTTTGACTTTTCTGACTATATATAAGACCATTTGCAACGCAGGCGTTGTGGCCCAGCTGGAGCTTCAGAACGCCCCAGAACGCCGGCAATGGGGCGTTCTGAAGAGGCGTTCTCGGGGCGTGGATCGGCGGAGCACGGGCATGCGTGGGAGCGTTTTCGTGGGGCCCATCCCCTTTTCCTTCCTTTTTTGACCGTTGCATGCATAACAAAAAAACAAAAAAAAAAAATTAAAATTTTTTTTGGACCATTGAAGGCCATTAAAGGCTGGAATTTTTTTTTTTTTTTAAAAAAAACCACCTTTTTCTTATCTATATATATCCACACTACCTAACTTATTTTTCACACAAACACATTCACAAACCCAAAAAATCAACACCAAACAATCATGTCTTCACCAAATGAATCCCCAAACCAAAACCCGAACAATCAATTTAATCCCGAGAAAATGTCATACACTAACCTCATGATGTTTGGAACTTCAAACACTCCCGGTGCGGCTAGCTCACAACCAACTCGTCACCCAAATCGACCACAATACGGCATGTATCCACCACCACCATACTATCAACAACCATACGATTACGGTCAACAACAACAACCATACTACCACCACCAACAACCTTACTTTCAACAACCACCAACATTCTTTCCCCCCCAACAAACCCAACAACCCGAACAACAACCCGAAACACAATCCGAACCACCCACTCAACGATCAGGAAAGCAAGTCCAACAAAGTCCCCGAAAAAGAAGTCACAAAAAACGAGCGGAGCCGGGTCCCAAATCGTGTCCGAAAAAGAATTGGGCGGGTGCGGAAGAAGCGTGGTTGGCGACATGTTGGTGTGACACATCGGAGGATCCCATCACCGGGAACAACCAAAAAAAGGGTACGTTGTGGTCTACCGTTGAAGAAAAGTTTAACTGTAACGACCAAGGTTGGGTTCGATATGCCGACGCACTATCCTCAAAGTGGCGATACATAAATAAGTATTGCAAAGATTTCAACAACATATACGAAGAACACAGCAAGATGTCAAGGAGGGGCAGCGGCAACGATGACAATATGGTGTTTGACAGATCGGTTGCGGAGTACTTCCGGTTGTTCAAAAAAAGCTTTAACATGAAAGAAGCTTGGAATGTTGTAAGGACCCATCCAAAATGGCATAAAATTCAAGGGGTTCAACACGAAGATGACGACTACTACACGGACTCGGTTGACCTATCCGACGACAACCCGACCGGAGTACTTCCGAATGAGCTTTTCGAGGATGACCCGTTGCCACGACCCATTGGCTGAAACAAAGCCAAAAAGATTGCTAGGAGTTCTGGTTCTTCGGACGCGGGTAGTGCTTCACGTACAAGTACCCCCAAATCAAAGCTTCAAGAAATCGCGGAGTGTATGACCAACAGGAGCACGGAAATGTTTCAAGCCAAGAAAAAGGCGGTTGAAACATTCACCCGTAATGAAAACCTCCGGACCGCGATGCAAGGTGTTCAGTTCCTCTCAATCGACACCCCCCACATGGATGCAAAAACCCTACGAGCGCATAACAAGATGTGCAAAAAGATTATGGAACAATTTGCACACTTGTATGAATCGGACGACGAAGAGGCAGGCGGTGACGGAGGCGGCGAGGAAGGCGGTGATGAAGATTCCGATGACGAGTAGTTTAGTTTATGTTTGTTATTATCATTGTGGTTTTTAATTTCTAGGACTAGTAATTGCAAGTTTAAATTATTGTATTTTTAATTTCTAGGAACGAAAACGTTTTATTATTGTAATTTTATATTTTTAGGATCGTAACTTTATTTCTAATAAAAATGTAACGTTTTAGTTTTATTTTTAATGAATTAGTTTTTAATTATTAAATTGTATTTTAGTTTAATTAAAAAGAAAATTTAGTTTCTTTTTAAAAAAAATCAAAATTAAAAGAAAATGGTGGGGCCAAAGGGGGTGATGGGCGTTCTGGGTTTTACCACTGCACGTGTAGACTAGGAGTCGACGCTGATGTGGCAGGGAGAATGCCCCAGAATGCCCTGCACCATTGCAAATGGTCTGATAGTTGCAGTATGAACTCTGTACATAACTTTTCACTTTCAATCAATAAGATGAACTTCTTCTCTCAATTACAATTGATTTTATGGTATCAGAGCATGATCACAACAATGTGATATTCAGATTTTTCATCATCGATCCTCATGATCTAACATCAAATTCATAAATTTCATCAAATTCATCTCGATCTCTCTTCCATCAAAATCTGATTGAAATTTGCGCTAATTTTTCAGTTTCGTCAATTTCTATACAACTCAATCAATATTTGACCTAATTCAATCGCCAATCGAAAACGATGACGAATGATTCATCATCAACTCCAATTACTGATGAAGATTTCAACTCTCCTAATCATCAGCTGTTCTTACATCAACACGATTATCCTGGATTAATCTTCATCTCGAAGAAACTTACTGGTTCATACAACTACATCTCATGGAGACGCTTTATGATGATTGCGCTTAATGCCAAAAACAAGCTGCAAATTGTAACTGGTAACTTTCCTGAACCAGATTCAACCTCAAGAGCTAGGGCACTTTGGGAACGAACAAATGACATGATCATCTTGTGGATACTCAACACGATTACAGATCCAATAGGTAATTCACTCAACTTTGTTAATACTGCAGCTGACTTGTGGAAAGAATTGCAACAACGCTATTCTCAATTAATTAGATGGACACAGGATCTATCAATTGAAAAATGACATAATTCAATTGAAACAAAATAATTGCAAAATTGAGGTATATTACCACAAGTTGAAAGGTTTTTGGGATGAAATTGATGCACTAGAGGCTCCATACATGTGTACCTTCTCATGTGTACGTGAAAATGGAAAAAATTAATGGTGAAAGAGACCAAAGGAAAAGGTTATGGGCCTGGATGAATATTATTTAAATGTTAGAGGTCAGATACTGCGGCTTATGCAACCTCTACCTACTGTAGCAAAAGCCTATGGCATGATTCGACAAGAAGAGAAACAAAGGGAAAACCACAACACTACAATTCTTACTTCTGCAGCATTATCTGCATAGTCATTTAATCACAGACTCTATAGCAATGACTCATCCAGGTGGAACCCAAACAAAACATCAACTACTAATGGAAACTACGAAAGGAAAAATACTTTCAAAAAGGGGATTTTCTGTGGTTATTGTGGCTTTAAATGGCACACAAAAGAGGAATGCTACAAGTTGGTTGGTTATCCAGTTGGTCACCCATTACATGGGAAAAATAAACCTCCAAACAAACCAGTCACACACACCTCTTATTCACCAAAACCAGTGAATATGGTTATGGGACATGACATTGCTGCTATTTCTAAAATTGCCAACATTCTCCCTGAACTTGCCATGAGTGCATGAATGGACCAATTACAGAACCAACTCAATCAAGTTCTATTAATGATGCAGTCTTCACAAAAGGAAACTAAAAATGGTATGCCAAATGTTCAAGCATAGGGTACACACTAACTTATTGCATCTCATATTACATCAGACACGTACAACTTCATTACTTCGATCTATTGTCTCTAATCTAACAGATGCTTGGAATGTAGATAGTGGGGCCACTGATCATATTTCCACCTCACTTTCCTACATGCATAACATTCATAATTGCTCCACTCATATATATGTCACCCTACCAAATGGTTATAACACAAAAGTCACTCAATGTGGATCTGTCACTGTAAACTCAGACATCACTTTACATACCTAGCTTTTCATACAATTTGCTTTCTGTAAGTAAACTAGGTAGACATCTCCCACTCTCTGTCCTATTCACTCCCTTGTGTTGCTATTTTCAGGACCACAACAAGCAGATTACTCATGGCACCCTTTGTAATGGTCTCTATGTCATCAACCAAGACAAGCAAGCACAAACTCACTCAATTCATCAAGTTTCATCCACACCTTCTGCATCTAACAATGCAGCCATTCTTTGGCACTCAAGACTTGGACATCCCTTTTTTCATGTTTTGAAACATATTATACAGTTACCTTCTATAATAAAATGCACTTCAATTTCAAATAATTGTGATGTTTGTCCATTGTCCAAAAAACATGCTCTTCCATTCTCTACAAGCACTTCACATGCTACTGTTTTATTTGATCTTGTACACATAGATGAGTGGGGACCCTACAAACACACTACCATGCACAATTGCAACTTATAGCAACAATTAAGAATCACACCTCTTGATCCACTTTCACAATATTTTTCATTTATTATACCAAGGATCAAGTTATTAGTCTATACAAGTGTGCACCCCGCACCTCCGAACTTGTATTATTACTAAACTCAAATCCTTTTGGTCTGAGGTAAATCTCAATTACACTAAAATAATTGATTACACTAAAATCACCAACAATGCTCCTCATTATAGTGTAATCCTATATTTACCAAATAATCAAACACCTTATTCCCCAACATAACTTTTAAACACACGTAATTACCTTTTATTTGAAAGATTATGTGCTTAATATTAACATAATTAAATGTCAAATCCAGCTTCACATGAACCACTAGTACAAACACGAGTAAAAAGAGCGCAGCATTATAGCGGTTATAAGTGAAAACCGCTATATTGAATATAAAGTGGGTCCAATTATCTAAATTGTAGCGGTTTAGCAGTCAAAAGGTGGGGTCCCAACTACACAAATATAGCGGTTAAGGTTAAACCGCCTCAAGTAATAACATTTATGGCGAGTAAAATAACCCGCTACAATAGGGGTAACCAATTTATAGCGGTTAATTTTAAACCGCCACGAGAAAATTCATTTCGAAGCGAGTAAAACTATCACGCTTCAATTGTGAGAAACAATTAGTAGCGGGTTAGTTAAACACCGCCCCAATTGAAATGCCTTAGTGGCGGTTACAGTCGATTTAGCATTCAATGAATTCATTAATAGTTAAACACAAGTGTATATATATAGACATATCTTATCCATTTTTCTTACCTATATAAAACAAACTTGTATGAGTTGTATCCCACATCGGAAATAATTGAAAAGGTGTGTTGGTTTATTTACGTTTTTTGATGTTCCTTACTTAAAGGTCATTTCTTTGTATCATTATCATTGTAGGTTTGGTTGTTCTCTTCTCTTTAGGCTCTTTGTTACTCGCGAGAAAAGAAGTAAATAGATGTTGGTGGTAGGTTTCATTGCAGTTGCAGAGTAGAGTTGTAAATATGTTGATAAAGATATTTGCTACTCGCGAGAAAAGAAGTAAATAGATGTTGGTGGTAGGTTTCATTGCAGTTGCAGATAGAGTTGTAAATATGTTGATAAAGATATTTAAGAATTGGTTGTTCTTTGTATCATTATCATTGTAGGTTGATAAAGACATTTGCTACTCGCGAGAAAAGAAGTAAATAGATGTTGGTGGTAGGTTTCATTGCAGTTGCAGATAGAGTTGTAAATATGTTGATAAAGATATTTAAGAATTGGTTGTTCTTTGTATCATTATCATTGTAGGTTTGGTTGTTCCCTTCTCTTTAGGCTGTTTGCTACTCGCGAGAAAAGAAGTAAATAGATGTTGGTGGTAGGTTTCATTGCAATTGCAGAGCACTGAAAATTCGTATAGTCATATCAGTCACTAGAGTTGTAAATATGTTGATAAAGATATTTAAGAATGATCTTTTTTTGGATATGATGTTAATTATTATTTTTCTGTGGTTGTTTCTTTCATTCTTGTAGTATAAATAACACGTACATTAGGTCACTTTTTCATCCAAACCCTTTATGATCATTAATTATCAGAATTTTCAAAGATTGATCTTCTCCGTTTCTTCTCTCATCTAATTTCTTCGATGTATATCAAATTCACTTTTCGTGATCAGATATGATCTCTCAAAATGAAAGTAAAATATTAATTTTTCTTCAACCGAGATTTCTCTGTTTAAATTTTTCAGCATCACGAATCTACTAATTTCCGTGAAGTTTGAGTGTTGGTAGATTCTCTATTGTATAATTGTGGCAACACAATGTCTCTCGTTGTCACACACTACGTTCCCGAGCCAGCTACAGCTGCTGATGTGGTTGGAAATCAAGGTGGCCGGATTTGTGAAACGGGTGGTAACTTACATGAAAACGGATGATCTCGAATTGAAAGAGGCTATATTAAATTATTGGGTGTTTCTTTTAATGGAAGATTGATTGGTGATTAATGTCGTATCAGACTCACTAGCGGGTAAGATATGTTCAAGCATTTGATCTAACCTTCTGATATCGAGTGACGATCCTCCTTGTGCAGGAATCTAGCTAGCCTTCAGGCTTTCGGCCCAAAAAGCCGTAATTAATACGATCCTTTTAATTCTTCGGGTATGGTTCATTTGTTTGGCCCATGCGATGATGTACATGGATCGGCCCAAAAGATAATATTTAAATCATAAAGCTGGAATATAAAAAGTAAGGCGGTTATACTTTGGATCAGTTTTTGATTATTTAATAAATTATTTAGGTCGACGATATTATTGATGTGCATGGTTGTTAATTACTTGTTAGTAGTTAGCACTTAATTAAAAATCTGCATTTGATACAATCTTATTGGTGAGGTTAAGTTGTTACTTAATTACTCGATGCCGAGTATAGATACCATTAATGAATGAATATAATTCCGATACCAAACAACTGTATTTGTGTTTTCTGTCTGTTTTTTACGTTCCGGTATCAAAACTAGAGTAAGTAATTAAAATGGTAACTCATACGATTGAATGGTTCCACTATTCCATGAGTTTATTCTCATCTTCAAGTTAATTCATACGATTGAAAATTTAAATTACAAACACTAAATTAAAATAACATAGTATTGATGTACATGAGTTAATGACAATTTACCCTAGCCTTTTCCTCTTCACTAGTTCCATAGTCATCCTCATCTTCAAGTTATTACAAAGCAGAAGGCGACGTTTGAGTCCCAAATACACAGTTGAGACACATCTTCAAGTTATTACAAAGCAGAAGGCGATGTTTGAGTCTCAAATACACAGTTGAGACACAACAAAACCTTGTATACGAACAATAAATCTCGTTACAGTTTTTGCAGAAATCCCGCACTGAAGCTGTTTTCGACGAGATCTGATATTTCACGCGCGGATAGATGTTTTGACCAACAGTAAGGAATGCTACACTTGTTGTGGCAAACCCCGAATTGGTGTACTAATCATACTTCGTCGACGTGACTGTAAATGGTCTCGCTGCCAAGGTCCGTCAGAATATTTAAACAGGGTAATCGCAGTCGTGAGACAGTATTATATTGTAAATTATCTTGTGAAAAAGGACGATTGCGAAACTGGAGATGGATCGGAAGATCATTTTGGGAAACTTGATGATCATATTGTTATTAAATAGGGTGTGTGTAGTATACTAAAAAACAGCTTATGTGTGAACATATATTTATAATATGATGAGGATGAACATGAATTCAATTCCAACACCCTAATAGTCCTAACCAAATCAATGTATGTTTTACCAAAAATATTTATACGATAATGAGGATACATAACATTAATGAATGAATTCAATTTCAACACCTAACAATACCTAACCAAATCTAAGCTAATATGATTAATGTATGTTTTACCAAAAATAGTGTTTGCTTCAACTATCGGTCCACGTAGGGTTGATAGAAATGTTATCTTTTTGTGTTTATAACATTTTATAATATAAATTAATTATGTTTCACCGAAAAAATTACCTGTTGTTCAACAAAGTTGGTTATATACATAATTTTCGAAAAGATGGTCATGTGTTCGAATCAACTCTTTTGAACAAACGGTATTTTTATATCAACATATGAAGCGGTTATAAAAGTAATGTGACGACTTTCTATAATTTGGATAAGTTTGAATTTAGTTTTTGACCACCTCAAGGTATGTTAATATTCTAATTTAAAAAAGGGAAAATTACATATATGATATATATCCCTTCTCAAAACTTGTCAAAATATAAAGAAATAACGATATCAATTCTATATTTCCATAAAAAAAAGGAAAAGTCTAGACTTACATAATTCATACATAAAAATTTGTACATAATGAGTTGGCAACACATGTGGACCAATTACATGAATTTGTAATTTCTTTCACTTCATTCTCTCTCATGACATTATTGGTCCACCTAATTGTGTAAACAAAATTATGTAAGATTTATGTATGTGTAGCATGGCTCTAAAAAAAATTATAATATAATACAATATATGTTTTGAAGTCCTTAGACCCGCCTCTTCGTTTTGTGTCATCACCATTATCATATATATGATTTTATATGATAATAGTGATGATCGTCGATACACAAAATTCCCGAAGAGGCGGGCTTCTAAAGAGTTCAAAAGATATTATTGTATTATCTTATAAATATGTGCATTTTAAAATGCTCTAGAGTAATACTTCTTTTAGGTTGATCAACTTTTGGTCATGAAAAGTTTGCATTTACGTCTGATGATAATTAAACTTTGACGGGTGGAAGAATTAATATTTAATCCGGTTGACAAGACCACACAATGTGTGACAACCGTCACCAAACCGTTATCGTAGTTCAAGCCGTTAAAAGTTATTTTTGTGAAAATACTAATTTCAAGGATTTATTTACACCAAATTCTTCGTTTCTGAAAAACGAATCCAATGCAAAAAGAATCATCGCAGTCGGATGTGTAACGAAAAAGATACAAGGCAAAACGTAAACACGTTCATAATTTCGAAACTTAAAAGAACGTGCGAAGTATGATAAATAAAATATAATATAAGTAATTTATAAATAATAAGAATGTTTAGTAATTGTAATACAATAATAATAAGCTAAGTAAAAACATATCACACATTAAAAAGATAAAAGCTGAATTTTCTGCAAAGCTTCACGGTTTGGGCCATAACTCTCTCATCCGGGCTCCAAATGACTTGAATCCAAAGCTCATAATCTCTAAACTCCTTGGGATGCAATATATCCAGATTTTAGCCCATAACTCCATGGAAAATTCGGCCTAAGCTTGTATTAGGGAGCAAGGAATATTTTCTCAAAATTAATCATATATGTTCACAATATGTTTTTCATTAAAACTCTCTCAAAACCCTAGAAACGACCCCCTCTCTCTTTTGCAGCCATTTTTACTCCCAAACAATATCAAATCAAAGGGTTTAATCATCTATTAAAGTCTAGCAAACGTTATTGTTTTCGTTTTGGTTTCGTTGGTAAGTTTTCGACATTCGATTCGATCATATGATAGCTATTCGTATAAAATCATAAACTAACATTATTTTATTCTTTATAAACTCCAGACCTGATCTAGGTGTAATCACGAGTTGATGTTATGATTTGATCTTAGTTAAAGACATAATCCGTAAACCCTGGTTTATGCGAATGAATTTTGATTTCTGATTGAATTATTACAGCCGACTTCAGAGGCCGTTTTGACCCTTTTAGAGTCGTTTTCAGGCTTCAGCCAAAACTACAAAGTTGTAGATCTCGAAGTTTTACTTTAAAGTCTCGAGTTTCGGCCTCTGAAACGAATCAGATTATTTTATAAAAATTATTTTGTAAACTGCTGCAGTGTATTACGAATTTTATGAAACTTTTAGTTATTCGTATATAAACGTTTTAAACCCTAAAAACGAATTGAAAACCCTACTAAACTAATTTCAGTCAATTCTAAACTTTCCTCCAGCCTCATCTAAGAAAATTAAACCTCAAGAACTCAAGGGTTTAATCCCTAACTCATTCTATCGATCGAGAACTCGCGTATTCGTGCTTTTCGGTAAGTGTTCGATTCTCAAACTTTGATATCTTCTGATTTTATCATACAAAACGTGTATGGTAATCTTATAAATGTTACTCTTACAGATTCAAGGAGTGGATCTTGTTGTTGAAATCGTTAGTTGGTATAATCTCTATCCGATTATTTCATTTAAACGTATTTCGATTGTTTCGTATTGTCGGTTTTATTTTCGGTTCAATTCCATTGTATTCCGAGTTATGATATTTTTAGGATGCTATTAAAATTAGTATATAAGTTTCTAGAATCGAGAAATATGATTGTGATGATGATTTGGATTAATTATATATGTGATTAGGGTGGTTTGTTCATAAACCCTAATCTGATCATATTGTGTATTCGGTTTGGGAAGCTCGTAACTTGGACATTTCATGGTAATTTTTGATGATACAGGAGTATAAACTTAAGTATTTTGAGTCTACTTTCAAATGGAATTGGTTTCATGTCTAAATGATGAGTATAAGTCGGTCAAAACTATTTTACAAGATCGAGTGTCATTTCTGAGTTTTTCGGTTCCTGATTTTGATTGACTTGTCAATTTTTGAAACGTAGGTTAAACTAGTAATTGAGTCTTGAAATTTTTACTGAGGTATTTTTAAAGTGTTAATTATTATCTGTAAAAATATTATAATCTTTGTAAGTTTTAAGTATTTTAAATAAATTGTAACTTTTGTGTACTCAGAAATCGTTATTGTTACAGAGCAGATTACTTTGATGAATTTTTAAAACTAGTAAACTATTGAAATAAGTTCTGGAAAAATTAAAGGTTGTTCTTAACACATTGAAGTATCACTGGTAAAAATTATAGGGTCAAATGGTTTCAGTAAGTATTATTTAAAAATTCTTGAAGTGGATCTAAATTTCTGGTCAGAATCTGAGTTTTCATTTAGGATTAATTCTTGTAATAATATACTAGTAGAATTGTGAGGAAACATATTAGAAGTGTTTGGGGTGTGGAATACAATGGAATGACCTAGTTATGTCTAGGTTATGACCCGTACGCATTATGACATTGTAGATTGGCGAGCTGATTAGTGGTTATACTTAAGGAACGATACTTACATCATTTCTTGAGGTGAGTTTTCGTGGCCCCGTTTTCAATTATATATTTTCAAATTGGGGGAAAAGTATGCTCGTATTTTATAAATGGTTTTCCATGCTGTGAACTTGTGTATTTTATTTTTGGATATATGCGGAACTGTGTGGCACTATGTGATTGAGCTTTTATTGGCTAATGCTTACTTTTGGTGTTTGCATTAGGGTTTATCGGTTAATGCTTACTTTTGGTGTTTGCATTAAGGTTTATTGGTTAATGCTTACTTTTGGAGTTTGCATTAAATTTCTTTGTTGGAGTAGCTACTGCCATTTTGTGTTTGCGATGCGGATTTGGGTCATACTCCTTCGTGGGGTGATGACAGTTGTTACGGTTCAGTTGGGATTATGTTATTACACTATGTGCACCTTTTCTATATGCATTGTCCTAAACTATTATTATCACAGCAAAATGTTTTATCTTGTGGTGTTTGGTTTCAAACCTACGAAACTCACCAACATTCGTGTTGACGTTTTTGAGCATATCTTTTCAGGTTATACTAGTGGACTTAAAGCAGTGGACAAGAGAACTTAGTGGACCTTTAGGGTTGCATTAAGAGTTATTCAAGACTTGTGGTACATCATTAAGGTTGTTTGTGAAGGCTTGTTTTGCCTTAACATTGTAGTGTACGTTTGTTATAAGCTTTTGAATTCATTGTTGAAATGTATGCACGACATGAACCGTTATTCATGTTATTGGCATCATGACACATTGGATATTGTATTTCATATAGAATTCTTTATAATGATGTGTTATGATCCTATCACCGTTATACCCCGTTGTTTCCGCTTTAGACGGGGTGTGACACAATGCTCCTATCTCTAGCCTTAGTCAAGTCTATGATAATATCACTCTCAGCTCCCTCCCTCCCTAGCCCCCTTCCCTGACATATATTTGACTTTCTTTTACTCCGTAATATCTTTATTTCGGGAGGTGATAACTGATAAATATTAAATAGTACGGAGTAATACACCACCTATTATGATTCATGCATCAAAATTATGTTATTATATACTTGTACTGTTAGCATAAACTGTGTGTAGAAAACAAATTCTATGTTGTACGTATTTATCAATTGCCTTCAACTCTATATTTCTATTAAAAGGAAATGTGGCGGTCTTATATATGTTGGATCGGTTCAGTATGCCTTTAACCGCTTCAAAATATGTTGATTCTATTTTAACGAAATGGTTTTTAATTAATTAAGTAAGTATTAAAAGTCGACGATAAAATCGATTTGGTTGTTGGGGGAATGGGGCCATGGGGGCATCGAAAAGTTTTGCATTTACGACTGACTTTTAATTACTCGTATTATACAGGTGGAATAATCAATATTTAATCCGGTTTCCCACACATTTTTAAGTTTAATTAATTAATGTTGATCAGGTTGATAGATACAACACTAAAAATGATTAGGACAACACACTGTACAGCAGTCACAGCTTGCAGTACAACTCATTAGCATACTTGTGGTGTTGGAATCAAAATTATGTGGGGTATTTTTCACCTCCCGTTGTTCAGAAAGGGAGCAAAATTTTTACAAGGAATTTTTTACTTGTTACAAGGAAATATGACTTTAATATTCACAAGGAACCTTTCATTTACCTGTAGGAAGTACTCCGTAAAATATTTCATGTAAAAATCATCTCCCGTTCAGAAATGAACAGTAGTTTCAGTGATACAAAAAATAAGTACTTAATTAATAAGTTTTTTTATCATCAGATATTCAGACGTAAATGCAAACTTTTCATGACCAAGTGTCCAAGTCAATCCCCCAACAACCAATTATCGATTTCATTAATAATTTTTTATTTCTTAAATGAACCAACATATCTTGAAGCGGGAAAAATTTATTAAACCGATCCAAAATACAAAAAGCTACACATCTGTTCTTATAACCGCTTCAATACAGCGCCTTCAATATAACTAGTATAAAGTTGAGCGCATAACCAAACAGCAATAAACCCATTCATTTATTCATGACATGACATATTTCAATCAGAATAAAATGAAAGAACGATCAATATATATGCAGCAGTCTCTCTTCGCTCTTTTTATTGTCAGATCTCTTTTACATGATCATGATCATCGTCTTGATGTTCATTTTCATAATAATTTCACGGCCGCTATTTCTCTGTTTAAATGCTCCATCTCCGTAGACGAAATCCGTCTCGGAGTCGGTTTTAATTGAAACCCTAATTGGGCAATCCACCATAGGAGCTTTGTGTTTGATTGCAAAGACTACACACATCCTCGACCACTTAGTTCCTGGTGTTCAGTCCAAAATAGGGAGGTTGACAATCACTGATGATCTCGTTGACGGTGACGGATGATCTCATTGTCAGCCGGGTATATATGATTTTATATGATAATACTGGTGATCGTCGATACACAAAACGAAGAGGCGGGCTTCAAAAGAGTTCAAAAGATAATACACAAGGCGAAGAGGCGGGCTTCAAAGGAGTTCAAAAGATATTATTATATTATCTTATAAATTTATGAAAATATATAATTTATGTTATTTCTTTATGCTTGTTGGAACTTGGATTTTAATCATAAAAGGAGATATTGTGTCCTTATAAGTACTTAATTAATAAGCATTCTTAAAAGAACTCACCTCATATATATATAACGGGATCAAAAAAGAAGAAAAATTAGGTGGAAAAGAGGGAGAAACAATATAATACAATATTTTACATACTATGATTCATTTTTTTATTATTATAATTCATCAAACATTGTTACAAGTCATAAGTCTGTTAGATAGGTCAACGTTAGTTGTTTTTTTACATTAATACTTTTACGTATATGAATGTGGATCGATCAAAGTTGTTTTTTTACATTCACACAAATAGGACGTCGTGTTTCCCATTTTGAGGTTATTATGTTGATATTATATGTTTGAATTCTTCATTTTCCCCTCTTTTTAAAGGGTATTCCCGTTTTTAACAGGCTCCCTCAGGTTGGCCAAGCTTTTGCTTGTGATGTACGCGGCCTAACTGTTACCGTGGCCGTTTTCGAACCTTCTCGTGGCCACCCCAAGATCTTTTTGCTTCTAGTGAGGTTTGAACCTGAGACCTCTTATAATAACGACTTATATTACTATATTTGTTATTAAATATATAGATTTCCGAGTGATAAACTATTTTAGTTTAATAATTGAATAGTTTTACTTGTAGTAATAATTGATTAAATGAAAAAACCTTTTAACCTTTTATCTGATAAAAATCAATTAATTTATATTTTGTTAACTCAAGGGTGTGGTATCGGTGTTTTGGCCTTTGGGATAGTGTTCTGGAGAATGTTGAAAGTGAGGATTTTGTGGTGTGGTGAAACTGAATTCTCAGTGTTCTGGAGTTTTTTATTATTAATTGTGTTTAAAATTAGAAGACAATAATTTCTGTTGTATTATTATTAATTATTATTATTATTATTATTATTATTATTATTATTATTATTATTATTATTATTATTATTATTATTATTATTATTATTATTATTATTATTATTATTATTATTATTATTATTTCCGTATTATTATAAAGTTTCGAAGGTGAGGCGGTTTAAATAAAAACCGCTCCAGAAAAAAGTAAATATATAAACCGTAGAAAGACCCAAAAAAAGTGACATCAGTTTCTCGATCAAAACCTTTCTAAAAAAATTATTCCGTAACATTTGTTAACATTATTAACATGCAATATATGGCTTCTTCCGGAGATGAGGTCACTAGCACCATGAATGTCAGCGAACAGGAACGTCATCGTATCCGCTCAAAGGTGTATACTTTGATAGATGTTGATAATGAAATGATCGAAGAATTGCAATATCAATGTACCAAGATTACAAGCACGATAAAAAAGATCATGAAAGAACTTCAAAAGACCCGCAAAATTAAAGAGCCTTCCACTGATGAGGTTGACTATAAGGAGCAACTTGACTATAATCTTAGGTTTTACGTGAATCAGAAGGAAAGGATTGTAGCACAAATTGTTCGGTTCAACCAAAATGTGGAACAAAATGAAGTTTTTAATGACTTGTTGTAATCATGTGTAATCTACATGTATATCAAATGAATTAGCAAGTTTTTCTTTCTTTTATGAATCTGCTTCTCTTATTGTTTAAAATATATGTTACTCCGATCCACCGTGTTATCATTTCATCGATCTAGTATTATTCTATTAGTATTATTATTCATCAATATATTATCATGAATATATATATATATATATATATATATATATATATATATATATATATATATATATATATATATATATATATATATTGATAACAAATACGGAGTATTAATTTATGAGAATCAAATTCCGCCAGTTTAAAGTACGTTTTTTATTAAAAAATTATGTTGGAGCGGTTATATATGACGTAAATGAAGCGGAGTATTTTAATAAAATATTAATGCTTAATTAATTCGTGTATAAGTATTCTAGTGTAATATGAAGCGGTGTATTTAACACAAAACCGCGTGGTTAAAAGTGGGATTTGATTTGGTGGTTGGGCATTTAAGAGTCCATTTAATTTAATTTCTCATATGTTGTTGACTTGTAGTAGGCCGGCCTATAAGTTTCCTTTAAGTGTAGGTCATTTACTTTTTTGGGGGGAGGATATATATTTAGAATTTATACGTGTAGTATAAAAAATATTCTAGATATTTAGAATGTTAATTGGAGCGGTCTGACCATTTACTTTTTTTGGGGGAAGATGTTTACAATATTATGCAAAACCGCTTCTGGCTACATATATCGGTGTGGTAATTGTACGTTTGACAACATTTGTATAAATTCGAACAGATAAAAATATTTTGGCAAAACTCTTCGGCCGGCCAGTTTCCACAATAAATTAAAACAGGTATAGTTTAATGGAAGAATCTTCTGGGTCTACAGAACCACCCTCTAAAAGAGGGAATACAGCGACGCATCGATTCCGAGTGTATTCCGAATTGTACACCAATTGTGTGAAAGAAATGCTAGATGAGGATAAAAAACAAAAAGAAGAAGTAGTAAAGACGATTGATAAAATAAATCATTCAATTTATGATAAACAACAAAAGATTCAGCATATTTTTTTGAAAGGCAAAAGATTCAGCATATTGAGCGACGGAATATGATGATTCATATAATTGAATCTTCATATATGGAATGTCTACGTGGATCTATTGCCGAAGAAAGAAAGTTACTCGAGAACTGCGAAAAGATGGTGGAGACACTAGATCGAATGATCGAACATAAAGAAAAGTGGATTAATGATGAACTGCCTAGTTTAGCGGATAGTTAATTTTCAATTTTGTGTATTTGTTCTTTATTCATATTGTTCTTACTTATTGGATAATAGAATGACTTTAGCTTAAAACCGATATATCATATCGCTCCTACAACATGTATCGTTCATTTTTGAGTACTAATGTACTAGCTAGCATTACACCCTTGGTAAAATTGGTGACGGAGGATGGAGGTGCGAGTAACGATTTTAAAATAAAAACGTAAATGTAAATATATTGAAGATTTATTGAATAATGCTTGTTGTTAGTCCCTGTTTAACTTAATAAACAATCGTATATAATAAGCCTTGAATATATTATTGAGAAGTTGCGGAATCACACTCAATAATATTAAGAAGATCAACGAATATGAATTAATATGATGAACACAATAATATACCGAAAGCTTCAATCTTATTAATGATATAAGACGAATACACTTGATGTATTAGGGTTACAGAAAACCTTGAAACTGCGCAAAATCTTAACCTATCTAGGTCTAAAGGATCTCTATTTATAACACATAGAGTCCTATACAATCTCCTACGAATATGGAATAAAATAACTTCCATAACCGACTCATACTTATCACAAAATCATAAACAGTTGTAACTACCATTCTGAAGTAAACAGTTGTAACTGTTACACATTCAGTGGTAACTGCTTCAATTGTAATATAAGACTAAGTACAAATATATAATCAGTGTTAACTGCTACATATATAACTAACAGTTACAGATACATAAGCAGTTTTTAACTACTTACAGACACATAACTATCAGTTGAAATCTATCTTCTATCAGTTGTAACACTTGTCTTCTCTTCAGATTTCTTCTATCAGTTGTAACTTCGTAAAAACAGTTGTATCCTTCATCATAAACAGTTTTAATCACTTGTACTCTGTCTTCTCTTCAACAGCTTCAACTCAGAAACAGTTTTGACTCAACAATCTCCCCCTAAACTTAATCTGTCCTTCACAGCATTAAGTTTCTTCTAATCCTCCATTATGAGCTTCACAAAATTCTTTCAAAACCGTCAGTCATTTCTTCTCTTTCTCCTATCTATCTCCTCTTTCTTATGAATCTGATTCAGCACCATATATACCAATTCCAGAGCTACATCATCTAAAACTGCAGCTTGTAACCTTGCATTTCTCATGCCCATCAAAAATCTCAGATTTATATCATAAAATCTATCTGTCAACAACCACATAAATACGGCATCATCCATAACAAACTGATGTACTCCAGGTTTGGCATGATAAATCCAATTTCTGACCTTGCTGAAAGTAGTAAACTGAAATGGAAACTCTTCTGGTTCAAACATAGCCTTAATCCAATGCCATGTAACCTTCTCAACCAGAATATCAAACTTCTTCAAATCTAAATCCTTCTCCATCCCAATCTCATACATTCTTACCAAATCAGCTCTACTAATCCTCTTTATCAAATCCCTAAAAGATCTCCTCCAAGATACATTTCCATCTGCTCTTTCAATTTTAATCTTGTGAATCTTAACAGGATTGACAAACTGCTCAATAGACCAATCAATGATACCAGGCAAATCAACATTAATTACCTCAGATTCCACTGGTTGTAACAGAATAAACTCCTTCAATTCATCAACATTCCTTTCTCTATCAGGAATTTCATCCAACTCTCTTTTCTTTCTTTCAATTTCATCTTTCCTTCTCTTCTCAGCTTCTTCCTTTTCTCTCTTTTCCTTTTCTTCCTTTTCTTTTAATTTCTTTTCTTTTTCAGCCATTTTCTTTTCCTTTTCTGCTTCTTTCCTTTCTTTTTCTTTTCTCTCAATCACTTCAGGATTCATATCATCCGTATCCCACACATTCTGCAATCTTTCCAAAGTCATCTGTTTCAATGCATTCATAGGAATATACCCACCTTTTAACTTTGCAATCAAGTTCTTCCTCATCTGAGCTTTTGTTGGTGGTTTTGCAGCCTTTTTCTTTCTTGCCTCTTCTGCTTTCTTTTTCTTAATTTGATCAACAAGATACTCAATATCATCCTGTTTCTGCTCTTTCAACAAATATTCATCCCATTCTGCCACTTGTTCCTTTGTCATTTTCACAAATTTTCCTTCCTCAATCTCAACATCAATCAAGTCCTCTGCATTGAGCTCAGCCTGTAGTCTTTGTGCATATTTAGTATCATGAGCAGTTACTTCAGGTGGCACTGGTTTTTGCTTTTTCTTCTTTGGTTCTTCTACCAGTTTTCCCTTGCCCTTATCTTTTGGATCAATCTTTGGTAGATCCTTCTTCTGATGAACAGGAGCTGCAGCAGGTTCTCTGATCTGAAATCCAGGCAAAGATGGTTGTGTAGATGTTTTCTTTGGTGTTTCAACCTTCTTCCATGTTCCTGTCATCTTAGCAGTTTTAACTGGAATGCTCTTCTTTCTAGTTTTCTCAGATTGTTGTTGAACATCAGTAGCATCAGTCTTTTCTGTTTCCACTGCTATCTCTGGTTTATTTACCTCATCACCATCATCATCAATCTTCAACTCCTCAGTCTTATCTGCCATATCAACTTCTGCAGTTTTATCCACTGACCCAATAACCTCAGTATGTTCAGATACATTTTCATCTGCCACTGGTTCATTCTGTTCTGTTTCCACTGTCTCATATACTGACTCATTCATTTCTGGCTCTGTTGGTGGTGTTGGTGGTGTATGCACAAACTCATCATCTTCTGGTTGTTCCATCTCTATTTCTTCATCAACCTTCTCATCATCATCCACCACCTTGTCATTCTTATTCATTTTATCACCCAAGTTTGTCCAGACCTTCTCCCCCTTTTTGAAAGCATTTTGTGGAAACTGATAAGCATCCTCAGGTTCAGAAGTATCATGAACCACATACTTCCTTCCTTTCTTCAAACATTCAATAACAATTAATTCCAACTGCCGCACTCTCCTCTGCAACTGAGCTACAATGTCATCCTTAGCTCTATTCTTCTTCCTCTCCTTGACAAATTTTGACCATACATAATCAATCATTGCCGTCAATTCATTGTTAGTTCTAGCCTCAACACCTTCAGGATGTGAATCCTTTGATGAATCATTGACATTATCGAACTCTGACTCATGCCTAGCATGATCATCAAAGTCCCCTTGTTTCTTGGTACTGGGACCACTAGGATCATCTACAGGTGTAGAATCATGTCCAAGTGTTGCCTCTGATTGGGTCTTATTGATGTTACTTCTGTCCTGCTCTGCTACTGGGCTAGAAGCAGTAGAAGCAGCCCTCTCAGAATGATCAACCTCCTCCTCATTGATCATCTGCTGTGATGAATCATTTGACTGAGACATCTGAGCAGCAGCAGCCTCAGATGTCTGTTTTCTAGCCTTTTTGGCTTTAGTAGATTTAGCTGTTGTGGTCCCTTGTTTTCTTTTAATACCCCCAGCTAATGTGGGTTGAGAAGTGGTGGGTGGAACCATTCTCTCAGTAGCTGGTTCAGCTTCAGTTGGTGGTACTGATACTGTGGCGGAAGGTGCAGGAAGCATAGTAGAAAATAATGCTGTAACCTTCCCAGAAAATTTAGTATCTCTCTTCATATTCTCACATGTTGACCCAAACTTAGATGATTCAGATTTTACACTCTTCTCACTATCAGATGTCCTATCACTCTGATCATCTTCCTCAGTCCAATCACTAATTTCACCTTCTACAAACAACACATTATCAGATAAAGTTTTAATTGGATCAACCTTTTTAACCTCATCTGCCATTCCTCTTTTAAGTGAATTGATATCAATTTCACTTTTAGGAGGAAAATAGGTGTGATTATAAGGTGGAGGTACATTATTGTACCATAATCCAGTCTTAAGTTTATCATGAATCTGTGAATAAATGAGTTTATTGACACTCTTTGAAGCATGTTCTAATTTACTTACATCAAGTCTTATACTATCTCTTTCACATGTGACCTCAGTAAGTTTCTTAGACAACAATTCTACTTTATCCTTACACGTGTCTCTCTCCCACCTAGCATATTCAATGTCATATTTAAACTGTGTTGCATTGACTTCATATGCCTTTATTTGATTTTCCAGATTTTCAATGACTACTATGATTTCCCATCGTTTTAGTTCCTCACACACTTTTATATTATGATCCCTATAATGTTTAACAGTTTGTTTACAAACAGCATAACATAATTTATTTTGTACCTCAGTAGGAACTTCTGACTTTTTGTCAGATTCTGCAATGGCCATGAGACATTGATTCTTCACCACATGTTCTTCTTGATCACTCCAGTCCCATCCACAGCCATCCATAGACACCAATGCATTTGCTGAAGCACCCTGAATTGGAATGTTTCTGGTTTGAGTTCCATTGCTTCCAGCTCTCTGACCATTACCATTATGCTCCTGCCTAGGATTTCTGCATTCTCTAGCAAAGTGTCCCATCTTGTGACAGTTGAAACACTCAATCTTGCTCTTATCAAACCAATTTGCATCATTCCTCTTGTATGCAAAGTTGTTCCTACCAGTCCTCTGCATGAACCTTTTTGCTCTCTGAGTAATCAATGCAATTTGCCACTTAATGTCCATCTCCTCTAAATCATCACCATCAAATTGTTCCAGATCTTCATTAGTAAGTGAAGAGTTCACATTACTTGCAAAGAAGGATTCTAATATCTGATCATTAGAACTATTTGATGTTGATCCTGCTCCTCCTGAAACATAAGTAGAACCCATTTGACTTGATTCTACCTTTGTTCCAGTCATAGACATAAAAGCAGCATTGTGACTATACCCAGTTGCTTGCTTCTTACTTTCCACCTCAGACTCAAAGTTCCTCAGATCATTGTATATATCTTCTAATTCCTTAACTTCAATATCTGAGCTCTGCCTCAATCCAACAGTGTAGATTGTCCATTCATCACCTAATGATCTTAAAAACTTTCTGTTAAGATCTTCTTTGTCAATCTTAACCTTGTGATTTTCCAATTCTCCAACTAATTTAGTAAACCTATCAAAGGTTTGAGTTAGAGTTTCAGTTTTCACATGGCTAAAATTCTCAAATTGTTGCTTTAAGAGAGATCTTTTATTCTTTTTGGTGTTATCATTACCACTAAATCTCTTCTTAATTGCCTCCATTAGTACATTGGGATCCTCACAAGAATCAAATCTACTCTGATGCTCATTAGGAATGGATAGCAACAGAGTACTAAGAGCCTTGTACTCAGTAGATCTGATCTTTCTCTCTGCATCAGATGTTGGTGGTGGTCTTGGCTGCTTTACACCATCACCATCAAGAGTTACTGGTATACCATTAACAACAACTTCCCACATCTGATAATCTGTGAGAAGCATGTATTGCCTGATTCTGACCTTCCATAGGTCAAACTCATCAGGTTTAAGCATTGGAATCTTTGTTGCTTGAATTCCTTCATTACCTTCAGTCGCCATTGAAATCAAAACTTAATATAAAAACTAAACCTCAGATACTAATACGTATAATCCCAGATCTTCCTGTCTTCAAAGCTTCACAAGCTCTGATACCACTTTGTTAGTCCCTGTTTAACTTAATAAACAATCGTATATAATAAGCCTTGAATATATTATTGAGAAGTTGCGGAATCACACTCAATAATATTAAGAAGATCAACGAATATGAATTAATATGATGAACACAATAATATACCGAAAGCTTCAATCTTATTCATGATATAAGACGAATACACTTGATGTATTAGGGTTATAGAAAACCTTGAAGCTGCGCAAAATCTTAACCTATCTAGGTCTAAAGGATCTCTATTTATAACACATAGAGTCCTATACAATCTCCTACGAATATGGAATAAAATAACTTCCATAACCGACTCATACTTATCACAAAATCATAAACAGTTGTAACTACCATTCTGAAGGCAAATCCCACATCGGCCATGGACATGGGAGATCTGAAGACTTATAAGGGAAAAAGTCATCCTTATACGACACAACGCGTTTTCGGCCCACAGTGGAAGTAGATTGCACGAGAACGTCGTGGTTAAGCGTGCTCGTGTGGGGGAAGCGTCCAGGATGAGTGCCTCCTGGGAAGTGGAAGTGGTGGTCGCCAAGAACAAAGCCGTGCGTCTGCAGGCAAAGCGGACAATATTGTGCCGTGGTAAAGGGCAGTTACATTGGGGCTTATAAGGATAATATCATCCTTACATGACACAACACATTTTGGGACCGTAAGGGTAGTAGATCCCGTGAGAAAACTACAGTTAAGCGTACTCGAGCGTGGTAGTTCCAGGATGGGTGACCTCATGGATAGTAGTGTGGTCGCCAAGGAAAAGTCGTGCGCCTGCGGGCAAATCGGACAATATTGTGTCGTGGTAAGGCGGGATGTTACCGTAATGTTAGATGTTGGTGGCGCGACGAGTAGGATGATAGTAGTGGGGTAATTAAGGAAGTCAAATGCTTGTGCTTTATGGTTATAATGTTGGACGCTAGTGTTGTAGGAAGTCACCATGTGTTTAATTTTGTGGTGATATTAATATGGCGTTTTTGTCATAGTGAATCGAAGTAGTGAATGTATACGTTTGAATTTATAAACAGTCAAGATGGTGTTGCTTGCTTATGAAATTCGGACATATAAGTTTTAGTGCACGAAAAATTTGCAGGACCACACGAGAACTTCCAAATAGCTGATCAATGTACTTCCACTAAACGTTTAACTTTATAGTTCTCACGCGTCCAATGACCTTTTTGGCCACAATAAGAGCGTTTGTGATGTGTAACATGAGTTTACCTTATACACCCAACACGTACCTCTCGTGTCCCCAAAAATCCTTAGGGAATTTTTAGATTCAACTTGTCATTATAAACCTTAAAATATCGAAAAATAGACAATGGAAATAGGAGGTTGCCAGCTAATGCATGTTGACCACAATTATTTTCAAATCGTCACCAACTAATGTGGGATAAGCTAAATGCCCACAAGTCATAACCCCATTGAGACACATCGTCTTCCTTGTAACTTTATAGTTCTCACGGGTCCAATGACCTTTTTGGCCACAATAAGAGCGTTTGTGATTTGTAACATGGGTTTACCTTATACACCCAACACGTACCTCTCATGTCCCCAAAAATCCTCAGGGAATTTTTAGATTCAACTTGTCATCATAAACCTTAAAATATCGAAAAATGGACAATGGAAATAAGAGGTTGCCAGCTAATGCATGTTGACCACAATTATTTTCAAATCGTCACCAACTAATGTGGGATAAGCTAAATGCCCACAAGTCATAACCCCATTGAGACACATCGTCTTCCATGAGGTTTTCATTAATATATATCTTCCTGAATGGCACATGAGTCCCTCGATCTCTGTAACAAACCGTCCCACATCGAAAACTGATAACAAATTGGAGCTCTTTATTAGTCTAAAGTTGTGTCTAATAGTTACCTTCCACTATAGTTTTTCGTTGAAAGTTGAAAATATCCGGTTAGTCGCTGCTTTCGACTTTAGGGGCATTACATCTTAAGCATGCACATCAATTAAGAAAACATAATCTATTTGATTCTTTATTTTAGTTAGTTTTCAAAAACACTTGCACTATATCTTACATGTATGTATGTATATAATAATAATAATAATAATAATAATAATAATAATAATAATAATAATAATAATAATAATAATAATAATAATAATAATGTTTAGAATATAATAACAATAATAATAATATTATTAATATAAATAAACCAAAATCCTATTGAGCAATCTGGACCTTTCAATGAAAATTTACAAGGTGATCCGACGATTTAGATTTAATTAAATAATTACACTTACCATTTTAAGTATTAAATTTAAATTTAACCCCAAATTAAGTATTATTAAATATATTAATTAAAACAAAATATTGAAAAATTACACAACTTATATATAGTTATATAAAATGAATTATTGAGTCTTACTCCGTACTTCTTAAACTTTGCAACAATAAAATAGCAATATGCTTTATATATATATATATATATATATATATATATATATATATATATATATATATATATATATATATATATATATATATATATATATATATATATTATAGATATATAGATCCATATCTATACTATATATAATTACTATATATAATATATATGCATTTGATAAAAACTAAAGCACCAAATTTCAAATTTTTTGGTTCCCCGCCAAACGTGGGCTAAAAAATCAAAAAGTTTCACTAGTAAATTGAAGCGGTTTGTTTATGGCGTGGCGGTTGTCTTTGTGATTTGAAGCGGGTATTGTTTTTAACCGCTTCAAATGAACTAAGGTTTTATTGGTGAAAAAGCACTTTTTGGTCTACATAGAGACAGAATACACTTTTGATCGCGATTTTTTGCTTCATCGTCTTCGGCTTCCTTCTACTTCTGCCACCACCGTATCCCCAAATATACACCGGTAAATCTAGATTAAAGTTTGTTATTGTAAACCCATTGCACTTTGGTAATTTTATAACGGTATAATTTTGCCGCAGCTCATATCCAAACGGTTGCATTAATTGCTAGGTTTTCCTATCTTGATCGGCTTTTGAACTGTTGTCATGTAACTCCGATTCATCCATTATTGGTGGTAGTTTGTTAAATATTGTAAATTAATTGTATTTTTCTATGTAAAAATTTTCTTTTAGTGTATGCCGGATTGAAACATATATTGATATATTTGTACATAATTTTTTAGGTAAATATATAATTTATATATAAATTTTTAACCATACAGGCATACACCACTAATGTGCATCAGTCTGTTGTTCTGTACAACAGTTTAATGCATAATTAGTGGTGTATGGCTAAAGGTTGGTGGTGTACAAATCACCACCCATATGTTATTGATTGTTGTGAGTACATACAAAAGGGAATGTTCTTTATGAAACAACACTTTTTTTGGTCCCCACCCTCAGCTCGTTATATATGCCAAAATTAATAGATATTGAATTCAATACTGATCTTGATGATATTTATGTAAAGATGTGGTCCCGTAGTTGTTGATTCTCCAATCCTGAACCTGTGAGAACACTCTAAGATATACCAGCAAAGACCCTATTCAATACTTGAGAAAGTGCATCCATAACTGTCTTATGTATTATTTATCCATGTGTTCTCCTGGTCTGTAGCTGGTTCTAATAAAGGGAAATATATATGTATGACAATTCAATCAGTGTCTTATTTGCACGTGTGTAATGTTTGCTATCCGTTTTGCGTAGTGTATGTTAGAGCATCTCCAATGATAAAGTCATTCCAAAAAATTTATACAAAAGCTTTTGCTCCAATGTAAAAAGCTTTCCAATAGCTTTTTTAAACCACAATGAAGGGTTAAATGTATAAATATTTGAGCTAAAAAGCTTTACCTCCAAAGGTTGATAAATCTCAACCTTTTAATCAAAAAAGCTTTTGCTCCAATGATTAAAAGCTTTATCAACCACTTTTTTGCACAAAAAAGCTTTACATAAACCCTTCGAGTTGCTCTTACATATTATCTACCAATAATATAAAGAGAAAGCATAAAATACTGTGGACAACTCAAACATTTACATATCAGCACAAAATAGTCTCAAACAGTTGACCTTTTCCTTCCCCATCCGCAACCAGCATGTTCATGACTTATTTTTTCCTACAAGGTCATCCCCATTTGCGTGCCCACCTTTCCATCCTTACTCTCCTCCTTCCTAACTTCTCTATTTTTAGATAAAAAATCAGCTATTAATTTTCCATACATTCATTCTAGAATTTATCTATTTCTCATTTATGCAAGTTAATTTTAGAATTTCAAGTACTTTCTCTAAACAGGGACTCAACATTCGTAATGAAGACTGCTGTATACAGGGGCCGACTTCAAATTTGTAAGTTTAAATTCTGCCTCACCTTATCTTAGTTGATTTTCACTTTTGCTGGGTTTCTCTTCTCTGACGTTTTTAGAGATTATTCAGTAAAATGTTGTGTGTGGATGTTTATATTGTCTTTGTATCCTTCAGGTTCTTCATGGACACCAATTTCAATTCCTGAATAAATAGCTCTTAGTAGAATATCTACCCAGGAATTATTAGCAGGTATGTTTCCATATAAAATGTTGTTACCTAAGAGCATGTGTTGGGATTCATTGTGGGAGTTTTTGTTTGGTTGAAGCTTTCGTTTATTTGGATTTCATCTTTTCACATCAAGTGTTTGATGTTTTGCCACTAAGAAATTTACTACAAATTAGTGGACTTGTTTTGTCTGACCTGTATAATACTTGTGATTAGTGCACATGAGTAACTGGATCTAATGATGGTGTTTATTAAGCTTCATTTCTTTTTAAAAGCATCAATGTACATGTTGAAAGTTATGTGGAGTTTACCATATGCGGTGAATATTACTTTGATTGAGGCGCGTCTGTTTGTGCTGCAGGAAAGTTTTGAATGTGTAGATTATGTGTACGAAGGACTTTGAGTGTTCTGTTAATGCCATGAAAGTTTTGAACCCCACTCATGGTAGAATAGCACGAGCTTTTTAAGTTTATAAAACATTATCTCAAACCGTAAGGTTCGTCGTCTAATTGTATTTGTCGCACCCCCAAAACACGTGGCAGTGGAAGTAGGAGGTGTCACGGGGGCGCCGACCAAATCGAGTATCATCACATAAAGTTACATCGAACGACCTCTAGTATGTTGTTTCCTGTGGGTAGTCCTACTGCATCTGTGAACCTGAGAATACACGCTAAAATTGGTCAACATAATGTTGGTGAGTTCATAGCTTTAATCTGTAAAGTAATAATGTAAACACATGATTTTCTTGTTGTAAAATAAAGTTCTGTAAAATAAAGTTCTGTAAAACAAAGTTTCTGTATAAATCAAGTTCTGTATACTATTGCCAATATCGTATTTGTAAATCACAAGATTTAATAGTTTGTATTGCTTTACCACAATATCGAAATGTTTATATTGCTTTACCACAATATCGTTTTGTATTGCTTTACCGCAATATCGTTTTGTATTGCTTTACCTCAATATCGTTTTGTATTGCTTTACCGCAATATCGTTTTGTATTGCTTTACCGCAATATCGTTTTGTATTGCTTTACCCCAATATCATTTTGTATTGCTTTACCGCAATATCGTTTTGTATTGCTTTACCGCAATATCATTTTGTATTACTTTACCGCAATATCGTAAGCGTAAATCAGCAGATTTAAATGGTTGTATTGGCCTTAGTGGAATAGAAATTAACTCATGAAATACGTATAAGTGTTTTCCTAGAAATAGTTCATAAAACAGTTCACATAACAGTTCATAAAACAGTACATGTATTCTCACCCCAAAACAGTTCAAACAAGTAAAAAGGGGCTATGAAACTCACCTGAGTTTAGCAAGCAGCTATCAAATAATCAAATAAGCAAGCAATGAGTGTATCCAACGTGCAACCTTCTAACACCCTAAACGTATAAGGTTGTATGTAAGTAGATGTCTTAAAGACCATCTATGTAAGTGGAGGGTTAATGTCCACTTAAGTCAATAATGTAGGTGGAGGGTTAATGTCCACCTAAGGTGTAACACCCCCAATTTAACAGTTTGCGGAAGCGATGTTTTGGGTGTTACTAATCAATGATCACAAGCACAAAGGATACAGTGAACGACTCTAAATGAGACGTTCGAAAAGTTATTACATTAATACATAAGTAGTTCAAAAATACAAGCTCGAGTTCAGTAAATTCCTAGAGATTCTAATACATAACAACTAGTACAAAAGTAATGTATAAAAATCTCCAAGCTTGTAAATGCATGCGACTCGAGCTAAGTAAGCTTATCCTGCTGGGCATCCCTACTGATGCTGTGTACCTGAGAAGCATTACTAAAACGGTCAACCAAAAGGTTGGTGAATCTCACAGGTTTGTAAGTAGGTAAACAGTTTGAACACACAAGTAGTATTTGTAAAACATAGCCAGCCAGTAATTAATGATCACAGGTTATGCTCATCATTAACTTAAAGTTTAATAAGTGGGTGGTTGCAGGTTATGCAAACCGTTTGATACAATCGCCATGAGCCACCATAGTTGAAGCTTAACGTACAGTAAATATCGGTACCCCCTCATGAATGTAATCCAAAACATTCATACGGAACGAGTAAGAAACGCCCGTTTCTACAGGAACGGTTCGTGGTAGTGCGTGCTACCCCGGGCGGGGATTGTCAGTCCCATATGGATCCATATACTAAAACTCGCGCTTATCACATAACTAACAACTATGATTCAGGAGGATTTCATTGGATTAGTCGTAAACTCATACAATTGGCGTATCGTTACTCTCGTACAGTATGTAAATCATGGCAGCAAGTAAGTTTTGTGTGTTCATGTAAAACAGTAATGCATCTCACCCCTGAGTATAAAACAGTAAAGTAGGGGCTGTGAGACTCACCTGAGTCTGGCAGACAATGCAGTAAGTAAGCAAGTAGTATCCCGAACTAGCAACCCTCAGCGTCCTAATACGCATAAGGTTTAGTAAGTAAATGGAATACTTGTAAAGTATCCATGCTAGTTGTTCCCAAACTAGTTAATGTCCGTTTGTTTGTTTGTACGTTTGTATTTGTTTGTAAATCGTAGTTTGTAGAAAAGTTGTACGGTCCGTTGGTATCGATGTGTAATAATAATTCCATCCATTATTATTATGTGTTCGTAGTAATTGTACAGTCGTAAAGTATACTCGTATAATCGTTTGTTTGTATTACAACGTGTAGTGTTTGCGTAAGTTCCAATGGGTTTAATCCCCAAAGGGTACGAGTGAAACCTCGTATAAGCTAGCGTGTATTCCCGTACGTAAGTTGGGTACAAGTGTAAGTTTGTTGGAGTGTAATCTCCTAAGTATTTCGAGTGTAATCTCGTGCGTGTGTGTGAGTGAAATCCCACGTTAAATTTAGTATAATCTTGTACGTATTCGAGTATTTGTGTATACTTCCAAAAGTATAGTATTTTCATGTATAATCGTATCGTATTTGATTTGGTTGTTGAAAAGTGATTTTTAAACACTTAGAATGTTTTTGGCCTCTGTTTTTAGGTTTTTGCGACACTAAATGCGACACAGCCCTTGTGTCACATGATTTATGCGACACAACCCTTGTGTCACATGGATGCAACTTAATGCGACACAATATGCGACACAACCCTTGTGTCACATGATTTATGCGACACAACCCTTGTGTCACATGGATGCAACTTAATGCGACACAATATGCGACACAACCCTTGTGTCACATGATTTATGCGACACAACCCTTGTGTCACATGGATGCCATGCGACACAACATGTGACACAAGCCTTGTGTCACATGAAAGTTTGGTACAGCGGCTGACTTCGTTTTTAAGCTCGGTTTTGGGTCAAACGACCTCGGTTTGACCCGAAACTTTTACACAAGTTCTAAAATGGCTAAATAACGTTAGAAAAATTGTCGTTTCGTTTTGGGCGGTCTCGAGATGTCGGTTTTCATTTAACGTCACTAAAACTAAACATACGTTCACTAATCTATTTTTCTAGGAAAATGGGAGCGTTTTGGAGGTAAACCTTCTTCACGAAAGTTGTAGGCAACGGAAAAACGAAGATTTCATGTTTAGAGTATATTTGCTAGTTTCGATCGTAGGATTTTATAAAAATTGCGAAAGGGGACTGTTTTCAGTGGTAGCTTTCGGTTTACATTTTCGAGTTCTAAAAACGAGTTTTAGCTTATGATTTGGACATTAACTAGCTAGATTATCAACTAGAGTAGTAAATAAAAGTATTTAAAAGAGTTTTAGTGTGTTGTTAACTTACAAGAGTCGGATTAAAATTCCGAAAAGATAGAAACGTAAAGGCTCGCGTGGTGATCGTTTTTGCTCCAAACCGTGTCACGATCCGAGGTGATTTAGTGGTGTTATTTGGTGGATGATGGTGGCGGTTTTGGGAGGTTTTTAGAGAGAGAGAGAACCGAGTAGAGAGAGGGAGGAGAGGAGATGGGAGGTTGAGTGAAATGGAAATGGAAGTGAGGTGGTAAGGTGGTGGTGTAAGAGTCAAGGGTATGGGGTGCCATATCCCCCCCCCCCCCCCCCCCCCCTTGACTGATTTTCGGCTGGGCCCCACCCCATGTGGGTGGGTTAAATTGTTCTCCCAAGTTTGCGTATATACCCGTGTTCGTTTCCCCGGTCGTTTAAACGTTAAAATGATTTTTATACGCGATTGAATATACGTTTTAAAATACGAAGTATTATTCGATAATTAAGATGAAGTATTTATCAAAATACTAGCTTTTTAAGTTATAAAACCTAACTTTGTCTTGTTTTGTCGGTTGGTCGAGTTTTCGGAGAGTTCGATGACGTTTTAATTAAAACGTACGTTTTCCGTTATATTATAAACATAATATAAAGTAATAGTCAAAGTAATTAAATAATTTCACATTATTTAATATTTGTTTTACCAACGTCCGTATGTTTGTACAATTGTAGTTTTATATGATTTGTACGAATCGTATACGCGTTTATATATATATATTCCATCCATACATATACATAATAAGTAAATAACGTATATAATCATATTTCATATTATATACAAGTAATAAACACGTAATTAGGAAAATTTTAAATTGGTCCAAATTTTGGGGTTGTTACATTCTCCCCTTGTTAATTAAATTTCGTCCCGAAATTTGTTCGAAGTAGTAATCGGTAGTTCTATACTAGTCAGGTAGCTACAATGTGTACTAGCAGCCTACAGTTGTAGGGTAGGTCCTACAGTGTTTGAAATTAAGTAATCGTTAAGTGGTAACGTACCCTAAATTTTGTTGCCTGATGGTAGTGGGCATTGGGCCTTGAGATGGCCAGCACTCCCACAGTTGAAGCAGAGTTTCACCTTGGGAGGATTCGTACTTTTAGGGTAGGATTTGCATCGACCGGTGGGTATGGTACACGGTCCTTCATGATGCCGAGTGCATCGGGAACAGAAAGGTTTCTTTCCCAAGTAATTTCCTGAAGAGTTGGAGGGAGTAATCTTCACCCTTTTTGCTGGGGGTGACGTACAGTCAGTGTCGGTATCCTCTTCAGTAGGAGTACTTTGTGAAGTTGGTGGTGAAGTAGGGTTTTCTAAAGCTATCAAACGTAGCTCGTACTCACGCATACGTATGTCATCTTGGAAAGCAATTCGTCGTAGGTCATCAATGTCTTCCCGTGCTTCAGTAAGTTGTTTTCGCAGCGAATCAATAGTTTGGTTAAGGTGGCTGACTGATTCAGCAGTCAAGGTTTCATCAACTGATGCTTTTGCAGCAGTTAGAGCAGCAGGAGGGGCAGGTGCTGCTGCTGATTCAGCGGAGTGTTCTGTATCACACTCGAGTTCGAGGAGGTAAGGAAACATCTTCGGTTCCTCACTGAGCAGTTCATTTTGCAGTGTAGGGTTGTTGACGAAGTGAGTTGTCATTTCCTACGAAATAAATGTTCTATTTAAGAATTTGCCTCAAGTAAGTGAAGTTATATTAATTTATCTGTTTAAAGTAACGAATAGCATACGAGCTCCCGGTCTCAACCAGTGTGAGATAATTGGGAAGGGAGTTTGGGTTACTGTATCTAAAGTGTAAGGCAAATTGTGTTGTCGGGATTTAAGTAGTCGGTCGTTTCCTAATCCTATTGTGTACTTAGGATCAAAGAAAACACACAGAATAAAATACAGTTATACATAAGTCATTAAGCGAGAGATTTATGAGAAAGCAGATTCGGGAGGTCAAAGAATAAGCGTACCCGGGTTGAGTAAATCACAGAGTCTCGGATTTGGGTCATCCTCCCTAGCGTTAATTACATAAGCTCTACTCTTCGTGTAGTTGGTTCGGGTTTTCAGCTTTGGGCAATCCTTCCTGAAGTGCCCGGTACCGTTGCACTCATAGCAGGTTTTGGGTGCAGGAGTATCAGTACCAGTGGGGTTGGTTCGACAGTCTTGGGCCAGGTGCCCGAATTTCTTGCACTTAGTGCAGGGACAGGAGCCGTTATTATGGCGGTTACATTTGGAGCAGTAAGGCTTGCTCCCCTTGTAAGCCTTTGAGTCATTGGAGTTGACGATTGCAAGCTTCTTGTCAGAGGTAGAGTTGGATGAGTGGGGACTCACTTCCCATTTGCGTTTGTTATTCGCAGACGGGGTTGAAGTCGAGCCACGGCGGACCGAATTTGCCGTTAACTCATGGGCCATACGAATGGCACTCTGAATGGTTCCTGGTTTGGATGAAGTAACTAAATCCTGTAGTCGCTCCGGGAGTCCATCAACGTACTTTTCGATCCTCTTGTATTCAGGATCAACCATGGATGGGCACAAAAGTGCCAGCTGGTGAAAGCGGTTGGTGTATCCGGTTATGTCATCACCCTGCATCTTGTGATTCCAGAATTCCATTTCTAGCTGTTTCAGCTCATCTCTTGGGCAGTACTCGCCCCTCAGCATAAGTTTCAGTTCATCCCACTGTATTTTGTAAGCCTCAGCAACGCTCACCGTCTGTGCATATGTGTTCCACCAAGTAAGGGCGATGTCAGAAAAGGTACTGGTGGCGAACTTAACTTTATCCTCTTCCTTGCAGTTGCAGATGAGGAACACTGACTCGATTTTCTCGGTCCAACGAATCAGACCAATCGCTCCTTCAGTTCCTGCAAAGTTCAGCGGTTTGCAGTTATGGAAGTCTTTGTAGGTGCAGGTTTTGGGTTGTGATCCATTGTTGGCAGTATCTTCGCTACCAGGAGCTGATGTTCGGGTAGCTAGAGCTTGAGCCACACTACGGGCAATAATACCCGCAACTTCGGCTTCAGTAAGGTTGAGTTGTCGTCGAGGAGGCATGTTCCTTGAAACAATAATAAAGAACATGTGAGGATTTGAACAAGAGTTATGATTGTTATGATGTAGGAAGTACAGAGAAACTACACCAAAGTTTGACACGTGGACAATTTAACAAAAGTAGTAGGATGGTTATAATTGAAATATAAAAGTTACAAAAGATTATAGGCGTTTACTGTTTACAAAAGTGTCAGGAATTTGAACATCCGGACGAGCAAGATAAGTTACAAAATGTGATGGAATTTTTAATATAACCATCGAATTAACGGTCCTAACTAAGACCTATTACATACACGCCTAATAGCTATTCACTACGGTCATAGCTATCGTCGGCCTATTCCTGATGTAGATTGTAGGGGTAGTAACGAGCTTCCAGCATGTCTTGATATTGTCGAAGGGTAGGATAAACCAAAGCATCTCCAGTAGCTTGTAGGTACATCCATTTGATCCATGTTGTTACTCGTTGATTCAGATGAACAGTGATTTCCTTCAGGTAGAGAACAGAGTCTCGGATCCGCTCAGGGATGGACCTTTGTAGAATCCTTAGCTCCAGTTCATAGGTTTTGCATTTCAGTTGTAGTTCCCAATTTCGGCCATCTAGTTCTTCAGCCTGATCTCTTACTCTTTCGTATTCTTCGATGTCGACGAATCCGAAGCCGTGATTTTCAGGTTCTTCCTCTGGGGCTATCTCCTCATCGAGGTACGTGTACTGAATTTGTTCGTCGTTAATCTGTTCGTTGTCTGACGTGTAGTCACATGACAAGAAATGTGCCATTTCCAGATGAGCGGTTCTACAAAATGGCAGGGAAGGAGTTTCAGCCTTCGGAAGTATGTCGGTATTTGTAAATTCATAAAAGTTGAGTAAGGGTAGAACGACGAGAATCGAGTTGTCGTTTGTTCGATGAAATTTTAAGGAATATTGATTTCGTAGTAGTCGAGAGAGAGTATCGTATCGGGGAAAGAGGCCTATGTATATATATATATATATATATCACATAACCGCCTAGTTCGTGTCTAGCACAATCAAGTAAAAGTCCCGGTTCTCTCGAGGTCAGAGTCAGCTAATGCATTCCGGTTCAACATAACCCCTTTCAGAACTCACATCATCTTCATTTAATTGTACATAGTTGATCAGGCTATGTTAAATTAAACTCGTATGCTGTAATTCCTGAACCAGTTATACCTAATGAGGAATACTGCCTAACGGTCATAGTCTAGGCCCACTAAATGCAACCTAGTTCACTATAACCTGGCTCTGATACCAATCTGTAACACCCCCAATTTAACAGTTTGCGGAAGCGATGTTTTGGGTGTTACTAATCAATGATCACAAGCACAAAGGATACAGTGAACGACTCTAAATGAGACGTTCGAAAAGTTATTACATTAATACATAAGTAGTTCAAAAATACAAGCTCGAGTTCAGTAAATTCCTAGAGATTCTAATACATAACAACTAGTACAAAAGTAATGTATAAAAATCTCCAAGCTTGTAAATGCATGCGACTCGAGCTAAGTAAGCTTATCCTGCTGGGCATCCCTACTGATGCTGTGTACCTGAGAAGCATTACTAAAACGGTCAACCAAAAGGTTGGTGAATCTCACAGGTTTGTAAGTAGGTAAACAGTTTGAACACACAAGTAGTATTTGTAAAACATAGCCAGCCAGTAATTAATGATCACAGGTTATGCTCATCATTAACTTAAAGTTTAATAAGTGGGTGGTTGCAGGTTATGCAAACCGTTTGATACAATCGCCATGAGCCACCATAGTTGAAGCTTAACGTACAGTAAATATCGGTACCCCCTCATGAATGTAATCCAAAACATTCATACGGAACGAGTAAGAAACGCCCGTTTCTACAGGAACGGTTCGTGGTAGTGCGTGCTACCCCGGGCGGGGATTGTCAGTCCCATATGGATCCATATACTAAAACTCGCGCTTATCACATAACTAACAACTATGATTCAGGAGGATTTCATTGGATTAGTCGTAAACTCATACAATTGGCGTATCGTTACTCTCGTACAGTATGTAAATCATGGCAGCAAGTAAGTTTTGTGTGTTCATGTAAAACAGTAATGCATCTCACCCCTGAGTATAAAACAGTAAAGTAGGGGCTGTGAGACTCACCTGAGTCTGGCAGACAATGCAGTAAGTAAGCAAGTAGTATCCCGAACTAGCAACCCTCAGCGTCCTAATACGCATAAGGTTTAGTAAGTAAATGGAATACTTGTAAAGTATCCATGCTAGTTGTTCCCAAACTAGTTAATGTCCGTTTGTTTGTTTGTACGTTTGTATTTGTTTGTAAATCGTAGTTTGTAGAAAAGTTGTACGGTCCGTTGGTATCGATGTGTAATAATAATTCCATCCATTATTATTATGTGTTCGTAGTAATTGTACAGTCGTAAAGTATACTCGTATAATCGTTTGTTTGTATTACAACGTGTAGTGTTTGCGTAAGTTCCAATGGGTTTAATCCCCAAAGGGTACGAGTGAAACCTCGTATAAGCTAGCGTGTATTCCCGTACGTAAGTTGGGTACAAGTGTAAGTTTGTTGGAGTGTAATCTCCTAAGTATTTCGAGTGTAATCTCGTGCGTGTGTGTGAGTGAAATCCCACGTTAAATTTAGTATAATCTTGTACGTATTCGAGTATTTGTGTATACTTCCAAAAGTATAGTATTTTCATGTATAATCGTATCGTATTTGATTTGGTTGTTGAAAAGTGATTTTTAAACACTTAGAATGTTTTTGGCCTCTGTTTTTAGGTTTTTGCGACACTAAATGCGACACAGCCCTTGTGTCACATGATTTATGCGACACAACCCTTGTGTCACATGGATGCAACTTAATGCGACACAATATGCGACACAACCCTTGTGTCACATGATTTATGCGACACAACCCTTGTGTCACATGGATGCAACTTCATGCGACACAATATGCGACACAACCCTTGTGTCACATGATTTATGCGACACAACCCTTGTGTCACATGGATGCCATGCGACACAACATGTGACACAAGCCTTGTGTCACATGAAAGTTTGGTACAGCGGCTGACTTCGTTTTTAAGCTCGGTTTTGGGTCAAACGACCTCGGTTTGACCCGAAACTTTTACACAAGTTCTAAAATGGCTAAATAACGTTAGAAAAATTGTCGTTTCGTTTTGGGCGGTCTCGAGATGTCGGTTTTCATTTAACGTCACTAAAACTAAACATACGTTCACTAATCTATTTTTCTAGGAAAATGGGAGCGTTTTGGAGGTAAACCTTCTTCACGAAAGTTGTAGGCAACGGAAAAACGAAGATTTCATGTTTAGAGTATATTTGCTAGTTTCGATCGTAGGATTTTATAAAAATTGCGAAAGGGGACTGTTTTCAGTGGTAGCTTTCGGTTTACATTTTTGAGTTCTAAAAACGAGTTTTAGCTTATGATTTGGACATTAACTAGCTAGATTATCAACTAGAGTAGTAAATAAAAGTATTTAAAAGAGTTTTAGTGTGTTGTTAACTTACAAGAGTCGGATTAAAATTCCGAAAAGATAGAAACGTAAAGGCTCGCGTGGTGATCGTTTTTGCTCCAAACCGTGTCACGATCCGAGGTGATTTAGTGGTGTTATTTGGTGGATGATGGTGGCGGTTTTGGGAGGTTTTTAGAGAGAGAGAGAACCGAGTAGAGAGAGGGAGGAGAGGAGATGGGAGGTTGAGTGAAATGGAAATGGAAGTGAGGTGGTAAGGTGGTGGTGTAAGAGTCAAGGGTATGGGGTGCCATATCCCCCCCCCCCCCCCCCCCCCCTTGACTGATTTTCGGCTGGGCCCCACCCCATGTGGGTGGGTTAAATTGTTCTCCCAAGTTTGCGTATATACCCGTGTTCGTTTCCCCGGTCGTTTAAACGTTAAAATGATTTTTATACGCGATTGAATATACGTTTTAAAATACGAAGTATTATTCGATAATTAAGATGAAGTATTTATCAAAATACTAGCTTTTTAAGTTATAAAACCTAACTTTGTCTTGTTTTGTCGGTTGGTCGAGTTTTCGGAGAGTTCGATGACGTTTTAATTAAAACGTACGTTTTCCGTTATATTATAAACATAATATAAAGTAATAGTCAAAGTAATTAAATAATTTCACATTATTTAATATTTGTTTTACCAACGTCCGTATGTTTGTACAATTGTAGTTTTATATGATTTGTACGAATCGTATACGCGTTTATATATATATATTCCATCCATACATATACATAATAAGTAAATAACGTATATAATCATATTTCATATTATATACAAGTAATAAACACGTAATTAGGAAAATTTTAAATTGGTCCAAATTTTGGGGTTGTTACATAAGGCTAGTTCACTCAACTAGTATGTCCAAGTATGTTTGTTCAAATATGTTTATCAAAAACAAGTACAGCCCATTGGTAAAAGTTTGTAATAATAATTCGTTTAGACATTATTATTATTAAGTTTGTTACGTTGTACATTATATATCGTGTGTTGCTAACAAATTATTTAGTTCGTTAAAATCTCAAACCGTAGGTCAAAGATGGTCAAACTTGGTCAAAGTTGGTCAAAGTTACCAACTAAGTCACCCAAACCCATTTTTGTTACCATTTTCCAAAAATAGTAAGTTTGTCGGTTTTTAGAAGTCGTTTTTGTTGACTTGGTCAAACCTACGAAACTTTCCCATAACCCTTAGATATGTTCAAAAGTCCCTAAAAGTCATTCTTTCTATTTTTAGCAAGCCCGAAAGTGTCGGTTTTTATGTTATAAAAAAAATCAGTCCACAATCCCAATTTTCCAGATTTTCACCTGTTTGTCCAATTTATTAAAAATACTTCTAGCCCAAAATCAATTAAGAAAAAATTTATAGATGTTCCTCACCGAGTTGGTTATTTACTGTAATTTTTCTAGATCCTCTAAAAATGTCTAACTATTTTTAAAGTTTATTTTTATCTTTAGTGGTCAGATTTGGACATACAAATGCAATCATCATTTCTGGGCAAAATCTACAAGGAATCACTAAGAGTGGTCAACATGAAACTTGTAGAAAACGAAATTTGTGAATTTTCGGAGGTGGTTTCAAGTCGTTTGGATCTGTATAGCTCGAGATATGGCCAAAACCATATGAATAAAGTTTCTGGATTTCAGAATAGATTATCTATGTGTTTTAACAAAATTTATTAAAAATATCAAATGAACTCATAAAAATATGGGGTTTGTGGGGTTGGAAAGATTATTTCTTGAACTTCATTTTTGACTATAAAAACATCAAATTTCATGAAGAAATGAATTTTACAAAAATTCGTGGAAGTAGGTATAACTTTCTGGATAGGAGGTTTTTGTTACATTTTTGTGAGTTTTAAGTTATGAAAAATAATTTTTGTGTAATATTTTGTTATAATACTTGTTGAGTGAACTTGTATACATGTGATAAGAGTAATTAGGAGTAAGAATGTTCCTTACAATGGTGATATTGAAGATGGAAGGCAGATTTGAGATGATGATGTCTTGTAGCCTATTTCTTCTTTGAAAAGTTCTTGAAAATGTGTATATTTATGTGGTGGTTGATGGTGATCAAGTAGTGGATTATGGTGGTGAGATGGTGGTGTTAGAGAGGAGTTTTAACACTGATTTTATCTCAGTGTTTTTGTCATAAAGAAAGTTAGAGAGAGTTATGAAAATGGGAGGTAGAGTGTAAGTTGATTAAAGTGAAGAATTGACATATTTGCATGTAATATGTGTGGTAGAAAAGGGAGGTGGAACATGGGGGCATGGGAGGCCGACCATGGGGCCCACAAATGGTCAAAAATCAGTTTAATTTTTGTCTATTAAGTTTAGGTTACGTATTGTGTTCGTTTACCAGTTATTTTTTGTTAAAACGTTAAATTGCGTAACGTTCTTTTGCGTCGTTTAAATTAACGATATATTTGAGATTAATTTTCATTAGAGTATTATTAAAATACTTTATTTTAGGTTACCGAAATATTTATCGGGTTTCGTTTCATTGCCGAATGCGATTTGCGCATTTTCGTTACGTTTTAGACGTTTTAGCCAAAACGTCTAGGTTTTTCGTGCATTATTTAAACAAAATAATAATATATGATAAATAACTTCTAAAAATAGATTTAAGTTATTTATAGAAATGTTTTCACCAACGTCGTATATTGTGTCAGACTCCGTCCGGTTATTTCTCGTAATTACAACTAATTACGTAAGCGTAATGTAATTCAGTTACGGGGGTGTATATTCACGTAAATATACAAGTAGTTACAAGTGATTACAAGTATTTAGCCTAATACTAAACTAAACACACGTAATTAGGGTTTCGGTTAAGTTTAAAAGTTAACCTAAATTGCTGGGTGTCACAGTATTGTAGGGCTAAATTGCTAAAAACACAAGAAAATGGACATCAGCAACGGTGGGCTGTGCTATGCACATCCTCAAAGGCTCCCTATACTCTTAATAAATTATAATGTCCGTAGTTAATTGCTCATTTATCATTTTAATTGTTAGCCAGTGTTTAGCGTACGTGTTAATATCATTTATATTGCACATGTTCTTTATAGGACATCAAATATAAACGACATGGCCGAAAAAGGTAGACTAGGGAAGGCAAAGGAAAATGACTACACTCCCGATGCAGACCATCACATTGAGTTCAACGCCCAAGGAGAACCTACTGGAGACAATAGGAACTCGGAAGAGCGGACACGGGCGGTGTCCAGTGTGGTGGGGATCAAAAAAGGCCCTTGGAACTCGGAAGGGTCAAAAGAGGAAAGCAATTGTTAAGATAGAGACAGACGTCGGTAATCTGGATGATGAACACATACACCTTTCTACAACTCGTGGATCACCATACCGGCCTGATGACGATGATGAGGTAATTGCCTTCTCTTTGCAAATATATAAATTTGTTAACTTAAGATATATATATTTGTTAACTGTGATCATTGTGAATTTGTGATCATTATGATCATTTTAATAGTGAACGCTTAACGTAGCCCATGACTTCCTTGAGGTCATGGGTTCGAATCCTGCCATGGGTATTATTTAAAATAAAGGTACCTACCACCAATGAAGCGCATGGATCACAATGTTAATGCTTAGTCGGTGCGAGTTTCGGCTTGGACGTTGTGGTATATGTGATGGAGGTGTTTTACCTGGGGATGTTGGACCTTGATGGAGGTATTTGTGTACGTCTATGCGTAGATCCATTTGGTATTATATTGTACTTCGTAATGTTTTATCAGCATAATTGTTCTATCATTTTGTTAGGTTGGTCCCGTTATGTCACAACACGACTTTGTGTATTATATTCTAATTCTATCCTATAAATTTTTTGGTCTTTATTTAGGTACTTGTATCTTTGCAGACCGAAGCTGCACTTTCCCTGCAACTGCGCGTTCCTTAATCCTCATCTAATCCAGGAAACAGTTTCCGACTCCGTTGTCATGAAGCACGTCACTGATGTGTTCACTGCTCACAGTGATAAGCATTTTTTCCTTGCTCCCTATTTCACAAGGTATGTATTATATCTATATATATTTGCTACTTACGTTGCCTTAATTATTATTTAAATCTGAAATGTTGAAACTTTTGGGTAGTAAACATTGGGTGCTTATCATTCTCGACAATGTCGAGCATCGCAGATACATAAATTCGCGGAGCATGTTCATGGGTAAGTATATATGTTTACTTGAATGACAATGCTAATTAGACAATTGTGTCAAGATCGACCTGGATCTTAACCAAAATTACAACTTAAACACACTAGCTTTGAATGATTAACAAGAAGTGGCGGAAACACACTTGTTAACAAGGAAGATAATTACTTGTAGCCAGTGAACAATAATATGAACAACAAGCTGCTCCCTTTGCACTCCCTCTGCTAACAACCTATTTGACTCTTCCTTAGTCATTCCCTTTGGAGCATGACTACCAGACCCACTAGCTCCAGTGAACATATATTGATCGTCCTTCTCTTGATCATCATCACTGTTTGAGCTTGAGCTAGAAGATGAGACAACCCGAGCTCTCCCTGCCTTTACCAATCTTGAGTAAGCTAGGTTCATATGAGTACACCAATTTTCTGTGAGAATGAAGGAACCGCTAGGAATGCACCACGTGTCACTACATTCTCTTTCCTCCACGTTTTTAAAAATTAAATATCTCTCAAACGCTAAGTCTAAAAATCACAAAGGCTTCTTTCAAGTTACTTCCATTTAAGAAATCAATTATTCCATAAAAATCCTCTGCTCCTTGTGTTTCGAGCAGATAAGCTAACAAATTGTCAGTGGTTTTTGATCGGATTTTAACTTGAAATTGATATCTCCAGCAGTACTTGAAATTGATAGCTCCAGCAGTACTAACACACTTAGAATAATTTTCATTCTCCATCACTGTTCATTCTTACCCAACAAATTGTTTCTTATAACTTGTAGTTAACTTCACACTACTGAATTTTCAGGAGAGAATGCGAGAATTGGCAATGGAAGATAGTGTTGGTAAGCATATAATTAATATACTGTGAAAAACATGATATATGCAAATTGATCATAAATTATGTGTTAAACTAACTTTGTGCTTCAAATCAGTGTCCTCAACAACGAGACAGTTGGGAATGTGGGTATTACGTAATGATGCATATGCAACAATTCTTTATGAGTATGCAACCATATTTCCCACAAAATGTAAGTCCATAGTACGTAATAATCTCTGTAATGCATTAACCTCGATCTCTTTTTTATGTTTTAATTTGAATCTATTATAGGCTTGGAGCGACTTGTCACCTTATTCACCAAATGATTTGGACAAGTTGGTAATTGAGGGCACAATTGAATTTGCGAAGAGGTATAGTACATTCTTGACGATCAGAACAAATAAATAAACACATTTTAAGCATTTTATTTAGGTTATTTTTATAGTTGTACATTATATTTAGGTTATATTTTAGCATGTTTTATATGTTTAGGTTAGATTTTACTTTAAATTATTTGTCATTTGGTTATTGAATTCTGCTGGTTTTGGCATAAATGTAGTCTACTATTTTGCATAGGAAATCAAGCAATTAAAAAACCGCCACAAATGTAATGATGAAAACCGCTACAAGAAATTTATTATTGTTATTTTTTTTAAATTACCATTTTTTTTTAATATTTCAATTAAAAAACCGCCACGAAAACTAAGTAATGACGACGCTCCAATTACACAATTTTTTATTTCTTTTCACTAGAACCGTTCCATATGTATCTCTATTTACCGCCTCAATAGAAATCACTAAACCGCTTCAAATATCTATTATTCCCGCCAATTTTGTTACTTTTTAACCGCTTTATATGTTCTTTTACCCGCTCCTAGTGGTACAATTTATAGCGGTCGTTTGACCGCTTTAAACAAGTTTCCACTTTTCGTGGCGCCGGCATCAGGGGCGGGCTGTTCACCGCTTCAGATGGCCTTTTTCACCGCCATATATACCCGTTTTTGTACTAGTGAACACCGCAGGGTCACACCGATGAGCACAACCGAACAAGTAGTGTGATACTATAATTAGATATTTGATATCGTTCATTTATGTGAAATGAATAAGTTGGTCAAACACGATTAGAACATTTATTAGTATAAATAATTAAGTGTAATTATTTATTTAATAAAAGGATTTATTTTATAAATAAATTAGTTAGTTTAATTATTATTAAACTGCAAGGTTCTAATTGTAAATTGATAGGTTTGGGAATAGTTTAATAAATAGTAAACTAGAGGGATTGAAAGAGTAATTAGTTTTAACTTGTTGGACAAGTTGAACTACAACTATAAATAAAGCTCTAGAGTTTCATTTGTTAGTTGATAATAACCCTAATTCTCTTCCTCCCTCTCTCCCTAATCGATTTCCCTCTCCCTCCCTTGAGCTGAAATCGGCCAACCCCACAAGGGGTTCTCGAGTCCGCGATTTGATCGTAACTTGCTTGATTTCGTGTTAGGGTTTTAGTATACACACTTAGGTTTCTACCAACCGTTCAACCGTGAATCAAAGGTGGACACCTAGCGTATCCCGTGGTTAGCCGAATTCAAGAAGAAGAAAAAGAAGATCAAGATAAGTCGACTTGTACTTTGGCAACGAGTAGAAGACTAGATATCTTGCCGAGCACTCGATGTAAGTTTGTTTTAATTAAAGTGTTAATTAATTTTTACATGTTTTATTATGAAAATTATAGATCTTGGCTAAGGGTTTAATTTAATGAGATTAAATATTTTTATAACGCTTTTGCATATTAATTGTATTAATTGTTAATAATGATTAAAGTTTTATAACGTATAATTCTATGAAAAACCCTTCAGTGGTATCAGAGCCATATAATTTTCTAATAGAACTGTAAATTAGTCTTCTTGTATGCTTCTTTTAAATTATGTTTTAATTTTAATTATCTCTTTTTCCACCTTTCTTATAAATCGGTAAATCCGTGTAGTTTGTTAAAATTGTTTAAACAACGCGTTAAGTTTGTTATTCGCGATTGATCCGAAACATGATGTGATTTGGTTGTACCAAAATTGCTCCAAGGTTTATGAGAAACCTTGTTGATCGATTTTAGGTATATGGTGTTAAACACCATAACCAAAATCATACATTGTTTCGTAGATTAATGGTTTAAACATTTAACCCGAAAACTAACGGTTAAATCTTTCTTGTTTTAAGGTAATATTAATTGTATTATTATGACTCATGCAAAATCGTTTTTAGGGTTTACATAACCCCTAGGAAAATCGATTTTGGCATAAGTGTTAGGTATTTTATATCCTAACTAAGTGTAGTACAATTAGCAATTAACTTAATAAGCCAAGAAATCGATATAAGGGTTTTTTTTGAAACCCATAAAAATCAAATCTTTAATCCATTGATATGATCAACTAGGTTTTATGAAAATCTAAGCTTAAATTGATTTTTGTAAAGGTACGAGACCTTTAGCAAAATCAATCTAGGGTTTTTAATTAAACCCATGGATTAGTCGATTTTGGCTAGGATATTTTTTTATCTTTTAGCAAAATCGAGATTAGGGTTATTAAACCTTAAGATATTGATTTTGGAATAATAAGAGAATTATTAGAAGAATTGTGATAAGGTCCGTAAAACATTCATCTAATCAAAATCTAGGGTTTATGAAACTTTGTATGATTTTGATTGGTGAACTTGTACAAATTAGGTTTTATGTGAAATCCTAGTTTTGTATAAATTAATGTTTTAAGTAAACCTAATTAAAACTAATGTCACTTAAATAAGTTAATATTTTGAAAACACTAAAGTAATGGTTTTAAAAAGGTTTAAATAAAATTGACATGTTTTTAAATTAATATTGTTTAAAAGGTGTGTTTTAAAAGAAAGAGTAATTTTCGGTCAAACATGTTAATTCTATTTGAAGGTTAAGTCAAAGAAGCAATAAATCAAGAAACTAATTAAACGAATAATTGTTAGTTTATAATTCAATGGAATTGTAAATAGACAATTGTTAATTGTTGTATGTGATACAAAGATAATGTGTATATAATGGAACTCGTAGTTTGTGTGTCTTGAATATGTGCGTTTATTAGATAATGCATGTATCAAATATAACGCCCTAAGCAAACTATAGTTTAAGTTTCCATTATAGTTTTATAATTGTGATTATAATTGTTGTATGAGTTGTGACCATAGCCGAGCCAATTTGACCTAATATATGAACTGCGTGGTTGTGTTTATTTTGATTGTACTGTAATTTTCTTTTGGTATAAGGGGAGACCTGCGTGTCACTTACAACCCCATTTGTTTTTTAATTTTATGTAAAAGGGTAGTTTTAGTTTTATGTAAAATGTATTTTTTCAAATTTTATTTGTAAAATGTAATACAAAAGGATGATGGAGTCCAAAAGAAGAACAATCAAAAGGTGTCTTTGCATTTCATGGTGTCACGAGGAGTCGTTGAAGCTAGTGGGAGCATGCTAGCCAACCATGTGTCATGTTTATCCCTTAGGTTGACCCTTGGTTTCCGTGTTGGCTCATGGAAACCAAACTTAGATTATGGCAAGGCTATGGCATGTCTATGCATGTTTTAATTATTTGAATGATTAGTAAATTGTTAGATTAAATAATTAGGACGCAAATAAAACATTAGGTAATGTGTTTTATCGAGTGAACACATTTATGAAATGTTGATTCCTCTAGGATAAATACATTAGTAGAGATTTAATAAAACACTTGTTTTAATAAGAAACTAGGAAATGGTTTAAACTTGATGATTTCCTAAGGATTGTGTTTTATTAAAAGTATAATATATAAACTCATGCATAGTTTATATATATTTAAAAGTAATTTTTGAAATTAGTTTAAGAAAATACCGAAGTAGGTTTAATTAGAGAATTAAGACCTAAAACCCTACTTAATTTAAGACCGTAAGCACCCTCCATTTGTGGACATTCATACCGAACTCGACTCCGTGTCCTTTGCCGCCTCCGCGGGTGGGCATGGATGTACTCGATTAGGGTGAAGTGAAAGGGCCGCGATATCCACTTGAGAAGATGGCCGGTTCCCCACAGTTAGCAAATGGTTTGGTCTATTGGTGATTCCAAGTGAGACTTGGCCCAAGGAGAAAGTTGAGATTAAATATACCCAAATAATAATTTTGGAATCTCAAGTGTCTAGGAGTTGTATATGTGATGCAATTGATAGGTGATCTACCTAAAAAGCTATTGTGTGTCACTGCAGCCTTCGTTGAGGGCACACTTTAGTGTGAATGTCGGATCCTAGCTTAATAGTTCTATTGGGGTTTATGAATTATTAAGAGTTTAAATCGGAATAACTAAAGTTTGTTTGTTTTAATATAGATGACTAATATCAACATTAATGCTAATAACACTATGAACTTGTCGCTTCATTCGATCCTTGATAAGGATAAATTGACCGGGCCTAAACTTTTGTAATTGGGAAAGGAATCTTTAGATTGTCCTTCACCATGAACGAAAGTGGTATGTGCTCGAGACACCTCTTGGTCCCGTGCCACCAAACGATGCCTCCGAGGACGTTAGAAATGCTTATAGGAAGCATGAGAATGATCTTCTTGATGTGCAATGTTTGATGCTTGTTACTATGTCTCCTGAACTCCAAGTAAATTACATGGAGACTTCGGCTTATGATTTGATTCGCCGATTGAGAGAGACATTTCAATCCACTGCAAGAACTGAAAGGTTCGACTCCACTAAGGATTTGAATAGTTGCAAGATGGCCGAGGGATCTGATGTGAGTGCCCATGTTGTGAAAATGATTGGGTATCTTAACCGTCTTGAAAGACTTGGACATGCCTTTCCACAAGAATTAGCTATCGATATAATTCTTGCTTCATTGAGTAAGGAGTACAAGCAATTTGTACCTAATTACAATATGAACAACACAGAAAGGTCCGTACATGAGTTGCATCAAATGTTGAAAATTGCACAAAGGGATATGGAACCTATCAAGTTTAAAGATGTGTTGATGGGGTGTTAAGAAGAAGCGTAAGTTCTGTGGCAACAAAGGAAAGAGGAAGAATAGTGATTCAACTTCAAAGCCAGCACCAAAAGCTCAAGTGTCCAAAGCCGAGCGTCATTGCTTTCATTTCAATAAGCTTGGACAATGGAGGAGGAACTGTCCCGATTATCTTAACGATAGGAGGAATGGTACCGAGAGTTCTGGTTAGTATTGATATACTATAAAGGATTGTTTATTACTTCATATGACTACATTAGATGATTGATCTAATATGTACAATCTATGATTATAGGAGTCAAGAAGTAATGAAGCACTTGAATTGGAGCTATGGAGATAGCGTTGTTCAAGAAGCTTGAGTGTGGAGAGTAAGTGCTCTAGGCACATAAGTTAATTTATTTTACAATTTTGGGATATTATTTCATACATTAGTTTTTCACAAAAGGGTTTGCTCATTATGAGCTTGGTTATTAGTTTTTGAATATTTAAATATTTTGGTTATTTAATATTAAAATTTTGTTTTGTGGAATAATGTTTGAAATATGTGAAAAATTTTTGAAATGTTTTTATTTAAAACTTATGATTAAATCCCAAATAAAATCCACATGTAACAATCCCATTGTGTGACTCATTTAGAATTTATCTTTCTAAGATATGAGTTCATGCGTAATATATTGATAATTGTGAATTATTGAAAGTGTAAGTTGCCAAAGTTATGGGTTAGATGTATATTGAACTTAACACTAAATAATACTACTTCAAAGATTATTGAATCTATTATATGCATGGAAATGTATAAATAAGTTGGGTGAACTTATTAGATACACTTAATTGAAGTGTCAATTAATAATAATAAACTTGTTATGGTTTGATTTATTCTTGTATATGAGAATTAAATTGGTAATGTGTTTTCATAACACATCATGAAACCAAAATGTTAGTTTATTTGTTAGCATATAATGAAGAGAATCATTTCTAAAATGAATCATGGGATTTGTTTTGTAGAAATTGGATTCATGAGTATTGTTAGATTTAGTGGGAGCGTTAAAAGGAAATTTTAAAATCTCATAAGAATATTAAATTGTTAATATTATTGTTGGAGAATTAAAATTTATTGTTGGATTGACTTAAAAATGTTTGATGTTGGTTTTAAAGAAATTTTAAATTCCAAGCATTTGGAAACATCAAATTCATTGTAAAGTCAATTTCATTAAGTTTAATTAATGGTTAGTCATAGTGAATACTTTGTATAAATGATATCATGATCTAATATGTTTTACTTCGGTGTGCATATTAAATGGTCATTGGATAACATTAACAAAGATTCAAATTATGATTACAACAAATAAAGCTTAAAGTCTTTTAGACTTAAGTTTAGTGGGTAGATATCTAATAAGATATGTTTGGAGAAATACATCTTAGTAAATATAGTTGATATGGATTAATTGAAAATAGTTCCAATCATATTCATGTATCATGACCCGATTCCAAAACCATGAACTGTAGCATGTTAAGGTTGGATGACTCATTGAGATATGACGAGGCCTTCATGTTGTTCATATTTAGTATATTTTAGTATCCATGAATGAATGCAAGTTTATTCTAAAGTGTACGAGACACATATCCATAACCGCTTGTTGTCGTGGGAACTACAATAGTGTAACACCTGCTAAATTAGGATAATTAATTATGCCTAATTAATTGTAACTAGTTGTAATTAGTATGTAATAGGACTAATTGCAGACTCTATTTGTATATATATATAAGGTGATTTATATATATATGAGTGTACTTACGCGATTTGGATTAATCGTACGAATTAACCGGAGGGAGTCCTACACAGTTACTTGGACGTTGGTGACAGAAACTTACCTAAATAATGAGAACGTATTTTATTATATAAAATACACAGCGAACAAACATTATTTATAATATCGCGACGACATTTTAAATAATTTAACGAATACGTATTAAACGCGAGTTAAGAATTTTAATACTTCGACAAATTTTTTTATAATTAATTTCAAGGTATTTCATTAAAATATTCCCGTCACCTTTTAAAAATATAACTGCTTGATTTAACGTTTAAACGACGGAGGAAACGAACACCGCACGGAGCGCGGAGGCACAGACTGAAAGTGGGAGGTTAACCTCCCACTCTTACTCTCTTTCTCCTCACTTTCTCCACTCTTTCTCTTTCTTCCTCCCTTTTCTCTCTCAAATTAATCACCACCACCAACTCATCAAATTCACAAAATACTACCTCAAAACGCACTCGGTTTTACTCGGTCATTTGGAAGAAAAGCACCACCACTTCACGATCTATCATCCTATCTTTTCGGATTTTCAATCCGACACCTCGTAAGTTTCCGACAAATCCCGACATCTCTCGTTTTTGATCATTTTTACTAGTTTATAGTTTCTATAGGCTTAAAATGTCCTAATATGGGTTGGGTAAAAGATTTGGACCGAACGGAAACCAGAAAACTCGTTTTCGGCACGTTTTCCGGCCAACAGACCGCGACGTCGCATTTGTACCCAGATTCATGCGACATCAGCCTCGACGTCGCACAACCCCTCGTAACGTCGCATGGTGCGACGTCAGTCACAAAGTCGCATTAAGTTGCGACGTCGCGTATAGCGACGCCACCCACAACGTCACATTAAATTGCGAAAGTCGCACATAGCGACGTCATGCTCAACGTCGCAGTCAGGATCTGCGACGTAGCACCCAACGTCGCACCCAACGTCGCAGAAATCAGAATTTTTAAAGAGATTTTCACTAAAACTATGTAGAAAATGTGCATTTTTCCCTCCGAGCTGACTCGGTAGCTCGACCCCGACCAGGGGCTCTGCTCCTTGGACCCCGCCAAGGGGTTGCCACCCCTTGGAACCCCGCAACCAGGGGCGCTGCCCCCGGACCCCCTTCGTTTCAGTACAAAATGTTTCAAACGCAATGATAATACTTTGACTATTACTAATACAAACCGTCACCAATGGGCCAACCATGTTTTCTGAAAACAAACGATAACGAACCAACTTTGGACCTGACGAGTTGTGTAGACAACTAGCCTAGATGGTCTTGCGAGACATCTACTTACTTACTTTATATGTTTAGGCATTTAAAGGTTACGGGTTCGGAGAACCTACATACTACCTACCATTTGCTACTGCTTACTACTCGATTCAGGTGAGTCTTACAGCCCCACTTTTACTGTTTTACATACGGGGTGAGATACATTGCTTACTTTTCTTGAACACAAGTACTAAAACTGCTTACTATACCAAACGGAATTGCATGAGTTATTTACTTACAGAAGTCTCTCCATCATATATCGTTAGTTATGGACTTAAGCGCGAACACTAGTTAATGGATCCATTAGGGAAATGACCCTCCCCGCCCGGGGTAGTAGCGCTACCACGAACCGTTATGTATAAACGGGCGACTACTTATTCGTTACTGATGCTTGCTCAATTACGAGCATGTCACGGGAGCAAACTTATTACTTACGGGTTAAGCTTCGATTATGAGCCTCATGGCAACGGTATAAACTTACTTACTTACATTTGCGGGATTGCAAATACTGGTTTACGATTTCTGGACTGAAATTGCTGATTTTACGCCTGCGGGCATTACTGATGAAATCTCGTGTTCAAAGCTGATATTACTTACAAACCTGTAAGATTCACCAACCTTTTGGTTGACACTTTTTAGCATGTTTTCTCAGGTACCCGGATGGAGTAGGATTACTCCAGGATTTTAGCTAGAGTCGCATGATTTCAATACAACTGCATTAACGGAGATTCTTAGCATTATCTTTTGTATATTACGATTATGTAATAGAATCTCCCGCTATACGCGTGGACTCTAGGGGAAACTACATTTTGTATACGAAAACACTAAGTTTTCAAACATTATATCTATGGAATGTAACTAATTTACAAGCGTTGCATATAGATGTCGTTTGCTTTATCTTTGTGCTGTGATATTTGATTAGTAACACCCCAAACTATGCTTCCGCAAAACAGTGAATTTTGGGGGTGTTACAAATAGGGCGATCGGTTATAGTGAAAGATGGTATGTTACAGCTTTAAATAGCAACTTGTCCTGCAGATAAGGTACAGTCACTGTTAATTTGTGATGCCTGATCACTAGCACTTAATGCGATTAAATGTTGGATTGATCCACATATTGAGTGAATACTTTGTGGACCAATGTCATGGGTATTCTCAATCGTGGCGCACTATCCTCTGACCTGAGCAGGCTAGATTTTCGCATGTGAACCTAGTTGGTTTCTAATGAGACCTAACGGTGTTCGTAAATGAGCATCCATAACGGTTATTCGTTGGCTGACGAAGAACACATGTTGTGATTTCTAGTTTAACTCGCAAGATGGGACTTTGCATCTCTTGTATAAAAGCAAGAGAGATATCTCCTAGGCCGTCGATGATTTGGACTGAAGAAATGTATGGCCATACTCGAGTGATAAGTCACTTGCTTAGTCGGTACAAATCTGTAATCGAAAATAGGAATTGAGTATTGTAAGGTTGATACGGTCCATGCCTTATACTCTAAAATATCTTAAGAAATTGCAAAAGGATAATAGCCACACCCTCACCGTTTGAATTTTATTTCAGCTTGGCTGTATAGCTACGAGGAGTGATTGCTTCATTGATCTGGTTAACCTAAGTGTCCTGGTAGGGACCGCCTTAGGTACATCTTATTTAGCCGATGCTAATATTTCGCACAAGTGGGAGTCTGAAAGATTATGTGCTTAATATTAACATAATTAAATGTCAAATCCAGCTTCACATGAACACCGCAGGGTCACACCGATGAGCACAACCAAACAAGTAGTGTGATACTATAATTAGATATTTGATATCGTTCATTTATGTGAAATGAATAAGTTGGTCAAACACGATTAGAACATTTATTAGTATAAATAATTAAGTGTAATTATTTATTTAATAAAAGGATTTATTTTATAAATAAATTAGTTAGTTTAATTATTATTAAACTGCAAGGTTCTAATTGTAAATTGATAGGTTTGGGAATAGTTTAATAAATAGTAAACTAGAGGGATTGAAAGAGTAATTAGTTTTAACTTGTTGGACAAGTTGAACTACAACTATAAATAAAGCTCTAGAGTTTCATTTGTTAGTTGATAATAACCCTAATTCTCTTCCTCCCTCTCTACCTGATCGATTTCCCTCTCCCTCCCTTGAGCTGAAATCGGCCAACCCCACAAGGGGTTCTCGAGTCCGCGATTTGATCGTAACTTGCTTGATTTCGTGTTAGGGTTTTAGTATACACACTTAGGTTTCTACCAACCGTTCAACTGTGAATCAAAGGTGGATACCTAACGTATCCCGTGGTTAGCCGAATTCAAGAAGAAGAAAAAGAAGATCAAGATAAGTTGACTTGTACTTTGGCAACGAGTAGAAGACTAGATATCTTGCCAAGCACTCGATGTAAGTTTGTTTTAATTAAAGTGTTAATTAATTTTGTACATGTTTTATTATGGAAATTATAGATCTTGGCTAAGGGTTTAATTTAATGAGATTAAATATTTTTATAACGCTTCTCCATATTAATTGTTAATAATGATTAAAGTTTTATAACGTATAATTCTATGAAAAACCCTTCATTATTCGCGCAACAAAATGCAGTTATCTGCACAGCAATTTCTTTTTTAATTATACATTTTCAATCTCTTCACTTTCACGAGTTGTCATCATAATTCATAATCGTCCTTATTGTAGTGTTATTATTTAAATCATATTTCATTATTGTATATCTATATTTAAACACCTATTACTACCATTTTATCTTTCTAATTATGAAAAACCTATAACTTTTAGAAGTTACAAAAAGCGATATAGGCGTGCTTTGCACACCAAAATAAACCCCATAGTAATGAACATAACAAAAGATAAAACAATAAAGAATAACAAATGATCATCCTACCCTTACATACACCGCACATATCAATATTTAACGGATTCGGGTAACAATCATTATGGTAAAGAACTATACGTGCAGTATTTTGCAACTAGAGGGACGACCAATGTCGTAAAAGAGTTGCAGGGACGACTCCGTGTAATTATTTCATTGACATCGCGGTCTTTAGTGTCGAAACCTTTTACGTATGCGACAAGAAGAATTTGTGCCAGAAATATTGAAATGGCCCACGTGAATTAGCTGTGAACCATTATGAGATTTCATTAGATAATTAATGAAGTAGGATGTGTAAGTTAATGAATAAAAAAATACAATGTCTATCTTATAAATTGAAAGCTTAGCCAGTGAATTCACCATCCTCTTGTTACAAAAGAATAATAATAATAATGATAATAAAATTCACCATCCTCACTAAAACAAGTTATTCTGTTATATATATTAGTCGATCGATCCGCCATGGAAGAGATGTTACAATACTTGTAGTTGGTTGAAAGGCAAGGTGACCTTGTACAAGTATCAAGACTTTTGGACCGTCCCAAATTTACTTGAAGGAGCAATTTTGGCTCAACAAAGCTTGAAGGCTGAACCTAGCAATATATTTCTGTGCAGTTGCCCCAAAACGGGCACAACTTGGCTGAAGGCGTTGGCTTTTGCCATCTTAACCCGACAAAAGTTTGACGAATCCAATAGTCCTCTGCTCACATCCATAGTCCACGAATGTGTTCCCTTCTTAGAGAAAAACCTCAAGAAAATTGAAGAAAATCAAAAAGACTCAAGCTTACCACTCATAGCCACACACCTTCCCTACCCTTCATTACCTGAATCAGTTGTGGCCTCAAACTGCAAGATAGTTTACATATACCGGAACACTAAATCAGTCATTGTGTCTAATTACCACTTTCGAAAAGAAGCTAAAGGTACCCACGGAAGATGCACCATTTGAGGAGGCATTTGAAGAGTACTGTCAAGGTATTTCAAATTATGGACCATACTGGGATCATATACTGGGATACTGGAAAGCACACCAAGAAAGACCGGAGAAAATTCTTTTCTTGAAATATGAAGATGTGAAAAGCGACCCTACAACGTGAAGAGGCTTGCAGAGTTTATTGGGTACCCTTTCTCAATGGAGGAAGAGAAAGCGGGCGTTGTGGATAACATAATACAGTTGTGTAGCTTTAACAATCTGAGCAACTTAAATGTGAATAAAATTCCAAATCCAAAACTGAGGGGGTATGAGAACCGACATTTTTTCAGGAAGGCTGAGGATGGAGACTGGGAGAACTACTTCAACAATGAGATGAAAGATAAAATTGACAACTTGATGGATGAGAAACTTAGTAGCACTGGATTAGTTCTGAAATGATGGACAACCTCATGATTGCACTCACTTTTCTGTTGGTATTTACTACGAATAAATACTTTATTTCAGTCCACCTTTCTAATTTATGGTATCAAATAATTGACGGCTGCGTCACTCTCTGGATAGATATTTCCCGTCTATCCAGATTATTATTGTTCTATCTCAAATGATCTTGTTGCGTGTATAGTAATGATATATATTAATTTGTTTGATTATGTAGAGAATCGTTAAATTACACAAAGGAATGGAGAAGAAGAAGAAGGTATCTATTAAGATATTACAGTTTGTACAACCATTACAAGTCTTAGAGATCGAAAACAAATTCATGATCCAAGCATGGTGATTTCTAGATTATCTTTATACAAGAACGCATATGAATATGAAAAACCTGGTAAAAGATTATGATCATATATACCTAAAGAGTTAATCACCAATAATCACTGCAATAGCATTTCCCATATCCTCAAACTGATGTAATCGATTGTCGTATCTCATGATGATCACTCATCCAGAGAATTTGGACATAAACATGATGGCAGTGTGACGTACAATCACCACAATTGCGTAAATTCTTCATTACTCCAATCGGCCTTTTATCCATAAGGGCTAAGTATATGAAAATGTATCAAACTATGACAAAAACTCTATTGTGTGTATCAACTTTTCAAAACCTCTATTGTGTGCATCCAATTACCAATTCATGCTTATTGTATGTAATTTTTTGACGTGGCGCTTTGTGAGAATGTCACGTGGGAGCTTTATATGGATGACACGATAGTCAGGTTACATACAATTGGCAATAATCGGAAATTGGATACATACAATAGAGGTTTTAAAAATTGATACATACACTAGAGATTTTGTCAAAGTTTGTTACAATTTTAAACACTTATCCCTATCCATAAAAAGTACTTAAATTAAACGCAACCGCCAATCTTTCATTATGATATCTAATCGGTATATGTTTCTCTTCACCACCCATTTCTCTCAATACATAACTCGTATCTGCAACATAACCGGCTTTCTCCATCTCAGCTTCTAATTCCTCCAATATCTCATTGATCTCTTTCGAATTAAAATGGCGTTTGTCCCCTACACCAAAAGTATGTAATCTATTATCCTCCTCAACCCAACTTAAACCAGTTTCCTTTTTAAACTCTATGTCCGAGTGGGGTTAAAATAGGCAGTAATTTAAAATACACAGCAATCACGTACCTAGACGACCCCCTTCTTCTCCAACCTCCCTTATTCTCCATTATTTTTCCCACCACCATTTTCATACCCAATTTCTTAATTTCAACGTATCTTTCACATAATTAACTCTATAAATAAAAAAATTACATCAAATTAATCATCATTTCATGCTCTTTGATATGAGACCAATTTTATAAATATATTTTTTTTCTGGGTATTTGATACACATTTAAAAGACGATTTCTAAAACCCTATATATTAGCCCTAAACTCATCTATGCACATTATGGTAGATAAACGTTTCTGAAATCCTAATATTTAAACCCAGATTGTGTGTTTAAATCAAAATATATATTTCTAAAACCCTAGCTATTAACCCCTTAAATGAAAATGATTCGTGGGACACTCGGACATATGAGTCATCGGGTGCCGGTGGTGGGTCGTCGGAATACGCTGTATGTGCTGATGGTGAGATGATTACCGGAATTCAGTGTTGATGATGGAATGATGAAGCACATGAAAGTAAATGGGTTTTGAGTATTGGGTGGAAGAAGGAAATCTAACTAAGAGAATAAATCAGTGGTTGGGAAGGCTGCTTATCCTGTGTAGGATAAGATCATGTTTACATGAACCTTGATCATGTCCCTTAACGTCTTTCAGGCTCTAGCAGCCTCTTCCATGAAGTCTACATCCAGTTAGTAACGCTCCCCATACACACTTTGTAGGTTATTAGCTTGTCCTAATATGTCAATTGAAGCATGATGTTGATCACTTGGTTCCTTATGCTAGATCAATAGGCCTTTGATTATACAACTGTAAGAGTTTTTTTTTTTTTAAAATAAATAAATTACACAAGTGTAAGAACTTAATATTGTTTTGTTAAAAATCACGATCGACATCTACTAACGTTATCTTCATTATCAGCATAAAAAAGTCAAACAAGTGGGATTTACCAATTTTACAATACATCTTAACGTGTTGTTGGTGTGATAGTGAGATCTGGCAGCTATTCGGATATCCAGTAATTATTAAATACGACATTTGATTTTGCAGCCTGTTACTGTATTAGCGTTCCCAATCTGCTATAAACATCAAATCTTATATATATATATATATATATATATATATATATATATATATATATATATATATATATATATATATATAAAAGTAATAGAAAAGATTGATTACAATTACAAAGATAGTTATGAGAAAAGTTCAATAGAGACTAGTAAATAATTAGGGAATGAAGGAATTAATCTCCAACCTTGGATTAAGTTTATTAACGGACCAAGATTTCAAATGTTACTACTGACCAGCTGACTATCTAACTAAATAGGATGGGGTATTTTTGTTCAATATGACATATCTTGTTCAGCAAATGGGTGCGCTCAATTCTACATTTCCGATAAAACTTCCGTCACACACTCTGATCACGATTCGAAATTCAGATGAAAGGTGTCCTCGGGTTTAATACTCCAAAATGAAAATAATCATGTACCATGCAAATGACCCAAAATTCAAGATATAAGGTCAATCAGGAAAGGCCCACCAGGCAAGGCCCATCAGGCAAGGTCCATCAGGCAAGGCCCAACACATGGCCCGGCCCATCAGATTAGGGATTCTGCCCCCTTGGCTCACGACAAACAGATTCAGGAAATCACCAACGTTAGTGGTGGTTCCCTGCGGACCGACAAGGGTTTGTATCCGCAAACATTATTGGTCCACGTCGACACAGGGGACCCCCACACAGGACGCGTTGATCTCAACCGTACGATCTTAAAATTGTAAGATGGTGACTTAGCCGTACGATCACCAAGTACCGCAGGATGGTGAGTTAACCGTACGATCAAACGCACCAGATGGTGACACGTGGACAAACTTGTCCACCAAGGTGATCATGGGGTACTATAAATACAAGGGCATGAACAGTATTCAGCCCTTAAGCACCTCCAAATATTTCACAACCATCATCAGAAAAACCCTAATATCAAGAGAAGAACACTATTCATCTTCTCGCAATCGATTCACGCCACCCACTGTTCCGTTCAATACGCTCCGTCGGGTCCTTACGCAAGTCGCGGAGAGCAACGAATCCAATCCAACCCAGTTGCACTCAGGTATAACATTTTATGCTTGATCAAATGGCGCCATCCGTTTATTAATACCCTAGATCTCTGCTAAATAACTAGAATAATCCTTGTTTATCTTTTTTTTACTCAGTTAAAACTCCACACCCATCATGGCGTCAAACTCTGGTCCGCCGCCGGCGACAGAAGAAAATTTCATGCACTTTGCTGCTCAACCCACACAGACACCTGTTGTGAGTTCCGGTGAGCAGGTGGCATGGGAACGATGACAAGCATTAGAACAGTCACGCCGTCAGCTGGATTTCAATACCCCAGTGGGGCAAAGTTTTCAACAACAGGGACAGACAAGTTTCCCCTCACAGCCAGTTGTTATAGGGGGACAGCAAGCACAGCAAAATTCAGGGCAATTCATTGTGCAAAATCCAACCCCATCAACATTCCAAACTATATTCCAGCCACCACTACCACCGTTCCCACCGCGAAACCAACAACAACAATTTCAACAAACTCCTCAGCAGTCGTTCCAGCAACCTTTTCAACAACCATTCAAGCAGCATTTCCCACAAATGTCCCAAACGCAACAGCCATTCCAACAGTCATTCTTCCCTGCACAACAATTTTCCCAACAGCAATTTACACAACCAACACAAACACCCTCAGTGCAGGACACATCAGCCGCTTTGGGAAAGCTTTCGTCACAACTAATGCAACCACCAGTAGCCCCACCACCGCCACCACAGCTCCCACCAATGTTGGCAAACTTGCTTGCTGTAATGCAGAGGAAAATGCCCACACCTCAAAGTATTATCCCTGATTCTAACACTCAATTTCATCCGGCAATCGCTAGTGTAGCAATACCCCTGGGCGCCATGGTCCCTGCCACTCTGGGCACTTATGATGGTACGACTGATCCAGAGGACTTCATCCAGTCCTATGATCATGCCATAAAAACACAGCATTGGGAAGACGCTGTCGCCTGCCAAATGTTCCCTTCAGTGCTCAGATCTTACGCTAAATCCTGGTTCTGGGATCTCCCTGAAAGGAGCATTACATGCTTCAATGACATCAGGAAGAGGTTTGTTGGCCATTTTCACCAAAAGAAAAAACATGTTAGATCTCACGTGGAAGCTCACATGATTAAACAACACGCTCATGAGCCCCTAGATGAATTCATAGACATGTATACTGATGAATGTTTGAAAATACCTAGGCTCCCTGAAAGCCAGCAGGTGTCAGGATTTATATCCTGCTTAGATGAAAATCGTTTCCAGTCGTTGGTGGACAAGTTTATTGGTGAAACACCACCAACTTTTGCTGCGCAGGTATCCTAAACAAGGGACTATATTAGGGCAATGGAAAAACGCCAGCTCAATAGGAGAAATAAGCAGGTTGCCAGTAACTCCAGGGGGGACCACAAATTTCAATCGTATCAGGGAAAAAGAAAAAGCCCGCAGGGAAACAAGTTTAACAGGGGAAACAGATACCAACCCTATAATAAGCATGCAGAAAAGGACGCAATTATAGCATCACTGTCAAAAACACCGCATGAAATCCTGGCAACGGAACCTGCAGCAAAAGGATTTAAAAAACCTCCTCCAATGGTTTCTAAGGCAAAAGACAATGGGAAGTATTGTAAATTTCACAAGGAGGGGGGACATGATACAAATGAATGCAGGGAGTTAAAGGCTCAGATATACAAAGCGATAAAAGAGGGCAAGTTGGAACATCTTGCACAGGGGGCCCGTGATTATCAGCAGGGAGAAGCTAAGAAAGGCAGGGGAACGGCAGAGCTTCCAAAACCAGATGCAGTAATATTAATGATAAGCCCCATGATGCAGGGGCAAAAAAGGAAAATTGACAGAATTGAATTATGGGAGTTACAGGAAATAAGTTTCCCGCCAATCTACAAGGTTGTTCCATCCGCTGAACCGCTGGTGATTACAGCAAGAATTGCAAACTTCCAGGTAGGAAGGGTATACCTGGACAGTGGAAGCTATACGGAGATCATGTATGAACACTATTTTGAGCAGTTGCCTGACAATATAAAGATTCGGAAAGAAGAATTCTTACAGCCATTGGTTGGCTTTTCAGGAGAAACAAACTGGCCACTTGGTAAGATAAAGTTGGAAGTAACATTAGGTGATTATCCCCGTTACAGAACTGTTAACCTGGATTTTGTCATTGTTCGCTCATCATCAAAATACAATGTCATCCTGGGAAGAACAGCCATGTTGCAATTCGGGGCAATAACATCCACTGTCCATGGCATGGTAAAATTTCCAACACCAGAAGGAATTGCTACAGTCCAGGCAACAAAACAGGTACAATTAGAGTGTGCCCAGGTCAGCCAAAGAATTCAACAGGAAGCTCCAGCATCACCTGAAAGTGAAGAAAAAGTGGTACTTAATCATGCCTTCCCAGAGCAAACAGTAAGCATAGGCAAGAAACTCCCTGCAGGAATCAAAAAGCAACTTAAAGAATTACTGATCGAGAATCAGGATGTCTTTACTTTCCAACCATCAGACATGACGGGAGTACCCAGAAGCATTGCTGAACACTCCGTGAATGTCAGACCAGGGGTAACCCCGTCCAGGTAAAAGAAAAGGGGAATGACACCAGAAAGAAGTGCTTTCCTGCAGAAAGAAGTAGAAGACCTCGTAGGCGCAGAGATATTAAGAGAAGCAAAATACCAGACCTGGGTTGCCAACCCGGTGATGGTCAAAAAACCTAATGGTTCCTGGAGAATGTGTGTTGATTATTCAGATCTCAACAAGGCCTGCCCTAAAAATAATTATCCATTGCCAGAAATAGATTGGAAGGTAGAGTCCCTGGCAAGTTACCGACTGAAATGTTTCTTGGATGCCTATAAAGGCTATCACCAAATTCAAATGGCTGAGCACGATGAAGACAAAACGGCGTTCCACACAAATCAGGGAATCTTTTGTTACAGAAAAATGACATCCGGCTTAAAAAATGCAGGAGCAACATACCAGCGGGTAATAGACTCAGCATTCAGGCAGCAAATCGGCAGGAACGTTGAGGCATATGTAGATGACCTAGTGATCAAAAGTACCATAGAAGCCAAGATGCTTGCTGACATAACAGAAACCTTTACCACCCTACGTGGTATAAACATGAAACTTAACCCAAGCAAGTGTACATTCGGAGACTAAGAAGGAATGTTCCTAGGACACGTAATCACAACAGGGGGATTCAATGCAAACCCGGAAAAAGTTCAGGCGGTTACAGGCATGCCCTCCCCGAAAACAAAACAGGACGTCCAAAGTCTATCAGGAAAGCTCGCCGCATTAACCAGATTCCTGTCCAAAGTAGCAGAATGTACCCTCCCATTTTTCTCCACACTAAAAGGCATCACAGGAAAAAAAGATTTCAAATGGACTAAAGAAGCTGAATAGGCCTTCCAGGAGATGAAGACATTTATGGCAGAATTGCCCACGCTCACTGCCCCCATACCAGGGGAAACCTTGACACTGTACTTAGCCGCATCAAGTGGGGCAGTGAGTTCAGTGTTAATAGCAGAAAGAAACAAGATACAAATGCCTGTATACTTCGTCAGCAAGGCATTGCAGCCGGCCGAACTAAACTACTCTCCCATTGAAAAGCTCATTTTGGCTCTTGTACACTCAGCACGACGCTTACGACGATACTTTCAGGCCCACCCAATTATTGTATTAACCAATCAACCAATTAAGCAAGTGTTGCTAAAACCAGAAAAGTCAGGACGACTAGCAAAGTGGGCAATTGAGCTAGGAGAGCATGAAATTACATTCTGTCCTAGAAATGCGGTAAAGGGACAGGTCATGGCTGATTTCTTGGCCGAATTACCAGGAGAAGTGGAAGGCAAGAGCTCCCTGACCGTCAGCACCACTCCCAGGGAAACCTGGGAACTCTATACCGACGGTGCAGCCAGCTCTGGGGGGTCTGGAGCTGGGCTAATTCTAACAAGCCCAACAGGAGAAGAGCACACTTATGCCTTAAGGTTCGATTTCCCGGCAACAAATAATGAAGCATAATACGAAGCACTAATAGCAGGAATGAGAATTGCTGAGCAAATGAACATTGAAAATATTCAGGTATTTGTTGATTCCCAACTAGTGGCCAATCAGGTGAATGGCAGCTTTGAGGCAAAGGAGCCGGCAATGAAAAAATACCTAGAGGTGGTGCAGGAGATCAAAAGCAAGTTTCAGCATTTTCAAATCGACCAGGTGCCAAGAAGCCAGAATAAGAAAGCTGATGTGCTAAGTAAATTAGCAACTCTTACTTTTGCTCACCTCACAAAAGAAGTGCTAGTCGAAGTTCTAAAGCAAAAATCAATAGATTCAGGTGGTGAGGTTAACCCAATAGAAGAGGAAGGAGAAACATGGATGACACTGATCAGGAATTACTTGTTATCTGGAACACTTCCAGCTGACAGGGTGCAAGCAAGAAAAATCAGGATAAAAGCGCCAATGTACATCATTGAAAATGGGGAGCTGCTCAGGAAGTCTTTCCTAGGACCCAACCTTAGGTGTGCTGGACCTAGACAAGCTGAAAATTTAATCAGGGAAGTACACTAGGGGTCTTGTGGTCTGCATTCGGGACCACGGGCCATCACCGGGAAAATAATGAGACAAGGATACTTTTGGCCATCAATGCACCAGGATACCTTGTCGGTGGTTCAAAAATGCCACTCTTGTCAAATCCACGCGCCTGTTTCCAGAACCCCCAAACATGACTTAATCCCGGTTACCTCCCCCTGGTCGTTCTTTAAGTGGGGAATTGACATTGTGGGACCTTTTCCCCCTGCAGCAGGAGGAGTCAAATTCATCGTTGTAGCCATCGACTATTTCACTAAGTGGGTCGAGGCCAAACCCATAGCGCAAATTTCAGGAAAGAAGATGATCAATTTTGTCTGGGAAAACATCGTTTGCAGGTTCGGCATTCCCCATGAAATTGTGAGTGACAATGGCACTCAGTTCGCAGCCGATCCCTTTCGGTCATGGTGCAGCGAGTTGTCAATCAAGCAGACATTCACTTCCGTCGCTCATCCTCAGGCAAACGGGCAAGTCGAAGTAAAAAACAGAGACATAGTTGCAGGCATTAAGGCCAGGCTGGGCACTTCAAGAACAGGATGGGTTGAAGAACTTCCTAACGTTTTATGGGCCCACAGAACAATGCCAAAAAATGATAGCACATGGATGACTCCCTTCAGTCTTGTGTATGGAACAGAGGTCGTAATTCCTGCCGAAATTAGCGTGCCGACAGAAAGAGTCATGATGTTTGAAGAAGCAGCAAACATGGAGTCTCTGCAGGAGAACCTAAACATGGTCGAAGAGGTTAGGGAGATGGCAGCAATTCGCCAAGCAAGGAACAAACACAAAATGGTTAGGTATTACAACAGGAAGGTGCAACCCCAGACATACAGAGCAGGAGATTATGTGTGGCGCAAAAATGAAGCATCAAGATCAGAAGATGCAGGAAAGCTTGGCCAGAACTGGGAAGGTCCATATCAAGTCGTTGACGTTCATGGTAATGGGGCCTATTCCCTGAACAGCCTGGATGGAACAGCTGTGCCACGTACCTGGCATGTGACCAATTTGAAAAAGTGCTATGTTTGAACAACCATGTAAGCCCGGTAGGGATTGATCACCCCTACTGATTGGCCAATCTATGTTAAATCGCTTTATAATAAAAACAGTTGTTCATCCAAGATACTTGTCTACTTTTAATAAATGTAAATTCAGCGCCACACCGGTGGCCGTAATCATTCAATATGATTTTCCGACGCCCCATTCCCTGCACATGGCTGACATAATCACCCGAAATAGCAGACATGAATGTCGGTCCTGCCGCAGCGGAAGGTGCATTCTAGCCCTATCCCTGGCAGAGATTCACCTCAACCAATAGGTTGGCAAGTGATGAATCAGATCAAGGTGAGAATGGCACAAGCATCCGCCAATAGGCTTGCTGGCTGCGCATTCCTCGCACCAAAGGCATCCTAGAATGTGTCAAGTCATGACTAAAACAAGGGAATATCCTGTAACACCCCCAAATTTAACAGTTTGCGGAAGCGATGTTTTGGGTGTTACTAATCAATAATCACAAGCACAAAGGATACAGTGAACGACTCTAAATGAGACGTTCGAAAAGTTATTACATTAATACATAAGTAGTTTCAAAATACAAGCTCGAGTTCGAGTAAATTCCTAGAGATTCTAGTACATAACAGTAAGTACAAAAGTAATGTATGAAAATCTCCAAGCTTGTAAATGCATGCGACTCGAGCTAAGTAAGCTTATCCTGCTGGGCATCCCTACTGATGCTGTGTACCTGAGATGCATTACTAAAACGGTCAACCAAAAAGGTTGGTGAATCTCACAGGTTTGTAAGTAAGTAAACAGTTTGAACACACAAGTAGTATTTGTAAATCATAGCCAGCCAGTAAGTAACGATCACAGGTTATGCTCATCGTTAACTTAAGTTTTAATAAGTGGTGGTCGCGGGATATGCAGACCGTTTGATACAATTGCCATGAGCCACCATAGTTGAAGCTTAACGTACAGTAAATATAGGTACCCCCTCATGAATGTAATCCAAAACATTCATACGGAACGAGTAAGAAACGCCCATTTCTACAGGAACGGTTCGTGGTAGTGCTTGCTACCCCGGGCGGGGATTGTCAGTCCCATATGGATCCATATACTAAAACTCGCGCTTATCACATAACTAACAACTATGGTTCAGGAGGATTTCATTGGATTAGTCGTAAACTCATGCAGTTGGCGTATTCGTAATCTCATACAGTAAGTAAATCATGGCAGCAAGTAAGTTTTGTGTGTTCATGTAAAACAGTAATGCATCTCACCCCTGAGTATAAAACAGTAAAGTAGGGGCTGTAAGACTCACCTGAGTCTGGCAGACAATGCGGTAAGTAAGCAAGTAGTATTCCGAACTAGCAACCCTTAGCGTCCTAATACGCATAAGGTTTAGTAAGTAAATGGAATACTTGTAAAGTATCGATGCTAGTTGTTCCCAAACTAGTTAATGTCCATTAGTTTGTTTGTAAGTTTGTAATCGTTTGTAAATCGTAGTTTGTATAAAAGTTGTACGGTCCGTTTGTTATCGGTGTATAATAATAATTCCATCCATTATTATTATGTATTCATAGTAGTTGTGCAGTTGTAAAGTATACTCGTATAATCGTTTGTTTGTATTACAACATGTATCGTTTGCGTAAGTTCCAATGGGCTTAAACCCCAAAGGGTACTAGTGAAACCTCGTAAGTATTCGAGTGTATGTTCGTATCAGTTAACGTGTAATCCAGCACGTAACTAGTGAGTGAACTTGTAAGTTCGTATCGGATGTAATCCCGTGTAATGTACAAGTGTAAGTTCGTTGGAGTGTAATCTCCTAAGTATTTCCGAGTGTAATCTCGTACGCGTGTGTGAGTGAAATCTCACGTTCAGTTTAGTATAGACTTGTACGTATTCAAGTATCGCTGTATACTTTCAAAAGTATAGTGTTTTCATGTATAAGTAACGCCGAGTAAAGTACGTTTACGTTTTAAGTATATTCTATACTTGTATAAAATGTAAGTGTCAAACAGCCTGTTTTAGCGACACTAGTATGCGTCACTTATGTGTGGTGTGCGGCACTTAAGTAGTGTCGGTATTCAGTGTCTGTGTAACAATGTATGCGGCACTTAAGTAGTGTCGGTATTTGGATAGTGCGTCACTAAGTAAGTGACGTTAGTAAGTATTGTTTTTCATCAGTGCGTCATTATGATAGTGACGGTATTCAGTGTCGTAGTCAAACAGTGCGTCACTAATAAAGTGACGGTATTCAGTAAGTAAATCAGTTTGTGGGGCGACACTAAACAAGTGTCGGTATACGTATTTATGCGTCACTGGTGAAGTGACGGTGTGAGGGTTGAGTGACGTCATCAGTAGTAACCGGACGTCATTCGTTTCTACTGAAAGTTATAAGTTTTTACCGATAATAGCGACACTAGCGAAGTGTCGCAGTGTTTCTGCTGATGATAGCGGCACTTATGAAGTGTCGCCTTGTTTCGACCGAAGGTTATATGTTTGAGTCACTAAGGCGAAGTGTCGTATGTTACTACTGAAAGTTATATGATAGCAACACTTATGAAGTGTCGTACCGTTTCTGCCGAATCTTATATGGTAGCGTCACTATGGAGTGTCGTGTTGTTTCTGCCGAAGGTGTTATGATTGCGTCACTAGTGAAGTGACGGTATAGTGTTTTAGCGGCACTAATGAAGTGTCGCGTATAGACGGTTCGTGACCTATGCGTCACTCAGACGTAGTGACGCATAACTGGCGTGAGCCATGCGACACTAGCGTCTGGCCAGTTTTTGATTCGTGTCGAAAACGTATTTAGCGAGTTTCGTTCAAGTTGAAACTTTTACACAAGTTATATTATGGTATGTAGAGTTCATAAAAATTGTTGGATGTCGTTTTTAATGTTTGTAGTGTCGTTTTATTTAAAATGACCAAAACCGACATTTTCGTAAAAGTGTTCAAAAACGAGTTTAAGTTACATATTTGGACATCATTTAGCTAGGGGAACAATAATCTAGCAAAATAAAAGTAATCGGAAAAGTTTCGGGTCGCCGGAAAACTTACAAAGTTGTCGAAACGAAAATCCGAAAAGATGAGTTTGTAGCCCTCGTTCTCGTGATCACTCTTCTCCAAAAAGAACCTAGCTTCCGAGGTGTTTTAGTGGTGTTTTTAGGGTGTTTTGTAGGCGGTTTTAGAGAGAGAGAGAATGCCGATTGAGAGAGAAAGAGAGAGTGATTGAGTGAGATTGTGTGTTTGGTTATGTTTGTGACCAAAGGGGTATGGGGGGTTGTCCCCTTTGACCTTGGGCCGGTTGGGTGGGGCCACCAAGGTGTGGTCTCACCAAGTTTTGCTTCCTCGCGTTTGCGCTCCGTGCTGTGTTCGTTTCCCCGGTCGTTTAAACGTAAAAATCATTTTATACGCGATTAAATATACGTTTAAAAAAATACGAAGTAATATCCGATTATTAAGTTGAAGTATTTTACCAAAATACTAGTTTTCAAGTTATAAAAATATAACTTAGTTTTGTTTTGTCGGTTGGTCGAGTTTTCGGAGAGTTCGGTGACGTTTTAATTAAAACGTACGTTTTCCGTTATATTATAAACATAATATAAAGTACTAGTCAAAGTAATTAAATAATTTCACATTATTTAATAAGTGTTTTACTAATGTCCGCAAGTTTGTACGATTGTTGTTTTATACGATATGTACGAATCGTATACGCGTATATATATATATTCCATCCATATATATATAATAAGTAAATAACGTATATAATCCTATTTCATATTATATACAAGTAATAAACACGTAATTAGGAAAATTTTAAATTGGTCCAAATTTTGGGGTTGTTACATTCTCCCCTTGTTAATAAAATTTCGTCCCGAAATTTGTTCGAAGTAGTAATCGGTAGTTCGATACTAATCAGGTAGCTACAATGTGTACTAGTAGCCTACAGTTGTAGGGTAGGTCCTACAGTGTTTGAAATCAAGTAGTTGTCAGGTGGTAACGTACCCTAATTTTTGTTGTCTGGAGGTAGTGGGCATTTGGCCTTGAGATGGCCAGCACTCCCACAGTTGAAGCAGAGTTTCGCCTTGGGAGAGTTAGTATTCTTAGGGTAGGACTTGCATCGACCGATGGGTAAGGTACACGGTCCTTCATGATGCCGAGTGCATTTAGAACAGAAAGGTTCTTTCCCAAGTAGTTTCCTGCAGAGTTGAAGGGAGTAATCTTCACCCTTTTTGCTGGAGGGGGCGTACAGTCAGTGTCGGTATCCTCTTCAGTAGGAGTACTTTGTGAGGTTGGTGGTGAAGTAGGGTTTTCTAAAGCTATCAAACGTAGCTCGTACTCACGCATACGTATGTCATTTTGGAAAACAATTCGTCGTAGGTCATCAATGTCTTCCCGTGCTTCAGTTAGTTGTTTTCGCAGCGATTCAATAGTTTGGTTAAGGTGGTTGACTGATTCAGTAGTCAAGGTTTCATCAACTGATGCTTTTGCAGCAGTTAGAGCAACAGGAGAAGCAGGTGCTGTTGCTGATTCAACGAAAGGTTCGGTATCACCCTCGAGTTCGAGGAGGTAAGGAAACATTATTGGTTCCTCACTGAGCAGTTCATCATCCAAGGTAGGGTTGTTGACGGAGTGAGTTGTCATTTCCTACGAAATAATTATTCTATTTAAAAATTGTCACTAGTAAATGGTGTTCTATTGGATGACTTGTTCAAAGTAACGAACAATATATGAGTTCCCGGTCTCAACCAGTGTGAGATAATTGGGAAAAGAGTTTGTTATAAGTAGTCTATGTGTAATACAAGTTATATGTTCGGAATTCGTATAGTCGGTCGTTTCCTAATCCCTTTGGGTACTTAGGATCAAAGAAAACACACAGAATACTAGACAGTTACACATAATCATTAAGCGAGAGATTTATGAGAAAAAAATAGCTTCGGGTAATCAAAGAATGAGCGTACCCGGGTTGAGTAAATCATAGAGTCTCGGATTTGGGTCATCCTCTCTAGCGTTAATTACGTAAGCTCTACCCCTCGTATTGTTGGTTCGGAGTTTCAGTTTTGGGCAATCCTTCCTGAAATGCCCGGTGCCATTGCACTCATAGCAGGTTTTGGGTGCAGGAGTATCAGTACCAGTGGGGTTGGTTCGGCAGTCTTGGGCCAGGTGCCCGAATTTCTTGCATTTGGTGCAAGGACATGAGCCGTTATGATGGCGACTACATTTGGAGCAGTAAGGCTTGCTCCCCTTGTAAGCCTTTGAGTCATTGGTATTTACAATTGCAAGCTTCTTGTCAGGAATCGGGTTGGATGAGTGGGGACTCACTTCCCATTTACGTTTGTTACTCGCAGACGGGGTTGAAGTCGAGCCACGGCGGACAGAATTAGCCGTTAACTCATGAGCCATACGAATGGCGCTCTGAATAGTTCCCGGTTTGGATGAAGTAACTAAATCTTGAAGTCGTTCGGGAAGTCCATCAACGTACTTTTCGATCCTCTTGTATTCAGGATCAACCATGGATGGGCACAAAAGTGCCAGCTGGTGAAAGCGATTGGTGTAACTGGTGATGTCATCACCCTGCATCTTGTGATTCCAGAATTCCATTTCTAGCTGTTTCAACTCGTCTCTGGGACAGTACTCGCCCCTCAGCATATTCTTCAGTTCATCCCACTGTAGTTTGTAGGCCTCGGCTATGCTCACAGTCTGTGCATAAGTGTTCCACCAGGTAAGGGCGGTGTCAGAAAAAGTACTGGCGGCGAACTTAACTTTATCCTCTTCCTTGCAGTTGCAGATGAGGAACACTGATTCGATTTTCTCAGTCCAACGTATCAAACCGATTGCTCCTTCAGTACCTTGAAAGGTCAAGGGTTTGCAGTTATGGAAATCCTTGTAGGTGCAGGTTTTGGGTGGTGGTCCATTGTTAGCGGTATCTTCGCTACCAGGGGCTGAAGTCCGGGTAGCTAGAGCTTGAGCCACACTACGGGCAATTATACCCGCTACTTCGGCTTCAGTAAGAGTGATTTGTCGTCGAGGAGGCATGTTCCTTGAAACAATAATTAAAGAACACGTGAGGGTTTGAATAAGAATTATGACGGTGATGATTTAGTAAGTTCAAAGAAATTTCGTCAAAGGTTGAAATTTGTTCAAAGTTTGTGGGTTATAAATAAGTTTATACAGTCTCGAAATTTTTGGAGAATTTTATAAAACATTTTGTAAGAAATTTTGTAACATGTTTGATAGAAATATATTTGTTATAAAATTTTGATAGCAAGAGTTGGTTGTAAAATTTTGAAGTCTGATGGAGACTTGGGTTGAAAATGATTTTATTATGATACATCTAACGGTACGGTGGGGTACGTTGTAGAATGTTATAAACGTCGAATTAGGTAGGAATAGTAAGTGAAAACAAGGTCTCGATCTTCATATCGAAGAATGTTGGAGTAGCTATGGTTGTCAGTTATAACGGTGTGGAAGTCTTCGGACGTAAGCCGGTAGTCGTGAATTTATAAAAAGTCGAATAAGGACGGAACGACGAGAGTCGGGTCGTTGTTCGTTTGATAAAATTTGAAAGTGAATTTCGTAGTAGTCGAGAGAGAGTATCGTATCGGGGAAAAAGGCCTATGTACATATATATATATATCACATAACCGCCTAGTTCGTGTCTAGCACAATCAAGTAGAAGTCCCGGTTCTCTCGAGGTCAGAGTCAGCTAATGCATTCCGGTTCAACATAACCCCTTTCAGAACTCACATCATCTTCATTTAATTGTACATAGGTGATCAGGCTATGTTAAATTAAACTTGTATGCTGTAATTCCTGAACCAGTTATACCTAATGAGGAATACTGCCTAACGGTCATAGTCTAGGCCCACTAAATGCAACCTAGTTCACTATAACCTTAGGCTCTGATACCAATCTGTAACACCCCCAAATTTAACAGTTTGCGGAAGCGATGTTTTGGGTGTTACTAATCAATAATCACAAGAACAAAGGATACAGTGAACGACTCTAAATGAGACGTTCGAAAAGTTATTACATTAATACATAAGTAGTTTCAAAATACAAGCTCGAGTTCGAGTAAATTCCTAGAGATTCTAGTACATAACAGTAAGTACAAAAGTAATGTATGAAAATCTCCAAGCTTGTAAATGCATGCGACTCGAGCTAAGTAAGCTTATCCTGCTGGGCATCCCTACTGATGTTGTGTACCTGAGATGCATTACTAAAACGGTCAACCAAAAAGGTTGGTGAATCTCACAGGTTTGTAAGTAAGTAAACAGTTTGAACACACAAGTAGTATTTGTAAATCATAGCCAGCCAGTAAGTAACGATCACAGGTTATGCTCATCGTTAACTTAAGTTTTAATAAGTGGTGGTCGCAGGATATGCAGACCGTTTGATACAATTGCCATGAGCCACCATAGTTGAAGCTTAACGTACAGTAAATATAGGTACCCGCTCATGAATGTAATCCAAAACATTCATACGGAACGAGTAAGAAACGCCCGTTTCTACAGGAACGGTTCGTGGTAGTGCTTGCTACCCCGGGCGGGGATTGTCAGTCCCATATGGATCCATATACTAAAACTCGCGCTTATCACATAACTAACAACTATGGTTCAGGAGGATTTCATTGGATTAGTCGTAAACTCATGCAGTTGGCGTATTCGTAATCTCATACAGTAAGTAAATCATGGCAGCAAGTAAGTTTTGTGTGTTCATGTAAAACAGTAATGCATCTCACCCTTGAGTATAAAACAGTAAAGTAGGGGCTGTAAGACTCACCTGAGTCTGGCAGACAATGCGGTAAGTAAGCAAGTAGTATTCCGAACTAGCAACCCTTAGCGTCCTAATACGCATAAGGTTTAGTAAGTAAATGGAATACTTGTAAAGTATCCATGCTAGTTGTTCCCAAACTAGTTAATGTCCATTAGTTTGTTTGTAAGTTTGTAATCGTTTGTAAATCGTAGTTTGTATAAAAGTTGTACGGTCCGTTTGTTATCGGTGTATAATAATAATTCCATCCATTATTATTATGTATTCATAGTAGTTGTGCAGTTGTAAAGTATACTCGTATAATCGTTTGTTTGTATTACAACATGTATCGTTTGCGTAAGTTACAATGGGCTTAAACCCCAAAGGGTACGAGTGAAACCTCGTAAGTATTCGAGTGTATGTTCGTATCAGTTAACGTGTAATCCAGCACGTAACTAGTGAGTGAACTTGTAAGTTCGTATCGGATGTAATCCCGTGTAATGTACAAGTGTAAGTTCGTTGGAGTGTAATCTCCTAAGTATTTCCGAGTGTAATCTCGTACGCGTGTGTGAGTGAAATCTCACGTTCAGTTTAGTATAGACTTGTACGTATTCAAGTATCGCTGTATACTTTCAAAAGTATAGTGTTTTCATGTATAAGTAACGCCGAGTAAAGTACGTTTACGTTTTAAGTATATTCTATACTTGTATAAAATGTAAGTGTCAAACAGCCTGTTTTAGCGACACTAGTATGCGTCACTTATGTGTGGTGTGCGGCACTTAAGTAGTGTCGGTATTCAGTGTCTGTGTAACAATGTATGCGGCACTTAAGTAGTGTCGGTATTTGGATAGTGCGTCACTAAGTAAGTGACGTTAGTAAGTATTGTTTTTCATCAGTGCGTCATTATGATAGTGACGGTATTCAGTGTCGTAGTCAAACAGTGCGTCACTAATAAAGTGACGGTATTCAGTAAGTAAATCAGTTTGTGGGGCGACACTAAACAAGTGTCGGTATACGTATTTATGCGTCACTGGTGAAGTGACGGTGTGAGGGTTGAGTGACGTCATCAGTAGTAACCGGACGTCATTCGTTTCTACTGAAAGTTATAAGTTTTTACCGATAATAGCGACACTAGCGAAGTGTCGCAGTGTTTCTGCTGATGATAGCGGCACTTATGAAGTGTCGCCTTGTTTCGACCGAAGGTTATATGTTTGAGTCACTAAGGCGAAGTGTCGTATGTTACTACTGAAAGTTATATGATAGCGACACTTATGAAGTGTCGTACCGTTTCTGCCGAATCTTATATGGTAGCGTCACTATGGAGTGTCGTGTTGTTTCTGCCGATGGTGTTATGATTGCGTCACTAGTGAAGTGACGGTATAGTGTTTTAGCGGCACTAATGAAGTGTCGCGTATAGACGGTTCGTGACCTATGCGTCACTCAGACGTAGTGACGCATAACTGGCGTGAGCCATGCGACACTAGCGTCTGGCCAGTTTTTGATTCGTGTCGAAAACGTATTTAGCGAGTTTCGTTCAAGTTGAAACTTTTACACAAGTTATATTATGGTATGTAGAGTTCATAAAAATTGTTGGATGTCGTTTTTAATGTTTGTAGTGTCGTTTTATTTAAAATGACCAAAACCGACATTTTCGTAAAAGTGTTCAAAAACGAGTTTAAGTTACATATTTGGACATCATTTAGCTAGGGGAACAATAATCTAGCAAAATAAAAGTAATCGGAAAAGTTTCGGGTCGCCGGAAAACTTACAAAGTTGTCGAAACGAAAATCCGAAAAGATGAGTTTGTAGCCCTCGTTCTCGTGATCACTCTTCTCCAAAACGAACCTAGCTTCCGAGGTGTTTTAGTGGTGTTTTTAGGGTGTTTTGTAGGCGGTTTTAGAGAGAGAGAGAATGCCGATTGAGAGAGAAAGAGAGAGTGATTGAGTGAGATTGTGTGTTTGGTTATGTTTGTGACCAAAGGGGTATGGGGGGTTGTCCCCTTTGACCTTGGGCCGGTTGGGTGGGGCCACCAAGGTGTGGTCTCACCAAGTTTTGCTTCCTCGCGTTTGCGCTCCGTGCTGTGTTCGTTTCCCCGGTCGTTTAAACGTAAAAATCATTTTATACGCGATTAAATATACGTTTAAAAAAATACGAAGTAATATCCGATTATTAAGTTGAAGTATTTTACCAAAATACTAGTTTTCAAGTTATAAAAATATAACTTAGTTTTGTTTTGTCGGTTGGTCGAGTTTTCGGAGAGTTCGGTGACGTTTTAATTAAAACGTACGTTTTCCGTTATATTATAAACATAATATAAAGTACTAGTCAAAGTAATTAAATAATTTCACATTATTTAATAAGTGTTTTACTAATGTCCGCAAGTTTGTACGATTGTTGTTTTATACGATATGTACGAATCGTATACGCGTATATATATATATTCCATCCATATATATATAATAAGTAAATAACGTATATAATCCTATTTCATATTATATACAAGTAATAAACACGTAATTAGGAAAATTTTAAATTGGTCCAAATTTTGGGGTTGTTACATATCCCATACAATCTTGTTTCAAAAATAAGACAAATACAGAAAGAATTGAGTACTCAAAAACAGGGAAAGCATAACAAGTATGAAAACGCAAATAAAAATGTCCACAACAATCACGACATAACAAAGGACAATTATTTTCAAGGAACACAAACAGTTACAATCCACAACACAAACAAAATAAAATTGTCTCCAGTAACAGGTGGAAATTACAATAGTTAAGGCTTCATTGCTAGAATTTTATCCACAGGCATGTCAAGGTCTGCTACCACCCTTTCAAGAAAAGGGGTAGTGGTCATCTCAGAAAAAGCCCTACCAGCCGGTTTTGCCTTCGCAGCAGCATCAGGGTCAACCTTCGCGGCAATCTCCGCAGGAAGCGGATTCAGGTGGTTTAAACACAAGGACGCCACTTCGTGCCTGCCTTGATGTCTAGCACACTTCACAACATTACCAAAGGGGGTCTTGAACACAGGATCATTCATGGCACTGAAAAATAGATCAGGTACACCTGCCTGCAGCTTCTTTTTCTCTGCAATCGCAGCATCCTTGTCAGATAGTGCCTGAGCTTTTACAGCAAGAGCCCCCTCCCTGGCCTGGATAGCTTCATCTCTTTGAGCAATGGCAGCATTGAGATCTGAACCGCTCTGTTGCAGCGACGCTTCCATATCCTGGGTTTTCTTCTCTTGCTCAGCCAGCTTACTCCTCAACAATTCAATCTCGGAATTCGCCGGCTCAACTTTAAGAATATCCGCCGCATGCTCAAGCTTGAACTTCTCGAACTCCTCCTGACCAGCCTTCGCCAATGCCTCAGCCTTCTCCAACTTTGCCCTATCCTCCCTTATTGACAGACCTAACTTCCGGTTCATCTTGTCTACATGATCGGCCACATGAAGGATGTTTATATTTCACATAAAATTATCAAAAGTTGATTTGATACCCCGGTTTATGCTTTGGCGAATAGACAACTGACTCGTCTTCTTCCCGATACCAGGCGGCATGGCGTGCCTGACAAAATCTCTGCAAGAATGTAAATCCCTCCCGGGATTATCAACCTGGTACCCCCAAGCAGGCACAAAAATAGGGGAGTCATCCAAATCGGTCACAGGGGCAGAACGAATAGGGCCCCTGCCCCCCCCCCCCCCCCCAAGAAGTCGGTGCAGTCATCGTCTTCATCCATGTCCATCAACGAATGACTCGAGCTGCTGTCATAAAAATGCCGGGACAAGCTACCTGCACCACTTTCACCACCAGTCGCCTGCTTCATCTTCTTCATCTTCTTCTTTGTTACTTCCACCACGTCATCATCTTCGTCATCTGAAAAATGAAGGATAATTCAAATAAACATACGAATTTTTTTTTAATGATTGAGAAAATACAAGAATTACCTCTCGGTTCATCAACCAGGGAACGTTTAGATCGCAGCCTCTTCTTCTTCGGCTCAATCTCCTGAACAGCAGCCTCCTCATCAGTCTCGTGAGTTGAAGTCGAGATGTCAGCCACCTCCTTGGAAGTCTTCTTTTTCCTTTGAGTCGCCACCTTCTTCTTCTTCCCAGTCTCCAGGGAATCCACAACGGTGAAATCAGGAGGAATCTCGGATCCAGGAAACAAGGTCTCAGCAGTAGACCCATCAAGATTGACAGGGAGATTGTCAACATAAATATGACCTATGTCGACTCCAACAGGATCATCCTCCGCAAGGGCATAGTTAATGTCCATCACTACACAAACCACAAAATAATAATAAATTTACAAACATACAAGGGGAACAAGGTAAATATAAGCAACCATAGAACTGCCGGGCCCGCCATTAACCAGTACCTTTATTGTTATGCCTGCAAACAAGAATCCTGTCCTTGCGGTTCCAATTCCTGCTCATATTTGCCATGGCCAGGAACGATTCCGGATAGGGCCTCATCACTACCTTCGCCTGCGACAGCAGGCGGAAAAAGTCCATATCGTTCTCTTCCCCCCGTATCTCCGGGGCAACATTCTTTACCGGCCCTTGACTTCTTACCTAAATAGACGGGTCAACCCATACCAAGAGTCTCTCCTTTCCTACTGGCAGAATTTTGTCATCAACAAAGAAAAAATGGTCTTTCCAGTGACGGAGACCATCAACCCTGGAACCACAAAAATTGGTATTCCTACCGGTCCTTTTGGCTACCGAAAACCAACTCTCAGGAGAATTGGTCAGCGTAAATTGCGAAGTAAAGAGCAAAAGGCTTGGCTCTTTCTTGTGCAGGCGACAATACACCTCAAACATAACAATTTTCTGTAGGCCCAAGGGATGTAGCTGGGTAAACCCTACCCCATAATACTCTAACATAGAAATCAGGAAGGGAGAGGGGGGAAGCCTAAAATTGCTGGTTATAAACCAGTGGGTATATACAGTAACCTTTCCCTTGGGCGGCGCGTGGGCCCGCTGCCCAGAGGTAGGTGCAATGGCGTCAAAATGATACAAACAGGCGAATTGTTGAGCCAAAGCAACTATATCGCTCTCTCTCACCCTACTCTCTATGCTATCTACAATGCCACCGGAAAATTGTAAGTTAGCATTACTAGTGGTCTGTGCCGATCTAACAGCGGTTAACGGCGCGGCGACGGACGACGATGGTTCCATGGTTATATTCACCAACAAAAGTAAAAATACACAAATAAGGAGGGTAAGGTAAAAAGGTTCAAAAAATAAAACACGAACCTAAACGTTGCCGGAAAACACTTTTTTCAGACGATTGCTCGGTCGGAGTTGCAGAGTAATGAGAGAAATCCGGCAAATAATATAAGTTGGAATGTGAGGAGTAAAAAGGAAAGAAGGAAACATAAACCGCCTATTTATAGGCAATAAGCTTGGCGGTTAGAAGCCCATGGGCTTATGGGCCTCAATCACAGGCATACACGTGTACGGCCACAACACAGCGCGTGATTATCAGTAACAATAAATAAACCACGCGCTCCAGTCACAACGGCACACACGGTACTCGAGGAACACCCAAAGGACACTCGCATTAAATGCACCCCAGGTACAGCTGCGCTACTGACAACTTGACAAGACGCCATCAGTCAAAACTATACGGCCAATATAGTGGCCACGTATCCCCTGATAACACACGCCCCCTGACAAGAGGTGAAAAAAAAATTTCAAAATTTACAAGCCCTTTGCACTGAGATCATTCTTGATTGAACCAAGAATTCTTCGAAAACACTCTTTGCCTATACAGGGAAGATGACAATACTAGTTCAGTTCCCTGGACAATATACCAGCAAACTAAACTGGGGGGACTTAATCATGTACCATGCAAATGGCCCAAAATTTAAGATATAAGGTCAATCAGGAAAGGCCCACCAGGCAAGGCCCATCAGGCAAGGCCCAACACATGGCCCGTCCCATCAGATTAGGGATTCTGCCCCCTTGGCTCACGACAAACAGATTCAGGAAATCACCAACGTTAGTGGTGGTTCCCTGCGGACCGACAAGGGTTTGTATCCGCAAACATCATTGGTCCACGTCGACACAGGGGACCCTCACACAGGACACGTTGATCTCAACCGTACGATCTTAAAATTGTAAGATGGTGACTTAGCCGTACGATCACCAAGTACCGCTGGATGGTGAGTTAACCGTACGATCAAACGCACCAGATGGTGACACGTGGACAAACTTGTCCACCAAGGTGATCATGGGGTACTATAAATACAAGGGCATGAACAGTATTCAGCCCTTAAGCACCTCCAAATATTTCACAACCATCATCAGAAAAACCCTAATATCAAGAGAAGAACACTATTCATCTTCTCGCAATCGATTCACGCCACCCACGGTTCCGTTCAATACGCTCCGTTGGGTCCTTACGCAAGTCGCGGAGAGCAACGAATCCAATCCAACCCAGTTGCACTCAGGTATAACATTTTATGCTTGATCAGAAAACGATGTTGATTTAAACTGTATTCGAAATTTTCATCAAACATTTATATGATTGAAGCGGTTAAAAATCACGATTGAAATCAAAATTGAAATCCGGAAGATGTGTTGGTGTAAATTTCCTTCTGATTCATGAAGTTCGTCATCGTCGGAGTTGGAGTAAGAAGCATTTGTTCGCCGGATTTGGTGGTTGCGCAGGAGCTTAGAGAAGATTGAGAGTCTAGTTGCGAGACCCGATTTTAATCGAGCTAATCGTGTTTAATTTGATTTGAGAAATAATAACTGAATCAAATAAAGGGCCGGGGGGAACAATGAAAACGGGGAATTGGAAATAACCTATGATTTTGTTATGAAAACGTTAAATGGGTACACCATCACGGCATCACATATAATTAGTTAATTATTAGAAGACGTTGTTCCTATTTGATTCAGTTGCTCTGTCAATGAGGGTGGGTTTAAGCAAATATACCTGTTTGATTCCAACAAATATCAAGTTATCAACTGATGTTGTTTACTGGGATTTAAGTTAGTACTTGGTACACATGAGCGGATGAGTAGAGTTTTAAAAGTGCTTGTTCAAAGAAAATCATAACATTATCACATGTGAAATAAATATATGTAGCATAAATGTTTTTTTTTCTTAATAAAAAAGGTTATTTTTTCTTTTGTGTGAATAATGGCTTAACGTTTGGTATATTTTTAAACTCACAACTCCTTATCATATGTCCTTATCAAATGTGATTTCTAATATAATCACATAAGATTACATTTACACCTAAAATCATATGTGATGTTTACATGATCACGCGTGATCATAATGCAAGTTATTATTTTTTGGTGTCTAAATCACACTACAAGAAAAAAGACTTATTGCAACGAAGGTTTTTAGCAACTACAAGATGTCGTCCCCGAAAGCCGCTAAATGACAAAAATTTCTCCCTTTTTGACTTTGACTCGCATACTTTGTTGACGTAACTTTCAGGGACGACATGTCATCCCTAGAGGTATTTTCATTTTCTTTTTTATTTTTTTTTGGCTCCAAAATGAAAATATTTCCCGGGCTACCTTTTGAGATGACACTATCGTTGCAAAAAGTTTAACTATTTTTTTTATTTTTTTGTTTGGGCGCAAACACGAAAAATATTTCCCGGGCTACTTTTTGCAATGACAGTGTCGTGGCTAAAAGTTTTATTTTTCTTTTTGATTTTTTTGTTTTGGCTCCAACACGAAAATTTTTCTCGGGCTACTTTTTGCAACGACATTGTCGTTGCTAAAAGTTTAATTTTATTTATGACTTTTTTTTCTCCAATACGAAAAAATATTATTACATTTTAATTAAAAGTGGTTTATCCATATTATTTTAATTAAAAATTATACTTATTTACATATAAAATATAAAATGATAATTTATATAATTATAAAATATTAATTATTAATTAGCTTGTGAAATAAATGTAAGTTAAAGTGCAAATTTAAAGTTAAGTTTAATTACATTTAAATTAGATTGTATAACTTAACTCTAATGTATTCACTATTATAAAAACGAGTAAAAAGAGCGCAGCTTTATAGCGGTTTTAAGTGAAAACCGATATATGGATTATAAAGTGGGTCCAATTATCTAATTTGTAGCGGTTTACCAGTCAAAAAGTGGGGTCCCAACTACACAAATGCAGCGGTTAAGGTTAAACCGCCTCAAGTAATAACATTTATGGCGGGTAAATGAACCCGCTTTAATAGGGGTAACCAATTTGTAGCGGTTAATTATAAACCTCCACTAGTAAATTCATTTTGAAGTGGGTAAAACGTTCCCGCTTCAATTGTGAGAAATAGTTGTAGCGGTTACTTATAAACCGCCACTAGTAAATTCATTTTGAAGCAAGTAAAACTATCCCGCTTCAATTGTGAGAAACAATTAGTAGCGGTTAGATAAACACCGCTTCAATTGAAATGCCTTAGTGGCAGGTAAAACTATTACGCTTCAATAGCTTCTTTTTTTTCTGTTTCATAATCAGATTTAATTTTTAAATATATAGATATGGATATATATAGATACATGTACAAAAGGTTAGAGTCGCGCCGGTAGATATTACTTGTTAGCATTCAATTCATTCATTAATGGTATGGTATTCATTCTCATTGTAGTATAAATATATATACACATTAGGTCACTTTTTCATCCAAACCCTAAATATGATCATCAATTAAGTTCCCAATATGATCCTCATTCAAGTATCTAATGGTCAGAGACTGATCTTCTCTCATCTAATTTCTCCAATATATATCAAATTCACTTTTCGTGATCAGATCTCTCAAAAAGAAAGTAACAAATACTTAATTCTCTTCAACCGAGATTTCTCAGTTTAAATTTTTCGGTATCCTTAGACGAATCTACTTGTTTCTTCAGAAGTGTGAGATTTTCTTTCCAATCTGGAACTCAAGAATGTTGGTAGATTCTCCATTGGTGTTGAAATCAAGAAGAAAAAGGAGACGTCGATCAAACGTATTGTATAAACACGTGTGATACTATCGGGAACCCATTTTCTAATGGATATGTCTGAAAGAGGTTCCAGATTAAATTACACGTTTTTTCTTGTGATGGAAGATTGAAGGGCTATTAATGTATAAGATATGTTCGAGCATTTGATCTAACCTTCTGATTGAGTGACGATCCTCCTTGTGCAAGATCCTAGCCTTCAGGGTTTCGGCCCAAAAAGCCGTAATTAATACGATCCTTTTAATTCTTCGGGTATTGTTCATTTGTTTGGACCATGCCAAGATGTACATGGATCGGCCCAAAAGACAATATTTAAATCTTGAAGCTGAAATATAAAAAGTAAGGCGGTTATATTAATGTTTGGATCGGTTTTTGATTATTTAATTTTTGTATAAAGTTATTTATTTTAGGTCGACGATATTATCGATGTGGTTGTTAGCACTTAAAAATATGCATTTGATACGATCTTATTGGTGAGGTTGTTACCTAATTACTCGATGCCGAGTATAGATACCATTTATGAATGAATATAATTACGATACCAAACAACAATATACCTTAAATACTATTATTACTAATCCTCTTTGTTTTCTGTCTGTTTTTTACGTTCCGGTATCAAAACTAGAGTAAGCAATTAACTTGGTAATTCATACGATTGAAAATTTAACATAGTATTGATGTACATGAGTTAATGCTAGCCTTTTCATCTTCACTGGTTCGATCCATTATCATTCTCATCTAGCTTCAAGTTATTACAAAGCACAAGGCAATGTACGTACATAAGTTTATTCTCATCTTCAAGTTAATTCATACGATTGAAAATTTAAATTACGAACACTAAAATAACATAGTATTGATGTACATGAGTTAATGATAGTTTATCCTAGCCTTTTCATCTTCATTGGTTCCATTGTCATCCTCATCTTCAAGTTATCACTAGTACAGATTTGCGATTTGGTCACACTAGAAAAGTGTGACTAAAACCATATGGTCACACTCGTTTTTTCACCTTGTGTGTGACTAAAGGTCCCGTGACCAAAGGGGTCCTTACGGTCACACTAGATGGTTAGTGGCCGTATCCATTTAAAAAGAGTAACGAAAACCATAAAATGTGTGACCATAAGCTCTTTAAAATCAAGTGAAAGTGTATTTTGTGTGACTATTTTCCATCCAATGGTCACTTGAGTTGTATGTTTGTGTGACTATTTGTAACATTTAGTCACACAACGAGTACCTTATTTTGGGATTTGGTTACATAAATTTAAGCCAAACGTGATCAAAAGTGTTAATAAGTGTGACCATATGATCTTTAAAGTAAGGTAAACTTGTATTTTGTGTGACCATATGCTCATTAATGTCAAGTAAAACTTGTATTTTGTGTGACTGTTGTCCATCCAATGGCCACTTTATTTTCATATTTGTGTGACGTTTTGTATCATTTAGTCACACAAGGAGTGATTTATTCTGTGATTTGGTCACATAAAATTAAACCAAAAGTGGCCGTAGGTGATAATAAGTGTGACCATATGCTCTCTAATGTCAAGTAAACTTGTATTTTGTGTGACTATTGTCCATCTAATGGCCACTTTATTTTCATGTTTGTGTGACGTTTTGTATCATTTAGTCACACAGGGAGTGATTTATTCTGTGATTTGGTCACATAAAATTAAGCCAAAAGTGGCCGTAGGTGATAATAAGTGTGACCATATGCTCTCTAATGTCAAGTAAACTTGTATTTTGTGTGACTATTGTCCATCTAATGGCCACTTTATTTTCATGTTTGTGTGACGTTTTGTATCATTTAGTCACACAGGGAGTGATTTATTCTGTGATTTGGTCACATAAAATTAAGCCAAAAGTGGCCGTAGGTGATAATAAGTGTGACCATATGCTCTCTAATGTCAAGTAAACTTGTATTTTGTGTGACTATATTCCATCCAATGGCCACTTTATTTTCATATTTGTGTGACGTTTTGTATCATTTAGTCACATAAGGAGTGATTTATTCTGGGATTTGGTCACATAAAATTAAGCCAAAAGTGGCCGTAGGTGATAATAAGTGTGACCATATGCTCTCTAATGTCCAGTAAACTTGTATTTTGTGTGACTATTGTCCATCCAATGGCCACTTTATTTTCATGTTTGTGTGACGTTTTGTATCATTTAGTCACACAAGTAGTGATTTATTATGGGATTTGGTCACATAAAATTAAGCCAAAAGTGGACGTAGGTGATAATAAGTGTGACCATATGCTCTCTATTGTCAAGTAAACTTGTATTTTGTGTGACTATTGTCCATCCAATGGCCACTTTATTTTTATATATGTGTGACGTTATGTATCATTTAGTCACACAAGGAGTGATTTATTCTGGGATTTGGTCACATAAAGTTAAGCCAAAAGTGGCCGTAGGTGATAATAAGTGTGACCATATGCTCTCTAATGTCAAGTAAACTTGTATTTTGTGTGACTATTGTCCATCCAATGGCCACTTTATTTTCATGTTTGTGTGATGTTTTGTATCATTTAGTCACACAAGTAGTGATTTATTATGGGATTTAGTCACATAAAATTAAACCAAAAGTGGCCGTAGGTGATAATAAGTGTGACCATTGTTCACCCAATGGCCACCTGATTTGTATTTTGTGTGACTTTTTGCACTATTGAGTCACACAAATAGTGTAACAAACAGTGGCCACAATGTGTGACCATATTACGTGAGTGCATCTTTTAGTCACATATAAAAAATCAATAAGATGTGTAACAATTTGAATTATTATATATAACACCACAAATAAAAATTGGAATGTACATAATTAATTGCATGTAAAAGTTGAAATGTACATGATCAAAATCGACTAATTACAAACATCACAGTTGTAACGACTTTTTACTCTTCAGTTTGCTCTTCGCTTGCTTTAACATGGAATCACTAGACACAAAAGATTTCCGCTTTTTCTTTGATATTTCTCGTACAGTTTTGTTCTCATCATGATCAGCTGACTTTTGTAGATAAGTAGGTGGTGGTGTTACCTGTACAAGAAACAAGGCGCATATGTATCAAACACTAAATAAAATTTGAAGAACTATATGTATATGTAGTAAGATATATAAAAATGTGTACTATATATGTACCTCCTCATCAATAATCACTTTAACCTTGGGCCATGCACAAAAACCACCTTCTACATCCTTAACTGTTTTGACACCATTGTTTGCATTGTCCAGAATAAAAGCTGCATCCACTAACGATTTATCAACAGACACTTTGTAGTAATCGTTTGGGAGTGATCTGTTATGAAGCTTCAATTTTTCATTTGACATCCAGACAGTACCCAACGCAATGATGTTTGCCCTCTTTAAGTGCCACAGTTTACACTTGTAAAACTAAAGAAAATGATAACGATTATTACGTATGTATATATATATATATATATATATATATATATATATATATATATGTGTGTGTGTGTGTGTGTGTGTGTGTGTGTGTGTGTGTGTGTGTGTGTGTGTGTGTGTGTGTGTAATTTGATTAAACAGAATAATGTATGAACATTTAGGATTACATTACCTCCACCTGCAGTAGTGTTGTCATTGTTGGAGGCATTCTTTTGCGATTCCGACTGTTTTGGTTGAGACGTGTTGTCTTGTGAATCTGGCGGCCTGTTTGACTCCTCAACAGATTTATAACAAATTTCCTATATAATACTCGGTAAATATCAAGTATGTAAAATTATTAAACCACAGTGAGAAATACTAAAATCAAATTAACTCTAATGTTTTAACACTTACACTTGTTTCTGTAGGCTTTTCCGAAGTTGCAAGTCCATAATTAGACTTGCGAGAGCTGTCATCCTTCCCACAATCAACATCACTTAAGGCAGTATTTCCGCCCTCCTGATCAGGATGGGTAGCGTTAGGAAATATATCCACTGTAGGAGATGACACCTGCAATATAAATTAAGAAATACATTTGTTAGCAACATGTTGTAAATTAAAGAATAAAATGTTAGCATAAGTAAAACAATGAAAACCTTTCCCGTAATGCTGGTACTTTAGGTGTCAATGCATCCAACCGACTCTTAAGTTCGATAACCATTGCTTGTGTTTGTGTCACTTGGCTGGACAACGTCGTTACTAATTTCTCTTTGTCTTCATTTTTGCGTTTCTCAGCTGCAAGTTCTGCTTCAAGTACTTTGAATCTCACATCATCGTATGCTTTTCTGTTTCGGGGTAGATTAAAATACCTCTTGACTATCACTCCTCCTCCCACTCCTCTTGCATACCCAGACTTTTCGGGACCAAACACCTTTGTCAATCCATCGCCATCGTCAACCTTTAAGGTTCCGGCTTTGATCTGCTCCTCAGCGGCTTCCTGCAGTAAAGATTCCATCAGGCAATTAATGTGTTTAATGCAAAATAAACATGAATTTATAAATGGAAAACTTCATGTCAAAATGCTTACTACTGCATTTGCCTTTTCTTTGGTTGTTTCGTCTCGAAATACCCCTTCTTTGCTTTGCCTTCCTTTCACCCACAAAATAGCACGTGGGGGTTCTTCATGTTGTTCAATAACTTTTTCTTCGATCTTATAATCATCAAATACACATGTAAAGTTACCAATTAATATATTAACTTAGACAATAAAAAACAGAAACAAATTACATTTAAGACTTATTATATATATATATATATATATATATATATATATATATATATATATATATATATATATATATATATATATATACATGTAGTAATTAGAAACAAACATTCGATTTGTAAATGTAAGTACCAATTTCTTTTTCACATATATGTATCCACCACGTCCCATCGTATGCAGATAAACAGACTTGGAGCGTGCCTCTTTTGATGCACGTGACTTGTGCTTAGTTACAGAAGAACAAAATGATAATTAATTAGTTTAGGCATAAATTTGCAAACTCAAAGCATATGAAAGCTGTATGGAGTTAAATATAAATGACCATCACTAACCTGGTAATTTTCCGTGCTCGTATACTCTACGAATGCGCCCCATTCCGCGGATGTGACAATTGAACTGTATTTGAATGGGACTTCATTTAGATTTGAAGGTGTGTCTAGGTTGGGCAGGATGTACTTTTCCCTCAATTTCCTTCTGAAAGTCCGTAGATGCCCACCTAGACGATGCATTACTTTCCCTTTGTATGTCTCCTCAACATCAAAATATCGCTGCAATATTAGAATACTCAATTGGATCAAAAACTGAAAGTAATTGTAACAAAACATCTTTATCTTAGGTTAACACAAAACTGATCAATATACTAGATAGCAAACAGATTACATATACTAGATATAGCATGGTATTATATAATAAATATACACGCGTCTAAGACTTTTGCTCAAATCTAAAATTATATATTACAGACTACAAAACGTCATATATAATGTATCTTCAACATTCGTGAGTCTGTTTAACAACAATCTAATGTGGTGTTTTAACATTAACAAATTAATTAAATATATATACTTGCATATATAATGTATAGTGTATTCTCATAGTATTAATTTTTTAATAAAGGAAATTAAAGGGATCTGATCAGTGTTTAAAACTTGCCGTGATTTCATCCCATAGTTTTGCTCTTGATTCTGAATCGACCTTCTTCCATGTAAGAATCTTTAAGCCTATGTTCTCACGAACCATGTCTCCTAAGAAACTTGCAAACACTGCGTTGTGATCCCCTGTGAGCCTGCCCATCGAATCGAAGGCTACCTTGAGTTTTGATGCACCGGGTTTGCTAAACTTGTTGCGAAACCTAGATAGCCTTGTTATGCCCCTCGGTGGAACTATTTTTATTGTTGAATTAACACGGGCATCATGTTTTTCATCTGAAGATGAATCATACTCCTCTGATTCATACATCTCATCTTCGTTGCCATGGTAAACATTATCGGCTGCTTTATCCATGATCCTTTAGTTGTTTAGGAGGGAGTAGTAAAAGACAATGTTTTGGTTAGTATTGAATTTAGATCAGAATAAAAGTGTAAAAACAGATTAATGATTTTTTGGGCTTGTGGTTTGTAGGCATTAACTGTAATTATTGATTTTTTAGGAAGGTAAATGGTCACGACTAATTTAAAATTTTTTGCCAAATTTAAATTTAAAATTTTCAGCCATAAGTTTGGCTCAAAAAAAAAAAAAAAAGGAAAACAATAAACTTGTTCTACTGTTTTATATTTATTTTACGAAATATAACAAAAACGCTTCATATAGATTAGTGGTAAAGGTGGTGGCTAATGTTGTCTGCTGGTCGCGTGTTCAAGTCTTGCATGTTACTTTTTTTTTTTGTAAAGTGATCATGTTATATTTTAATGTGAAATATCTTTACTTCCTTATAAAGGGTTTCCACATTTTATTAACAAACTTACCCTTTAAAAGATGCTAAAAGTCAATTATACCCTTTTCGTTAGTTTAATGTATATGGAAACTAAGAAGATATTTCCAAATGATACTTAATGATTAATTGGTCAAATATGAAAATCACTTATCAATGTAATAAGTTATTACTAATAACACATTTACAATCACTTATCAATGTAATAAGTTATTACTAATAACCCGGAATCGAAAGCTTATTGATCCACCCGAGTTCGAATAACCCGAGTTTTAGTAGTTGTATTTTGATTCCTCATTACTGATTAATCAGTTTTAACCATTAACCATGTGTGTTAACAGTTTTGATTTCAATCCAACAAAAGAGTAAAACCCAAAATATATGAAATCAAATGCATATAATTAAATTGAGCAGCAAAACAAATAACAAATTGTACCAACAAACACACGAATTCAAATTATCTTATATACACTATATATATATATATATATATATATATATATATATATATATATATATATATATATATATATTTAGCAGCAAAAAATATGTACATAATTAACTAATTGTACCAATTAACTAACTAATTATAATTCAAATCCCAAATGGCTGCAAACCTGAGGTAACACGCGTCCCACAAACAAACGTTACAACAAAACAGCCATTCACGGCGGTGCCACCACGCATCGAATAATCTATCCCTGGATGCATGGTGGTGTGCACAACTAAGGCAGACAGGAAATTCCCTGTGGGTTAATCGCTCATTATCCCACTGCAGCAGTTCACTAACCTTGGTCACGCTTTGTACCACATCCCTATGACTTGCTGCCTTTGTGTATTCGTCATTCAGGAGACGCCTTGCTTCTGCTATCCTTTCTCCACCTTCTGCCATCAGCAACATACCAAGGACAAGGGTAGCATCACTTTGTCCCAACTTCGCTGCCTGCTGCAGCATCTCCTTTCCCGCCGCCACATCGCCAATATAAAACACCTTCATCTGATCAGCACACCAAATAAACATAAATATGTATGTAACAGAGTACCATGCATCAAAAAATTAAATTGATTGGAAGATAAGACGTACCACTCAATCTCTAAACAACATGTTTCTGTTTCCCTTTTCCCTCAAAAGTGCTAGCAGCTCAAATTTAATAAACATAAACCTAAGTGAAAAGATGGAATCAACTTCCATCCTCAGATACACCTCATCCGAGCCCCCTGCTCGTGCGAAGGTTTTGCAACTATAATGTAGGTAAACAGGAAAGCAAAATAAATCCCTCATAAATGGTAATTTCTGGAGCACTAAATTTTTGGATACAATTTAAATCTGAGCCCTAATATATGCGATACGGTTCTTTAAAGTTCTACTTAATAAATCGCTTAAATAGGCAAACACAGTGTTATTTAACTTGAATCTATAGTGTTAACTAGGGTTTGTAAACTTATAGCGTCTTGCACTTGAAAACGTCGATGGCACTTGAAGCCCCCAAATGCCCTAATATGTTTGCGATCACTCCTTCCGGAAGATCAGATAGCGACAACCCGTGTTCCATACTCAGTCGGCGTTTTTTTGCAAGTTGGAATTCCATGATTATGATCTTGTTTGAAGTTTTGGTTATGCTCTGTTTCAGAGTGTTTTGGAAGTTGGTACGCCGGGAACTGGAACGTCTGGTGATGAAGGGTACTCACCACACGCCGCCAATTTTGGTCTTATAGTCAATTACAGAAATACCCTTAAAAATAATAGACTTCTTATTCAATTAGTAAGGGTATTTATGTCAATAACACGTTTATTGTATATATTTAGACGTGTACATATATGGCAACAAGATAATTTATTTTTATACTTGATACAGGACTTAGGATAAGGGTTATTATTCAATAAATGATGAAATAATTATATCCTGAGTTTGTTAGTGGCGCGTGTGACATACCTTGGTACAAAACTTATGATATAATTATTATTCCATAAATGATGAATTAATTATATCCTAAGTTTGTTAGTGGCGCGTGTGACATACCTTGGTACAAAACTTATGATATAATCATTATTCCATAAATGATGAAATAATTATATCCTAAGTGTTATTATTCCATAAATGATGAAATAATTATATCCTAAGTTTGTTAGTGGCGCGCGCGTGTGACATACCTTGGTACAAAACTTATGATATAATCATTATTCCATAAATGATGAAATAATTATATCCTAAATGTTATTATTCCATAAATGATGAAATAATTATATCCTAAGTTTGTTAATGGCGCGTGTGACATACCTTGGTACAAAACTTATGATATAATTATTATTCCATAAATGATGAAATAATTATATCATAAGTGTTATTATTCCATAAATGATGAAATAATTATATCCTAAGTTTGTTAGTGGCGCGTGTGACATACCTTGGTACAAAACTTATGATATAATTATTATTCCATAAATGATGAAATAATTATATTCTAAGTTTGTTAGTGGCGCGTGTGACATACCTTGGTACAAAACTTATGATATAATTATTATTCCATAAATGATGAAATAATTATATCCTAAGTTTGTTAGTGGCGCGTGTGACATACCTTGGTACAAAACTTATGATATAATTGTTATTCCATAAATGATGAAATAATTATATCCTAAGTGTTATTATTCCATAAATGATGAAATAATTATATCCTAAGTTTGTTAGTGGCGCGTGTGACATACCTTGGTACAAAACTTATCATATAATTATTATTCCATAAATGATGAAATAATTATATCCTAAGTGTTATTATTCCATAAATGATGAAATAATTATATCCTAAGTTTGTTAGTGGCACATGTGATATACCTTGGTACAAAACTTATGATATAATTATTATTCCATAAATGATGGAATGAAACTTAGGATAAGTTGTATTAATCAACGAAACTGAAAGAAAAAAAATGCCTCAGCCTAGATTCGAACACAGGTTTAAATGGTAGCCGTCATATACCTTTACACAACACACATAAACCACTCAAGCACAAGATCTTTTTGTTCATTTTTATGTAAGGTATTCATTTTAAAGTGTATGAAGGTGAGTTTTCTATAATTCCCCTAATTTACTTAATTAAAACCCTAATTATTTACAAAACACCACCGTACACAACACACAGAAACCACTCAAGCACAAGATCTTTTTGTTCATATTTATGTAAGGTATTCATTTTAAAGTATGAAGCTGAGTTTTCTATAATTCCCCTAATTTACTTAATTAAAACCATAATTATTTACAAAACACCGCCGTACACAACTAATCTAAGATTCAAAACCTCCAATGGACAAGTCTTGGATGGGAACAAACAGGATGAACACACGTTATATAGATGGAGTAAAATCATTTATTGATTACGCGGTAGGCAACTTGAAGAAGACGACTAACATCGACCGTCAAGTAAATAAACAACATGTTGAGATCCCATGTCCATGTACCAAATGTTTAAACCATGTAGTGCGTAAAGTGGAGGAAGTGCATTTCCATTTATTCGGTAATGGCATTGATCTAAACTACACAAAGTGGACTAAACATGGAGAAAATGATGATTCATCATCAAGTGCCGTGGAACATCACAATGGTGCAACAGATTTTGTTGACACCCAAAAGGATTTTGATTTAGACATTCCAACAGATGCCCCAGAAACACTTGAAATGGTAAATGCTGCAAATGATAATTTTGATGATGAGGATCCGGATGACCAAGTCAAGTTTCATGAACTACTTTCAGACGCAGAGAAGCCGCTTTACAAAGGATGTCCGTTCACAAAGTTGTCAGCAATTGTTCAACTACTAAACTTGTAAAGTAAGTATGGTTGTTCTGATAAGTTCTTTACTGAACTACTAGGATTGTTAAAAAAGATGCTACCTGATGATAATGAACTGCCGGAAAAAACTTATCAGGCAAATTTTTTTTTGAAATTAATGGGGTTAGGATACCAAAAGATAGATGTATGTGTAAACAATTGCCTTCTTTACTGGAAAGACGATGAGGGATCGACTGTGTGTAGAACTTGTGGGACATCAAGATGGAAGCTGGATCAGAAGACAAATAAAGTGAAAGATAAAATTCCAGCAAAGGTAATGTGGTATTTTCCAATAATACCAAGATTGAAACGACTTTTTAGGATAGAAAATATTGCCGAAGAAATAAGATGGCACGCGACTAGGAGGGAAACAGATGGTGTGTTACGTCACCCCGCAGATTCACAGGCATGGCGTACCATAGATACAAAATTCCACGAAATTGCAAAAGATCCAAGAAATCTAAGGCTAGGAATATCGGCTGATGGGGTTGACGTCAACAGAGGAAATAGGCATCACAGTGTGTGGCCAATTTTAACTGTCATTTACAACCTTCCTCCATGGTTGTGTATGAAAAGAAAGTTTATATCGCTTTCTGTGTTGATACCTGGATACCCGGGAAATGATATTGATGTTTTTTTTGGAACCGTTGGTTGATGATCTGCAAACCTTATTCGAGAAAGGGGTTGACACATATGATGCTTCCACAAAAGAAGTCTTTAATCTACGCGTGGTTGTGTCATGGACAATAAATGATTACCCTGCACTCGGTACTTTATGTGGCTGCCCAACCAGTGGATACAAAGGTTGTGTAGTATGTGGGAAACAAACAGATTGTGTTAGACTTCCTGCGTCATCCAAGCAAAGTTATGTTGGTCACAGAAGATATCTACCATATACACACGCGTTCAGAAAGCAAAAGAAGGCGTTTAATGGACAACAAGAATTCCGCCCTTCTCCAATTCCAATGACTGGGGAAGAAATATACAACGAGGTCAAACATATTGAAAATAAGTGGGGAAGGGTAAACCGATCAAACAATAAGGCATCAGGAAAACAGAAAGATGCGAGAGGGATAGGTGGGAAGATCCAAAAGCACAAAAGGAAAAGAGGAGCTCAAGATGGTAGTTCAAGCCAGATAGATGATCAACATGATGCGTACTGGAAGAAATTCAACATTTGGTATCGAAAGCTGAAGTATTGGAGGCATAATGAAGTTAACCACTGTATTGATTTCATGCATATAGAAAAGAATGTTGGTGAGAGTCTAGTCGGAACTTTGCTAAATGTTCCAGGAAAGACGAAAGATGGAGAGAATGCTCGACTGGATCTGAAAGAGTTGGGGATAGATAAACCAGAGTTGTTTGCTAGGAAAGAATGAGACAAAACAATACTACCTCCAGCAGGTTACACATTAACGAATGCCGAGAAAGACCTCTTTTGTGAAACGTTATACAACATCAGAGTACCTCAAGGCTATTGTTCAAATTTCTCATCTTTAGTCAGCCTAAAAGACAGGAAGCTCATCGGCCTTAAATCACATGACTATCACATGCTAATGCAAGAGTTTTTGCCCATTGAAATACGGTCAATCATGGACCAACCCACACGATATGCTATCGTCAGGTTTTTTTTTTTAAATCGATATGTAGCAAAGAAATAGTATTGGATGAACTAGATAAGATGCAAGAAGAACTTTGTGTCACACTCTGCCTGCTCGAAAAGTTCTTTCCTCTGTCATTTTTTGATATTATGGTCCATTTGACTGTGCACCTAAGCAGGGAGGTAAAATTATGTGGTCCGGTATGCTTTCGTTGGATGTATTCCTTTGAACACTTTATGAAGGTTATTAAAGAACATGTGCGAAACAGAAATAAACCAGAAGGATGCATTGCTGAGGAGACTATTGCAGAAGAAACAATTGAGTTTTTCGCAGAATATAAAAAATCCATGAAAACTATCGGTATCCCACATGATGAACATGAAACTGATGAAAAAAATGAGGACAGAAAGCCACTGTCGGCAGGCAAATCAAGTGATGTTTCTGCAGAACTCCTTCAGAAAGCGCATTTGTATGTAATACAAAACACATATGAAATTCTACCCTATATCGAGTAAGTATTACTAACACATGTTTGTTTAGTTACTTAAATTGTTGCAACAAACATAATAACCAGACACCTTGTTTCAGGCAACACAAGCAGGTTTTAGAAACACAAAACCCGGGTATGCGAAAAGCGTTGCTGCATAATGAGCACATTATATCTTTTGGTACCTGGTTACGCGAAGAGGTAATTAATTATTTCTTGTAACTGCTTGTTTGTTGTACCTTCAATTTGAAGCTCATTTGTATATACATGTAATGATATGCAGGTTGCCAGAGAATTAGCTATCTCCAAAGAAACTGTATCAGAAACCGTAAGGTGGATTTCACATGGACCACGCGCCACCATAGTGAAATACAGTGCATACAACATCAATGGGTATACATTTCGTACTAAATGTAGTGATGGCAAAGTTTACCAAAACAGTGGGGTTAGTGTTGTGACAAAAGATATGCACATATCCAAAGGAGTAGCAACCACAAGACGCAAATTGTATTACGGGGTTTTGCAAGAGATATGGGTACTAGATTACCGTTTCAGGAAACTCCCTATTTTCAAATGTGATTGGGTTAACCATCGGAATGGAGCAGTCAAACGCGATACTACGCTTGGTTATACATTGGTTAATATGAATAATTTAGGACACAAGGTTGATGAGTTCATATTAGCCTCACAAGCACGACAAGTGTTTTATGTGAAAGACCAGGCAAGTAGAAATTATATTGTCTTGAACACACCTCCCAAGAATTACAGAGATACATATGATGAAATCGATGAGGAATTTAGTACCGTCATTCACCCGCACAATGATAACATTTTGCCACGGGTGGATCCGCGTGACTTGGGTAATGAATCACGAGATGATTACTATCGAACCGACAGTGGAGGTATTGTTATAAAATCCAAGTGACCACACCATGTCATGCCGGAACACTAGCTATATAATTGTAATACATTAGCCTTGTAAATTACTTTTTAATTATTTTATGGAATGTTTATTTGTATCTTAATTTCTATGACTTAAACAATGATTATTTGTATCTTAATTTCTATGACTTAAACGTGACCATAAACATCATTTGGTTAAACATTTGTGAAATGGTGTGGCTAATGTAAAGCAATATGTGTGACCATATGTACCTGGTTTTGGCTACACTGAAATCATGTGTGACAAACTCGACTACATGATTTAGTCACATACACAATTACTTCAAGTGACCATATTGTGGCATATAATTTAGACACACACAATAACATTGTATGTGACCAATATAAAACTTTATGATAATTGATGTCCATTTTGGCTCTAAAAAAAAGCCACATGAATATTTCACAAAGTGACTATTGTGAATATATTTGTCACATACAATCAGCTTAAACGTGACCATAAACATCATTTGGTTACACATTTGTGAAATGGTGTTGCTATTGTAAAGCCATATGTGTGACCATATGTACCTGGTTTTGGCTACACTGAAATCATGTGTGACAAACTCGACTACATGATTTAGTCACATAAACAGTTACTTCAAGTGACCATATAGTGGCATATGATTTAGACACACACAATAACATTGTATGTGACCAATATAAAACTTAATGATAATTGATGTCCATTTTGGCTCTAAAAAATAGCCACATGAATATTTCACAAAGTGACTGTTGTGAATATATTCGTCACATACAATCAGCTTAAACGTGACCATAAACATCATTTGGTTACACATATGTGAAATGGTGTGGCTATTGTAAAGCCATATATGTGACTATATGTACCTGGTTTTGGCTACACTGAAATCATGTGTGACAAACTCGACTACATGATTAAGTCACATAAACAGTTACTTCAAGTGACCATATAGTGGCATATGATTTAGACACACAAAATAACATTGTATGTGATCAATATAAAACTTAATGATAATTGATGTCCATTTTGGCTCTAAAAAATAGCCACATGAATATTTCACAAAGTGACTGTTGTGAATATATTCGTCACATACAATCAGCTTAAACGTGACCATAAACATCATTTGGTTACACATTTGTGAAATGGTGTGGCTATTGTAAAGCCATATATGTGACCATATGTACCTGGTTTTGGCTACACTGAAATCATGTGTGACAAACTCGACTACATGATTTAGTCACATAAACAGTTACTTCAAGTGACCATATAGTGGCATATGATTTAGACACACAAAATAACATTGTATGTGACCAATATAAAACTTAATGATAATTGATGTCCATTTTGGCTCTAAAAAATAGCCACATTAATATTTCACAAAGTGAGTGTTGTGAATATATTCGTCACATAAAATCAACTTAAACGTGACCATAAACATCATTTGGTTACACATTTGTGAAATGGTGCGGCTATTGTAAAGCCATATGTGTGACCATATGTATCTGGTTTTACCTACACTGAAATCATGTGTGACAAACTCGACTACATGATTTAGTCACATAAACAGTTACTTCAAGTGACCATATAGTGGCATATGATTTAGACACATAAAATAACATTGTATGTGACCAATATAAAACTTAATGATAATTGATGTCCATTTTGGCTCTAAAAAATAACCACATGAATATTTCACAAAGTGACTGTTGTGAATATATTCGTCACATAAAATCAACTTAAACGTGACCATAAACATCATTAGGTTACACATTTGTGAAATGGTGTGGCTATTGTAAAGCCATATGTGTGACCACTGGCTTTTCCACATTCTAACACACACTGCACATATGGTAACATAAAAATTTATGTGTCCATATGTTCCTGATTTTGGTTACACTGAAATTATGTGTGACAAACTCGACTACATGATTTAGTCACATTAACAATTGCTTCATGTGACCATATAGTGGCATTTGGTCACAGTGTTCAAAAGTGTGACAAAGATTCGTCACGTTTAATTTGTATAATGTGACTAATTCATCGAACTTACTCTTCATTTGTCACGCATTCCAAATTCATATGTGACTAAATAATCAGCAAATAAATAGCAGATCCCTTTCGCCACATAAATGTTCGAACGTGTGTGACTAAATAATAACGTGCTTTTTATTTTCGTACCTATAGTCACACAAATGTTCGAATGTGTGACTATCTGATTTCGAGCATGTGTGACCAAAGCCTCATTTTGTACTAGTGTATTACAAAGTAGAAGGCGATGTTTGAGTCCCTAATACACAGTTGAGACTTAACAAAACCTTGTATAAGAACAATAAATCTCGTTACAGTTTCTGCAGAAATCCCGTACTGAAACTGTTTTGGACGAGATATATCTTTTTCACGCGTGGATAGATGTTTCGACCAATAGTAAGGAATGCTACATTTGTTGTGGCAAACCCCGAATTGGTGTACTAATCATACATCGTGGACGTGACTATAAAAGGTGACCGTAACAGGCTTCGCTGCTACGGTCACCAGAATATTTAAACAGGGAAATCGCAGCCGTGAAAGAGAATATTATATTGTAACTTATCTTGGGAAAAAAGACGATTGTGAAAATGGATCGAAATGGATCGGAAGATCATATTGGGAAACTTGATGATCATACGGTTACTTATTAAATAGGGTTTGTATAGTATACAAAAAAGAGAGCTTATGTGTAAACGTATATTTATAATATAATGAGGATTAATCATTAATGAATGAATTCAATTCCATCACCTAACAATATCTAACCTAATCTAATATGAAAAATATATGTATGTTTTACCAAAAATAATTATAATATAATGAGGAATTGAGGATACGAAACATTAATTAATGAATTCAATTACAACACCTAACGATACCTAACCAAAAATATTTATAATATAATGTGGTCTTTTTGTGTTTGTAACATTTTATAACATAAAGTAATTATGTTTCACAAAAAACATTACCGTTTGTTCAACAAAGTTGGTTATCTACATAATTTTCGAAAAGATGGTCATGTGTTCGAATCAAGTCTTTTGAACAATCGTTATTTTATATCAAAATATTGAAGCGGTTATAAAACGAAATGAGGTGGCTTTCTGTAATTTGGATCGGTTTAATTAAGTTTTTAACCGCTTCAAGATCTGTTGATTCTAATTTTGAAAAAAATGTTCATTAAGTAATGAGAAAATTACACAAACCGTTTGTGAATTTTTTTTTTTGAAGCGAAAATTTTACATTTATATCAAAATATTGAAGTTTATGGCAGAAGATGCATGTCCACAACTGTAACGGAGATACAAGTTTTTATAAGAATCAATAAAACCACACGATGGAAATTGACAATAACAGGCCATGTTGGAGCATTGCTTTTTCATGGCCTGATTTACTGTGGTAGATAGGACTAGGAGTCTCCATAGCACGGAGACGGTTAGAAGAAATACGCACTTGGCACGTCTGACACTTGCCCAAGAACATGCATATATAGGTGCAGACGTGCAGTGATTGAATAAATTTTTTGACTAAACTGGAGTAGTAAACTTAATTCTCAAAAATGTAAAAAACTTAATATTTACTGTACTATAGTTATTATTGACAGCATATCTCATCAAAAAATCTATTTGACAAGACCACACCATGCTCCTATATCTAGCCATAATCAAGTCTATGACATCACTCACCACCCCCTCCCTTCATTCCCTGATAAACATTTGACTTTTTTTCTTTCTATTTTTATGTATTTTAGAGCATTTCTTGATTGAAGCGGTTATAAAGGAAATGTGGTGGCTCAATATATTTTGGATCGGTTCAGTTATGTTTTTAACTTCTTCAAGATCTGAAAAAAAGGACATGTTGAGAATATTTTTGACGATGCAATCGAAAAAAGTGCAGTTAATGTTTTTGAAACTATACATTGACCAAATTGCCAAGCGGTGTCAAAAACGCCTTCGTAATTTTCTTGATTGTTTCTTTAAAGCAATAGTTATTTTATAGAGTAAATTCCATAGATGGTCTCTGTGGTTTACACTGATTTACGAAGGTCATCCCTATACTTTTTTTTTCTTCGTGTTTTCAATCCAATAAGTTTATGTTTTGCTTGAAAATAGTCCCTCCGCATCTAAAATGACTAATATACCCTTTTTATCTCTATTTAATTCATTTATTTTATTTATTTTTAATTCAGTACAAATATTAAAAAAAACACAAACTATTTTAGAGCAACAGCCTTCTTCATCAAACCCAGCACATCACAGATGCTTCATTATATATATATATATATATATATATATATATATATATATATATATATATATATATATATAATATAATATTACTACATTGAATGAAAAGTAACTAAAATGTTCTTTTATGATGAATTGATGATTATGTATGAATTACATTTCTAATTTAAAATTTTTTTTAGCCATTTAGCATAATTTAATGTAATATTAAAGTTATAGCCATTATATAAAAAGGAAAAGAAATAAAAGAACTATTATATCTCCTCCACAAAGCCACAAAGGTACAACAAACCACACCTCCACAAAGCTAGGCATGTTTGCTACGGAGTATTTTTCGCTAGTTAATATAATATCTCAGAAAACTGTAACTATTCATGGCACTATTTTCCACACAACATTTAGCATTTTCTAAATGAATGCTAAATTAACATATAATAACCGCTCCAATACGGTTAAATAACCGTCCCTATTTTATAAATAGATAAAAATAATACTATAATTATTATTAGGAGATTTGCTCGTAAATTGTAAATTGAAAAACTTTACATTTAAAGTTGATTGGTTGGTAATTAGTTTGGTGTTGACAATTAATCGGTTAATGAATGGTCCCGGTTATATACATACACCCAATGTCACTTTGTCATCCATCAACTTGTTCATGGCTAGCTTTAGTTTTTGTCAAAAGATAATACAAAATTAATGTCATCTCCAAACACCAATAGTGTGACACAACAACAACAACAACAACAACAACAACAACAACAACAACAACAACAACAACAACAACAACAACAACAACAACAACAACAACACTACCCAATCCCGCCGATGACGGGGTATGGGGGAGGTAAGATGTAGACAGCCTTACCCCTACCCAAGGGTAGAGAGACTGATTTCATAAAGATCTCCGGCAGACTCGATTACATACAAATAGAATGTATGACGAAGTAATACAAAAATAAACTAATAGTAAAAACAGCTACAATCAACAGCAACCAACATCACTAGGGGTGAGCATGGTATGGAACCGGTACCGAACCGTACTGAACCGGTTGGTACCGCTTATTTTGTTGGTCCTAAAGTGAGCACCGAATACCGGACCGTATAAAGCGGTACGGTACCGGTACGGTGCCAGTACCGGTACGGGTACGGGTAAAAGTGGTACTATACCGCTTTGGTACCAAAACATAGTAGAATAATAAATAAACATATTTACGTATTTTGTACTCGATAAACTTCACTGAAGATAAATATTAATGAATCTCAAATAAATTAAAACATCATATATGACATAGATGGATATTGACGAAGAAAAACAAATATATACAACGTTATTGTACCGTGTTAAGTGTTTTGGTAATGACACATGTCATGATCCTTACCTTTTTACTAACAAGCAATATGTTTAGAATCCGATTCAAGTAGGATGCTAAAAACGTGATTGTTTGTGTAGCAAAGAAAACTAGCTATACTTCTATAAAATTACAATTGTATTCATACGCGAGAGTGTAACTCTATTTTATACTTCTTAATTACCTAAAAATATCATTTTTATATTAATAGACATATCATATGATCATAGAAATGAGTTTATAAATAAATCTTTTTAAAATATAGAAAGAACCAACGGACCTATAACAAATAAAAACATGTATATTTCGGATATGGTACCAAAGCGGGAAAAGTGGTAAAATACCGGTACCGAACCGGTTGGTACCGGTTATCTTTTTTGCCCTAAAGTGAGTACCAAATACCGGACCGCTTAAAGTGGTACGGTAGCGGTACGGGATCGGGATTCGGGTACGAATGCTCGCCCCTAAACATCAGCAACAGCATCAGTAAAAGCAATAACGTCAGCAACATCAAACATCATTGGAAATCGGCATCGGCAGTCTCATAAGCATCCAACAACCGCAAACAGCAACTGCAGCTAGCAAAAGAGACAACAGCGATCACAGCAACTGCAGCTAGCAAAAGAGACAGCAGCGATCACAATAATAATAATAATAATAATAATAATAATAATAATAATAATAATAATAATAATAATAATAATAATAATAATAATAATAATAATAATAATAATAATAATAATAATAATAATAGTAATAATAATAATGATGATGATAATAATAATAATAATAATAATAATAATAATAATAATAATAATAATAATAATAATAACTACTATTACTAATACTAATAATAGTAATAAAAACGCCAATAGTGTGAATCAGTCTATATTTGTGATCATGTTAATTTGCACTACAAAAAGTAAACAATATTTCCTTCACGACCGCCATTTCTCTATTTAAGATCTCCGGGCACTGGTTTATCACAACAAAAGCGGTAATGAACAGAAATGAAATATACAAAAGCTATTCTCTTCGTTTTCTCCCTTCCCATTTATCATTAGCTTCGTGAATATTACATTCCTTTTCTCATGTTGAGCTTTCTTGTAGTAATTAAACCAATGTCTCGGAGTATTATCCAAAAAAAAACCATGAAGCGTACAATTAGCTGACATTTTTCGATTTTTGACAATTGCCTTTTCAGTTTTCAATACAATAAATCACACATATAAAAATGAAAATCTTAAGGCGGTTTTTATATTATCAATTTATGGCGGTGGTTTGTCAAACTGCCTTAAAACACATACTCCCTTCGTCCCAAATATATTGTCCATCTTTTCATTTTGGGATGTCCCAAATTTATTTTCCACTTGTACTCTTCAACCAATCAAAATATTTGTAAGTGGTGAGAGATTAAATCTTATTAGTTGTAGAGTACAACAAGTACATTTTTTTTAAAATGCGTGTTTTTTGTCTGGGGACAATAAAATTGGGACGGAGGGAGTAATATTCTACTCGATCATTTAGCATATATTTCTACCTATTCACTTTTTGTTATATAAGCGGTTTATAAAAAAAACGCTCCATATTTTGTCAACGCGTACTCTCTATAAAAAAGGATGAGGTGAAGTACTCATTACTAGTACAAGTTACAACAAGCATTTCCATTTTCATGATCATGTTTTCGACCAAATATATATATATATATATATATATATATATATATATATATATATATATATATATATATATATATATATATATATATATATATCACTTAATACTCTTCGCTATTGCAATTTCTCAGTTCTGGTACTCCAAAAGTGCTGACCAACAGTCAAGACCATTTGAAAGAAAGGCTTGTTCCGGTTTATAAACATATAATTTATGTCCCACGTCGCTTCTGATTGGTTGGCATTTTTGTATTTAGTATCGTTGAATCACAGAGCTTGGTCGTAGTATCGTTGAATCAGCTCTCTTTTTGTGCTTCTGCTCTTCGATCTATTTAAGCATCGATACTCCTGCCTCCTGGCCTTGTTAGAGAATGAGCACGAAAAAAGTCATGTCCAAACATGGACCTCAAAATTCTCATGTCATCCTCTTCCTCATCCAAGAGAGCATGGAGTACATGCCCGCCAACAACATCAAAAGCATAATCGTCGTCCAAGAAAAAGGGTACAATCATATTCCTACGAATTCGATCTATGGACTGTAATGAATGATGATTTGGGACAGAGAGGTATATTTTAGAAAAGTGTGAATCACTTGTCCAGAATGCGAAAGAAAGCAAGATCGCGGACTGTGAGGAAAAGATAATGGAATACCATTTTCCATCCAAACCTTCAAATCGTTTACATTTTTCAAATGTTTTATTAATTGATAAATGTAGTAGAGTAAATGTTATTATATTAATGCTACGGATTCTGTTATATATAATTAATAATTAATTTAATATTAATATTAAAAATTAATATTAATATTAATATTAAATATTAATATTAATAATAGATTAATTAATGTTATGTAATCTTAATTATATTATATATGGTGCTTTTCTGTACTACAGTACTATATTTCAATCGGCTACTTAATAATTTAAATATTAATATTAATAATAGATTAATTAATGTTATGTTATCTTAATTATATATGGTGCTTTTCTGTAATTAATAATTTATTTACTTGTATTTTTCAAATGTTTTATTAATCGGTTTAACAATTGAAATCATTAGGATTATTGTGTCTACAAAACTAAAGGTTGAGTAAAATAATGGGAGTAGTACAATATAGTCTCGAAACAAATGATTTGGTTGCATTATCTGTGGCATATATTGGTGCAGTGAAAGAATAAAATTTTAGACTAAACTACTACTGCGTAATATTAAACTTAATTATCAAAAATGAAAAAAGCTTAATATTTACTATAGCTATTGGATTTAGATATACAGCATATCTCATCAAAGAATATATTTGACAAGACCACACCATGCTCCTATACCTAGCCATATAATCCAGTCTATGACATTACTCACCAGTCACCACCCCCTCCCTAGCCCCCTTCCCTGACAAACATTTGACTTTATTTTTAAGCCTTTTAGAGCATCTCTAGATTGAAGCGGCTAAAATTGAAATGCGGCGGCCTTTTATACTTTGTAGTCAATTAGTAAATTTCATCTTCAGTTTCATTTTTTGCTAGGTGCATCGTACCATTCATATTATTATTGTTTATTTTATGTAAGACGTCACTCGAATCAATATTTTAATAGTTAATCATTTTTTTTATCGATTTCAAATTTATTCCCGTCGCATCGCGCGGGTTAGCAGCTAGTATGTAAATATGTAATAATGTATATATATATATATATATATATATATATATATATATATATATATATATATATATTATGGAATATTGGAAATTTGGAATGGATATGGATATGGACAGAATTCATTATGTATGGCCATACGGTGCAACTCTACGAGTAGTAGCGTAACAAGGAAGCTACACACTATTGCGGCGGTTTGGTATTTTAGTTGTTAAATTGAAAAACTGGCAACCGAAGAAGAGAAGTATGTTTTAGGAAAGAAAGCAGGCGTTTTAAAGACGATAGACCAACAAATGATCAAATTACAAAAATAAAACGTCGAAAAGTTTAATACGGCAATTGGGAAGATCAGCAAATGGATCAACGACCTCAATGATAAATTTGACGAATTTGGAGTTCAACCCTCTGCATCCGAGCTCAAATTTCTCAAGAAACTCAAAGATGATTTTCAATACTACACCTCCGAGAAAAAGAATGCTGAAAACATGCTATATCGTTTCGAGATGTATGATCAAAACCTTAGGGATTGGATCGATTTGATTCGGATGTAATTTTTCATTTGATAATGTAATTTTATCCTTTAGTTATTTTATTATTAAAATTGAAATGGAGTTCTTTAATTCACTGAGTATTATTACTGTTTATTTTTTGTTATTATTATTAGTATTATTCCGGATAAGCAATAAAAAAAATACTGAGTTTTCAATTCAATTTTTGAATCTATTCCCACCCCGGTTTATATATATATATATATATATATATATATATATATATATATATATATATATATATATATAAAATTATAATTATATATAATAAGGGTGTGTTTGACAAAATTAGCTTCTAGCTGGAGCTGAGCTTGAAGTGGTAGCTGGAGCTTATTCATGTAAATTGACATAAAAGTACAAAATATATATATGATAAATAATGATATAAGGGGTATATATGTAATTTCCACTTTAATAAGCTTGTAGCTTATGGGGGTGTTTGGCCTAGCGTTATAAGGAAGCTTTTTAGATTTTCCGTTATGATACAGCTTGAAAGCTCTTTTATAAGTGTTTGGATGAGCTTTTTTGATGAAGCTTTTCAAAATTTAAAGGGTGGAAAAGCTAAAAAGCAAGGGTGCGTTTAGTTACAGAAAACTCTCCATTTTTCCATAAAAATTCTCTAAGAAAACAAGAAAATTAGAAAATGTATTCAAATTCGAGTTTTCAAAAAAACTTTTCTAAGAAAAGGAAAATCCTCTTATTTCTCTTTTTTATAACTACAAAGTTGAAAACTATTTTTGATGGTTTTCTAAGTTTTAAACTCCACTATTCCTTGGAAAAGGAAAACTCCACCCCTTGCAACTAAACACGTTTTCTAGATTTTCCATACTTTTCTAGAGAGGTAAAACACTTATCACTCTCTAGAGAAATGGAAAAAGAAAAATGGAGAAATTTTTCTGTAACTAAAAAGCCCCAGAATTTAAGTCTTCATATATGGATTGTCTACGTGGATCTAATGCCAAAGAAACAAAGTTACTCGAGAACTGCAATAGGATGGTGGAGACACTAGATCAAATGATCTAACAGATAGAAAAATGGATTAATGATGATCTGCCTAGTTTCGCGGATAGTTATTTTTCGATTTTGTATATTTGTTCTTTATTTATGGTTCTTAATTGTTCTTACTTATTGGATAACAAGATGACTTTAGCTTAAAACCGCTATATCGCTCCTACAATATGTATCGTTCACTTTTGAGTATTATCATGGTATCGATTAATTTAATGCTTTAGCGGTTTTTCGCTTTCTATTGTATAAATGCATATACATTAGGATTATAAGTGTGGGATTTGTAACAACCCGTCCTACATCGGAAAATGATAAGAAATTGGAGTTCCTTATAAGTCGATCTAAAGTTGTTGCTAATAGTTATATATCTTCCACCGTATACGGTTTTTCGTTGAAACCTGAAGGTATCCGGTTAGTCACTGCTTTCGGCTTTGAGGGGCATTATATCTTACAACATGCATGTCAATTAAGAAAATTTAATTTGATTTCTTTCTTTTAATTAATTTTCAAAAACACGTACACCATATCTTATATGTGTATATATAAAATATAATGTAATATAATATATATGTCTTCTTACATATAATCAAACCAAAATCCTGTTGAGCAATCTGGACCTTTCAATGAAAAATTTCAAGTTGATCCGACGATCAAGATTTAATCAAATAATTACACTTTCCCCTTTAAGTATTAAATATACATATGTTAATTAAAATTCATTATTAAATTAAAGAATTAAATTATCTAATTAAGAAAAATTAAATTATTGAAAGAAAACTAAAACAAAATACTGAATACCAATTCTTGACCCTTCCATGGGTTCTCCATATATTAAGATCCAACTATTGATATTAAATTCTCATAATTACAATTTGCACCCCGTAATTGTCGCCTTTGTTGCAATCCCTTTAACTCTCGCAAACCTTGCAACAATAATCATATTATTTACTATATATATATATATATATATATATATATATAGGATTCGGTTCAATGGAGAAGGAAATTTAGGTGGAGAAGAAGGAGAAACAATATGATTAAGTCTTTTTATCAATATGATTCAACTTTTTATTACTATAATTACCATAATAAAAAAATGAATCGTAGTCATAAAATTACTGCATCATAATATCATATTGCTTCTCCCTGATCTCCACCTAATTTTTCTTCTTTTTTATCCTGTTACTATATATATATATATATATATATATATATATATATATATATATATACTAGCATAATACCCGCACTATGCAGTGGAGTATTATATATTATTGTAATTAATAATTTCATGATAGTTGTATATTGTAATTATTATTTCATGATGTATTATTTATGATGTTGAATCGATAATGATAACTTTGTGTGTAGAGTTAGATATTAGAAAGATAGGGGGTTAAATGTAGAATTTAAACATTTTAAATTTGGAAGTATTGAGTCTTAATTTTAAGATTTACAAAAATAGAGTATGGAGATGCATTATATATATATATATATATATATATATATATATATATATATATATATATATATATATATATATACGAAAAAGGGAAAAAACGTAAAAAAAAAAAAAAGGGAATAAGTCCCCAAAAAACATAAAAAAAAATCTTATATACGTAAGTCCATCACCTAGTATATATTATATATTATATTATAATGAGGTGGTAAATTTAGACCCATTGGTTATTTTTGGGTCAACTTGGTTATTTAATATAACCTCCAATTGTACGACAATTAACCAACAGGTTTAGTCGAGTCTAGGGGATAAAATTTTTTTTCACCTCATTTCACATATTTTTCATTTTTCACTCAAATAAAAAAAAGTTTGGTGAAAACCCGATGGGTCAACCCGACCCGAGACCCATTTGACCTGGACCCGTTTAGACCTATCCTCTTAAATGACCCATTTAGACCCGTACCTATCTTAACCCGACCCGACCCATTCATTTTGCCACTTAATATATATATATATATATATATATATATATATATATATATTAATAATTTAATTTAATAATACTTATTAAAAAGAAAGATTTGTACGTTTTAATTTGATGAAGCATTTGTTAAATTTATTTTTATCACTATTCATATCATATGCATTAATATAATATTATATATATATATATATATATATATATATATAATATGTCCAGGATAAAAACTAAAGCACCAAATTTCAAATTTTTTGGTTCCCCGCCAGATATGCGTTAAAAAATCAAAAAGTTTTCGACAATTGAAGCGGTGGTTGTATGACGTGGCGGTCGTCTGTGTTATTTGAAGCGGTTATTGTTTTTACCCGCTTCAAATGAGTTAAGTTTTTATTGGTGGAAAAGCACTTTTTTGGTCTACATAGAGACATAATTCACTTTTGATCACGATTTTTTGCTTCATCGTCTTCGGCTTTGTTCTACTTCTGCACCACCGTATCCACAAATATCCACCGGTAAATCCAGGTTTAAGTATGTTAGTGTAAACCCATTACACTTTGGTAAGTTTATCACGGTATAATTTTGCCGCGAATCATATCCAAACGGTTGCATTTATTGCAAGGTTTTCCAATTTTGATCGGCTTGTCAACTGTTGTAATGTAACTCCAATACATCCGTTGGTGGTAGTTTGTTAAATACTGTATATTAGTTGCTTTTTTCTATGTAAAATTTTTCATTTAATGTATGCCGGATTGAAACATTGATATATTTGTTTAACTTTTTAGGTATATATATAATATATACATATACATATGTTATTGATTGTTGTGAGTACATACAAAAGGGAATGTTCTTTATGAAACAACGCTTTTTTTTTATCCCCACCCTCAGCTCGTTTTATATGTCAAAAAGATATTGTATTCAATATTGATCTTGATGATATTGATGTAAAGATGTGGTCCCGTAGTTGTTGATTCTCTAAAGAAGGATTTAATATTTGTGTTCACCTGGTCTGTAGCTGGTTCTAATAAAGTGAATTATATATGTATGACAGTTCGATCACTTTCTTATTTGCACTTGTGTAATGTTTGCTATCCGTTTTGCTTAGTGTTTGTTAAATATTATACTCTTAATAAATTATAATGTCCGTATTTAATTGCTCATTTATCATTTTAATTGTTAGCCAGTGTTTAGTGTACGTGTTAATATCATTTATATTGCACATGTTCTTTATGAACTTAATATCGATAAATTCCTTTTTTGTAGGACATCAAATATAAACGACATGGCCGAAAAAGGTAGACCAGGGAAGGCAAAGGAGAATGACTACACTCCCGATCCAGACCGTCACATTGAGTTCAACACCCAAGGAGAAGCTATTGGAGACAATAGGAAAGATTATCTAACTTGGTTTAGAAATGAGGTTAGAGCATGAATCCCTTACCATTTGGGATGGAATACGAATCCACTGAAGGCAGGAGATGAGGATAGACTAATTGCTCCAGAAGTTTTGGATAACGTATGGGACCTAATGAAAAGTCATTGGAACATACCAGACGACAAGCACAAAGAGCTCTATAAGAGGAAGATGAATAAAATTTGGAGGAAGTGGAAGAGTGAACTTACTACTCAGTTTATCTATACAAAGAAAGACCCTAAAGCAAAATGGCCCTCTATGGACATGGATCACTGGCCAAAATTTGTTGCTGAGAGGTCCACTGATATATTCAAGGTAGTTCATATATCATGTTTTGTGCTAAGTTGGTTTCATTATTATAAAAAAGTTACTAACTTTATTTTTCTTCTCATATGTGAAGAGAAAAAGTGAGAAAGCCAAGGCTAGTGCGGCAGCAAACACGAATCCTGCCCGTGTAGGATGGTTGGGTTATGCTAGTTTGAGGGAGTATTATTACAAAAACAAAAAGAAGGTTTTAACCGATTTCCCGTTTCTAGCAAGCTACAAGTGTGAGCGCTCAGTTTTGTATCTTTATGCCAGACTGCGGGAAGAGAAGAAAATAGACGTACAAGAATCTGTTGATTTTTTTGAAACAGTGGCGGATGAATTGGTAAGAATCAGGGGCGGTACCAGAATTTTTATTTTTAAGTGGGCAAATTTTAGGATGATAGTCACTTAAGGTTTGGGTTCTGAATTGAGATTTTTATCCTTCAAGTCATACGTCAAGGTAAACCAAAAACTTATGTTAACATTAATTCAACCAAACTGAAAAAGAATTCAGTCTAACTTAATTTATATCTTCAACACGAAAAACCAAACCAAAAGTTCATAAATTTAGCAATGTGAACAAATCTTGTGACTACTTGTGTTTTACTTCACAAATTTGTTTAGATCAAAGTTTATACCTTTTGGGTTTTTTTATTTGTGAAGTTATAGCAATAATTTGTTGTCATAGTAATTTTTTAGAATTACATTGTGGGGAAAAAAATGAACCTATAAAATATAGAATATTACAATTATTCTTTTAGTGGTAAAAATCACATATAACTTACTAAAGACTAAAGAATAAGCGAAAAGATATTGAATGGAAAGGAAAGTGACATAAGATGGGAAAATTGAATAAAGAAAAAAAACAATAAGAAAGGAGCTGGGTGCTAGGCTTTAACACAGGTGACCATTTGGTTGGATGCATGGGTGCTAACCATTTATCTACGTGGGCAAATACTTGTACGATTCAACTTTATATGTATATAATGATAATTAGTAAGATGCTTGTGTGGGCAATGGCCTACACAGCCCACAGTCTCGTACCGCCATTGGTAAGAATATAGGGGTGACAATTCAGTTTCTGGATATTCTAAATTATACCTCCTCTAATGTTTTCGGTTTGTTGGATCAACCCTAAAACCAAATGGCTGACCCGAACCTGAAGCTAAAATTATAGATATTCTAAAACTTGTCACTGATAAATGTTATCAAATGTTCTAACATGTAAAACTTTATTTCATTTATATAACTGGAGAAGGAGATCAATATGTTGAATGATGGCACCTTTGGTATGGTGGGGGCAGACGATCCCCTCACACAATACAAGGGAAAAGAACACGGGGGCGGACACGGGCGGTGTCCAGTGTGGTGGGGATCAAAAAGGCCCTTGGAACTAGGAAGGGTCAAAAGAGGAAAGTAGTTGCCCAGATAAAGACAGTATGAACAACAAACTGTTCCCTTTGCACTCCCTCTGCTAACAACCTATTTCACTCTTCCTTAGTCATTCCCTTAGGAGCATGACTAGCAGACCCACTAGCTCCAGTGAACATATATTGATCATCCTTCTCTTGATCATCATCATTGTTTGAGCTTGAGCTAGAATATGAGATAACCTGAGCTCTCCCTGCCTTTACCAATCTTGAGTAAGCTAGGTTCACATGAGTACACCAATTTTCTGTGAGAATGAAGGAACCACTAGGAATGCACCACGTGTCACTACATTCTCTCTCCTCTGCATTTTTAAAAATTAAATATCTCTCAAACGCTAAGTCCAAAAATCACAAAGGCTTCTTTCAAGTTACTTCCCTTTAAGAAATGAATTATTCCATAAAAATCCTCTGCTCCTTGTGGTTTGAGCAGATAAGCTAACAAATTGTGCTTGTCAGCTATCGGGAGTGTCACAGATGTTGACGATGAGGCCATTTGATCAATTTTAACTTGAAATTGATGGTTGCTTTTGTGTGGTTTTTGATTGGATTTCTTGAGTTTGAGAGTAATTGTTAGTGGAAATGAAAAGTTGGGAATGTGGTAATTGTCAGTGGTTTTGATCGGATTTTAACTTGAAATTGATTGCTCCAGCAGTACTAACACACTTAGAATAATTTTCATTATGCATAAGTGTTCATTCTTACCCAACAAATTGTTTCTTATAACTTGTAGTTAACTTCACAGTACTGAATTTTCAGGAGAGAAGGTGAGAATTGGCAATGGAAGATGGTGTTGGTAAGCATATAATATAGTTTGAAAAAAATGATATATGCAAATTGATCATAAATTATATGCGTTAAACTAACTTTGTGCGGTCGTCAGTGTCCTTAACAACGAGACAGTTGGGAATGTGGGTATTACGTAATGATGCATATGCAACAATTCATTATGAGTATGCAACCAGATTTCCCACAAAATGTAAGTCCATAGTACGTAATAATCTCTGTATAATTCATGCATTAACCTCGATCTCTTTTTTTATGTTTTAATTTGAATTTATTATAGGCTTGGAGCGACCTGTCACCTTATTCACCAAATGATTTGGACAAGTTGGTAATTGAGGGCACAATTGAATTTGCAAAGAGGTATATTCTTGACGATCAGAACAAATAAATAAACCCATTTTAAACATTATATTTAGGTTATATTTTTATTTGTACATTATATTTAGGTTATATTTTAGCGTGATTTATATGTTTAGGTTAAATTTTGTTTTGAATTATTGGTCATTTGGTTTTTGAATTCTACTGGTTTTGGTATAATTGTATTCTACTATTCTGCATAGGAAATCAAGCAATTCAATAACGAATAACCCCCCACAATACGGAATATACATCCGCTCCAAATGCTAACTAAAAGCACCGCTCCAAAATTTTTTTTTTTTTTTAATAATTTCATTAAAAAAACCGCCACAAATGCAAAGTCAAATACACCGCTACAAGAAATGTAATTTTTTTTATATTTCCATTTTAAAAAACCACCACGAAAACTAAGTAATGATGACGCTCCACTTACACAATTTTTTATTTCTTTTTACAAGAACCGCCACAAATACAAGCGACTACGACGCTCTAATAACCTCTATTTACCGCCTCAATAGTGATCACTATACCGCTTCAATATATATTATTCCCGCCAATTTTGGTACTGATTAACCGCTTCATATTTTCCTTTACCCGCTCCTAGCAGTACAATTTGTAGCGGTCGTTTGACCGCTTTAAACAAGTTTTCACCATTCGTGGCGCCGGCATCAGGGGCGGGCTGTTCACCGTTTCATATGGCCTTTTTCACCACCATATATATCCGTTTGTGTACTAGTGATTACATACTATACGATTTCTGTTAGTTGCGAAACAACTTAGTTAACAGTAGTCGTCTTTAAAAAGTAATGACTTTATTTTGACGAAGGTGTTTGTGAGTATATTGACGAGCTTTTATATAATATAGAAGTTGAAATAGGGCATACTTAGTGATTTGCATTATCGTAAAATATATCGGTTTCTTTAATGAACCTTCATTCCGAGAATGTGATTTTTGATCACGAAAATAAAAACAAATGTCACACATATTAGAAATTGAAAATAGAACGGGTAACATCAAATAATCGGTTGATACTGGAAAAAGAAAAAAAAAAGAAACGGTGATGGTGAGATGTTGATCAAACATGGTTTACTTGTTGCTATACATCATCGTAACGTTGATCTCCGAACAAATGAGTCATATGAAACACGTGTCTTTCTATTCAATCAAGAGGTATCATTGCACTTCATCGCTAATTATGTTGACCTCAAAAACCGTATAAGTTCATGAAACCCTAAGGCGTTTATACTATTAAAGTCAAAAGCTCTATATATGTTGGCGAATGTGTTTGTGAGTATTTAAATTGGCAAGTATATGCAAAAGCTGTAAAACGAACTTGGTAACTACTGAAGAAAGTAAGAACTTTAATTGGCGAGTGTTGCTATACATCATTGACAAGATAATTAAAGAAACGAAAAATGATGGATCTGTTTTGGAAACTGTGATTGCAAGTATATCGTCGATTTTATAGAAGCTAGATACATAAGTTAAAACACATTAAATACTTATTTGATATTGGAAAAAGGAACGTTAACAGTCTATGTGAGATGTAGATCAAACATGGTTTACTCGATGGGTCATCTTAATCAAATTGTCCAAATGTGGGACATGAGTCGAATGAGTTAAATGGGTCGTGGGTATGTTGGGGTCACATGGTTCATATGGGTCAAAAGAATTGTGGGTTATATATGCCATGGGTCATATGGGTCACACAAGTGAAATGGGTCAAGTTGGTCACTACTAATAATTTTTGTTTCTTAACTTGTAGGGCAAAATGGTGGCACTAAAGAAGAAACAAAAGGGGAGTTCCACTCCAATGAGTGAAAAGGCTATATTGAAGAGAGTCTTAGGGGAGAGTCGTGGGCATTATACGGGATGGGTTAGAAAGGTTACAAGTTTCGGATCAAGTTCAAGTGTCCAATCACAAGGACAACAAATGAGTTCACAAAAACATATAGAGGAAATGTTGAAGGCTTAACAAAAACAAATGAAGTCTCAACAAAAACAAATTGAGTCTCAAAATAAGTTCATGACTTCTCAACGCTCGGTCTTAAAATAGGCAAAAATTCTCGTTCCCAAGTTTAAACCGTACCAACCCACTATTGAAGAAGGCGAGAATTAGAATAAGGATGAAGAAGGCGAGAATGAGGAAGAAGAAGGCGAGGATGAGCAAGAAGAAGGCGAGGATGAGGATGAGGAAGAAGAAGAATGTGAGGATTCGGTTGAGAATTTGGGTGAGGATTTGGATGAGGATTTGGAAGATGAGTAAATTCGTTCTTCAAGTGTTAGTCGTTTATTAGTATGCCGAAACAATGTTTGTCAAAACTCTTTGAAGTGTTTAACTATTCGGTCCTAAACTTGTTGAACGTTAGAACCTTTTGCGTGTTTGTTTGAATAATTGATGGTTTATCCGGATGTTAAAATTGTTTGTTTGGTGTGTTTTGGATGCGAAAACTACAAAATATATGTTGTAACATTGCAGGAAATCTACAGAAATGAAACAGGCGCACGCCTGGGTAGAATCGGAAAAATGCAAAAAACTGTCCAAATTACAGTGACCTTTTGCAGCGACAAATACCTTTTGGGACGACATATGTCGTTGCAACAAGCCAATATAAGTTTTAATGTTTAACCCGCAATGACAAGTGTCGTTTGCTATAGGTATTTTTTTTTTTTTTCAATAATACGTTCTGCTACGACAATTGTCGTTGCTACAGGTATTTAATTTTTATTTTTTATATTGTTAATATATAATACTTTTTGCGACAACACTTGTTTTTCCTAAAGGTATTTATTATTAAATTATTTAAGATGTACGGAAGTTAAAGAGTGGGCCCAGGTTGTCGTCCCAAAAGGTCCACAAGGACGAGGACATTGCGACGACCCCTTTTGCAACGACATGTCGTTGCAAAAGGTTATGTGCAACGATATCTGGTCTTATTGAGATGACTTTTGTCGTTGCCATAGACCTTTTTTCTTGTAGTGAGATCACATGCAATAATAATTTTATAGATATAAATTTCAACCTCGTAATTGTTTTATGTTCGCAATCAAAATCGCATGATTAAATCACATTATGATTGCAACTATCATTATTCTATTTTTAATCATATGTGATTATAATTAATCACATATATAATTATATATAATCACATGTGAATAAAAGACTTGTAGGTTTTCAAACTTCATATATTTAGTCATCATGATTACAACCAATATCATATGTGATTACAATTTTAATTATTAACCACATGTGATCATAACTATTATTTAATGACATGTGATGTTGCATTTATCACATGCAAACTTCAAAGTAGCGGTTATAATCATACCTGAATAATTTTATTTAATTTGACAATTAAAAAATCAAGAAAAAAGAACCTCGGTTAAAATCCCATGTAATTATCATACGAAACAATAATCACATGTGATTATATCGTCATCGTATGTAATATCACATGTAATTACAACTATAATTATATGTTATCATAATTATCTGTGACACCCGTCAAATTATGACTAGTGATTAGTGCCTAATCAGCTATAATACATGTAATTAGTTCTGCGTTAGGCTAATTAATATATCAATTAATATATATATATATATATATATATATATATATATATATTGTTGAATATATACAATTACGCGATTTGGCTAAATCGTGCACGTTTCAATCTAATGTAATTCGGTTCAATTAATACGGACGTTGGTGAACAATTTTATTAAATAATTAAATATTATTTAATAACAATATTATATCCAAAATATTATATTGATAATATTTCGTATTTATTTCGTATCGTACAATGAACGGTTACGAGATTAAAATATTAAACGCGCAAACAATCAAGACAAAGTTAAGTTATATATTTATAACTCAAATATAAGTATTTGATGAGATACTTCAACCAAAAATATCGAGTAATCATTCGTATTTTAAAACGTATATTTAAACGTATTAAATAATTATTTAACGTTTAAACGATCGGTGAAACGAACACCGCACGGAGCGCGAACGCGGGGAACGAATTTAGGACACACCCACATGGGGTGGGCCCCACCATAACCGGCCAAGGGTGAGGGTCATCACCCCCTCACCCCTTTGTCTCATTCACTCCCCACACACACAAACACAATTCTCTCTCTCTTTCTTTTTCTTTCATCAACTCCACCACCACCACCCACCTTCCACCATCAAAAAACACCACCAAACCACCATAAATCATCAAGCTCATTTGGGGAAAAACGACCACGACAACGAGATCTACAACCATATCTTTTCGGATTTCTCTCGCGTTAACTTGTAAGATTCCCGACACTTTTGAAAACTTTTAGATTTTCGATTTATTTTACTTGTATGTTGTTCCTCTAGCTTTGTAGTGTCCAAATATGTGTTTAAATCTTGTTTTCGGAACATTATCGGAAAAGTCCGGTTTTAGCCATTTTAAAGAAAACGACTCTAGAAACGCAACCAACTCAAAGTAATGGTTTTTATAAGCTCAATGAACCAAAATAAGGGTTGGATAAAAGAATCAGACCAAGTGATGGTCGTTAAACACATTTTTGACGAATTTAGAAATCGACCAGACTTAAGTGACGCACAGCCAGATCCAGTATAGCGTCACTTCCTTAAGTGACACCTTAAGTGTCGCCAAAAGCCCTAATTTTGCGTCACTTTCCTAAGTGCCGCTAAAAGCCCTCTTTTCCCGTCACTTCCTAAGTGTCGCGAATTCCATACCCGTCACTCGAACCCGACACTTACTTAAGTGTCGCCCCGAAATCGATTTGCAATCTACCGACACTTACACCGACACTCATACCCGACACTTGCCTAAGTGTCGCCCCTTATGCGTCACTTCTCCAAGTGACGCTAATAATACAGAATTTGTCGCACCCCCAAGTTCTGGTTGCGGAAGAGATTCGGGTCGGGCCGCGACTAATTACGGTAATCACATCACAAAGATATATAGGAACGACCACTATATGCGTCGTTTTGAACTTGTATTGATAAAAACAAAAGTTTACATCAAAATAATGTTTACATTAGCTAAGTTTCTGAAATTGAGAGATTTACATCACATAATTACTTTATACAAAATATAATAATGCAATTAAATCTCTGATTGTATGAATGCTGACTCGAGCTAATGACTCCTGCTTGGGCAGTCCAACCTACTGCTGTGTACCTGTGATACATGCTAAAATGGATCAGCGAAACGCTGGTGAGCTCACAGGTTTGTATGTCAACACATATTTGTATGAACCGCAATATTTATAATTGAATTTAAAATGCAATTAAGCAAAATAAAAGTTATACAGCCATGAGCACATAGTCTGAGCTTAACTTGAGTGTCAGGTCCAATTAAGGAAACCCAACTGAGGTGCCTCCTACGAGTGCCTAATCTACACTCTTCTTCCCAAATGTTAATACGTCCGTTTGACCAGTTAGTGCGTGCTAACCCGGACGAGGATTGTCAATCCTATATGATATTATATACTAACATTCACACTACAGATGTATTACCAGACTATGCTATGGAGGGCTTTAGTGATTAGTTGAAAACAACTCACGTAGTATTTGATTGATTTGTACTTGCGTTCAACATGTAAATAAAATGAGCAATGTAATCACACACCTGAGTAAAACAGTAAAATAGGGCCCATGAGACTCACCTGAGCCTTGAGTGTTTATCGAAATAACTTGAATTGATTAGCTGTGAATTGATGTCCGAAGACTTGTAACCTGAGGGCGTCCAATACGCGCGATGGTTATTAATTGAATAGGTATCTTAAAAAACTACCTTTGTAGTTGTTCGTTCAACTATAATGTCCAAATTACCATGATTTGGTTGATTGACTTGTCCAAATTACTATGATTTGGTTGATTAATTTGAGTTTAGAAAGTGTGTACGGCCCGTTGGTGATTGTTTGTAATAATAATTTTCAACATTATTAATTTGATTTTGAAGTGTTGTACTTAAAAAGTGTTTACAAACTTTTAGGTGACGGGGGTTCTGGGGCAGCGCCCCTGGTTAGCGGGGTTCCAGGCGGGGTCTAAGGGGCTGGCCCCTGGTTGGGTCGAGATGCCAAGTCAGCTCGAAATTTTTTTTATTTTTACTAAATTGCTTTGGTGAAAAACGCATCTGGGCTTGAATTTGGGTGAAATCAAGTGAAAAAATTTAGGTCTCGACACTTAGTAAAAATGAGTTCTAAACATTCTATTTTCTGCGACACTTGAAGCGACATTTAATAGTTTTTGGCGACACTCAATCAGTGTCGCATAAAAATGTGAATTCTGTAGTAATTGCGACACTTAGTGAAGTGTCGCAGAGGTGGTGACACTTGGTTGCGGCACTGAAGGTAAGTGTCGCATGGATTGTAAATTGATTATAGGCGACACTTAGATAAGTGTCACTAGTGTACTGTTACAAAAATAGGCGTCACTTCAATGAAGTGTCGCTGGGAAGTGTCGGGTAATGAATTTGCGACACTTAAACAAGTGTCGCGAAAAGAGGGATTTCATGCGGCACTTAGGCAAGTGACGCAAGATTTAGGGCTTTTACGCGACACTTAGTACGACACTTAAGGAAGTGTCGCAAAACTTCTGCGACGCATGTGACACTTGAATCTGATGGCCGGATTTTGAGTCGAAAATGAGTTTTCCGGTGACCGTTTGGTCCAAATCTTTTACCCAACCCTTGTATGGACATTTTGAACTTATAGAAACAACTAGTATGTAAAAATGAACGAAATCGAAGCGTTTCAGGATTTGTCGGAAACTTACAAACTTATCGCCGGAGAAATTCAAAAAGATGGGGTTGTAGATCGTGACGCGGTGGTCCTTTTCTTCCAAACGAGTGTGAGAATCCGAGGTCGTTTTGAGGTGTTAGTTGATGATTTTGTGAGGTGATGGTGTTTTGATGTTTGAGAGAAAAGATGGAGAAAGAGAGAGAAAAGATAAGAGAAATGAGAAAAGGGAAATGGTGGGGAGGGGGTATAGGGGGGCCGGCCATGGTGGGGTCCACGGAGGTGGACTTCAATTTTCGTTCTCTGTATTCGCGCTCCGTGCGGTGTTCGTTTTCTCGGTCGTTTAAATTTTAAATTATTATTTAAAACATTTAATTATACGTTTTAAAATGTGAATAATTACTTGATAATTTAGTTGAAGTATTTTACCCAAAATACATAATATTGGAGTTATAGAATATACTTAACTTTTTTCGTTTGTTTTGCGCGTTAAATCTTTTAATCGTGTAATCCTTGTTTGTACGATACGAAATTGAATTGAAATATTTCCGAAATAATATTTTGGATATGATAGTGTTATTAAATAATATTATATTATTTAATAAAATTGTTCACCAACGTCCGTATTAATTGAACCGAATTACATTCGATTGGAAACTTGTACGATTTAATCAAATCGCATACTTGTATATATTCAACAATATATATTATTTGATACACAAATTAGCCTAACACATAACTAATTACATGTATTAAAACTTGATTAGACCCTATTTAATAGCCCTAATTTGTCGGGTCTCACATTCTCCCCTTGTTTGGAGAATTTCGTCCCGAAATTTAGTTTGAAGTCGAGTTTGATGCAGGGTTAGCGAACAGCTGAGGATACTTGAGTCGCATTTGGTCTTCCCGTTCCCAGGTGAACTCTGGACCACACCGCAAATTCCACCTGACCTTTACTATGGGAATACGACTTTGCTTGAGTTGTTTGACCTCACGGTCCATGATCTCGGCGGGTTCTTCAACGAAGTGAAGTTTGTTATCGACTCGAATTTCATCGAGTGGAATGATAAGTATCTCATCAGATGAACACTTTTTCAAATTTGAAATGTGAAAACTGGGGTGCACACTGCTTAGCTCGGATGGCAGCTGCAATCGATATGCCACTGGACCGATCCTTTCGAGGATCTCAAAAGGTCCAATGTACCTAGGGTTCAGTTTTCCACGTTTTCCGAAACGGATGACACCTTTCCAAGGTGAAACTTTTAGTAGTACTCGATCCCCAACCTGGAACTCGAGTAGTTTGCATCTCACGTCAGCATAACTTTTCTGACGATCACGTGCGGCCTTGAGTTTGTTTTGGATGCCAACGATTTTCTCGGTGGTTTCATGAATGATTTCCGGACCAGTGAGTTGGCAATCTCCCACTTCGGTCCAACAGATAGGTGACCGGCACTTACGACCGTACAGTGCCTCGAAAGGTGCAGCTCCAATACTAGTATGGTAGCTGTTGTTGTACGAAAACTCGCACAATGTTAGGTGTTGCTCCCCGTTTACACCGAAGTCAACTACACAGGCTCGTAGCATGTCTTCCAGTGTATGAATTGTTCGTTCACTTTGGCCGTCGGTTTGCGGGTGGTATGCGGTACTCATATCGAGACGGGTACCCAACGATTTCTGAAGTGATTGCCAAAAGTGAGATGTGAAGCGCCTATCCCTATCGGAGATAATCGAGATTGGGACACCGTGTCGGGAAACGACTTCCTTGATGTAGATTCGTGTAAGGCATTCCATTTTATCGGTATCCTTGATTGCCAGGAAGTGAGCAGATTTTGTGAGACGATCGACGATCACCCAAATGGTATCGCAACCGCTCGATGACTTGGGTAGTTTGGTTATGAAATCCATGGCGATTTGTTCCCATTTCCATTCAGGAATGCTGGGTTGTTGAAGTAATTAGAAGGTTTTTGGTATTCGGCTTTAACTTTCGAGCAAGTAAGGCACTTGCTGACATATGTGGCGATTTCGAGCAAGTAATAGATAACCTTGATGCCGTGGTACATTTTATCGGATCCCGGGTGAATAGAATATTTGGACTTGTGAGCTTCATCCATCACCAAGTCCCACAGGTTCCCAAAACTAGGCAACCAGATTCGATTTGAGAAACACCTAACTCTGTTTGGTTTGATTTCGAATTGTTTATCCATGCCTCGCAAGGCTTCTTTTTTGACATTATCAGGTTTGAGAGCTTCGAGTTGAGCAGCGAGAATCTGGAGGTTTAGATCATTGTGAATAGTCATACTGAGGGCTCGGACTCGAAGTGGTTTCGACCGTTCTTTTCGACTGAGGGCATCGGCAACAACATTTGCCTTACCCGGATGGTATTTGATTTCGCAATCGTAATCAGTAAGCAACTCGACCCATCGACGTTGCCTCATGTTGAGATCCTTCTGATCGAATATGTGTTGGAGACTTTTATGGTTGGTGAAGATTGTGCACTTAGTGCCATAGAGATAATGTCTCCAGATTTTGAGAGCGAACACGACAGCTCCAAGTTCGAGGTCGTGAGTAGTGTAGTTCTTTTCGTGGATTTTGAGTTGTCGTGAGGCGTAAGCAATGACCTTGTCCCGTTGCATCAGCACGAAACCGAGACCTTGATGAGAAGCATTGCAGTATACCACGAAGTCATCGGTGCCTTCGGGTAATGACAAGATTGGAGCACTACAAAGCTTTTGTTTCAGAAGTTGAAATGCTGACTCTTGTTTTTCAGTCCAGTCGAACTTTTTATCTTTTTGAGTCAGTGTCGTGAGTGGTAAGGCTATTTTTGAGAAGTTCTCGATGAATCGTCGATAGTAGCCGGCCAGTCCTAAAAACTGCCATACTTCTGTTGGAGTTGTCGGCTGTAACACCCCCAAATCTACTGTTTAGCGGAAGCACAAAATTGGGTGCTACTAATCAATATACAAAGCACATAAGATATAATGAACGACCACTATAGGCGTCGTTTTACATTTGTATTGATAAAACCAAAAGTTTACATCAAAAATATTGTTTACATTAGCTCGGTTGAAATTGAGAGATTTAAGTACATAATTAATCTATACAAAATATAATAACGCAGCTAAATCTCTGATTGTTTGCATGCTGACTCGAGCTAATTCGCCTTGATTGAGCAGACCAACCTACTGCTGGTTACCTGTGATGCATGCTAAAATGGGTCAGCGAAACGCTGGTGAGCTCACAGGTTTGTATGTCAACACATATTTGTATGAACCGCAAGATTTATAATTGAATTTATAAAGCAATTAAGCAAAATAAAAGTTATACAGCCATGAGCACATAGTCTGAGCTTAACTTGAGTTGTCAGGTCCAATTAAGGAAACCTAACTTGAATGCCTCCTACGAGTGCCTAATCCACACTCGTCTTCCCAAATGCTAATACGTCCGTTTGACTAGTTAGTGTGTGCTAACCCGGACGAGGATTGTCAATCCTATATGATATCATATACTAACATTCACGCTACTACGTATTACCAGACTATGCTATGGAGGGCTTTAAATTGATTAGCTTGAAACTCATGTAGTATTTGATTTGATTTGTACTTGCGTTCAACTTGTAAAACAAAACGAGCAATAATATCACACCCCTGATTGAAAAGCAGAAAAATAGGGGCCATGAGACTCACCTGAGTCTTGAAGTGTTTAAACAAATAAACTTGATGTAGCTTGACTTGTATTGATGTCCGAAGACTTGTAACCTGAGGGTGTCCATGACACGCGATGGTTATTAATTGATTAGGCATCCCGAAAGACTACCCTTGCAGTTGTTTGTCCAAATTACCCCGATTTGGTTGATTGACTTGTCCAAATTACTACGATTTGGTTGATTCACTTGTCCAAATTACTACGATTTGGTTGATTGACTTGAGTATTTGAAAACGTGTACGGCCCGTTGGTGATTGTTTGTAATAATAATCCCATCATTATAATTTTGGTCTCGAAACGTTATACTTGAATAGTATGTTTCAATGTGTTTTAGAAGTCGTATCACACAAGTATTTGAAATTGTGCAAGTTCAACACTTGGTGAGAAATATGCTTACGGAATCTAAGTACGGGGGTCCGGGGGCAGCGCCCCTGGTAGCGGGGTCCAAGGGGCGGCAACCCATGGCGGGGTCCAAGGGGCAGAGTGAAAATATGTGATAAAATTTAGGGTCTCGACACTTAGTGAAAATATGTGTTTTCTGGTTTGTGCGACGTTGGGTGCGACGTCGCAGGCTCTGACTGCGACGTTGAGCATGGCGTCGCTATGTGCGACTTTCGCAATTTAATGCGACGTTGTGCGTGGCGTCGCTATATGCGACGTCGGTCAATTAGGGCGACGTAGTGGCTGATGTCGCTATGTGCGACGTCGTGATGTGTTTTGCGACGTCGCAGATGACGTCGCAGAAAGTCTGGGCCAAAAGCGACGTTGCGGTCTGATGACCGGAATTTGTGTCGAAAACGAGTTTTCCGGCGACCATTTGGTCCAAATCTTTTACCCAACCCATATTTGGACATTATCAACTTAAACAAACCATAAACAAGTAAAAGTAAGTGAAATCGGAGAGTTTCGGGTTTTGTCGGAAACTTACAAACTTGACGCCGGAGAAATCCGAAAAGATAGGATCGTAGATCGTGGTGTCTTGGTTCTTTTCTTCCAAATGGCCTCCGAAATTTGGGGTGGTTTTGTGGTAGTTTTTGTGGATTTAAGGTGGTGGTGGTGTAGTTGGTTTTGAGAGAAAAATGAGAGAAGAAAAAGAGAGATGAGATGAAAAATGAGGAAAAAGATGGAGGTGATGAGATGGTAAAGGGGGCCGGCCCACTTGGGCCCCACCCGAGTGTGGTTGGCTCCCAATTTTAATCCTGCGCAATCGCGCTCCGTGCGGTGTTCGTTTTCCCGGTCGTTTAAACGTTAAACGATTATTTTATACGTTTAAATATATGTTTTAAAATACGAATAATTACCCAGTATTTTTGTTGAAGTATTTTACTAAAGACTTAATAATTTCGCGTTTACATTTTAATCGCGTTGTCCTCGCTTGTACGATATGGAACGAACACGAAATATTATAAAAATAATATTCTTGAGATATAATAGTTTCATTAAATAATGTTATGTTATTTAATTAAATTGTTCACCAACGTCCGTATTTAATTGAACCGAATTATATTCGATTTGAAACTGGTACGATTTAATCAAATCGCATAATACTTGTATATATATTCAACAATATATATATCGATTGATACATTTATTAGCCTAACACAAAACTAATTACATGCATTAACAGTTGATTAGGTACTAATCACTAGTCCTAATTTGACGGGTGTCACATCGGCGTTTGCCAATTTTTGATAGCCTCGATTTTTGAAGGATCTACATGAATTCCCTGACTGTCGATAACATGTCCAAGGAATTGAACGGCTTGTATCCGGAACTCACACTTGGAGAATTTGGCGTAAAGCTCCTCGTGTCTAAGTAGTTCTAGAATGGTTTTGAGATGTTGCGCGTGTTCTTGTTCGTTTCGTGAATATATGAGTATGTCATCGATGAATACGATGACAAACTTATCGAGATAAGGCTTGCACACCCGATTCATAATATCCATGAATACAGCCGGTGCGTTGGTTAAACCGAATGGCATCACCTGAAATTCGTAATACCCATAACGGGTTCTGAAAGCAGTTTTCGGGATATCGGTGTCGCGAACACGTAATTAATGATAACCTAACCGCAGGTCGATCTTTGAATAAAAACTTGACCCTTGAAGTTGGTCAAACAGGTCATCGATGCGTGGAAATGGATATCGGTTCTTGACGGTTAACTTGTTCAACTCTCGATAGTCGATACACATTCGGAATGAACCGTCCTTCTTTTTAACAAACAGGACAGGAGCTCCCCAAGGTGAAGAACTCGGTCGGATGAATCCCCTTTCCAGGAGTTCCTGTAATTGGTTGGATAACTCCTGAAGTTCGGATGGGGCTAAACGGTATGGTGCTCGGGCCATAGGTGCAGCACCCGGCACGAGATCGATTGAGAACTCAACCTGTCTTGGTGGTGGTAGACCAGGCAGTTCTTCTGGAAAGACTTCTGGAAAGTCTTGGACGATCGGCACATCCTCAAGTCGCTTCTCCTTCGACTTTTTCTCCATGATGTGTGCGAGGATTGCTGGGTAACCCATCCTCAGAAATTTTTGGGTTTTCAAGCAAGAGATGATATTTATTCTCGTCCCACCGGTCTCCTCCTATATAATCAAAGTTCTACCGGTGACGAGAGGGATGCGGAAAATTTTATCATGATAGAAGATTTCAGCGCGGTGCTTGGACAACCAGTCCATACCAATGATAACGTCAAAACTTCCAATTTTGACAGGCATAAAGTCGATTGAGAAGGTTTCGTTTGCTAAGTTTAGAGTGCAATTAGGTATTACACTATTGGTTTCTATAAGTTTGCCGTCCGCTAGTTCTATAGTGTACTTAACATCTAGGGCAACAGGTGTGATGTCAAGCAGTGGGTAAAATTCATCTGAAATAAAGCTTCTATCGGCACCAGTATTAAATAGAACAGATGCAGATAAGTTGTTGAGGAGGAACATACCCGAGACCACATTCGGGTCTTGCCGGGCTTCCCCAGAGTTGAGTACGAAGGCTCTACCTCTAGTGTTGTTGTTGTTGTTGTTGTTGCTGCCCTTGTTTTTTCGTTTAGGTTCCTGTAATGTCCCGCCTCTCCACATCCATAGCAGGATTTGGGATGTTGGGCATTGTTATTGGATTTAGGGGCTCGACAATCTCGGGTCAAATGCCCATACCTCCTGCAGTTGTTGCAGAGAGTACTGCATGGACCGTCATGGTGGTAGTTACACTTGGAACAGTATGGTCTGTCTCCAGTGTAGCTACGTTTGGTTTCAGAATTGGTGTTGTAAACTTAGATGGTGTTGGTTTTCTTGTTTGGTTTCGCTTGTTGTTGGAGGAGGTATTGGGTGTCTCACGGCTGACAACCAGTGCCATGAGCTCATGTGCTAGCCGAATAGCACTTTCAGTAGTGGTTGGCTTAGATGAAGCAACGTTGTTTGTCCCTTACTTAGATCTAGCACGAACCGAGTCAATCCAATCGATGGCGGAAACAACGATTAGATTATTAACTAAACACACGAACAATCAATACGCAATGAATATCAAACGAACGTAATATTATTGATTATAGTCGATCAGATTACAGAGAATTTCGACAAATAGCGTTTAGGGTTTCGTCAACCCTAAAACAGAAAACACAAATCGTTTTTATACAAAAACTGGCACCTGCGACGTAGCACGCTACGTCGCAGGCCCAAGCCCAAGCGACGTCTGCTACGTCGCAGGCCCAATACCTGACGTCGCACCTGCGACGTAGTGCCCTACGTCGCAGGAGTCAGGAATCCTAATCTAAATACTAACTACGAACTAGACCAACTGACAGACACTAAACATGTACTAACAAACTCCCCCGTGTCTTCAGCTTGGTCTTCAAAAATCTTCATTAAACCCAGCCCGCAGGAAACTGGCCGTCGGCATGAATTCCATTAGCTACGCAAACAGTAACAACATTGTAGAACTGCTGTGCTAATCGTCTGTTGAATTCATTCTTCTGACCAACTCGAATCCTATTATCATAGAGTTTTCTTAAATCTTTTTCATGAAAATTAATTAAACTCATCGGATCATACAGCCTAAACGTTGCTTGCTTCAAATTCCATATACCTCCAACTTCTGGCCACGGTTCAGAATCTGGAACAAAAGTAATAACCGCTTCGCCAGTCTGTGGATCAAGTTCCCATTTCACAAGTCTTCTCAGAAAATAATAAGGAACTGATTCCAGAGGTATCTCAGTCAAACATTTAGCCGGTGAATAGTGAACTTTAACCAAAGGCTTCCTGGTGACTGGATCAACCTTTTTCTTCCACGTATACCGAGTTCCCAACGTCGGCTTCAATTTCGAATAAGTCTTCGATAGTACTTCCCGACGTAGACATCTTTGAATGAACTCAGCATAATCATTCTCAAAAGGATTAATCAATTTAAGCTGAGCTAATCGATTAATCTCTCCTTTTGGCAACGTGCTCAATCTATCAAAGCGCATTCTAAAATACTGAACTCCATCTTCTCTCTTTATCATAAACAAATTCCTTTGACACTTCCAGCTTTTAATTACACCGGTATAATTCCGACTAACCCGGTACACTTGACATTTCACTGGAATAGGGACTGGATTTCGTCCCTTAGGCCACCATTTCTTGTTTCTCTCTCTCTTTTCTTCAGCAGTTAGTTTCTTTGCTGCTGAGTCCGGTGCCTGTGTCTCTGGAGCTGGAGTTGCAGCAGAACTAGATTCTCCATGTCGCGCTTTATCAGGACTCTCGTCTTCACTTGAATCAGATTCAATAATTGGTGCATCATCATAAGTTTCCCCAGATTGTGCATCAGCATACGTTTCATCTGCATCCAACTGTTCCTCTTCAATCGAGACATCCTCGTTCATTTCAAACACATTTTCTGTTTCTTCCTCAGATCCAACTCCACTAGCCATCCTTTGAATAAATGATAAGTCAGCAAATGAGTAATCAACTGCCAGTGGTCTCGGTTGCCCTGGAATATCATCAACAGAAAAGTAATCCAAAACAGAAATATTTTCATTAATATTTTCAATTACAGGGTTGGGATTTACAGACTCAGGTTGACTTGACTCTAAAGTGGGTATCCCAGACCCATACTCCCCCGAGGCAAGTAACCTGCCTTCCAAAACGTTAACCCTATTCTTCGTTTCCTCAAGCTCTTTAGATTGAACCTCGATCAAAGCAGCTTGTTCAGCAATCTTCTCATCCTGAGCCTCCAGCTTTTGCTTCATCAGCTGCATATCTTCCATTATCTTTTGCATGAAAGCTGGAGTCGGTTGAATCTCAAAAACATCCTGTTGCTGTGGATTGACTGGAGCTCGTGTCGACGAAGAACGACGAACACGACGTCTTGGTTGATAAGTCTCATCAGCAGGATCATCACCATCACGTGTACGCTTTCCCGTATCTCGTGGAGGCACATACTTGCGTCCTTGTCTGATCCGACGCTGAATACGTAGATATCTAAATGAATCTGAGAGCCTGATACGTTCCATTTCAGATGGATGTGGAACAGTACCATCAGAATGCTCAGGCGTCAGACCCCCATCCTGAGGACCTGCAGTGACCGGTTCTTCAGAATCAGAACTCTCAACCGTATCATGCGATGCTGGGTTATCCGAGTCAACGTGCCCGAACTGCTCAATGTTTTCCAGAAGAGCATCCACGTTCTCCCCCGCAGCTTGAGCAGGAATGTTCTCCCCCGCAGCTTGAACTGGAATGTTCACAAACGGTTGCTGCGGTTGCTGAGGTGCTAGAACATCCATATACTGAGGATCTGGGGGCGGTACATAATTCTCGTCCACGATTGCACCAAATAAGGGAACATCCGTTGCTGCCGCAACCCCTTTCTCAAAACTTGCACAAATAGTGAAAATCCTACTCATCATCGGTGAAATCTTTAATAGCTGATCAGGATCACCCTGTGCCTGAAGATCTGGATGATGACGATTAATGTGCAACTGAACAAAACGCGGATATAAAATCCATTTCTGATCCCCAGCGTTCGCATTATCAACCATAGCCTTGAAGATAAATCCTGAGAAGTTGAACGGCTTGTTGTATACCAATGCTAACATAGCAGAAGCCAGACTTCGGCTCATACCATCCGTTCCACCTTTTCTATTCCCCAAACAAACGATAATCACGTGCATCAGATATCTCCAAACACGCGTAAGATTCGCTTTCCTGTACTGATCGGAGGGAATTCCAGGATATCCTATTCGTTGCATAGCTCCAGTAACAAAAATATGATCAAAACCGATAGGCATATCCGGCTGATCGTTGAGCTGTAAAAGTTCCCGAATGCTCTGTTCTGTAATAGTGATCTCCGTACCCAGAACAGTAGAGACCAATCGCCTAACGTCGTTTTCAGTAACGACAGTTGCGTTCCTCCAAAATGGGTTGATCAGATTTCCAAAAACCACCGTGGTATCGGAAATGACGTGAGATACCCTAGAACGTCTCAAAAATGCAATCATCTGACGATACGGTGCAGCTTTGTCAGAAGTGTCAACCAGATAAGCAGTCGTATTGTGACGAGCTTCAAAAGTCAAAGCCATATCTGCAAAAACCGAAACATAGTGCAACTCGAAAAGGGTTAGCAAAAAATTTGACATTTTTTTTTTTTTTTTTTTTTTTTTTTTTTTTTTGGAAAAACCTTTTTCAAAATCCCTGGAAATAGCGACGTAGCACCGTACGTCGCATGAACACTGAGCGACGTAGAACTGTACGTCGCCTAAAATCAAAATAAATTGAAAAGCGACGTAAGCCCGTACGTCGCATAAAAATCGAGCGACGTAAAGGGGGACGTCGCATTTTGCAATTTATTGTGAATTTAATCACATTAATTAAAATAGCGACGTAGAGTGCTACGTCGCATCGGACGTCGCATAAAAGGCGACGTAGGGAAGGGCGACGTAGGAATTAATTATTTGATAATTAGTGCGACGTAGGCGACTACGTCGCATCGTACGTCGCACTGACGAACATTCATCCCCAACCCAGAAAACCTAATTGTCAAATTTAGGGGTTTTCAAAATTGATCACACAATAAGGTGCGCCCTACGATGGTGATGGCGAAAACATAAGTTATAACCATTTTAACATCCAATTGACCATCGAATTCAAACCAAAACCAAAACCCTATTAACCCGTAACATGTATATAGCAATTAAACATATAATACACGGTGAAAACAGGTAAATATGGTACCTAAGTGTGCGGAATAACGAGTATATGAAAACTACGTGAGTGAATCGGAACGAAAACAGCTACAAATCACGAAAAAAGTCGAAGAATTGCTACGTCGCAAATCGCCGGTTGGTACGTCGCAGGCTACGTCGCTCTTGAATAGTGAATACTGTGACGAGTTACGTCGCAGTGGATACTATTTAAAGTCTAACCCTATGTGCGACGTAGGCTGGGACGTCGCAGGCGACGTAGAGCCGAACGTCGCAGGCGACGTAGAGCCGAACGTCGCATAAAACAGTTGTGATTCAATTGCGAAATTTTCAAACCGTTTACTCGTTATTTTTAGCAAATAATTTCCAAATAACTCGTGACTTGGGAAAATAACCTAGAATAAAAATAAAACATAAAATAAAATAAAATAACTAAACGAAAAAATCTTTTTGGTATTTTCTTCAATTTTACAAAAATAAAAATAACTAACACTCTATTTTGGTGACGGAGTTGTTTTTGTCTGCTTAGGGATCATATCGGAATAACATGCATTTATTAGGAATAGTAAGTGTTATTTCGATCATCAGTATATTTGTCCACTTTAAATTTACTTTGCACATTTAAAACACCTTTTATAAAAATTATTTCATGACAATTATTGGTATTGTTTGTCCACCTAAACATGTTACATCCATATTTGTGAGCTAACCTTTATTGTTAGAATGAATATTAATTTTGTGAAACCTATTATATGATATACTGATAAACTTCAGTAAAACAAACACTGCATATTCACACAAGGTAGAGATTACAAGACCAAGTTTATCTCGGTTTTCTCGTAATATACACTTGATATTTATATTTAGGCATACATCAAACCGACTATGAAGATACTAGTGGCCCCAGATCTGTACTTAGTACAACAGAGGGTCCCTTAGTATGAACATAACAAGTTTGAGACTATTTGCATAACTAATGGATTCAGGTCTGTACGTGAGTACAACAATAGTCACCATTAGTTAGGCGAATAATCATATTATAACTATATGCCCATTTTACATTTACATAATTATGACAGTGTATGATAGTACTTCCATTTATCAATTAAGACTTATGTCATACATCAGATAACATTTTTCACAAAGTAATAGACAAGTTTTATCATTACTTCTTACTCACTCACGAACCGGTGTGTAGCATGCCTACCAATACATCGTATGATGAATATAATTTAGATAAAAACTGTTTTAAGTGTGTCAGATAAACCTACTGACACATCCAAGATAAACCTTAAAATTCCATTTTGTGCATGTCACCCGATGTACTATCATATCCCAAGTTGTTTACAGACACAACTTCAACGTCTATTTTAAAAATGTAGCAACCTTGCGTTTTCTTTAATACTAAAGAGCATAAAGAGTGGCTGTTGCGAAATTTTTTTTTTTTTTTTTTTTTTTTTTTTTTTTTTTTTTTTTTTAAATTGAATTTAAAAAAATCTAAAAAAAAATCCAAGTCACAAATCATTTCTTTGACTGAAAGAACCTTAAACCTATTAGATTGACCAGTTCAATGAAACGTGATCGCAAAAAGGCTTTTGTGAAAAGGTCCGCACACTGCTTAAGGGTCTCTATATGTACAACATCTATAAGGTGTTTCTCAAAGCAATCCCGTATAAAGTGGAACCTAAGTTCAATATGTTTGGTCTTAGAGTGCTGTACGGGATTGTGAGTTATGGATATAGCAGCTGTATTATCAATATAAATAGGAGTCATAGAGAGATTGAACCCGTAATCACGCAGCTGATGCTGAATCCAGAGAACCTGAGAACAGTAACTTGCAGCAGCAACATACTCGGCTTCAGCTGTGGAAATAGCAACCGCAGTCTGCTTTTTGCACTGCCAAGAAACTAAGCGCGATCCAAGGAACTGACATCCTCCAGTAGTTGACTTCATATCTATCTTGCAGCCACCAAGATCCGAATCCGAATAGGCAGTTAACTCGAAGTCTTTCTCGTTTGAATACCATAGACCCAGAGATGGCCTAAAAGCGAGATATCCAAAAATGCGTTTTACTGCCTTCATATGAGACACCTTCGGATTTGCTTGAAATCGTGAGCAGAGAGAAACAGCAAACACGATATCTGGTCTTGAGGCAGTCAGGTACATGAGAGAGCCTATCATTGATCGATAGTCTTTCTCCTTGCAGTCTTCATCGTCCTCATTAGGTCCAAGATTGTGTCTTGCTTCAATTGGAGTGCCGTAGTGTTTACAGTTGAGCAATTCATACCGTTTTAACATGTCAATGACATATTTTGACTGATGGATATAAATTCCCTTGTCAGATTGCTCAACCTGTAGTCCCAGAAAGAACGTGAGTTCCCCCATAGCACTCATTTCAAACTCAGATTTCATCAATCTTTCAAAATCCTTGCACAACTGATCATTAGTTGATCCAAAGATTATGTCGTCAACATAGACCTGCACAAGTAACAAATCCGCTCCTTCCCTTTTGATGAAAAGCGTGCTATCAATCTGTCCTCTATCAAAACCATTCTTCAGTAAGTACGTGGCAAGTCGCTCATACCAAAGTCGAGGAGATTGATGAAGACCATACAAAGCTTTCTTCAGCTTGCAAACATGATTAGGATGCTTTGGGTCTTCAAAACCAGGAGGCTGACACACATAAATCACTGCGTCAACATCACCATATAGAAAAGCACACTTCACGTCAAGTTGATACACTCGGAATCCTTTGAAAGAAGCATAAGCTAGAAAGATCCGAATTGATTCCAAACGAGCAACAGGAGCGAAAACTTCATCATAGTCAATACCCTCTAGTTGACTATATCCTTGAACTACCAGACGGGCTTTGTTTCGAATAACAGCCCCACGATCATCCATTTTGTTACGGAAAACCCAACGAGTACCCGTCAAGTGAGCACCCTTGGGTAGAGGAACAATTTCCCAAACATTCATCTTGTTTATTTGCTGTAGTTCCTCCTGCATAGCCTCGACCCAAGATGGATCCTTTAAGGCTTGATCAACCTTTTTAGGTTCAATTTGAGACAAATGACATGAATCAATATGAGCTATAAGTCCCAAAAGCTGCTGAGCTGAAGTCTGCTTTGTTTGCTGTCGTGTTTGAACAGATGCATGAGGATCACCAATGATATCATCAATGGGGTGATCCTTATGTATACGTGTTGCTGGTATGGCACCTGGCACAAGATCCACACCCAAATTGTTCAAATCTCCCTCAGTTTCAGGAGTAGCAGCAGACTCAGGAATGACTATCTCTTCCTCTTCTCCTTCATCTTCATGAGAAAATAAGTGAGAGTAGTTCATTGTTTCTTCCACTTCATCTTCTTCTTGAGGTTCCTCTAAAGGAGGCATATTTGGATCATATGGAAGCTCCTTTGTATAGTTGTAAACTGTTTTAGAAGGAGCTGCCGAAGATGGTGGAGTAGGAGATGGTGTTGATGGTGGTGATTTGGTAGTTGTTTTCGGTTGTGTGGGTGTTGGTGAAGGAGTAGGTGTAGGTTGTGGAGGTGTAGGATTAGTCGGTGGAGGTGCGGGTGTTGCATTAGGAGATGGGTCGGATGGTTTATTAGTAACGGGTGTATCTTGAGAAATATCAAGCTCATGCAGTATAGAAACCAACTCTTCCGTTTCATCTTCTTCCGGAATGTTGAAAGAGTTGAAGAGGTTTCCATAATTGAAAAACCAATCCGGACCCGTTCCTTGAGGAGGTTCCGTATACCTTAAACACTTCACTTCAAAATGCTCTTCGATCTGATTCGTTGATTTGTTGAAGACTCTTTTGTTCGGAGAGTTGACTGCATATCCAAGAAAAATCCCTTCAACAGCTTTATCACCAAACTTAGAGACCTTATCTTTTGTAATCATGATCAGGCATGGACACCCAAATGGTTCTAGGAACTGTAGATTTGGCTTACGGTTATTAAAAAGTTCATAGCACGTTTTGTTCCTTTTCTTAACCGTGAGTACTCTATTGAGAACATAACAGGCAGTATTAACTGCCTCAGCCCAGAATATGATTGGTAACTTGGAGTCAGCTAACATAGTCCGAGCTGTCTCGATAATTGTCCTATTCTTCCTTTCTGCGACTCCATTCTGTTGCGGAGTCCTCGGAGCACTAAATTGATGCTCAATACCTCTTGTAGCACAAAACAATTCGAGAGTTGAGTTCTTGAACTCAGTTCCATTGTCACTCCGTATCCTTTTCACCTTCAAGTTGCTCAGATTTGCCAACTTGTCCAACAAATACACCAGTATCTCAGGAGTTTCCCCTTTCGTGGTCAAAAAGTAAACCCACGAAAACCTTGAGTAGTCATCAGTAACTACCAAGCAGTAAGACCGACCACCAATGCTCTTTGTAGAAACTGGACCGAAAAGATCCATATGCAGCAATTCCAATGGAGCATTTATGGAATTCACCTGCTTAGACTTATGGGACTTCTTACGTAACTTTCCTTTTTGGCAGGAGATACAGTCATCCTTTAGAGCAAATGACTGTTTTGGAACTCCTAGCACTAGGTCATTTTTAGTCAAGAAATTCATTTTTCGGAAATGAATGTGTCCCATTCGTCTGTGCCAAAGCAGTGAATCCTTTTCAGAAGCCTTAGACAAGAGACACGTATACTCGTTCGATGTCTCAACAGTTCTCATATTCAAAATGTAGGTGTCATCCTTTCTTGGCGCTCTCAGTAACACCCATTCTTCCGGAATGACATACCCAGGCTTCAGTATCACACACTCAGTCTTTGTGAACACAGTTGTATAATCCTTATCACAGACCTGTGAAACACTTAGCAAGTTGTGCGTAAGCTGTTCCACGTAGTTCACATTTTCAAAACTAACATTGCCGTTAGTTAAGGTTCCTCTTCCAGAAATAGTTCCCCCAGAATCTCCAGCAAAGGCAACATAACCTCCTGCATGTGGTTTAATATCCACAAGAAGAGATACATCGCCCGTCATATGTCGCGAGCAGCCGCTATCCAAATACCATTCGCTATCTTTAACGCGTTCTGACTGCTGCAACACACAAACAAAGGAGATTAGTGAGAAACGGTGACCCAAGCCTTTACAGACTTAGGTCGACCGTGGTCATCAACAATAATCACGTCAGATAGAATTTTATCTTTAAACAAATTAGAATTTTTATCTGATGTGTTATTGTTGACGACTGAAGAGTCAACATCAGACTCTTTACGTTTCCAAACTTTTGAAGATTCGGAAATGGTAATAGAAGTAATGTTGGGCTTTTGAATTGGCAAAGATTTTTGCTCAACATTACTTGGTTTCGAAACAGGCTTGGGAGAGGTAGAGTAACGCCTAGGTGGAGATTTAGAAAAAGAGTTTTTATAAACAGATGTCCTAGGCATCTCTCTCCCATATCGCTGATTTGACATCTTTGGACAATCACGGATTAAATGTCCTTGTTTCTTGCAGTAGAAACAAGAACGAGTCTCAACAAACGGTTGAGGCTGAGGTATTACCACAGGAGGTGGAGAAACATTTCTAGAGCATGAACATAGAGTACACGTCTTAGAAAATGTTTGTCTTGGTTGAGAGGTTGAAGTTGATGGTTTATCATACGAAACATTTTCATTTACTGATTTTCTTTGCAAAATCTTTACAGGTGACTGTAAAGTTTGTTGTTTCGAATTTAAAACCTTAGCTTTTCCCTTATTTGGTTGAACCTTAATTTCCGGTTCAACCTTTGAAATCACTTTTTCAGGTTTAAATGCAACCTTCTTAACCTCCGGATACTCCTGATCCGTAATGTCCTCAATCTCAACTATCTCCACAACACTAACTGGAGATTCATTCTTAACCTCAACATTCTCCTTAACACTAACCGGAGATTCATGCACAGACTTAACAAACTTTGGCAAGGGGTACTCTGGCCGCATGGTTTTCTCCTTTGCCGGTTTGTTATGGTTGGTCTCTTTAGCATCTTTAGCTTTTAAACCATAGAGCTTGGACCAGTCAACTGGAATCTCTTCAATGCCTTCCTTAACAGGCAGGGGACAACAAGTAGTAGGAGGAGGAACTGAGTTGTATCCCAATCCCTCATTCTTTTTCCCTTTAGTACCATGCTTGCTAAGGATTTCATTGAAGACAACTGTTGAGGAATTTGAACCTAAGATTTTACTCTTATAATTCTCATACTAAGCTTTTAAATCTTTAAGTTCTTTATTTAAAAGTTCAATTTCAACAAGATAGCTTTTAATGGCATCTTCTTGACTAAAAACCTTAGATTTATATTTCTGAGTATCAAACCGATGAGCCTCAAGATGATTTTCATAAAGTTTCTCATTAGCTTTTAAAAAATTATTTGAGTCGGTTAGTTTTTCATTCTTTTTCCTCAATTCAGCTGTCTCTGTCTGATATGCCTTTAAAGATTCAGTTAACTTTATGCATGAAATACAATTTAACGGTTCATCATGTACCTCATTCACAATGTGAGCCATCAGACACTGTTGGTAATGCTGGGAGACAGGCGTCCAATCTTGACTTGTAGGCTCAAAAGCAATCAGGGCATTATCAGCAATCCCTCTCTTGGTAACTTCAGTTTCTTTGGCCTTTGGAGGAGTAGACGGTGTTGTAAATCCCGATGCTGGCATTTTGGGTTTCTCGCACTCCCTGGCGAAGTGACCCAAATTTTGACAATTGTAACATCGGACCTTACTCTTGTCAAATCCAAATCCAGTCTTTCCATCACCCTCCAAGCTTTTACGCCCTGTTCTCTGCAAAAACTTCTGAATTCTGCGGGTGATCATTGCCACATTCCAAGTCAAATCCATTTGCTCCAGATCGTCTTCATCAAGCTGAGCATAGTCCTCCTTAGTCAACTCCAAAGTTAGATTCGGTTGAGTAACCAAATCCTTGTAAGAGCTTAAGAAAGCTGTGTAGATGGCAGCTTGCTCCTGAATAGCAGGTGAGACTTGAACCTTTTGTTGATTTGAAGAAGGTCCAGTCATAAAAACCGAATGAATCCCATCAGAAGAAGAAGAATTCGATGAAGCATTTGTATTTGATACAAAGGCAACTCCAGATCCATAAGTCTTTCCAGAGTTGATCTGAACACCATACACACTAGGATTCTGACCAGCAGAACCAGACCTAGTTTCTTTCTTCTTGATCTCCATCGCGTAAGCTTGAAGATCCCCTATCAACGCATCCAAAGACATGTTTGCAAGTTCTTCATTTTCCTTTAAAAATTGAACTTTAATATCCCAAGAACTCGGCAACACATCCAGCAGCTTCTTATTTACTTCAATTGAAGGAAAAGTATAACCCCCTTCAAACAACTCACCAACTAACCGTGAGTACCTAGTAAATAAAGAAGTCGTGTCTTCATCAGGAAGGATGTCAAAGATATCGTACTGTTTCTTAATCAGTTCGAGCTTTGCTTCCTTGTACTTATCATTCCCTCCACAACGAGTTTCAATAGCCTTCCACAAATCAAAGGCTGTTTCATGAGTTCGGAAAAGCCATAGCACATCCTTGGTTAAGCACATTTTAATCATTGAAAAAGATTTTCTTTCAGTATCAAAATCTTTCTTCTCCTCAGGAGACATGGCTTTATAGGGCTTAGCAGGACGAATACCTCGGTATTCTCCGTCAGCTAATGGAGCTACATAACGCTCACGTAATGGTCCCCATAATTCTGGACAATGGAAATCAATATATTGCTCAACTCGGTCTCTCCAGTACACGTAATCCATGTCCGCAGTAAAAAGTGGAGGTTTATTACTTGAACCTATGTCATTGCTTTGTTTAATCATCTCCCTAAGTCCTCTAATATCCTCTTTATCAGCTGCCATTGTAAATAGTTAATCGAAAAATCAAACTTCTGATCTTAGCGACGTAGAGGGGTACGTCGCACAAAGAATATGCGACGTAGATGGGTACGTCGCAAAAAGGATATGCGACGTAGATGGGTACGTCGCAAAAAGCAAATGATTCAATTAAGAATCAGAAAGTGCGACGTAGAGTGGTACGTCGCAGAATCAGGCTACGTCGCAACGCAGCGTCGCAGAAGACTAATTAAAGTCAAAATAGCGACGTAGGGAGGTACGTCGCAACGGTACGTCGCACGAACTAATTAAAGTTCAAAAACACTACGTCGCACGCGACGTCGCAGCTTACGTCGCTTTGCTACGTCGCAAAACGTGCTGAGCAGCGGCCAAAAACCCTAAAAACGAATTTTTAACCCTAAAACCAAAACCACGAATGTCGAACGACTGAAACCTTCAAGAATCCCAATAATACTGATCGAAAACCTGTAAAAACACAAAACAACGAAAACTCACGAATATCACGTCTTTTTAAAACTCAAACTCGATCCGAATCGCCAAAAACGAGCCTCACTGCTCTGATACCAGTTGTTTGTCCCTTACTTAGATCTAGCACGAACCGAGTCAATCCAATCGATGGCGGAAACAACGATTAGATTATTAACTAAACACACGAACAATCAATACGCAATGAATATCAAACGAACGTAATATTATTGATTATAGTCGATCAGATTACAGAGAATTTCGACAAATAGCGTTTAGGGTTTCGTCAACCCTAAAACAGAAAACACAAATCGTTTTTATACAAAAACTGGCACCTGCGACGTAGCACGCTACGTCGCAGGCCCAAGCCCAAGCGACGTCTGCTACGTCGCAGGCCCAATACCTGACGTCGCACCTGCGACGTAGTGCCCTACGTCGCAGGAGTCAGGAATCCTAATCTAAATACTAACTACGAACTAGACCAACTGACAGACACTAAACATGTACTAACAAACGTTCCCCTGGATATTCTCCGGGAGACCGCGAATGTATCTCTTGATGCTCTTCTCCTCCGGATCAACCAGTCCCGGGCATAACAACACAAATTGCTGGAACTTAGTGGTATATCCAGCAATATCGTTTCCCTGCACAGTCAAATGCCAGAATTCTTCCTCCTGACGGTGCAGTTCTTCTCCGGGACAGTATTTCTCCCGTAGCCGATAAGCATCAAATAGATAGTATATTTTATAGTAATTTATCCCTATATTCACTACAACAAAATGAACCTAAGGCAACACCCATAAAGTGTTGCATTAAGCCTTGAAAGTGTTGCATTAGGTCTAATGTGACACTTTAGCAAGTGCTACCTTAGCTAATGTTGCCTTAGGTCTAAAGCAACACTTTGTTAAGAATATGCAACACTTTTCGAATATGTTGCTCTTGATTAGAAAGTGCGACACTTTTACAATGCAACACTTTCTACAGACAATGCAACACTTTTTCATTGATCTCGGGAAACTATGGCAACACTTTTACCTATCAAATGCAACACTTTTTCTTTATTCTACTAGACTATGACAACACTTTTACCCTTGAATGCAACACTTTTCATTTATCACCAAGCTATTCCAACACTTTGACCCACCAATTGCAACACTTTCTATGTTTTCCACTATATAAATGCAACACTTTTATCCTCTATTACAACACTTTATTTATATTTTCAAATAGGGTAATTGCAACATTTTTTAAGATCAAAACGACACTATATTATCAAAAGGAAGAAGCACAAATAATAACACAAATTCATACATTAAATAATTTCGTTCAACAACAAAGATAATACATAGCATAGACAATATCACTTTGTACTAAGAATCTTTATCCAACACTAGTAAAACTAACACAAAATGTATAGTCAACACAAAATAAAACATGAATTGCAATCTAGAAATTAATGAAATGCTTCTCCAAATGTACTTTCTTATATTCCCATTTCAATTGATCATAGTTGCACTCTCCTCTTTGCATACGGAATAACAACATAGCCTGAGACATATAAAATTATCACTTACATGGTTAGTATACTTTGCATCAAGTGATAGGCATAAAATATAATGATTAATAAAAAAAGAAACATATTTCAAAGCTTATGAAACTAAATACACACACACACACACACACACACACACACACACACACACACACACACACACACACACACACACACACACACATATATATATAGTTTAGGATGGCATCTAACCCAAAATAAGTTCGTGCACCCTAATAAGAAAGAAACACCGTGTCTTATTTTACACTTCGCTTCTTTTATCATATCCACCCGAAGAAGATATATCTATTGTTGTTATATTTTCTTGGAGAAGGCCTTACGGATAAAATGTGAGTGCACGCTAGAAGAAATTTTTACCTTGGGAAGAAACTTCAACAGTGTAAATCAATAAAAGTGATACAACATATACGTTTGACCCGACCCATATAACACCAGGCACAATGCTATTACATAACATCAGAGGGCCAATTTTAATATTAATACCTATCATGAGACCAGCCAACATGCTCGATTAGGTCAACCCAAAACCTCATTTAACCCGGCCCATATGACACATGACCCTGTTTAACCTGAGGTTAAAAAAAAACTGAATGCGAAATAGGATTCTGTTACGTTGATTTTTCCATTTTAAAACCTGACTAACCCTACCCAAATAACTCATATTACTGTTGGGTTAACTCAGATAACAGCCCGAGTTTTATCCACATATGGTAAACTACAGACTCCATATATGGTTAAACTACACGCTCTCGGCTTTTCTGATCTTGCGTTTAAACAAGATAAAAAAACTTAGGCACTTCAGTATCACAATAAGGTGTGAGTGCTATAAAGGTTTATTGTGATGGAACCTATTGACCCGCTTCTGATTTTTTGGGTATATATCGAGTTAAAATGTTCTATCCAATTATTTCTCTTCTCTACATAATGATTTACCAGAATGATGCTATACATATTTTATAGAAAACTGAATATAAGTATAGGTTAGAGTCATACCTTGTACAGATAATAGATGATGACTCATTGTAAGTACTTTCGAGCAATTTCACGAGGTAGTTTTTCGATAACCCTCCGAACTACATCCTCAACTTGTTTGTTGTTATCTCTGTTAATATCATTTCCAATCGCTTCTAGCTCAGCCTTTTTCTTTTCATGCTCTTCTGCTAACTCGGCCTTTTTCTTTTCATGCTCTACTGCTAGCTCAGCTTTCATACATTCATGATCCTCTTCAAGTTCTCTACGTTTATCAGCCAACTCACGTTTTTCAACCTCAACACTAGCTGTTGCCGCACTACCATTCATCTTCTTTATCAGCTTATTAGTAACCCCTCTGCCATAAAGTCTTCGGTGCCCATGATACTCTTTGTTCATCACAGCTTGAAAAGGCTCTACTAAAGCACTTCCATCTTCTGGCTTGTAGCTCTTCATTTGTTTCTTCAATACAAATTTAATTTCATCAAATTTACAAATATAAATAGTATAATTAAATATATAATTATGAATATTTTCTTACAACTTTCTCTTCCGTGTCATCATATGTATCAACATACTTTCTTCCATCTGTCCTCTTGCGTGTGCGCTCAAACAATTGGGTTAAGTTAGGTGGTTCCTTATTCGGGTCATTATTTTTCTGCATTTGTTTAAAATAAAAAATGTAAGAAAGTATATTTAGAGGAAATGATGTGAAAAAATATGTCGACAACACAATAAATATGGATTACCATTTCCTCACGAATGCTGGCAAAACTTTTTGGACCAGCAGTATGATTATTTTTTTGAGACATGCGTACCTTCCTTGCGAGCATACAACGTTTCTGCACACATATTAGTGAAAACATAGAAATATCAATGTGAAAAGAAAGATTAAACTGATAAAATATATTAGTACTGAAAAGAATATCCACTGAACTTACCTTCTCTTCTTTTTTATTCCATAAGCTTAGCAAACTTAAGAAATCATTTTTGGGAATGATTTTAGGTCGTTTGTTCCATCTCTCTCTGTTATCCTTCATATCATAGAAATGTTTTCTCTTGAGTCTGCATTTGTGTCCCCTCCAACAAGCGCCAATAGACTGTAGGACCCACGATCTAGCTTTCTCAGGCACAATGTATTTTTCCTTACAAGAGTATAGTATGTTAGAAAAAGAAGAATCAAGTTCCTTAATAATTAGAAGATAGAACACATGAAAAACTTACCAGCACGTACTCCCAGAGTTTATCCTTATCCGGTACTTTGTGCCATGAAATATAAGTTAATGGGGCATAGCTATAAGTACGAGATATTGTGCCCAAAAACCTAGAAAATTCTCCTACAACGTCTTTCCCCTCTGTCACAGGTCCAACAGGTTGTCCATACTCATTGCATATGATAACCTCACGCTTGTCAGGTTTTCGAACGTGAAGGGCATGCATCATTGTGGGCCCTCGTTTCTTGGTAGTAAAAATAGCTAAAATTTCCAAATATATATACAATTTGAATATACATTTTTAAGAACCAAAAAGTAAATAAATGGTCAACGAGGTTAACCTGCTTCTTTTTCTGAGTGGAAGCTTTGAATTTGTTCTTGAACAAGTTCATCATCCTCACTTTCCAAGTCATCTTCACTATCGTCCCCTTGTATACCATTTTGAATAGTCTTAACTATCATGTGCTCAATATCTTCATCCTCACCATCTTTAGTGTAACACCCTCAAATTTCGGTTTGCGGAAGCGATCGGGTCGGGTGTTACCAAATTAAATATCACAGCATAAGATACATAATGAACGACTCTAAATGAGACGTTTGAAAATAATTATACATTTACCAAATAGAACGTTTACAACGTGGCGAGTTTAATAGAAATTTCAAATACATAATTTGAAAATACAAAAGTAAATGCAGAGTAGTCCCAATTGTTTGAAATCATGCGACTCGAGCTAGCATAATCTTGTAGTAATTCCTAATCCTGCTGGGCACCTGAGAACACATGCTAAAACCGGTCAGCTATAAAGTTGGTGAGTTCATAGGATGGTTAGTTGAAATCGTAAAGTATAAATCTAGTATGTTTGAAAAGTAGTTCAGAATCCACGATTCTGATTTGTATGAAGTTGAAATTGTAATCATTAATGTGTATACGATGGTCGAGGTATTTAATACCTAAGTAATAGGGATATGTACCTAAGTACCTAATAATTGAGGCTGTTCGAGCCTGAATACCTTTCAGGTATTACGTAAGTTTAACCGAGTAGGGCAATACCTTCCTAAGTTTGAAATCAAGTAAATGTATGACCACGTCATATGATGTTGAGTAATATTTGATAGCGTGTTGCATCCAGCAACGTATTCGTAATCCCACGGATTATTGTTGTATGTTCGTTTACCCGGCTAGCATAAGCTAACCCGAACATGATTGAGCTAACGGCCTCGCGTAGGAACCCCACCGACCCGTTAACTTATTGTGAACCCCGAGTATAACTCGCTGATCCATTGATTGTGTTGAAATCTCGCCCACTGCAATACCGTGGTTTTGTTTTGTGCCCACTTTACCGTGGCATCGTTTGGTGCCCGCTGCAATACCGCGGCATCGTTTTTGGAATTGCTCGCAAGCAATTTGTAATTGAGCCGGCAGTACGACGACATACCCGACTAAGTTGTTTGAGAGCCAGCAGTACTCGACATGCCTGACTAAGTTGATCGTATAATTGTATGTATACTAATATACATATGTAAATTGTAGGTAGCACCGCGTGCTCAAGATGATGTATCAGTATGTAGATATATATGTAACTGTCAAAACAGTAATTATATGTAACAATCATGCCACGCATGAGAATAGTTGATTGTATCTAATTATGTCAGAACAAATACTTAGATATTAAATAACACGTTGAACCTAGGTATGGATACTCATCACCTAGTTGAGTTGTATTAGTATAAGGAATCTATACTAACGTGTGATATTATTGTGTACTCCTAGCCTAAAGCCTAGCGAGTATATATATCGAGTCTCGGGAAAATGTTCACTTAAGTCCAGTTTCCGTTCTAGTGATAATGAAGAGTGTCGACAGTTTTAGTTCCCAGAGAATAACTAAACTTGTAACAGTATAGATGTTGTCCAGTGTAGGTAGAACTAACTAGTTCTAGTATACTCAATGATATTGTCCCGCGACAATATGACCAAAGGATTGTGATACTAAATCAAGTTATGTATTGGTAATCGTTTTCCAACGACCTAACAGGGTACGAGTGCAACCTATCTAGGTTAAGTATTGATATTGTTCTAAAACAATATTACGGGTGTAATTCCTAAGTATTACACATTTCGTATTACATATAGTAATAAAATAGTTGTGAGTTATAAACTATTATCAATATAATTCGAAAACAGTAATTGAGCATGTGTTTCACCCCGAAAACAATAAAACGATTGAAAGAGTGGGGCTATGAAACTCACCTGAGAAGCTAGCGTCCTAATGTAACGAGTCGTGCCAAGTATAATCTCCTAGTGTCCTAAACACGAGAGATTTCGTATGTTTGTAAGTGCGGTTCGTTATTGATGATTCGTAATAATAATTCATATTATTATTAGGTTTGAGTTTTCGTATACTTTATAAAGTATATTTGTTTTGAGTATAAGTCGTATCATATTTAAATTGTCATTTGAAAACGTTTCCCGACACTTAGAAAAATGTGGTTGTTTTCTGTTTTCTGCGACATAACATGCGACACAAAAATTGGTCATGCGACACAAGGGTTGTGTTGCATAGAGTGCGACACAAGAGCTCTGCGACACAGTGGTTGTGTCGCAAAAGCTTGCGATGCTAAAACAATAGCGACATAAGGGTTGTGTCGTATGGGAATACGACACAAGGTGCGACATAGAGTACGACATAAGATACGACACAAACGGATTTATGCGACACAACATGCGACACAACGCTTGTGTCGCAAAGATGAACACCAGCCCAGAAACTCACGGCTGTCGCGATTTTCCGATCCAAAACCCAATCCAAACGTATTTTTAGGCTGTAAAATCATGTTTTCTTTGTTGTTTAGGTTATAACTAAGTTGTGTAAACATTATTACACCAAAACATTACCCCAAAATGATTAAATCTAAAAATTTAGGAATTTCTTACAATTGCGAATCGAGGCCAAACGAGGAAGAGAACGAGGGTGGTGTCTTTGTTAATGTTGTTCCTCACTTGATGGTGATTCCGAAAATGTATGTTGATGATTTCCGATTTTTGATGATGATGATTGTTGTTGTTTGGTGAAAGAAAAGAGAAAGAGATAGAGAAAGAAGAAGAAAATGAAAATGAAAAAGAGAGTGAGGGGGTGTTTGGGATGGCTGATCCAAAAGAGAGGGGAGGGGGTTTTCCCCCGCTTCGTCTCCAATTGCGGTATAAAATATCCGTGTTTTCGTACCCGATCGTAATTTAAAATATTATTTTAAATTCTAAAAATTTATTTATATTATCTCGAAATATTTATTAGTGAAAGTATTTTATAAAAATACTATTTTAAAACAAAAGTTTAATTGTTTTGTTTTTGAGCGGTCACGGATAATTAAGATGCGTTTTTAATTAAAATGACTTGTATTTTCTAATGATTAATATTTTTGTCCAAATGTTAAATTTTAAATCTTTGTGATTAAACATTATTTACAGAATTTTGATTACTTGGTTACAATTGCATATAATAATACAATTATTTAAAATTAAAGTTTGGCGCGAAAATTGACTTTTTGACGAGGTGTTACATTTAGAACCTAGTAGTTATGTATCAACATCATTCATACATATAATTACAGTAAACTCGAGATTATTTAAGTCATTAAAACAAACTTCATTATAAAATATGAAAGATGGCAGAAATAAAGAGTAAACACAAATTTGAAGAATACATAAATAGTTTTTGTTGTCATATATCCTTTAAAGTTCACCAAATGTGCTTTGACTAGTTGAATAACTAGCATTAACCACTTTATAAGTAGTACTATGTAACAAAGGCATAAATCAATTATTAGTACTATAACAATGCCATCGTGACTAAATCTGATACTTAAATAGTAAACACATTACGAGAACCTGTCATCCAAACTTCACAAAAAGAAGGACCATGAGTTAAGAAGAAGGAAATACAAGATATTGGATATAATTATTTAACATTTACAAGTATCTATCATCCAAACTTCACAGACATGTGGACCATGAGTTGAGAAGAAGGTAATACAAGACATTGGATATAATTATTTACCTTGAGCTCTTAGGTCATCCATGTCTAACCCATGTCGAATTCTTTCATTTATCATGTTCTCTATCTCTTCATTTTCATCAGCTTCCATGTCATCTTGTTCTATATGAAAATCATGCATATCTTGAATCGTAAATATGAAAACAGTCCTACGAATACCAAATCCTACCAAGTATCCGGTAAGTTCATGCATTTTATGTGATAATGTTCTACGTTTATGTATTTTATTGAATTTTTTTCACGTCGTGATGGTTAGTTACAGATTACAGAATGTCTGGAAAATTGTGTACTGAGAAAATGTTCTAAAAAGAGTCATAAATGTGTACTTATAAGTGATTAAGCCTATCCATAAAACTTCATCAACGGTCAAATTTTTCAAGTTTGAAAATAACAGATATGTACCGTGTGAGCTCATGTCATCTTCCTCATCATCATCGTTGTCTACCAGATTATATTTTTTTTGTGGGTTTGCCAAATTGCATTCCAAGTCCCCCTTTTTCCTTTGTAACTCTTTCTTATTTAAGATTAGTGAACCCATGGTAACTGTTCTTTTTGAAGGTTTCTGCTTTACTACACTTGTATCAGCGTATTGATTAATTTGCTCTTGGCCTTCTCCAGAATGTTGGAACCTAATCTTTTTTGATGCTTTTGAATTAGCACAAATTCCATTTTGTTGAAGACCTTCGTCAAATGGTAACATATCTGACATATCTGGAGCAGTCACTCGTTGTTTCGCTAAATTAGCATATTTGTTAATTGACATCGGTGCAATATACTTTGGACGTTGCTGCAACAAGTTACACATTCAATACACAATAACTATATACAGATCACAACGAACTTTACTAATCTTATTACCTTTTTGGGGACTCCAACATTTGTAGGGACGTCATCGTAGTATTCTCCCTCACTATCACTATCAAAATCAGGATTATACTCAACATCTTTCTCATTATCAACCACTGGTTTCTGTTTCCTTTTCCTCGGTTTTTGAGATTCCACCAAACTTGTCATAGAATTAGCAATTCTTTTTAGTCCAAACTCTCGTAATTTCTCCTGGTTCTCTTTAATCTTCAACATTCTACTCCTTTCATATTCATTCACATATTTTTGAGCATGTTGGTCATGCTTTTTCTTTTTTCCCATTTTGTCACCTGTGAAAAGTTAAACAATCGACATCAATTAGATGATCAATATAGTAGTAATTATGTATTTACACATATTGTTAAGATAATTAAAAAAGGAAATGTTCTAGTTAGTATAATCAGCAATATACAACTAGTAATCAACCATCAAATTAGTAAAAATTATAACAATAAATATGCAGTGGCAAATCCAGAGTTCAAATTATGGTATGTGCAACTTAGTTGGCGTCACAAAAGTAGTATCGATGTGTGAGTCAAGTAGTTACTAACATCATCTCACACAACTTGTAATCAATTTCAACTAAACACTCTAAGTCAAAGAAAATAATAGAATAGAGTAGGTTTGTATACTATTTTCGACCATAAAGTAAGTCATATCAGCTGTCTTCGGTATCATCTTCATCAGCATGCATCCAATCCCATAATGTATTATCTTCATCAGATTTGTCACTTTGGTTGTTAACTTCTTCTCCCTCGGCTAAACTTGAATTTGCGTCAACCACAAGAGGAGGCATATCTTTTCTTAGCAATTGTACCTCACAGTCATCAACTTCTGTGTAAGAACCTATTGTATCATCATTAGGCTCGCACCAATAGGAGCTACCACTGTTATCACCACTTTCTTCCTCAATGTCATAAATATCCCTAGGAACCCTATTCACAACGTAATGCAAACCATCTTCTATAGGGTTCGGAAAATAGAACACCTGATGCACTTGAGAAGGCATGACAAAAGGATCATCTGAACAACAAAATTTATTCAAACTAACACAAGTTAAACCATAATCATCTTTCTCGACTTGGTACCACTCACAACGGAACAAAACAACTGTAAATTTCGACCAATAGTTGAGTTCAATTATTTCTAAAATGCGACCATAGTAGTCAACATTTCCAACAACTGGATTTTTGTCCCTAGAGCTTGCAAAACTAGGAGTTGTAGCTTTGAGTGAAACGCCGCTATTCTGAGTCTTGCATCTATCATCACGTGACTTGGTGTGAAACCTATAACCATTGACATAATACCCATGATATCTTGTAGATGTCGGACTAGGACCTTTAGCTAGCCAAAAAATATGTTTTGGCACATTACTGTGTATTACTTTCTCTTTTAACCAATTAGCAAACTCGTGACTATGATTTTATGCTCGTGCCCATCTACTCTGTCGTGGTTGGCTCTCAATATAAATTTGGTGTTCTCTGCATAATGTAATTTAAATAAAAACAATAATTATGAGTGAATTATGATATAACTTATATTGATAATGGAATGGAGGTTATTAACATGTTACTTACTTGATATACTCATCAACTTCCTCACAATCAGAATTGAATAAGGCGTAACGATGTGCTTGTTCACTTAGAAGACTATCTAACGTGAAAAGTTTTCCTTTCCTTCATTTTTTACCTCCAAAAGGATGACCGGCATTAACAAATACTGCTCCACCAGATTCATTTATCTCAGATAATGCATCATAATCTTCCATACCCTTATTAAGTCTAGTTTTTACACCTTCGTGCATATACCGGGAACAAAAAGTCAAACTTTCATCAATCAAATACCCTTCAGCTATGGATCCCTCAGGTCGACTCTTATTTCGCACATATGACTTTAACTTACACAGGTACCTTTCCATGAAGTACATCCATCTATACTGAACAGGTCCACCAAGCCTAACTTCATTTACTAAGTGAATAGGTAAGTGGACCATTATGTCAAAAACAGCAGGCAAGAATATTTTCTCAAGCTCACACAATATTTCAGTAATTTCTAGTTGTAAACGATCAAGATCTTGTGGGTTAATTACCTTGTTGCACAAGTTCCGAAAAAAATTACCCATTCTGATCAAAGGAATTGCTACATGCTTGGGTAATGCTTTTCGCACTGCAACTTGAAGCAAGTAGTGCAAAAATATGTGAGCATCGTGACTCTTATAACCAGAACCTTTTCTTTCTGAACTACGTACGCACCGTGCAATATTTGATGCACAACCATATGGCAACTTTACCCCCTTCAAAGCACGACAAAAAATATCCTTTTCTTTTGACGACATAGAAAAACATGCTTTCTGGAAGAAAACATGCTTACCATCCCTAGAAAGTTCCGGCTGAAGTCTTCCTTTAATGCCCATTTCTAAAAGGTCAAATCGAGCTTTTGGATGGTCCTTTGACTTCCCACTAACATCCAACAAAGTTCCTAGCAAGTTATCACATATATTCTTTTCAATGTGCATAACGTCAAGATTATGTCTACATGCATTGAACTGCCAATATGGCAATTCAAAAAATATTGACCTTTTCTTCCATGGACAAGTGTTGTCATTTTTTTTCTTCTGTGTCTTTCCAAATAAATTTTCAAAATCAGACAACTCGTTTAAAGCTTCAGCGCTTGACAAGGGTTTTGGAGGAAGTCTTTCCTCAGTTTTACCATTAAAAGCGCTTTTATTATGTCGCCATGGATGGTTTGCACTTAAAAATCTGCGATGATCCATATAGCATGTCTTCCTACTGTGTTTCAAGTACAATGAACATGTTTCATGATTGCAACATGGACAAGCAAATTTTCCTTTAGTTTTCCAACCAGACAACATTGAATAACCCGGAAAGTCACTAATGGTCCAGTTTAGAGCTGCAAACATCTTGAAGGTCTCATCTCTATATTTATCATATGTCTCCAGCCCATCAACCCACAAATCTTTCAACTCACCAATCAATGGTTGCAAATAAACATCGATATTATTACCTGGAGATTCGGGTCCAGGAATTAACAAGGACAACATAAAGTATTCTGGTTTCATTGACATCCACGGGGGCAAATTGTAATTCACCAACACAACAGGCCATGTGCTATGAGCAATGCTCATTGTCCGAAATGGATTAAATCCATCACTGGACAACCCTAACCTTACATTTTTAGGCTCTTTGGCAAAATAAGGATACAATGAATCAAATTCCTTCCAGCTTTGTCCATCTGCAGGGTGTCTTAAATTTCCATCTTTAGGACGTTCCCTATCATGCCATGTCATATACTTAGCGGTTTTTAAACACATAAAAAGTCTTTGTAACCTGGGTTTCAAAGGAAAATGCCATAACACCTTAGCTGGAACCTTTGAGGTTTTTTGGGGGAGTTCGTTATTGTGGTTGTTTGCTTGTTTCTCTTTCGGTGGTTTCCACCTAGAGGTCTGACATATGTGGCACACATCAACATCTGCGTTCTCCTTCCAATATAGCATACAATCATTTGGACATGCTGGTATCTTTTTATAGTCGAGCCCTAAATCCCTTATTATACTTCTAGTTTGAGTAAAACTATCTGGAAGTCTTACATCTGGAATTATCTCTTTTAAAAGTTGCAACAGATCATCAAATGCCACATTACTAAGCCCATGAAGTGTCTTGTATAGAAACAGTCGAATCATGAAGGATAGCTTAGAAAAATTTTTACACCCAGGGTATAACTCTTGCTTTCCATCTTCCACTAACCTATAAAACTTTTTGGCATCTTCATTTAAACCTTCTTGTACTATGTTTGTTTCGTCTAAGTTATCTCTAAATCTAGCATGCAATAATTCATCAAAATTATCATGCATAGTTGCTTCATCATCATCTATATTAATATCAGATCCTATTGCCGAGGGTTCTTCTCCGTGGAAAACCCACACATAGTAGTCTTCAACAAAACCTTGTCCTTTTAAATGATCAAATACTTCAGCTCTACTATACCAGAAACGATTTTTAGACTGTTTGCAAGGACATAAAATTTGACCTCCCCTCGCTGCTTTAGAAAATGAGGCATTAAGGAAGTCAATAACTCCAATTTCAAAAATAGGTAAACGTCTAGGTAAATACATCCAATCTATATTGCTCCCCATCTCCCCTATGCCCTGAATTCAAAATCCAAATTTAACTCCCTCATGCTTAATTGTTTATTATAGTAGTTTGAATGACATTGGATCTAAATAATTAGAAGTGAAACCACCTAATTAATGAGGTAATTAGTTGGTACGAAAGGCAGACAACTAATTTGTTGATGAGTAGTTCTATTTATATTCATTAGATCGACAATCACATTAAAACATCTAGTACAACTGTAATATAAACCAAATTGTATACCAAAGAGCAACAACTCTAAGCCCTTAAAACTTATACCCTTGTTCCGATATAACACGCTGCCCCATTTCAGAAGGTAACAGAAAACCTTGCAATGACATATAGGAATTCATATTAGTCTTCTGTCTTAAAATTTACGTGTGTCAAAAGTCCATCGCTGCTTTGTTACTAAATTAACTTTGAATATTTAGACTGCACGTTTGACTCCAATTAGCTAATGTTTGTATGGAATGGTAATAGTTTAGCTTACATAATAATCAATATAATCATTAAAGAATGTTACATGCCACCTATTGGAAAGCAGGCAGTAGGTGAAACTTATACTAAATACAATTTATGGGCAATGGGCAATGGGCAATGGCTGTTTGCAAAAAAAGTGCCTAATCTATTGCATCTAAATTCATGTAACTTGGGTAGTTTCATCTATTCAGGTTTCATATTCCATAAGGCAAAACTATGTATACTATTAGAAGTAGTAAAAAGTAACTACCCGTATGACAATTAATTAGGGGCAAATTGAGCATCAATATTAATTGATGAACGCCAAAATATACTACATTATAGTACTAATTACCCATTTATTCAATAGGTTTCTAATGCATTTTGTATGAATAAGATATTTATTTCGTTCATATTTGCATTTAGGAGTTAAATTGGAGCTTGGATCGGAAAGGAACGGAAAACGAGCTTATTTCGAAGAAAAGTAGCTAAAAGAGTGAAGATAGGTAATATTGGATTAGATCAAAGTGTAAATGAAGCTCGAATCGGAAAAAGAATGAAAGATGAGCTGAAAATGAAGAAAAGTGTAAAAGCTGAGTTTTCGGACATGCTGTTAGTATTTTGGCCATAACTTCCTCATACGAACTCCGATTGGGGTGATTCAAGTTGGAGAATTTAGCTAACAGAGAGGGATACAACATATAAAAAATTCAGACCTTTTGGAGAATGATTTAGCCAGCGGCTAAAGCATTTAGCCGGCGGCTAAAATGAAAAATCAGCTATTTAAATCCGATTTTAGGGATTTCAAGCGACAAATTCAACACACAAACCCTAAGACGATTACAAACGACCAGAGGGGGTTTTTCCCCCATTTCAGAGCACTTTTGAAGGTAGAAACGAAGAGGAATCGAAGCCCTTTCAATTGTTCAATCATTCTTTCGGTTTTTCGGTTCGAATACTTTAATCCTTTTCATTTGATTATGATTTCGGTTATGTTTATGGATCTGATTTTCTGTAAGAATATGATTGGCTAGATTTCTATTGCATTTGTTTAGATGATGATACTTAGATGATGGTTTGATTATTGAATTGCGAAGTATGTTGAATTTTATGAATGTCTATGTGTTTACTTGTTGATCCATGGTTATTAATTAATTATCCATAGTTACCTAGCGTGGTTTTCTATTAATTTGAGATTGATTTCCTTGTTAGTAGAGAATTATTGATGATTGTTGATTTATATTGATAATTATTGCTAGATAAATTGAGTTTGATAGGCTGGGGTAAATAATTATGAGTAATTGTTAATGAACATGATAACTGCAAATAAGTTACAGATTTGTTGATTCAAGTCGCGAAAGTAAATCACATAGACGGCGTAGGTTTAATTTAGAACATAATTCGGTGGGCAACGTTAAATTGAACTGTTAGCGTGTTGAAAACAACCTATGTGTCTATCTTAATTGTGTTAGATTAATCTACCTCGGAAAGGGGATTATCTTAATAGTTATATCGCAATAAAATTCATGTTCTAGCAATTCAATAAAGTGATAACCAGATTCTAAGAAAAGCAGTCTAAGCAAATGCATTTCTTCTATCATTTGAATCAAGTAATTTTATTTGATTAATTGTTTATTAATTATTTTCTTTTAAGTTTTATTTAATCAATCACTTTTCATAATTGTTAGTCAATTGTCCGATCGGAACTAAAACGCGCCCCAAAATTTACTGTTTTAATTATTTGTATTATTTTCCAATTTATTTAATATTGACATCCGTTCCTCGTTGTGACATCCGTCACCAAAAATGTAATTCGAAAATAATCCAACTCCCAAAAGCCCAAACCCAACTAAACCCAACACCTCTTGAACCCTAGACCTATAAATATACCATTAAACCTAACCCTAAAACTTTTCTATCACAAAAACATACAAAATCCCGTCCCAAAAATTCCAGTCACGAACATAGGTCGATTTGACCCATTTACGTTCATTTTCAGCATTCGGTCAAAACTACAAAGTTGTAGATCTCGAAGTTTTACCTTCAAATCGCGAGTTTCGGCCTCTGAAACACTCTAGATTATTTTATAAAAATTATTTCGTAAACTGCTGCTGTTGGTGACGAATTTTCGAAAACTTTGGTAAGTTTTCGATCCTATAATTCTCGTATACGTTTGATCGATCCACGAAAACGAATTCTAAGGGTTATGCTCTCAATATTTACAGATTCTAAGGGTTATCATCGTGCGGTTTTCTCGTTGGTTGGTATAATTCTCTATCCGAATCTTCCATATAAACGTATGTGATTATTTCTTATTGTCGTTTATTTTTGGTTCGATTCCATTGTATTCCGGGTACATGAAATCATTAGGATAATATTAAAATCAGTGTATAAGTGGTAGAATCGAGAAATATGATTGTGTTTGCGGTTTGGATTGTTTATACGAATGATTAGGGTTGATTATCTATAAACCCTAATCTGATCAGATTTTTATTTCGGTTTGAGAAGCTTGTAACTTATTCATTTCATGGTAATTTTTGATCAAAAATGAGTCTAAACTTAATTACTTTGAGTCTACTTTCAAATGGAGCCAGTTTCATGGTTAAATGTGGAGAATAAGTTGGTCAAAATGATTTTACAAGTTTGTGTGTCAATTCTGAGTTTCTTGGTTCCAGATTTCGGTTAAGTTGTAGATTTTTGAAACGTGCCTTAAACTAATATTTAGGTCTTGAGATTTTTACTGGAGTGTCTTTAAAGTGTTATGTATTTTCTGTAAAAATATGATAATCATTTGAAACCTATAAGTATTTTAAGTAAATTAAAACTTTTGTGAAGTCAGAAAGAGTTAACGGTTTTGAGCAGATTACTTTGATGAACTTTTAAAAATAGTAAACTATTGAAATAAGTTCTGGAAAAATTACAGGATGTTCTTAACACCATGAAATGTCACTGGTAAAATTTGTAGAGTCAAATAATTTTATTAAGTCATGGTTTAAAATTCGTGAAGTGGTATGAAATTTCTGGACAGATTCTGAAATGCAAGATAGAGTAAAGTTACTGATATTTTGAATAAACGAGGATTAAATTTTGTAAAGCTACTTGAGGATTGGTTGTGAGGAAACCTAGTAAAGGTGATTTGGACTTGGGATACAATAGAAGGACATAGGTATGTCTAGGTTGTAATCCGTATACGTATATATTCGTTTGTAGATTGCGAGTTGTTTGGTGGATTCTTTTGAGAGAGATACTTACTTTGGTATTCAAGGTGAGTTTTCGTGGCCCCATTTTCTTTACATAATTTTACATTGGGGGAAAAGTATGCTCACATGTTTTATCAATTGTTTTCATGCTGTGATTACATTCATTTTCATTTTGGACATATGCTTGAAATGTGTGACACTATGTGACTTATATGCATTGAGACTTGTTGCTTACATCCGTGCTGTACTTCCTTGTGGGGTATTTGCCGTACATTGAGATTTGTTGCTTACATCCGTGCTGTACTTCCTTGTGGGGTATTTGCCGTACATTGAGATTGGTTGTTTACATTTGTGCTTTACCTTCTTGTGGGGTATTTGCCGTACATTGGGATTATTGCTTACATTCGTGCTTTACTTCCTCGTGAGGTAATTGCCGTACATTGAGATATACTGGCTGCATTATTTCACATTTGTGTACATTTCTATTGCATTGTCCTATCTTATTATCATCACAGCAAAATGTTTATTTTTATGGTGTCTGGTTAAACCTACGAAACTCACCAACATTCGTGTTGACGTTTTTGAGCATATCTTTTCAGGTTATACTAGTGGACTTAAAGCAGTGGACAAGAGAACTTAGTGGACCTTTAGGGTTGCATTAAGAGTGATTCAAGACTTGTGGTACATTATTAAGGTTGTTTGTGAAGGCTTGTTTTGCCTTAACATTATAGTGTACGTTTGTTTGTAAGATGTCGAATTCATTGTTGAAATGTATGCATGACATGAACCGTTATTCATGTTATTGGCGTCATGACACATTGGATATTGTACTTCATATAGAATTCTTTATAATGATGTGTTGTGATCCTATCACCGTTATACCCCGTTGTTTCCGCTTTAGACGGGGTGTGACACTCGTGTTCGACTCGGACTTACCAAGTCTATACTAACATTCGATCGGGTATTCTTGCCTGGTTGTGTGAGAAGTATATATAAGGTATTTCCATTTTATAAATTAATAAACTAGACGCTTTCACACACATCATTAATACACATATAAACCTATTGCTAATAAATTGAAACATGGAATACAAAATTGAATCAAACGGTATAACCAACTGTCATAAAAACATAGAATCTAAATACAACTAAATTGTCACGATGATGATGCCAACAAATATATGTTAGGTTATAAACACCAACAACTAGACAATTATAATATATTCTTAATATTCATGGAGTCAGATATATACAAAACTACAAAATTAAAAAGTTTCACACCGGAGGTACATATCCATCTACCAAAGGATTTCCCAATCACCCAAATCAAAAGGAATTAAAAACACATCAAGGAGATTAGAGAATTTCATTGATTTACCTGTGATGTCAAAAAAAGATGAGCCAGAGTGTTGCGTTTCTCTGTTGGAAAGAAAACTCTGAGATGTGGTTATGTTGTGATTGTGTGAGAATGGAAGAAAACTCTGAGCTATTTGCAGTTTTATGGTTTCTTTCATCTTTTTTCAACCGATCGAAGGGCGGGAGCGGGAATCGAGATTTGGGATGAAAATTTTGGGTGGTTAGGAAGACATAGGGCCAAGAGTAACCCACGTAATTGCACATGATAAATTTTCAGGATTTTTTTTAATTATATATGTAGCGTATAGTACATAGTTATCATATTTGCTATTAATTAATTAATTAGAATAACTTTTATTCTGATCAAAAAATTAGAATATTTTTTATCAATAGTTTAGGTTAGCTTCTACGTATTATATATTATTTTTTTATATTATATTTATAATTAGAGAATATTATTATTATTATTATTATTATTATTATTATTATTATTATTATTATTATTATTATTATTATTATTATTATTATTATTATTATTATTATTATTATTATTATTATTATTATTATCATTTAAGTTTCGTTTTTACGACGATACTATAATTGGGTTCATACCAACTTATCTAAACAAACAAACCTAAACACGTACACACTATTTCGAATACAATAACCCACACTGGTGATAGATACAATCTTCAAAGTCACAAATCACGAATTAGAGTGAATTAAGACTCATTGACCGGTATATTTAAGTTAATGTTACGAAAACAAAGATATAAAAGAAAAAGAAAAAAAGAAAGAAAAAAAAGTAGCTAGGGTCATGGTGAATGGGCTTACATAAGACAAATAATATTGAGCCATAAGTTTACACAAACACTAAAAATAAGCTCATTTAACAATTACTAATTATTATTTTTCAATGAAATCAATAATAAATCGTTCTCTCCATTGAGCATTATCACCTATTTATAAAGCCAGGTGTTTAGGTTTTAAGGGTTTGTTTGATAACAACTAGTTAGAGCTGATAATTTGGCTGGAGCTATAGTTGAGGATTCTTTTTTAAGCTACTCAAATTTGTTGGAATTGTCTCTTAACATTTCATGATTGAAATTCAAATTGAGTAAGCTAAGTGTTGAACTATTTTTATATTTTTATTTGTATTTGTATTTGTATGGTTGTTTAGATGCATATTAGTCTTTTATCATATAAAAGTTAGCATATTTGTACCAATTTTAGTTTTAATACTCTAAATTATAATTATCTCCTAAGTATTAACACAAAAAATCAAGATTGCAATTACTTTTGGGAAAGTACAATAAAAGGTACGTAGTACTATACTTATCACATATTTCAATTTAAGGCATGCAACCTTAAATTTTTTAATTTAACGTATCGAACTTTCAATTTGTAATCAAGTTAGGGATGCGAATTGCACAAATGACGAGTTGTCATCGAACCCAGTCCCCGTATTACGGACCCAGTCCTCGGGTCGGGTATTGTGCAGATTCAATCCCTCGACCCGATTTTTTGTTTCATTGCCAATCCCTCGTTCATATGAGTTCAAATGAAATGACTAAACTACCCTTAAATTTTATTTTTATTGTATTGTTTATATTCAGTAATCCACGTGTCAAACCTTGATTAGTCCACTTTTTTTAAGTGTAAAATAATTTCATCTTCAACCTTTACCTACCCGGTTACAAGGCTACATTTCCCAATACTTGCACCTGCAACAATTTTCATGTTTCTCCATGTGCACAACAAATCAAAGCAGGGCAATAATTTTCTGGTATTTTCCTTTTCTTCCCCCATCAAACCATAATAACAACGGCAAACATAAACATTAGCTCATCTTCTTTACCACGCACCTCCGACGACTACCATTGTCGTCGGCATCAAAGCAACCACAACTTCACCTCTCTCCATCTTCAGATCCACAACCAAACCTTCAACTCTTTCTATCAGTCACTACTTTTTCGATCACATTAGCCACCGTTGCCGGTTGTCTTTTTCGGTAACGACTCCAGCAGTGGAATGAAGTAAACGATTAAGGTGGAGGTGTGCGCTGGAGAGCTGAGGGGGCAGCCGTTTGCCGCCGGTGAAAACCCGCTACCACCGTCGCCCGGATTTGATGGCGGCCGTTTGCTTAGAAATATGAAGATGTTGCTTTCTTTTTGCTGGGTTTGTGATCAACTTGTATATATTTATATATTGATCTAAGAAGGGGCTTATTAAAGATACTCCTTTTCCCCTTTTTACCATATGATACCCCTCCTACCTATCTAATCAATCACATCATGTTTTTTCTTTTTACTTTCTATCACTTACCCCCTCTTTTTCTAATTCCTACCCCTGATTAGTCTAAAACTGAAACTGGTTATGAACTGGACTGGGACCGATCTTAAAAAAACTGGACAGGAAAAGGACTGTACTGGACCCGGGGGTAGGGGTGCTATAGGGTCGGGTTGTCAGGTTTCGGGTCCATTCGGGTCGGGTTGAATCGGGTTGTGGTTTAAAGAAAGTAACCCGTAACCCGACCCTATAAGGTTTTAGGTTGTTTATATCAGACACACAAACACACACTTCTTATCTAAACGTTTAATTTGTTTTTTCCTTCTATCATTGTGCTGTATATTATTTCAATGACATTTATATAAGTTGATTGTTAGTATTTAAGTTAAGGGGTTGATTAAAGTTACATTTTGTTTCATAAGTTCGTTTAGTTTTGATAATTAGGAAAAAAGTATATATAGTCCAATAATACCTTAACACTAGGGGTGTAAACGAGCTAAGATGAACCCCAACTCGAAAAGGCTCGAGCTCGGCTCATTTAAAATTCAAAGGCCTCGAGCTCGAGCTCAGCTCATCTCGAGCTTAATATACAAAGCTCAAGTTCTAATCGTTTCATATTTTACAAGCTCAAGCTCGGCTCAGGCTTGACTAGTTTATCATAGAATATAGTTTATTTAATTATATTTTTTATTTATATGTAATATTTTTATATTATAAGTGTTTCTTAAATATATACGATAAGATTTACTATTGTAATGTTCTATAGTATACTATAATCTTTCTATAATACAATCATATATTATAATAATATTATATATAAAAATTGACGGATATCATTTGTAATGTTGACATTATAATTCAATAGTAATGTTGACCACTCACAAAACAAATATTTTACATTTTTTTAGTCTTCAACTTTTTTATATTTACATGAATAACCCTACATCAACACCAACATTACCTTTCAAATCGTGCGGTTCAACATTACAAATTATTTTTCCCTAAAAATTATTATTGTATATAAATGATAGCCTCGCGAGCCTTTTCGAGATCGATATTACAAGCTCGAGTTCGTATGTTAAACAAGGTCCAAAACATGTTTAAGCTCGATTAGTTCGTTTAAGCTCAAATTGAATCGAACTTTTAACTAAACGAGTTTAAGTAGCTTGCGAACTAGCTCGCCTCATTTATAGCCATACTTCAACATTACATATATCATCCAAAGATCATATTTATCCAAATACTCAAATTGAAATTATTAAAACTGTCGTATTTATTAATTAATCATAACAAATAATTGTTGATCAAATTTTTAAAAACTCCTGATATTACTCATCCTCTTCATTCTATTAGAATCCCCTGGCGCCAAATAAAATTTCCCCGCCGCCAAATACAGCCCACCTATTTTCTTTTCAACTGCAATGATTAATTTGTCACGCTACAACATCATCGATGCATAAGCTACCCATTACCAATCGTTGAATTCAACTGTGATACGCTAATAACTTATGCATAAATTGTCAATAGTCCAGCGCATGTTTTGGCACTGTTTGATTGAATTGGTTATCGATCATCTCAATAAATACTCTCATCCATACTTCCACTCAATCGATTAAAAGGTATGTGCCTCACTAAATTTTCATTATATTTTAATTCATGCTATTCTTTTCCGATTTGATTATATATGAGGATCCAAGTTAGTCTTAAGTTTCAAAGGCATACCAACTATTTGATTTAACTTGAGAGTCACTTAACGTTGTTTCTTCATTGTAAGGGAGTTACGAATTCAGCCTACTTTTTTGTAATGTTTTTATTCTTGGGTTGTTACTACTATATGTCTATATGTTGCAGTTGGTATGATGGGGTCGTATTTCAAGGTGCTCCTATGTGCATATATGGTCAATTGGATTAGAATCTGATAGAATCGTTAATAATGAGTTTTGTGTGGCTATGTATTGGACATATAAAGGAATGACATGGATGGATTCTACCTCCAATTGCTTAGGTTTTAATACAATTATGTTCACGTTCCTTTTATATAATAATCCTATAATTCTAGTACATTTTTAGCAGCTACAATGTGTAAAATGATTGTCAGATAAGGGTTACATTGAGGTCTGGGTTGGTGAGAATCATTGGCCAAGCATTGCGACATTGTGTTGCGACGTTATTAGCGACATCGTTATTTTGACCTTAATTGGTTGCTGCGACATTGCGTTGTGAGATCTCCTTGCGACGTTGTGTGATTCTGCGACATCATTTGCGACGTTATACTCTACGTCGCATTTTCTGATTCTTAATTGAATCATTAGCCTTCTGCGACATCCTCTATGACATTACTGATTTTCGTGTGACATTATCTCTAGTGTCGCTTGCTACAGATTGTGCGAATTTTGTTTAATTATAATTCAATGGCTTCTGATAAAGAGGATATTCGGGGTATTAGGGAAATGCTTAAGCAAAGCAATGATGTTGGGTCGAGTAATAAACCTCCTTTGTTCTCTGCCGATACGGATTATGCATACTGGAGATCAAGATTTGAACAGTATGTCGATTTTCATTGTCCTAAACTATGGGGTCCTCTTAATGAACGATATGAGCTACCTGTTGCTGAAGGAAATTATAGAGGTGTACCTCCTCCTAAGACATATAAAGCCATGACACCTGAAGAAAGAAAAGAATATGATACATAACGTAAAGCTCATTATGCCATCTGTATGTGTCTAACGCAGGAAGTATTACGTCTTTTTAAACATTGTGACATTACTTATGATCTCTGGAAAGCAACATTACTTATGATCTCTGGAAAGCAATAGAGACCAGATGCGGAGGAAATGAGAAATACAAACAGGCTAAACTGGAATTGATCAAGAAGCAATATGATCTATTTGATATTCTTCCAAATGAGACTACATCTGGATTGTCCACTAGATACTCACAGTTGGTTAGTGAGTTGACTGAAGGAGGATATAATTTTCCTGCGCTTGAAATAAACAAAAAGCTTTTGGACTTATTGCCTAATTCTTGGGATGTGAAAGTGCAAATTTTAAAGGAAAGTCAGGAATTAGTGAAAATGAAGTTGGATGATTTGATAGGAATTCTTCAAGCTCATGATATGGAGTTGAAGAAAAAGGAATGTAAATCGGGTGGATTCGTACAAGATCCGACTTTGTATAGGGGAAAGGTCAACTCTGGGAAAGCTTATGGGGGAATGGCTTTTGTTTCCCAAGTCGTCATCAAATGCAACTAGAGTTACTCATCCAGTCTATTTATCTGGTACTGCTCAACAATAACAGGTTCCTGTTACACCTGCCATTGAGGAGCAAGCTGCAATCTATACAGCTTTTCTGAGCTCCTATAAAGATTTGGTTTCACAACCAAATACAACGTTGCAGCTTACTGATGAAGATTATACTCAGTTGGATGAAGATGATATTGAGCAAATGGATTTAAGTTGGAACATTACCATGATCACGCGGAGAGTGAAAAAGTTTTTGAAGGGGACTAGTAGAAAGAGCTTGGATGGCGAAGGAAAATCTGGGTTCGGATTTGACAAAAGCAAAGTCCGATGTTATAATTGTCAGAATTTGGGTCATTTTGCACGAGAATGCGAGAAACCAAAAATGCCATCTCCTGGTTTTACTAAGCCATAACCTCTGAAGACTCCAGAAAAGGATATTGAGAAGAAGGGATCAGATGACAATGCCTTAATTGTGTTTCAACCAGGGCCGGTCCTGAGTTTTCGGATGCCCTGGGCAAGCCAATCGAAAAATGCCCCTATGAAAGTTTTTAAATAGTCAAACATTATATTTTATAACTTTGGAACATATATAGTTGAGTTAGACGGCTCAGACTCACGCTCATTGTTATCCCTAGTAAAATGTTAGTACAAAATGAGGAGATAAACTAGTAATTACAAGTTCAACTTTGATAAACTAAAATTGTCTTTGTACGTTCTTTGAGGTAAAACTATCAATTATCTTGTCATAATTAATATTGCTAATAGTTACTTTTAGTAACACTTTGGTGCATACTCACTCTGTCCCGAAAAAAGTCCACATTACTATTTATATATGTTCCAAAATAATTGTTCACTTGCAAAATACGGAGTATAACTATTAAAAATCATTAGACTCCACATTATACTCACATTTATTACTCTCAATCATTTCTTTTCTTAAATAAAGTCAGTCATACTTGTATTGAATATAAGGTTAAAACTAAATATTTAATCAACCTATCTTAAATCGAACAAAAAATTATCGGGGGACAATTTTTATGGGACCAAAGGAGCATATCTTTAAACAAATATTATGTAAAAGATGTTATCTTTAATTTAATTACTCCATATACCATCTGAATTTTAGATACAAATTAAATATAACTTCATTTTCTATATTTAACTTTAAATGCATCTTATAATTTAAGTTGAAAATATTGCGATTAATCAAAATTAATATAAAATTCTCAGAAATGATATTGTTAACTTTCATAAAACAAAGGGCCCATATAATATTTTCATGGAATAAATTATTATGGAAACCTTTTTTTCTTAAATAATTTAAATAACAAACTAGATTTATTTTATATAAATCGAACATATAGTTTTTCAAACGTATTGACGCCATTGGATTTCTTACAGCATCAAGAGATAATTGATAAGCTATTAATTTAAAATTAGCACTAAATTGATAAACTATAAAGTGGTAGGGTCAAAAGTGAACATTAAACCAATGATAAAGGGCTGTAATGATAAAATATTAGTAAATGCACAAAGTGAAAGGACTGATGCCCGTCTTCCCCATCTTTACCCCCAAATCCATTTTTCCACCATTAAAACTACCAGCAAGCTTCTTCCTTTTATGATAATTTTATATCTTTAAAATATGTAAAACACCTTATTTTTAGCATTAAAACATCGTTAATTGCATAAAACTTTGATTAAATGAATCTACCCAAATATAACACGTAGCTAACATCTGATGCCCCTTAAATTGTGATGCCCTGGGCCATCGCCCGGTTGGCCCGGTGCCAGGGCCGGCCCTGGTTTCAACCGACTAACCTCAATTGGACAGCACAAGCTGAGCTACATAAGCTTGCTCTTATGGCGCACATTACTCCTGAGGATAGCGAAGATCCATTTTCATTTACTTCATGTATCAAACTGTCTGTTTCTTTTAAAGGGTATCAGGTAGATAATGAAAATTTAAGAGATAAAATTGAAAAGTTAACAGAGTCTAATAAGTTTCTGAAAAGTAATGAAAAACTTTTTGAAAAGAAAATTGAAGATTACAAATTAGACACCCAGACTTTCAAGGCCAAAGTCTTTACTCAGCAAGATGCTATTAATAGCTATCTTAATGAAATTTCCGTGTTAAATAAAGAACTTGCCGAATCTCAGGCCGAGGTTGTAGATTTGAAACAAAAAATCTCAAATTTTTCAACATCTTCTGTTATCTTTGACGAGATCATCAACAAGCAAATGACAGATTATAAAAGTAAGGTTGGACTTGGTTATACCATAGTTCCACCACCTATAAATTACTGTTCGATGCCTGTTAATGAAGACGTTAAAGAATTTGTACCTGACTATGCATCTAAGTTAGATACAAAATCCAAAAGAGAAGCTAAGACAGGTGCTAACAATGATGCCTCTGTTAGTACAAAGAAATCAACCAAAGAGAAAGCAAAAAAGGCAGAATATCCTCTTTCTTCTTTTATCAAACCCTCTAGTACAACTCCAGTTAGTGTTGAGGAGGTTGTTGAGATTGAAGATATATTAGATCTTGAATATAAGCTGGTTGAAGAGGTAGAAGTTAAACCTGAAAATATCATTTTCATAAATGAACCTGTCACAAAGGTTCAAAATAATAAAGGTAAAGAAAAGGTTGTTAAAGAAGAAACTTTCAAAATCTCATAGTCACCGGTGAAGATTTTGAAGAAAAATGTAAACGTTAAACATTCTTTTGAAAACAAACCTTCCACATCAACTTCTCAACCACACCAAGCATCTCCAAATACTTGTACACATCAATGTTCTTGTTTTAGAAATGCTTCACCTTATAAGCGAGATTCTGTTAGTCCTCAACCTCAACAGTTTGTAGAGCAACGTTCCTGTTTCTATTCCAAGAGACAAGGACATTTAATTCGAGGTTGTCCATTGCTCTCAAATCAGAGTTTTGGGAGAGACATGCCTAGAAATTCCATTTATAGAAAGTATTTTTCAAGTTCACCATCTAGGCATATTTCTAAGTATCCCAAACCGTTTGAGAAACAAAGTAATGTTAGGCAACAACATTTGCCAAAACAAAAGCCCGATATTATTTCCAAATCAACTCCCGAGCCGTCAAGAGTTTGGAAAAGAAAAGAGTCTACTGTTGACTCTTCTGTTGTCAATAATAACACATCAAATGAAAATACTGATTTGTTTAAAAATAAAATTCTATATGATGTGCTTATTGTTGATGACTTCGGTAGACCTAAGTCTATAAAGGCTTGGTTCTCCGTTTCTCACTAATCTTCTTCTATTTTTGTGTTGCAACTGCAGCATTCACGTAAACGGAGTGTGTGATCTTAAAGCTTGGGTTTGTTATCCCTAATGAATGGGTGCTTACGCGAGCACCAAGGAGAAATGACACGTACATATTGAACATGCGAACCGTTAAGATAACTAATGAGCACACATGTCTTCTATCAAAGGCTTCAGAAAATGAATCACTTCTTTGGCACAGATGTATGGAACACATTCATTTTCGTAAAATGAATTTTATGGTAAATGGAGCTCTTAAGCAGACCTTTTCTCTTAAGGATGACTGTATTTCATGCCACAAGGGAAAACTCCGTAAAAGGTCCCATAAGTCTAAGTTAGTGAATTCCATTACTGCTCCATTGGAACTACTACATATGGACTTGTTTGGTCCAATTTCTACAAAGAGCATGGGTGGTAGATCTTATTGTCTGGTAGTAACGGATGACTACTCGAGATTTTTGATATCGCGTAAAAAGTCACATTTTTACTATCGATATCTCTCTCATTCTGGAACAATACTTGGCATATGAACTAAAATAATGCACAAATCAATGATAATATGCCAAGTAGGTCAAAACAAGGTTGCACGAGAAAAATCAAGCAAAACGAGCAAAAAACGAAGATTCCACGCACAATTGAAGATTCAAGATATCAAGACAAGATTTAAAGACAAAGTGCCCACCACTGAGATTTCTCTTATTCAAGATGTTCGTTTTCAAAATACGAATCCAACAGAAGAAGAATCGACAAAAACGGATGAAGAATGAAGATTCTATGTACGCCGGAAGATTCAAACGATTCGCACGAGACATCCAAAGTTCAGAGACATATTTTTGGGATTTCTTTTCGTCAAAGTCTTCGTTTTTGAAAAGCGAATCCAACGTAAAAATAATCGACGCAAACGGATGCATAACGAAGAAAACACGCACGAATCAAGAAACGAAGCAAAAGACGGCGAACCGGGGCAGTAGCCTGGCCACAGCCACCGGCCACCAAGCCACCGCCGTCGGCTGCCATGGTGGCAGCGCCGGCTGCCTGTCCCCTATCCACTTTTTGGTCCTTGCTCGTACTTTCCTGGTACACGTGCTAGACCTTTTCGCAACTTTAGGGTACACGTGCTAGACCTTTATTCGCTTAGGGTACATGTGCTAGCAACTTTTCCCCCTTTTGCTAATGTGTGCCCCAAGTTGCTAACGTGAGCCGGATTTCAACTATAAATAGGAGCCACCATGGTTCATTTGAAGACACACCTTCCACACCTTGGAAAACACACACTTTCCAATTCTTTCTTACTTCTCTAGCTTCTAGCTTTTCTTTCTAGTTTTATTACTTTAAATTAGTATTAGGCTAAGTTTAGGAAGCTTGTTAGAATAGAACGAACACAAGGAACGTGCTTGTAATCTTTGGTATAAGCTTGGAGCTACTCTTATTAATTCAAGTCTATTTCTTCTCGCATATTAATCTCGGTTATTTCTATCCTTATCTATCTTAATTAAATATGTATGTTTTAATTATGCTAGAGATAGTTTGTGCCATGCTTAGCAAGTAGATTACTATTGTATTTGTTATGATATAGTTAGCATAAATAATTATGGGATGAATTTAAATATGTCGTGAAATAATATGACGGCCCCTATTCGACTGTTTACTCGGTATAGTATTGGAAATGCTTTTGAGCAAAGTACAAACGTATGGAAGCCGGTGAATGACCGAAGGTAGTTGTATTATGGATCGACATTATAAAACTGGAAACTTTATGAACGGACTTATCATATGATTTTAAACATAAAACTTATATTCGCCTTTCGATTAACGAACGTGATTGTAACCTTGTAAAGAGGAGTCACGAACCTTAATTCTTGGTCAATAGTTATCTGCGTCAAAACTATGGTTTAATTGTAACGTTATGCAAGCATCATAAAATGTCACACCCCGCCAAACACTAATCATGATCAGTACTAATTAAACATGCGGAAGCCTTAATGACGTGACGGGGCGTGAGCAGTTTAAATCCAATCAAACAGTACATACATACTCAGAGCATATGGCTATTGCGCAACATAATAGATAAGGATGCCAGTTTAAAACAGTTGTTACAAAAGTAGTACGGCTATGTAAGTCGTACAGTAGTAGTAGAGTTTTAAAACATTAAGTATTACAATACATATGTTTATAATAAGATTTCATAAGTATAACTGCAATGTCTGCAGTAATACAGATGAAATCCTCAAAAGCTGTTCCAAAATATGTGGCATCCTAAGTAGTCCAGGGTTGTCCATCCTGAATGCATGCGATGCTTACTTACATAGCTAATTTACTGTAAAACATAGAAAGAAAGTCGTCAACAAATATGTTGAGTGAATTCACAGGTTTTGTATAAATGTAAGGTATGTTAAACCATTTATGTTTGTGTTATTGAAATGTCATTAGATGAATAATTGTTTGCAGGTTTTGCAAAATATAAGTTTGTAGGGTTGTTACCCTAAAATACAGATTTATGTGGGTTGTCACCCAAAATATATGTCTGGTTGTTTACCAGTATTTAAAGATAACCAGATTGTTTATCTGATATAAAATAGTTGTAGGATACGTTCATCCAATAAATTAGGTGGGAAATGCTTAGACTTATAATCCCCCGAAAGGTGAGCTAAACCTCACAGGTTAAAGTAACGCGACCTAACCCTATAACCAAACCACAACCAGAACTTATGTTGTTTGCCTGAAGGACATTTAAGTATACGCTCCATCCACAGGAGGGTCGTCACGGCAATAGTACTATTCGTATACTCAGTGGCTAGAGTCACCTAGCTAATGGTTATAGTTTGCATGACATAAGGACTTTTCATGCATACATCGGGAGTCTGGGTCTGTACTAGGATATGTTGTCTAATTCCCAAAACAGTTGTGAAATATATAATTTCATATCAAACAGTTGTATAAAGCAATAAAGCATTTATATAATTTGCTGCATGTGTTCGCATGCAGTTTCTATGTTTACACCCCTATGTTTAAAAGCATAAAATATTTGCAAAGTAGGGGCTGCGAACTCACGGTGGTTTGCTCGGTATGAATGCTAGCAGCCGACAGGTAATAGCCCAAGGTATGTTAACCTATATACAATAAATGTATTAACATAAGTACGTTTGATTTGTTTGATCAACTTATGTTTACAGTTTGTTTATTCGAAGAAATTGTTGATTTCTTAATAATATAAGTTATTAACTTCTTTGTGACATTGTGTCAAAATATTGTCATTATTTCTTAAATCATATACTTTGTTAATTGTACATACACGTATGTAGTCGTATATATAATTGTTTGTCGTTTCGTCTCCATTGTTCATATATGTGTTCTATATATGGTTACGTATGTGAATATACCTGTTGTATATTATATTTCGTACGTTTGTTATTGTATATTTCATTTGTGTATATATATGAAAATATATAGTTATGATTTTCAATACATATATATAGATAAGTTTTTAATACGTAGTTTACGTATAAAATGTATATAAGTTTTATTTGTTATAAAACTTCTCGTCATATTTATTTCCGTTTATAAAATAAATATATCATTATCCTGAAAAGTCGTCATTTATATATATGTATTTCGTATGTCGTTCACCCGTTTATATTGGAACTTGATTAGTTATGTGTGTATATATATATATATATATATATATATATATTATAATTTTATAAGTTCCGTTCTCGTCTAAAATTACTCGTTCCAATTACTAACTCAATTTATTCTTTATTTTATGGTTTAATGGTTCGTTGGGCTCGGCCCAACACCTGGCCCGTTTTCAAAACAATTTAATTCGGCCCAAAAATATTAAGCCCATTCGGCCCGCTTATGTAAAACATACGGCCCAATTATATTATGCCCATTCGGCCCGCTTATGTAAAACATACGGCCCAATAACAGAACGAGTCCATTAGTAAAGAAACAGTTTTGGTCTGTTAATGTAACACCCCCAAATTCGTCTGTTTTGTTTAGCGGAAGCATTTGGATTAAGTACGGGGGTGCCACAATAACAAAGCATGCATACGTATCAGAGCATATGATTACAACTGAACATAATATATTAAGATGCCAAGAGTATTAATTACAAGGTTTACGATTCATCGAATCGTACAAGTTAAAAGTAATAAGTTTAAAAAAGTAGATTTCTGAAATATGACTAAGACAGTTCCAGTTATACTAAAGAAATCCATATGTTTCCAAAAAAATTGGCATCCTAAAACTTCACGGGTCGCCTAATTCTCCATGTGTGTTGGCGATTCTTACGTGCTGCTAATTCCCTGAAAAACATAGTAAAAGTCAACAACTAGGTAGAGTGAATTCACAGGTTTCATGTTTGCAATAGTTGAACCAAGTTTGTAAGCACAGTTGTTATCCAAATACGTTCACAAATAGTATTGCCATAATAGTCAAGAATAAGTTTAGTGGAATGTTATCCAAATACAAGTTTAGTGGGTTGTTCGCCCAAAGTTTGGTTTATGTGGGATGTTACCCAAAACAGATACGTGGGATGTTACCTAAAATGTCAGTTTAAAACACGTGCTGGTCGTTTTCCAGCATTTTACAAACAGTACCGGTCGTTCTCCGGCCAAATACGCAAGGGTCGTTCTCCCGTTCAACTAAAACAGTTTACCGGTCATTCTCCGGTCTAGTTACGCACGGGTCGTTCTCCCGTCCAACAAACGCATGGGTCGTTCTCCCATCCAAGACTCACGGGTCGTTCTCCCGTCCCTTGGCCAGTCATTCTCTGGCACTAAAATACGTGGCTGGTCGTTCTCCAGCGTTTATATAAAGGTACCGGTCGTTCTCCGGTATACCAAACAAGTTTAAAGGTTTACAGTCGTTTGCAAAACAGTTTACCGGTCGTTCTCCGGTCTAGTTAAAACAGTTTGTCGAATAAGTTATCCCATTTGTTCAGTGTGTCAATATGAAAATGTTATTTCATAAACACCAGTTTGTTCAATAGTTTAATAGTTCAAAGTACTCTAATTGTTCGAGTAAACACGCATGATAAACAATCATATAAGTAAAAGCAGTTATGGCAATAAGTAAAACAGTTGACTATGTTTTCCACCCCTGTTCAAAAGCAGTTAAATCAGCAAAAGTAGGGGCTGTGAACTCACCTGTTGAGTTAAGTAGTGGTGCGAGTGCTAGCAAAGCCTAAGCCCAAGTACAGTCTGAAATCTCCTAACGTCCTAAACGTATGAGATTTTATAAGTATGTGGATATCTAAGCTAATCATCCATGCTAGTGTTTGTACAACCAAATTATGTCCAAAGTGTTTGTTAAACGTTTACGTTGTATTTCGTTGTTTGTGAAAATGTATATGACTCGTTGGTGATAGTTTGAAACAATAGTTCTGAAATATCATTATTTGGATTGCTACAGTGAAATGCTACAGTAACTGCTACAGTAAATTTGACTTTTCTACAGTAACTTTGACTTTGCTATAGTGAAAATTCTTCAAAATTTCTGATTTTGCGACACAATTTGCGACACAATAGTTTGGTATGCGACACAAGGGTTGTGTCGCATAGGAATGCGACACAAGAGCTTAGCGACACAAGGGTTGTGTCGCATAAGCGATCGGTGCTAAATCAATAGCGACATAAGGGTTGTGTCGTATAAAGTTCACGACACAAGGGTGCGACACAACGTACGACATAAGCTACGACACAAAGTACGACATAACACGGTTTATACGACACAACATGCGACACAATGGTTGTGTCGCAAAGATGAACACCAGCCCAGAAACAGCGACTGTCGCGATTTTTCCGGCCAAAAACCCAATCCAAACGTATTTTTAAGCTTTAAAATCGTGTTTTCTTTATTGTATGGGTTAATACTAAGTATATTAAACTCTAATTATTAACTAAAACTTTAAAATCTAAGAATTGACGGGATTTGTCGGAAACTTACGAGTGTCGGATTTGAAATCCGGGAAGATAGGAAGGTAGAGCTCGACTCCGTGATCGTTTTATTCCAAAGGCGATAAGTGATTCGGCGAGTTTTTGTAGTAGTTTTGGAGTGATTTGTGTGTGGTTTTTAGTGAGAGAAATGAGAGAAAAAGGAAAAGAAGAGAGAGAGAGTGAATGGTGAAAATGAAAGAAAGAGGAGGAGGTGGATGGGGTTTTGTTCCCCATCTTCCGTCTCCGTGTTTGCACCCCGTGTTTGTTTACTCGATCGTTAAATGTTACATTATTTTAACTAATATATTTTTAAATGACACATTTCATTATATTTTTAATTAGGATCTTTTTATGAAATTAATTCAACTAAGTTATAAAATTTCAACTCTGTTTTATTTTAATTATACGTTTTAACGTTTTGCGTTATAAAAATGACTGTAAATATTATCGACATAATATTAAATGGTTAACGACGTTATTTAATAATTCCGATTCATTAAATAAATTTGTTCACCAACAGTCGTATATTTTTGTTTCGTTTGTTCCAATTGTTTCGTACATAATTTTAACAAATTATGAATCATAACACTACGCGTATTAACTAGTTGGGCTTTGCTAGACTTACCTCTAAAATGTGTTGTGAATTCACTCAAGTAGGGAATTAGCCTAAAATGCAAATGTTTAGCGTTAATAATAGTGTTTAAATTTGCGGGGTGTTACAGTTAAGAACTTCACTCGTCTGTCCCATTTAACCACTCTCACAGCTTAAACTGTTTATATAAATATAGCTTAACTTGGTTTTAAACTATGTGAAGCTTTTCACAAAATAGATTAACATGGTTTTAAACCATGTGAAGCTTTTCACAAAATAGATTAACATTGTTTTAAACTATGTGAAGCTTTTCACGAAATAGATTAACATGGTCTTGAACTATGTGAAGCTTTTCACAAAATAGATTAACATGGTTTTAAACTATGTGAAGCTTTTCACAAAATAGCTTAATATGGTTTTAAACTATGTGAAGCTTTTCACAAAATAGCTTAATATGGTTTTAAACTATGTGAAGCTTTTCACAAAATAGCTTAATATGGTTTTAAACTATGTGAAGCTTTTCACAAAATAGATTAACATGGTCTTAAACTATGTGAAGCTTTTCACAAAATAGCTTAATATGGTTTTAAACTATGTGAAGCTTTTTCATTTCTTTTATGTTAAGCTTAACACCATGTTAAGCTAAAAAAAAATAATGTGAAGTTTGTTCTAGTTTTGTTCCTGGCGCAGTTCACTCTGTCTCCTATTTTCAGTTTCTATCACCAATTCGACATAGATTTTAGCTATAATTCGAGTGGTAAACGTTTACATATGTTTAGTAACAACAATAGATAACATAATATCATGTTTTTTAACAATTTTTACATGTAAATTGTGCATTTTAAATTTTGGTTTCTTAAAAACTATTTTCAAGAACAATCGACAAATTCATCAAATTATGAAGTTATATACATATATTATGTTATGTTAACACTATATATAACGAAATTTAAGTAAAGAAATTCGAAATGGAAAGTCCTCCTTACGATGAGATTATGGTGATGATGATGTCGTGCTATGATGATGATGATCAAACGATGGTAATGATGATAATATAAAATGGTTTTTGTTGTTTGTTTAGTGATTATGAAGGTTGAAGATGGTGAAGAAAATGGAGCTCCTGCCCTTGCTTCTTCTTCAGCTCGATCAAACACAGAGAGGGAAGGTTTGGTGGCTCAAATAATTGAGTGTGTGTGAATAATCTTCAAGAAGAAGGAACAGAGGGAGTATAAAAATTCAAACGGTATGGGAGTGTTACAGGAGACGGTCTCTCAATTATTGATGTTAGGTGCCGGTATTGGTACCACAATTTCGAGTACGGGTATAATTATAGCAATATAAAAGTAAACATTTTATATTTTTATTTTGTAGATGCTCTCCTAGTTCGTTATATAAATTCAGAATAATGATATTATCGTTATTTTAAAAAGTTGTACATTTTGTACATTTGTTACTGCGCGCATCCAATTAGGCACCAAATTTAAGTTAAATTATGATTTCATATTTTGAGGTAATGTTCTAAATACTTTCGAATGAATGAGAAAAATATCACTTTTCAGATTTTTACCTTCGGGTATGTTATACAATTGTTTCTGTTCGTTTTGTAATACGTTTTATGTTAAACGTATATTTAAATAGTTTTATCTATATGTTATAGATAAATTAATACTCGTAATTAATAATTGAATCATTAGTTACTTTTATGTCACGAACTTTTGTTATTTATTTTTGTCGGGTTCGTTCCGATATATTTGTACGTAACTTTTAATACTTACGTATTACGTATTACTTTTTGTTTAAAAGTATTGGGTTTGCTAGGCTTACATCACATCAAAAAGTTTTGTTTAAACTTAACCAGGAAATTAGCGTAAGTATGCACATGCTTAAAGTTAAACTAATACCTAATTTGGAGAGTTGTCACATTCTCCCCCTGTTAGGGAAATCTCGTCCCGAGATTTAAGTTTCGTCGTGAGTCGTGGTCACGGGTCTAAATAGTTGAGGGTACTTCTTGCGCATTTCGTCCTCACGTTCCCAGGTGAACTCAAGGCCTCTTTTTGAGTTCCATCGAACTTTGACAAGTTTGATCCGACTGTTACGGAGTTTCTGTGTTTTAGTGTCCATTACTTCCAGCGGTTCCTCCACGAAGTTGAGTTTTGCGTCGACAGAGATTTCGTTAGGAGGTATGATTAACGCTTCTTCGGATAGACACTTCTTAAGGTTACTCACGTGAAACGTGCCGTGAATATTACTAAGTTCTTGCGGTAGTTTAAGCTTATAAGCTACAGGACCAATCCTTGCTAGGATTTCAAATGGTCCAACATATCGTGGGTTCAGTTTACCGCGTTTTCCAAATCGTACAACTCCTTTCCAAGGAGATACTTTGAGTAGGACTCTGTCACCTACTTGAAATTCCAATGGTTTTCGTCTATTGTCTACATAACTCTTTTGTCGGTCTCGTGCCGTTTTCAATCGATTAAGCACTTGAGATATCTTGTCCGTAGTTTCTTGGACTATCTCAGGACCTGATAACTGTCTGTCATCCAACTCTGCCCAACAGAGTGGAGATCGGCACTTGCGTCCGTACAACGCCTCAAAAGGTGCCATTTGTATGCTCGTATGATAACTATTGTTGTACGAGAATTCGGCTAAAGGGAGATGAACATCCCAGTTCCCTCCAAAATCAATCACGCAGGCTCGTAGCAAGTCCTCGAGCGTTTGTATCATTCGCTCGCTTTGGCCGTCGGTTTGTGGATGGTTGGCAGTACTCATGTCGAGTCTAGTGCCCAATGCTTGTTGAAGCGTTAGCCAGAAGCGAGAGGTGAAACGTGCATCTCTATCAGAGATGATAGACAATGGCACTCCATGTCTAGAAACAACCTCTTTTATGTAAATTCTAGCCAACTTTTCCATCTTATCCGTTTCCTTGATGGCTATAAAGTGAGCTGACTTTGTCAGTCGATCGACAATCACCCATATAGAGTCCATTCCAAATGATGTTTTTGGTATCTTCGTGATGAAGTCCATCGTGATATGTTCCCATTTCCATTTGGGCATCTCAGGTAGTTGCAAAAGTCCAGACGGCTTTTGGTACTCAACTTTGACTTTTGCACAAGTCAGGCATCTACTAACGTAGGTGGCAATATCTCGTTTCATACCAGGCCACCAGTAAAATCCTTTCAGATCGTGGTACATCTTATCTGCACCAGGATGTATCGAGTAGTTGGACTTATATGCTTCGTCCAATATCAAGTTTCATAGTTCATCAACACACGGAATCCAAATCCGATTCATGAAGTACAACACTCCATTGTCCTTTGTTTCAAGTTGTTTGTCCATTCCCTTTAAGGATTCTTCCTTAAAGCGTTCGGGAACGAAAGCTGCTTGTTGAGCATCACGAATTTTAGTAATGAGGCTCGAGTGGATTGTCAAACCCAAAGATCGAACCCTACAAGGTTTAATTCTTTCTTTACGACTTAGGGCATCAGCTACAACGTTTGCCTTGCCCGGGTGATACTTGATCTCTGATGTGTTAAATCTAGTCTTAAAATTTATCGTTGAATGTGAAACAAAAGAAGTACCTCAAATAGACTAAAACACAACCGGGCAGTGGACCCTGTCGAGTAGTAGTATAGTAGTGGTAAGTCTAGGTTCGAACACAGGGAATGTGTGTTTAAGAATTTGATTCAAATGCAATTAATTTGTACAGAAAAGTAAATGTGGGTTTGGTGTGACCGAATTGTCACGATGCTTAACAACTACTTTTTATCTAACAACTAATGGCAATTGGGCTTTTAAGAGCCGGATTTAATATTTGTGTGTTTTCAAGAATACAAAGAAATACTTGCTTGGACTAATAAACTAAAGACTTCGGGGTGTTATTAAAACCGGTTCATAACATGCAAGGTAAATTTACATTAAAACATAAGATTAACGTTGGCTATATCCTATATTATTAACTTCAATTTACAAACATATGATTTAATCTTAGTAACATACGTTGGCATCGTTACCATCTTGCACATTTGAGCCTAAAGGGTATAACATATTCCAAAGCTACATTGGCAAACATTGTTCAAAACAAATTGATAGCAAATAACTTAATGAAATACATTGGCATCTTCACTAGTTATCTACCAAATAAGTTATAATCTTTTGCAAGCTCAAATACACAAGGGGTTTTGATTAAACATAAATTCAATTTTAATAATTTACAATTCATCCTAATGAAATACATAGACATATTCACCAACTTATACATTTGAGTTCATTTGTTTAACTTATATCCAAAGCTACATTGGCAATCATTGGGTCATTTGCACATAGACATGCATTTGATAAGTAAGTTAATCCTAGCAACAAACATTGGCTTAAATTACTAGTTTTATTACCAATAAGTCTCACAAATTACACATCATTTATACAAGTCTACGGATGAACATAAATTAGTTTGCAGTAAGCTCAAAATATAAACACCCCTAACCACTAGTTAATTCATCCAAGCAAGTAAATAAAACTAGCCACTAACAATCATACTCAAACTATCACAAATAATAAGTGAAATCAAAGGAAACATAATTATATCGAATAAAAATGCAAACCGAGTGATTACAATGTTTGGATGATGATTCTTCGTGTCCAAATGAGTTAGGATGATGAGAGACTTTTAAGAGGATGAAAAATGACTCAAAAACCCTAAAAATCGCCCATGGGGGCTGCTGGTTCGGGTCTATGAAGTTATGTGAGAGATGAGGAAGAAAAGGTGTTTTAAGGGCTGAAAGTTGACTTTTTCGGAGCCTGAATCCGGTCGGATTCATGGGAATCCGGACTGATTCCCACCAAATGCATCAAAAATGAAGTCTGGCATGAATCCGGGCGTATTTAGGTGAATCCGGTCGGATTCCAGTGAATCCGGTCGGATTCCCGTGGCGGATTCCCAAAGCATTCGTCTGACATTAATGAAGAAAAGATGGGTCTTGAAATTCGGGGAATCCGGTCGGATTCCCTTGAATCCGGTCGGATTCAACCTATTTTGCAGCTGACATATTTTGGAAAGTTGTAGAGCTCTGAGTTAGCTTCGTTTGGCCGCCTGAATCACCTCAATCCGAGTTCGTATGAGGGAGATATGGCCAAAACGGTGCAGCATAGAAAAATCATCAAAATCCTCATCTTTTCATCCATTCTTTCTCAATCTTCAACCTAAACACATGAAATCAATTTCCAACTAAATAAGTACCGAAAGTTCATGAAATTGACAAGAAACCTATACAAAAACAATGATATCGCGAGAGATAAACATGTATAAAATGAGCGATATCAAATATCCCCACACTTGAACTTTGCTTGTCCTCAAGCAAACTATGATTTTCATTCCAAAACACATACCTCTTGCATTTAGAAATTAAGAACAAGGTTTCACAAAATATAACTAACCACAATTGCAAAAGTAATCATGTTAGTCGCATGAATACAAACATAGAAAACCTTAAATAAATTTGTCAAGCTTGAATGCACAACTTAGCACCTCTCAATAGGAAATGTGTTTCAATCACTCAACTCTCAATTTGATCAAGATTGGGAATGGAATAGATAAACACTCAATAAGCCAAGTCGTGATGTGTTATTACCATAAGCTTGCCAAAAGATCAAATCTCCACCGATTAGGCGTGAGCACCAATCAAAGTATCAAAAGAGGTATTCTAACAATGTGTTGAAATTATAAAAGTGAGGGTGAAGTTGTGTTGGTATAGACTCGTATATCAGTTGTTGAAAAATGGTAGTCGAAAAGCCTTTGTGAAGTGTTACCTTGAAACTAAAATAAAATGTGATCACAATTACCCTTAAGCTTCAACATTTGTTCTTCTAATCTTATCTCTTCAATTCTTGCCTCCTTAGGTAAATTTCAGCAACTTTCATTCATGACTTCAATATATTTCCCTTTTGCTTAATAAGTTTTTGAACTTTTACCTCTGTCTTGCTTCCTTGAATAGATATTCTTCATATTACACTTTTCAAAAGGTTGTTTTGAAATCACATTTTGTAAACTGGTTTGCGATGTTACAAGGCAACTTTTTAAAACTTTTGACTACACCAAAAATTAAGGCTAAGTAAGGACTGTGATGAAAATATATGTGGAAGTTTTCTATGGGTTTCTTAGCACTAAAATTGAGTGCTAACGACCTGGGTGGACTGGATATAAATGGTATTAAAACAAAACCCCAAACAGTTAAGGTTCCTTGGTCGATTAGTGAATTCGTGCAATCCATTATAAGATCAAACACAAATTCCATAATTGGCTAGAAATTCTCAAAAATTGGGTCAAAATATGTAATCTAACTAAGTCCTAAGGAATACCAATTCATCGTCTACTTTACCTATATCACACGAATGTGATCTCACAGCGGCCTTGAAATGCATCATTAAGGCAAATTCTAGAATAAACTACAAACACCGGCACACTCATAGCAATTGGAATATATAAACACTAAAGATAAGTGTTTTCAATCAAGGCTCAAAATTTCTCACAATTTTCAGTGGGGCTATAAATGTGCTAGTTATGCAATTCACCCAACGAGGTTGCTCTATGACAAATTTATCATGCAAGAGGTAAGATTTAGTTTACTTAAAACAGATATTATCTATTACATTTCAAAGCAACTAATCTTATGAGGACAAACTAATTCAAGTGAATAACAACCTCCCCACACTTAACATTTGCATTGTCCTCAATGCAACAAAATAAAACACATGAAAAGATCATAAGTGTGAAAGGTAAAAGGGAACGAGTACTTCCCCGGGGGTTTTTGCATGTTCGTATTCTTTATAAATCTTCAAATCATCCATTCCTTTCGGGTACATTCTCATTATAGCACAAGGTTGGCTTCATCAATCATCACTTCAACTACAAACAAACTAAAACAAACACAATTCCAAACACACTATATATACATGCAAAATAAAATCCTAATTCATTTTCGTAGAAATCACGATTGCATTTAGCGTATGCAATAAGCCTTTAAACCCCTCGGTATCCCAAGCGGACGAGTTATAGTCTCGTGAGGGTTTCCAAGGAACACACCCACAAAGTTCAAACTAAATAAAAATTCATAAACAAATAAATTCTAAAACTTAATAAAATAACCTAAACAAATAAAAGTATGTACTATCAATAAAAAGTCTAAAAGTTTTTTTTTTTTTTTTTTTTTTTTTTTTTTTTAATAAAAACTCAAATTACTAACTATAATGGTAATAATAATAATAATAATAATATTAACAATAATAATAACAAAAAGTAAAAGGATACGGGTTCACATTCCGTGAGGTGCTTGGTTTATTACCGAGTCCCGAGCTAGACTCATCCCTTCATCTATCAAGGCGGATCCGTCAATACAATACCAACGCCTTTCCAATTGTACTCAGTTGGGAGAAAATTATCTTTTATTTTTCTTTTGAAATAAAACTTTTCCCAAACCACAATATCACCAGAACAATATTCTTCATGTAATATGTTCTTTAACCAAATGACCATACACTTTTCAAGTGTATATTCCTCAATTTCCACATTTAAAAACACATTACCAGGTACCTCCATATTTCCAAAATCAATCAAAAGATTATAATTTACCAAATTTTTATGAAACACAAGGCTCTGACTTAATTCATTTTTGCTTCCAATACCTCGTTCCATATCAATTTTGGGTTCATTAAAATCTTTTTCTAACAGCAACTCCTGCAAATCTGAAATAAATGGGTCGGGCGGTTTTGGCTCTTTAACAAGCACAAAGTCACACCCACATGAAAAGGTATTAGCATCAAAATCTGTTAGAGGTACCTCAAGTGAACTCTTGATGAATAGCATTTCGTCTTTCTTTGATTCTTCAAATTCTTCTTTCAAAGAGTTCTCAACTTTTGGCTCCATCATCTCTAACAACTCAGCTTCAGTCATCATACCATCATTCCCTAACTCATGAAGATCCCCATTATCTAATCCAAGCAATGCATATAATTCTTCATCTATATCCAGAAAATCAAGCTTTTGAGGGACTTGATTTTCCAGCACATCATCATGCTTGTCATTTTGCAGCTTTATGGGGTCTTTCTCGAGCTTCCTCTCGATGCATTCCATCTCATTTTCCAGCTCCTCATTCACCACATTCGATTCGAACGACACACTAACAGTTTCAAGGATAGGCTTGATAGAAACTTCCATAATTTCTTCCCCCAGAATTTCTTCTTCAATCTCCAACTCTTCATCCGAGTCTTCAAATTCAGAATCTTCAAATTCTGCACATTCTTTCAATTTGGGTTCAAAATCATGTGATACCTGCAAAACAACTTGTGAAGTTTCTTGAGGGTAGTTAGTATAATCATAGTTTTCTTCCCCCTCATCCTCACTATCCTCATAAACAAATGTAAAAGATCTAGAAACATAATCGTTAGAATAATTATCATTATATTCAATGTCCTCATCATCCTCCAAATCTGAGTTTTCAATCAAATTAGGCTCAATCATGCTGGAATCCTGCAAAACAAAATGTGAAACTTCATGATGGTAATAAGTAACTTCATTATCTTCCTCATCATCATCCGTTTCTTCATTAACCACGAAATATGGACAATTGCAAACTTCTTGCTCCAAGTAATCAGAAATTATGATTGGAATATCATCCCAATCACAATCTTGATACTCCTCCAAAAATTTCAGCACTATTATTGGAATATCCTCCTTGTTGCAACTTCCATATTTAGCCAAAAATCGTAATCTAACATTGTGTACATCCATTGGCATGTCGTTTCATCTGCTTCAGACAAACAAAGGAAATAAAATCTGCTAAAACAAAAACAATAAAAACATAAAATGCACCGATTCTACAAAACTAAAAACAAAACGTAACTTTCCAAGAATAAACCACGGAAAGGATTAATCAATTACTCTTAAATTAAACTCTTAAAATATCACATTCCCCGGCAGCGGCGCCAAAAACTTGATGTGTTAAATCTAGTCTTAAAATTTATCGTTGAATGTGAAACAAAAGAAGTACCTCAAATAGACTAAAACACAACCGGGCAGTGGACCCTGTCGAGTAGTAGTATAGTAGTGGTAAGTCTAGGTTCGAACACAGGGAATGTGTGTTTAAGAATTTGATTCAAATGCAATTAATTTGTACAGAAAAGTAAATGTGGGTTTGGTGTGACCGAATTGTCACGATGCTTAACAACTACTTTTTATCTAACAACTAATGGCAATTGGGCTTTTAAGAGCCGGATTTAATATTTGTGTGTTTTCAAGAATACAAAGAAATACTTGCTTGGACTAATAAACTAAAGACTTCGGGGTGTTATTAAAACCGGTTCATAACATGCAAGGTAAATTTACATTAAAACATAAGATTAACGTTGGCTATATCCTATATTATTAACTTCAATTTACAAACATATGATTTAATCTTAGTAACATACGTTGGCATCGTTACCATCTTGCACATTTGAGCCTAAAGGGTATAACATATTCCAAAGCTACATTGGCAAACATTGTTCAAAACAAATTGATAGCAAATAACTTAATGAAATACATTGGCATCTTCACTAGTTATCTACCAAATAAGTTATAATCTTTTGCAAGCTCAAATACACAAGGGGTTTTGATTAAACATAAATTCAATTTTAATAATTTACAATTCATCCTAATGAAATACATAGACATATTCACCAACTTACATTTGAGTTCATTTGTTTAACTTATATCCAAAGCTACATTGGCAATCATTGGGTCATTTGCACATAGACATGCATTTGATAAGTAAGTTAATCCTAGCAACAAACATTGGCTTAAATTACTAGTTTTATTACCAATAAGTCTCACAAATTACACATCATTTATACAAGTCTACGGATGAACATAAATTAGTTTGCAGTAAGCTCAAAATATAAACACCCCTAACCACTAGTTAATTCATCCAAGCAAGTAAATAAAACTAGCCACTAACAATCATACTCAAACTATCACAAATAATAAGTGAAATCAAAGGAAACATAATTATATCGAATAAAAATGCAATCCGAGTGATTACAATGTTTGGATGATGATTCTTCGTGTCCAAATGAGTTAGGATGATGAGAGACTTTTAAGAGGATGAAAAATGACTCAAAAACCCTAAAAATCGCCCATGGGGGCTGCTGGTTCGGGTCTATGAAGTTATGTGAGAGATGAGGAAGAAAAGGTGTTTTAAGGGCTGAAAGTTGACTTTTTCGGAGCCTGAATCCGGTCGGATTCATGGGAATCCGGACTGATTCCCACCAAATGCATCAAAAATGAAGTCTGGCATGAATCCGGGCGTATTTAGGTGAATCCGGTCGGATTCCAGTGAATCCGGTCGGATTCCCGTGGCGGATTCCCAAAGCATTCGTCTGACATTAATGAAGAAAAGATGGGTCTTGAAATTCGGGGAATCCGGTCGGATTCCCTTGAATCCGGTCGGATTCAACCTATTTTGCAGCTGACATATTTTGGAAAGTTGTAGAGCTCTGAGTTAGCTTCGTTTGGCCGCCTGAATCACCTCAATCCGAGTTCGTATGAGGGAGATATGGCCAAAACGGTGCAGCATAGAAAAATCAGCAAAATCCTCATCTTTTCATCCATTCTTTCTCAATCTTCAACCTAAACACATGAAATCAATTTCCAACTAAATAAGTACCGAAAGTTCATGAAATTGACAAGAAACCTATACAAAAACAATGATATCGCGAGAGATAAACATGTATAAAATGAGCGATATCAATCTCACAGTCGTAATCATTCAATAGTTCAACCCAACGTCTTTGTCTCATGTTGAGTTCTTTCTGATCAAATATATGTTGGAGACTTTTGTGATCGGTGAAGATCGTAAATTTTGTACCGTACAGGTAATGTCTCCAAATCTTAAGTGCAAACACGACTGCTCCCAGCTCTAAGTCATGCGTCGTATAGTTCTTCTCATGAACCTTCAACTGTCGAGACTCATAAGCAATGACTTTGTCGTTTTGCATTAATACGCAACCTAATCCTTGATGTGAAGCATCACAGTAGACAACAAAGTTTTCTACTCCTTCTGGTAATGATAGGATAGGTGCGGTGCTCAATTTCTCTTTCAACAATTGAAAAGCATTCTCTTGCTTCTCGCCCCAATCAAATCTCTTGTCTTTTTGCGTTAGGGCGGTAAGTGGTTGAGCTATTTTCGATAAGTTCTCGATGAATCGTCGGTAGTAACCGGCTAGCCCAAGAAATTGTCGTATCTCAGATGGAGTCTTTGGGGCTTCCCAGTTCTTAATCGCCTCAATTTTAGATGGGTCCACGTGAATTCCTTTGTTATTGATCACGTGACCAAGGAAATGAACTTCACGCATCCAAAATTCGCATTTAGAGAACTTTGCATAAAGCCTCTCTTTCTCTAGTAACTCAAGAATCAGTCTCAGATGTTGTTCATGGTCTTCCTTTGTCCGCGAGTACATCAATATGTCTTCTATAAACACAATGACGAACTTATCCAGGTATGGTTTGCATACTCGATTCATGATGTCCATGAACACTGCTGGTGCGTTTGTCAATCTAAACGGCATGACTAGGAACTCATAATGACCGTATCGAGTCCTAAACGCAGTCTTTGGGATATCCTCATCCCATACTTTCAGTTGGTGGTAACCAGATCGCAAGTCGATCTTTGAGTAGTAACTTGACCCTTGTAGCTGGTCAAACAAATCATCGATGCGCGGCAATGGGTATCGGTTTTTGATAGTCACTTTGTTCAGTTCTCTATAATCGATACACATCCGCATTGATCCATCCTTCTTTTTGACAAAAAGTACCGGAGCTCCCCACGATGAAAAGCTCGGTCGGATGAATCCTAAATCTAGGAGTTCCTGCAACTGTGCAGACAATTCCTGCATCTCTGATGGAGCTAGACGATAAGGTGCACGAGCAATTGGTGCAGCTCCGGGCACTAGGTCGATATGGAATTCAACCTGCCGCGGGGGTGGTAACCCTGGTAACTCGTCAGGGAATACCCCTGGGTAGTCACGCACAATGGGTACATCGTCTATGCGTCGCTCCTCGGGTTTCTTTTCCACAACATGTACCAAAAACGCTTGGTACCCCTTTCATAGGTACTTACTTGCCTTCATGCATGTAATCGTTTTTACTACATGGTTACTCTTTTCTCCTTGAACCATTAACATTTCTCCTGATGGTAATGGTAGGCGTACAATCTTTTCATAACAGATGATCTCCGCACGGTTCAGTGACAGCCAATCCATGCCAACCACTATATCGAAGCTCCCTAGTTCTACCGGTAGTAAGTCTATCTTGAAAGAATGACCTTCTAATGTTAAGGAACATCCTGGTACTATTTCTCCCGATTCAATCAACTTACCATCGGCTAGCTCTACAGTATATTTGTTGTCTAGCTTAAGGGATTCGATCTCTAATAGTGGTCTAAACTCAGTGGACACAAAGCTTAAATCAGCACCGGAATTAAATAACACTGATGCAAAGTGGTTGTTTACTAGAAATGTACCAGTGACCCTGTTAGGATCCTGACGTGCCTCTGGTGCTCCTATCATTAACACGCGTCCACGAGCTGGCTGATCGTTGTTGTTGTTAGCCCGGTTGTTGTTGTTTCCACGGTTGTTTCCATTGTTGTTGCGTTTACGAGCGTTATTGGCGTTACGGTTTTGGTTATTGAGTCGAGGGCATCGGTTTCGATAGTGCCTCGTGTTGCCACACTCAAAACATCCTTGGTTTTGGCGAGCAGTGTTTCCCTTAGGGGTAGGGTTTACCTTACAATTTTGGGTTTTGTGACCCCATCCCTTACAGCTGTCGCAAAACCAGCATTCACCCTCATGGTGTTTGCTACACTTATCACACTTAGGTTTGTTGCCTAAGTATGGCTTCGGTTCCACAATGGTAGCAGCATAAGACTTTGGATTTCCAGATCCCTTCTTGTTTGATTGACCCTGACGGTCATTCCACTTGCGTTTCTTACCTCCAGAACTACCAGCTTCAGTACTGATCGGCTCAACCTTACCCGACACAGTTTTCTTGGTCAGTGTCCCCATTCTAACTGCTTCATCAGTTAAACTCTACGCTAAAGTAACGGCGCTCCTGAATGTGTCAGGTTTGGAGGACGTAACTAAACTCCTGATTTGTGGTGCCAGACCTTATACATAACGCTCAATGCATTTGTACTCGGGTGTTACCATATGTGGCACAAGACGAGCTAATTCTTGGAACCTGGTTGTATAACCCGTGACATCAGCACCAATCATAGCAATGTTCCATAGCTCAGTCTCAATTTTCTGCATCTCACTTCGGGGGCAGAATTCTTCTAACATCATACGCTTCAATGTCTCCCATGTCATGGAGTAGGCAGCTGGCCGTCCGAGTGATTGGACTTGACTGTTCCACCAAGTCAAAGCTTTATCAGCTAAGGTGCAGGCGACATATTTCACCGCAGTGTCTGGTAAACAATCACTGATGTCCAACACAGAATCCATCTTTTCTATCCAGTGTATGATACCGATAGCACCTTCAGTGCCACAGAAAGGAGGTGGCTTACATGCCTGAAATGTGTTATATGAACACCCTCGGCGGGTATTCACAGCAGTCTCAGTGTTAACAGGGGTCGTCCCGCTGTTGTTTACTACCTGATTGCGATTACGACTCGCTTCATACTGAGCTATGCCTTCAGCTATACGTCTCGCAATCATCTGCTCAGTAGTTTCTACAGGGTTGAGTGGTGGAATGGTTTCGGGAATAGGAGGTGTAGCCGTTCTTTGGCTGTTCCTAGTAGTTCGTCGTTTTGGTGGCATGATTCAGTTCTGCGATGAATAAAATGCAGAAGTCAATGCCAAGATAATAAATGTGATGAACAAGATTTCACATTAATTTTCAAGGAATGATATGAAAGATGAAAGACAAGAATTTAGATTTTGTGTCATACGACTTTGAAACACCCATATGTACTTTGTATAATATAATCACGTTGGCCAGGCGTCATTATATAATGTCAAATACATATTTCTTTTCATCATCATTTAACACAGTCAACGTTCAATGGAATTCAAGATAAAATCAATAATTCAAAGTGTGGTATGTTTCAAAGTTTACAAGAAATGGTTACAAGTGGTTACTGATTGTTTTTCGTTCTAACACGGGCATACAATGTAAGTAGGACACTCCAGTCGATAATAATGTAAAAGTTACGAGGTATAAACCAAATATACTATATATCATATATTCGGTGAAAACATCTATACATGGTTTCGTACAAAACTTGATGGAATCTTCTATATCCATCCGATAGATGTTTTCAGTACAATACAAGTTACTACGGTACATGCTAGTACTAGTTAATCCTAACTTAGCTATACATAGATCTAACAAAATGGTTATATTCCTACGACAGTTCTTTGTTAAATCATTATTAAGCTATCTTTAGCTATGTTCTCTGTCGTAGTGCAGGTCCTTCACTTTCACTCCTGGTTTAGATTGGGAGAGAAGTAGCGTGTTTCCAGCATAGTCTTGTATCGCAGAGTCGTATGACAGATCACATCATTCTCAGTTGAGCATTTGTACAGACGTTTGATCCAAGTCTTGACTCTTTTCTTGCGATCACTAGCTACTTTCTTCCAGAAACGAATTTTATCCCTAATTCATGTGGGCATAGACCTTTTTAGGATTCTCAATTCGGTTTCATAGTTCTTTCATTTAAACGCAAGTTCCCAGTTTTAACCATCTAGCTCTTCAGCTTGGTCTCTAACTCTCTCATATTCTTCTATATCAACCATACCAAAGTTATGATTTTCAATTTCTTCTTCCACAAGTTCCACTATTGGAAGGGTTCCTGTATCGACATATTCATATTGAATTTGTTCGTCGACTGTTACATCATCGTCTGACGAGTACTCACTCATGACAGGTTCTGCCATTTTCCAGCTCAAAGATTCTATAGAATACCAAAAGTTTAATTTTAGTTTTTCAATATAAAATCTTTACTTTCATACCACCATCCAATCTATCCAATCACAATACCATCCCACAATACAATCACAACCAAAGCAAAATAATCAACAGTAATAAGCCAAACATATATGTCATATCATATAACTAACCATAGTTAGTACACAAGTTTTATACAAAACAGGATGGGTCTTTCTTAAATACCCATTGATCCAGAATGATATACAAAACATGACAGGTCTATCTATACCCGTCGATCCGAAGTTCCAAACCTACTACATACTATGTACAGTCCTATCCAGAGGGTCTACTGAAAATAAGATAAACATAACATCACGGCAGTCACCATCACTGCCAACATCAAACCAACTCCCAGAACAATCCCTACTACTCTAGCACTCCTCTCCAAAGCAACCACACATGCGCGAGTAGCATCAGCTGACTCTCTGTCCACATCTACGTGAGTCTCTACAGAGCTGAGCCGCCCGTAGATAGACGTCACGTCCCCATCCAGTCGGGAAGTGTCACTGCGCAACTCTCGGATATAGCTGCGCGTACCATAGTTTAACCCGAATAGGGCACTTACCAAGGCAACCATAGTGACAACTGTGAGCTCCAGAGGCTCACCAGTGATAGGTAATGGGCGTGAAGGCTCCCCGATCTCCAAAGTAGGAGGAATGTCCTCCAGTGCTCTCCAATACCTAAGCATACCGGGCATCCAGTCTAGGTGAGGGAGCTGCCTTTGTGGTGGCTCCTCAGGCTCAGTCATGGGCGCCTTGTCCCGTGGCGTGAGCAATCCAGTGGGAAGGTCTCCTACGCGCTTCCTAGGTGCGCGTACCAAGCCAGGTCTACAGGAGGACTCTCCTATGTGATAGTGTGGCTCGTAAACAGGACCTGTCGGAATAGGTGTAGTGACATGCTGTGTCGGTGGTGGTACATAGGTGTCATCAGATGTAGTCCTATCGTGTACAGACGGACTCTCGGGCACAAAGGAATCCTCCATGGGTTCCTCCCCAGAATCGGAATCAGTGATGTAGATAGGCGCGCGTCTCGACATGCTGAGACAAGAGAATCGCGTGTGACGTGTCAGTCATAGGTTAGTTGTATGCAAATGTATGTATGTATGAATGCATGAATGTTCTAGCCAAGGCTATAGTCTAGGTCTCTAAGGTTTTCAGTCACCTAAAGACTTCTAGTTCGCTATAACCAATGGCTCTGATACCAAGTCTGTCACACCCCGCCAAACACTAATCACGATCAATACTAATTAAACATGTGGAAGCCTTAAAGACGTGACGGGGCGTGAGCAGTTTAAATCCAATCAAACAGTACATACATACTCAAAGCATATGGCTATTGCGCAATGATAAACGTCAAAATGTACTAAATTATAGTACTAATTACCCCCCGTGTTTGATAGGTTTCTAATGCATTTTGTATGAATAAGATACTTATTTCGTTCATATTTGCATTTAGGAGTTTAAATGGAGCTTGGATCGAAAAGGAACGGAAAACGAGCTTATTTGGAAGAAAAGTTGCTAAAAGAATAAAACATTGGACAAGAGAAGATTGGATCGAGGAAAAGAAGCTAAGAGAGTGAAGATAGGAAATATTGGATTGGAATAAGTGTAAATGAAGCTCGAATCGGAAAAAGAACGAAAGATGAGCTGAAAATGAAGAAAAGTGTAAAAGCTGAGTTTTCGGACATGCTGTTAGTATTTTGCCATAACTTCTTCATACAAACTCCGATTGAGGTGATTCAACTTGGAGAATTTAGCTAACAGACGGGGCTACAACTTTCGTTTTGGGTGCTTTTAGTGAAAATGCATCTATACGGCGTATGGATGTCCATACGCCGTATGGATTGAAAACTGGGCTGAATCAAGTTTTCGCGGGCTGGACTATTGGGCTTTTACATCCATACGCCGTATGGAATTCCATACGCCGTATGGATGACTTTTTCAGCATTTTAAGTCCGATTTTAGGGTTTTCACTTCATAACTTCAAGACCTAAACCCGAGTTCGACCAGAGACGACCAGAGGGGGTTTTTCCCTCATTTTGGAGCATTTTGATGGTAGAAAGCAAGAAGAATTGAAGCCCTTTCGATTGTTCAATCATTCTTTCGGTTTTTCGGTTCGAATACATTTCTTTCTTTCATTTGATTATGATTATTGATATCTTATTGAATCTGATTTTCTGTATTATCATGATTGGCTAAATCTTTCATGTATTTGCTTGGATAATGATACTTAGATTATGGATTGATTATTGATTTGCGGATTTAATTCGATTTATTGAAAGTTTATGTGTTTATTTGATGATCCTTGGTTATTGAATGGTTGTTAGTAATTACCTAACGTGGTTTTATGGTTAATTGAGATTGATTTCCTTTTAATTATAAGATTATTGATAATTGTTGATTTCAATTGACGATTGTTGCTGAATATATTGAGTTTGACAGGTTAGGGTTAATAATTGGTAATGATCATTGATGAACAAGATAACTAGTAATAGTTGTAGACTTTGTTGATTCAAGTCAAAAGAATAAATCACATAAATGGTGTTGGTTTAATCTAGAATACAATTTGGTAGGCAACGTTAAATTGAACTGTTAGCGTGTTGAAAACAACCTTGTGTCTTTCTTAATTGTGTTTATATCAATTTATCTCGTAAAGAAGATTGGTAACATTTGTCAAATCACCAATAAATCTATAAGTTAGCAAATCAATAAAATGATTTCCGGAATCTAAGGAAAGTAATCCAAGCAAATGCATTTCTTTTATCATTTGAATTTGATATTTTTATTTAATTACTTATTTTCTTAAAAGTCATTTATTTTATTTCAAGTATTTAATTTTCAATTACATTTCATAATTGTTAGCCAATTGTTCGATCGGAACTAAAACGCCCCCCAATATTCATTGTTTTCATTATTTGTATTAATTTCCAATTTATTTAATATTGACATCCGTTCCTCGTGTTCGACTCGGTCTTACCAAGTCTATACTAACATTCGATCAGGTATTCTTGCCTGGTTGTGTGAAAGTATTAATAAGGTATTTCCATTTCTAAATAATAAAACAAGACGCACTTTCACACGCATCACGCAACATAATAGATAAGGATGCCAGTTTAAAACAGTTGTTACAAAAGTAGTACGACTACGTAAGTCGTACAGTAGTAGTAGAGTTTTAAAACATTAAGTATTACAATACATATGTTTATAATAAGATTTCATAGGTATAACTGCAATGTCTGCAGTAATACAGATGAAATCCTGAAAAGCTGTTCCAAAATATGTGGCATCCTAAGTAGTCCATGGTTGTCCATCCTGAATGCATGCGATGCTTACTTACATAGCTAATTTCCTGTAAAACATAGAAAGAAAGTCGTCAACAAATATGTTGAGTGAATTCACAGGTTTTGTATAAATGTAAGATATGTTAAACCATTTATGTTTGTGTTATTGAAATGTCATTCGATGAATAATTGTTTGCAGGTTTTGCAAAATATAAGTTTGTAGGGTTGTTACCCTAAAATACTGATTTATGTGGGTTGTCACCCAAAATATATGTCTGGTTGTTTACCAGTATTTAAAGATAACCAGATTGTTTATCTGATATAAAATAGTTGTAGGATACGTTCATCCAATAAATTAGGTGGGAAATGCTTAGACTTATAATTCCCTGAAAGGTGAGCTAAACCTCACAGGTTAAAGTAACGCGACCTAACCCTATAACCAAACCACAACCAGAACTTATGTTGTTTGCCTGAAGGACATTTAAGTATACGCTCCATCCACAGGAGAGTCGTCACGGCAATAGTACTATTCGTATACTCAGTGGCTAGAGTCACCTAGCTAATGGTTATAGTTTGCATGACATAAGGACTTTTCATGCATACATCGGGAGTCTGGGTCCGTACTAGGATATGTTGTTTAATTCCCAAAACAGTTGTGAAATATATAATTTCATATCAAACAGTTGTATAAAGCAATAAAACATTTATATAATTTGCTGCATGTGTTCGCATGCAGTTTCTATGTTTACACCCCTATGTTTAAAAGCATAAAATATTTGCAAAGTAGGGGCTGCGAACTCACAGTGGTTTGCTCGGTATGAATGCTAGCAGCCGACAGGTAATAGCCCAAGGTATGTTAACCTATATACAATAAATGTATTAACATAAGTACGTTTGATTTGTTTGATCAACTTATGTTAACAGTTTGTTTATTCGAAGAAATTGTTGATTTCTTAATAATATAAGTTATTAACTTCTTTGTGACATTGTGTCAAAATATTGTCATTATTTCTTAAATCATATACTTTGTTAATTGTACATACACGTATGTAGTCGTATATATAATTGTTTGTCATTTCGTCTCCATTGTTCATATATGTGTTCTATATATGGTTACGTATGTGAATATACCTGTTGTATATTATATTTCGTACGTTTGTTAAACGTATATTCCATTTGTGTATATATATGAAAATATATAGTTATGATTTTCAATACATATATATAGATAAGTTTTTAATACGTAGTTTAAGTATAAAATGTATATAAGTTTTATTTGTTATAAAACTTCTCGTCGTATTTATTTCTGTTTATAAAATAAATATATCATTATCCTGAAAAGTCGTCATTTATATATATGTATTTCGTATGTCGTTCACCCGTTTATATTGGAACTTGATTAGTTATGTATATATATATATATATATATATATATATATATATATATATATATATATATATATATATATATATATTATATAATTTTATAAGTTCCATTCTCGTCTAAAATTACTGGTTCCAATTACTAACTCAATTTATTCTTTATTTTATGGTTTAATGGTTCCTTGGGCTATGCCCAACACCTGGCCCGTTTTCAAAACAATTTAATTCAGCCCAAAAATATTAAGCCCATTCGGCCCGCTTATGTAAAACATACGGCCCATTATATTAAGCCCATTCGGGCCGCTAATGTAAAACATACGGCCCAATAACAGAACGATTCCATTAGTAAAGAAACAGTTTTGGCCTGTTAAGAACTTCACTCGTCTGTCCCATTTAACCACTCTCACAGCTTAAACTGTTTTAACAAATATAGCTTAACTTGGTTTTAAACTACGTGAAGCTTTTAACAAAATAGATTAACATGGTTTTAAACCATGTGAAGCTTTTCACAAAATAGATTAACATTGTTTTAAACTATGTGAAGCTTTTCACGAAATAGATTAACATGCTCTTGAACTATGTGAAGCTTTTCACAAAATAGATTAACAAGGTTTTAAACTATGTGAAGCTTTTCACAAAATAGCTTAATATGGTTTTAAACTATGTGAAGCTTTTCACAAAATAGCTTAATATGGTTTTAAACTATGTGAAGCTTTTTCATTTCTTTTATGTTAAGCTTAACACCATGTTAAGCTAAAAAAAAATAATGTGAAGTTTGTTCTAGTTTTGTTCCTGGCGCAGTTCACTCTGTCTCCTATTTTCAGTTTCTATCACGAATTCGACATAGATTTTAGCTATAATTCGAGTGGTAAACGTTTACATATGTTTAGTAACAACAATAGATAACATAATATCATGTTTTTTTAACAATTTTTACATGTAAATTGTGCATTTTAAATTTTGGTTTCTTAAAAACTATTTTCAAGAACAATCGACAAATTCATCAAATTATGAAGTTATATACATATATTATGTTATGTTAACACTATATAAAACGAAATTTAAGTAAAGAAATTCGAAATGGAAAGTCCTCCTTACGATGAGATTATGGTGATGATGATGTTGTGCTATGATGATGATGATAGAACGATGGTAATGATGATAATATAAAATGGTTTTTGTTGTTTGTTTAGTGATTATGAAGGTTGAAGTTGGTGAAGAAAATGGAGCTCCTGCCCTTGCTTCTTCTTCAGCTCGATCAAACACAGAGAGGGAAGGTTTGGTGGCTCAAATAATTGAGTGTGTGTGAATAATCTTCAAGAAGAAGTGTCACACCCCCAAATTTATGTTGCGGAAGCGATTCGGGTCGGGGCGTGTGTAACACCCCCAAATTCGTTTAGCGGAAGCATTTAGTTTAAGTACGGGGTGTCACAATAACAAAGCATGCATACGTATCAGAGCATATGATTACAACAGAACATAATATATTAAGATGCCAAAAGTATTAATTACAAAGTTTACGATTCATCGAATCGTACAAGTTAAAAGTAATAAGTTTACAAAAGTAGATTTCTGGAATATGACTAAAACAGTTTCAGTTATACTAGAGAAATCCATATGTTTCCAAAAAGTTGGCATCCTAAAACTTCACGGGTCGCCTAATTCTCCATGTGTGTTGGCGATTCTTACATGCGCAACTAATTCCCTGAAAAACATAGTAAAAGTCAACAACTAGGTTGAGTGAATTCACAGGTTTTATGTTTACAAAAGTTGAATCAAGTTTGTAGCACAGTTGTTATCCAAATACGTTCACAAATAGTATTGCCATAATAGTCGAGAATAAGTTTAGTGGAATGTTATCCAAATACAAGTTTAGTGGGTTGTTCGCCCAAAACAGATACGTGGGTTGTTCGCCCAAAGTTCAAGTATAGTGGGTTGTTCGCCCAAAATGTCAGTTAAAACACGTGCTGGTCGTTCTCCAACGTTTTACAAACAGTACCGGTCGTTCTCCGGCCAAATACGCACGGGTCGTTTTCCCGTTCAACAAAAACAGTTTACCGGTCGTTCTCCTGTCTAGTTACGCACGGGTCGTTCTCCCGTCCAACAAACGCATGGGTCGTTCTCCCATCCAAGACGCACGGGTCGTTCTCCCGTCCCTTGGCCAGTCGTTCTCTGGCACTAAAATACGTAGCTGGTCGTTCTCCAGCGCTTATATAAAAGTACCGGTCGTTCTCCGGTATACCAACCAAGTTTAAAGGTTTACAATCATTTGCAAAATAGTTTACCGGTCATTCTCCGGTCTAGTTAAAACAGTTTGTCGAATAAATTATCCCATTTGTTCAGTGTGTCAATATGAAAATGTTATTTCATAAACACCAGTTTGTTCAATAGTTTAATAGTTCAAAGTACTCTAATTGTTCGAGTAAACAAGTATGATAAACAATCATGTATATATAAAAGCGTTTGACTATGTTTTCCACCCCTGTTCAAAGAAGTTAAAACAGTAAAAGTAGGGGCTGTGAACTCACCTGTCGAGTTAAGTTGCGTGCGAGTGCTAGCAAACCTAAGCCCAAGTACAATCCGAATTCTCCTAACGTCCTAAACGTATGAGATTTAATAAGTATGTTGATGTCTAAGCTAATCATCCATGCTAGAGTTCGTACAACCAATGTTGTGTCCAATGATTTTTCGTTATCGTTTGTGTTTTAAAACGTGTACCGCCCGTTGGTGACAGATTTATAATAATAACCTTAGTTACTATTATTATACTTTGATCTATCCATTTTTGCGTATTATTCGTATCGTATTTGGTTTGGTCATTGAAAAGTGATTTTTAAACACTTAGGATGTTTTTGGCTTATGTTTTTGGGTTTTCGCGACACAAAATGCGACACAGCCCTTGTGTCACATGATTATGCGACACAACCCTTGTGTCACATTATGCGACACAACCCTTGTGTCACATTATGCGACACAAGCCTTGTGTCACATGATATGCAACTTAATGCGACACTAAATGCGACACAACCCTTGTGTCACATGATATGCGACACAACCCTTGTGTCACATGTATGAACACCAGCCCAGAAACTTTTGCCTGTCGCGTATTTCTGGCCAAAATCACAAATCTAAAAGGTTTTTAAGCTGTAAAATCGTGTTTTATTGATACATATGGACAATACCAAGTTGTATAAACAATATTACACCCAAACATTACACCAAAGTGGATAAATCTAAGTTTTTAGAAATTTCTTACAAATGCGAATCGAAGCCAAACGAGGAAGAAAACGAGTATGTTGCTTTTGTAAATCTTGTTCCTTAGCTTGAGAGGATTCCGAAAATGTAAATTTCGTGGGTTGATTTGTGAATCCGAATTTTTTTTGTGGATTGGGTTGAGAGAAAATGTGTGTGTTTTTGGTGGTGAGAAATGAAAATGAGGAAGAAATGGGGGTTTGGGTGGGGGTTTGGGGCAGATTTTTGGGAACCAAAGAGGAGTCCCATTTTGCGGTATTTTATCCGTGTTTGTTTACCCGATTGTTAAATGTTACATTATTTTAACTAATACATTTTAAATTCCATATTTCATTATATTTTTATTAGAATCTTTTTATGAAACCATATTAATTTAGAATTAAAATTTTAACTTTGTTTTTATTTTAATTATACAAGTTTGCGTTTTACGTTATAAAATGATATGTAAATATTATCGACATAATATTTAATTGTTCACGACGTTATTTAATAATTTCGTTTTATTAAATAATTTTTGTTCACCAACAGTCGTATATTTTTGTCGCGTTTGTTTTCAGGTCGTTCAGTACGTAATTACAACTAATTACGAATACGTAATACTACACATATTATCTAGTTGGGCTTTGCTAGACTTACCTCTAAAAGTAGTTGTGAATTCACTCAAGTAGGGAATTAGCCTAATAATGCAAGTGATTAATGTTTATAATTGCGTTTAAATTTGCGGGGTGTTACATTCTCCCCATGTTAGAGAAATCTCGTCCCGAGATTTAAAAATCAAGTCGGATCACCCACGGCGTATGTTCTCCGAATAAGTCACGTCGTCAATAATAATACCAATTTGCGTGGCGTTCAATTGTTGCCAGAAAATTTTTAATCAGTTTAAGTATGCTCGCGGCATAGTTCAATTAGTTGTTTGTTCGTTTCGTGGTTAAAGTTTTCCAAGCGTTATGTTCGAATCGGCATCCGAATAAAAGAAAATCGTAGCAACAGCTGTTAGGACGTACCGTGCTAGCCGAGGTCCGCAACCGTTTCCGGTGCACGGAGGATGTATGCGCGGCTTGGGGCGTAGCCTTTGTTAACGACGCGGTTCTTGTCGTTTTGATTGTTGCGGTTGTTGTTCTGATTGTTGTTCCCGGTGTTGTTCTGGTTGTTGTTCAGTTTTGGACATTGGTTTCGAAAGTGTCCGGATTCACCGCACTCGTAGCACGCATTTGATCGAGGAAGAGGGGCTGTTTTACAGTTTTGGGCCAAGTGACCCCAGTGTTTGCAGTCTTGGCAGAAGGCGCAATTGCCGGCATGATGCATTCCGCACTTGTCACATCTCGGTTTGTTGCCAAGATAGGTTTTGGGTCCAGTAGCGGTGGTGGCAATGTATGCTCGGGTGTTCCCCGGGTTTTTGTTTTGCTGACCCTGTCGGTCAGTACTCTCACTGTTCCACTTGCGTTTGTGGGTTCCAGAGTCGCCCGCATCAGTACGGGTAAGTTCAGCTTTCCCTGTAGTAGCTTTCAGAGTTCCAATCAAGACTGCGTCGTCGGTCAAGCTTTGAGCCAGATCAACTGCGCTCCTAAAAGTGGCGGGTTTGGAGGACATAACCATGCCTCGGATTTGTGGTGCCAAACCCCTGTTGTAACGCTCAATGCGTTTGCTCTCGAGGGTTACCATGTGAGGCACAAGACTTGCAAGCTCCTGGAATCTAGTTGTGTAACCGGAAATGTCAGCGCCGATCATTTGAATGTTCCAAAACTCGGTCTCAAGTTTCTGCATCTCGTTGGGAGGGCAAAATTCCTCCATCAGCATCTGTTTCAGAGTTCCCCAAGTCATGGAGTAAGCAGTCGGACGTCCCATAATCTGTACCTGAGCGTTCCACCATGTTAACGCTTTGTCAGCTAAGGTACACGTAGCGTACTTCACGATTTTGTCGGTGGCGCAGTCGCTGATGTCGATGACTGATTCCATTTTCTCGATCCAGTGGACTAGGCCGATGGCCCCTTCGGTCCCGGTGAAGGTGCTAGGTTTACAAGACTGAAAGGTTTTGTAGGAACACCCCTGTTGGTTATTGGTTGGGGTTTCGCTGTTGACGGGGGTGGCTCCACTGTTGTGTACCACGTGTTCACGATTTCGGCTTGCCTCGTATTGAGCGATGGCTTCAGCCACACGGCGTTCGATTATTTGCTCGGTTGTTTCCGGAGGCGGAGGTGGAGAATTTCGTTGGCTGTTTCAGGTCTTTCTTTGTTTAGGCGGCATGCTGACGTTCTGCGATGAAAAGATGCAGAAGTCAATGCCAATGTAAAATATGTGAGGAATGGAGTTTCACATATTTCAAGTTTTCGAGTATTTAATGAGAAATGACAAGATTCCCATCACGTATCTCACGACCATGAAACACCCATATGTACTTAGTATAATATAATCACGTTGGCCAGGCGCCATTATATGATGCTAAATACATACTTCTTTTCATCAACCGTTTAACACGATCCGGTTCACATGAGATCTGAGTACAATGAACGAGTCGAATGTGATGAACAGTTCACGCGTATCGAGGTATCGTAACGATAGTTTAGATGTATGTATATGCGTGTATGCACTTGCCTTCTAGCCAAGGCTATAGTCTAGGTCTCTAGGTCGCTAAGTCACCTAAAGTTTCCTAGTTCGCTATAACCATTGGCTCTGATACCAATCTGTAACACCCCCAAATTCGTTTAGCGGAAGCATTTAGTTTAAGTACGGGGTGTCACAATAACAAAGCATGCATACGTATCAGAGCATATGATTACAACAGAACATAATATATTAAGATGCCAAAAGTATTAATTACAAAGTTTACGATTCATCGAATCGTACAAGTTAAAAGTAATAAGTTTACAAAAGTAGATTTCTGGAATATGACTAAAACAGTTTCAGTTATACTAGAGAAATCCATATGTTTCCAAAAAGTTGGCATCCTAAAACTTCACGGGTCGCCTAATTCTCCATGTGTGTTGGCGATTCTTACATGCGCAGCTAATTCCCTGAAAAACATAGTAAAAGTCAACAACTAGGTTGAGTAAAATTCACAGGTTTTATGTTTACAAAAGTTGAATCAAGTTTGTAGCACAGTTGTTATCCAAATACGTTCACAAATAGTATTGCCATAATAGTCGAGAATAAGTTTAGTGGAATGTTATCCAAATACAAGTTTAGTGGGTTGTTCGCCCAAAACAGATACGTGGGTTGTTCGCCCAAAGTTCAAGTATAGTGGGTTGTTTGCCCAAAATGTCAGTTAAAACACGTGCTGGTCGTTCTCCAGCGTTTTACAAACAGTACCGGTCGTTCTCCGGCCAAATACGCACGGGTCGTTTTCCCGTTCAACAAAAACAGTTTACCGGTCGTTCTCCGGTCTAGTTACGCACGAGTCGTTCTCCCGTCCAACAAACGCATGGGTCGTTCTCCCATCCAAGACGCACGGGTCGTTCTCCCGTCCCTTGGCCAGTCGTTCTCTGGCACTAAAATACGTAGCTGGTCGTTCTCCAGCGCTTATATAAAAGTACCAGTCGTTCTCCGGTATACCAACCAAGTTTAAAGGTTTACAATCGTTTGCAAAATAGTTTACCGGTCGTTCTCCGGTCTAGTTAAAACAGTTTGTCGAATAAATTATCCCATTTGTTCAGTGTGTCAATATGAAAATGTTATTTCATAAACACCAGTTTGTTCAATAGTTTAATAGTTCAAAGTACTCTAATTGTTCGAGTAAACAAGTATGATAAACAATCATGTATATATAAAAGTGTTTGACTATGTTTTCCACCCCTGTTCAAAGCAGTTAAAACAGTAAAAGTAGGGGCTGTGAACTCACCTGTCGAGTTAAGTTGCGTGCGAGTGCTAGCAAACCTAAGCCCAAGTACAGTCCGAATTCTCCTAACGTCCTAAACGTATGAGATTTAATAAGTATGTGGATGTCTAAGCTAATCATCCATGCTAGAGTTCGTACAACCAATGTTGTGTCCAATGATTTTTCGTTATCGTTTGTGTTTTAAAACGTGTACCGCCAGTTGGTGACAGATTTATAATAATAACCTTAGTTACTATTATTATACTTTGATCTATCCATTTTTGCGTATTATTCGTATCGTATTTGGTTTTGTCATTGAAAAGTGATTTTTAAACACTTAGGATGTTTTTGGCTTATGTTTTTGGGTTTTCGCGACACAAAATGCGACACAGCCCTTGTGTCACATGATTATGCGACACAACCCTTGTGTCACATTATGCTACACAACCCTTGTGTCACATTATGCGACACAAGCCTTGTGTCACATGATATGCAACTTAATGCGACACTAAATGCGACACAACCCTTGTGTCACATGATATGCGACACAACCCTTGTGTCACATTATGCGACACAAGCCTTGTGTCACATGTATGAACACCAGCCCAGAAACTTTTGCCTGTCGCGTATTTCCGGCCAAAATCACAAATCTAAAACGTTTTTTAAGCTGTAAAATCGTGTTTTATTGATACATATGGACAATACCTAGTTGTATAAACAATATTACACCCAAACATTACACCAAAGTGGATATATCTAAGTTTTTAGAAATTTCTTACAAATGCGAATCGAAGCCAAACGAGGAAGAAAACGAGTATGTTGCTTTTGTAAATCTTGTTCCTTAGCTTGAGAGGATTCCGAAAATGTAAATTTCGTGGGTTGATTTGTGAATCCGGATTTTTGGTGTGGATTGGGTTGAGAGAAAATGTGTGTGTTTTTGGTGGTGAGAAATGAAAATGAGGAAGAAATGGGGGTTTGGGTGGGGGTTTGGGGCAGATTTTTGGGAACCAAAGAGGAGTCCCATTTCACGGTATTTTATCCGTGTTTGTTTACCCGATTGTTAAATGTTACATTATTTTAACTAATACATTTTAAATTCCATATTTCATTATATTTTTATTAGAATCTTTTTATGAAACCATATTAATTTAGAATTAAAATTTTAACTTTGTTTTTATTTTAATTATACAAGTTTGCGTTTTACGTTATAAAATGATATGTAAATATTATCGACATAATATTTAATTGTTCACGACGTTATTTAATAATTTCGTTTTATTAAATAATTTTTGTTCACAAACAGTCGTATATTTTTGTCGCGTTTGTTTTCAGGTCGTTCAGTACGTAATTACAACTAATTACGAATACGTAATACTACGCGTATTATCTAGTTGGGCTTTGCTAGACTTACCTCTAAAAGTAGTTGTCAATTCACTCAAGTAGGGAATTAGCCTAATAATACAAGTGATTAATGTTTATAATTGCGTTTAAATTTGCGGGGTGTTACAGCGTGACTATCCGGTAATCATCTCACAGAGGCACAGTGAGCATGTCAAGTTAGGATCCTGAAGACCAACCCTAGTGTTGTTGTGTACCTGAGAATGCATTACTAAAACGCGTCAACCAAAAGGTTGGTGAATCTCACAGGTTTGTAGTAAGTAAATCAATTGAACACAATTTGAGTATAACAGTTCACAAAAGCAGTAAATCAATAATTGTATTTGTACAGTTTGAATAACTTAGTAACGGTGATTGTACGTATGTAATCGGTCAGCAATCAGTCATTGCATCAGTGAAATCGGGTAGTAACCCATGGTAGTAAGTAAATAGTAATCCAGTAATCAATCATTGCAACCCTGCTATCGAGTAGTAACCCATAGCAGTAAGTAAATAGTAATCCAGTACCGTAGTAAGTAATCATTGCACGAATGCAATAGGGTGTGATATACTTTGCTGTGAGTATCATAGTCGAAGCTTAACAAGTATGTAAGTTGTGCCCCCGTGAGTGCTAATCCACAAACACTCATATGTAACGAGTAGAAAACACCTGTTTATACGTGTACGGTTCGTGGTGGCGCTACCACCCCAGGCGGGGATTGTCAGTCCCATATGGATCCATATACTAATACTCGGGCTTAAGTCCATAACTAACAACTATGATTCAGAGGTGTAACACCCGCCAAATTAGGACTAGTGATTAGTGCCTAATATTAAGTTAATACATGTAATTAGTTCTGTGTTAGGCTAATTAATGTATCGAAATATATATTGTTGAATATATACGTATACGCGATTGGATTAGATCGTACACAGTTTTAAATCGAATGTAATTCGGTTCAGTAAATACGGACGTTGGTGAAACATTTTAAATTTAAACATGAAAAATTATTTAAAAAAACACTACGGTATTCGAAATAGTATTTTAGTAATACTTTCAAATTGTCCTGCATCGTACAAATAAACGTCTACACGATTAAATAGTTAACGCGCAATTTAAAAACAAAAATAAACAAATTTATTTAAAGATTTGACAAAATAATTCAACTAAATTATTAAATAAAGATTTGTAAATTAATATGAATAATTAACGCATAAAATAAATATTTAACGTTTAAACGACCGGGAAAACGAATACCGCACGGAGCACAGTCGCGGAGACTGAAAATGGGAGGTTAAACCCCCACCTTCTCCTCCTCTTTTCATTTTATCACCTCCTTCCCCACTTTCTCTTTCCTTTTTCTCTCTAAATCATCAAAACCCACCATCACCACCATTTCACTTAAATTACAAAATACTACCACTAAACGCCATCTTCTCACTTCACTCGTTTGGAAGAAAAGAACCACGGCTTCACGATCTATGTTTCTATCTTTCCGGTTTTCTCTCGCGCAAACTTTGTAAGTTACCGACAAAACCCGAAACTCTCCGTTTTTACTCATTTTTACGTTTTTATGGTTTATATATGCTCAAAATGTCCAAAAATGGGTTGGGTAAAGATTTGGACCAAACGGAAGCCGCTCGGCCATTTTTCTGGCCACCGGAATCGTAACAGACCCCGACATCGCATTTGACTTGGCCCAATTGTGACGTCAACCACAACGTCGCAAAAACCCATCACAACGTCGCATATAGCGACATCACCACTAACGTCGCCTTAATTGGCCAACGTCGCACGTAGTGACGCCACCCACAACGTCGCATTAAATTGCGAAAGTCGCACATAGCGACGCCATGCTCAACGTCGCAGTTAGGACCTGCGACGTCGCACCCAACGTCGCATAAAACAGAACCCTGAAAACTCAGATTTTTACTAAGTGTCGGAACCAAGATTTTTCCACCTAATTTTACTCCAAATTCAAATTTCGGATAAGTTTTCACTAAAGGAAAGTGGTAGGAATAAAAATTTTCCAAGCTGACTTGGCAGCTCGACCCCAACCAGGGGCTCTGCCCCTTGGACCCCGCCAGGGGCTGCCGCCCCTTGGACCCCGCTACCAGGGGCGCTGCCCTGGGACCCCCGTCATTAGATGTTGTAAATACTTTTCACACTAAGTGTCGAACACTTACAAATAACGAAACCTGATTCAACGATACATATAATGATAACACTTTGGATTATTATTATAAACTGTCACCAACGGGCCATACTTGTTTTCAAACTACAAACGGATTACTAAACAAACACTGGGACATTTCCTAGTTGAGTGGACAACTAGCATGGGTGATCTTTTAAGACACCAACTTATTACTTATTTACTTACAACCTTGCGAGTTTCGGACGCCAGGAGGTTGCAGGGTTCTGAGAACCGACATACTTACGGACTTACATCCGCGTTACTTGGTTGACTTTTCATACATTACTTGCTAGGCTCAGGTGAGTCTTACAGCCCCACTTTTACTGTTTTACATACGGGGTGAGATACATTGCTTAACTGTTTTCTTGAACACAAGTACTAAAACTGCTTACTATACCAAACGGAATTGCATGAGTTGTTTACTATTTACAGAAGTCTCTCCATCATATATTGTTAGTTATGGACTTAAGCGCGAACACTAGTTAATAGATCCATTAGGGAAATGACCCTCCCCGCCCGGGGTAGTAGCGCTACCACGAACCGTTATGTATAAACGGGTGACTATTATTCGTTACTTATGCTTGCTCAGTTACGAGCATGTCACGGGAGCAACTTATTACTTACGGGTTAAGCTTCAATTATCAGCCTCATGGAAACGGTATAACTTGCTTACTTTACATTTGCTGGATTTGCAAATACTTGATTTACGCCTGCGGGCACTACTAATGAAATCTTTTGTTCAAAACTGGTATTATTTACAAACCTGTGAGATTTACCAACATTCGTGTTGACCCTTTTAGCATGTATTCTCAGGTACCCAGACGGAGTAGGGTTTCTCTAGGCATAGCTAGAGTCGCATGATTTCACTAAACTGCATTAACGGAGATTCTCAGCATTATCTTTTGTACATGTTGATTATGTAATAGAATCTCCCGCTATACGCGTGGACTCTAGGAAACTACATTTTGTATACGAAAACGTTAAGTTTTCAAACACTTATTTTCTATGAAATCATTTTACAACGTCTCATTTAGAGGTCGTTTGCTGTATATCTTGCGCTTTGTATATTGATTAGTAACACCCAAGTATGCTTCCGCAAATCATTAAATTTGGGGGTGTTACAAGAGGCCTTCATTGGATTAAACGTAACTCAAGCAGTACAGTATATCAGTAAGTCTGTAATTTGGTAAGTCGGTAAAGTCTGTAAGCCGGTAAACAGTAATTCAGTAAGTCGACATGTCAACAAACAGTAATTCAGTAAAACTGTAAGTCGGTTAAGTAAAAAGTGAATCCGTAGGTTTGTACTTTTGTAAAGTTTGTAAAATAACAATTCGGTGAAGTATAAGTCAAACAAGTAATTTAGTAAAAACAGTAATTTCAGATATTCAAGTAAATCAAGTAATGCATCTCCCCAAAACAGTAAAACAGTAAAAAGGGGTAGTGAGACTCACCTGAAGAGCAAGAAATCCTAAAGTGCACGCGATGTTCCAATAAAACCTCCTATCACCCTAAACACGTAAGGTTGTATAAATTATCGAATGTTTCAATAAATCATCATTTTTTAATGTTTATTGATTTAAGTTATATTCAAAGCATTCCATTTGTATTTTATATTTAAATTTATAAAATATGTAAACCCTTAGGTATCGGATTAAAATAATAACTCTCCATTATTATTTCTAACCTTGGTACATTTGCATTAAACCAATCTACTTTCTATTTTTAAAACAACGCATTACCAGTATTTATTGTTCCTTAATATATATGATGATGTACATGCCGTGTATATTTAGACATGCCGTGTGTTTTATTGAAACCAAATGAAGCGCATTGTACTCAAAGCACACGCCGCGTATTATAGAGTTTTCGAAAGTACACCCCGTGTACCACAAGGACGCGGTGCGTACTTGTTCTCTTTCAGTCCAGATCGCAACAAAAAACTTAACAAAATCAAGTTTTATCCTTTATCATTCGATGTTAACAGCTTGTATATGTTTCGTTCTCATTAGCTTACATGTTCATGCATAGAGATTTCATAAGTTTTCGTTTTGAAATCTTCCGTATGATACTTATATATACATATATAAATGCATGTATATATACTGTTTAGCTTTTAGTTCCTCGTTTATGAGTTTCGACAGTATCTGTAATATATATTGAGGTACTTTAAGTAAACAATAAAACAAGTTAAAGTTTGAAGGTTCCTTACAAATCGAGAGTGAAAGCCGGGGATGGTGATCCGATCGACGATGTTGCTGTTAGCTGATGTGCTCGTTATTGCTCAGTGATGACGATGGTGTAGTTTGAGTGAGTTTGTGCCGAGAGAGAGCTAGAGAGGGGGTAAGGTGGTAATGGCTAAACCCGATGACAAAGGTGGCGGGTTATGGTGGTTGCTCTACCGAAGTTCTGCTGCTGTCTGTTACCTGCTGTTGTTGCCGTGAGAGAGAGAACAAGAGTACAGAAATTCAAATAAAATAGCAAGTATACTATTGGATTTTTGTTGCTGTGAATCAGAAGCCATAGAGGGGTGTCGATGGTATTAAAAAAATGAAGGACAACAACATGTTAAGTGGGTAATAATTGAAATATTAGTGTTGAATTAAGAAATGAAAAGGAAGATGTCGAATCCCCATTTCCAGTAGTGTTCACAATGATAACATTACTTAAAAAGAATATAGCTCTCCATTGTCTGCCATTCTTCTAAAGTTTTATTATTCAATTCTTATTATTTTAGTTTTTATTTATTGTATTTATAGTTTGGGTTTTTAACCCGTTAATTTCGAGTACGGGTATATTTAGTGTTTAGCGTATGTGATACGTTAAATAAAAGTTTAAATTTGTAGTGCTTCTTGACCGGGTGTCACATTCTCCCCTTGTTAGGAGAATTTCGTCCCAAAATTTGTTCGTAGTAATTATCGTTGTGTCGTAGTACTGGTCGGTGCATATCCTAAGTAAGTTTATGAAACTATCGTGAGTGACACACTCGTAAGTCTAGGGTTGTCTATCTCCCCTTGTTGAACTATTGCCCCACTAGCGACTAAAGGAATAGTGAGAATGAGTTTCGATATGGTTAACCATTTCGTCTGTGACAGCTAGTTCAGTCAGTCAGCCAGTCGCTAACGTGTAGCTACACTTTGTACTAGTAACCTAACGTAAAGTAGTAATCTCCCACTATATTCATACAGTTTGTAACAGTAAGTAATGTCGTAGCATAACTTAGTCTCTATCAGTCTCATATAGAAACGAAGTGGTTCATCATATATTAGTTTTATGTGGAATGTTACCCACAATATAAAAGTTAACCGGTATGTCTTCCGGTATCACCGGTATGTTTTCCGGTATAAGATAATGTAGGATATGTTATTCCTATACATATGTAAGCTAAGCCCCGTCTCATATAGAAACTATAGAAATTAAATTGTCGTTTTCCAAATCATATCTCACTCATAGGATTTAAGGTACGGGATGAAGTACCGAGTAGCACATAAAATTCAGTAAAGCAAGTAACATAGAAGTAGTTAGACTGTCAGAGAATGAACGTACTCGCGTGCTCATGTGGGTATTGGTATATATAAGTTTATAGTACGTGAATCGGGATATAATCTTTACAAAAGTTATCGTAAGTCTGTCGTTACTATTATTCGCAGGTTTAAAATCGGTAGGAAAATGTATTGCTCCTCAGAACGGATGATTTCAGTACGATACTCGAGTAGTCGGTAAATACATACGGTGACTTCGACGTTACCAGTTTCAACAGGTGTAAGATAAATAGGAGAGAATTTATTCACTATATTTAAAGTGTAATTGGAGTCGCACTATCAGTTTCGCGTTGTCTGTCGTTCCCCTAATACTATTATGTACTTAGAATCTAAGGAAACAAATGAAATACCGAGTATTAGGCAAAAGTAATCAAAACAAGTAACACGGAAATAGTTATGCTGTCAAAGAATGAACGGAACATGGAATCATCATAATTATGTAGGCATGGAGAAATGTCGAGGTATGACGTGTCAATTGATAGTAGGATGAAACAAGACTGAAATCCTTAACATACGAGTTCAAAAGATTGTAAGAGTTAAAGTTTGTAATGGATGCTGAGAATTTGAAATACCCAGACAAGTTTTGAGTTTAAATGATAGACTCGTCTATGTCAGTCTCATTAACGGCGGCGGCCCTCTAGTGTGCTTTACTAGTGATATTATCAACAGTGTGCGTGGGATTAGATTTAGTTCATGGAGACCTAGTAGTTCTCCTGGCAATACACGTCGAAAGCGATCCCGAAGGATAGAGTAAAAGAAAGTGAATCGATAATTTTCCTTGTGAATACGTGACAGTACAGCGGAATGTGTTGTTATTCATTGTATTGTATACTTATAATGTATATTTGTAAGTCTGTTATTTGTATCACGATATGACAGTGTCATTCGAATGTAAGTTCGAGTGAGTGTAAACTTGTACGAGTGCAAGCTCATGTGTATGATAATTGATTCGAGTGTAAGCACGTAGTAGTTCGAGTGTAGGCTCATATAAGTGTGAGTGTAAGCTCATGTGTCCGTAGTGAGTGAAATCTAATAATTCCGTATTGAGTGTAATCTCATATTATCATGAGTATCCAGTCATTCGTATTCAAGTAGTAGTGTATACTTTTCAAAGTAAATGTGTTTGTATGTATAAGTATCATCATATACTTATAAAGTGTATGTATTCGTATGTTCTAGTATTATTGTATAAAGTATACTTGTTGTTTTTGATTACATGGGCATTAACGAGAGTATTATCGTGTAAAGTTTTTATATATATATTCAATATATATAATGGTGTAGAAAGTAATATGTAGATAAGGCCTATTCTTATATACACAATATATAATAGCCTAATCATATATGTATATACCGTATATACATATATATCCACCTAGTTGTGTCTAGCACAAAAAAAATACGAGTCCCGGTTCTCTCGTTGTCAGAGTCAGCTAGTGCACTCCTGTTCAACATAACCCCTTTTCAGATCTTACATCATCTTCATTTAATTGTACATAGTTGATCAGGCTATGTTAAATTAAACTCGTATGATGAAATCCCTGAATTAGTTATATCTAATGAGGAATACTGCCTAACGGTCATAGTCTAGGCCCACTAAATGCAACCTAGTTCGCTATAACCTTAGGCTCTGATACCAATCTGTCACACCCCCAAATTTATGTTGCGGAAGCGATTCGGGTCGGGGCGTGACTATCCGGTAATCATCGCACAGAGGCACAGTGAGCATGTCAAGTTAGGATCCTGAAGACCAACCCTAGTGTTGTTGTGTACATGAGAATGCATTACTAAAACACGTCAACCAAAAGGTTGGTGAATCTCACATGTTTGTAGTAAGTAAATCAATAGAACACAATTTGAGTATAACAGTTCACAAAAGCAGTAAATCAATAATTGTATTTGCACAGTTTGAATAACTTAGTAACGGTGATTGTACGTATGTAATCGGTCAGCAATCAGTCATTGCATCAGTGAAATCGGGTAGTAACCCATGGTAGTAAGTAAATAGTAATCCAGTAATCAATCATTGCAACCCTGCTATCGGGTAGTAACCCATAGCAGTAAGTAAATAGTAATCCAGTACCGTAGTAAGTAATCATTGCACGAATGCAATAGGGTGTGATATACTTTGCTGTGAGCATCATAGTCGAAGCTTAACAAGTATGTAAGTTGTGCCCCCGTGAGTGCTAATCCACAAACACTCATATGTAACGAGTAGAAAACACCTGTTTATACGTGTACGGTTCGTGGTGGCGCTACCACCCCAGGCGGGGATTGTCAGTCCTATATGGAGCCATATACTAATACTCGCGCTTAAGTCCATAACTAACAACTATGATTCAGAGGCCTTCATTGGATTAAACGTAACTCAAGCAGTACAGTATATCAGTAAGTCTGTAATTTGGTAAGTCGGTAAAGTTCGTAAGCCGGTAAACAGTAATTCAGTAAGTCGGCATGTCAACAAACAGTAATTCACTAAAACTGTAAGTCGGTTAAGTAAACAGTGAATCGTTAGGTTTGTACTTTTGTAAAGTTTGTAAAATAACAATTCGGTGAAGTATAAGTCAAACAAGTAATTTAGTAAAAACAGTAATTTCAGATATTCAAGTAAATCAAGTAATGCATCTCCCCAAAACAGTAAAACAGTAAAAAGGGGCAGTGAGACTCACCTGAAGAGCAAGAAATCCTAAAGTGCACGCGATGTTCCAATAAAACCTCCTATCACCCTAAACACGTAAGGTCGTATAACTTATCGAATGTTTCAATAAATCATCATTTTTTAATGTTTATTGATTTAAGTTATATTCAAAGCATTCCATTTGTATTTTATATTTAAATTTATAAAATATGTAAACCCTTAGGTATCGGATTAAAATAATAACTCTCCATTATTATTTCTAACCTTGGTACATTTGCATTAAACCAATCTACTTTCTATTTTTAAAACAACGCATTACAAGTATTTATTGTTCCTTAATATATATGATGATGTACCTGCCGTGTATATTTAGACATGCCGTGTGTTTTATTGAAACCAAATGAAGCGCCTCATACTCAAAGCACACGCCGCGTATTATAGAGTTTTCGAAAGTACACCCCGTGTACCACAAGGACGCGGTGCGTACTTGTTCTCTTTCAGTCCAGATCGCAACAAAAAACTTAACAAAATCAAGTTTTATCCTTTATCATTCGATGTTAACAGCTTGTATATGTTTCGTTCTCATTAGCTTACATGTTCATGCATAGAGATTTCATAAGTTTTCGTTTTGAAATCTTCCGTATGATACTTATATATACATATATAAATGCATGTATATATACTGTTTAGCTTTTAGTTCCTCGTTTATGAGTTTCGACAGTATCTGTAATATATATTGAGGTACTTTAAGTAAACAATAAAACAAGTTAAAGTTTGAAGGTTCCTTACAAATCGAGAGTGAAAGCCGGGGATGGTGATCCGATCGACGATGTTGCTGTTAGCTGATGTGCTCGTTGTTGCTCAGTGATGACGATGGTGTAGTTTGAGTGAGTTTGTGCCGAGAGAGAGCTAGAGAGGGGGTAAGGTGGTAATGGCTAAACCCGATGACAAAGGTGGCGGGTTATGGTGGTTGCTCTACCGAAGTTCTGCTGCTGTCTGTTACCTGCTGTTGTTGCCGTGAGAGAGAGAACAAGAGTATAGAAATTCAAATAAAATAGCAAGTATACTATTGGATTTTTGTTGCTGTGAATCAGAAGCCATAGAGGGGTGTCGATGGTATTAAAAAAATGAAGGACAACAACATGTTAAGTGGGTAATAATTGAAATATTAGTGTTGAATTAAGAAATGAAAAGGAAGATGTCGAATCCCCATTTCCAGTAGTGTTCACAATGATAACATTACTTAAAAAGAATATAGCTCTCCATTGTCTGCCATTCTTCTAAAGTTTTATTATTCAATTCTTATTATTTTAGTTTTTATTTATTGTATTTATAGTTTGGGTTTTTAACCCGTTAATTTCGAGTACGGGTATATTTAGTGTTTAGCGTATGTGATACGTTAAATAAAAGTTTAAATTTGTAGTGCTTCTTGACCGGATGTCACATTCTCCCCTTGTTAGGAGAATTTCGTCCCGAAATTTGTTCGTAGTAATTATCGTTGTGTCGTAGTACTGGTCGGTGCATATCCTAAGTAAGTTTGTGAAACTACCGTGAGTGACACACTCGTAAGTCTAGGGTTGTTGATAAACGCTCAAAAGTACTATATTTTAGTAGTATTTTACCCTTAATCTTGAATGTTTTTATTGCATTTTGTTTAGAATAGATATTGATTTCGTTCATATTTGCAAATAGATGTGGAAATGGAGCGTTTATGGAAAAGGAACGGAAAACAGTCAATAATCGAGCTAAATGATGCATATTTGAAGAATAATGAGAAGCCGAAGTCGAAGAAAAGAAGAAAGGAAGAAAAGTCAAGAAATCGGCTGGAAAAAGTATCCATACGCCGTATGGAATCCATACGCCGTATGGATTGCTGCAGTGGAGGCCCAGGTTACGCGAGTCTGGGCTGAGCTTGAAATCAATCCATACGCCGTATGGAAATCCATACGCCGTATGGATCAAAAACCACAGAAGTATAAAAACGCGTTTTTAACCTTATTTCGAAAGTTTTGAAGGGTTTTTCGAATTCTTTCGTTTCCAGACGATATTTAGGGTTTATAATTCGTATTTTAGGGTTAGTTTGGAGGTACGGAAGCTTATGATCGAGGATAATTCGTTATAATCTTTCGTAGTTCATCGTTAATCGATTCGGTATATTTCGTTTCTTTATTTTCATTGAAGAATTTGATTTAATGAATCTGAATATTTCTGTTTTGATGATGAATTGAATATTAATGTGATTGTGTAGTTGATTTAACTTAGATTATGATTATTGAACGATTATAATTGCGTATTGAATAAGTTATTTGATTGAAAACGGTTATATTACTCGTGGACACTTGTTTATTGGTAACTAGTTATTATTGTTACTTCACGTGGTTAATAATGTTGTTGAGATTGAGTTCCTTTAATATTATTAACTATTGATGGTCATAACTTTAGGGTTTTGAATTATCACTAAATACGTTGAGTCTGATAGGTCGAGTATACAATAATAATCTACTTTAAAATGAGCAAGACAATAAGTTAATTATTGGGTATTGTTGAGTCATACCAATAGAGTTAATTATAAAGCGTTGTGAATGTTTAATGCATAATTTAGGGAAAGGCACACAATTGACTGATCATCTTGTGACATTGGAACCAGTGTTTCATGTTGGACCCTAGATTATAGGAATTAGTTGGACCCGAAACGTTGGCTAGTTCATATTCGACTTAGTATTCATTGAAGAATTTGGTACTAAGTTGATCTAAAAGAATCACAATTAGATAATCAATACGTAATAAATCGGGAAATATGAATCTAAGTGCCATTAACTATACAATTACTTATTCCTTTCAATTAGGATTTATTATTATTATTTATTGGTTATTTTAATTTAAGTTTTATTCAAGTTTGTTTATTTTAATTAATTGTTTTCTAAAATGTTCGTACGGAACTAAAACGCCCCCCATATTTACTGCTTTCTAGTTAATTGTTAATTTCTATTTTAAATATTCCACCTTTTCCCTGTGTTCGAACTTGACTTACCAAATCTATATTTACAATTGATCGGGTATTCTTGCCAGGTTGCTTGAAAGTATTTATTAGGTATTTCTATTTATAAATTGTAAAACAAGACGCGCTTTCACAAGCGACATCAAGTTTTTGGCGCCGCTGCCGGGGAAAAGCGGTTGTGTTTATTTAAATAGAAATTAATAATTTTTAATTCTTTCTTTTTTAAAAGTAACTTTTGTTTCTGTAAGGTTGTTTTAATTAGTTTAATTAATTTTGTAAAAAGTTTTTAATACATCACTAGTTGAAACTAATTATCTTTCAATTGGTTAAAATTTTGGGTTTTTAGTTTCAACCGGCGGATGGAAATCCGTCCGCCGGTTGGAGTTCCGTTTATTTAAGATTGTACATGTTATTTAATTTTTGTTTATTTTGTGTGAACTAACTTGTTTTTCGTTAGTGGTGTTTTGTATTTTCAGATTTATTTTTATTTAGGTTTGTCCAATGGCGAGGAGTTTTGAAAGTGATGCTAATGATAATAACATGGTTAAGAGGGATCAGTATGTTACTTCGGATGCTAGTTCCGCCGAGAGGGTGCCTCCTTATACCCAATTAGGCCGTATTCCCGTTCCTATTACTTCATCTTGTCAGGGGTTGCTATCAGCACTTGAGGAGTTTAGAGGGGATATACCTTTCAGTTCTGAGATTATTAGCAGGTCCACTGTGGATTTTACTGATAGTCAGCAGGTTTTGGTGAAAGATGTGTTGGAGGCAGCTATGATTGAGAGTCAGTATGGGATTGATAGGCAATTCTATATTGCCCTTACTACTTTTGGGAAATCTCTAGAAACTAGGATTAAAGAGGAAGATAAATTCTACACAGCTCAGAAGAAAAGATATACGGAGATCTATGAGATTTTGAGGCATTCTGCATTTCCTTATTCGGCAAATCAGACCGTGTGTCTTGGCCGTATGCTTAGGGCTCTGTACGAGGTTACTGGTCATCCAAAGGCAGGAGCAGACAAGGAATTTAGGTTTGGTTTGAGAGAGTTGGTTAGATTGCTACATTCAGATGACCATTTGATGGATATTACACCTCATCGATTCATTGTTACGAGTACTATTCATTACTATCTTCATGGAATGGTAACAAAAATGGATCGCTTTGCTAAGGAAGAGGAAGAAAGGCCACACCCGGAATTCATTCATCCTCATTGTGATATTGATTTGGCTACTTATGTGGTACTGAACTTGGATGTTTTAGTTGATAACAATAAGGTTCTAACTATGAGGGAGTATTTCCACTATGGGATGGTGGAAATATACACTAAATTGGTTGAAATCTTCAAGGATTCGGGATTAGAACTAACTTGTGTTCAGAATGAGGTAATTGCAAGGATTGAAACTAGAATAAGAAGTTTAAGGAAAGAACCGTTTCTGAGTAAGCATGATGGGATCGTGGCAGATTGTTTGGAGTTTATGAATGAGTTTGAGAAGAATCATCCCGATCGTGAGTACAAGCTGGTAGGTGATAAGTTAGTATTGGCACCTGAGGGAGTAATTAATAAGGTGATAAAAGGAATCAGCTGGGACTTGGTTTATCTTCAACATGTTACCAATGGACATTTAGAAAGTTTTGCGACTTTTGGTAATGGGGTTGAAAATGTAGTCACTGAAATAATGAAGAGCTTCCTTGTCCTCTATCCATTGAACTAATTTCATCGTTTCATTCTTTATATTCCTTATGATATTGGATTGTTTCTAACATTTTGGTTTGTTTTGGATTATGTTAGACTTTTGTTTGTTTGAATTTTTGTTTTTGAATGTGTGATTTGAATATTAGTACTATTTTGAATATTTTTCTTTTCAATGTTTGTTAATTTTTGTTATTTATTTTATAGTGTGGAATTGTGAAGATTTTGACGTCGTGATTATCATCCAGGTTTGAGATTTAATTATATAAAGTTAGTGGTGAATTTGGGTTAAAAATGGGTTGAAAATCGTTTTTTGAAAAATTCTGATTTTTCAATCCATACGCCGTATGGATTGAATGGGCCGCTGGACCAGGCCGTTGACTGGGTTTAATGAGTTGACCTGGGCCTATTTAATCCATACGCCGTATGGAATCCATACGCCGTATGGATCAAAAATGCAGAAAACCGCCAGCAGCCTCCTTCTTTCTCATTTTTCATCCAAAACACTTTTTCTAAAAAACCACCCACGGCTTTCACACACACAACCCCCAAACGGAAATTCTGGCCACGCATTCATCGCCATTTTTGCATATTTGTGTTACACGCACTTTCCTTTACAAGGTATAACTTCCCGTTTTCATTTTCGTTGTTTAAATCGCTCGTTTGGAAGTTAGGGTTTATGATAGAATTTTGGGTATTTTGGATACGCGTATGATTATTGGCATGTTTTGATTGAGTTATGTTCTAATTGCTATGTGCATTGCAATGTCATGTTCATTTTTCGATTGTATTGCATATTTGATATTATTTGAATTATTCGTTAGTGATGATTAAATGTGAATATGAGTTATGCTCAATTATGCTATGTTTTAATTCAGTGCTTATTAACTTTCTGACCACATGATGATTAATGCAAATATTTGTTTGGTACACAAGTGTTTGTGATTACGATTATGTGCTAAATTGTTATTTTGATTAATTGTGTTACAATAATTCATTTTGAGATTGTATGGATGTTTGCTAGTTGCTAATACTCAAGTTTAGTGATTGTGCAATTTCGTATATTCAAAATGGTACCAAGTTATTATAATACATTTGATTAGGCAATTGTCAGGAATATTTATTTAAGTATATACATGTATGCATATTGAGTAGTTTTGTTTAAATTGCAATTCAGGGTCATGAAATTGATTATTGCGGTAGTTTTAGGCTGAACCTTTATGGTGGATTAATAAATTTTAAGCCGAAATGCTGCCGAAATTTTTAGTGATCTTTTTGCAATTAACTGCTTATTTAGTGTTATTAACAATTGTTTTGTTTAGCAGTTATCATGTCTAACAGGAGAGCATGAGGAGGTGAGACTTTGGGAAACCCATTGATTAGATCACATAGATACCTCACGTTTCATGGGTCATATTCTGAGACTGCTAGGATGCAGTTTGGGGATCGTCTGGCTTCCAATATTGGTCAGTCTATTGAGGTGTTTGATGCTGTCAACTGGAATGTTTTAGAGCATGTGATTGCTAGAGAGGGGTTTACTAATGGTGCTGAAGCCATTAGGAATTTACTGGCTATTCCATACGCATTAGAGGATGGAAACATTGGATTTGTTTCCTATGCTTGGTCCCGGTTATTCGGTATCAGGGAGGATATCTACAGAGAGTTGGTTGTAGAGTTTTACAGCACTTTTAGGTTTGATGCCAGGTCGACCCAATGGACTGAGTATTCCATTTTCTTCCAGCTAGGGGGACAGCCCAGGCAGATGACCTTGGTTCAGTTTGCTTTGGGATTGGGGCTTTATGAGCCCAATGAGCTGGATAACCCTCACTTTCTAGACCACATTTCTGCAGGTGCTGTGAAGAAGCTCACTGATTTGGAGATTGAGCAGGAGTGGCAGTTTATTGCCCAGGGTGCTTATGGTAGTTCTACACCTTCTTACACGCGTATTCGAGATCCTCGTCATCGACTCATTCACAGATTGTTGACTTACACCATTGTGGGTCGCAAGGAGGGGCATGAGAAAGTTTCGAGACCTGACTTGTTTTATTTGAGTTCGATTATCAGGAAGAGGTTAGTGAATGTACCTTGGAGGTTGGCTAAGTGGATGTCGAAGAGAGCTACTGGTACTAGAGATGGTAGTAGTTTGTGTGGAGGTCACTTTGTTACTCGATTGGCGAGATATTTTGGTTTGGCTACTCAGGATGAGATGGGCTCATGCACGATTGTTCAGCCTAGTATGGGTTGGCTGACTGCACGCCGGTTGGAGGCGTTTGCTCTCATTGAGCCATGTACCACGTATGGTGGTCCTGCAGAGATGTATTACTGGGTTCCGATTACTCCGGTGGGACAGACTTTGCAGTTGAGGCAGGCTAGAGCCAGAGGAGACACGAGTGGCAGTGATAGAGGTCGAGGTACGGCACGAGGCTGTAACAGAGGGTATGCTACAGAGTTTGATCAGTTGTCTCAGCAGATGCACCAGATGCAGTTACAGCAGACTCAGAGGTTTGATCAGATATATCTGATGTAGAGACAGCATTTCCATCAGACCAGTGCACACTTGGACTACCAGGATGGCTTGTTTGAGCAGCTGTTTGGTCAGTTTCCTTCTGGACCCACATATCAGCCATTCCAGTACCAGATGCCAACAGAGTTCATGCCACGACCACCACCACCATCGCAGTCAGAGTATGGAGCGCCTTCTCACCAGTACCGGTATCGCCAGGATGATGACAGTGATTAGGATGATGTTCATCCTATTTGGTTTATGATTCCAGACACTTTTATTTTTATTGTTTTATTATTATTATTATGACTGTTTTTATTTGTAGGTTTGATTAATTATATTGGATTGGTAGTTTTAGGTTTGGTTGTTTTTAATTCAGTTGTTTTACTTTGGTATTGTTTAATTATGTTTGTTGATTGTTCCCTCAGAATTGTGTTGTGAGTACGTGTCATGCTGGCAGTAAGTTCAGCGCAACGAATAATTGAATCGCGAGGATGTGGGAAATTCGTATCATCCTTGTCATTAAACTGCACACTATTCCAGGGGAGTTTTTCTGTTCTAAGTTCTTTTCTCTTTTTCCCGTTTTAAGTATTTCATTATCTGTACAATGAGGGCATTGTACATCTTTAAGTGGGGGATGTGAGAGAAAAGAAGTGAAATTTCCACATAATTGTTTGTTAATAAGTATATGATTTTGTAATTTGGTTAATAGTTATTTTACTAAGGTAAGTAACTAGGAGGTTATGAGTTACCCATTTTTCAACCAAATTTTTGCATTTAAATTTTTTGTTTTCTAGAGATAATTATTTTGTAACTTTGTAGGTTAAATTTAAAATTTTCTACACTTTTAATAAATACTAAAGCTATTAAAGATATTATTTAGCTTCATTATATGATGTATTGATAGGCAATTTATATGAGAATGTTTGAGCTGTTAAGAAATGATAATTAAGGAGTAAATGTTTCTTGTAGATGAACCTTAGCTATGTATGACGTATGTCTTAATTTTCATATTAGTAATGTGTGATATGCCATATTTTCGAGAATTTAATTAACATCATTTGGGGATATACTGGGTGTTGTTTCCTCTGTTGTACGAAAGTACTGACCTGGTCTCCGTCAGTATATTTAATGAAAAAGAGCAAAAGAGTTTAAAAACTCATGATTGTAAAATGTGGTCAAATTAAGTCGCTTTGTTCTACTAAGGTACATACCTGTCACCAATGGTTTGATTAAAAACATTATTGCTAAACCAAAATCAAGTTATGTTGCTTTGTTGTGTTGAGGCACAGACCTGTCACCTCTGTCTTGATTTGAAAAATGATTGTTTTGATTAAATTTCAAGATATGTAATATTGGCATATTATGAGTATGAAGGTATATAGTTTTTGGGAATCTAAGGGAATATTTACACGAATAATAAGTAAGTTGAGCTCGAGTATTCAATTATAGATTGTTTAAGTGGATAACAATATCAGTAATCATTGTGAACTATTTAATGTTTTAGAATAATAACTCTATGTGTAGATCAGTTTTTGTAAATCTCATAGTTTCTTAATAATTGTTTTTAGAATTAACAGATTTTTAAATTTAAACATTTGAGTTGAAGGCGGGTGATGTTGTGTAATTCCTACTTTAGTTATTTAGTTTAATGGAGATGACTGTTTCCCTAAGAATTTGATTTTTGTATCGATAGTCTACTTGAGGACAAGTAGGATTCAAGTGGGGGATGTTTGATAAACGCTCAAAAGTACTATATTTTAGTAGTATTTTACCCTTAATCTTGAATGTTTTTATTGCATTTTGTTTAGAATAGATATTGATTTCGTTCATATTTGCAAATAGATGTGGAAATGGAGCGTTTATGGAAAAGGAACGGAAAACAGTCAATAATCGAGCTAAACGATGCATATTTGTAGAATAATGAGAAGCCGAAGTCGAAGAAAAGAAGAAAGGAAGAAAAGTCAAGAAATCGGCAGGAAAAAGTATCCATACGCCGTATGGATTGCTGCAGTGGAGGCCCAGGTTACGCGAGTCTGGGCTGGGCTTGAAATCAATCCATACGCCGTATGGAAATCCATACGCCGTATGGATCAAAAACCACAGAAGTATAAAAACGCGTTTTTAACCTTATTTCGAAAGTTTTGAAGGGTTTTTCGAATTCTTTCGTTTCCAGACGATATTTAGGGTTTATAATTCGTATTTTAGGGTTAGTTTGGAGGTACGGAAGCTTATGATCGAGGATAATTCGTTATAATCTTTCGTAGTTCATCGTTAATCGATTCGGTATATTTCGTTTCTTTATTTTCATTGAAGAATTTGATTTAATGAATCTGAATATTTCTGTTTTGATGATGAATTGAATATTAATGTGATTGTGTAGTTGATTTAACTTAGATTATGATTATTGAACGATTATAATTGCGTATTGAATAAGTTATTTGATTGAAAACGGTTATATTACTCGTGGACACTTGTTTATTGGTAACTAGTTATTATTGTTACTTCAAGTGGTTAATAATGTTGTTGAGATTGAGTTCCTTTAATATTATTAACTATTGATGGTCATAACTTTAGGGTTTTGAATTATCACTAAATACGTTGAGTCTGATAGGTCGAGTATACAATAATAATCTACTTTAAAATGAGCAAGACAATAAGTTAATTATTGGGTATTGTTGAGTCATACCAATAGAGTTAATTATAAAGCGTTGTGAATGTTTAATGCATAATTTAGGGAAAGGCACACAATTGACTGATCATCTTGTGACATTGGAACCAGTGTTTCATGTTGGACCCTAGATTATAGGAATTAGTTGGACCCGAAACGTTGGCTAGTTCATATTCGACTTAGTATTCATTGAAGAATTTGGTACTAAGTTGATCTAAAAGAATCACAATTAGATAATCAATACGTAATAAATCGGGAAATATGAATCTAAGTGCCATTAACTATACAATTACTTATTCCTTTCAATTAGGATTTATTATTATTATTTATTGGTTATTTTAATTTAAGTTTTATTCAAGTTTGTTTATTTTAATTAATTGTTTTCTAAAATGTTCGTACGGAACTAAAACGCCCCCCATATTTACTGCTTTCTAGTTAATTGTTAATTTCTATTTTAAATATTCCACCTTTTCCCTGTGTTCGAACTTGACTTACCAAATCTATATTTACAATTGATCGGGTATTCTTGCCAGGTTGCTTGAAAGTATTTATTAGGTATTTCTATTTATAAATTGTAAAACAAGACGCGCTTTCACAAGCGACATCAGTTGTCTATCTCCCCTTGTTGAACTATTGCCCCACTAGCGACTAAAGGAATAGTGAGAATGAGTTTCGATATGGTTAACCATTTCGTCTGTGAAAGCAAGTTCAGTCAGTCAGCCAGTCGCTAACGTGTAGCTACACTTTATACTAGTAGCCTAACGTAAAGTAGTAATCTCCCACTATATTCATACAGTTTGTAACAGTAAGTAATGTCGTTGCATAACTTAGTCTATATCAGTCTCATATAGAAACGAAGTGGTTCATCATATATTAGTTTTATGTGGAATGTTACCCACAATATAAAAGTTAACCGGTATGTCTTCCGGTATCACCGGTATAAGACAGTGTAGGATATGTTATTCCTATACATATGTAAGCTAAGCCCCGTCTCATATAGAAACTATAGAAATTAAATTGTCGATTTCCAAATCCTATCTCACTCATAGGATTTAAGGTACGGGATGAAGTACCGAGTAGCACATAAAATTCAGTAAAGCAAGTAACATAGAAGTAGTTAGACTGTCAGAGAATGAACGTACTCGCGTGCTCATGTGGGTATTGGTATATATAAGTTTATAGTACGTAAATCGGGATATAATCTTTACAAAAGTTATCGTAAGTCTGTCGTTACTATTATTCGCAGGTTTAAAATCGGTAGGAAAATGTATTGCTCCTCAGAACGGATGATTTCAGTACGATACTCGAGTAGTCGGTAAATACATACGTTGACTTCGAAGTTACCAGTTTCAACAGGTGTAAGATAAATAGGAGAGAATTTATTCACTATATTTAAAGTGTAATTGGAGTCGCACTATCAGTTTCGCGTAGTCTATCGTTCCCCTAATACTATTATGTACTTAGAATCTAAGGAAACAAATGAAATACCGAGTATTAGGCAAAAGTAATCAAAACAAGTAACACGGAAATAGTTATGCTGTCAAAGAACGAACGGAACATGGAATCATCATAATTATGTAGGCATGGAGAAATGTCGAGGTATGACGTGTCAATCGATAGTAGGATGAAACAAGACTGAAATCCTTAATATACGAGTTCAAAAGATTGTAAAAGTTAAAGTTTGTAATGGATGCTGAGAATTTGAAATACCCAGACAAGTTTTGAGTTTAAATGATAGACTCGTCTATGTCAGTCTCATTAACGGCGGCGGCCCTCTAGTGTGCTTTACTAGTGATATTATCAACAGTGTGCGTGGGATTAGATTTAGTTCATGGAGACCTAGAAGTTCTCCTGGCAATACACGTCGAAAGCGATACCGAAGGATAGAGTAAAAGAAAGTGAATCGATAATTTTCCTTGTGAATACGTGACAGTACAGCGGAATGTGTTGTTATTCGTTGTATCGTATACTTATAATGTATATTTGTAAGTCTGTTATTTGTATCACGATATGACAGTGTCATTCGAATGTAAGTTCGAGTGAGTGTAAACTTGTGCGAGTGCAAGCTCGTGTGTATGATAATTGATTCGAGTGTAAGCACGTAGTGGTTCGAGTGTAGGCTCGTAAAAGTGTGAGTGTAAGCTCATGTGTCCGTAGTGAGTGAAATCTCATAATTCCGTAGTGAGTGTAATCTCATATTATCATGAGTATCTAGTCATTCGTATTCAAGTAGTAGTGTATACTTTTCAAAGTAAATGTGTTTGTATGTATAAGTATCATCATATACTTATAAAGTGTATGTATTCGTATGTTCTAGTATTATTGTATAAAGTATACTTGTTGTTTTCGATTACATGGGCATTAACGAGAGTATTATCGTGTAAAGTTTTTATATATATATTCAATATATATAATGGTGTAGAAAGTAATATGTAGATAAGGCCTATTCTTATATACACAATATATAATAGCCTAATCATATATGTATATACCGTATATACATATATATCCACCTAGTTGTGTCTAGCACAAAAAAAATACGAGTCCCGGTTCTCTCGTTGTCAGAGTCAGCTAGTGCACTCCTGTTCAACATAACTCCTTTTCAGATCTTACATCATCTTCATTTAATTGTACATAGTTGATCAGGCTATGTTAAATTAAACTCGTATGATGAAATCCCTGAATTAGTTATATCTAATGAGGAATACTGCCTAACGGTCATAGTCTAGGCCCACTAAATGCAACCTAGTTCGCTATAACCTTAGGCTCTGATACCAATCTGTCACACCCCCAAATTTATGTTGCGGAAGTGATTCGGGTCGGGGCGTGACTATCCGGTAATCATCGCACAGAGGCACAGTGAGCATGTCAAGTTAGGATCCTGAAGACCAACCCTAGTGTTGTTGTGTACCTGAGAATGCATTACTAAAACGCGTCAACCAAAAGGTTGGTGAATCTCACAGGTTTGTAGTAAGTAAATCAATTGAACACAATTTGAGTATAACAGTTCACAAAAGCAGTAAATCAATAATTGTATTTGCACAGTTTGAATAACTTAGTAACGGTGATTGTACGTATGTAATCGGTCAGCAATCAGTCATTGCATCAGTGAAATCGGATAGTAACCCATGGTAGTAAGTAAATAGTAATCCAGTAATCAATCATTGCAACCCTGCTATCGGGTAGTAACCCATAGCAGTAAGTAAATAGTAATCCAGTACCGTAGTAAGTAATCATTGCACGAATGCAATAGGGTGTGATATACTTTGCTGTGAGCATCATAGTCGAAGCTTAACAAGTATGTAAGTTGTGCTGCAATCCACAAACACTCATATGTAACGAGTAGAAAACACCTGTTTATACGTGTACGGTTCGTGGTGGCGCTACCACCCCAGGCGGGGATTGTCAGTCCCATATGGATCCATATACTAATACTCGCGCTTAAGTCCATAACTAACAACTATGATTCAGAGGCCTTCATTGGATTAAACGCAACTCAAGCAGTACAGTATATCAGTAAGTCTGTAATTTGGTAAGTCGGTAAAGTCCGTAAGCCGGTAAACAGTAATTCAGTAAGTCGGCATGTCAACAAACAGTAATTCAGTAAAACTGTAAGTCGGTTAAGTAAACAGTTAACCCGTAGGTTTGTACTTTTGTAAAGTTTGTAAAATAACAATTCGGTGAAGTATAAGTCAAACAAGTAATTTAGTAAAAACAGTAATTTCAGATATTCAAGTAAATCAAGTAATGCATCTCCTCAAAACAGTAAAACTGTAAAAAGGGGCAGTGAGACTCACCTGAAGAGCAAGAAATCCTAAAGTGCACGCGATGTTCCAATAAAACCTCCTATCACCCTAAACACGTAAGGTCGTATAAATTATCGAATATTTCAATAAATCATCATTTTTTAATGTTTATTGATTTAAGTTATATTCAAAGCATTCCATTTGTATTTTATATTTAAATTTATAAAATATGTAAACCCTTAGGTATCGGATTAAAATAATAACTCTCCATTATTATTTCTAACCTTGGTACATTTGCATTAAACCAATCTACTTTCTATTTTTAAAACAACGCATTACAAGTATTTATTGTTCCTTAATATATATGATGATGTACATGCCGTGTATATTTAGACATGCCGTGTGTTTTATTGAAACCAAATGACGCGCCTCGTACTCAAAGCACACGCCGCGTATTATAGAGTTTTCGAAAGTACACCCCGTGTACCACAAGGACGCGGTGCGTCCTTGTTCTCTTTCAGTCCAGATTGCAACGAAAAACTTAACAAAATCAAGGTTTATCCTTTATCATCCGATGTTAACAGCTTGTATATGTTTCGTTCTCATTAGCTTACATGTTCATGCATAGAGATTTCATAAGTTTTCGTTTTGAAATCTTCCGTATGATACTTATGTATACATATATAAATGCATGTATATATACTGTTTAGCTTTTAGTTCCTCGTTTGTGAGTTTCGATATGTATCTGTAATATATACTGAGGTACTTTAAGTAAACAATAAAACAAGTTAAAGTTAGAAGGTTCCTTACAAATCGAGAGTGAAAGCCGGGGATGGTGATGGTGATCCGATCGATGATGTTGCTGTTAGCTGCTGTGCTCGTTGTTGCTCAGTGATGACGGTGGTGTAGTTTGAGTGAGTTTGTGCCGAGAGAGAGCTAGAGAGGGGTAAGGTGGTAATGGCTAAACCCGATGACAAAGGTGGCGGGTTATGGTGGTTTCTCTACCGAAGTTTTGCTGCTGTCTGTTACCTGCTGTTGTTGCCGTGAGAGAGAGAACAAGAGTATAGAAATTCAAATAAAATAGCAAGTATACTATTGGATTTTTGTTGCTGTGAATCAGAAGCCATAAAGGGGTGTCGATGGTTTTAAAAAAAATGAAGGACAGCAACATGTTAAGTGGGTAATAATTGAAATATTAGTGTTGAATTAAGAAATGAAAAGGAAGATGTCGAATCCCCATTTCCAGTAGTGTTCACAATGATAACATTACTTAAAAAGAATATAGCTCTCCATTGTCTGCCATTCTTCTAAAGTTTTATTATTCAATTCTTATTATTTTAGTTTTTATTTATTGTATTTATAGTTTGGGTTTTTAACCCGTTAATTTCGAGTACGGGTATATTTAGTGTTTAGCGTATGTGATACGTTAAATAAAAGTTTAAATTTGTAGTGAAATTTGGTACTTCTTGACTGGGAGTCACAAGAAGGAACAAAGGGAGTATAAAAATTCAAACGGTATTGGAGTGTTACAGGAGACGGTCTCTCAATTATTGATGTTAGGTGCCGGTATTGGTACCACAATTTCGAGTACGGGTATAATTATAGCAATATAAAAGTAAACATTTTATATTTTTATTTTGTAGATGCTCTCCTGGTTCGTTATATAAATTCAGAATAATGATATTATCATTATTTTAAAAAGTTGTACATTTTGTACATTTGTTACTGCGCGCATCCAATTAGGCGCCAAATTTCAGTTAAATTATGATTTCATATTTTGAGGTAATGTTCTAAATACTTTCGAATGAATGAGAAAAATATCACTTTTCAGATTTTTACCTTCGGGTATGTTATACAATTGTTTATGTTCGTTTTGTAATACGTTTTATGTTAAACGTATATTTAAATAGTTTTATCTATATGTTATAGATAAATTAATACTCGTAATTAATAATTGAATCATTAGTTACTTTTATGTCACGAACTTTTGTTATTTATTTTTGTCGGGTTCGTTCCGATATATTTGTACATAACTTTTAATACTTACGTATTACGTATTACTTTTTGTTTAAAAGTATTGGGTTTGCTAGGCTTACATCATATCAAAAAGTTTTGTTTAAACTTAACCAGGAAATTAGCGTAAGTATGCACATGCTTAAAGTTAAACTAATACCTAATTTGGAGAGTTGTCACATAAAATGCAATGTGATTACGTGGAATTGCCATGAGTATACTACACCTCCAATCACAATGTACTTATCATGTAAACATCGCGAAGCAATTAAATTCACAACGGAAACATCGGTAAACGATTAAATACATTGTGAACTACCATAGCATTTTCTGACATGGTCTGGGTTTAACTTTATGCAAAAAGCCGTCAGCATTTTAATTGAATTATAATTAGATTAGTTAGTTTAGATTAGATTAGAGTAGGTAGGCTATAGGCTAAATAACCATTTACAAAAACCTAGGGATTTGTTAATTGTATTGAGAAATGCAAGTTTAAAACTCAATTTAAAAATGATAATTTCTCCTTAACTCATGAACCCTAAAGCAAGGTACGCAAGAAACTGAAATGTTTTCCCTCGCTTATCATTCTTAAGTTTCATTAACAAGGAATTGGTCAATAAGTCCGGGCATAAAATCTAAGTTAATTGTTTTATGGATTTGAAATCTTTATGGTATTGAGAATGGTTAGACTTGTTATGGACTTGCTACTCTATTCCTGTTGAGACATAGTTTGTGACAACATATCTAGCTTGATATAGGACTGGTGTAATTATTATTATGTTTGTACATTGGTTTAGATTTGTAAATAAATATTTGTTTTGTTAGTAATATTCGTTAAATATATAATTGTGCTAAGTTAGACGAATGTTAAACACGAAATAAATATATATACGTTTTATGCATAGCGAGTCGAGATCTCAGGTCACAGCGAGCTGAGCTGCGAGATGAGATTTGAACTCGCATAGGCTGAAGTAGTCTGGCGAGCCGAGTCCTGATTTGGGCTTGGGCTGCGAGTTGGGCTGGACTCGCAGGCCCATGCGAGCCGAGACAAACCAGAATATATAAACGATTTTAATCAGAAAATCGTTAACACTTTTTGCATTCTTATTCATTCCTGCGAACTCAACAACCCAGAGAAAAACAAACCTAACGGCTAGGCTATGACGTTTTATCGTTTAAAGTTAAGCTTTAATATACGCAATTACGAACTTACTCGTTATTAGTAAGATAACACCGTATTGAGGGATTCCGCACCTTAATACTACAGATAACAAAGTTATCGATCCTAGAACTAGGGACTTACATCTGGTATCAGAGCTTTCGGGCTAAATACGAGTGTGTTCAAAAGTTTTAGAGGTGATTGCGTTGTGATTCGGATCGTTTATACGTGCATTAGTACATACTAACGATCAAAATCACTCTCTGGACGTTTTAGGGTTTGTTTACGGTCGAAATTTCCAGTTTCAATCGTAAAAATACCTTAAACTTTCGTTTTCGGGTTTAACAGCCGTTTCGCGAGTCGAGATTAGGGTTCCAGCTACGTCTGCGAACCGAGTTGAACTTGCGAGCCGAGTTGAGTCTTGCGAGTCGAACCGAGACTTCTGCGAAACCAAATCACTTGCGAATTGACATCTTTTGCGATCCAAACTGAGACTTGCGAACCGAGATTCTGCTAGTCGAGCTGAGATTGCGAGTTGAGCTGAGTCCTGCGAGTTGAGTTTTTCTGAATTCGCGAAACAGTTTAACTTTACGTTTTTAAGATGTCTGACTTAAGTAGAATGATCGAGATGGATCACGAGGTGGGAAAATCAAACGTTCCACCTAAGTTGTTAAAGATCGAGGATTACTACAATTGGAAGGACAGATTTGAATCTTACTGTAGATTCCATGATCTGTCAATCTGGATGTGTATCAAGAATGGATACACGACACCTACTCAAACTGTTCAGAATGCTATTGTGGTTCTTACCTATCCTAACATGAGTGAGCAACAAAAGGAAGACTATAAGGCTGAAAATAAAGCTCATTCCTGCATCAAGATGTGTCTTTCAAGAGAACTCGCTCATCAACTGAAATCTTTTCAAACTGCTAGAACGCTCTGGGAAGCGTTAGAGAAAAGAGGTGAGGGAAGTCCACAGGTAAAAGCTGGCAAGAAGAATCTTCTCAAAAAGCAGTTTACTATGTTTAAAGCTTTAAAGGGAGAAGATCTTGATGCCTATGTTTCTCGTTTCTACCATTTGCTAACTGAATTAGAACACCATGATATCACTGTAGAAGAAGTTGATAAAACCGACAAGTTTCTTGAGGGTTTGCCTTCTAAGTGGGAATTATATGGTGTTATGATCAAGGATAATGAAACCAGATATGCTACCATGACCCTAGAGCAAGTCATTGACAAGCTAAGAGGTTATGATTACTCCAAAAAGTCAAATTATTCCGATTCTGATCAGGTTCAGAACCCTGGGTTATATTATGGAAAAACAAATCTTTTGACTGGGTCTTCTAGTTCGACCACTGCATTGTTAGTTGGTGATACTGGTGTTACTGGAGAAATGATATCTGAAGATCTGTGTTTTATTTCCTCGTCTAGTGATGAGACAAAGGGAAAGAATTATGAGAAGTCATCTCAAGAGCATCAGAAGATGCCCATGAGTGTGAAATCTGCTGAACAGCAACTGTCTGTTCTTGCTTCCTTTGTTGCATCCTATGAGAACTACATTGAGGGAAAGATCAACGATCCTATTCTGTTTGACGAGGATTATGAACAGATAGATCCTGATTATCTTGAGGAATTGGAGCTTCAAGAATAACTAGCGTTGATATCAAGAAAGGTGAAGAATTTCCTCAAGAAAACTGGTAGAAAAGTATTGGGCAATAGATCAGGGTTTGATAAAACCAAGGTCAGATGCTTTAACTGTCAGGGTATTGGTCATTTCGCTAGAGAATGCCAAAGACCTAAAGTAGAAGCAAAAGGAAAACAAGGTTCGGGAAGTACACTAGCTTCCAAAGCCTAGTGGTGAAGCAGTTGGATGGCTCTTATGACTGGAAAGCTGAGTCAGAGGAAGAAGCCTTGATGGCTGAGATTGAAGAGTCAACTGCTGGATCAATGTCCTACATTCCCACTGATGTAGAACAGAGAGTAGAGGTGCCTAAGTCTGAAGAGAAGGCAAGTGATGATGACGTGCTATACATGGACTCAACTCCAGAAATGAGTCCTGAAGATTTTGTGGCACGTATGGCTGAAGTACAAACTGACAAGAAGAGGTATGTTTAGATATTCTTAATCTTGCCGATGTTTGTTACTTAGTTACTGATTTACAATCTCAGATAAGTGTATTAACTGTGTCAAATAGCAATATGTCATCCCAATTGAATGTGGATAAAGAATCTTATAAGACTGTTAGATCTGAACTTGACCAAGCCCTTATGGATATACGTAGATTAAGTGATGATAAACAGGCCTTAAAAGATAAAATTAAGTCTGATGCTTCGGATAGAACGAAACTTAGAGATACCATAAGTGAAAAGAATATTATCATAGATGGACTCTATATGAATATCAATGACTTAAATCAGACAATTGATTATCGGGATAGGGAGTTAGCTGAACTTAAACAGAAGTTAGTAGAACAAGATCGTAAGATTGAGAACTACAGAACTGTAGAAATGGATAGAATGCTTGACTCTCAACGTAGTGTAAAGGACAAGACTGGGATAGGATACAGTGATGTACCCCATCCTTTTAATGCCAATTACACTCCTAATCCTGAAGATTCTGAAATGACTGATGTTAATCCTGAGATTGAAGTAGCTAATAAACCTGAACAGTCAGAGGCACTAAAGAGTGTTGTTAAGAATCTGTCATCAGATAATAGTAAGATTTCATCGCTCACTAAAATACATTTGGTATCAGGTGGAGTGATAAATGATACTAAGGTTGATGATAAGGTTAATAAGGAACAGAAAATTGAACCTTTAGTGCCTAAGACTCCGAATGAGAAAGCAAAAGTTCCTAAATCACGCAAGCAGATGTCGTGTTTCAAGTGTCATCTAAAAGGACACGTAGCTTCGTGTTGTCCAAACAAAAAGCCGGAAACATTTCATAAGCTTGTGATTGATGAAAAGACACCGACTGACTCTAGTAAGACTGTAGATAGGTTAGATGCCAAACCTAAATTAGGTGATAAACCTGTTAACATTCTTAAAAGAGAAGGTAAACATAGTGTCTGCCCTCCTAAACCTAAACGACCATATTCTCTAAGTGATAATTCTTTCAATCAGTCTAGGGATATGACACCGACGAGGTTTAGAAATCAAAGTAGAAATCATAGTCTTTATGATAGTGGTTCTACTTTGCGATCACATGAGTTTAATTATAGTTATTATAATAGAGCTCAGAATTCAGTGCCTAGGAGGTTCTCCTCAAATTCACCTCCTAAGGCTAATCGTCCACAAACTCAAGCTTCTTCGAAAGTAACCAAAGCTCCTGATGGGAAGGATGGTTATTTTAAAGAGCTTAAGTTTGTTGATGATAAGGGACAAACCAAGACCGTAATGGCTTGGGTCCCTCTTGACAACTGATCGTGTGTTGTGTTATGTGCAGGAGCAGACTGTGAACAAGGATAGCTGGTGGTATGTAGACAGTGGATGCTCAAGACACATGACAGGAGAAAGAAGTCTACTGAAGGACTTCAAGGAAGGTCTCAAGCAAAAAGTCAATTTTGCAGGAGAAAAAGGAGGAGTGATTACGGGAAAAGGAAAAGTTTCAAATGGAGCTTTGACTCTTGAGGATGTGAACGATGTTGAAGAACTAACTCACAACCTAGTGAGTGTTTCCCAAGTCTGTGATAAAGGTCATCCAGTTTATTTTAATGAAAAGGAAGCCTTAGTCCTGAAGCCGGGTTTCATAATTCCCGATAAATGGATATTGATGAGGGCACCAAGGAAAAAGGACATCTATGCAATCAACATGGGTGTTCCTGACTCTTCAATGGTGTCTACATGTTTATTGTCCAAGGCTTCAGAAGCAGACACATTATTATGGCATAGGAGAATGGCTCACCTGAACTGGAGAAAGATGAATTATATAATCAGAAGATGATATTCTGGATGAGATAGATGAAGATATAGATTTTGATCTTGAGGATAGAGAATTTCTACCGCCTACTGATTGGACTGTTGTTCCTGAGAATGTGCAAGACATTGGTGTAGATCCAGATGCAAATATTGATGAACACCATGTGAGCCCATCAAGGACAGAGTTTGTTATGGAAGATGATGAAGGTCCAACAGTTGTAGATATCGATGAAGATATTAAAGACTCAACCTCTGAAGATGAAGCAGAAGAGATAGTCTTTACAAATAATCCTGCAGTGCAATATCGGAAACTTCCAAAGCAGAAGAAGAAGATTGGAATTTCTGAAATTGATATTACGAAAAAGCATGTACCACGTAAAGGGATTATTGGCTGGTACTTTGATGCTGAACTGAAGCTTTTTGCAATCAAAAGATATGACGGGGTTCAATATTTTGAAAGAAAGCTTGCAGTATTTAGTTCTCTACCACGTTATGAAATACGTGATTTGGCTAGTGATGTGCTAAAATCAGGTTATAAAATTAAAATAGAAAATACCGAAGATCTAGACTAAAACACAACTAGGCAAGTGTACCTAATCACAAAATAGTATAGCAAAGGTAAACTCCGGTTAAGTTCGTCTCCACAGGGAACAATATAATCGTACTTTAAGTAATTAAATTTATCTAATAATTAAACTAACAGAAGCAAGTAAATATTGGGAATTTTTGTGTCTTTTAATGACAGACAGTCAAAAGAGTTTATGAAAATAGTAATTAACTAAGAAAAACAAGTAAAAGATAGTTGTACTCAAATAGAGAAAAGATACTTGTTTAGACCTTTTGACATCTAGTTTATTGGATATTTTAGATTAAGAACTGGATCAGATTTAGTCCACCTAGAAAACACAATCCGGATTACAAGTTGTCACTTAACAATCACCTAGTCAAGATTATACAATCCAAGTGTCCTTGAAATTTAAAACCTCTTAACTATGAATAATGTAATCAATGAAATCTCAAATTAACTTATAGTCTTACTTTCATAAAAACTATTAACCATACAAGATATCTCTAAATTATGGTTCACCAATAATATAAATCAATCAACCAATTCAAGTCCTCTAATCACGTTTAATCAGAATTCACAATTAATCACTCAATTGATAAAGTAACAATATTACGCAAAAGTTATCACTAATTGCAAAGCAATAAAGTCACTACTTAAATTAATCAACCAATCAATAATATCAATCGTTCTTTCGTTACCGAGAAATCAAAGTATATAAATCCAATCACGAAAATATATCCAAACTAGATGCAATATTGGTCTAAACAAGTACTAGAAACTTAGCCCATAATCATGGAATTAGCAAAACAGTGAATCAAAGACATAGAAATGTTCATAATCGAGTGCATAACAAACAATACCAATGCGAATGACGTATGGAATCAATCTTGCAACTTCGAATGGATGGAAACGAGTGAATCCGAGTCTAGGTATCCCTAAAACTCTCCTTCTGGTCTCTGGAAACGGCTGATCATGAGTTAGGGTTTAGAAATGAGCCAAAAAGTCGATTTTATACTCCTCTGGCCGACACGAAGTCGCGGCGCGACCTTTAATGGTCGCGGCGCAACTGGATAATTAATTGCGGCGCAATATACTATAGTTGCGGCGCAACTGGATGGTTGGTTGCGGCGCAATGCTTGCTGGTTACGGCGCGACTGTGGCATTTCCAGAACTTTATCATTTTTAATCCATTTTAACTCCAATATTCCTTCTTTTAATCTCTACTCAACAAAATGAACCTGAAAACATATTTTTAAACAATTAAGTATCAAAAGTTCATAAAATAAACTATAATTACAATAAAATGGATTGATATGGTTAGTAAAAATATGTATAAAATAAGCCATATCAAAATCCCCCACACTTGAACTTTGCTTGTCCTCAAGCAAACTAGTGATTAACAATCTAAAACAACTCCTCTGGCATTTTACAAAAGGTGATCAGATTTTGAAAAGTAGTACTAACAATAATTACATAAGCAATCATATTAGCACTTAGTATAGTAATTAACAAAACCTGAGATGATTAATCTATCAAGCCCGAATACACGACTTAGCACCTCACAATAGGAAATGTGTTTAAATCACTAAACTCTCAATCTAAACTAAATTGGGAATAGAATATATAAACACTCAATAAGCCAAGTCGTGATGCAATAGTTACCATAAGCTTGCAAAAGGATCAAATCTCCACCGACTGGAGTAGACACCAGGTGTACTATCAAAAGAGGACTTTTATTAAGGTTTGTTGGTGCATTTTGTGTGTCAGTCAGTTGGTCAAACGTTTGTAATTGTCAAAGTCAATTAGTCTGCGTATGTATAGTGTTTAGTGTGTATATGCGAGTCTGTAAACGAATAGTGAAATAGAAAATATACACAAATTAGTGTTTAGGCGACACTTGGTCAGTGTAGCTATTAGCGGCACTTGGCCAGTGTCGCATTAGGGTTTGGACAGCCTATAAATAGGCGTGTTATATTCAGTTTTAGGGTTAGACATTTGTGAGAAAGGGTGGAGCCGTTTTCTGAGAGAGGAGAGGAGAGAAAAACGAGTTTGAGTTTGTATCTTGTAACGTTTATACTTCAAGTGTGAATATATACGAAAACGTTATAGAAATCGTGTGTTCATGAATTATTATTCAATTGTTTGGATTCCGCACTTGCAATTGATCATACGATCCGATCAGATCCTACGCGTAAGTAACTTTCAACTGGTATCAGAGATAGAGAATCAAGGATTCGTCGGTTTCGGATCGTTATTTTGAGCGTTTTCGGTTGATTCGCGAAGGTATTAATTGTTATTAATCGTTTATGTGTTGATTTGCTTGATTAGATCGTTTTCTGGAGGTGTTTTGGTGTTAGTTCGACGTTCGGTTTCAGAAAATTCGTTAGGGTTTCGAAAAAATTCGTTTTTGGGGTTTTTGGGGCTGCTGGCCGCGACTTAGCGTCACTTACCAGTGTCACTTCCTTACTAGCGTCACTTCCATAGCGACACTTCCTTGAGTGTCGCCAATTAGGGTTTCAGCGACACTTGATAGCGACACTTGTCTTTTAGCGACACTACATAGCGACACTTAATCGAGTGTCGCCATTTGACTTTTAGCGGTACTTCAGTGCGTCACTTAAGTGCGACACTACTTAGCGTCACTTCAGTGTGACACTAACCCAGTGTCGCATTAGATTCGGAAAAAAAAAAAAAAAAATTTGTTGGATTTGGCGGGAAATCCCCGAAAAATTTTGCGTTTCCAAAATCTTTTCTTAGCCTTAAAACTGTTCGATTTTAGCCTGGAAAAAGTTTCATTTTACCCGACCAGTTTTTGACGTTTTCGGACAAAATTTTGGCGGGAAAAACGCGAAAAAAATTTGTAATTTCAAAATTTGTTTTTAAGCTTAAAAGAGCTTAATTTTAGTGTCGAATAAGTTTCGCTATACTCGGGTATTTTTTCGAAATTATTTCAAATTCAGTTTTGGAGGGAAAAGTCGCAAGAGGCCGTATCGACGTTCAGTTTTGGAAGATGTCTTCTAAAGCTCTTATGCGTTACAATAGTGGAGCTGTTAGTGAGATAGAACCCCCCATGCTTACATTTGATACTGATTATGCTGAATGTAGATTTGAGTTCGAAGCCTTCATATCTAAAAATGATCCAGATATGTGGAACTCATTGATTGAAAGATATGAAAAACCACACAGAGGTACGACTCTTGATGAGAGAAAAACTTGGGATATTGAAAAGAAAACCCATGCTACAATATTAAAATGTATGTCAAATGAAGTTAAACAATTGTTTAAACATTATGATATTGCATACGACCTCTGGCATGCAATTGAGAAACGATGTGGAGGATATGAAAAATATAGGAGAAATAGAGTGGAACTTGTCAAGAAACAGTTTGACACATTTGATTTACTATCAAATGAATCTTTAGAAGAACTCTTCAAAAGATATTCCCAACTCGTAGATGAAGTGGCTGATGGAGGAATGGTACTTAATAATGGAGAAGTAAACAAGAAGTTATTGGGTGTATTACCTAAGGATTGGGATGCCAGGGTATCAGCTATGGAAAAAGATCCAGAGATTGAAATCATGGATTTGGAAGAACTCATCTGAAAGTTACAGGCAGATGCTCTTGACATGAAGAAGACAGAAAAGATGTCAGAGGCTTCCACTCAAAATCCTAGTTTCAATGAAACTTCTAGATCTAATTCCAAGTCAGCTACATCTCCTTCTGGTAGCACTTCATATGCTTCCTATATCTCTCATACAACTCCTTCAAAGGCTACTGAGGATCATGCTACAATCTTTGCAGCTTTCCTCAACTCTTATGAGAATTTTCTTTCCAAGAAGGCTAGTACTCTACAGCTTACTGAAGAAGACTTTGAACAGATTGATTCTGATGATCTCGAGCAGATGGACATCAAATGGAGTATGGCCATGATAACCCAAAGAACCAAGAAGTTTCTTCAAAGAACGGGTAGAAAAGACCTGGATGAGACGGTGATACAGGTCTTGGTTTTAATAAAAGCAAGGTGAAATGCAAAATCTGTCAGACTCATGGACACTTTGCTAAGGAATGTCTGAAGGAAAAGGATCCTCCATCTGGATTCACTACACCTTCAGCACCCACGACTCCAGAGAAGAACACAACACCACAGGCGATGGTGGTGTTTAATCCAGGAACGTTTGACTTTAGTGCACTTCAAGGAGTGGTTCAACACAGTGCGCTTTTGGCAAAAATACATGAGGTACATGATGAACCTGAGGTACCCATAAACTGTGTTTCCTGTTTTACATTGACTGAATCTCTTGAGAATTATCAATATGACAATTTAGAGTTGCGAAAAAAGGTTGTCAAACTTACTGAATCAAACAATTTTCTTAAAGCTAATGAGAAACTTTATGATAAGAAAATTGAGGCATATAAGTTAGACACACAAACTTATAAAGCAAAAGTCTTTAGTCAACAAGATGCAATTAATAGTTATCTTGCTGAAATTGAATTGTTGAATAAAGAGCTTTTTGATTTAAAAAGTGAGTACGATAACCATAAAAGCAAAATTTTAGGTTCTTCATCCGCAACTTTTGTCTTTAATGAAATTGTTAATAAGCAAGGGACAGGCGGTAAAAAGAAGGCAGGACTTGGTTATAATCAAGTACCACCACCTTCCCACGCCGAATATTGTCCTACGCCTGTTAAGGAAGGTCTTGAAGAGATTCCAGTTGATTATATGAAGCTTTATGGTATTAAAGCTAAGGAAGCTAAGCAAAACAAACAGGCAAAGGAGAAAACCATAAGGCCAGAGTATCCTTTACCTAAGTTTGTTAAGTCTGATAGTGCACCTCCAGTTCGTGTTGAGGAGGTCGTTGAGGTAGAAGATATACCTGAAGAGTCTACCATTAAGGTTGAGAAAATAAATGTCAAACCTGAAAATTTCATCATTACAACTGAAAATGATGATTGTTTTAAATGCAAAGGCAAAGCTAAGGTTGACAATGAATCCTCAAAAGTTGTAGTTGATAAATCTGAAAAGAATAAACCTTCAAAATCAACTAACTCAACCTCAGGAACATCTACTTCAACATGTCCACCTAAGAGTGCATGTTCAACAAATGTTCCTGTTAATAGACCTTCTGTGTATTGTCCTCCACCGAAATGATTTGAGGGAACTCATTGGAATCAATCTTATGTTGAGAGACGTTCTTGTTTCCATTGTGGACAACAAGGACATATAATTAGGGATTTTAGGTTATTATCCCTAGATAGGTTTGGTAAAGGGATGCCAAGAACTTTCTCTTTCAGGAATTCTTTTTCAAAATCTTTTTCAAGGCGTCGTTCGTATTCGCCTGTATCTAGTTGTGCATCAAACTCTCCAAAATCAATGGCAAGAGTAAACAAAGTTGTGCCTAGTAGACCTCAAGTTCAACAGCACAACATTGTTGAAAACAAATCATCTGAACCTAAACAGGTTTGGACACCCAAATCCACAAACAACGCATCAATGAAATCTTCTGAGTTTTGAAAATATCATAAACTCATTGATGTGATGATTATGGATGACCATGGACAACCCAAGTCAATTAAGGCTTGGGTGTCCCATAAGTACTAACGTTTAATTGTTTGTGGTGGTGCAGTCAGGTTTTTGATAGCTAATATTTTAGTGACTGCGAGGATGTGAATATTTTTGGAAGATTGTTTTCAAAGTGCTCATGTGTGATGATTTTGATTGGATGGATGAGATTTTCGATGTTACGAGGTGGTAACAGTGCTAAAAGGCATTTGACTTGACTTGATATGTGATTTTGATCATATCTACTTTTCTTTGTTAGTAATGCAACAGCCATTCTTTGTACTTTTTAGTATCAAAGAAATGCAATGTTGCGAAATTTGTTAAAATTAAAAAATACAAAAATATATGTTTTTTTTTAGGGGAATGCCTTTGACTTAGAATTGCGATAAGAATTTGCTGTTCAGGGGGAGTAATTTTAAAAGTTAAAAATTCTGATTATTTGTATCAGAAATGTGAACAGCAAGATTCTTATTTCTTGAAAAGATGTTGGATTGTGCCTGTAAACAACTTGGGATATGATAGTACATCGGGTGACATGCATAAAATTTGAAATTTTAAGGTTTATGTTTGATGTGTCAGTAGGTTTATCTGGCATATTTAAAATAGCTTTTATAAACATTGGCTTCATCATATGATGTATCGGTAGGCATGGTACACACCGATTTGTGAGTGAGTAAGAAGTAATAATTAAAACTTGTCTATTAATTTGTGAAAAATGTTATATGATGTATGACATAAGTCTTAATTGATAAATGAAGGTACTACCATACGCTGTCATAATCATTATGTAAATGCAAAATTGGCATATAGTATTAATATGATTATTAGTCTAACTAATGGTGACTATTGTTGTACTCACGTACAGACCTGAATCCATTAGTTATGCAAATAGTCTCAAACTTGTTATGTTCATACTAAGGGACTCTCTGTTGTACTAAGTACAGATCTGGGGCCACTAGTATCTTCATTATAGGTTTGATGTATGCCTAAATTTAAAGGTCGAGTGTATGTTACGAGAAAGCCGAGATAAACTTGGTCTTGTAATCTCCACCTTGTCTATAAAATTTGCAGCGTTATGCGTTTTACTAAAATTTATCAGTATATCATATAATAAGTTTCACTAAATTAATATTCATACTAACAATAAAGGTTAGCTCACAGATACGGATGTAATATGTTTAAGTGGACAAACAATACCGATAATCGTCTTGAACTAATTTTTATAAAAGGTGCTTTAAATATGTCAAGTAAATTTAAAGTGGACAAATATACTGGTGATCGAAATAACACTTACTATTTCCTAATAATTGCATGTTGGCCTGATATGATCTCTAAGCAGACCTAAAACAATCATATCCCCAATTTATTTTAATCTTTATTCTTTACTTTTTATTTATAAAGAAAAATACAAAAAGATTTTATTTCTATGTTATTTTCTTCAAATATCACATATCTTGTTAAAGTCAAATATTGAAGATGTAAAGGATGTCAGTTATTCTCCAAAGATTGTGAAGATAAATTCTATTGGAGAAGCTGCTGATGATTGAGAAATGGTCACCAAGTTTGAAGATCTTAGTGTATGATAAATGTGTGTCAGTCACATGAATCTAGACATCAAGATTTTATTTGAAGACCATGCTATCTCAATGGGGGAGCTTGTGATTGTTGAAGACATGAAAGAGTTTGTTGATGAAGACTAATTGAAGACTTATTTGACCAAGCTGCTGACATGGGGGAGTTTGTTGGTGCATTTTGTGTGTCAGTCAGTTGGTCAAACGTTTGTAATTGTCAAAGTCAATTAGTCTGCGTATGTATAGTGTTTAGTGTGTATATGCGAGTCTGTAAATGTAACAACCCCAAAATTTGGACCAATTTAAAAATTTTCCTAATTACGTGTTTATTACTTGTATATAATATGAAATAGGATTATATACGTTAATTACTTACTTATATATATATATATGGATGGAATATATGTATATATACGCGTATACGATTCGTACATATCGTATAAAACAACAATTGTACAAACTTGCGAACATTGTAAAACGATTATTAAATAATGCGAAGTTATTTAATTACTTTGATGACTACATTATATTATGTTTATAATATAACGAAAAATGTACGTTTTAATTAAAACGTCACCGAACTCTCCGAAAACTCGACCAACCGACAAAACTAAACTAAGTTATGATTTATAACTTAAAAACTAGTATTTTGGTAAAATACTACAATTTAATTATCGAGTATTATTTCGTATCTTTAAACATATATTTAATCGAGTACAAAATGATTTTTACGTTTAAACGACCGGGGAAACGAACACCGCACGGAGCGCAAACGCGGGGGAACGAAATTTGGTGAGGCCACACCCTTGTGACCCCACCATGGGCCGGTCAAGGTGAGGGGTGCCAAACCCTCACCCCTTTGAACAAATCCACACTCAAACACAATCACAACCCACACCCTCAATTATTCTCTCTCTCTCTCTCTCTATCGGTCACACTCTCTCTCTCTAAAACCGATTACAAAACACCCTAAAAACTACCATTAAAACACCTCGGAGGTCCATACCCGTTTGGAGAAAAGCGATCACGAGAACGAGGGCTACAATCGTATCTTTTCGGATTTTCGTTTCGACAACTTTGTAAGTTTTCCGGCGACCCGAAACTTTTCCGATTACTTTTATTTTGCTAGATTATTGTTTCCCTAACTTAGTAATGTCCAAATATGTAATCTAAACTCGTTTTTGAACACTTTTACGAAAATGTCGGTTTTGGTCATTTTAAAGAAAACGACACCTCGAACATTAAAAACGACATCCAACAATTTTTATGAACTCTACATAACATAATATAACTTATGTAAAAGATTCAACTTGAACGGAACTCGTTAAACTCGTTTTCGACACAAACTAAAAACTGGCCAGACGCTAGTGTCGCATGGCTCACGCCAGTTATGCGTCACTACGTCTGAGTGACGCATATGTCACGAACCGTCCATACGCGACACTTCTTAAGTGCCGCTAAAACACTATACCGTCACTTCAATAGTGACGCAGTCATAACGCCTTCGGCAGAAACAACACGACACTTACTTAGTGACGCTACCATATAACTTTCAGTAGTAACGAGCGTCAGTAGTAACGAGCGTCACTCCTTTAGTGACGCCACCATATAACCTTCAGCAGAAATAAGCGACACTTCATTAGTGTCGCTATCATCGGTAAAAACTTATAACTTTCAGTAGAAACGAATAACGTCCGGTTACTACTGATGACGTCACTGACCCTCATACCGTCACTTCATCAGTGACGCAAACATGTATATACCGACACTTGTCCAGTGTCGCCTTACAAACTGATTTACTCACCTATACTGTCACTTCGTTAGTGACGCACTGATTTACCACGACACTTTATACCGTCACTATCATAGTGACGCACTGATGAAAAACAATACTTACTAACGTCACTTACAAAGTGACGCACTATCCGAATACCGACACTACTTAAGTGTCGCATACATCTCGAAACTGATAACATAATACGACACTACATAAGTGTCGCATGATATCCAGAAGTGACGCATACAAGTGACGCTATAACAGGCTGATTGAAACTTACATTTTTATACAAGTATAGAATATACTTAAAACGTAAACGTACTTTACTCGGCGTTACTTATACATGAAAATACTATACTTTTGAAAGTATACAACGATACTTGAATACGTACAAGTCTATACTAAACTGAACGTGAGATTTCACTCACACCCGCGTACGAGATTTCACTCGGAAATACTTAGGAGATTACACTCCAACGAACTTACACTTGTACACTACACGGGATTACATCCGATACGAACTTACAAGTTCACTCACTAGTTACGTGCTGGATTACACGTTAACTGATACGAACATACATACGAATACTTACGAGGTTTCACTCGTACCCTTTGGGGACTAAGCCCATTGGAACGTACACAAACGATACATGTTGTAATACAAACAAACGATCATACGAGTATACTTTACAACTGTACCACTACTATGAATACATAATAATAATGGATGGAATTATTATTATACACCGATAACAAACGAACCGTACAACTTTTATACAAACTACGATTTACAAACGATTACAAACTTACAAACAAACTAATGGACATTAACTAGTTTGGGAACAACTAGCATGGATACTTTACAAGTATTCCATTTACTTACTAAACCTTATGCGTATTAGGACGCTAAGGGTTGCTAGTTCGGGAATACTACTTGCTTACTTACTGCATTGTCTGCCAGACTCAGGTGAGTCTCACAGCCCCTACTTTACTGTTTTATACTCAGGGGTGAGATGCATTACTGTTTTACATGAACACACAAAACTTACTTGCTGCCACGATTTACTTACTGTACGAGATTAACGATACGCCAATTGCATGAGTTTACGACTAATCCAATGAAATCCTCCTGAATCATAGTTGTTAGTTATGTGATAAGCGCGAGTTTTAGTATATGGATCCATATGGGACTGACAATCCCCGCCCGGGGTAGCAAGCACTACCACGAACCGTTCCTGTAGAAACGGGCGTTTCTTACTCGTTCCGTATGAATGTTTTGGATTACATTCATGAGGGGGTACCGATATTTACTGTACGTTAAGCTTCAACTATGGTGGCTCATGGCGATTGTATCAAACGGTTTGCAAGACTTGCAACCACCCACTTATTAAAACTTAAGTTAATGATGAGCATAACCTGTGATCATTAATTACTGGCTGGCTATGATTTACAAATACAACTTGTGTGTTCAAACTGTTTACTTACTTACAAACCTGTGAGATTCACCAACCTTTTGGTTGACCGTTTTAGTAATGCTTCTCAGGTACACAGCATCAGTAGGGATGCCCAGCAGGATAAGCTTACTTAGCTCGAGTCGCATGCATTTACAAGCTTGGAGATTTTCATACATTACTTTTGTACTAGTTGTTATGTATTAGAATCTCTAGGAATTTACTGAACTCGAGCTTGTATTTTGAACTACTTATGTATTAATGTAATAACTTTTCGAACGTCTCATTTAGAGTCGTTCACTGTACCCTTTGTGCTTGTGATTATTGATTAGTAACACCCAAAACATCGCTTCCGCAAACTGTTAAATTTGGGGGTGTTACAGATTGGTATCAGAGCCTAAGGTTATAGTGAACTAGGTTGCATTTAGTGGGCCTAGACTATGACCGTTAGGCAGTATTCCTCATTAGGTATAACTGGTTCAGGAATTACAGCATACAAGTTTAATTTAACATAGCCTGATCAACTATGTACAATTAAATGAAGATGATGTGAGTTCTGAAAGGGGTTATGTTGAACCGGAATGCATTAGCTGACTCTGACCTCGAGAGAACCGGGACTTTTACGTGATTGTGCTAGACACGAACTAGGCGGTTAAGTGATATATATATATATATACATAGGCCTCTTTCCCCGATACGATACTCTCTCTCGACCACTACGAAATTAATATTCCTTAAAAATATCATCAAACAAACGACAACTCGATTCTCGTCATTCTGTCCTTATTTAACTTTTATGAATTCACGACTACCGGCTTACGTCCGAAGACTTCCACACCGTTATAACTGACAACCATAGTTACTCGAACATCCTTCGATATGAAGATCGAGACCTTGTTTTCATTCGCTATTCCTATCTAATTCTACTTTTGTATCATTCTACAATGTACACTACTGTACCGTTAGGTGTAACCTAATAAAATCATTTTCAACCCAAGTCTCCAGCAGACTTCAAAATTTTACAAACAACTCTTACTATCAAATTTTATAACAAATATATTTTTATCGAACATGTTACAAAATTTCTTACAAAATGTTTTATAAAATTCTCAAAATTTTTGAAACTGTATAAACTTATTTATAACCCACAAACTTTGAACAAATTTCAACCTTTGACGAAGTTTTCTTTGAACTTACTAAATCATCACCGTCATAATTCTTATTCAAACCCTCACATGTTCTTTATTTATTGTTTCAAGGAACATGCCTCCTCGACGACAAATTACTCTTACTGAAGCCGAAGTAGCGGGTATAATTGCCCGTAGTGTGGCTCAAGCTCTAGCTACCCGAACTTCAGCCCCTGGTAGCGAAGATACCGCTAATACTGGACCACAACCCAAAACCTGCACCTACAAATACTTCCAAAACTGCAAACCCTTAGGCTTTGCAGGTACTGAAGGAGCGATCGGTCTGATTCGCTGGACCGAGAAAATAGAATCCGTGTTCCTCATCTGCAACTGCAAGGAAGAGGATAAAGTTAAGTTCGCCACCAGTACCTTTTCTGACATCGCCCTTACTTGGTGGAACACATATGCACAGACGGTGAGCGTTGCTGAGGCTTACAAAATACAGTGGGATGAACTGAAGCTTATGCTGAGGGGCGAGTACTGCCCAAGAGATGAGCTGAAACAGCTAGAAATGGAATTCTGGAATCACAAGATGCAGGGTGATGATATCACCGGATACACCAACCGCTTTCACCAGCTGGCACTTTTGTGCCCAACCATGGTTGATCCAGAGTACAAAAGGATCGAAAAGTACGTTGATGGACTCCCTGAACGACTTCAAGATCTAGTGACTTCATCCAAACCGGGAACTATTCAGAGCGCCATTCGTATGGCTCATGAGTTAACGGCTAATTCTGTCCGCCGTGGCTCGACCTCAACCCCGTCTGCGAATAACAAACGTAAATGGGAAGTAAGTCCCCACTCATCCAACCCGACTTCTGACAAAAAGCTTGCAATTGTCAACGTCAATGACTCAAAGGCTTACAAGGGGAGCAAGCCTTACTGCTCCAAATGTAGCCGCCATCATAACGGCTCCTGTCCCTGCACTAAGTGCAAGAAATTCGGGCACCTGGCCCAAGACTGCCGAACCAACCCCACTGGTACTGATACTCCCGCACCCAAAACCTGCTATGAGTGCAACGGTACCGGGCACTTCAGGAAGGATTGCCCTAAACTGAAACTCCGAACCAACAATACGAGGAGTAGAGCTTATGTAATTAACGCTAGGGAGGATGACCCAAATCCGAGACTCTGTGATTTACTCAACCCGGGTACGCTCATTCTTTGATTTTCCGAATCTGTTTTCTCATAAATCTCTCGCTTAATGATTTATGTATAACTATATTTTATTCTGTGTGTTTTCTTTGATCCTAAGTACACAATAGGATTAGGAAACAACCGACTACTTAAATCCCGACAACACAATTTGCCTTACATTTTAGATACAGTAACCAAACTCCCTTCCCAATTATCTCACACTGGTTGAGACCGGGAACTCGTATACTATTCGTTACTTTAAACAGATAAATTAATATAACTTCACTTACTTGAGGCAAATTCTTAAATAGAACACTTATTTCGTAGGAAATGACAACTCACTCCGTCAACAACCTTACACTGCAAAATGAACTGCTCAGTGAGGAACCAGCAATGTTCCCTTACTTACTCGAACTCGAGTGTGATACAGAACACTCCGCTGAATCAGCAGCAGCACCTGCCTCTCCTGCTGCTCTAACTGCTGCAAAAGCACAAATTGATGTAACCTTGACTGCCGAATCAGACAGCCACCTTAACCAAACTATTGAATCGCTGCAAAAACAACTTACTGAAGCATAGGAAGACATTGATGACCTACGACGAATTGCTTTCCAAAATGACATACGTATGCGTGAGTACGAGCTACGTTTGATAGCTTTGGAAAACCCTACTCCACCACCAACTTCACAAGGTACTCCTACTGAAGAGGATACCGACACTGACTGTACGCCACCTCCAGCTAAAAGGGTGAAAGTTTACTTAGGAAATAAGCCTTACTGCTCCCGATGCACTCGGCATCATGACAAACCGTGTACCACACCCACCAGTCGATGCAAGTCCGACCCTAAAACTACGAACCCTCCTAAGGCGAAACTCTGCTTCAACTGTGGGAGTGCTGGCCATCTCAAGACCAAATGCCCACTACCTCCAGACAACAAAAATTAGGGTACGTTACCACCTAACAATTACTTTATTTCAAACACTGTAGGATCTACCCTACTACTGTAGGCTACTAGTGCGCATTGTAGCTACCTGATAAATAACTAGCTACCAATTACTACTTCGAACAAATTTCGGGACGAAATTTAATTAACAAGGGGAGAATGTAACAACCTCAAAATTTGGACCAATTTAAAAATTTTCCTAATTACGTGTTTATTACTTGTATATAATATGAAATAGGATTATATACGTTAATTACTTACTTATATATATATATATGGATGGAATATATGTATATATACGCGTATACGATTCGTACATATCGTATAAAACAACAATTGTACAAACTTGCGAACATTGTAAAACGATTACTAAATAATGCGAAGTTATTTTATTACTTTGATGACTACATTATATTATGTTTATAATATAACGAAAAACGTACGTTTTAATTAAAACGTCACCGAACTCTCCGAAAACTCGACCAACCGACAAAACTAAACTAAGTTATGATTTATAACTTAAAAACTAGTATTTTGGTAAAATACTACAATTTAATTATCGAGTATTATTTCGTATCTTTAAACATATATTTAATCGAGTACAAAATGATTTTTACGTTTAAACGACCGGGGAAACGAACACCGCACGGAGCGCAAACGCGGGGGAACGAAATTTGGTGAGGCCACACCCTTGTGACCCCACCATGGGCCGGTCAAGGTGAGGGGTGCCAAACCCTCACCCCTTTGAACAAATCCACACTCAAACACAATCACAACCCACACCCTCAATTATTCTCTCTCTCTCTCTCTCTATCGGTCACACTCTCTCTCTCTAAAACCGATTACAAAACACCCTAAAAACTACCATTAAAACACCTCGGAGGTCCATACCCGTTTGGAGAAAAGCGATCACGAGAACGAGGGCTACAATCGTATCTTTTCGGATTTTCGTTTCGACAACTTTGTAAGTTTTCCGGCGACCCGAAACTTTTCCGATTACTTTTATTTTGCTAGATTATTGTTTCCCTAACTTAGTAATGTCCAAATATGTAATCTAAACTCGTTTTTGAACACTTTTACGAAAATGTCGGTTTTGGTCATTTTAAAGAAAACGACACCTCGAACATTAAAAACGACATCCAACAATTTTTATGAACTCTACATAACATAATATAACTTATGTAAAAGATTCAACTTGAACGGAACTCGTTAAACTCGTTTTCGACACAAACTAAAAACTGGCCAGACGCTAGTGTCGCATGGCTCACGCCAGTTATGCGTCACTACGTCTGAGTGACGCATATGTCACGAACCGTCCATACGCGACACTTCTTAAGTGCCGCTAAAACACTATACCGTCACTTCAATAGTGACGCAGTCATAACGCCTTCGGCAGAAACAACACGACACTTACTTAGTGACGCTACCATATAACTTTCAGTAGTAACGAGCGTCAGTAGTAACGAGCGTCACTCCTTTAGTGACGCCACCATATAACCTTCAGCAGAAATAAGCGACACTTCATTAGTGTCGCTATCATCGGTAAAAACTTATAACTTTCAGTAGAAACGAATAACGTCCGGTTACTACTGATGACGTCACTGACCCTCATACCGTCACTTCATCAGTGACGCAAACATGTATATACCGACACTTGTCCAGTGTCGCCTTACAAACTGATTTACTCACCTATACTGTCACTTCGTTAGTGACGCACTGATTTACCACGACACTTTATACCGTCACTATCATAGTGACGCACTGATGAAAAACAATACTTACTAACGTCACTTACAAAGTGACGCACTATCCGAATACCGACACTACTTAAGTGTCGCATACATCTCGAAACTGATAACATAATACGACACTACATAAGTGTCGCATGATATCCAGAAGTGACGCATACAAGTGACGCTATAACAGGCTGATTGAAACTTACATTTTTATACAAGTATAGAATATACTTAAAACGTAAACGTACTTTACTCGGCGTTACTTATACATGAAAATACTATACTTTTGAAAGTATACAACGATACTTGAATACGTACAAGTCTATACTAAACTGAACGTGAGATTTCACTCACACCCGCGTACGAGATTTCACTCGGAAATACTTAGGAGATTACACTCCAACGAACTTACACTTGTACACTACACGGGATTACATCTGATACGAACTTACAAGTTCACTCACTAGTTACGTGTTGGATTACACGTTAACTGATACGAACATACATACGAATACTTACGAGGTTTCACTCGTACCCTTTGGGGACTAAGCCCATTGGAACGTACACAAACGATACATGTTGTAATACAAACAAACGATCATACGAGTATACTTTACAACTGTACCACTACTATGAATACATAATAATAATGGATGGAATTATTATTATACACCGATAACAAACGAACCGTACAACTTTTATACAAACTACGATTTACAAACGATTACAAACTTACAAACAAACTAATGGACATTAACTAGTTTGGGAACAACTAGCATGGATACTTTACAAGTATTCCATTTACTTACTAAACCTTATGCGTATTAGGACGCTAAGGGTTGCTAGTTCGGGAATACTACTTGCTTACTTACTGCATTGTCTGCCAGACTCAGGTGAGTCTCACAGCCCCTACTTTACTGTTTTATACTCAGGGGTGAGATGCATTACTGTTTTACATGAACACACAAAACTTACTTGCTGCCACGATTTACTTACTGTACGAGATTAACGATACGCCAATTGCATGAGTTTACGACTAATCCAATGAAATCCTCCTGAATCATAGTTGTTAGTTATGTGATAAGCGCGAGTTTTAGTATATGGATCCATATGGGACTGACAATCCCCGCCCGGGGTAGCAAGCACTACCACGAACCGTTCCTGTAGAAACGGGCGTTTCTTACTCGTTCCGTATGAATGTTTTGGATTACATTCATGAGGGGGTACCGATATTTACTGTACGTTAAGCTTCAACTATGGTGGCTCATGGCGATTGTATCAAACGGTTTGCAAGACTTGCAACCACCCACTTATTAAAACTTAAGTTAATGATGAGCATAACCTGTGATCATTAATTACTGGCTGGCTATGATTTACAAATACAACTTGTGTGTTCAAACTGTTTACTTACTTACAAACCTGTGAGATTCACCAACCTTTTGGTTGACCGTTTTAGTAATGCTTCTCAGGTACACAGCATCAGTAGGGATGCCCAGCAGGATAAGCTTACTTAGCTCGAGTCGCATGCATTTACAAGCTTGGAGATTTTCATACATTACTTTTGTACTAGTTGTTATGTATTAGAATCTCTAGGAATTTACTGAACTCGAGCTTGTATTTTGAACTACTTATGTATTAATGTAATAACTTTTCGAACGTCTCATTTAGAGTCGTTCACTGTACCCTTTGTGCTTATGATTATTGATTAGTAACACCCAAAACATCGCTTCCGCAAACTGTTAAATTTGGTGGTGTTACAGTAAACGAATAGTGAAATATAAAATATACACAAATTAGTGTTTAGCCGACACTTGGTCAGTGTCGCTATTAGCGGCACTTGGCCAGTGTCGCATTAGGGTTTGGACAGCCTATAAATAGGCGTGTTATATTCAGTTTTAGGGTTAGACATTTGTGAGAAAGGGTGGAGCCATTTTCTGAGAGAGGAGAGGAGAGAAAAACGAGTTTGCGTTTGTATCTTGTAACGTTTATACTTCAAGTGTGAATATATATGAAAACGTTATAGAAATCGTGTGTTCGTGAATTATTATTCAATTGTTTGGATTCCGCACTTGCAATTGATCATACGATCCGATCAGATCCTACGCGTAAGTAACTTTCAAGGTTGTAATGTAAAGGCTAGGGTTTAAGGGTATGGAATGGGATATTTACAAGTGGTTAATATGTAAACAAAATCTGAACAGTTAGAACAAATAAAACTCCTAGTTGCTAGTTACTCTTCTGAAGACTTAACAACTGTGAAATTTCCAATTTTCACCAACTCCAACTTTTACTTCTTAAACTTCCAAACCTCTCATTGCATATTCGAACTTAATTTATTACAAGTGTACGCCATTAATAGTACACAAACTGAATGTTTAACTGGATTCCGTTATGTAGCCCAAGTTTTTTTTTTTTTTTTTTCATAACGGCCGGTTAACATTTTATAGGATAAACCATTAACACTTATATCAACCATCTTGCCACTACCTCTAATAACCATCACAATTAACAATAACTAGCAACTTAAAAATTAACTGTTCAACTTTTTGTTTATGGCCAAAAGAAAGCTAAAAGGGAAAACGTATAATTTTTTTTAAGTGGTTATATACGAAGAAATAAGGTTAAGGCGCAACACGGTTAACTAGGGGTATCTAGCACTAAAGATGAGTGCTACAAAGGGTTAACAGGAAACTTAACTAACCAATATGATTAGCTAATAAAAACTAAAGAAAAGGCTAAAATCAAAATGGTTAAATCCTAAATGCCTCTTTATCATACGAATACACCTACCACACGAATGTGGTCCCACTGCGATCTTGAAATGTATCAACTAAAGCAAGTTCTAGAACAAATTACAACACCGGCACACTCATAGCAAACGAAAAATAAGCACTAAAAATAAGTACTTCTAATAAGGCGCAATAATCTCACATATTTAGTGAAGCTATAAGTGTACTAGTCATGTAATTCACCCAATGAGGTTGCTCAATTTCAACATCTCTTAAAAATTTTAAACCAAGAGGAAGATTTAGTTACTTATTTCTAATAAATATATCCTATATTATAAAGTAACTAATCTCATGAGGACAAAAAAATCAATCAAAAATTTTAAAATAGATTATCACTTCTTAGCCCGTTATTGAAATTCGTAAAGATCAATTGATAAAATCAAGATCGATAACAGATTCGATAAGAAGCTAGAAAGATGATAATCCATCCCAAAAAAATTTCGAAAAATTAATTGAACAAATTTCAAGTGAAATATACCCCCCCCCCCCCCAACACTTAGAGTAGTGCAATGCCCTCAATGCACTATAATACAGTGAAAAACAGTGTGGAAACAAAACAAAAAGAAAATAATAGAATAATCAAAAAGGGAGCGAGAACTTCCCCGGGGTGTATGCAGAAAATGATGGAATGCCAATGAGGAAATGGCATGTAAATGATTTGTCGCTGAACTTACTGCCAGCATATGCACGTGACCAATTCCATAATTCCAACGCCATGCACTAGCAACTAAAAAGAAAAATAACATAATAATAATAATAATAATAATAATACGAAAGTAAAGTAGTGTCGTACAAAATGTACCAGTAGACACTGCTTAACCCGATGTTCATCAAAATAAACTACAAGTCTAAAAACAGCAAACAAATAAAAATGTCTAAAGCATAACATAAATAAATAAAAGACCGAAAATAAAACAGGGCCCACACGCCCTAGTGGTCATCATCACCATGGTCATCATCCTGCTGCTGCTGGTAATGCTGCCAAAACTCTGTGTCGTAAACAATAGCTGGATCATAGCGAGGAGGAGGACGGGTATACCCACCGAATCCATACTGTGGAGGTGGATAATAAACAGGAATATCCTCCTGTCTCATCTGTGCACGCATATGAGTAAGCGTGGCATGCCTCTGAAATCCAGCATCATAACCCAAAACTGCCATCTGATACTCGAGACCCCGAATCTGATGCTGCATACCATATATATCAGTCTGTAAAGTATGCAGTGTAGGTGGAGGTACTCGCGGTGCTCGTAGTGGTGATGGTGATCGTGGCACTACATCCTCCTCAGCAACATCAACATCAGCTATAAACTCCTGCCCCGCAGCATTCCTAACAATCACATTCATCCTACCTAGCAAATACTTATCGATATAACCCATCCTGTCCTCTCTCTGAAGTCCCGTCAAACTAACACCCAAGTACTTGGCAATCTTTGTAACATATTGCCCTCCGCAAATCGGGCTCCTATCCTTTTCACCTGCACCTGAACTCAAAAACTGGGCCACTAAGAATGGTACATTCATGTACCCTCCTGGTGTAGTCATAGTAGATAAAATCCATAAATCAGTCAAACTAATCTTCTCGGCCCCAGACTTCCGTGTAACAACAGCAAGAGCAAACATCATATGTATCACCCTATGAACAGGATCCACAAGCTGTCTCTCCACATGATGACCTGCCCACCAATCATCAATACCTAATCTACTCCAAGCAGCATCATAATCAAAATCAGTAGGAGCCACCGTGGATCCACGACTCAAGTACTCCTCAAACTCCTCATCAATACCTTCTTCATAGAAAACCTGACCACTATCATACAACCCCAAAGCAATATCAAACTCAATCAAACTCATACTCCAAGACTCACCTCCTAACCTAAAGGTGATCGTACCATCATCTGTCACAGTGTCATAATCCTCATGAAACTCGTATGTAGCGAAAAACTCACAGCACAGTACCCTATAATAAAACTCTCGGATGTTGAAAAGCTTAAGCCACACAGTATCAATTATGTACTCCTCATTACGAGTATATGCCTGTGAAATAATCTCTCTAACTCTGTCAGCAATACCAAACTGCTCCAAAACTGACCAATCAATCGTACGACCCGGCTCAATGCTTTTATCCCTCAAACTCGTTAAGTTAGAAAACCACTTATTCTTTATCGACCAAGGAACATCCGGAACATTAAACTGAATCCACTCGTGGTCATCTGCTGGGGCCATATGATAATCAATATTAGCATGCTCATCACATGCCTGTCCCCGACTAGAAGAACCTCTACGTAGCTGCAAAATAGAACATAAAAGAGATGGCAACAAAACAAGACATGTAATGTTAGCCAAAAACATTTATCTCATACAAAGAACCCCAGCTAAAAACACTTCAAAAAACAAAGCACTTGATAAATATCAATATTCATGCATAACAATTATTCCAAACTAACTTATTCAAGAAAGTGCACATATGGAATAGATAATCACTTCTCACATATCCATCATATGGAACACCTCATTACATTTAAAGTTAAAATTACCATGGTACTATTACACTTAACGCAAAAAAACCAATCTTGAAAAATACTTCTATAAGTGTAGTTCCAAAGAAACTTGACATACTAGCAACATCGCACTTTCAACAATTTCTTCCTCAATCACTTCACAAATCCGATCAAACGTAATAAAAACAGAAAACAATTAACTTAAAATCGCATGACAATTACAAATTCAAAAGTTTACAAATAAGCTCAAAATTACATATTATGTTCTCACCAAACTAACGAAGCATCAATATATCATAAACATAATTAAAATCAGTGGCTAATCATCAAATTATAGCAATAGTGAACCAAGCTACCAATTATATCCATCAATAATCAAGAACCCAAAAAATCCCAAATTTCATATGAAACCTAATATAAACAATGCTCAAATCACTTATATAAACACAAATTAAGAGTAGCAAGGTGTTATATACGTTCAAGGCAAGCAAATAATCAACGATCAAGCATCATAATCCTACTCATTTGATGGAGCCCGAATCTAGGGTTTTGGGAACCCCATTTTCGGATTCAACCAAGAAAACGCAAAAACTAAGAATGAAATTAGAAGCATAAAAGTTTAGGACCACGAAATCATACCCTCCTTGACATGCTTTTGCCGAAATCAGAGAATTAGGGGCTAGGGTTTCGCTTATTTGAGAGAGTTTTGAGAAAGGAAGAAGGTTAAATGAGAGAAAAAGAGGGCTGCTCGATTTTAAGCTGTACAGAACCAGGTCGCGGCGCAACGGTAGAAGATCGCGGCGCAATTAAAACATAAATCGCGGCGCGATGTATTACAATAGCGGCGCAATTGAAACTTTTTTTTTTTTTTTATATAAAATTAAACAAAAGAAAAATATATAATATAAAATTAATAGTAGTATAAAGCTTATTTATAAAATAATACAAAAATGATAATAATATAAAAAGTAAATAAAATTTACAAAGCTTATTTATTTACGAGTCTTAAGCTTGACTCAACCCCTAATTTCAACGTTGTGTGGGGTGAAAGTTGAGGTCAACTTCATCCTCAACATCTAACGGTCCATCCACATAGTGCTTAATCCTGTGACCGTTCACTTTGAACAAAACTCCATCCAAATTCTCTAACTCAACCGTACCGTAGGGAAAAACTTGTTTCACAATATAAGGTCCAGACCACCTAGATTTCAACTTTCCAGGAAAAATTTTAAACCGAGAGTTAAATAGAAGGACCCGATCCCCCACTTTAAACTCTTTGTTACCCCTAAGTCTTTGGTCATGCCATTTCTTAGTCTTTTCCTTATAAATGAGTGAATTCTCATAAGCATCATGCCTAAGCTCATCTAACTCATTTAACTGCATCAATCTAAGGCGACCCGCTTCTTTGATATCAAGATTACATGTCTTAAGAGCCCAATAGGCTTTGTGCTCAATCTCCACCGGGAGACGACATGCTTTCCCATAAACAAGTCGGAAAGGTGTAGTCCCTAAAGGTGTCTTATAGGCCGTTCGGAATGTCCAAAGAGCATCATCGAGTTTGGTGGACCACTCCTTCGGATTTGAACCTACGGTCTTTTCTAAGATTCTTTTTAAACCACGGTTTGTATTCTCAACTTGGCCACTTGTTTGGGGGTGGTAAGGTGTAGAAATTCTATGAGTTACCCCATATCGTTTCAATGCCTTTTCAAGTTGAGCATTACAAAAGTGAGTACCCCGATCGCTTATGAGAGCTTTTGGAGTACCAAAACGGGCAAAAAGACGTTTCAAGAAGTTAAGAACTACTCGTGCATCGTTAGTAGGGAGAGCTTGTGCTTCCGCCCATTTAGAGACATAATCGACCGCAACGAGTATATAGAGGTTCTTATGAGAATTAGGAAACGGACCCATGAAATCTATCCCCCATATATCGAAAACCTCACAAACTTGGATGACATTTTGGGGCATTTCATCCCGTGATGAAATTTTTCCGGCCCTCTGACAAGAATCGCACGATTTTACGAGAGTGTGGGCATCCTTGAAGATTGAAGGCCAATAAAAACCAGCCTCAAAGACCTTTTTACCCGTGAGTTGTGGTCCGTAATGACCTCCGGTGGGACCTAAATGACAATGAAGCAAAATCTTCCTAGCTTCATTTCCAAACACACATCTACGAATCACACTATCCGGACAACTTCTGAAGAGATGTGGGTCTTCCCAAAAATAGTATTTAATGTCACTAAAAAATTTCTTCTTTTGTTGATGTGACATACCCTTTTGGATGACACCACCGGCTAAGTAGTTCGCGATATCCGCAAACCAAGGAACTTCATTACTCTCGACTTTCATGAGAGACTCATCAGGAAAGTCGTCATCAATAGCAGATTCGTTGAGAACCTCCAACTCGGGATTCTCAAGTCGAGAGAGATGATCGGCAGCAAGATTTTCCGCTCCTTTCTTGTCCCGAATCTCAATGTCGAACTCTTGTAAGAGCAAGATCCAACGAATGAGACGGGGCTTGGCATCTTGTTTAGAGAACAAGTACCGAAGGGCGGAATGATCGGTATAGACAACCGTTTTGGCTAGTACAAGATATGAACGAAACTTATCAAAAGCAAAGACAATAGCTAGGAGTTCTTTTTCAGTGGTCGTGTAATTCAATTGGGCTCCTTGTAAAGTCTTACTTGCATAATAAATGGGCTGAAATCGCTTTTCTATTCGTTGCCCTAAAACGGCTCCTATGGCAAAGTCACTCGCGTCACACATGAGCTCAAAAGGAAGGGTCCAATTGGGAGCTATCATGATAGGCGCGTTAGTCAATTTCTCTTTAAGTAGATTGAAGGCCTTTAGACATGCATCAGTGAAGACGAATGGTGCATCCTTCTCAAGGAGTTTATTCATCTGCGTGGCGATTTTTGAGAAGTCTTTGATGAAACGCCGGTAGAAACCAGCATGGCCTAGAAAACTCCTAACTCCTTTGACATTGGTGGGAGGTGGAAGATTGGCAATAACATCCACTTTGGCTCGGTCTACCTCAATACCCACACTCGATATCTTATGCCCGAGAACAATACCTTCTCGAACCATGAAATGGCATTTTTCCCAGTTGAGCACAAGATTGGCTTTCTCACATCTAACAAGCATTTTTTCGAGATTAAGAAGACATGCATCAAAGGTGTTACCGAAAACGGAGAAGTCATCCATAAACACCTCCATACATTCTTCTATCATATCATGAAAGATCGCCATCATGCACCTTTGGAAGGTAGCAGGGGCGTTGCAAAGACCAAATGGCATGCGTTTATATGAGAAAGTACCATAGGGACACGTGAAGGTGGTTTTCTCTTGGTCTTCGGGCGCAATTGGGATTTGAAAGTAGCCCGAGAAACCATCAAGAAAACAATAGAAACTATTTCCCGACAACCTTTCCAACATTTGGTCGATGAAAGGTAGGGGAAAGTGGTCCTTCCTAGTGGCATCGTTTAACTTCCTATAGTCTATGCAAACCCTCCATCCCGTGACAGTCCTCGTGGGAATAAGCTCGTTATTTTCATTGGTGATCACAGTGATACCCCCCTTTTTAGGTACCACTTGAACGGGGCTTACCCATGGACTATCAGAAATGGGGTAAATCAAACCCGCATCAAGCAATTTAATCACTTCTTTCTTAACGACATCTTTCATGTTAGGATTTAATCTCCTTTGTCGTTGCACCACAGGTTTAAAATTATCTTCCATTAAAATTTTGTGAGTGCAATACGAAGGACTTATACCCTTAATGTCGTTAATTTTCCATGCTATAGCCGGTTTATGGGCTTTTAGCACAGAAATGAGTTGAGATTTTTCACTTACAGTGAGAGATGAGGAGATTATGACAGGCAATTGAGACTCGCCTTGTAGGTAAGCATATTCCAGATGGCTTGGAAGTGGCTTAAGCTCCAAAACGGGTGGTTTCTCAATTGAAGACTTGTAGCGATATCGATCCTCTTTCTTCAACTCTTCATACTCTTCGGCTGTTGGTTCATAGCCTTCCGCCATGAGGGTAGTTAGCTCCCCCACACTATCTTCTAACAGCTCGTCATCCTGCTCTCCAAGTGGACAAATACCTGTACCCTGCAATTCTGGAAATTCCTGCAACAACTCCAAATGTGTGTCTACCGTTTGTATATAATAACATGTATCATCAGTAGAATTGGAATATTACATGGAACGATCAACATAAAAAGTAACACTCTCATCTTCTATGCTTAAGGTTAGTTTTCTATTAAAAACATCTATTATAGCCCTAGCCGTATTCAAGAATGGTCGGCCCAAGATGAGAGGTACCTGATTGTCCTCTTCCATATCCAAAATCACAAAATCAGCAGGAAAAACTAAAGTACCAACTTTAACTAGCATATTTTCCATAATACCCTTAGGATATTTAATTGACCTATCTGCTAGTTGTATACTCATTCGTGTTGGCTTTAAATCTCCTAGGTCTAGTTTAACAAACAAAGAATATGGCATTAAATTAATACTAGCACCTAAATCCGCTAATACACGCATTGAACTAAGACTACCAAGATAACAAGGAATAGTAAAACTTCCAGGATCTGACAACTTTTCGGGTAGCTTGTTCAATAAAACCGCCGAGCATGTAGCATTCATGGTCACCGCTGAAAGCTCTTCCATCTTCCGCATGTTGGTGAGTAGGTCTTTCAGAAACTTCGCATACTTTGGCATACCTGAAATCACATCAATAAATGGAAGATTAACATTAATTTGTTTGAACATATCCAAAAATTTGGACTGTTCAGCCGCAAGCTTCTCCTTCTTCAGCTGGTTCGGGTAAGGAATGGGTGGTTGGTACGGCTTCACTACTGGTTTGACCAGAACTTTACTTTGTGGCCCTTTGGTGTTCCCTTGGTCTTCATCAACCACCGGTGTCGTTTCCTTATCTTTCTCCTTCTCCTTCTCCTTCTCCTTAGCAGGCACGTGTGACAATGGAACAGAATCATCGGAGATGTTAGGCATAACTGGTGGCTCGAGCACCGTTCCACTCCTGAGGGTGATCGCCTTTGCTTGCTCATTCCGAGGGTTAACTTTTGTATCACTAGGCAGGGTACCAGGTTGCCTCTCAGCTAACATCCTTGAGATGTTACTAACCTCCTGCTCCAAAGTCTGAATAGACGCCTGTTGGTTTCTCAATGACTGAGAAGTTGCTTCATTTGTTTGACTTTGAGTTGCGACAAACTTGTTGACAAGATCTTCTAAGCTCGGCTTCTTCACTTCTTGATGTGGTTGTGGTTGCTGTTGTTGGTAATAACCGGAACCTGACTGTTGATAAGGCGTGCTATAGTTCCTGTTGAAGTTATTCCTTTGAAATTTATTCGGTCTCTGATTCAAGAACGAAACATTCTCTAACTGTTCCATCGGTTTATCCGCGTCACAATCTTTGGTCAGATGCATACCCCCACACGTCTCACAACCAACTTTAATCGCGTGAATATCCTTAGTCATCTTCTCCATTTGCCTACCAAATGTTGCCATTTGAACAGTTAAGGCAGCAATACCATCACTGGCTTCAGCACTAGCTACTTTGGATCTAGACTTTTCTTTCTTTTGATGCCACTCATGAGTGTGAGCAGCCAACTCAGCAATGACAGTACGAGCTTGGGTAGCTGTCTTCTTCATTATAGAACCCCCTGCTGCAGTATCTATAGCCTTTCTGGTATCCACATCGGCTCCCTTGTAGAATATCTGCACCTTTTGGAAGGTGTTCAAACCATGTTGCAGGCAACTTCGAAGCATCTTCCCAAACCTAGTCCAAGCTTCATACAAAGACTCGGAAGGTTTCTGTTCGAATTGGGAAATATCTCCCTGTAGCTCAGCTGCTTTTGAAGCAGGGAAAAATCTCTGAAGAAACCTGTCAACCATGCCTTCCCAGGTTGTGATCTCTCCTTCTGGCAAAGAATCCAGCCAGTCTTTAGCCTCTCCCGTGAGAGTCCAAGGAAAAACTCTGAGGTAAATCACCTCATTCTCAACAGCTCGCAATTTGAATAGAGTGCAAATCCCCAAAAATTTCCTCATATGTTCATTTGGATCTTCTTTTTCAGCTCCACTAAACTGGCATTGGTTACTGATCATATGCAGAAATTGCCCCTTGATCTCAAAGTCATCCGCAATCGCAGGCTGATTAATAGCTGAACCCTGACCACCCCGAGTGGCCTTCATCCGAGTTTCCATGGTCTGAGTTTCTGGATCAGCCATTTCAGATTTTGGTGTTTCTTCCTGTTTGGTGTTTGGTTCTAACTGAAAATTGGTAGGTGTGATGTTTATCCGCGCTAGCCTCCTAAACTCTCTTTCTGGGTCAAAGAATGGCTCAAAAAGTAGTGATTTGGAGGAACGAGTCATACACTATCTGTGATCTGTCAAAACAAAACCAACAAGCAGATTAAAAGCACCGACACTCTAAAATAAAACAATAAAATAACAATAAAAATAAAAGCGACTAAATTACTAGAATAAAATTAAAACTTAAAATAACGCAACTGTTCCCCGGCAGCGGCGCCAAAAACTTGATGTGCTAAAATCAGGTTATAAAATTAAAATATAAAATACCGAAGATCTAGACTAAAACACAACTAGGCAAGTGTACCTAATCGCAAAATAGTATAGCAAAGGTAAACTCCGGTTAAGTTCGTCTCCACAGGGAACAATATAATCGTACTTTAAGTAATTAAATTTATCTAATAATTAAACTAACAGAAGCAAGTAAATATTGGGAATTTTCGTGTCTTTTAATGACAGACAGTCAAAAGAGTTTATGAAAATAGTAATTAACTAAGAAAAACAAGTAAAAGATAGTTGTACTCAAATAGAGAAAAGATACTTGTTTAGACCTTTTGACATCTAGTTTATTGGATATTTTAGATTAAGAACTAGATCAGATTTAGTCCACCTAGAAAACACAATCCGGATTACAAGTTGTCACTTAACAATCACCTAGTCAAGATTATACAATCCAAGTGTCCTTGAAATTTAAAACCTCTTAACTATGAATAATGTAATCAATGAAATCTCAAATTAACTTATAGTCTTACTTTCATAAAAACTATTAACCATACAAGATATCTCTAAATTATGGTTCACCAATAATATAAATCAATCAACAAATTCAAGTCTTCTAATCACGTCTAATCAGAATTCACAATTAATCACTCAATTGATAAAGTAACAATATTACGCAAAAGTTATCACTAATTGCAAAGCAATAAAGTCACTACTTAAATTAATCAACCAATCAATAATATCAATCGTTCTTTCGTTACCGAGAAATCAAAGTATATAAATCCAATCACGAAAATATATCCAAACTAGATGCAATATTGGTCTAAACAAGTACTAGAAACTTAGCCCATAATCATGGAATTAGCAAAACAATGAATCAAAGACATAGAAATGTTCATAATCGAGTGCATAACAAACAATACCAATGCGAATGACGAATGGAATCAATCTTGCAACTTCGAATGGATGGAAACGAGTGAATCCGAGTCTAGGTATCCCTAAAACTCTCCTTCTGGTCTCTGGAAACGGCTGATCATGAGTTAGGGTTTAGAAATGAGCCAAAAAGTCGATTTTATACTCCTTTGGCCGACACGAAGTCGCGGCGCGACCTTTAATGGTCGCGGCGCAACTGGATAATTAATTGCGATGCAATATACTATAGTTGCGGCGCAAATGGATGGTTGGTTGCGGCGCAATGCTTGCTGGTTGCGGCGCAATGCTTTTAACTCCAATATTCCTTCTTTTAATCTCTACTCAACAAAATGAACCTGAAAACATATTTTTAAACAATTAAGTATCAAAAGTTCATAAAATAAACTATAATTACAATAAAATGGATTGATATGGTTAGTAAAAATATGTATAAAATAAGCCATATCAGCTAGATTAGAGATCAACAATCCAAGTCGTGATGATTATGCTAATCGTGTTGAACGAATAATCAGACATGAGGTTGGTACAAATAAATTTGAGATGATAAAGCCAAGAAAGGGAAAGACTGTGAAACTACAGGAGAAAAGTCAAAGGATTGGAAGGAGAAGAAGGAAAAAGACATATTCAGCTGTTAAATGTGTACAGCAAATTCCATTGAAGACAATGCCACTGGATATTTTGGGAAATATGAAAAGTTGGCACGTGGATTCAAGAACTGGAGAAGCTGTGATGGTTGAAGCTGATGATGAGGTTGAAGGTGGTGAGAGAGAAATTTTTAGAGTTTATGATCATCGACACCTGATGAATATGTCGAGAAAGGATCTGTTAAAGTTAAATGAAAACAGAATTTTGACGACTATTGAATGGGCTGATTTAGCGAGAGATTATCAGTTGATGGTTAAAACTTGTATCAAGATGAAGATTTTTGCAGGTAGTAAGATTTACAAATAAAGACCAAAGACAAAGCGTAAAGATAAAGACGCTAGAGCTATTGTCAAGGGGGAGTCTGTTGAGACATAGTTTGTGATAACAGATCTAGCTTGATATAGGACTGGTGTAATTATTATTATGTTTGTACATTGGTTTAGATTTGTAAATAAATATTTGTTTTGTTAGTAATATTCGTTAAATATATAATTGTGCTAAGTTAGATGAATGTTAAATACGAAATAAATATATATACGTTTTATGCATAGCGAGTCGAGATCTCAAGTCGCAGCGAGCTGAGCTGCGAGATGAGATTTGAACTCGCATAGGCTGAAGTAGTCTGGCGAGCCGAGTCCTGATTTGGGCTTGGGCTGCGAGTTGGGCTGGACTCGCAGGCCCATGCGAGCCGAGACGAACCAGAATATATAAACGATTTTAATCAGATAATCATTAACACCTTTTGCATTCTTATTCATTCCTGCGAACTCAACAACCCAGAGAAAAACAAACCTAACGGCTAGGCATTGACGTTTTATCGTTTAAAGTTAAGCTTTAATATACGCAATTATGAACTTACTCGTTATTAGTAAGATAACACCGTATTGAGGGATTCCGCACCTTAATACTACAGATAACGAAGTTATCGATCCTAGAACTAGGGACTTACAATTCCTTCGCCCGTGAGCAAATGTGTTCGATAATAAGGGCCACTGACTCCGTCACAGGAGAGTGTGGAGAGTTGAGCATTGTCTGTCTGATCAGAATCATGACACCGTGATTCCTCGTGACATATTAGTTGATAACCGACTAATAGGGAATCTATTGGTTATACCTTAAGTTCTTAAATCCAACAAACATTCCCAATTTAGTTAAATGTTTCCCCTAAAACTCATCATCCCATATTATGAGCTAACGAAATCACAACAAATACTACTTTCCATTATCTGATTTGTCATTATATTTTATTCGCTTATCTAGTTTATTTAGTTTACTGAACCAAAACCCCCAACGCACTCTTTTAAAACCGATACAAGAGAAGAAAAATTAATTGGATCACCTCTGTTTCAATTCAGTTTCTCTTTAAGAACGACTCTAGGTCATACTTACCATCTACTAGCCTTTGGTTCAGTATTAGTAAGTTACACTTAGACCCTAGTGATGCGTGTGAAAGCGCGTCTTGTTTTATAATTTATAAATGGGAATACCTAATAAATACTTTTCACACAACCAGGCAAGAATACCTGATCGAATGTAAATATAGACTTGGTAAGACCGATTAGAACTCAGGGAACGGTGGTATTTATATAAATAGAAAATATTAATTAATCATAAAAACAGTAAATAAGGGGGGCGTTTTAGTTCCGTACGAACATAAGATTTATAAGATAATAAATTAAAATAAATAAACTAAATAAAACTTAAAATAATAAATAAGAAACAATAGGAAACAATAGGAAGGAATAAGTAATCGTGTAATCAATTTCACTCAGATTCAAATATCCCGATTTATTACGTATTGATTATCTAATTGTGATTTCTTTTATATCAACTTAATGCCAAATTCTTCAATGATATTAAATTGAATGTGAACTAGCCAACGTTTCAGGTCTAACTAATTTCTATAATTTAGCCAACATGAAACATCGATCCGATGTCACAAGATGATCAGTCAATTGTGTGCTTTTCCCTAAATCATGCATTAAACATTCACAACTCATTATAATTAACTCTAATGACATGACTCAACAATGTCCAATAATTACTTATTGTCTCATTCATTTTAAAGTAGATAATTATCGTATACTCAACCTATCAGACTCAACATATTTAGCAATAGTCACAAATCCTAAAATAATAACTATCAATAATCACTAATCTTAAAGGAACTCAATCTCATTAATCTTATTAACCACGTTGAGCAACAATAACTACTAGTTACCAATAAACAAGGATCCACGAGTAATATAATCATTTTCAATTAAATAACTTAGTCAATATGTAATAATAATCCTTCAATAATCATAATCCGAGCTATATCAATTACACAATCACTCTAATATTCAACTCATCATACAAACAGTAAATATCAGATTATTCAAGATCAAAATCATCAATGAAATCGAATAAAAGAAATTATAACGAATATAAAAGACGAATCACGAAGAATCAACACGAACTATCCTCAATCTTGACTCTACGTGCCTCCAAAGTACCTAAATAATTCGTAAATAAACCCTAAAAACCGAAAATAGTCGACTGGAAAAAACCCTAAAACGAATCCTCTGTTTTTGAGGTAAAAATCGCAATTTATATTTCCTGGAAAAACCATCCATACGGCGTATGGAAATTCATACGGCGTATGGATGTAAAACAAGCCCAGCCCATGTCCGCGTTACCTGGGCCTCCATCACCTCAATCCATATGGCGTATGGAAATCCATACGGCGTATGGATTGACTTTTCAGACGATTTCTTCATTTTTTCTTCTTTTAATCTTTTCTTCAACTTTATTCGTCAAATATGCATCGTTTATTGACTGTTTTCCGTTCCTTTCTTCATAAACGCTCCATTTCCACACCTAATTGCAAATATATCCGAAATCAATATCTAATCTTAATTAAATGCAATAGAAACATCCAAGCATAGGGGTAAAATACTACTAAAATATAGTACTTTTGAGCGTTTATCAAACATCCCCCACTTGAATCCTACTTGTCCTCAAGTAGACTATCGATTCAAAAATTAAATTCTTAAGAAAACAGTCATCTCCATTAATCTAAATAACTAACAAAGGAATTACACAACATTACCCATTTTTAACTCAAACATTTAAATTTAAAAACTTGTCAATTTTAAAAACAATTATTAAGAAACTATGAGATCACAAAAATAATCTACACTTAAAGTTATTATTCTCAAAATATCAAATAGTTCACGATGATTACTGATATTGTTATCCACTTAAACAATCTATATTTAAATAATTGAGCTCAACTTATTATTATTCACGTAGATGTTCCCATAAACTCCCAAAAGCTATATACTTTCATACTCGTAACATGCCAATATTACATATTTTGGAATTCTAATCAAAACAATCATTTTTCAAATCAAGACAGAGGTGACAGGTCTGTGCCTCAACACAACAAAGCAACGTAACTTGATTTTGGTTTAGCAATATAAAATTTTTAGTCAAAAAATTGGTGGCAGGTCTGTACCTTAGTACAACAAAGCGACTTAATTTGACTACATTTTAAAATCTTGAGTTCATTTAAACTCTTTTGCTCTTTTCACATTAGATATACTGACGGAGACCAGGTCTGTACTTCCGTACAACAAAGGAAACAACACCCAGTATATCCCCAAATGATGTTAATTAAATCCCAAAAATATGACATATCGCACATTATTAATATGAAAATTAAGACTTATGTCATACATAACTAAAGTTCATATAAAAGTACATCCACTCCTTTATTTTCATTTCTTAAAAGCTCAAAAACTCTTATATAGATTGCCTACCAATACATCATATAATGAAGCTAAATAACATCTTTCACAATTTAATATTTAATTATAAGTGTATAAAATTTTAAAATTAACCTACATTGTTACAAAATAATTATCTCTAGAAAACAAAAATTTTAATTCAATTGGTTGAAAATAAGGCAATTCATAACCTCCTAGTTACTTATCTTAATAAGATAACAGTTAACCAAATTACAATATCATCTACTTATTTACAGGACAATTATGTGGAAACAAAATTATTTTCTCTCCCATCCCCCACTTAAAAATGTACAATGCCCTCATGGTACAAATAATGAAAAACTAAAACGGGAAAAAGAGAAAAGAAAATAGACAGAAAAACTCCCCTGGAATAGTGTGCTTAACGGCCATAGATGATATGAAATTCCCACATCCTCTCGATTCAATTTGTTACGCTGAACTTACTGTCAGCATAACACGTACTCACAACACAATTCTGAGGGATCAATCAACACACAAGATTAAACAATACCAAATATAAACATCCTAATTAAAAATAAACAACCAATCCTAAAACTACTAACCCAACATAATAATTAAACATCCTACAAATAAAAACAGTCATAATAATGATGATAATAATAATAATAATAATAATAATAATAATAATAATAATAATAATAATAATAATAATAATAATAATAATAATAATAATAATAATAATAATAATAATAATAATAATAATAATAATAATAATAATAGAAATAGTGTCTGGAATAATAAACCACATAGGATGAACAACATCCTAATCGCTATCCTCCTCCTGGCTCCCAAAAATATGTGAAGGTCCTGCCTAATCTGCTGGTGGTGGTGGCATAACCTCTGTTACCTCCACGAGCCGCTCGTCTACCTGCATCACTGCCACTAGTATTTCCTCTGCCTCTACCCTGCCTCATCTGCAAAGTCTGCCCCACAGCAGTGGTAGGAACCCAATAATACATATCTGCAGGACCACCATAAGGACTACACGGCTCAATAAGAGCAAAAGCCTCCAACCGACGTGCAGTCAACCAACCCATACCAGGCTGAACAATCGTACATGACCCCATCTCATCCCTGAGTAGCCAACCCAAAATGCCGAGCTATCCTAGTAAACTGATATCTGGTGGTCTCAGGATATGAATCATGAAAAGTGAGATATATGTGAGTTCTGATCATTGGATTCCCTAAAGTCTGACCACCTCGAGCTCTCCTGCTAGACATTTTAACTGCTAAACAAAACAATTGTTAATAATTCAAATAAACAGTTAATGCAAAAAGGTCACTAAAATTTTTGGCAGCATTTCTGCTAAAAATGGAATAATCCACCATAAAGGTTTAGCCTAAAACTACCGCAACAATCAATTTCATAATCCCAATTTGCATCTCTAAACAAAAATTACTCAAATTGCAAAAATATAAACATTTATCAAAAATTCATGACAATTGTCTAATCAAATGCACTATAATAACTCGGTACCATTATGAATATACGAACTTGCACAATTACTAAACTCGAGCATTAGCAACTAGCAATCATCCATGCAATCTCACAATGAATTATTATAAACACATTCAATCTAAATAACAATGTATCACACAACCGTAATCACAAATACTTGTGTACCAAACAAACATTTGCATTAATCATCATGTGGTCAGAAAATTAACAAGTACTAAATCAAAACATAGCAAAAATTGAGTATATATCATCATTTCATTCTATACACACTAACGGATAATTTGAATAATCATAATATATGTAATACATTGTAAAATTAAGTATGGAATCACATCATATCATTCAATGTAAACATAATTAAACCATAACATGGTTAAAAACATACTCAAATTCAAAATACCCAAATCACATTCAAAACCCTAACTTCCAAACATATGATTTAACCAAAGAAAATTAAAATCGGAAGTTATACCTTGTAGAGGGAAGTGCGTGGAACACGAATATATAAAAATAGGGAAGAATGCGTGGCCGGAAATGATGGTTGGGTGGTGTGGTGGTAACAGCCGTAGGTGGTGGTGGAGGAGTTAGGTTTCAAAAATGGAGAAGAAAGAGGCTGCCAACGGTTTATGCACTTTTTGATCCATACGGCGTATGGATTAAAAAGGCCCAGGTCAAACAAGTTCGACCCAGTCAACGCAGCCCACGGCCCAACTTCAATCCATACGGCGAATGGATATCCATACGGCATATGGATTAAAAAACAGAAATTTTTCAAAAATCTTTTTTCTCACCATTTTTTAACTTAAATCCATTACTTATTAAATACAATTAAATACCAAACCTGGAGGATAATCACGACTTCAAAATCTTCATAATTCCACACTATACAATAACAAAATAAATTAACAATCTATAAAATAAAAATGCATACTTAATTAACACTCCAAATAATATTCAAAATCCAATCACACAAATAAAATAGAATGTCAAACTAAACAATGTCTAAAATAATCCAAAATAAAACCAAAATGTTAGAAGTTCAAAGCAACGATAAAAATGATGCAAAAGATGATATCAATGCATAGGATAGAGTGATAAGAAACGCTCAGTGACACTTGCAATGACATTCTCAACTACATGACCAAAACTCGAAAAATTAGCCAAGTGCTCAGTAACCACGGGTTGAAGATAAACCAACTCCCAACTGATTTCATTTATTGCACTATTATTCACTCCCTCAGGTGCCAACACCAATTTATCATCTTTCAACTTGTATTCACGAGGGCTAGTGATGTCGCCTGTGAAAGCGCGTCTTGTTTTATAATTTATAAATAGAAATACCTAATAAATACTTTCAAGCAACCAGGCAAGAATACCCGATCAATTGTAAATATAGATTTGGTAAGTCAGATTCGAACACAGGGAAAAGGTGGAATATTTAAAATAGAAATTAACAATTAACTATTAACTAGAAAACAGTAAATATGGGGGGCGTTTTAGTTCCTTACGAACAATTCAGAAAATATTTAATTAAAATAAACAAACGTAAATAAAACTTTAAATTAAAATAATAAATAAATAATAACAAGAAATCCTAATTGGAAGGAATAAGTAATTGTATAATTAATGTCACTTAGATTCATATTTCCCGATTTATTACGTATTGATTATCTAATTGTGATTCTTTTAGATCAACTTAATACCAAATTCTTCAATGAATACTAAGTTAAATATGAACTAGCCAACGTTTCAGGTGCAACTAATTCCTATAATCTAGGGTCCAACATGAAACACTGGTTCCAATGTCACAAGATGATCAGTCAATTGTGTGCCTTTCCCTAAATTATGCATTAAACATTCACAACGCGTTATAATTAACTCTATTGGTATGACTCAACAATACCCAATAATTAACTTATTGTCTTGCTCATTTTAAAGTAGATTATTATTGTATACTCGACCTATCAGACTCAACGTATTTAGTGATAGTCCAAACCCTAAAGTTATGACCATCAATAGCTAATAACATTATAGGAACTCAATCTCATCAACATTATTAACCACGTGAAGCAACAATAATAACTAGTTACCAATAAACAAGTGTCCACGAGCAATATAACCGTTTTCAATCAAATAACTTATTCAATACGCAATTATAATCGTTCAATAATCATAATCTAAGTTAAATCAACTACACAATCACATTAAATACTCAATTCATCATCAAAACAGAAGTAATCATATTATTCAATGACAAATTCTTTAATGAAATCGAATAAAAGAGTTATACCGAATCGAAAACGATGAACTACGAAAGATTTGAGCGAATTATCCTCGTTCTTCACCCTTCGTACCTCCAAACTAACCCTAAAATACGAAATATAAACCCTAAAATTCATCTGGAACTGAAAGAAATCGAAAACCCTTACAAAACTGTCGAAATAGGGTTTAAAACGCGTTTTTATACTTCCTGGAATTTTGATCCATACGGCGTATGGATTTCCATACGGCGTATGGATTGATTTCAATCCCAGCCCAAGTCCGCGTAACCTGGGCCTCCACTGCTGCAATCCATACGGCGTATGGATTCCATACGGCGTATGGATGCATTTTCCAGCCGATTTTTGATTTTTCTTCATTTCTTCTTTTCTTCGACTTCGGCTTTACTTTATTCTTCAAATATATATCATTTAGCTTGATTATTGACTGTTTTCCGTTCCTTTTCCATAAACGCTCCATTTCCACGTCTATTTGCAAATATGAACGAAATCAATATCTATTCTAAACAAAATGCAATAAAAACATTCAAGAATTGGGGTAAAATACTACTGAAATATAGTTCTTATGAGCGTTTATCAAACATCCCCCACTTGAATCCTACTTGTCCTCAAGTAGACTATCGATTCAAAAATTAAATTCTTAGGAAAACAGTCATCTCTATTAATCTAAATAACTAAAATAGGAATTACACAACATCACCCATCTTCAACTCAAATGTTTAAATTTAAAAATCTGTTAATTCTAAAAACAATTATTAAGAAACTACGAGATTTACAAAAACTGATCTACACATAGAGTTATTATTCTAAAACATTAAATAGTTCACAATGATTACTGATATTGTTATCCACTTAAACAATCTATAATTGAATACTCGAGCTCAACTTATTATTATTCGTGTAAATATTCCCTTAGACTCCCAAAAAATATATACTTTCATACTCATAACATGCCAATATTACATATTTTGAAATTTAATCAAAACAATCATTTTTCAAATCAAGACAGAGGTGACAGGTCTGTGCCTCAACACAACAAAGCAACATAACTTGATTTTAGTTTAGCAATAATGTTTTTAGTCAAACCATTGGTGACAGGTCTGTACCTCAGTACAACAAAGCGACTTAATTTGACTACATTTTAAATCATGAGCTATTAAACTCTTTTGCTCTTTTTCATTAGATATACTGACGGAGACCAGGTCTGTACTTTCGTACAACAGAGGAAACAACACCCAGTATATCCCCAAATGATGTTAATTAAATTCTCAAAAATATGGCATATCACATATTACTAATATGAAAATTAAGACATACGTCATACATAGCTAAAGTTCATCTACAAGTAACATTTACTCCTTAATTATCATTTCTTAACAGCTCAAACATTCTCATATAAATTGCCTATCAATACATCATATAATGAAGCTAAATAATATTTTTAATAGCTTTAGTATTTAATTAAAAGTGTAGAAAATTTTATGTTCAACCTACCAAGTTACAAAATAATTATCTCTAGAAAACAAAATTTTAAATGCAAAAATTTGGTTGAAAAATGGGCAACTCATAACCTCCTAGTTACTTACCTTAATAAGATAACTATTAACCGAATTACAAAATCATCTACTTATTAACAGAACAATTATGTGGAAATTAAACTTCTTTTCTCTCCAATCCCCCACTTAAAGATGTACAATGCCCTCATTGTACAAATAATGACATACTTAAAAACGGGAAAAAGAGAAAAGAACTTAGAACAGAAAAACTCCCCTGGAATAGTGTGCAGTTTAATGACAAGGATGATACGAATTCCCCACATCCTTTCGATTCAATTTTTCGTTGCGCTGAACCTATTGCCAGCATGACACGTACTCACAACACAATTCTGAGGGAACAACCAACAAACATAAGTAAATAATACCAAATTAAAACATCCTAATTAAAAACAACTACTATCAAGTCCCAAAATTACCAATCCAACATAATTAATAAAACCCAAAAATAAAAACAATAATAATAATAATAATAAAACAATAATAATAATAGTGTCTGGAATCATAAACCAAATAGGATGAACATCATCCTAATCACTGTCGTCATCCTGGCGGTACTGGTACTGGTGAGAAGGCGCTCCATACTCTGACTGCGATGGTGGTGGTGGTCTTGGCATGAACTCAGGTGGCATCTGGTACTGGAATGGCTGATACGTGGGTCCAGAAGGAAACTGACCAAACAGCTGCTCAAACAAGCCATCATGGTAGTCCAAATGTGCACTGGTCTGATGGAAATGCTGTCTCTGCATAAGATCTAACTGATCAAACCTCTGGGTCTGCTGTAACTGCATCTGGTGCATCTGCTGAGACAACTGATCAAACTCCGTAGCATAACCTCTGTTACGGCCTCGTGCCGTACCTCGACCTCTATCACTGCCACTCGTATCTCCTCTAGCCCTAGCCTGCCTCGACTGCAGAGTCTGTCCTACTGGAGTAATCGGAACCCAGTAATACATCTCTGCAGGACCACCATACGTGATGCATGGCTCAATGAGAGCAAACGCCTCCAACCGGCGTGCAGTCAGCCAACCCATACTAGGCTGAACAATCGTGCATGAACCCATCTCATCCTGGGTAGCCAAACCAAAGTATCTCGCCAATCGAGTAACAAAGTGACCTCCACACAAACTACTACCATCTCTAGTACCAGTAGCTATCTTTGACATCCACTTAGCCAACCTCCAAGGTACATTCACTAACCTCTTCCTGATAATCGAACTCAAATAAAACAAGTCAGGCCTCGAAACTTTCCCAGGCCCCTCCTTGCGACCCACAATGGTGTAAGTCAACAATCTGTGAATGAGTCGATGACGAGGATCTCGAATACGCGTGTAAGAAGGAATCGAACTACCATAACTACCCTGGGCAATAAACTGCCACTCCTGCTCAATCTCCAAATCAGTGAGCTTCTTCACAGCACCTGCAGAAATGTGGTTTAGAAAGTGAGGGTTATCCAGCTCATTGGGCTCATAAAGCCCCAATCCTAAAGCAAACTGAACCAAGGTCATCTGTCTGGGCTGTCCCCTGGCTGAAAGAAAATGGAGTTCTCCGTCCATTGGGTCGACCTAGCATCAAACCTAAAAGTGCTATAAAACTCTACAACCAACTCTCTGTAGATATCCTCCCTGATACTAAATAACCGGGACCAAGCATAGGAAACAAACCCAATGTTTCCATCCTCTAGTGCATACGGAACAACAAGCAAATTCCTAATGGCTTCAGCACCATTAGTAAACCCCTCTCTAGCAATCACATGCTCCAAAACATTCCAGTTAACAGCATCAAACACCTCAATAGACTGGCCAATATTGGAAGCCAGACGATCTCTAAACTGCATCCTTGCAGTCTCAGAATATGACCCATGAAAAGTGAGGTATCTATGTGATCTAATCAATGGGTTTCCCAAAGTTTCACCTCCTCGTGCTCTCCTGTTAGACATGATAACTGCTAAACAAAACAATTGTTAATAATACTAAATAAGCAGTTAATTGCAAAAAGGTTACTAAAAATTTCGGCAGCATTTCGGCTTAAAATTGAATAATCCACCATAAAGGTTCAGCCTAAAACTACCGCAACAACCAATTTCATGAACCTAAATTGCAATTTTTTAAACAAAAACTACTCAATATGCATACATGTATATACATAATTAAATATTCATGACAATTGCCTAATTAAATGTATTATAATAACTTGGTACCATTATGAATATACGAATTTGCACAATCACTAAACTCGAGTATTAGCAACTAGCAAACATTCATACAATCTCAAAATGAATTATTGTAACACAATTAATCAAAATAACAATTTATCACATAACCGTAATCACAAACACTTGTGTACCAAACAAATATTTGCATTAATCATCATGAGGTCAGAAAATTAATAAGCACTAAATTAAAACATAGCACAATTTAGCACAACTCATATTCTCATTTAATCCTCACTAATCGAATAATTCGAATAACACCAAATATGCAATACAATTGAAAAACGAACATGACATTGCAATGCATATAGCAATTAGAACATAAATCAATCAAAACATGCTAATAATCATACGCATATCCGAAATACCCAAAAATTTACAATAAACCCTAACTTCCAAACGAACGATTTAACCAACGAAAATGAAAACGGGAAGTTATACCTTGTAGAGGAAAGTGCGTGTAACACGAATATGTAAAAATGGCGATGAATGCGTGGCCGGAATTTCCGTTTGGGGGTTGTAGGTGTGGAAGCCGTGGGTGGTTATGAGAAAAAGGGTTTTGGAATGAAAAATGGGGAAGAAGGTAGCTGCTGGCGGTTTTCTGCATTTTTGATCTATACGGCGTATGAATTCCATACGACGTATGGATTAAACAGGCCCAGGTCAACTCATTAAACCCAGTCAACGGCCCGGTCCAGCGGCCCAATTAATCCATACAGCGTATGGATTCCATACGGCGTATGGATTGAAAAATCAGAATTTTTCAAAAACGATTTTCAACCCAATTTTAACCCAAATTCATCACTAACTGTATATAATTAAATCTCAAACCTGGATGATAATCACGACTTCAAAATCTTCACAATTCCACACTATAAAATAAATAACAATAATTAACAAACATTATAAAGAAAAATATTCAAAATAATACTTAATATTCAAATCACACATTCAAAAACAAAAATCCAAAACAAACAAAAGTCTAGCATAATCCAAAATAAACCAGAATGTTAGAAACAATCCAATAGCATAAGAAATATAAAAGAGATTAGAATCACTGATTCGGATAGATAGCAAGGAAATGCTCAGTGATTATGGGAATGATGTTAATGATCCCATGCCCAAAACTTAGAAAATTTGCCAAATGCTCGTTAACCACAGGAAGCAGATAAATTAAATCCCAGCTAATCTTCAATACTGACTTAGTTACTTCTCCTTCTTCATTCCACACTTCATCATTACCAACTAACTTAACCTCTTGCTCCGGACTGTCATCCTCAAGCTCACCAATAAATTCTAAACATGACTCTCCAATCTGATGATGCTTGCTCATCAATGGAGCTTCCTTCAAACTTCTGATTAAGCTTTCAATCTCACACAAAACTTGCTCTTGAAGTCTGTTAAAACACAAACCTGAACTCCTGAATATCTCAACAACTCTCATGTAGATTTCTACCATTCCATAGTGGAAATGTTCATTTGGGTACAGAATCTTAGTCTCATCTACTAACTCTCTCATATTCGCCACTAGATATGTTGCTAAATCAATTTCTCCAGTTGGGTGAACAAAATCCGGGCGTGGTCTTCCTTCATCTTCCTTAGCAAGACGATCTAACTGTTCAACCATTATATTCATGTGATAGTGAATAGTGTTACTCACTACAAAACAATGAGGTGTCTCATTCTTGAGATGATCATCTACTTTTAACAATTGAACCAGATCTTTTAAACCAGCTAAAAATTCCTTATCAGCTTCAGAAGTTGGATGACCTGTTAACTCATAACAAGCTTTAACCATACGACTAAGACATGCGGCCTGTTTAGCCGAATAAGGAAACGAATGTTGTCTTAAAATTTCGTAAATCTCAACATATCGCCTCTTTTGATTGGCACATAATACTTTCTCCTCTTCGATCCTTAAGGTTATAGATTCCTCAAAATCAAAAAGATCATCCAGAAACTGCTGAGAATCTCCAAATTGTCTTTCCACTTCTGCACTATCTAGTAAGTTCTGTACTAGTGCCAGTTGATAGTCGGAGAAATAAACATGGGATATCCTGATTAGTTCAGCTGTAAAAGGAATGTCCCATCTCACATTCGCAATTGCACCTAATAATTCTTCACATGAGGATGTGATAGGCACAACCTTGCGGCCTAAATGAGTGAATGATGGAATTTCACTTTCTACTCTTGACTCCAAACTCTCAGAATCATAAATACCAACCAAATCGTAATTGTTTGCATCACTTTCAAAGCTCCTCGCCATTGGACAAACCTAAATAAAAATAAATCTGGAAATACAAAACACCACTAACGAAAAACAAGTTAGTTCACACAAAATAAACAAAAATTAAATAACATGTACAATTTTAAATAAATGGAACTCCAACCGGCGGACGGATTTCCATCCGCCGGTTGAAACTAAAACCCCAAAAGTTTAATCAATTAAAAGATAATTAGTTTCAACCAGTGATGTATTAAAAACTTTTTATAAAATTAATTAAACTTATTATAACAACTTTACTGAAACTTAATTAACAAAAGTAGCTTTTAAAAAGAAAGAATTAAAAATTATTATTTTCTATTTAAATAAACACAACCGCTTTCCCCGGCAGCGGCGCCAAAAACTTGATGTCGCCTGTGAAAGCGCGTCTTGTTTTATAATTTATAAATAGAAACACCTAATAAATACTTTCAAGCAATCAGGCAAGAATACCCGATCAATTGTAAATATAGATTTGGTAAGTCAGATTGGAACACAGGGAAAAGGTGGAATATTTAAAATAGAAATTAACAATTAACTATTAACTAGAAAACAGTAAATATGGGGGGCGTTTTAGTTCAGTACGAACAATTCAGAAAACATTTAATTAAAATAAACAAACGTAAATAAAACTTTAAATTAAAATAATAAATAAATAATAACAAGAAATCCTAATTGGAAGGAATAAGTAATTGTATAATTAATGTCACTTAGATTCATATTTCCCGATTTATTACGTATTGATTATCTAATTGTGATTCTTTTAGATCAACTTAATACCAAATTCTTCAATGAATACTAAGTTGAATATGAACTAGCCAACGTTTCGGGTCCAACTAATTCCTATAATCTAGGGTCCAACATGAAACACTGGTTCCAATGTCACAAGATAATCAGTCAATTGTGTGCCTTTCCCTAAATTATGCATTAAACATTCACAACGCGTTATAATTAACTCTATTGGTATGACTCAACAATACCCAATAATTAACTTATTGTCTTGCTCATTTTAAAGTAGATTATTATTGTATACTCGACCTATCAGACTCAACGTATTTAGTGATAGTCCAAAACCCTAAAGTTATGACCATCAATAGCTAATAACATTAAAGGAACTCAATCTCATCAACATTATTAACCACGTGAAGCAACAATAATAACTAGTTACCAATAAACAAGTGTCCATGAGCAATATAACCGTTTTCAATCAAATAACTTATTCAATACGCAATTATAATCGTTCAATAATCATAATCTAAGTTAAATCAACTACACAATCACATTAAATACTCAATTCATCATCAAAACAGAAGTAATCATATTATTCAATGACAAATTCTTCAATGAAATCGAATAAAAGAGTTATACCGAATCGAAAACGATGAACTACGAAAGATTTGAGCGAATTATCCTCGTTCTTCACCCTTCGTACCTCCAAACTAACCCTAAAATACGAAATATAAACCCTAAAATTCATCTGGAACTGAAAGAAATCGAAAACCCTTACAAAACTGTCGAAATAGGGTTTAAAACGCGTTTTTATACTTCCAGGAATTTTGATCCATACGGCGTATGGATTGATTTCAAGCCCAGCCCAAGTCCGCGTAACCTGGGCCTCCACTGCTGCAATCCATACGGCGTATGGATTCCATATGGCGTATGGATGCATTTTCAAGCCGATTTTTTATTTTTCTTCATTTCTTCTTTTCTTCGACTTCGGCTTTACTTTATTCTTCAAATATGTATCATTTAGCTTGATTATTGACTGTTTTCCGTTCCTTTTCCATAAACGCTCCATTTCCACGTCTATTTGCAAATATGAACGAAATCAATATCTATTCTAAACAAAATGCAATAAAAACATTCAAGAATAGGGGTAAAATACTACTGAAATATAGTACTTTTGAGCGTTTATCAGCTAGCTTCTTCTAACTCACTCATAAACTCAAGACAAGCATTAAGAATCCCAATATGCTTAATCATAAATGGTTCTTCCTTCAAATCCTTAACTCTATCTTCAATCTCTCTGATGACCTCATCCTGAACTACACTAAACTCTAACCCCGAGCTCTCAAAGATCTCTACAAACCTCGTATAGATTTCCACCATTCCATAGTGGAAATGCTCCCTTTGGGTTAGAACTTTAGTCTTATCAATCAGAGAATCTACTTGAATCGCCAGATAACAAGCCAAATTAATTTGACTGTGAGGATGAATAAAATCAGGGTGTAGTCTCTCCATTTCTTCCTTAGCAAGATCATCCACGTTAGTCAAAATCCCATGAAGATATTAGTGAAGAGTATGAGTCACTATGAATCGGTGAGGTGTTAAATCACTCAGGTGGTCATCCGAATGCAACAGACGGATCAAATCCATTAAACATGACATGAATTCCTTATCTGCTTCGGAGTCAGGATGCCCTATCATCTGATACAATGATGTCAACATATGATAAAGATACGAAGCCTGATTAGCTGAATAAGGAAACGAAGACTGTCTCAATATGGCATAAATATCAGAGCATCTTTGTGACACCCCCAAAATTTAATGATTTGCGGAAGCTCGATTTGGGTGTCACTAATCAATAATCAAAGCACATAAGATATAATGAACGACCACTATATGCGTCGTTTTAAACTTGTATTGATAAAGTAATCGTTTACATCAAAATAATGTTACATTAGCTCGGTTCCTGAAATTGAGAGATTACATAGCATAATTACTTTTACAAAATATAATAATGCAATCAAATCTCTAGTTGTATGTATGCTGACTCGAGCTAATTGTCCCTGCCTGTGCAGCCAACCTACTGCTGGGTACCTGTGATACATACTAAAATGGGTCAGCGAAAACGCTGGTGAGCTCACAGGTTTGTATGTCAATGTATAGTTGTCAGAACCGCAAGATTTATATTGAATTTAAAATGCAATTAAGCAAAATAAAAATTATACAATCCATGAGCACATAGTCTGAGCTTAAGTTGAGCGCTAGGTCCAATTAAGGAAAACTAACTGGTTTGCCTCCTACGAGTGTCTAATCCACACTCGTCTTCCCAAATGCTAATACATCCGTTTGACCGGTTAGTGCGTGCTAACCCGGATGAGGATTGTCAATCCCATATGATATCATATATTAACATTCACGCTAAAATATTAGAGACTATGCTATAGAGGACTTTAAATTGATTAGCTTGAAACTCATGTAGTATTTGAAGGTTGGTACTTGCGTTCTACTCGTAAAACAAAACAGAGCAGTAATATCACACCCCTAGTTGTAAAATAGTGAAAATGGGGCTATGAAACTTACCTGAGTCTTGAAGTGTTTAATTTAATAAACTTGAAGTAATTAGCGGTGAATTGATGTCCAAGGACTTGAAACCTGAATGTGTTCACGACACTTGATTGTTATTAATTGTACCGGTATCTCGAAAGACTACCCTTGTAGTTGTTATACAACTATATATGTCCAAATTACTACGATCTTTTTGATTGTATTGTTACAAGTTACTACGACTTGTTTGATTGAATTGATACAAGTTACAACGACTTGTTTGGTTTTGAAGTATGTTTTGAAAACACGTACGGCCCGTTGGTGATTGTTTGTAATAATAATCTCATCATTAAATTTTTGGTCTCGAAACATTATACTTGAATAGTATGTTTCAATGTGTTTTAGAAGTCGTATCGCACGAGTATTTGAAATTGTGCAAGTTCAACACTTGGTGAGAAATGTGCTTACGGAATCTAAGTACGGGGGTCCGGGGGCAGCGCCCCTGGTAGCGGGGTCCAAGGGGCGGCAGCCCCTGGCGGGGTCCAAGGGGCAGAGCCCCTGGCTGGGGTCGAGCTGCCAGGTCAGCTTGGAAAATTTTTATTTCTATTATATTGCTTTAAGGAAAAACGCATCTGGACTTGAATTTGGGTGAAATCAAGTGATAAAATTTTGGTCTCGACACTTAGTAAAAAGTTGTAAATATTCTGTTTTCTGCGACACAATATGCGACATAATAATTTGTTATGCGACACAAGGGTTGTGTCGCATAGAAGTGCGAGACAAGAGCTTAGCGACACAAGGGTTGTGTCGCATAAGCGTACAATGCTGATTCAACAGCGACATAGCGATTGTGTCGTATGAAAAATACGACATAAGATGCGACACAACGTTGTGTCGTAAAGGGTACGACACAAAAGGATTTATACGACACTAAGTGCGATATAACAGGCAAAATGCGACACAACATGCGACACAAGGCTTGTGTCGCATTGAAGAACATCAGCCCAGAAACAGCGGCTGTTCGTGATTTTCCACCCCAAAACCCAAATCAAACTCATTTTTAGGCTATGAAATCGTGTTTTCTTCATATATTTGGACATATATAAGTTATGTAAACATTAAATCATCAACACAATACATCAAAATGGGTAAATCTAAGTTTTTAGAATTTTTCTTACAATTGCAATTCGAAGGAGATGGAGTCCGAAAATGATGTTGTTGCTTTTGTAAATCTTGTTCCCCTTGTAGTGGTGATTCCGAAAATGTGATTTTTGGGTGTCGATTCGTGAAATCCGAAAATTATAGATGAGAGGGTTTGAGAGAGTTTTTGAGTGGATGTGTGTGTTTGGATGTGATGAAAATGAAAAGAGGGGAAAAGGGTGGAATGTAGGAGCCTCCCTCTTTTCAGTCCACGCATATTGCTCTGTGCGGTGTCCGTTTTCCCGTTCGTTTAAACGTTAAATATTTATTTTGTACGTTTAAATATACGTTTTTAAATACGAATAATTATCAAATGCTTTATTGAAATGTTTTTCTCGATATCTAATAATTGTGTTAAAAATGTAATTCATTTTGTTAGTTTGTGCGTTTAACCTTTTATTGCGTAGACCTTGTATTCACGATACGAAAATGAATTGGAATATTATCCAAATAATATTTCGAATTGAATGATATTATTAAATAATGTTTCATTATTTAATTTAATTGTTCACCAACGTCCGCATTTAATTGAATCGAAATGCATTCGATTTTGAACTCGTACGATTTAAACAAACCGCATAATTGTGTAGATATATATATATATTCAACAATATATATAATAATTGATACATTAATTAGCCTAACACAGAACTAATTACATGTATTAAAACTTGATTAGGCACTAAATTCTAGTCCTAAATGGACGGGTGTCACAATCTTTTCTTTTGAGCAGTGAAAAACTTCTTTTCTTCATCAATCCTAGAATCTAAGGATTCACCTAATTCAGCCAGTTCATTATAATACTGTTGGATAAACCCATACTTACTCTCTATCTTTGCACCCTCAATCACATCCTGAATCATAACAGACTGATTATCAGTGAAATCCAGTGTAGATTTCTTCAACAACTCAACCATAAAAGGAACATCCTCTCTGAATTTCTCGATAGCATCTAACAAACCCTGGCAAGATGAAATAACAGGAACGGGCTTACGACCCAAATAGGTAGTAGAAGGAACTGTGTCGGTGGAGCTCGGTCCTGAATTGGCAGAATCAGCAACCTTAACCAAATTGTTATCATTTGCATCACTCTCGTAACTTCCAGGCATTCTGATTATAACCTAAATAAAAATAAATCTGAAATACAAACACCACTAACGAAAAGAAAGTTAGTTCACACAAAATAAATCAAAATTAATAACAATTACAAGATTAAATAAATATAACTCCAACCGGCGGATGAATTTCCATCCGCCGGTTGAAACTGAACCCCCTAAAAGTTTAACCACTTAAAGGATAATTAGTTTCAACCAATTAATGAAAAACAACTTTTAATCATGATTAATTAATTTACTTAAACAATTTTACAAAAATCTATTTACCCAATTTAAAAATAAAAGACTTTACAATTAATAATCCCTATTTAATTAAACAACGCAACCGATCCCTGGCAGCGGCGCCAAAAACTTGATGCGTGTGAAAGCGCGTCTTGTTTTATAATTTATAAATGGAAATACCTAATAAATACTTTTCACACAACCAGGCAAGAATACCTGATCGAATGTAAATATAGACTTGGTAAGACCGATTCGAACTCAGGGAACAGTGGTATTTATATAAATAGAAAATAATAATTAATCATAAAAACAGTAAATAAGGGGGTCGTTTTAGTTCCGTACGAACATAAGATTTATAAGATATGTGACAACCGTCACCAAACCGTAATCATAGTTCAAGCCGTAAGAACTCATTTTTGTGTTAAGACTCATCTTATGGACTTCATTAAATCAAAGTATTCATTTTCGAAAAACGAATCCAATGTAAAAAGAATCATCGCAATCAGACATGTAACGAAGAAGATACGAGGCTAAATGCAAATGCGTTAATTATGCTGTTGAGGTTATCAACGGGTTGTTTTTAAATTTATAATTGCTGGGGTCTAAGTGTGACTTACTAGTACTTAACCAAAAGGTTAGTAGGCGGTAAGTTGGACCTAGAGTCGTTCTTAAAGAAAAACTGAATTGAAACGGAGGTGATCCAATCAATCTTTCTTTTCTAGTAAATGTTTTAAAAGAGTGCGTTGGGGGTTTTGGTTCAGTTAATTAAGTAAACTAAATAAAGTGAATAAAATGTAATAAGATGTCAGATAATGCAAAGTAGTATTTGTTGTGAGTTCGTTAGTTAATAATCATGGGATGATGACTCTTACGAGAAAACGATTAACTAAATTGGGTTGCTTATGAGATTCAATAACTTATGGTATAACCAATAAATTCCTTATTAGTCGGTTATCAACTAATATGTCACGAGGAACTAAGGTGTCATGATTCTGACCGGACGGACGATGCTCAACTTTCCACACTCTCCTGTGAGGGAGTCAGTGGCCCATATTATTGAACGTATTCGCTCGTGGGCGAAGGAATAGAGTAGCAAGTCCATAGCATGTCTAGCCGTTCTTAATACCCCAATGATTATGAATCCATTAAACAACTAACTTAGAACTTGTGTCCGGACTTATTTAATCAATTTCTATCCATGAAACTTAAGCGTGATAAATGAGGGAAAGCATTTAGGTTTCTTGCATACCGTACTTTAGGTTTCATGGTTTTAATAAAAAGTATCGGTTTAAGTTGGATTTTAAACTTGCCTTTCTCAATACAATTAACAAATCCCTAGGTTTTCGTAAATGGTCATTTAGCCTATAGCCTACCTAATATAATCTAATCTAAAGTTAAACAACTAATTAAAATGCTGATGGCTTTTTACGTAAAGTCAAACCCAGACCATGTCGGAAAATACTATGGTAGCTCACATCGTATTTAATCTTTTACCGATGTTTCCGTTGTGAGTTTAGTTGCTTCGCGATGTTTACATGATAAGTACATTGTGATCAGAAGTGTACAATACTCATGGCAAGTCCATGTAATCACATTGCATTTTATAATGCTTGCATGACGTTACAATTAAAAACATAGCTTTTACACAGATAACTATTGACCGAGTATTGAGGTTCGCGACTCCTCTTTACAAGGTTACAATCACGTTTGTTAATCGAAAGGCGAATATAAGTTTTAGGTTTAAAATCACAAGATAAGTCCGTTCACAAAGTTTCCAATTTTATAACTGTCACACCCCCAAAATCGGTAATCGTGTTAACGATAGTTTAGCGGAAGCATTATCATTTATTAGCGGAAGCATATATGTATTAGTTAAACAGCGGGGGCGCTGACGTCAGCAGTATGCATTCATCGTATCAGAGCTTATGATCATTGCAGAACAGAAATTAAGATGCCATTAATAATAAAGGTAGTTACAAAAACTATGACTTGTCAAGTCATAGGAATAGTAGCGTTGTAAAAATACATTTGTCCCAAATGTGGCATCCTAATTCATCGAGGGTAACTTACGTCCATTATGCATGCATCAGTACCTGAGTCCTAATTCCCTGAAAAACATAGTAAAATGTCAACATTGAATGTTGAGTGAATTCACAGGTTTAGTTTATAGTGGTCAAACCAAGTTATGAATAAATCATTCATTTACAGCAAAACATAATGTTTATAAGTTTAGTAGGAAACACAAGTTATTCTTGTTAAAGAAAACATTTCCTATATAAAGTAAGAATGTCATTCTTACTACAAGTAAGTAGTTGTGTAGGAAATACAAGTTTAATCAAAAACATTTCCTCATAAGTAGTTGCAGGAAACAAGGGTTTAGCAAATCAAAGCAACATTTCCTATCAGTTATATAACTTCAAATAAGTAATCTCAGGAAACTACCATGTCCGAACTAAGTTTGTAGTTTAATAGTCGTTGTTAATGTAAGTTGATCGTTAAATAGGAAAAACAGGTCTATTCAAGTATGATAAACATTTCCTAATTACTTTGTAAGAAATACAAGTTTATCAAATCAATGAAAACATTTCTAATAGTAGTTATTCGTTTAGAAACTCTAGTTTATCCAATCAAGGAAAACATTTCTCTAATAGTTAAGCGTTTAGAAACTCTAGTTATCCAATCAAGGAAAACATTTCTAATAATAGTTATGTGTTTAGAACTCTAGTTTATCCAATCAAGGAAAACATTTCTAATAATAGTTATGTGTTTAGAAACTCTAGTTTATCCAATCAAGGAAAACATTTCTAAAATAAAGAAATTCGTGTAGGAACACCTATCCTAATAGTTGTCATAGGAAATACAAGTTTAACATTTAAGTAAACATTTCCAATTCAAGCAGTTTGTAGGAAACACAGGTTTAACAGCTAAGTAAACATTTTCCAACAGATAGTTGATAGGAACACAAGTTTAGCAATAAAGTAAACATTCCAAAATAATTGTTTTCAGGAAACACAGGTTTAGCAATTTAGTAAACATTTCCTTATAAAAGTAGTCGTGTAGGAACACCTGTCCTAATCAGTTATCCCAGGGAATACCCTTCCCAAAATAGTAGTTGAGTAGTTAAGTGGGAAATATATGTTTAACAATTAAGTAAACATTTCCAAAATAGTTGTTGCGGGAAATATATGTTTAACAATTAAGTAAACATTTCCAAAATAGTTGTCCATAGGAACACCTGTCCTATTAATCCTCACAGGGAATACCCTTCCCAAAACAATTTGTCCTTAGTTAAGTAGTTGAGTAGTTTAGTGGGAAATTTAGACTATGATCCCTCTAAGGCGAGCGACACCTTTAAAGTTAAAGTACGACTCCTAGTACTATAACCAATCCACAACCAATTTACGTTTTTGCCTCAGTAACATCTTAAGTATACACTCCGCGTGCGACTGCCGTCGTGAGGTTGGAATGACCAACAAGTTATATCCTGGGAGGGTTGTCAAATCGATAGTACTATCTGTATACTCAGTGGCTAGAGTCACCTAGCTAATGGTTATAGGTTGCAAGCACTGGGACTTATGTGCACTACAACTACCTCGCGTAAACCTAGGATCGTACCAAGATGCGTTTGTCTTAATTCCCAAAATAGTTGTGAAAAATCATTTCATACCAATAGTTCGAGTTTATCATATGAAAACCTTTCATATAAATAGAACAAGTCAAACGATATGAAAACATTTCATATAAACAATTTAAGTTTAAGAACACGAACACATTCATGTTAATCAATAGTTTATAGTAACATGCAGAGCAATTATTTAATAAAGCAAGTAGCATGTTATACACATTGTTCTATGTTTTCCACCCCTGGTTTTAAAAGAATTTAAAACAAGTAAAAGATAGGGGCTGTGAACTCACGGTTTGCAAGTCTTCAGCACAAATAGATAGCTAGCAAACAATCCAAAAGCGTCGCTCAAATACCTAGACGCAAATAATAATACTTGTATAAGTATATGGATTATTTGTTAAATTGAAACGTTTATAATATTTCAGTTGCTGGTGAGGTTTGCGTTTCAATTAGTCGTTAAGTTCAAGTATGTATATTTATATACATATTAGTTGAATATATATATATATATATTCTAATATATATTTTAGTTGTCGTCATTGTTAATATCCATAGATATAAATGTAGTTGTCGTTGTTGTCGGTTATGTTTTAAAAACATAATTACATTAGTTATCAAAATAACTTTGTTATATTGGATATATAAGTCGTTTGTTAATTGTCGCGAATAAAACTTAGTTGTCGTTTATATTATCAAAACATAGCTTAGTTAGTTATACAAAATATAACTTGTTTTCATTTGTCGTATATAGTTTGTACTAGATAAATTAAATCTTTCCATTTATACGTTTCGTTATCTATATATGTATATATATATGTCCGTTAGTTTATATATATATAAATTGTATTTGTTCCAAAGTTTGTCGCGTCCGATTGTCCGTATTAAATAATGTCTCGGATATAATCATGTCTCATAGTCGTGTCCAATTTACAAAGTCTCGTTGTCATAGTATTTTGTAACATTGGTCAAGTAACAACCTCATATCGTATAGCGTTTAATAATATGTACATTTTTATAAACGTAAAGTCAGTGACCAAAAATGATCGGGGATCCGCCGGATCCATGGCGGATCCGCCGGATCTAAACCAAAATTCTTGAATCCTACGGATCAAGTTTTAATTTAACCGGATCGTGTCAAAATATGTTGGATCCGCCGGATCTTATAAGGATCCGCCGGATCATTTGGTTTTCGGCTTGAGGATCCGCCGGATCTAAAAGGGATCCGCCGGATCTGGTTATAATTTGGTGGATCCGCCGGATCTTCACAAGGATCCACCGGATCTTGGTTCAATTTGTGGGTTCCGCCGGATCCTAACACGGATCCGCCGGATCTTGTCTCATTTTAGTGGATCCACCGGATCATAACTAAGATCCGCCGGATCTTAATGTATTCACACCGCTCATATCTTGTTAAGCTTTAAAAATGTACGAGTTAAAAGAGGGGATCCGCCGGATCATGATAGGATCCGCCGGATCTTAACATGTTTTTGGCTTAGGATCCGCCGGATCATGGTAGGATCCGCCGGATCTTGTTGATTTCCAGCAGCTAGTTCGACTCTGTTCTTATTTTTACAGAATGATTTTGATGGTATCTTCGTTTTTAACATGATCAAACTTCATTATATGTTATATAATTACATTATGACTTGTTTTTAACAACTTATAACAACAATCATCAACCAAATTCATAATTTAAGGAAATTATATAAATGAGTAAAAATGGATAAATTTTCCTCACAATGATTTTAATATGGAGATGATGATGATTTCTGATGTAGATGATGATGCTTACGGAAGATGGTGATGATAAAGATCAAGAAACCATTTTGTTGTTTGTGTTTGAGGTGTTTGAAGTTGAAGATGATAAGGTGGTTAAGGTGTTGCTTCTGCTGCTACTCCCTCTGCTGTTGTTGTTTGAAGATCACAGAGAACAAGAAAGAACCCAGTGTTTGTGTTGTGTGTGTGTAAATTGTGCAGATCAAAATTATAGGTGGGATGTATTATTGGAGATCAAGATTTCAAAGGCACGGCATGGAGGGAGCGAAGTTTGTTCCCCAGATATTTTGTTTTGTGCAATATTGGTAGTTTTTAGCCCGTTAATTTCGTGTACGGGTATAATTTGTGGTACTTTATGTATAATAAAATTTTGCGTTATGTTTCTCTGTATCTCGGATTTAGTAATTGATAATTATATGATCGAAATACTTTGTCAAAAGTATGATAAAATTATTTACAGTAAAAATACTGTATAGTCAAAAACGCGTGCCAGATTTCAGTTAAATTTGGAAATCATATTTTGAGGTAATGTTCTACACATTAAAACAGTAACTTACTAAATAATACTTTTATTATTTAGTACCTCTAGGCGCGTTTTAAAATTGTTTCTGTTCGTATTACATGTAACAAAAATCGTCTAAATCTTTCGTTTTCTTTTCGTTGTAATACTTTTATGTAATAATTTCAAACTAAAAATTATTCAAAAGTATTTTTGAAGTTCATTTTGGAACTTTATTATTCGCGATTTAATACGTTTATTATAAAACGTATGATTTATTATATTATCTCGATAATATAATTATATAATAGTTGTAATTAATACTTTTCGAATTATTAATTATTTTGTATCACGAACATTAATACGTTTAGCTTAGTCGAGTATAATACGTTTATTCGTACGTAATTATATATATATATATATATATATATATATATATATATATATACACATAATTACAATCAAATACATCACGTATCACATAGTAAGTTACACAGAACTTATACACAAAATAGTTTGAATTCACTTAATCAGGGAATTACTCTAAGTACTACATGCGATTAGGTTAAGTAGATACCCTAATTGGAGGATTGTCACATTCTCCCCCCGTTAGCGAAATCTCGTCCCGAGATTTAATTTGAGCTATTCATCTCGGTCGCTAGTTCAAATAGGTGAGGGTACTTCTTTCTTATCTCATCCTCACGTTTAACCTAACGATAATCCCATGTGTTGAGTTTACTTGGGAACGCACTTCGATTGGTTCCTCCACAAAGTTAAGCTTTGAGTTAATGAAAACTTCGTCAGGAGGTATAATAAGTGCTTCGTCGGAAAGACACTTCTTCAAATTACACACATGAAAAGTGTCGTGAATACTACTAAGCTCTTGTGGTAGTTTGAGTTTGTAGGCGACAGGACCAATCCTCGCAAGGATCTCAAAAGGTCCAACATATCGCGGGTTCAGCTTTCCTCGTTTGCCAAATCGGGCTATCCCTTTCCAAGGCGATACTTTGAGTAGAGCCTTGTCTCTTACTTGAAACTCAAGAGGTTTACGGCGGTTATCGGCGTAACTCTTTTGTCTATCCCTTGCCGCTTTCAAACGGTTAAGTACTTGAGTTATCTTGTCTGTAGTTTCTTGGACAAGTTCGGGTCCGGATAGTTGTCTATCATCCAACTCTGCCCAACAGAGTGGAGATCTGCATTTGCGTCCATACAACGCTTCAAACGGTGCCATATGTATACTGGTGTGATAACTATTGTTGTAGGAAAATTCAGCTAATGGGAGATGAGTATCCCAATTTCCCCCAAAGTCAATCACACATGCTCGCAATAAATCTTCGATCGTCTGTATCGTTCGTTCACTCTGGCCATCGGTTTGCGGATGATAGGCCGTACTCATATCGAGTCGAGTACCTAGGGCCTGTTGTAGCGTTTGCCAGAAACGAGATGTGAATCTGCTATCTCTATCAGATATAATAGACAGTGGCACACCGTGCCGAGAAACGACCTCTTTTATATAGATCTTTGTCAGTTTCTCAAGTTTGTCAGTCTCTTTGAAAGAAATGAAGTGGGCTGATTTCGTCATTCTATCGACAATCACCCAAATTGAATCAACACCAGTTGATGTTTTTGGTAGCTTTGTGATGAAATCCATCGTTATGTGTTCCCATTTCCATTGTGGCATCACCGGTTGTTGCAAAAGTCCTGAAGGTTTTTGATACTCAACCTTGACCTTTGAACAAGTTAGACACTTGCTGACATAAGTAGCGATGTCTCTCTTCATATTAGGCCACCAATAGAAACCTTTCACATCTTGGTACATCTTATCTGCACCAGGATGAATCGAGTAGTTGGACTTGTGAGCTTCGTCCAATATCAGCTTACGGAGTTCATCGTCGCTTGGTACCCAAATTCTATTCATGAAGTATAAAACTCCATTCTCTTTTGTTTCAAGCTGTTTCTCCATTTCCCTTCAGGGATTCGTCTTTCATGCGTTCGGCGGTGAAAGTTAATTGTTGCGCGTCGCGAATTTGAGTAATGAGATTTGAGTGAATTGTTAACACTAAGGCTCGAACTCTGCGAGGCTTAACGTTCTCTTTATGACTTAAGGCATCTGCTACTACATTAGCCTTGCCCGGATGGTGCTTAATCTCACACTCGTAATCATTCAGCAATTCGACCCAACGTCTCTGTCTCATGTTGAGCTCTTTCTGGTCGAATATGTGTTGTAGGCTCTTGTGATCAGTGAAGATCGTACACTTTGTGCCATATAGGTAGTGTCTCTAAATTTTTAATGCAAAAACGACTGCTCCCAACTCTAAATCATGAGTTGTATAGTTCTTCTCGTGAATCTTCAATCGACGAGATGCATAAGCAATAACTTTGTCGTTTTGCATGAGAACACAACCTAATCCTTAATGTTAGGCATCACAATAAACAATGAAGTTCTCGGTTCCCTCAGGTACGGATAGAATCGGTGCGGTGCTCAACTTTTGTTTCAACAGTTGGAAAGCGTTCTCTTCTTTCTCTCCCCATTCGAATTTCTTATCCTTCTGAGTTAAGGTGGTGAGTGACTGGGCTATCTTTGAAAAGTTCTTTATAAATCGTCGATAATAGCCAGCCAAACCAAGAAATTGTCGAATTTCTGTGGGAGTTTTCCAGTGCTTTCCAGTTCTTAATCGCCTCTATTTTGGATGGGTCCACATGAATTCCCTTATCATTTATTACGTGACCTAGGAATTGAACCTCTCTAATCCAAAATTCGCATTTGGAGAACTTAGCATACAGCTTTTCGTTATCAAGTAGTTGGAGGATAAGTCTCAAATGCTGTTCGTGATCCTCTTTCGTCTTTGAGTAAATCAAAATATCATCAATGAACACTATGACAAACTTATCTAAGTAAGGTTTGCACACTCGGTTCATGGGACCCATGAATACTGCCGGTGCGTTAGTCAGTCCAAACGGCATGACTAGGAACTCATAATGACCCTAACGAGTCCTAAACGCTGTCTTCGGCACATCCTCTTCTCGAACCTTCAGTTGATGATAACCAGAACGCAGATCGATCTTTGAGTAGTAACTTGATCCTTGTAGTTGATCAAATAGATCATCTATGCGGGGTAACGGATATCGGTTCTTGATAGTTACTTTATTCAATTCCCGTAGTCAATACACATGCGCATAGATCCATCCTTCTTCTTGACAAACAAAACCGGAGCTCCCCAAGGTGAAAAGCTCGGTCGGATGAATTCTAAGTCTAAGAGCTCTTGTAACTGTGTAGACAGTTCTTGCATTTCTTATGGAGCTAAACAATAAGATGAGCAAGCGATTTGGGGCGGCTTCTGGCACCAAATCGATGCGAAACTCGACTTGTCGCGGAGGTGGTAATCCTGGAAAATCATCAGGAAACACTCCCGAATAGTCTCGCACTACAGGTATGTCGTCCAAGCGTTTCTCTTCGCTTTTCTTCTCCACAACATGTGCCAAGAATGCTGGATATTCCTTTCGGAGGTACTTACTAGCTTTTAAACTAATACCCATCTTTTATAGCACTTGACCTATTATCTCCTTGTATCATCAAAGTCTCCTTTCTGTCGATAATGGTAGACGTACCAACTTATCAAAACAGAAATCTCTGCAAAATTCCTCGACAACTAGTCCACCCCGACTACGATGTCAAAATTTCCCAACCCTACCGATGGCAAGTCTATTTCGAAGAAATGTCCCTCTAACGTTAGGGCACATTCCGGTACTATTTTTCCTGATTCGACCCACTTACTATCGGTTAGTTCTATAGTGTACTTGTTGTCCAACTTACAGGATTCAGTGTCTAGGAGTGGTCTAACTTCACTAGACATAACTCAAATTGACATCCGAATCAATATCATAGAGGCATAATGGTTGTTGTTGCAATTATTTAACTATGGGTACTAGTTTCGGTAGTGTTTTGAGTCACTACTCTCGAAACACCCATTGCTTTGTCGCTCAACATTGGTTCTTGGTGAAAGGATTGGTTCAGCGAGATTGGGTTCGATGACCCTACTGTTCGCAGTTACCACTAAGAGTACACTCTTCAGTGTGGCGTCTCTCACATTTCTCAAGCTTTTTCCTTTAGTTAGGTTTCCATAAAGCGTTTCGGTTATCCTTCCTGGCGTCGTTGTGAGTACGACTCACCTCGCGTCGTGTAATAGTTTCAGCTACTCGTTAATTAATGATCTCTTATATTGCTACTATCGTGGGTAGTGTGTCGTTTAGTCAATTGTTTCTATTGTTTCGTTGCTAAATTATTGAATGAATAGAGAAGGGTTATTGTTATCTCTATTACGCATCTTACGATTTTGAAACACCCATATGTACTTAGTACAATATAATCACGTTGGCCAGGCGTCATTATATGATGCTAAATACATACTTCTTTTCATCACCGGTTAACACGGTCAGGTTCGTACAAACTCAATACAAGAGTTACAGGTATAGATGTGAGTGATTCAAAGAATGTAAGCAGTGAAGACGTACATACTAGAGTGTTCATCTAAAGTGTGATGGGATTTACTATATATAGATATACCCATTAGTCAAAAGTGTTAACCTAATATAGTGTAGGCACAATCTGCCATACATAGGTGCAACTGAGATAAGATAAGTACGTTCCTACAGTCACTATCATATAATCATCATCCTGCTGACCCCAGCTACACTCTCTGCCACTCGAGCATGCTCTTCAAGCATCTGTACTCGGGCACAGGTAGCATGGGTATTTTTGAGTTTCTTAAGAGGTAATACCTTCAGTAGTTCCTCAACATGTTCGTTGTTTTATCTATGCCAGGCGTTGCGTTGGACATTGAAGTAATCATAGTTGTAAATTTTAGTTGGCAATTGCAGCATCGACGTCATAGTTGTGCTCGGACGGTTCCTCGTCGGAGTCGATCACGTATATATGACGTTTGTTATTCACATTCGTAATAAACTTAGTAACTACGTAGTGATATAGAGTTATGCAATGTATGAATGCATGAGTGTTCTAGCCAAAGTTATAGTCTAGGTCTCTAAGGCTTTCAGGTCGCTTAAAGACTTCTAGTTCGCTATAACCAATGGCTCTGATACCAAGTCTGTCACACCCCCAAAATCGGTAATCGTGTTAACGATAGTTTAGCGGAAGCATTATCATTTATTAGCGGAAGCATATATGTATTAGTTAAACAGCGGGGCGCTGACGTCAGCAGTATGCATTCATCGTATCAGAGCTTATGATCATTGCAGAACAGAAATTAAGATGCCATTAATAATAAAGGTAGTTACAAAAACTATGACTTGTCAAGTCATAGGAATAGTAGCGTTGTAAAAATACATTTGTCCCAAATGTGGCATCCTAATTCATCGAGGGTAACTTACGTCCATTATGCATGCATCAGTACCTGAGTCCTAATTCCCTGAAAAACATAGTAAAACGTCAACATTGAATGTTGAGTGAATTCACAGGTTTAGTTTATAGTGGTCAAACCAAGTTATGAATAAATCATTCATTTACAGCAAAACATAATGTTTATAAGTTTAATAGGAAACACAAGTTATTCTTGTTAAAGAAAACATTTCCTATATAAAGTAAGAATGTCATTCTTACTACAAGTAAGTAGTTGTGTAGGAAACACAAGTTTAATCAAAAACATTTCCTCATAAGTAGTTGCAGGAAACAAGGGTTTAGCAAATCAAAGCAACATTTCCTATCAGTTGTATAACTTCAAATAAGTAATCTCAGGAAACTACCATGTCCGAACTAAGTTTGTAGTTTAATAGTCGTTGTTAATGTAAGTTGATCGTTAAATAGGAAAAACAGGTCTATTCAAGTATGATAAACATTTCCTAATTACTTTGTAAGAAATACAAGTTTATCAAATCAATGAAAACATTTCTAATAGTAGTTATTCGTTTAGAAACTCTAGTTTATCCAATCAAGGAAAACATTTCTCTAATAGTTAAGCGTTTAGAAACTCTAGTTATCCAATCAAGGAAAACATTTCTAATAATAGTTATGTGTTTAGAACTCTAGTTTATCCAATCAAGGAAAACATTTCTAATAATAGTTATGTGTTTAGAAACTCTAGTTTATCCAATCAAGGAAAACATTTCTAAAATAAAGAAATTCGTGTAGGAACACCTATCCTAATAGTTGTCATAGGAAATACAAGTTTAACATTTAAGTAAACATTTCCAATTCAAGCAGTTTGTAGGAAACACAGGTTTAACAGCTAAGTAAACATTTTCCAACAGATAGTTGATAGGAACACAAGTTTAGCAATAAAGTAAACATTCCAAAATAATTGTTTTCAGGAAACACAGGTTTAGCAATTTAGTAAACATTTCCTTATAAAAGTAGTCGTGTAGGAACACCTGTCCTAATCAGTTATCCCAGGGAATACCCTTCCCAAAATAGTAGTTGAGTAGTTAAGTGGGAAATATATGTTTAACAATTAAGTAAACATTTCCAAAATAGTTGTTGCGGGAAATATATGTTTAACAATTAAGTAAACATTTCCAAAATAGTTGTCCATAGGAACACCTGTCCTATTAATCCTCACAGGGAATACCCTTCCCAAAACAATTTGTCCTTAGTTAAGTAGTTGAGTAGTTTAGTGGGAAATTTAGACTATGATCCCTCTAAGGCGAGCGACACCTTTAAAGTTAAAGTACGACTCCTAGTACTATAACCAATCCACAACCAATTTACGTTTTTGCCTCAGTAACATCTTAAGTATACACTCCGCGTGCGACTGCCGTCGTGAGGTTGGAATGACCAACAAGTTATATCCTGGGAGGGTTGTCAAATCGATAGTACTATCTGTATACTCAGTGGCTAGAGTCACCTAGCTAATGGTTATAGGTTGCAAGCACTGGGACTTATGTGCACTACAACTACCTCGCGTAAACCTAGGATCGTACCAAGATGCGTTTGTCTTAATTCCCAAAATAGTTGTGAAAAATCATTTCATACCAATAGTTCGAGTTTATCATATGAAAACCTTTCATATAAATAGAACAAGTCAAACGATATGAAAACATTTCATATAAACAATTTAAGTTTAAGAACACGAACACATTTATGTTAATCAATAGTTTATAGTAACATGCAGAGCAATTATTTAATAAAGCAAGTAGCATGTTATACACATTGTTCTATGTTTTCCACCCCTGGTTTTAAAAGAATTTAAAACAAGTAAAAGATAGGGGCTGTGAACTCACGGTTTGCAAGTCTTCATCACAAATAGATAGCTAGCAAACAATCCAAAAGCGTCGCTCAAATACCTAGACGCAAATAATAATACTTGTATAAGTATATGGATTATTTGTTAAATTGAAACGTTTATAATATTTCAGTTGCTGGTGAGGTTTGCGTTTCAATTAGTCGTTAAGTTCAAGTATGTATATTTATATACATATTAGTTGAATATATATATATATATATATTCTAATATATATTTTAGTTGTCGTCATTGTTAATATCCATAGATATAAATGTAGTTGTCGTTGTTGTCGGTTATGTTTTAAAAACATAATTACATTAGTTATCAAAATAACTTTGTTATATTGGATATATAAGTCGTTTGTTAATTGTCGCGAATAAAACTTAGTTGTCGTTTATATTATCAAAACATAGCTTAGTTAGTTATACAAAATATAACTTGTTTTCATTTGTCGTATATAGTTTGTACTAGATAAATTAAATCTTTCCATTTATACGTTTCGTTATCTATATATGTATATATATATATGTCCGTTAGTTTATATATATATAAATTGTATTTGTTCCAAAGTTTGTCGCGTCCGATTGTCCGTATTAAATAATGTCTCGGATATAATCATGTCTCATAGTCGTGTCCAATTTACAAAGTCTCGTTGTCATAGTATTTTGTAACATTGGTCAAGTAACAACCTCATATCGTATAGCGTTTAATAATATGTACATTTTTATAAACGTAAAGTCAGTGACCAAAAATGATCGGGGATCCGCCGGATCCATGGCGGATCCGCCGGATCTAAACCAAAATTCTTGAATCCTACGGATCAAGTTTTAATTTAACCGGATCGTGTCAAAATATGTAGGATCCGCCGGATCTTATAAGGATCCGCTGGATCATTTGGTTTTCGGCTTGAGGATCCGCCGGATCTAAAAGGGATCCGCCGGATCTGGTTATAATTTGGTGGATCCGCCGGATCTTCACAAGGATCCGCCGGATCTTGGTTCAATTTGTGGGTTCCGCCGGATCCTAACACGGATCCGCCGGATCTTGTCTCGTTTTAGTGGATCCACCGGATCATAACTAAGATCCGCCGGATCTTAATGTATTCACACCGCTCATATCGTGTTAAGCTTTAAAAATGTACGAGTTAAAAGAGGGGATCCGCCGGATCATGATAGGATCCGCCGGATCTTAACATGTTTTTGGCTTAGGATCCGCCGGATCATGGTAGGATCCGCCGGATCTTGTTGATTTCCAGCAGCTAGTTCGACTCTGTTCTTATTTTTACAGAATGATTTTGATGGTATCTTCGTTTTTAACATGATCAAACTTCATTATATGTTATATAATTACATTATGACTTGTTTTTAACAACTTATATCAACAATCATCAACCAAATTCATAATTTAAGGAAATTATATAAATGAGTAAAAATGGATAAATTTTCCTCACAATGATTTTAAGATGGAGATGATGATGATTTCTGATGTAGATGATGATGCTTACGGACGATGGTGATGATAAAGATCAAGAAACCATTTTGTTGTTTGTGTTTGAGGTGTTTGAAGTTGAAGATGATAAGGTGGTTAAGGTGTTGCTTCTGCTGCTACTCCCTCTGCTGTTGTTGTTTGAAGATCACAGAGAACAAGAAAGAACCCAGTGTTTGTGTTGTGTGTGTGTAAATTGTGCAGATCAAAATTATAGGTGGGATGTATTATTGGAGATCAAGATTTCAAAGGCACGGCATGGAGGGAGCGAAGTTTGTTCCCCAGATATTTTGTTTTGTGCAATATTGGTAGTTTTTAGCCCGTTAATTTCGTGTACGGGTATAATTTGTGGTACTTTATGTATAATAAAATTTTGCGTTATGTTTCTCTGTATCTCGGATTTAGTAATTGATAATTATATGATCGAAATACTTTGTCAAAAGTATGATAAAATTATTTACAGTAAAAATACTGTATAGTCAAAAACGCGTGCCAGATTTCAGTTAAATTTGGAAATCATATTTTGAGGTAATGTTCTACACATTAAAATAGTAACTTACTAAATAATACTTTTATTATTTAGTACCTCTAGGCGCGTTTTAAAATTGTTTCTGTTCGTATTACATGTAACAAAAATCGTCTAAATCTTTCGTTTTCTTTTCGTTGTAATACTTTTATGTAATAATTTCAAACTAAAAATTATTCAAAAGTATTTTTGAAGTTCATTTTGGAACTTTATTATTCGCGATTTAATACGTTTATTATAAAACGTATGATTTATTATATTATCTCGATAATATAATTATATAATAGTTGTAATTAATAATTTTCGAATTATTAATTATTTTGTATCACGAACATTAATACGTTTAGCTTAGTCGAGTATAATACGTTTATTCGTACGTAATTATATATATATATATATATATATATATATATATATATATATATATATATATATATATATATATATATATACACATAATTACAATCAAATACATCACGTATCACATAGTAAGTTACACAGAACTTATACACAAAATAGTTTGAATTCACTAAATCAGGGAATTACTCTAAGTACTACATGCGATTAGGTTAAGTAGATACCCTAATTGGAGGATTGTCACAATAACGTCGATCAATAATACAACTACCTTCGGTCGTTACCGGCTTCCATATATTTGTACTATGCTCAAAAGCATTTCCAATACTATACCGAGTAATCAGTCGAATAGGGGCCGTCATATTATCTCACGACGTATTCAAAGTCATCCCACAATCATATATACTAACTACATCACAACAAATATAATAGTAATCTACTCGCTAATCATGGTAATAACGATCGCAAACATAATTAAAGCAAACATGTTTGATTAAGATATATAAGGATAGAGATAACCGAGATTAATATGTGAGAAGGAATAGACTTGAATTAATGAGCGTAACTCCAAGCGTACACCAAAGATTACAACACGTTCCTAGCTTTCTTTCTACTCTAAACAAAGTAATAAACTAATCTAATGCTAAATTTAAAATAAGAAAGTAGAATGAGAAAATAAGAAAGTGATATGACTAGTGCATATGGGACATTTTGAAATGAAGCCTAAAGCCTCCTATTTATAGGTGAGATTTGGCTCACATTAGCATCTTGAGGTGCATGTTAGCAAAAGGTAGCCAAAAGGGTGCACCGGGTACCGTACAACACGAAAAGTAGGCGCACCGGGTACCGTACAACACGAAAAGTAGGCGCACCAGGTACCAAAAGTTACCAAAAACAGAAACCAAGGTGGGTACAGGCCAGCCGGCGGCGCCACCTGTGTGGCCGGTGGCGGTGGGCCCACCCCCGCCCCGTTGCGTCGTTTGTTGCTTCGTTTCATTGATTAGTGCGTGTTTTTTTCGTTATACGTCCGTTTGAGTTGATTCTTTTTTTGTTGGATTCGTAATTCAAAAACAAAGATTTTGACATAGGATAGGCCCTGAAATGAGGTCCCTAGCTCCAGATATTGCATACGGATCATTTGGATCTTCCGGCGGGCGCGAAATCTTCATTTTTTACCCGTTTTGGTTGATTCTTCTTCTGTTGGATCCGAATTTTGAAAACGAACATCTTGGAAATAATGGATGTTGTTGAAGGTCATTTTGGTCTTGAAATCTCGTTTTTATGCCTTGAATCTTCAAACGTGTGTGGAATCTTCGTTTCACATCCGTTTTACTTGAATTTTATCGTGCAACCTTGTTTTGACCTTCTTGGCATAATGTTACTAATTTGTGCTATAGGAGTTAATATGCCAAGAATCATTCCAGAATGAGAGGGATATGGGTAGTAAAAACGTGACTTTTTACGCGATATCAAGTATCCCACACTTAGAACTTTGCTTGTCCTCAAGCAAACTAACGTTCAACATGGTTAAAGATGAGCAGATAATGAAATATTTTAATACGGGAACTTTTTACTAAGGGGGTTTTGGAAAAATAAAGATATTTGATATTTTAGAAAGCAAGGTTGTAATCTTTAGGAGCATGCTTTTGATCATTGATCATTGATACATGACTAGGCGATCCTCTCAAGGTGGTCACTCCAATCACTCAAAGTGTTTAGGGTTTCCTATTCTAGCATTTATCAATGACTCAGAACGCCAGTCATGTATTGTTTATCGTCATAGGCTTGATCGAGTATCAAATCGTTACCTTTTGGTGAGCGCGAAGTCGATCTAGCCACAATCATTCTAAGGGAAGTGATGTAGGGTTTTTGGGATGGGATGTTGGTGGTTTTGTTGGGTTTTCTTTTTGGTGAAGCGGAAAGCTGAAATTTTTTGAATTTTTGGGAGGAATGACGCCTTCTTTCTATTTTGGGCGGAGTCTTCTTTCTCCATTTGACTTTCTTTACTTTGAATTTTCTTGGGACTTTTTCTATCCTCTTGACGTCATATCCTTGATTTTTCTCTTCTTTTTTTTTTCATCTTTGGAACTTTGTAGGAAGTTTGGATGTTTTTGAGTGGGTAAAGGGGTAACGTGCTTATTTTGGGTGTATGGATGGGTTCAAGAATGATGTGATTCGATCTCCTTTTTGACTCACAAGTTCGGATTCGAAATGCATGACAAGAACAAGTTCTGATTCTAAACGCATACATCGGCACACTCAAGAATCGAAAAAGTGAAGCATTAAAAGTGAATGCTTTTCATATGGCTCAAGATACCTCACGAATCAAAAGTTGGTTTGTTGTGTGCTTAGTCATGCGATGCTTTTTATGGGATTGTCAAACTTGTTTTTCAAAATAACTTCTATTTTATTTTTCTTTCTTCCCCAAAGTAAATCATTCTTTAAAATTTTTCATTTTCTACATATTTTTAACTTAGTTTTTGAAAAATTTTGTTTACTTTTATGGAGAAGCAAGGTCTAATAAAGAGCAACTATTTAGAATCAAGTATATACCAATATCCAATTAACAGTAGTGCAACTACTGCTATCCCACACTTAAGGGAACATCATCCTCGATGTTATACTAAGCTCTGAATGGGGTAAAATCCCACACTTAGGGTTTTAAACATCTAAGACTCATTCTTCCAGTGTGTGTTGGGTTTGAATCCCACACTTAGTGATAAGTATAATGGATATGGTATTTTTAAAACAAATGAAAGAGATGGCATAGAAGTACTCCCCGGTAGTTGCAGTGTTCTTTTGGTTGCATCTGCTGGTCTTTGTCTTCTTTGGTGCTTCTTTGATCAAGTCTTCTTGTGATTGGTCTCGTGAGTGTGAACACGTCGGATATACTATTCTTCGGTTTTTATGCTTCCTTGCAGGCTGGAGCATTCTTTGCAATATCCGAGTGTGAAAGATAGTCGGAGATGTCATCACTTCTTGGAATGTAAAATTGCAAAAATGTAAAAACAAACACGGGTTGCCTCCCGAGAAGCGCTCTTTTAAAGTCGAGAGCTCGACTTAGTCCTTTTCTTCTTCAGATGATGCTTGATGCATCAGCAGTGGTGGCGTGGTCACTGTGGTTCCTTGGTAGAGAGTATCGTGGTGGATAGTACTATAGCAATTGCTCTATCATGTCAGCAATGAGAGTTGGTGGGTTGGTGGATAGCATTATGAAGCTTTTGAAGTGATTGGTGGCGAGTCGGTCGAGGATTGCCATTCCATAGCAGATGTATCGAACTGCCCTTGTGACTGGTCCGTTAGGGTCAATTCGAGTGCAGGTGTAAGTTCGAACTATTTCACGCTGTGGGTGGTTTCTTCCTATCGAGGCGATTAAAGCCATGAATTCGGTTTTCACTTCTTCAAAATCATTAGCCCAAGGGTCTCCTCCGAAGGATCTAGTTGCTTGGCACACTTGTCTGATTAGTTGATGTTGCTCGCAGTTGAAGGGAAAATCCGAGTCGGTGAAGATGCAAATTAACTTGCTGAATATCTCGCGATATCCATTTCGGTAGACGTCGAGTTCTACGTCTTCTTCTTGGTACATTTCGCGCAGTCGGGTAGTCACATAAGTGGCTAAATTGATTTGCGACATGTGCGGGATGAATCTCGGTACCTCACGAGTTTCTTCTTCATAGGCTGGCTCATTCAGCTAATCAATTATTAGTTCAATGTGGTGCCCAATGGTGGAGTGAATGACGATCCTGCAGTTCTCTGATGCTGTGAGATGCTCTCCAGTTTCGATGAGATCTATAAGAGTTCTAACATCTCCCACCATTCTGATGTCGGCATAACTTCTTGGGTTCCCTATGGCTCTTTCCAGATTGGTTCTCATTGATGCAAGAATAGCTTTTTGACTTGATGAGTACGGAAAAGCTGATCCGGCTAAGGCACAATATACTTTTTGGTATATTCGCCTTTGGTTTCCGTAGAATTCGATTTCTCCCATTGGGTAGTTGGGTCTTTCTCGCTGTCGAGCTTCTCTGGTAAGTTGTTCTTGAAGCAGGTCAGAGAATGCTCGAATGTTTCTCCGAAGGGTGCTAGGCTCTGGTTCTCCATAATGGGTGAGGTATGAATCGTAGTCTCGTATGATTGCCCTTATCATGTGTCTCTGGGCGGTGTTGTATTCATTGGTTGATTCTTTGATGGCCTCCACGATGATTCGGACATCGTTGTATTCGTCAATCATCTTGATCATGTCTTGATGACTATCTATCAGAGGAATTTCTAGTCTCTCAGTTGCGACAGCAGGGGAATTTGGTGGAGCAAGAGGAGGTTGTGGAATAGAGTGTTCATCAAGAGTGATGTTGACGTAATCGTCATCGCATTCACTGTTGCAGTCGGAGTCCTTATCATGTGAATCTGGAAATTGGTGGAGTTCTTCGTCGGAGGGTGCGTTGTTGAAGGGTCGAGAACTATCGATTTCGATGGTTCGGACTTCGGTTGTTATGTCATGAATGTTCTCTTCGGCAAAGCTTCCTGGTTGACGTGCCTTATATGCCGAAATTCTCTGTAGTAGTTTGGCATACTGGTCTGGGTGTGGTGATGATCGGAGTCCTTCTTCAAAGATTTCTATGTCTCGGAGTCGGGTTCTGGTGAAGGGTTTTGATGGATCGAGATAGGAATTTAGGATGTTTCACATTCTTTTAAGATGAGAGGATCTGAGCTCTTGACGGATGACTCCGTAATCAACTGATTCTTCAGATGAAGAGTAATCACCGCAGTTTTGTATCCTTTTAACTTCGGCCATTTGTGGCGAATCAGTGTGATCTTGTTGAGACATAGATTGTGACAACAGATCTAGCTTGAAATAGGACTGGTGTAATTATTATTACGTTTGTACATTGGTTTAGATTTGTAAATAAATATTTGTTTTGATTAGTAATATTCGTTAAACATATTATTTTGTTAAGTTAGATGAATTATTAAATACGAAATAAATATATACATTTTGTGCAAGACGAGTCGAGATCTCAAGTCGCAGCAAGGTGAGATGAGAACTGAACTCGCTAAGCCAAAGAATAACAAGTCTGGCGAGCCGAGTTCTGATTTGGGCTTGGGCTGCAAGGCGAGTTGGGCTGAACTCGCTAGCCCATGCGAGCCGAGACAAGCTGATCATATATAATGTTTTTCATTCGGTGAAAAACATAACTTTTGGCATTCTGAATTTCATACCTGCGAATTCGATAAACCCAGAGAAAACGAAACCTACGACTAGGCTTTGACGGATTATCGTTTAAAGTTAAGTATTAGTAAACGCAATTACGAACTTACTCGTTATTAGTAAGATAACACCGTATTAAGGGATTCCGCACCTTAATACTACAGATAACGAAGTTATCGATCCTAAGAACTAGGGACTTACATCTGGTATCAGAGCTTTCGGGCTAAATACGAGATTGTTCGAGAGTTTTAGTGATAATTGCGTTGTGATTCGGATCGTTTATACGTGCATTAGTACATTTTAACGATCAAAATCATTCTCTGGACATTTAAGGATTAGTTTACGATCGAAATCTCCTATTTTAAATCGTAAAAATACCTTGAATTTTCGTTTTTTCGGGTGTCCAGCCATTTCACGAGTCGAGATTAGGGTTTCAGCGTAGCCTGCGAACCGAGTTGAACTAGCGAGTCGAACTGAGACTTGCGAGTCGAACTGAGATCTCTCACGAATTGAAATCTCTTGCGAATCGACATCACAGCAATCCGAACTGAGACTTGCGAGTCGAGCTGAGATTGCGAGTTGAACTGAGTCTTGCGAATCGAGTTGTGCTGAATTCGCGAAACAGTTTTACTTTACGCTTTTAAGATGTCTGACTTAAGTAGAATGATCGAAATGGACCACGAGGTGGGAAAATCAAACGTTCCACCTAAGTGGTTGAGGATCGAGGATTACTACAATTGGAAGGACATATTTGAATCTTACTGTAGATTCCATGACCTATCAATCTGGATGTGTATCAAGAATGGATACACCGCACCTACTCAAACTGTTCAAAATGCCACTGTGGTTCTTACCTATCCGAACATGAGTGATCAACAGAAGGAAGAATACAGAAATGAAAATAAAGCACATTCATGCATAAAGATGTGTCTTCCTAAAGAGATCGCTCATCAACTGAAGTCTTTTCATACTGCTAGAAAGCTCTGGGAAGCTCTAGAGAAAAGAGGTGAGGGAAGTCCACAAGTGAGAGCTGGCAAGAGGAGTCTTCTCAAAAAGCAGTTTACTATGTTTAAAGCTTTAAAAGGAGAAGATCTTGATGCCTATGTCACACGTTTCTACCATCTGCTAAGTGAACTGGAATACCATGAGATTGTTGAAGAAGAAGTCGCTAAAACCGACAAGTTTCTTGAGGGTTTGCCTTCTAAATGGGAAATGTATGGCGTTATGATTAAGGATAACGAAGCCAAGTATTCTACTATGACCTTAGAGCAAGTCATTGACAAGCTGAAAGGTTATGATTTCTCCTGAAAGTCAAGAGATAGTGATTCTGATCAGGTTCAAAACCCTGGGTTATATCATGGAAAGACAAATCTTTCGACTGCGTCCTCTAGTTCGACAACTGCACTGTTAGTTGGTGATACTGGTGAAAATGGAGAAATTATTTCTGAAGATCTGTGCTTTATTTCCTCCTCTAGTGATGAGACAAAGGGAAAGAATTCTGAGAAGTCACCTCAAGAGCATCAGAAGATGCCTATGAGTGTGAAATCTGCTGAACAGCAACTGTCTGTTCTTGCTTCCTTTGTGGCATCATATGAGAATTACATAGAGGGAAAGATCAATGATCATGTTCTATTTGACGAGGATTATGAACAAATAGATCCGGATTATGTTGAGGAATTGGAACTTCAAGAGATGTTAGCATTGGTTTCAAGAAAAGTTAAAAATTTCCTCAAGAGAACTGGTAGAAAGGTGTTGGGCAATAGATCAGGGTTTGATAAAACCAAGGTCAGATGCTTTAACTGTCAGGGTGTTGGTCATTTTGCTAGAGAATGCCAAAGACCTAAAGTAGAAGCACAAGGAAAACAAGGTTCGGGAAGTACTCTTGCTTCCAAAGCCTTAGTGGTGAAGCAGTTGGATGGCTCTTATGATTGGCAAGCTCATTCTGAGGAAGCCTTGATGGCCGAGATCGAAGAGACAACTGCTGGATCAGTGTCCTACATGCCCACTGATATGGAACAGAGAGTAGAGGTGCCTGAGTCTGAAGTGAAGGCAAGTGATGATGACGTGCAATATATGGATTCAACTCTAGATATGAGTCCTGAAGAATTTGTGGCACGCATGGCTGAAGTACAAACTGACAAGAAGAAGGTATGTTTAGATATTCTTAATCTTGCTGATGTTTGTTACTTAGTTACTGATTTACAATCTCAGAATAGTGTTTTAACTGTGTCAAATAGCAATTTGTCATCACAATTGAATGTGGATAAGGAATCCTATAAAACTGTTAGATCTGAACTTGATCAAGCCATTATGGATATTCGTAGATTAAGTGATGATAAACATGCCTTAATAGATAAAATTAAGTCTGATGCCTCGGATAGAACAAAACTTAGAGATACCATAAGTGAAAAATCTGTTATCATAGATGGTCTCTATATGAATATTAAAGACTTAAATGAGACAATTGCTAGTAAGGATCAGGAAATAGTGAATCTTAATTTAAGATTAGTTGAGCAAAACCATAAACTTGAGAATTTTAGGACATCTCAAATGGATAAAATGTTAGATGCTCAACGAAGTGTAAAGGACAAAACTGGGATAGGTTACAATGATGTATCCCCTCCTTTTAATGCCAATTACACCCCTATTCCTGAAGATTCTGAAATGGCTGATGTTAATCCTTAGATTACAGTAATTGATAAATCTGAACAGTCAAGGGCACAGAAGGATGTTATTAAGAACCAATCATCAGAAAATAGTAAGGTGTCTCATTTCACCAAAATACAGTTTGTATCGGGTGAAGTGATTAACGATGCTAAGACTGATGATAAGGTTAATAAGGAACAAATACTTGAACCTTTAGTGCCTACGACTCCGAGTGGTAATGCAAAAGTTCCTAAATCACGCAAGCAGATGTCATGCTTCAAGTGTCGACAAAAGGGACACGTGGCTTCATGTTGTCCTAACAAAAAGCCTGAAACACCACATAAGCTTGTGATTGATGAAAAGACACAGACCGACTCTAGTATGACTGTAGATAGGTTAGATACCAAACCTAAGTTAGGTAATAAACCTGTTAACATTCTTAAAAGAGACGGTAAACATAGTGTCTCCCCACCTAAACCTAAACGGCCATATACTCAAAGTGATAATTCTGTCTATAAGTCTAGGGATGTGACACCGTCGAGGTTTAGAACTCCAAGTAGAGGCCATAGTCATTATGAGAGTGGTACTACTTCGCGATCACATGAGTTTAATTATAATTGTCATAATAGAGCTCATAATTATGTGCCTAGGAGGTTATCCTCAAATTCACCTCTTAAGGCTGATCGTCCACAAACTCAAGCTACTTCGAAAGTAACCAAAGCTCCTGATGGGAAGGATGGTTATTTTAAAGAGCTTAAGTTTGTTGATGATAAGGGACAAACCAAGACCGTAATGGCTTGGGTCCCTCTTGACAACTGATCGTGTTTTGTGTTATGTGCAGGAGCATGCTGTGAACAAGGACAGCTGGTGGTATGTAGACAGTGGATGCTCGAGGCACATGACCGGAGAAAGAAGTCTACTGAAGGACTTCAAGGAGAGTCTCAAGCAAAAAGTAAATTTTGCAGGAGAAAAAGGAGGAGTAATTTCGGGAAAAGGAAAAGTTTCAAATGGAACTTTGACTCTTGAGGATGTGAACTATGTTGAAGAACTAACTCACAATCTAGTGAGTGTTTCCCAAGTCTGTGATAAAGGTCATCCAGTTTATTTCAATGAAAAGGAGGCCTTAGTCCTGAAGCCAGGTTTCAAAATTCCTGATGAATGGATATTGATGAGGGCGCCAAGGAAGAAGGACATCTATGCTATCAACATGGGTGTTCCTTACTCTTCAATGGTGTCTACCTGTTTATTATCCAAGGCTTCGAAAACAGACGCATTATTATGGCATAGGAGAATGGCACACCTAAACTGGAGAAAAATGAATTATATAACCAAAAATGGTTTGGTTCTAGGTGTACCACAAAAACGTTTCGAGTCTGAGGATAAGTGTGTTCCTTGCATGAAAGGAAAGCAGCACAAGAAACCACACAGACCTAAGACTGAAAACTCTATCTCCTCGCCATTTGAATTGCTACATATGGATCTCTTTGGCCCTATAAGCAAGAGAAGTATAGGTGGCAAATGGTACTGTTTGGTTGTCACAGATGATTATTCTAGATTCTCATGGGTATTCTTTTTGGGATCAAAGGATGAAACTCCTGGAATTCTAATTGAGTTCTTTGATCTAGTAGAGAATGTCTATAAAAAGAGAGTGAAACGTATTCGTAGTGACAATGGAACAGAATTTAAGAATTCAATGTTGAATATCTATTGCTTAAGCAAAGGGATATTACATCAATTCAGTGCACCTTATGAACCTCAATAGAATGGTGTTGCTGAAAGGAAAAATAGGATGTTGATTGAAGCTGCAAGAACAATGCTTGCTGATTCAAAGCTTCCGGTCATCTTTTGGGCAGAAGCAGTGAATACAGCGTGTTATGTTCTTAATAGAGTTCTTACGGTTAAGAGACATAACAAGACTTGTTATGAGCTTTTGAACAATAAGAAACCTAACTTAAAGGGGTTTGAACCCTTTGGAGTTTCATGCACCATATTAAAGACTGGGCATCAAGCAAAATTTGGTGAGAAGGCTGACGAAGGATTTTTCCTAGGCTATATGCCCAACTCGCCAAACAAGAGAGTCTTTAATAAAGTCACAGGACGTTTGGAGGTAGTTTATAATATTGAGGTTACGAGCTACTCACCTGATGTTCATAAGGGCTTAGATTGGCAATTTGACTATTCTGATCTTTTTGTATCATTTAAAGTTCCTATTAGTGACTATGTCAGTGATTCAGAGATAGCTGAACATTTAGTGTCTGAAGATGTGGATACTGGTCATACTTCAACATCAAGTGTTCAACAGTCTGGAATTAAGACTAATGTTGACTCAGATAAAGCTCCTACAAGTGAGTCACAACAACCTTTAGAGGATAAGTCTCAAGAAACATAAGATCTTGATGATCTTCCTACAAAGTTTGATGATATACTTACTCCTTTGAAACACTTAAGGATATCTTCTGCTCGTACGGAAGATGTACCTTCATTGGAAGAGATTGGTACTAACTTGGAAGATGAGATTCCGGTTGAGCCTGTTGCTTCAACTAGAACAAGTAAGAATCATCCTGTTGAAAACATCATCGGTGATATTAATACTCCGATTCAAACTAGGCATCAATCCAGAGCTAGTACGTCTGAGAATTTAGAATACCAAAGCTTGTATACTGCAATGAAAGAGACAGGGATTCCTAATCAATGTATATATTCATGCTTTATCTCACAAGTTGAGCCTAAAAATGTTCAAATGGCTTTAAAAGAAAGCTCGTGGGTAGAAGCAATGCAAGAGGAACTATCACAGTTCTCTAAATTACAAGTATGGGAGTTGGTTCACCTACCAAAGGGAGAATATCCAATTGGAACTAGATGGGTATTTAAGTGCAAGAGAGATGATAAAGGAATTGTTACTCGCAATAAAGCTCGTCTAGTGGTACAAGGTTTTAATCAACAAGAAGGTATAGATTACAATGAAGTGTTTGCACCAGTTGCTAGACTAGAAGCAATTAGAGTATTCTTAGCATTCGCATCATATTTTGGTATAAAAGTGTATCAGTTGGATGTTAAGAGTGCCTTTTTGTATGGTAAAGTGGAAGAATTGGTGTATGTTTCACAACCGCCAGGGTTTGCTGATCCTGAGTATCCAGATAGAGTATATCGTTTGAATAAGGCTCTATATGGATTACATCAAGCACCTAGGGCATGGTATGGAACACTATCAACGTATCTACTTGAGAATGGATTTACAAGAGGATCGATTGATAGTACACTGTTTGTGAAGTGGAAAAGGAAAGACTTTCTTCTTGTGCAAGTTTATGTTGATGACATTATCTTTGGATCGTCTGATGAAAAGATGTGTCAAGAATTTGAGAAAGTCATGAGGAAAAGGTTTGAAATGTCTGCAATGGGAGAGTTAAATTTCTTCTTAGGATTACAAGTTGATCAAAAGAAGGAAGGATTCTTTATTCATCAATCTAAATATACATATGAGCTATTAGAACGCTTCAAGATGGATGAAAGTAAGGTCTACAATACTCCAATTCCAGTCAATCATGGACTAGGTCCAGATACATCGAGTGATGGCGATGTGGATCCAACTCTTTATCGAGCCATGATCGGATCACTAATGTATCTAACAGCCTCTAGGCCTGACATAATGTTTGCTGTTTGTTTATGCGCAAGATATCAGGCTAATCCGAAAGAGTCACATATGCAAGCTGTTAAACGAATCTTTCGTTACCTCAAAGGAAACCTAAGCTGGGTCTTTGGTATCCGATTGATGGAGACTTAGATCTCGTAGCTTATACTGATTCGGATTACGGAGGATGCAATCAGAATAGGAAATCTACGACCAGAGGATGTCAATTCCTAGGAGGTAGATTAGTATCCTGGCAGTGCAAGAAGCAAACCTCGGTAGCCATTTCTACATGTGAAGCTGAGTATGTTGCAGCTGGCAGCTGTTGCTCTCAAGTCCTTTGGATTCAACAGCAACTGCGGGATTACAGGTTAAATATAACCAATACTCCTATGATGATTGATAACGAATCTACTATGTCGATCACCAATAATCCGGTGAAGCACAGTAAAACTAAGCACATTGATATTCGACATCACTTTATTAGAGATTGTGCTGAAAAGAAGTTGATAAAGTTAGTTAAGGTTCCATCATTGGATAACTTAGCAGACTTATACACAAAGGCGTTCGACAGAGCAAGATTTGAGACGTTGGTTCAACTAAATGGAATGAGAAATCCAGAGTGATTAGTCTTCCAAGGGTAATTTTTGTAATAGTTAGTATTTCTATGTGATAAAAAAAAAAAAAAAGGGCGTATGTCATTCATTTGCTTGTTACCTAAGGGGAATCGCCTTCATTAAAGAATATAAACATAATATTCTTTGAAATTTTTTAAGTTTTTATCTGCAAAAACTAAGGAAAATGATAGTACATTAGGAGAATAAGCTTTACAATAATAAGCTTAAGTCCTAAGTATGATATGGTAGTAGGTTCAAATAAAGTTGCTTTAGAACTACAGTGGTTCTATCAGGTATGTGTTTATATTTATTTGATTATACACCTATATCCACAAGTTATAATTTGTCTAGTTTTAGTGAAAATTTTAGATGGCTTCATCATATGATGTACTGGTAGGCAAATTATATGAAATTTTGTAAGCCTTAAGAAGTTAATTAACTACTTGTTTATTATCTTGTGTTACTATTCTATGATGTATGACATTAAGTCTTAATTGTTGAATGATGGTATTGCCATACACTGTTATCATGCATTTTAATTTGAAGTGACAAATAGTAGAAATATGGGTATTAACTTAATTACTGGTAACTTTGTAGTACTAAGTACAGAACTAAAACGTTTAATTAAATTAATATTCTCAAATATATTTTGAATTATGCTAGAAGGGATCTTATGTTGTACTACGTACAGACTTAGATAACATAGCATATTCAAAGTATGTCTGATATTTGTCTAACCTTAAAAAAAATTCAAGTGTATGTTATATGTTTCGAAAAGATACATCATTTAGTAACCGCTACCTTGAAATTTAATGATGCAGTGTTATGCGTTTTACTTGAATTCTTCAGTATGTCATATAATAGGAAGCACTTGATAATATTCATACTAACAATAAAGTGTTTGCTTAGAAAATTGAGTATAATTTGTTTATGTGGATCATAATACCGGTAATCGTCTTGGACTGTCTATAATTAAAATATTCACTTTATGTGAGTAATGCATTTATTAATTATGATTTGTGGATAAAGGTACCTAAGATATAGTTTTATAAATATAAATGTATAAATGATAAATTTAGTTGTAATTTTATAGTAATTTATTTGAATTTCATGAGGTATGTATACTAACAATCTACTTAGACTTTTTAATAAATTATAATTGCTTATTCTTTCTAATATGATCCCTAAGCAGATAAATTTTTATTCATTTTGTTTATGTATTGTGTTTTACTCAAGTGCTTAATAAAATGGTACTTGATACCAATGTTTACATAATTGTGTTTTTATCTTATTTTAGTTGATGTTAATTTAAGTTTTTGTGTTTATTAGGTTTTACCCTTCGGAATTAAATTTTTGAGTTGAACAAATGTAACAAATACAAGTGAAAAATAATTTTATTTTAGAACTTGTACAAATGATGGAATATTAATTTATACTAAGTATTTAATTCGCGTTTTTATTCATTCCTGCGAGTCGACTTAGTCAACTCGCGGATTGTGACATCCGTCACCAAAAATGTAATTCGAAAATCTCAGTTCAAAATTATTTCTTATTTGTATTCAAGTTCGTTAATGATAACTTATATATTCGCTTTGGGCATGAAAACATTTCCTTAATAATTTATGGAAGTTATACGATTAGATAAATATACGCGAATACGAACATAATTAAATTGTGAGTATTAAATCTTAAAACATCACGGGCTAACTTAGTTCATGATTTGTCAATTTTGGGCCCAAAGAAAATGATCCAACTCCCAAAAGCCAAACCCAACTAAACCCAACACCTCTTGAACCCTAGACCTATAAATATACCCTTAAACCTAACCCTAAAACTTTTCTATCACAAAAACATACAAAATCCCGTCCCAAAAATTCCAGTCACGAACATAGGTCGATTTGACCCATTTACGTTCGTTTTCAGCCTTCGGTCAAAACTACAAAGTTGTAGATCTCGAAGTTTTACCTTAAAATCTCGAGTTTTGGCCTCTGAAACACTCTAGATTATTTGAAAAAAATTATTTCGTAAATTGCTGCTGTTGGTGACGAATTTTCAGAAACTTTGGTAAGTTTTCGATCCTATAATTCTCGTATACGTTTGATCGATCCACGAAAATGAATTCTAAGGGTTATGCTCTCAATATTTACAGATTCTAAGGGTTATCATCGTGCGGTTTTCTCGTTGGTTGGTATAATTCTCTATCCGAATCTTCCATATAAACGTATGTGATTATTTCGTATTGTCGTTTATTTTTGGTTCGATTCCATTGTATTCCGGGTACATGAAATCATTAGGATAATATTAAAATCAGTGTATAAGTGGTAGAATCGAGAAATATGATTGTGTTTGCGGTTTGGATTGTTTATACGAATGATTAGGGTTGATTATCTATAAACCCTAATCTGATCAGATTTTTATTTCGATTTGAGAAGCTTGTAACTTGTTCATTTCATGGTAATTTTTGATGAAAAATGAGTCTAAACTTAAGTACTTTGAGTCTACTTTCAAATGGCGTCAGTTTCATGGTTTAATGTGGAGAATAAGTTGGTCAAAATGATTTTACAAGTTTGTGTGTCAATTCTGAGTTTCTTGGTTCCAGATTTCAGTTAAGTTGTAGATTTTTGAAACGTGCCTTACACTAAGATTTAGGTCTTGAGATTTTTACTGGAGTGTCTTTAAAGTGTTAAGTATTTTCTGTAAAAATATGATAATCATTTGAAACCTATAAGTATTTTAAGTAAATTAAAACTTTTGTGAAGTCAGAAAGAGTTAACGGTTTTGAGCAGATTACTTTGATGAATTTTTAAAAATAGTAAACTATTGAAATAAGCTCTGGAAAAATTACAGGATGTTATTAACACCATGAAATGTCACTGGTAAAATTTGTAGAGTCAAATAATTTTATTAAGTCATGGTTTAAAATTCGTGAAGTGGTATGAAATTTCTGGACAGATTCTGAAATGCAAGATAGAGTAAAGTTACTGATATTTTGAATAAACGAGGATTAAATTTTGTAAAGCTACTTGAGGATTGGTTGTGAGGAAACCTAGTAAAGGTGATTTGGACTTGGGATACAATGGAAGGACATAGGTATGTCTAGGTTGTAACCCGTATACGTATATATTCGTTTGTAGATTGCGAGTTGTTTGTTGGATTCTTTTGAGAGAGATACTTACTTTGGTATTCAAGGTGAGTTTTCGTGGCCCCATTTTCTTTACATATTTTTACATTGGGGGAAAAGTATGCTCACATGTTTTACCAACTATTTTATGCTGTGAACGTATTCATTTCTATTTTTGGACATATGCTTGAAATGTGTGACACTATGTGACTTATATGCATTGAGACTTGTTGCTTACATCCGTGCTGTACTTCCTTGTGGGGTATTTGCCGTACATTGAGATTTGTTGCTTACATCCGTGATGTACTTCCTTGTGGGGTATTTGCCGTACATTGAGATTGGTTGTTTACATTCGTGCTTTACCTTCTTGTGGGGTATTTGCCGTACATTGGGATTGTTGCTTACATTCGTGCTTTACTTCCTCGCTAGGTAATTGTCGTACATTGAGATATACTGGCTGCATTATTTCACATTTGTGTACATTTCTATTGCATTGTCCTAACTTATTATCATCACAGCAAAATGTTTATTTTTATGGTGTCTGGTTAAACCTACGAAACTCACCAACATTCGTGTTGACGTTTTTGAGCATATCTTTTCAGGTTATACTAGTGGACTTAAAGCAGTGGACAAGAGAATTTAGTGGACCTTTAGGGTTGCATTAAGAGTGATTCAAGACTTGTGGTACATTATTAAGGTTGTTTGTGAAGGCTTGTTTTGCCTTAACATTATAGTGTACGTTTGTTTGTAAGATGTCGAATTCATTGTTGAAATGTATGCATGACATGAACCGTTATTCATGTTATTGGCATCATGACACATTGGATATTGTATTTCATATAGAATTCTTTATAATGATGTGTTGTGATCCTATCACCGTTATACCCCGTTGTTTCCGCTTTAGACGGGGTGTGACAGATTGTTATCAGAGACATGGTTTATAGAGATCTAGGTGGATTGGCCTAGACTATAAATAAGGAACCCACATATAGGACATGAGTTAAGAAGTTATGTGTGCATACAATTCTGTGAAGCTAGTTGTTGCTAGTGTCGATCATTCATCTTAACCATTTCAAGTAAGAAAGACGTTATAAGCGTTTCTTCAACATCTTACGACTCTTTATGTGGTTCGTCTACATGTTACTTAGGATTCTATAAATATCCGATCTCTTTACGCAAATTCAAAGTTTATTGTGATACAAAGACTTGGAAGATAAGTATGTGTATGAAAGAATGCTTTCACAATTACGGCTGCAGACGTAATTGACAAAGGTGTTCTGACGTATGTATGCTTATCCGACCATGTTTGCGTGTCTCATGTGCTATCTCCGTGTCGTCTTGTAATAAAATCCCAATTGCATTCGTTACCGAATCTATCAAATGGTTGTGAGTCTTGTGCATTTATGCCTTGACAAACTCCAAAGCATTTAACTATTCTAAACTCATATTAATTCGGAATTATAACAAGCATACTACTAAGACGCAATACACGTAAATTTTACTCGTGGAGAAGAAACACTCAGTGGTGGTCATACAAGTGATAGTGGTGATTGAACAGATGGTTGAACTGGAGAAATTTGTTGTATTGAAGGCAAGAACTCCAATGTTGTTGTGATCATTACACGACAGTGGTGGGCCTTTATATTCAAAGTTGTCATACAAGTTGGTAACAACATATTGAATCATGGTAGAGCTAACGACACCGAAGGAGAAAATGGAACTAATATTCGAGAATTCAAATGATGGAAGTGGTGATGGTGCGAAAAATAAATAAAATAAAATAAAATTAATAATAATAAAATATATAAATAAATAAATAAATAGATAAATAAATAAAATAAATAAATGCACTTTTTAAGAAGAAATATTCTTTCAATAACGAAATGAAGAAGTTAGTGAACAAGTTTTGGATTTTCTCTACGATGGGAGTTAACCATGCAACATATATCGGATAATTTTATGAGTTGGCAAGAATTATACCTTATCCCGTGGCACTTGAAGCTAACAAAATGGGGAAGTACATCAACAGATTTATTCTGGAAATTAGCAGGACGGTAGAAGTGACTAAGTCTCTTACCATCCGAGGCGCAATATTGATGGGTGGATTGTTAATTGATGAAACCCCTAAGGCTGGAAATGTAGAAACAATACCAAGAATGAAAGGGAATTTAAGAGACTGGTAGATACCAACACATGAAGAGATGGTTACACTTGTTCACATCTTTTGTGTGTAAGGTGTAACTACTATCATCACACATCTACATCATGTTGTATTTATTCAAATTACAACCGAAGAGGTCACTTTACAATTGAATATCGAATGACAGCTCGTCAAGTGGCGCCAATCAACACAGTAGAAAACTTGATGGCTTGTCTTGAGTGTGAGACTTTGAAACAATTTTATTAATGGGAGCACATAGAGACTAAAAGACTTTACATAAGGGTATACTCTAGTGCTAAAAGAATAGGCTTTTAGCATTGACTTGTTACCCTTCGGACTCGGAAGCTTTGGTGTAGTTGTGGGAATGGATTAGTTGATGAGTAGAAATTGCATGTTTGGGAAATTATTTCGTATACCACTCAAATGGTGGTGTAATACCTGAAATTTTCATAGAACACTTTAAAGACGAAATGAAACAACTCGTGAGCGTTAAGGCTAATAAGTTAAAATTTCAAAACATTCTATTATCAACGATTTCCTCAAGGTCTTCTCAAAAGATTTAGGAGGATTACTTCATTCTTTACTCGTAAAGTTTTGTATCGATCTTATTCTTGGAGCAACCCCAGTTGCAAAAGCTCCATATCGCTTAACACTATTTGAATGCAAGAATTATTTAATCCACTTTAAGATGCTCTAAGACAAAGGTTTTATTCGCCCTAGTCATTTCTCAATGGGAGCACCTGTCTTATTTGTCAAAAAGAAAGATAGTTCTTTTCATATGTGCATTGATTATCGTGAACTTAATTAACTTACGGTCAAGAATCGTTGTCCTCTTCCAAGCATATATGATTTGTTCGATCAACTTCAAGGTGTTCAGTGGTTTTCAAAAATCAATCTTTGTTCTGGTTATCATCAAGTGATGGTACATGAATTAGATATACCAAATACTGCATTTAGGACTCATTATGGGTCTTTTGGATTTCTTGTTATGACTTTCGGTCCTACTAATGCGTCTATAGCATTCATATATTTAACGATCACGTATATAAACCGTATCTCGATGAATTTATCATACTTTTCATTTGCGACGTTCTAATTTATTAACTAACGAAGAGCATGAAGTTCCTTTAAGACTAATTCTAGAGTTACTTTCGAACGAAAGATCTATGCAATATATTCGAAAATCTTGATTTCAAGCTAGAGGATTGTTTTTCTTGGGCACTTTGTGAGCAAAGAAGTTATACTTAAGGATCATAACAAGAGCAAAACAGTAAAGGGATGGAAGATCCCACGGTCATCATTGGAGGTTCGTATAGCATTTAGGATTCACGGGCTATTATCGGCATTTTATCGAGAGTTTTTCAAAGACTCCTCAACTACTCACATATATATGTAAGAAGTTGTTGGGGTAAGAACTAAGAATAATCTTTTCAAACATTGAAGGATGCCTTGTGTAATCCATAAATTCGGACTCTTCCCGATGGATCGCAGGATTTCGTTGTGTATTGTGATGCATCCGACCGAGGTCTAAGTTGTGTGTTAGTTAAATGGGAGAGGTAGTCTCATTCGTCTCTCAACAACTTAAGGTACATGAAAATTACTATACTACCCACGAATTGGAACTTGGAGTGGTAGTGTTCGTACATATGTGTTGAAAACACTACTTGTATGACGTAAAGAATTTTGTTTATACCGATCATAGGAGCTTTTAACACATTGGTTTGTTGTTTGTTCTAAAGAAGTTGAACATGAGGCAAATGAGGTAGCGCGAATTGTTTAGCGGTTACGATTGTGAAATTCTATACCACCCGGGGAGGATGGATGAGGTGGCAGCTGTTTTTGAATAGGAAGGAAAGAGTAAGCCAAGGTGAGTGCGAATCAAAGTATGACGATACACTCTGGCATTAAGGGTAAGAGGTTCAAAGCACAAGATGAAGCGTTAAGGGATACTCATATACAAGATGAAGGGTTGCGCGGGTTAGACAAACATTGGAACACAAAGTGGAGGAGATATTACATCTTGTGAGAAGATCATGGATTTCTTTTTCTAGGTGGTCTATGGACACTAGTAATTGATAGAATGACTAAGTCATCTCATTTCTTAGCTATCTGCGAGGACTAAACGGTGGAGACATTGGCGAGGTTGTATATTAACAACGAAGTAGCAAGGCGTGGAGTGTTTGTATCAATTATATTCGATTTTGATGGTTATTTTACTTTTCAATTTTGGCAAATGTTTCAGAAAGCTTTGGGAACGCGTTTTGATATGAGGATGGTTTAACATTCTCGAACTGATGGACGGAGTGAGCGAACTATTCAAACATTTAAGAATATCCTTAGAGTGTGTTATCGATTTTGGTAGCAGTTGGGATACTCACTTACCATTAGACGAGTTATCATACAGCATAGTTATCATTCTAGTATTCAATGCGCATTATATCAAGCACTTCAGGAATGTAGGAGTCATTCATGGTAGTGTGGGCAGAAGTTGGATTAGAATCAGTTGATTTGATTGAAATAGTTCATGAAGCTATTGACAAGATCATTCAAATCAAGGAGAGGTTGGAAACAGTACGAGACAGGCAAGAGAGTTACGCAAATAAATGTCGAAAGCAGTTAGAATTTTATGATAGAGATCATATATTGCTTAAATTATTGCTTTGGAAAAATACCATATATTTTGGGAAGAAGGGGAAAATTTATACATATGTTTGTTAGATCGCTCTAAATTGTTGAGCGTGTATAACATATCGATTGAAAGTTGTCACAAGAGTGAAGTGTTGCTCACGAACTATTTCATGTGTCAATTCTACGAAAGTGTTGGCCGATAAGGTCTTACACATGTTTCTAGGAGGAGTTTAAAGGGAACCACAAATAACGATGTGTAGAGAAAACTGGTAGGAACCATGGATTGAGAGGTCAACATGTTAGAGCACATGTAATTTTAATTATCAAGGTCCGATAGAACGTTAACCTGAGTATACTTGCAAATGAAAATATCAAGCCAAGCTTATATATATGCACTTATTCAGTGATCGTGGTGACAATACGGCTCCGATTGAATTTCGGGACGAAATTCCCTAAACGGGGGGATACTGTGACATCCGTCACCAAAAATGTAATTCGAAAATCTCAGTTCAAAATTATTTCTTATTTGTATTCAAGTTCGTTAATGATAACTTATATATTCGCTTTGGGCATGAAAACATTTCCTTAATAATTTATGGAAGTTATACGATTAGATAAATATACGCGAATACGAACATAATTAAATTGTGAGTATTAAATCTTAAAACATCACGGGCTAACTTAGTTCATGATTTGTCAATTTTGGGCCCAAAGAAAATGATCCAACTCCCAAAAGCCAAACCCAACTAAACCCAACACCTCTTGAACCCTAGACCTATAAATATACCCTTAAACCTAACCCTAAAACTTTTCTATCACAAAAACATACAAAATCCCGTCCCAAAAATTCCAGTCACGAACATAGGTCGATTTGACCCATTTACGTTCGTTTTCAGCCTTCGGTCAAAACTACAAAGTTGTAGATCTCGAAGTTTTACCTTAAAATCTCGAGTTTTGGCCTCTGAAACACTCTAGATTATTTTAAAAAAATTATTTCGTAAATTGCTGCTGTTGGTGACGAATTTTCAGAAACTTTGGTAAGTTTTCGATCCTATAATTCTCGTATACGTTTGATCGATCCACGAAAACAAATTCTAAGGGTTATGCTCTCAATATTTACAGATTCTAAGGGTTATCATCGTGCGGTTTTCTCGTTGGTTGGTATAATTCTCTATCCGAATCTTCCATATAAACGTATGTGATTATTTCGTATTGTCGTTTATTTTTGGTTCGATTCCATTGTATTCCGGGTACATGAAATCATTAGGATAATATTAAAATCAGTGTATAAGTGGTAGAATCGAGAAATATGATTGTGTTTGCGGTTTGGATTGTTTATACGAATGATTAGGGTTGATTATCTATAAACCCTAATCTGATCAGATTTTTATTTCGGTTTGAGAAGCTTATAACTTGTTCATTTCATGGTAATTTTTGATGAAAAATGAGTCTAAACTTAAGTACTTTGAGTCTACTTTCAAATGGCGTCAGTTTCATGGTTAAATGTGGAGAATAAGTTGGTCAAAATGATTTTACAAGTTTGTGTGTCAATTCTGAGTTTCTTGGTTCCAGATTTCGGTTAAGTTGTAGATTTTTGAAACGTGCCTTACACTAAGATTTAGGTCTTGAGATTTTTACTGGAGTGTCTTTAAAGTGTTAAGTATTTTCTGTAAAAATATGATAATCATTTGAAACCCATAAGTATTTTAAGTAAATTAAAACTTTTGTGAAGTCAGAAAGAGTTAACGGTTTTGAGCAGATTAATTTGATGAATTTTTAAAAATAGTAAACTATTGAAATAAGCTCTGGAAAAATTACAGGATGTTCTTAACACCATGAAATATCACTGGTAAAATTTGTAGAGTCAAATAATTTTATTAAGTCATGGTTTAAAATTCGTGAAGTGGTATGAAATTTCTGGACAGATTCTGAAATGCAAGATAGAGTAAAGTTACTGATATTTTGAATAAACGAGGATTAAATTTTGTAAAGCTACTTGAGGATTGGTTGTGAGGAAACCTAGTAAAGGTGATTTGGACTTGGGATACAATGGAAGGACATAGGTATGTCTAGGTTGTAACCCGTATACGTATATATTCGTTTGTAGATTGCGAGTTGTTTGGTGGATTCTTTTGAGAGAGATACTTACTTTGGTATTCAAGGTGAGTTTTCGTGGCCCCATTTTCTTTACATATTTTTACATTGGGGGAAAAGTATGCTCACATGTTTTACCAACTGTTTTATGCTGTGAACGTATTCATTTCTATTTTTGGACATATGCTTGAAATGTGTGACACTATGTGACTTATATGCATTGAGACTTGTTGCTTACATCCGTGCTGTACTTCCTTGTGGGGTATTTGCCGTACATTGAGATTTGTTGCTTACATCCGTGCTGTACTTCCTTGTGGGGTATTTGCCGTACATTGAGATTGGTTGTTTACATTCGTGCTTTACCTTCTTGTGGGGTATTTGCCGTACATTGGGATTGTTGCTTACATTCGTGCTTTACTTCCTCGCGAGGTAATTGCCGTACATTGAGATATACTGGCTGCATTATTTCACATTTGTGTACATTTCTATTGCATTGTCCTAACTTATTATCATCACAGCAAAATGTTTATTTTTATGGTGTCTGGTTAAACCTACGAAACTCACCAACATTCGTGTTGACGTTTTTGAGCATATCTTTTCAGGTAAGACTAGTGGACTTAAAGCAGTGGACAAGAGAATTTAGTGGACCTTTAGGGTTGCATTAAGAGTGATTCAAGACTTGTGGTACATTATTAAGGTTGTTTGTGAAGGCTTGTTTTGCCTTAACATTATAGTGTACGTTTGTTTGTAAGATGTCGAATTCATTGTTGAAATGTATTCATGACATGAACCGTTATTCATGTTATTGGCATCATGACACATTGGATATTGTATTTCATATAGAATTCTTTATAATGATGTGTTGTGATCCTATCACCGTTATACCCCGTTGTTTCCGCTTTAGACGGGGTGTGACACGGATCCACTTGAAATCTCGCGAATTGGATAAAAGGTATAAAACAGAAGGTCAAACGAGTCAACAGATCACCGGATCCACAACCTTCGCGAGTTCACTTCAACTTGGCGAATCCACTTCTTGGCGAAAACGAGACGAAAACTGATTTCCGTTTGATTTCGATTTTTCGAGTACGGAGAAAGAGTTTTTGATCCGTAGACTTTATTCACTTTTAGATTGCGAACATTTTGAGGTAACATACAACGGATTTCACCGTCTAATTAACGAGAAATCGAAGTTTTTATAAACTTAGGGTTTCGGTTTCAATTATGATCGATTCACGACGACTAATGGATTGTTAGAACACGAATCCTTAGGATTAATGTTAAACGGACCTTAATAAACGTGAATGTGTCGTTTGATCGTGTTAAAACTAACAAAATCATCGATTTTAAGTTTAAACTCGCGACGGCTGTTCATCGAACGAGTTGAAACTTTGATTCAACTCGCAGCGAGTTGACTAGCGGATCGAGTTGATTAGCGGATCGACCAACGAATTGATCTGCGGATCGACATGATTAGCGAGTTCACTTCGATCGCGAGTTGATAAGCGAAGCGAGTTGATAAGCAAATCGAGTTGAACTCGATTCGCTTACGTGTCTTATGCGAATCCAGAACTTATAAATTTTTTTAAAAAAAAGGGTTTTTATAAGAGTTACGACTTTTTAAATAATAACTAGTATATTTTTGGATTCCTATGATAATGTATATATATATATATCGAAAGTCTACCGATTCAAAACGTAATCGTGTAGCGTGTCCTAATTTTATATTAGCGGTATATTATATATATTGATTTATATATGTATACGACTTGAGACTATTTATGTAACAAGTTATATATATAAGTTTACATTTAAACTAGGATGTAAGATAAATTATTATTCATAATACGTTATAGTTTAACAAATACATTACAAGTGCATTTATTCTGTTATTTGTGTTTATTTTACAGATATGGCGAGACAATTTGACAAGAGCCACAATATTCTAGTAGATCTGAATCTACAGGCCAAGAGGGCTGATAGGGTGGCTGATATTCTTCGCTTTCTTGCACGGTCGCGTATTCGATATGCTATTACGGCCAATCCACCTATTTCTCAGGCTATTTTGAACGATTTATGGACAGATATCGTGCATGACCAATCTGTCAATCCACCAGAGATCAGGGCAACGGTTAATGGTCAAACGGTTGCATTTACTGCTGGATATCTTCGTGAGGTATTACAGCTGGGGACTGTAGAACAGGAGAATGGGGATTTGGAGATGCCCATGGGTTTTATTGAGGGGGCAATCGGCCGTATGGGATATACGGGAGATAGACGCGGGAATCAGTTTCAGAAGCCTCTGGTACTTGGACAGTGGAGGTTTCTGTGGCATGTGATGAACACAGTTTTTGCACCGAAGAAGGGTGGCTTCGATGAGTTAAGCCCTGTTATTTTATCGGCTGCACTGTCCCTGGTTTATAATAAACCATACAGTTTCTGTGATCTCATTTTTGGAGAGATTGCAAGATAAATATCGGGTTCTGTTAGATCTAGATTTATGATCTACCCGAGGTTTTGTATGCTTATCATTCGTGCGCGTCTACCGAACTTGGCTATACATGAGCCGTTTTTAGTGGTGAATACCATTGATCAACGTGGATATAATGCCATGTTTATGCAGACAGTTAGGAAGGAAGGAGTGGTGAAATCGGAAGAACGACCACTTTTTGGGTATATTGTTGACCCAAACTACGTTCCACCGCCAAATAACGGGTGGTTGGACGTTGCTCCTGCTGGTGCTGCTGCTGCTGATGTTGTACCTGAACCTGCAGCTGAGGAGGTTCAACCTGAAGATCCACAAGGGCTCCTTGAGGATGTTCTTATTCAGGTTGGTCAGGTTGATCAGCAAGTGCATCAAGAGGTTGCTGCACAAGTTGTGCAAGAGGTTTTGGTTCAGAATGATGATGCTACTGATCCCTTGCTACGGGATATTAATAGTTATTTTGCACCACCTGAGGTAATATTTATATAATAATATAGATGCTTAGTTGATAGATTGTTTTAATTAATCATAAATGCATAATATTATTATCTAATGATTATGATATTAAATATTTAGTTAATTGGATATTATTTCTGATTATAAAATATGAATATCATTCTATATACAGGAAGCTGAGATTGCAGACCCAGAGGTCACTAGACCTGAGGGTGAGCAAAGACAGACTGGTAGTTCAGCAGTTTTACCTGCTAAGGTATTAAAAGCTGAATAATTTTAAATATATATCGAACTAGTATGATCGAGTTTTATGCTAATCATAAATGTTTACTATACTATATATTTAGGAACCAGTTGGTCCATCTGGCAAAAATGATGGACATACAACTGACGATTCCAGTGATACCGAGGTTGATCTTGTTGATCTATCTACGAGTATTCCGGCTGGAATGACTGAGCAAAGATCAAGGCTTGAGGTTGATCCTGCTCAGAAGCTGAAGCTCAAGCGTAAAGTCGATGAACCAGATCCAGATTTTATTGTTCATGATTTGGATGCTGAGGAGACTGTTACTCAGATGATGAAGCGTCCGAGAACGCTGACTATTAGAGAAGGTTAGTATTTATTATAAAAGTTAAATAATCTTAACTTGTTGTTTATTAGGAGTTAACCTGAGACAGTTAATTATGTATACAGTTGCTCAAGATACACCACAGGTGGAGAAGGATACACCAGTGGTTTCTGAACAGATATCTGTACCGCTTCAGGTATGAGATATAAGTTCTATAACTATAAGTGTTATGCAATTAATTAGAGTTTGAGACAGAGTAATCTGTAACAATAACTGATTTTAATTGTGTTTAACTTTACAGCATGAGGTTGCTGATCTAGTTCATGCGGCAAAATTTCCGACGAATAAAGGAGCCAGATTTGCGGCAAACTTGCTTACGCAAGCTTTGTCTCAACCTCATACACCGCTGACAAGAGACTGGCATATTGAGTCTCTTACACCGCCTGGACCTAGAACGATACCTGTTACTCCGACGACTGATGCTGAAAGGATTACGTCCTTAGAGTCGAGAGTAAAGGACTTAGAGAAGCTTACTTCTCAGATTCCAGAGCTGGTGTCGAATAATCTTCTTCTTGCTCAGCAGATGCTCAAACAGAGTGAATCTTACAATCTACTGATGAAGACTCATGAGACTTTGCTTGCGGACTTCAATGTGCAGAGACTGAGGTTATCTTCCTTGGAGAGTTTGGTCTTGAGATCGCATTCACGACAGTCTACTCAGGGGGAGATATTGGTATATCTGGCGTCTTGCAAAGAAAATGAGCTGAAGAGGAAGAGAGATTCAGACAAAGACGATGATCCCAATGCACCAGAAGGTGGTGAGCAGACTGGTCCTTCAAAGACTGGTGAGCAAGCTATGATTTAGGGGGAGTCTGGTGGTAATGCTGGTGCAAGTGGTTCTGGAGCGGGTACAAGTGCAGATAAGACTGTACCGGGTGATACTGAAGCTGGTAAGATAGCTTAGTATTATCATAGTACTGTAATATTTGTAATAGTTTGTAGTGAACAAATGTAAACTTAATTTATTGTGTAAATATATTCGGCTTAGGGTTATTATTATTTTAAGTAAAATATGTTTGATGTAATTTAAGTTTATATAATTATATGTTAAGATAAAATAGTGATCGAAAGTCTTCCGACTCATTGAGTAGTCAAGCGGCGTGTTCCGAATAATATCGGCGGTCAAAATTTTATAATAACATATGCATTTTAGACTTGAGAGTTTGTATACTGACAAGTTAAAAATGTATTAGTTGTAACTAGACAAATGATATATAATTTAAAGGTTAAATTGATAATGAATTAGATCAATTAACACTTGGAAATTATATAAGGTAATTAATAGTAAATTTAAATGTTTGGTGATTATTCGCAATGCATTAGAATTTAAAATTAATTATTATTTGTTAAGTAGGTTAATAAGACTTAAGAGATTTTGGATTGATTCAGGGTAATCAATAAAAGATTTTATAAGTTATATGTAAATTTTGGAAATTATATACGGTAATTAATAGTAAATTTAAATGTTTGGTGATTATTCGCAATGCATTAGAATTTAAAATTAATTATTATTTGTTAAGTAGGTTAATAAGACTTAAGAGATTTTGGATTGATTCAGGGTAATCAATAAAAGATTTTATAAGTTATATGTAAATTGCGTTTATAGTATTAGGTTTAATAATATACAAAAGGATTAATAAAGAAATTCTTAGATTGGTTCAGGGAAATCAATGAAGAATTTGAATTATTAATATATTTGTATTTACATTTTTCTCTAGGAATGGAAATGCTAGATCTATCAGATTCAGAAGATGATATTTTGGATGAGATAGATGAAGAGATTGATTATGATATTGAAGAAGGAGAGTTCAAACTTCCTGAAGACTGGACTGCAATATTTGAATTTGTGATAGATGAAGGTGTTGATCTGGATGCAAATGTAGATGAACATATTGTGAATCCATCAACAACTGAATTTGTTTTTGTAAATGAACAAGGAGAATCAGTTATTGATTTAGAAGCTTTTGAGAATGCTTCTGAAGATTCGGATACTGAAGTTGAAGAAATAGAGGACAAATACAAACATATGGTTGGTAATCCTATGTTTATCCAAGAAATGCTGAAGAAGAAAAAGGAAAATAAGCCATGCATTTTGAAAGAAGTTGATATTACTGGAAAGCGTGTACTTAAAACTGGCATTATTGGATGGTATTATGACTCTGACCTGAAGCTCTTCGCGATCAAAAGGTTTGACGGGGTTCAATATTTTGAGAAGAAGCTTGCAGTGTTTAGTTCGTTGCCTTGATATGAGATTCGAGACTTGGCTAGATTAGATATGATAAATCCAAGTGATGATGACTATGCTAAGTATGTTGAGCGTATTATTAGGACTGAAGGATTATCTATGAAGTTCTCGAAGATTAAGCCAAGGAAAGGTAAAATGATAAAACTGAACGAACTCAGTCAGAGGACAGGAAGAAGAAGAAGGAAGAAGGTTTATCCAGCGGTCAATTGTATTAAGCAAATACCTATGAAGACTATGCCTCAGAATATTTTGGGAAAGTTGAAATATTGGGGGGTAGATGCTGGAACAGGGGAAGCCTTTATGATTGAAGCTGATGATGATTATCCTGATGGCGAAAAAGAGATTCTTCGTGTATATGATCACAGACACCTGATGAACTTATCAAAGGAAGATCTGATTATGTTGTACAAGAACAAGATCAAATCTACTATTGGTTGGGGTGATTTAGCACGAGATTATCACAGGATGGTTAAAACATGCATCAAGCTTAAAATTTTTGCAGGAAGTAAGATTTACTCTTGAAAATCAAAGACAGCGTGAAGATAAAGACGCTAGAGCTATTGTCAAGGGGGAGTCTGTTGAGACATAGATTGTGACAACAGATCTAGCTTGAAATAGGACTGGTGTAATTATTATTACGTTTGTACATTGGTTTAGATTTGTAAATAAATATTTGTTTTGATTAGTAATATTCGTTAAACATATTATTTTGTTAAGTTAGACGAATTATTAAATACGAAATAAATATATACGTTTTGTGCAAGGCGAGTCGAGATCTCAAGTCGCAGCGAGGTGAGATGAGAACTGAACTCGCTAAGCCAAAGAATAACAAGTCTGGCGAGCCGAGTTCTAATTTGGGCTTGGGCTGCAAGGCGAGTTGGGCTGAACTCGCTAGCCCATGCGAGCCGAGACAAGCTGATCGTATATAATGTTTTTCATTCGGTGAAAAACATAACTTTTGGCATTCTGAATTTCATACCTGCGAATTCGATAAACCCAGAGAAAATGAAACCTACGACTAGGCTTTGACGGATTATCGTTTAAAGTTAAGTATTAGTAAACGCAATTACGAACTTACTCGTTATTAGTAAGATAACACCGTATTAAGGGATTCCGCACCTTAATACTACAGATAACGAAGTTATCGATCCTAAGAACTAGGGACTTACAGATCTTCATCTTCTTCCATTTCTTCCTCTTCCTCTTCTTCTTCCTCTTCAGGGTCAGATTCAATTTCTTCATCTGCTTCCTCGTATTCTTCCTCTTCTGGGTCGTATTCAGTGTCAGAAATGAGAACTGATGATCGGGTGAATTGCGGTTCCTCCTCTGGTTCTGATTCATCATCAGAACAGACTTTTCCTGTGGATATAGCACAACATTCTTCCTCTTCTGGGGTGCATTCCGGTTGGTCGATCTTGTAAGTGATGCTTTCACCATGCGATCGTAAAACAATCGTGTGGTTATATACATCAATCACTGCTCTAGCTGTATTCATGAATGGTCTTCCAAGGATAATTGGGATGTTTATGTCCTCGTGGATATCCATTACCACGAAATCCGTTGGAAAGAAAAATTTATCAACTTGAACAAGGACATTCTCAGCTATTCCCTTGGGGTATCTAACAGATTGGTCGGCTAGCTGGACGGTCATCTTAGTGGGTTTCAAGTTCTAGCCTCTTAAACAGGGAGTAGGGCATAAGGTTAATGTTGGCTCCTAAGTCGGCTAAAGCGCTCATATTTCCGGAATTGTAGATAGAACAAGGGAGTGTAAATCTACCAGTATCTCCTAATTTTTCGGGAAGGCTATTTTAAGTAGGGCTGAGGTTTCAGAACTAAGGGGAATGTTGTTCACTTCAGGCAATTTATCTTTGGTAGACAGCAATTTTCTAATATACTTATTACGACCAGGAACTCTAGACATGGTATCAAGGAATTTTCCATCTAACTTAAAGGATGACAGTTTCTTAGGTTGAACTTTAAGTCTAGCAGGGTAAGGGATTCTAACCTCTTTGTTCATTGTTTCCACAGCTGGTATCTTGACCTTTGGTTCTTCCTTTACTGGAACAGCAGCAGGTTGAGTAGTAGCTGCTTCCTTTGGTGTTGTAAGTTGCTTTGCTTCCTCAACATGCGGATTTTGAACCGTGTTGCTGGGCAAACTTCCTCGGGGTCTATTCTCAAGAAGTTGTGCCAATTATCCAATTTGAGCTTCCAAATTTTTTAGCACAGCCAATTGATTTCTCATGAAGAGGTCGGCTTGATCTTGTCTAGCGGACGTCTTTTGGTTGAGCAGGTGTTGACCTTGCATGAATTGGGTGAAGGCGTCGTCTGAACTTGAAGCTGGGGCACTTGTCTTGGTGGTTTGTTCAGTGGTTTGGTTTGTGTCGGAAGTGGGTGCAGGAAGTGCAAGGGGTTGATTATTAGAAAGTTGTGGCTGTTGTTGGTAAGGTGGATATCTAGGTGGGTATCGGGGTTGGTATGGTTGTTGGTTGTTTCTCGGCGGAAAGGGAGGTCCTCTAGGTTAGTTGTTGTTTTGGTTGAAACCGGGTGGTCGAGCTGGAAACTGAGCATAGTAGACGGTGCCATCTGCTTCTTCGTATTCAACTTGGTATTCGCCATATGGTTGCGGGTTGGTGCAGTGTTGACAAACTTGCACTTGGTGTACTTGGTGCTGTTGTTTCTTAAGTTCTCCAAACTATTTGACGAGCGAGTCCATTTTCTCTGTCAGTGTCTTAATTGCTTCGACTGGAATCGGGTTTGCAGCAGCGATAGGTTTGGAAGTTGTTGAATGATCTCCAGAATTCCAATCGTGGTGATGCATAGTCATATTTTCTATCAGGTTCCATCCTTCTTCGTCGGTCTTTGCCATGAAGCTTCCTTGTGCAGCAGCATCGAGGGTAGTTCGGTGGTTAGGATCTAAACCATTGTAGAAAGTGCACAATTGTGCAGACTTATCGAGTCGGTGATTAGGGCATTTCTTTAAGGCTCCTTTGAATCGTTCCCATGCGGTATATAATGACTCATCGAATGCTTGTCGAAAGTTCATGATGTCATTTTGGAGTTTGGTTTGTTTAGAAGGCGGAAAGTACTTGGTCAGAAACTTTGTCGCCATCGTAGTCCATGAATGGATAGAGCCGGTCTCTAGACCTTCAAACCATGTTTACGCATGATGGGTGAGCGAATAAGGGAAAAGGTATAAACGGATTGTGTCTTGGCCAATTCCGTTTTGTTGTAGGAATTTGAGAGAGAGATGAACTTGTCGAGGTGAGAGTTTGGGTCATCACTGGGCAATCCATGGAATTGACATTGGTTTTGGATTAGTTGGATTATGTGGTGTTTAAGCTCGAAAGATTGACCAGGGGTTTCAGGGTAAAGAATTGGTCCTCCTCTTCCTTCGATAGAGGGTTTACTGTTGTCAGCGAGAGTGATGCGTTCAGCCATTGCTTGCTTAAATGCAGATTGCTTCTTTTCTAGTCGAATAGTGCGTATTATAAGTTCTGGATCGGGAAAGTTAAACAGTGGTGCAGATCTAGGGGAACAGGTCATAAACTAAAAGAAAAGACAATAAAGAAAATAAACATTAAAGGAAATGTTTTTGTTTTTTTTAGAAGGTTTTATCCTAAGGGTTTACTAGAATTGGGATTGGTTGGGCCTCTGGATCGGATAGTTAGTCTCCCCGGCAGCGGCGCCAAAAACTTGTTGAGGTTATCAATGGGTTGTTTTAAAATTTATAATTGCTGGGGTCTAAGTGTGACTTACTAGTACTGAACCAAAAGGTTAGTAGGCGGTAAGTTGGACCTAGAGTCGTTCTTAAAGAGAAACTGAATTGAAACGGAGGTGATCCAATCAATCTTTCTTTTCTAGTAAATGTTTTAAAAGAGTGCGTTGGGGGTTTTGGTTCAGTTAATTAAGTAAACTAAATAAAGTGAATAAAATGTAATAAGATGTCAGATAATGCAAAGTAGTATTTGTTGTGAGTTCGTTAGTTAATAATCATGGGATGATGACTCTTACGGGGAAACGATTAACTAAATTGGGTTGCTTGCGAGATTCATTAACTTGTGGTATAACCAATAGATTCCTTATTAGTCGGTTATCAACTAATATGTCACGAGGAACTAAGGTATCATGATTCTGACCAGACAGACGATGCTCAACTCTCCACACTCTCCTGTGAGGAAGTCAGTGGCCCATATTATTGAACGTATTCGCTCGTGGGCGAAGGAATAGAGTAGCAAGTCCATAGCATGTCTAGCAGTTCTTAATACCACAATGATTATGAATCCATTAAACAACTAACTTAGAACTTGTGTCCGGACTTATTTAATTAATTTCTATCCATGAAACTTAAGCGTGATAAACGAGGGAAAGCATTTAGGTTTCTTGCATACCGTACTTTAGGTTTCATGGTTTTAATAAAAAGTATCGGTTTAAGTTGGATTTTAAACTTGCCTTTCTCAATACAATTAACAAATCCCTAGGTTTTCGTAAATGGTCATTTAGCCTATAGCCTACCTAATCTAATCTAATCTAAAGTAAAACAACTAATTAAAATGCTGACGGCTTTTTACGTAAAGTCAAACCCAGACCATGTAGGAAAATACTATGGTAGCTCACATCGTATTTAATCTTTTACCGATGTTTCCGTTGTGAGTTTAGTTGCTTCGCGATGTTTACATGATAAGTACATTGTGATCAGAAGTGTACAATACTCATGGCAAGTCCACGTAATCACATTGCATTTTATAATGCTTGCATGACGTTACAATTAAAAACATAGCTTTTACACAGATAACTATTGACCGAGTATTGAGATTCGCGACTCCTCTTTACAAGGTTACAATCACGTTTGTTAATCGAAAGGCGAATATAAGTTTTAGGTTTAAAATCACAAGAAAAGTCCGTTCACAAAGTTTCCAATTTTATAACGTCGATCAATAATACAACTACCTTCGGTCGTTACCGGCTTCCATATATTTGTACTATGCTCAAAAGCATTTCCAATACTATACCGAGTAATCAGTCGAATAGGGGCCGTCATATTATCTCACGACGTATTCAAAGTCATCCCACAATCATATATACTAACTACATCACAACAAATACAATAGTAATCTACTCGCTAATCATGGTAATAACGATCGCAAACATAATTAAAGCAAACATGTTTGATTAAGATAGATAAGGATAGAGATAACCGAGATTAATATGCGAGAAGGAATAGACTTGAATTAATGAGCGTAACTCCAAGCGTACACCAAAGATTACAACACGTTCCTAGCTTTCTTTCTACTCTAAACAAAGTAATAAACTAATCTAATGCTAAATTTAAAATAAGAAAGTAGAATGAAAAAGTAAGAAAGAGATATGACTAGTGCATATGGGACATTTTGAAATGAAGCCTAAAGCCTCCTATTTATAGGTGAGCTTTGGCTCACATTAGCATCTTGAGGTGCATGTTAGCAAAAGGTAGCCAAAATGGTGCACCGGGTACCGTACAACACGAAAAGTAGGCGCACCAGGTACCAAAAGTTACCAAAACCGGAAACCGAGGTGGGTACAGGCCAGCCGGCGGCGCCACCTGTGTGGCCGGTGGCGGTGGTGGTGAGGCCGGCAGCGGTGGGCCCACCCCCGCCCCGTTGCATCGTTTGTTGCTTTGTTTTTTGATTCGTGCGTGTTTTCTTCGTTATACGTCCGTTTGAGTTGATTCTTTTTTTGTTGGATTCGTAATTCAAAAACAAAGATTTTGACATAGGATAGGCCCTGAAATGAGGTCCCTAGCTCCAGATATTGCGTACGGATCATTTGGATCTTCCGGCGGGTGCGAAATCTTCATTTTTTACCCGTTTTGGTTGATTCTTCTTCTGTTGGATCCGAATTTTGAAAACAAACATCTTGGAAATAATGGATGTTGGTGAAGGGCATTTTGGTCTTGAAATCTCGTTTTTATGCTTTGAATCTTCAAACGTGTGTGGAATCTTCGTTTCACATCCGTTTTACTTGATTTTTATCGTGCAACCTTGTTTTGACCGTGTTGGCATAATGTTACTAATTTGTGCTATATTGGAGTTAATATGCCAAGAATCGTTCCAGAATGAGAGGGATATCGGTAGTAAAAACGTGACTTTTTATGCGATATCATATGCGAAACGATATGATTTATTTAAACTACGCGAAATATGAAAATAATTTGATTGGGATCGCTTATTCTTAAATCGTGTGACCCGAGTTTTCTTGTGTGTCTTCGTTGTTTGGCCCAACAATCGACCAAAAGCCCCTCCCTTTTGGTGAATCATTCGGCCCAACCCAACCCTAGAACTATAAAAAGTATTCTAAAACATAACCCTAACATTTTTTATCACAAAAATTGTCCATGTTGCTGTCCCAAATTTTCAGTCACGAATATAGGCCGATTTGACCCATTTGCGTTCATTTTCAGGCTTCGGCCAAAACTACAAAGTTGTAGATCTCGAAGTTTTACCTAAAGATTGTTAGTAATTTAGTGTAATTGAGGGATTTAGTTATGATACTTGGAAATGGGTTTGGAGGTACGGAGTGTACGTCCATTGAGTTAATAACTTCCCTGACCCATAATCTATTTAAACGATTTATTAGTTAAATATTATTTTAAACACGATGTGGAAGATACACCTAATGTTCACTATGAATCTGATTTCTATTAATATATTGTAAAAGGGATTGCCAGAGATATATGCTCTTATCATTACTTCAACTTTCAATATATTAATGAAAGTGCCAGACATATATGCTCTTATCATATTCATAAAACTTCCTTTTACATATTATATTATGATTGAATTCTTTTTTATAGTGAGGTTCACTGGCTTGTGAGGTGGCAGTATCATACATATGTGTGTTTATAAGCTTTGAGTGTAGTCTGGTTCAATAGATACTACGTGAGAATTTCAACTAAAATAAGAAATACTCTTGAGCAAAAGGGTTCTTGTATTTTGCCAAAATCAAGAACAAAACTCTCTGAATTATCCCAAAGTGATATTCGTGTAACCCAGGCAATAAGGGTCGAATAATTATTTTTGGAAAGTGATACCACGATTCATTGAAATATCCGGTTATTGATTATCTTTACCCTGTTACACGAGTTTACCACCAACAATCAAAAGTAATCATTCCTGTGATAATCAATGGCGGCTACAATGAAGCATATGACGGCTAATTTCTCCAAACTTGATAAGTTTGAAGGAATGGATTTTCGAAGATGGCAAAAGAAGATGCATTTTTTCCTCACCAGCATGAATGCGGTTTATGTGTTAAGCACTCCCTGTCCTGAAGATGGTGATGATGCTACTGTTGAACAGATTCGCAGAAAAAGCAAATGGGAGAATGATGATTATATTGCTCGAGGTTTAATCCTCAACGGTATGGTTGATTCCCTTTTTGATATTTATCAATATATTGAATCTGCTAAAGAACTTTGGGACTCTCTTGAGGCCAAGTATATGTCTGAAGATGCTTCTAGTAAAACGTTCCTAGTGAGTAATTTTAATAATTACAAGATGGTCGATTCTAGACCGGTCATGGAACAATACAATGAACTTCTTCGTATACTTGGTCAATACACACAACACAAAATGCACATGGATGAAGCCATTTCGGTTTCTAGTGTCATTGATAAACTCCCTCCTTCTTGGAAAGAATTTAAACATACTTTGAAACATAAAAAGGAGGAGTTAACTCTTGTTGAGTTGGGCAGTCATTTGCGTATTGAGGAATCCCTCAGGGTGCAAGAAAGTGACAAGTCAAAAAGCAACAATGTTGCTGATACGTCTGTTGTCAATATGGTGGAACATAAAAAATTCACCGGATATAATGACAAGAAAGGGAAACGTAAACATCAAGGAGATAACAAAGTTGATCCCAACAAGAAGTCTAAATTGACTTGTTGGAAGTGTGGTAAAACTGGACACTTTAAACGGGATTGCAAAGTTAAAGTTGGTATTAAAACACAAGCGGTTTCGAAAATTGTTCTAATAACCAAAACTCGAAAGGTCAGTATATATATAATGATTTGGATCAGAATTATAATGTTTCATATATTACTGAGGCTTATTTTGTGCAGGATGATGATGTTGCGTGGTGGGTTGACTCGGGTGCTAATACCCATGTGTGTAAGGATAGATGTTGGTTCAAGACTTACGAGTTGGTAACTGACGGATCAGTTCTTCATATGGGAAATGAGTCAACAACCCCAGTTCAAGGACGTGGAAGTGTGGATTTGAATTTTAGTTCTGGAAAAGTTGTTTCTTTGTTTGATGTTTTGCATGTACCACAAATTCGTAAAAACTTGGTTTCAAGTAGTGTGTTAAATAATTGTGGTTATAAACAAGTGATTGAATCTGATAAGTTTGTTTTATCTAAACATGGTTTGTTTGTTGGTTTTGGTTATTTATGCAATGGAATGTTTAGACTTAATATTAATCACATGAATGTCAACATTGCTTTTATGTCAACTTCTAGCATAAATAATACAACTCTTTAGCATGCTAGATTAGGACATGTACATTATAAAAGAATGCAAGATATGTCTAAAGATGGATTAATACCGGCCTTTGACATGAACAATGAAAAGTGTAAAACATGTATGTTGACAAAAATCACTAAGCAACCATTTCAAAATGTGAATCGTAATTCTGAGATTTTAGAATTAATACATAGTGATTTATGTGATTTGCATGCAACTCCTACTTTAGGAAACAGTAAATATTTTGTGACATTTATTGATGATGCTTCTAGATTTTGCTATGTTTATTTGTTACATTCTAAAAATGTAGCATTGGATAAATTTAAAATATTTAAAACTGAAGTAGAATTGCAACAAAAGGCTTTGATAAAAAGACTTAGAACAGATAGGGGAGGTGAATATATTGATCAAACATATTTTCAATCTGTTGGAATTATCCATGAGACTACAGCTCCATATACACCACAACAAAATGGTATATCTGAGAGGAAGAATAGGGTTCTTAAAGAAATGGTTAATTCTATGTTATCCTATTCAGGTTTGAGTAAAGGATTTTGGGGGGAAGCTTTGTTAACAGCTTGTTATTTGCTTAATAGAGTTCCTAACAAAAGGAACAAAATTACACCTTATGAACTTTGGAATAAAAGGAAACCAAACTTGAATTATCTTCGGGTATGGGGTTGTAGGGCTATTGTAAGATTGCCTGATCCCAAGAAGAAAAGTTTGGGTGAAAGAGGTATAGATTGCATATTTATTGGATATGTTGAACATTCCAAGGCATATAGGTTCTATGTTATAGAGCCTAATGATTTTGTCTCAATTAATTCTATAATTGATTCAAGGGATGCAATCTTTGATGAGAATCATTTATCATCTATACCTAGACCAAAGGATATGGTTCTAAGCACCAGTGTAACTAATAAGGATTGTAATAATGAAGTCTCTGAAAAGGCTGATGATCAGTCACTTGAGCTTCGGAAAAGCAAAAGAGAAAGGAAACCTAAGTCATTTGGAACAGATTTTCAATTATATTTAATTGAGGGTTCCAGGGATGATAATTTTACCCAATATTCCTATTGCTTCAATGTTGAGGATGATCCTAAAACATTTGATGAAGCAATGAAGTCTCAGGATGTTACTTTCTGGAAAGAAGCAATTAATGATGAGATGGATTCCATCATGGGCAACAACACTTGGGTGTTGGCTGATCTACCTCCTGGTTGCAAACCTTTGGGTTGCAAATGGATCTTCAAAAAGAAGATGAAGGTAGATGGAACTATTGAAAAGTTCAAGGCAAGGTTGGTCATTCAAGGTTTTAGACAAAAGTCTGGAATTGACTATTTTGATACTTACGCTCTAGTGGCTCATATCTCTACCATTAGACTGATGATTGCTTTGTCAGCAATTCACAATCTGGTCATTCACCAGATGGATGTGAAAACAGCATTCTTGAATGGTGACTTGGATGAGGAGGTTTATATGAACCAACCTCAAGGTTTTGTCATGCCAGGAAATGAAAGTAAGGTGTGCAAACTTGTAAAATCCCTATATGGATTGAAACAAGCACCTAAGCAATGGCATCAAAAGTTTGATGAAGTGGTTTTGTCTAATGGTTATCATTTAAACCAATCTGACAAATGTGTATATAGCAAATTTGATGATTCTGGAAAAGGAGTTATTATTTGTCTCTATGTTGATGACATGCTGATCTTTGGGACTGACCAAAATCAGGTTGACTTAACAAAAGAATTTTTATCATCAAAGTTCTCCATGAAAGATATGGGGGAGGCTAACGTTATCCTTGGCATAAGGATCAAACGTGAAAACAAAGGAATTTCTATTTCTCAATCTCATTACATTGAGAAAGTGCTAAAGAAATTCAATTGTTTTGATTGTACTCCTGTAAGTACACCTGTGGATCCAAGTATGAAACTGATGCCTAATAAAGGTGAAGCTGTATCATAACTTGAGTATTCTAAGGTGATTGGCTGCTTGATGTATGCCATGACTTGTACAAGACCTGATATTGCATTTGTTGTAGGAAAACTGAGTAGATTTACTAGTAGTCCTAGTACTCATCACTGGCAAGCAATTAGGAGGGTACTGAAGTATTTGAAGAAAACTATGGACTATAGTTTATCTTATACTGGATTTCCTTCGGTGTTAGAAGGATACTCTGATGCGAGTTGGATAACCAATGCTGAAGACCACTCTTCAACAAGTGGTTGGGTATTTTTACTTGGTGGAGGTGCTATCTCTTGGGCTTCCAAGAAGCAAACTTGTATTACCAACTCAACAATGGAATCTGAGTTTGTTGCGTTAGCTGCTGCTGGTAAAGAAGCGGAATGGCTAAGAAACTTGATTTATGAGATTCCATTGTGGCCTAAACCTATAGCACTCATTTCTATTCATTGTGATAGTGCTGCTACATTGGCAAAGGCTTACAGCCAGATGTACAATGGGAAGTCTAGACACTTAGGTGTCAGACATAGCATGATTCGTGAACTTATCATGAATGGGGTTATTTCTATAGAGTTTGTGAGGTCACAACAAAATTTAGCTGATCACTTGACGAAGGGATTAGCTAGAGACTTGGTTAATAAGTCTGCTGACGGGATGGGTTTAAAGTCCACCTATAATTTTTGATTGTAAGATACCCAATTCCCTCCTTACATGAGTTAGGAGCTGAATTCAATGTGGAAAGCTTACACTTAGAAATTGGAGCACATTATTATATATGTCATCCTAAGGGTATGTGCTCGGATCTGATGAGGTTAGGTTGAAGTCTACTTCTTAATAGCTCCTTTGAAAAAGTGCAATAGCAGGTGCATGAGGAAAGGAACTACCTATGTGAATGTGAAGTTTTGCCGCTTCAAGATAGCTTTGGACTTTTAGCTTTGGATACATTAATGAATGGATATGGACACATGGCTTGTAAAGTGTCAGGATAGCTTTAGAGTGTTTGAAAATTTGTGTGTATATTATCTTCAGGTATTCAAATGGGTTGAAGGGTTCAATTCGTAGAACACCCTGATTCTCGAATATTTGGAATGTGTAATATACTAAGATGAAAATTCAATCTTTAAGACATTTTCATTTACGCATAAGTTTTTATTTTGGTTGTTTTCTCTTGTAAGGAATTTCACTAAATTAGGGAGGATTGTTAGTAATTTAGTGTAATTGAGGGATTTAGTTATGATACTTGGAAATAGGTTTGGAGGTACGGAGTGTACGCCCATTGAGTTAATAACTTCCCTGACCCAAAATCTATTTAAACGATTTATTAGTTAAATATTATTTTAAACACGATGTGGAAGATACACCTAATGTTCACTATGAATCTGATTTCTATTAATATATTGTAAAAGGGATTGCCAGAGATATATACTCTTATCATTACTTCAACTTTCAATATATTAATGAAAGTGCCAGACATATATGCTCTTATCATATTCATAAAACTTCCTTTTACATATTATATTATGATTGAATTCTTTTTTATAGTGAGGTTCACTGGCTTGTGAGGTGGCAGTATCATACATATGTGTGTTTATAAGCTTTGGGTGTAGTCTGGTTCAATAGATACTACGTGAGAATTTTAACTAAAATAAGAAATACTCTTGAGCAAAAGGGTTCTTGTATTTTGCCAAAATCAAGAACAAAACTCTCTGAATTATCCCAAAGTGATATTCGTGTAACCCAGGCAATAAGGGTCGAATAATTACTTTTGGAAAGTGATACCATGATTCATTGAAATATCCGGTTATTGATTATCTTTACCCTGTTACACGAGTTTACCACCAACAAAGATTTTGCTAGTTTCGGCCTCTGAAACACTCTAGATTATTTTATAAAAATTATTTCCTAAACTGCTGCTGTTGTTGACGAATTTTCAGAAACTTTGGTAAGTTTTCGATCCTATAACTCTTGTATACGTTTGATCAATCTACGAAAATGAATTATAAGAGTGCATATCCTCATTATTCACAGATTATAAGGTATTCCTATCATACGGGTTCTCGTTGTCGGTATATATTCTTTCCGAATCAATCAATTAAACATATTCGATTGTTTCGTATTATCGGTTTTGTTTCGGTTCGATTCCACTGTATTCCTAGTGATTAAATCGTTAGGGTATAATTAAAATCAGTTAATAAGTTGTTGGAAATGAGTTATATGATTATGTTTGCGGTTTGGGTTGTTTAGACAAGCGATTAGGGTTAGTTACTCATAAACCCTAAATCTGGACAGATTTGTTTATCAGTTGAGAAGGTTATAACTTGGTCATTTTGGGATGGATTATTATGAATCTTGAGTCTAAACATAAGTACTAAGATTCTATTTTCAAATGGCATCGATTTCGTGTTCATACGATAACAAGTCAGTCAAAATGATTTTATGAGTTTAGATGTCAATTCTGAGTTTTCGGTTCCTGATTTTGAGTAAATTGTGGATTTTTGAAACGTATTTTAAACTAAGAATTTAGTCTTGAAATTTTTACTGGAGTAACTTTAAAGTGTCAACTATTTTCTGTAAAAATATCATATTCTTTGTAAGTTTTTAAGTATTTTAAATAAATTATAACTTTTGTGAAGTCAGAAAGTGTTGTCGGTTTAGAGCAGTTCACTTTGATGAATTTTTAAAAATAGTAAACTATTGAAATAAGTTCTGGAAAAATTACAGGATGTTCTTAACACCATGAAATATCACTGGTAAAATTTGTAGAGTCAAATGATTTCATTAAGTCATGTTTAAAAATTCGTGAAGTTGTACAAAATTCTGGACAGAATCTGAATTTCATAATGGGGTTGATTTTTGTAAAGACACATGAGGTTTGGTTGTGAAGAAACTTAGTAGAGGTGATTTGGACTTGGGATACAATGGAAGGACATAGATATGTCTAGGTTGTAACACGTATACGTATATATTCATTTGTATATTGGCAAAGTTGTTTGGTGGATTCATTTAAGGGCGATACTTACTTTGGTGTTCAAGGTGAGTTTTCGTGGCCCCATTTTCTTTACATATTTTTATCATTGGGGGAAAAGTATGCTCACATGTTTTACCAACTGTTTTATGCTGTGAACGTATTCATTTCTATTTTTGGACATATGCTTGAAATGTGTTACACTATGTGACTTATATGCATTGAGACTTGTTGCTTACATCCGTGCTGTACTTCCTTGTGGGGTATTTGCCGTACATTGAGATTGGTTGTTTACATTCGTGCTTTACCTCCTTGTGGGGTATTTGCCGTACATTGGGATTGTTGCTTACATTCGTGCTTTACTTCCTTGTGAGGTAATTGCCGTACATTGAGATATATTGGCTGCATTATTTCACATTTGTGTACATTTCTATTGCATTGTCCTAACTTATTATTATCACAGCAAAATGTTTATTTTTCTTGTGTCTGGTTTCAAACCTACGAAACTCACCAACATTCGTGTTGACGTTTTCGAGCATATCTTTTCAGGTTATACTAGTGGACTTAAAGCAGTGGACAAGAGAACTTAGTGGACCTTTAGGGTTGCATTAAGAGTTATTCAAGACTTGTGTTACATCATTAAGGTTGTTTGTGAAGGCTTGTTTTGCCTTAACATTGTATAGTACGTTTGTTTGTAAGCTTTTGAATTCATTGTTGAAATGTATGCACGACATGAACCGTTATTCACGTTATTGGCATCATGACACATTGGATATTGTATTTCATATAGAATTCTTTATAATGATGTGTTATGGTCCTATCACCGTTATACCCCGTTGTTTCCGCTTTAGACGGGGTATGACAGATTGGTATCAGAGCCATTGTTTATAGAGATCTAGGTGGATTGGCCTAGACTATAAATAAGGAACCCACATATAGAACATGAGTTAGGAAGTTATGTGTGCATACAATTCCGTGAAGCTAGTTGTAGCTAGTGTCGATCATTCATCTTAACCATTTCAAGTAAGAAGGACGTTGTAAGTGTTTCTTCATCATCTTACGACTCTTTATGTGATTCGTCTAAATGTTGCTTAGGATTCCATAACTATGTGATCTCTTTCCGTAAATACAAAGCTTATTGTGATACAAAGACTTGGAAGATAAGTATGTGTATGAAGGAATACTTTCACAATTACGGCTGCAGACGTAATTGACAAAGGTATTCTTACATATGTGTGTTTATCCGACCATATCTGCGTGTCCAATGTACTATCTTTGTGTCATATGGGAATAAAATCCCAACTATATTCCTTACCGAATTATTCTTATGTTTGTGAGCCTGGTGCATTGATGCCTAGACAAACTCCAAAGTATTCATTCTATTCTAAACTTATATGAATTCGAAATTATAGAAAGCATACTATTAAGACGCATTACCCGTAAATTTTACTCGTGGAGGAGAAACACTCGGTGATGGTCATACAAGTGATAGTGGTGATTGAACTGGTGGTTGAACTGGAGGAATTTGTTGTATTGAAGGCTAGAACTCCAATCTTGTTGCGATCATTGCACGATAGAAGTGGGCCTTAATATTCAAAGTTGCCATGCAAGTTAGTATCAGCATATTGAAGCATGGTAGAGCTAACGACACCGAAGGAGAAAATTGAATTAATAATCGAGAATTCAAATGATGTGAGTGGTGATGACGCGAAAAATAAATAAATAAATAAATAATATTAATAATAAAATAAATAAATAAATAGATAAATAAATAAAATAAATAAAGGGACTATTTAAGGAGAATTACTCTTTCAATAATGAAATGAAGAAGTTAGTGAACAAGTTTTGAAATTTCTCTACGAAGAGAGTTAAGCATGCAACATATATCTGACAATTTCATTAGTTGGCAAGATTAGACCTCATCGCGTAGCACTCGAAGCTAAGAAAATTGAGAAATACACCAACAACTTTGTTCTAGAGACTCGCGGGATGGTAGAAGTGACTGAGCCTCCTACCATCCAAGGCGCAATACTAATGGGTGGATTGTTAATCAATGAGATCAATAAGGCAGGGAATGTAGAAACAATAACCAAGAATGAGAGGGTATTCAAAAAAAAAAATTGGTAGATACTAACAAATGAAGAGAAGGTTACACTGGTTCACATTCCTTGTGTAAGGTGTAACTACTATCATCACACATCTGCATCATGTTGTGTTTATTTAAACTGCAACTTAAGAGGTCATTTTACAATTAAATGTTGGATGACAGCTCGTCAAGTGGCACCAATCAACACAGTAGGAAACTCGATGGCTTGTTTTGAGTGGGAGACTTTGAAATAATTTTGTTAATGGAAGCACATAGAGACTAAAAGACATTATATAAGGGTGTACTTTAGTGCTAGAAGATTATTCTTTTAGCATTGAGATGTTGCCCTTTGAACTCAGTAGTTTTTGTATTGTTGTGGGAATGGATTAGTTGACGAAATTTAGGTAGAAAATTGTATGTTTGAGAAAGTATTTCGTATACCACTTAAATGGTGGTGTAATACCCGAGATTTTCATAGAACACTTTAATGGCGAAAAGAAACAACTCATGAGCGTAAATGCTAATAAGTTAAAAACTCCAAAACATTCTGTTATTAATGATTCCCTCGAGGTCTTCCCGGAAAGACTTAGAAGGACTATATCCCTCTGTACTCGTAACGTTTTGTATTGATCTTATTCTTTGAGCAACCCCAGTTGTAAAAGCTCCAAATCGCTTAACACTAATTGGAATGCAAAAGTTATTTAATTCACTTTGAGATGCTCCAAGACAAGGGTTTTATTCGCCCTAGTCTTTTTCCTTTGAGAGCACCTGTTTGATTTATCAAAAGAAAGATGGTTCTTTTCATTTGTGCATTGAGTATTGTGACAAATTTACGGTCAAGGATCGCTGTCCTCTTTCAAGGGTAGATGATTTATTTGATTAATTTCAAGGTGTTCAGTGGTTCAATAAAAAAATCAATCTTCATTCTGGTTACCATCAATTGAGGGTACCTGAATCAGATATACCTAAGATTGCGTTTAGTACTCGTTACGAACATTTCAAATTTCTCGTTATGTCTCTCGATCTTACTAATGCGACTATAGCATTCCTATATTTAACGAACGCGTATGTAAGCCGCATCTCGATGAATTTATCATACTTTTTCATTTACGACATTCTAATTTATTCTAAAACTAAGAAGGAGCATGAAGTTCCTTCAAGACTAATCCTGGAGTTTCTTTTGAAAGAAAAGATCTATACAATATATTCAGAGTTCGAAATTTGACTACAAGAGGTTTGTTGGGCACGTTGTGAACAAGGAAGTTATTCTGGTGAATTTTAGCAAAATAGAAGCTGTAAAGGGATGGAAGGTCCCACAGCTATCGTGAAGGTTCGTAAAGCATTTGGGATTCACAGGTTATTATCGACATTTTATCGAGAGTTTTTCCAAGGATCGCTCTACTACTCACATATATATAAAAAGTTTGTTTGAGGTAGGAACTAAGAAGAATCTTTTCAAACATTGAAGGATGCCGTGTGTAATGCATTAATCCGGACTATTCGCGATGGATCGGAGGATTTCGTTGTGTATTGGGATGCATCAAAACCGAGGTTTAAGTTGTGTTTTAATTAAATGGGAAATGTAATCGTATTCGTCTCTCGACAACTCAAGATACATAAGCATTACTATATTACCCACGATTTGGAACTTGGAGCGGTAGCATTCGTACATATGTGTTGATGACACTACTTGTATGAAATGAAGAACGTTATTCATACCGATCATAAGAGCTTTTAACACCCCTATGTTCAAAAGAAGTTGAATACGAGGCAAATGAGGAAGCTCGAATTATTTAGTGGTTACAATTGTGAAATTTGATTCTATCCGGGGAAGACGGATGTGTTGCAGATGTTTTGAGTAGGAAGGAAAGAGTAAGCCAAGGTGAGTGCAAGTCAAAGTTTGACGATACACTCTGGCATTAAGGATAAGATGTTCAAAATTCACGATGAAGCGTTAAGGATACTCATAAACAAAACAAAAAGTTGCGCGGGTTAGACAAACATTTGGAACAAAAAGTGGACAAGATGTTACATCATGGAAAAGATTATGGATTCCTTTGCTAGGTGGTCTATGGACACTAGTAATGGACAGAGTACATAAGTCAAAATATTTCATACATCGGGAGTTAGTAAGAAGTAGCATGATATCATGGATTTGTATTGGTCTCAGAATGAAGAAGGACATCATTAACTACATTCGTCAATATGTCAATGCATAATCTGTTTGAAGTTCAAGGCTGAATACTCGAGACTCTCAGGTCTATTACAGCGACCGGATCGTCCCGAATAGAAAGGGGAAAACATAACCAAGGATTTCTTCATGAAGTTTTCTAGAACTAATAGTGGACGCGATTCAATTTGGGTAGTTGTGGATAGAATGACTAAGTCAGCTCATTTCTTAGCTATCTGTGAGGACTACTCGGGGGAGAAATTGGCGAGGTTGTTTATTAATGAAGTAGTAGCAAGGCATGGAGGGTTTGTATCAATTATACCTGATTTTGATGGTTATTTTTACTTTACAATTTCGGCAAATGTTTCGGAAAACTGTGGGAACGTGTTTTGATATGAGGATGATTTATTATTTTCGTACTGATGGACGGAGTGAGCAAACCATTCATACCTTTAAGAATATACTTAAGTTGTGTTATCAATTTTGGAAGAAGTTGTGATACTCGCTTACCACTAATCGAGTTATCGTACAACACATTTATCAGGATTGGTATTCAATGTGCGCTATTTCAAGTACGTCAGGAGTCTAGGGAATTGTTCATTGTAGTGTGGGCTGAAGTGGGATTAAAGTCAGTTGATTGGATTGAAATAGTCCATGAAGCTATTGACAAGATCGTTCAAATCAATGAGAGGTTGGAAACAGTGCGTGATAGGCAAATGAGTTGCATAAACAAACATCGACAGCAGTTAAAGTTTTGTGTGGGAATCATATATTATTTAAAGTGTTACTTTGGGAAGTTTGAAATATTAGCATATGTGTTTGTTGGACCGTTCTAAATAGTTGAACGTATAGGTCCAATAACATATCGATTGAAAGTTGTCACAAGAGTGAAGTGGTGTTCACGTGGTATTCCATGTTTCAAATCTATGAAAGTGTTGACTGATAAGGTCTTACACGTATTTTTTGAAGGAATTTATAGGGAACCACGGATAACATTGGGTAGAGAAACTGGTAGAAACCATGGATTGAGAGGTCAAAATCTCGAAGCACAGAAAGATTTAAATTTATCATTTCCTGATCGAACGCTTAGCGGGGACCCTAATTTACTTGCGAACGAAAAGATCAAATCAATCTTAATTTTACGTACTTATTCAGTGATCGTGTTGACAGTATAGCTCCGACTGAATTTCGGGACGAAATTCTCTCAACTGGGGGATACTATGACAACCTTCACCAAACCGTAATCATAGTTCAAGCCGTAAGAACTCATTTTTGTGTTAAGACTCATCTTATCGACTTCATTAAATCAAAGTATTCATTTTCGAAAAACGAATCCAATGTAAAAAGAATCATCGCAATCAGACATGTAACGAAGAAGATACGAGGCTAAATGCAAATGCGTTAATTATGCGAAACGATATGATTTATTTAAACTACGCGAAATACGAAAATAATTTGATTGGGATCGCTTATTCTTAAATCGTGTGACCCGAGTTTTCATGTGTGTCTTCGTTGTTTGGCCCAACAATAGACCAAAAGCCCCTCCCTTTTGGTGAATCATTCGGCCCAACCCAACCCTAGAACTATAAAAAGTATTCTAAAACATAACCCTAACATTTTTTATCACAAAAATCGTCCATGTTGCTGTCCCAAAATTTCAGTCACGAATATAGGCCGATTTGACCCATTTGCGTTCATTTTCAGGCTTCGGCCAAAACTACAAAGTTGTAGATCTCGAAGTTTTACTTAACACTTGTGAGTTTCGGCCTCTGAAACACTCTAGATTATTTTATAAAAATTATTTCGTAAACTGCTGCTGTTGGTGACGAATTTTCAGAAACTTTGGTAAGTTTTCGATCCTATAACTCTTGTATACGTTTGATCAATCTACGAAAATGAATTATAAGAGTGCATATCCTCATTATTCACAGATTATAAGGTATTCCTATCGTACGGGTTCTCGTTGTCGGTATATATTCTTTCCGAATCAATCAATTAAACATATTCGATTGTTTCGTATTATCGGTTTTGTTTCGGTTCGATTCCACTGTATTCCTAGTGATTAAATCGTTAGGGTATAATTAAAATCAGTTAATAAGTTGTTTGAAATGAGTTATATGATTATGTTTGCGGTTTGGGTTGTTTAGACAGGCGATTAGGGTTAGTTACTCATAAACCCTAACTCTTGACAGATTTGTTTATCAGTTTGAGAAGGTTATAACTTGGTCATTTTGGGATGGATTATTATGAATCTTGAGTCTAAACATAAGTACTAAGAGTCTATTTTCAAATGGCATCGATTTTGTGTTCATACGATAAGTAAAAGTCGGTCAAAATGACTTTATGAGTTTAGATGTCAATTCTGAGTTTTCGGTTCCTGATTTTGAGTAACTTGTGGATTTTTGAAACGTATTTTAAACTAAGAATTTAGTCTTGAAATTTTTACTGGAGTAACTTTAAAGTGTCAACTATTTTCTGTAAAAATATCATATTCTTTGTAAGTTTTTAAATATTTTAAATAAATTATAACTTTTGTGAAGTCAGAAAGTGTTGTCGGTTTAGAGCAGTTCACTTTGATGAATTTTTAAAAATAGTAAACTATTGAAATAAGTTCTGGAAAAATTACAGGATGTTCTTAACACCATGAAATATCACTGGTAAAATTTGTAGAGTCAAATGATTTATTAAGTCATGTTTACAAATTCGTGAATTGGTACAAAATTCTGGACAGAATCTGAATTTCATAATGGGGTTGATTTTTGTAAAGACACATGAGGTTTGGTTGTGAAGAAACTTAGTAGAGGTGATTTGGACTTGGGATACAATGGAAGGACATAGATATGTCTAGGTTGTAACCCGTATACGTATATATTCATTTGTAGATTGGCAAAGTTGTTTGGTGGATTCATTTAAGGGCGATACTTACTTTGGTGTTCAAGGTGAGTTTTCGTGGCCCCATTTTCTTTACATATTTTTATCATTGGGGGAAAAGTATGCTCACATGTTTTACCAACTGTTTTATGCTGTGAACGTATTCATTTCTATTTTTGGACATATGCTTGAAATGTGTGACACTATGTGAATTATATGCATTGAGACTTGTTGCTTACATCCGTGCTGTACTTCCTTGTGGGGTATTTGCCGTACATTGAGATTGGTTGTTTATATTCGTGCTTTACCTCCTTGTGGGGTATTTGCCGTACATTGGGATTGTTGCTTACATTCGTGCTTTACTTCCTTGTGAGGTAATTGCCGTACATTGAGATATATTGGCTGCATTATTTCACATTTGTGTACATTTCTATTGCATTGTCCTAACTTATTATTATCACAGCAAAATGTTTATTTTTCTGGTGTCTGGTTTCAAACCTACGAAACTCACCAACATTCGTGTTGACGTTTTCGAGCATATCTTTTCAGGTTATACTAGTGGACTTAAAGCAGTGGACAAGAGAACTTAGTGGACCTTTAGGGTTGCATTAAGAGTTATTCAAGACTTGTGTTACATCATTAAGGTTGTTTGTGAAGGCTTGTTTTGCCTTAACATTGTATAGTACGTTTGTTTGTAAGCTTTTGAATTCATTGTTGAAATGTATGCACGACATGAACCGTTATTCATGTTATTGGCATCATGACACATTGGATATTGTATTTCATATAGAATTCTTTATAATGATGTGTTATGGTCCTATCACCGTTATACCCTGTTGTTTCCGCTTTAGACGGGGTGTGACAAGATAATAAATTAAAATAAATAAACTAAATAAAACTTAAAATAATAAATAAGAAACAATAGGAAACAATAGGAAGGAATAAGTAATCGTGTAATCAATTTCACTCAGATTCAAATATCCCGATTTATTACGTATTGATTATCTAATTGTGATTTCTTTTATATCAACTTAATGCCAAATTCTTCAATGATATTAAATTAAATGTGGACTAGCCAACGTTTCAGGTCTAACTAATTTCTATAATTTAGGGTCCAACATGAAACATCGATCCGATGTCACAAGATGATCAGTCAATTATGTGCTTTTCCCTAAATCATGCATTAAACATTCACAACTCATTATAATTAATTCTAATGACATGACTCAACAATGTCCAATAATTACTTATTGTCTCATTCATTTTAAAGTAGATAATTATCGTATACTCAACCTATCAGACTCAACATATTTAGCAATAGTCACAAATCCTAAAATAGTAACTATCAATAATCAATAATCTTAAAGGAACTCAATCTCATTAATCTTATTAACCACGTTGAGCAACAATAACTACTAGTTACCAATAAACAAGGATCCACGAGTAATATAATCGTTTTCAATTAAATAACTTAGTCAATACGTAATAATAATCGTTCAATAATCATAATTCGAGCTAAATCAATTACACAATCACTCTAATATTCAACTCATCATACAAACAGTAAATATCAAATTATTCAAGATCAAAATCATCAATGAAATCGAATAAAAGAAATTATACCGAATATAAAAGACGAATCACGAAGAATCAACACGAACTATCCTCAATCTTGACTCTACGTGCCTCCAAAGTACCAAAATAATTCGTAAATAAACCCTAAAAACCGAAAATAGTCGACTGGAAAAAACCCTAAAACGAATCCTCTGTTTTTGAGGTAAAAATCGCAATTTATATTTCCTGGAAAAACCATCCATACGGCGTATGGAAATCCATACGGCTTATGGATGTAAAACAAGCCCAGCCCATGTCCGCGTAACCTGGGCCTCCATCACCTCAATCAATATGGCGTATGGATTGTCTTTTCAGACGATTTCTTCATTTTTTCTTCTTTTAATCTTTTCTTCAACTTTATTCATCAAATATGCATCGTTTAACTCGTTTATTGATTGTTTTCCGTTCCTTTCTTCATAAACGCTCCATTTCCACACCTAATTGCAAATATGAATGAAATCAATATCTAATCTTAATTAAATGCAATAGAAACATCCAAGAATAGGGGTAAAATACTACTAAAATATAGTACTTTTGAGCGTTTATCACCTAGCAAATACAAATTTGAAGTACCCACCGATCGTCCTTGCGAACCGCTCGTGACCGACACATCAATTTTCTTGGGTATATTTTCTTGCGACAAAGGATGAGACTCCAGATATTTTGGTGTATTTGTTTGACAAGTTGGCTTATCTGAGCAACTTGAAGGTTAAGAGACTACGAAGTGATAATGGAACCGAATTCAAGAATTCAACTCTCATGATGTATTGTGCTTCAAAGGGTATTGATCCTCAATTCAGTGCTCCTCGTACTCCACAACAAAATGGAGTAGCTGAACTGAAAAATTGGACCATCATCGAGATAGCTCGCACTATGTTAGCGGATTCGAAGTTACCTATCATATTTTGGGCTGAAGTAGTCAATACTGCTTGTGATGTGCTGAATCGGGTACTTATGTTTAAGAAGAAGAACAAGACGTGTTATGAACTTTTTAATAACTGGAAGCCTAATCTGCAGTTTCTAGAACCTTTTGGGTGTCCTTGTTTGATCATGGTAACTAAGGATTAAGTCTCTAAGTTTGGAGATAAGACGACCGAGGGAATCTTTCTTGGTTTTTCTGCTAATTCTCCAAACAAAAGAGTCTATAATAAATCAACAAATCGAATTGAGGAGCATTTGAAGTTAAGTGTATGAGGTATACTAAACCTCCTCAGGGAACAGGTCCGGAATGGTTTTTCAACTATGATCATGTGTTTAATTCTTTTAACTTTCCTAAAGAAGATTTTGTTGAAGAAGTAGTCACGTTACTACATGGGATTGATCTTGCTTCTGGAAGTTAAACTCCTTCGTCTACTTCTAAACCTACAACCACACCTGCTTCTATACCAACATCTGATCCAACACCTACCCCTACACCTACACCAACACCCGATAATGCTGGATCTACTTCACCTCCTACAGCTTCAACTCCTCTTTCTACGTTTACTACCCCGGCTACAAATGTTCCAACTACTTCGGGAACAATTCTAGTTTATTCTGATATTCCACTCTTTTCGGATCTGCCGGTGTTGTCTGATGAAGAAGAAGAAAATCTAGAAAAGTCTCGCTTTTATACAAGTAGTGAAAATGACAATAATTCCCCTAAGAGATTGACGTTAACTGAATATAGCATTATCCTTGATAAGGAAGATGCTCCGGATCTTGAGGATATCATACTAATTTGGATTCGGTCATTGTGCCTGACGCGATTCCACAAACTAGAGTGCATAAGGATCACCCAATTGATAATATCATTGGTGATCCAAATGCTAGAATCTTAACTCGAAGCAAGACTACTAATGAGTTATCCAGCCTTAAAGCTAGGGTTCATTCTAGTTTTCTTTCTTAGTTAGAACCAAAAAATGTTACTGAAGCTGTAAAAGATTCTAACTAGGTTAAATCAATGCAAATGGAGCTTTAACAGCTTGAAAATCTTGAGGTTTGGAATTTGGTGAAACCTCCAAAGGATGCATACCTAATTGGTACAAAATGGGTATTTCGAGTAAAAAGGGATGATCGTGGAGTGGTAATCAAGAATAAGTAAAGACTGGTGGTTCAAGACTTCAAGCAAATTGAAGGCCTAGACTATGATGAAGTGTTTGCTCCAGTGGCAAGATTGGAATCCATTCGATTGTTGCTTGCTTTTGCATCTTACAAAGGTTTCCGGTTATTTCAACTGGATGTGAAATCTGCATTTCTGTATGGGAAACTTTGTGAGGTCGTGTATGTCAATCAGCCACTTGGTTTTGAAGACCCAAAGCATCCTCATTATGTCTACAAACTAGACAAGGTTATGTATGGTCTTCACCAGGTGCCTCGTCAATGGTACGAAACGCTCATAATGCATTTGCTTCAAAATGGATTTAAGCGTGGGCAGATTGACGGTACTCTATTTATCAAGAAGTCTGGGGATGATATGCTGCTAGTTCAAGTGTATGTAGACGACATTACCTTTGGATCTACAAATGAGGTCTTGTGCAAAGAATTTGAGGGTATTATGAAGGACAGGTTTGACATTATATGGAACACTAAGCTTTATTTTATTTTTGTGGAACTTTTTAGGGTTTCTTTCTTTCTTTTCATTCACAGACATATTTTTGTTTTCTTTTCAAGAGATCCTAGACATGTTGTCTTTTGATATTTCATTTTTCCTGAGTTTTTCACAGATGTGCCAATTTTTCGCACCGAGTTTCTGCTACTAATGATTTTGATTGTTTAACACACGCGGAATTTTCTGAGAGAAATGCAGAGTAGATGAAAGCTTTGAGACAAGATTGACAAGGATGTCTAAATGACGCTTTTCATAACCTCAAAAGTTCTAAGCTAAATTTTTGGAGGGATAAGGGAAATTTTGAGTGGGTTTGGTGGTTTAGGGTTGAAAGATAAGTGTTGGAAGGGTTTTGGGCTAGAAAAGATTTGTAAAAATTGGGTTTAATCCTTGGAAATGTCGAGATCCTCTGATTGCACCTACACCGCGTACGATGCTCATCGGTGTGGTCTCGAAACGTATACAAAGAGCAAGTTCTAATTCAAAGCAAAAGCATCGGCACACACATCAATTGAAAGTGAACCATTAAAGATGAATGCTTATTGGGCTCAAGTACCTCACTACAATGGGGTTGTATGTGCCAAGCCGTGCGATTATCTAGGATTAATATTTCATTTCAATGGAATTCGTATCCTAACTTATCTTACTTTTCAAAGTAATTTATTTAGTTTATGTAACACCCCCAAATTTCAGGATGCAGAAGCGGTCGGGTCTGGGTGTTACCAATCAAATCTCACAAGCACAAAGGTACAATGAACGACTCTATATGCGTCGTTTACCAAATACGTTGATATAATGTAAGAGTTTACATACTGTTTTCAAAATAGGAGTTCGCATAGTTTACTTTAGAGATTTTAGAACATATCTAATTTATACAAAATATAGAAATGCAATGAAATCTCTTGATGTTAATGTTTGCATGTGACTCGAGCTACAGTATCCTGATGGGCAGTCCAACCTACTGCTGAGTACCTGAGAACACATGCTAAACGGTCAGCTAAAAGCTGGTGAGCTCACAGGTTTGTATACGATAAAGTATGTATGTGAACCACAAGATTTAATGTAATGATTTGTAATCAAGCAAATAACTAAGTAAATGTATATCACTGCCAGGAGCACATAGTCTGAGCTTAACTCGAGGGGTCAGATCCACATTCAAGGATCCGATCGAGGTACCTCCCACGAGTGCCTAATCTACACTCGTTTGAACAAATATTAGTACGTCCGTTTAACCAGTTAGTGCATGCTAACCCGGACGAGGAGGGTCAATCCTATATGGTACCATATACTAATTTTCACGCTACAACGTATTACCAAACTATGCGGATGGAGGGCTTTGAAATGATTAGTGAAAGCAACTCATGCAGCATAGTGATTATTTGATACTCGCGTTCACGTGTAAAACAAAACAGAGCATGTATTCCCACCCCTAGAGTAAAACAGTAAAACAGGGGCTATGAGACTCACCCGAATTGCTGTCAGGTAATTAATGATGAAGTACAAGTAAATGATGTTGGTTCAAATGACTGAAACCTGCAGGGCGTGATAAACGCGCAAGGTTTTAAGTGATTTGATGTTGGAAACCTGCCGGGCGTATTAAACGCGCAAGGTTTTAATGATTTAGATGTCTCAACCGACCATCTATGCTAGTTGTTCCATAAACTAGTAATGTCCAAATACATTGGTTTGTTTGTTTGTGTTTTGAAAACATGTATGGCCCGTTGGTGATTAATTGTAATAATAATCTCAAAACATTATTATTAAAATGTTGTAATGATATACTTGCAAAGTATATTTGAAGTGTTTAGTATTCATATAAGTCATGTGTTGTTGTGTTGTTGTCTTAGGTGAATAAGTTTTTACCACTTCTAGTTATATTCTCTCCGTTTCCACTTCTAGTTATATCCGTTTCCACTACTAGTTATATCCGTTTCCACTTCTAGTTATACCCGTTTCCACTGCTAGTTATAATCTTTCCGTTTCCACCCCTAGTTATATCCGTTTCCACTTCTAGTTATATTCTCTCCGTTTCCACTTCTAGTTATATTCGTTTCCACTGGTAGTTATAATCTTTCCATTTCCACCCCTAGTTATATCCGTTCTACTTCTAGTTATTTTACCAATTTTTCTCATGATCTTTAGGGGTGTCTCTAAGTGTCGATTCCATAAAATAGTCAAAACCGCAAGTTTTGGAGAAAGGTTTCGAAATCAAGTTTTTAGTACTTATTTGGACATCACTAAGCTAGATCAACAACAAACAAGTAAAATAAGTAAAATATATAAGAGTTTTCAAAAATGTCGGGATTCTTACAAATCGTTGCGAGAGAAATCCGAAAAGATAGGAATGTAGCCCTCGTTGTCGTGATCGCTTTTCTCCAAAGGAGTCTTGCGATTTATGGTCGTTTGATGGTGTAATTTGGTGGATTGAAGTGGGGTTTGTTGGGTTTTCTATTCCCTAACTAGATTAACATATGCAGCGAAAAATAACAATTAATCTAGATCAACTAGGAAACTAAACCCTAAAGGACCGTTACTTAATAAAGCTATTAACAATAACAAAATAAATAGATAAACAAGAAAATACTAACCTTCGAGAAAATCATTTTCTCACGTGCAGACAACCTTGCAGAACCTTCACGCAGACTCCTTGCTCGACTTCCATGCTTTGGATGGCAAGTACCTAAAATAGAATACCTCTAATGCGTCATACCCGTGAACCAAGAGAAACTCCAAATCCTAGGGTCCCGACTCAACGTCGTGTAAACTCTCACAAGGATTAGGAATGAGAAAGAGAGAAAGTATCGAATTCAATTCGAAACTGGGATGATTGGAAACCATGGATTAGGCCTCTATTTATAGGGGAGGAGGAGGCCTTGGGGTTTATACTCCAGCCGATGTGGGACAACTGAATTCGGCCTCCAACCGCCGGTTGGACTTAATTCCTGCCAAAGTAATTACGCGTTAACTCCTGGTCAAACCCTAATCCATCCAACCGCCGGTTGAACCTTCCAACCGTCGGTTGGAACTCACTTCCAGAATATTCCTTTTAGTTTCTAATTAATATCCGATTAATAAACTAACCAAATATTCTTTGTAGTTTCTGTTAATTTCTTTTAACTTCTAATTAATTTATCAACATTGATAAATTTACGAACTAATTAATTAACTATAATATTAATTCTTATTAATATTATTTCTCTCTTATTGTTTCTTTTACTGTTCATCGAGGGCAACTGTTGCGCCCCGATAGGTCGGTGTCGTTAACGATAACTATCCGGTTACAACAGTGGGTTTTAAATTTATAAGGCTGGGGCCTAGGGTTACTATTATTGCTAATCTAAGGGCTAGCAAGGATAAGTATGACCTAGGATCGTTCTTCAAAGCGCGACGAATTGAAACTAGGAGAATTTAGAGACTTTTATGAATTTAGCTAGGGCGAAAGAGAGTTGGTTTGGATTTTGGGTTTTCTATTCTAAGATTAAACTAAATTAAATCAGAAATGGAGATGGAGGTTACTTCGGGCGTTCAGCAGTTAAAAGCGATTGTCTACTATGAAGTGGTTCAGGTGATATTAAAGCGTGAAGAGTTCTAATAAGGATAAGTCATAAGTTAATGTGAGTTATTGCTACAATCCTACTATGGGGCTAACGCGGAGGTGTCCACAATCAGGCAAATAGAATGTCACGTGGGTTGCAGAATATATTAAAACATACACCGAAAGTTCTCTCAAATGCATGTCCATATTATCTGACAGTTAATCTCGAATCCTATTCCCCAATCTCGGTCATCGTAGACGTCCGAATCATGGCACAGTTTGCTGAATAAACAATCTTGTAAACAGGTTTTACCCTCGTCGGAATAAGTTGGAAGAACTGGTCTAAGCGGTAAGATAAGATGTCATCACTTATTCATATGAATTATCAACATTACTCAAGTATGTAACAAGACAGGGGTGGTTTATATTATAAATAGAAACTTAAGTAATACGTTTGTTAATTGATCCATAACACAACTACCTTCGGTCGTTCTCGACTTCCATACGTTTGTACTTTGCCATAAGCATTTCCAGTACTATATCGAAGAACAGTCGAATCGGGGCCGTCATATTATTTCACAATAATTAAGACTAGGTGTATTTTACTAGTACGATAATCCTAAGGTGTAACATCCTCAAATTGGGCCTAGAAGTAATAGGTATTTTCTGTAAATTTTAAATGCGATTTAAAATTGTTATATGTGTTTGATTGTATAATTAATAGGTCGATAAGCCTCAGGAAATATTGTGGCTAGTGAAATATTGATTGTTTTAAATTAATAGAATTGACGGTAAAATAAAATAGTTTTTCCGTAAATATTTTTAAGTTCCAGACAATGCTAAGTACGGGGAATGAAATTAGACTAATTATATAATTGACTCAATTGATTGGGTTGGTCTTTATTCTCCTCCTCATATACACACGTACGCATACATACATATGAAACCCTAGATCTTTTCACTTTCTTTCATCAAATTGAAGAATACAATCTCGAATTCAAGATTCTAGCATGAAGATTATCATCATCTACTCTTTCTATTCATCTTGTAAGTCCTAAATCTTTAATTTAAGAACCCTAGAATTTGGGGGTTTGGGTGTTCTTGATGTAAATTCGAAATTGGAGTTTGATTATGTGAAATTGATGTTAGTTAAGCTTATTATTGTTGATATCTAGCAAGATTCAAGCTTAAGTTTGTAGATTAATCTTGGTTCTTAAGTTTTTTGATGATTTTGATGGGTTATTGAATATAATCCGAAAATTGTGAGTTGTAATGATTAAATTCTTGTTAGTTGATGGGTAAATGATGATTATAATAGAAACACTAACTTAGAAATGATGAATATGATATATATATATATCATGAATAAAGTGATGGGTTTCCTTGATTGTTCTTGAAGTAGGATATATGAGCCTAATCTAATAATGTGTAAGTGATATGTATTGTTAATAAATATATTAGAGGTGATTAGTGATGATGATTAAAATGATTTAAACTAAAAGAGTATGAGTGAATAAGTGTTCTTGAGAATTTGATGATAATAATGAAATTGATGGATATATGATGAAATGAGTAGTTGTGACACCCGGTCAAAATAACCCGAAATTAGCTCCTAATTTAAACTTTTAAAACACGTAATTACATACGTGTCAATACTCAAGTACACAAGTATTATATATATATGTATATATATAAACCGAAACGATTAATTAATAATCGCAAATACACGAATTTAACAAACCGTAGAAACTCAAAATGAAAGCGAGCGAAAAACATTTTTAAATCAAGTATTATTATTGAGGATAATAATTACGTACTCCGTTCGAAATTTAAATACATTTTAGATACTGAAAACTATCCGTACATTTTAAGTAAAACAAAGATATATTTTTATATCTCCATAAAAGTATTTTTATAAAATACTTTGATTGCAAACGTATACGATTACAATTTTAGAAAATTTATCATTTTGAAAGATTATACTATTTTACGATCGGGTACGCGAACACGGGTATAAAATGTACACCTAAAACCAATAATTGGAGCCGGTTATATACCGACTCCAATAATGCAAATAACACACAACGCACACTTTTTGATCTATCTCAAACTCTCGGCTCTCACTCTCCCTCTCGGTTCCAATTTTTAACAACAACAACAAACAATTAGCAACATCATAATCATCATCTCCTTCGTCTTCTTGGATCATCATCATCAAGTTCATCATCTTCACCATCTCTCGGTCTCAAATTTTAAATTGTAAGAAAACTTTAAACTTTGTTTTAAATACGTGTTAAATTACTTATATTATCATGATATGTCGTTCTATTATGTTGATTATATGCGAAAATGAGTTTAAAACGGATTTGGTTGTGTTTTGGAAAGAACAGAGTCGAACCAGACCTTGGAATACGGCGTATTCAAGGGAATACGGCGTATTCCCGCCCAGAAAACATTTTTTTCCCGCGTCTGCTCGGAATACGGCGTATTCAAGGGAATACGGCGTATTCCCCTTCGAAACTATTGAATACGGCGTATTCACATGAATACGGCGTATTCCCCTTTGAAACCTTTGAATACGGCGTATTCAAACCAATACGGCGGATTCCCCCGTCATATTTCATGATCCAACGGATCAATAAACTAGCCCTGCGAATTCTAGCTAAAACAGAAAACATAAATTTTCGAAAACGTCGACGATTTAACAACTTAAAACAGGGTAGCTTCTCGATGAAAATTTTATTATAACGGATTGGGCTCAAATTCACACGATCATTCAAAAACAACCCAGTGGTCAAAGCTAAGTACCTTAGCCTAGCCAGTTTTAGGCCATCCGGGGTCGTCTAGGGGTCGAAAATGGCATATTTCGGTTTTCGGACTCGTGCCAAATTTTGTAACTTATGAAATAAAGAGTAACGGATATAATGAACTTGAGTAACAACTAAATTTATATGATACGACTAATATGCGAAACACGTATACTTTTATAAGCCCAACAAATCATGTATAATAATAATAGTTTGAAATCATTATTACAAACCGTCACCAACAAACCGTACATATTTTACAAACTACAAACTTACTGGATTTCAAACGTAATCACGAGTCAAATACTTTGGACCAAATTAATCAAACAAACAACAATATGAACGATTAATTAAAGTATTCACTTACACTTATACAATCTCGCGTGTTTAGGGCATTAGGAGGTTACGTTTGGTACACGCGCACAACTTAGGATTGCTTGCTCAACAGGTGAGTCTCACTGCCCCTTTTTACTGTTTTACTTTGGGGGAGGTGCATCACTTGTTTACTGAATATATTGTTTACAAAAATATATTTGTTACTACTATTACATGTTTACTGTGAGTAATTGTTTACTGAAATTACTTGAAATATTAATACAAGTACAAACTGTATTACTTTACTGACTATAATACAAGTACAAAATGTACTATTTTACTGAGTTGAATACAAGTACAAAATGTATTGTTTTACTGACCTTAATACAAATACAAAATGTATTATTTTACAAACTATAATACAAATACAAAATGTATTATTTTACTGATTTGAATACAAGTACAAAATGTATTGTTTTACTGACTTTAATACCAGTACAAAAGGTATTATTTTACAAACTATAATACAAGTACAAAATGTATTATTTTACTGATTTGAATACAAGTACAAAATGTATCTTTTACCGACTTTAATACCAGTACAAAAGGTATTATTTTACAAACTATAATACAAGTACAAAATGTATTATTTTACCGACTTTAATCCAAATACAAAATGTATTAATTACCGACGTATTGCCTTACTGAACTGCATGAGTTTCTATTTAATCCAATGAAGTCCTCTGATTATAGTCGTCAGTTATATGATAAGCGCGAATTTTAGTATATGGATCCATATGGGACAGACAATCCCCGCCTGGGGTGGTAGCTCCACCACGAACCGCACTAGTATAAACAGGCGTTTCTTATTCGTTTGATATGAGTATTTTTGGATTAGTACTCACGGGGGCAAAAACTACTGACGTGTTAAGCTTCGACTATAATGGCTCATGGCATGGCAATAAATTGACCGACTACACCCACTGTACTATGTTTGTGAAATACTTGATTACTGACTTACTACTATTGTACAATTATACATTACTGTTTTACTATCGTAAATGATTTACTTACTGATTTACGCAAACTGTTTACTACTGTACATACAAACCTGTGAGATTCACCAACCTTTTGGTTGACCTTTTTAGTGATGTATTCTCAGGTACTCAGTAACAGTAGAGTTGCTCTGTAAGGATGGCCGCAGGATATGCTAAGCTAGAATGAGTCGCATGCATAAACACTTGAAGATTTTATTGGCATAATCTTTTGTACTTTGATTATGTGTTTAAAATCTTTTGATTAACTTTGCGAACTCGCAATGATGTACTAATTATAACTTAAAACCTTGTACTACTTTTGTTATAATGTAATGTATTTCTAAAACGTCTCATTTAGAGTCGTTTGCTTGTACTTTGGTGTTTTGATATTTGATTAGTGACACCCAAAACTCGCTTCCGCAAAGCATTAAATTTGGGGGTGTCACAGTAGTGATTACTAATAAGAACACTTAATTGAAAATTAATAATATTGTTAATATTAAAGGGTAATAACCTTGCTAATGATTAATGTGAACTAAGGTGATGAGTTGATTATAATTATCATGATTTATTAGGTGAGAGTGAACTAATGAAGTTAATAGTGATAATTCATATTAATGGAATGAATTTTGTGAAATTACTACAAGTGATAACTAAATTGATATATAGTTGAAAAGTGGTTAACATGATATCTAATCATGATTAAGAAACGATTCAAGAAGTATGAACTTGATGTATGTGATGATTGTGATAATACATATGAATTGAGATTGTTGGTATAAATCTATTGGAGTAATGTTATGTAGATTTGATACAAGTAACTGACTTGTGTATTTTGTTGTATTTTCAGATATGGAGAAGACTCAGTGATATTAGACTACTGAGCGGGCGACTATGGTAGTCGGTGAGTGGACTTTGATCTCTCACTATAATTTAGTGATCACTATTGTGGTTACTTCCAGTGTTATGTGTTATATTCAAGTGTTAAGTGTTTTGTGAATTGTGTTAAAGTGTTAAAGTGTTAAGTGTTAAGTGACCTGTTGGTAACTGTGTTAATAGAGGTCAACTATGTTGGACTGTGTGGTTACAGGTTAGTCAACACAAGGGTTGTGAACATTCGTTGTAAGTAAGGCTTGTGTTGACTAAAGGTAACAAACAGTTATCGGTTAACCACTGTATTGGCCTGCAGTTGGTGTAAGTGTCGCTTGGTGGGCCACCGCGGCTGAGGGCGCCACAAGGGCCACCGATCCTCTGGTGATGTTGAGTCAAAGTGTTAATTGTTGTAGACTCATGGTGTTAAACTAAGTTGTATTGTTAGTGATGAGTTAACTCACTTAGCTTCGTGCTAATCCCTCGTTGTTTACTCCTTGCAGGTTAATATCTTTTGTTATGGGCGGGTCAAGGAGTAACTGAAGAATGTTTGACTAGGATTACTCTGATATTATTTAAGACAGTTTAAAATGTTTAATTATATAATGCCCAGGATATAAAGGATTGTTTTGTAAACGGTAATAATCAATACTTAGAACTTAGGTAATGGAAGATGACGACATGTCATTTTATGTATATATATGTTTTGGGACTTGAGCTTCCGCATTGTAAAAAAAAAAAAAACAGTTGTAAATTTTGGGGCGTTATAAGTTGGTATCAGAGCATAGGTTTGGGCGAATTGAACAATGGTTGGATTGTTCAATCCCAAGCCTAGTGATAGTGGTCAAACATTCCGAGGTGGGATTAGTGGTTGTGTGAGCAAGCTGTTGTTAAATGTGAACTAATCTATAACAAGATGTCAGATTTTGTTTTGAGTGCAGAGACGGAGGATCGTGAGGAACCGATTGGTATTCTCAATCCTCAACACTCGTGGGCCTAGATGTGCCAGGTAATTTCTGATAAACTTGGTGAATTTCAATAAATTTTCATTGTTTTACTTTACTATATTATGATTGTTAGTAAAGTAAATTGAAATTTTGATGATTAATACGTGTTAACAAGGTGATAGAGATATTACTAAGTAATTAAGACGGAAATAGTAATTTCAGAAAAGTGTTGAAACTGTGTGTAGATACATGAGTGACTAATGTGTAACTGTTGTGTTATGTGGAATTAAGTGTATGTGTAATGTGGAAATGCAAGTGTGATTATAGATCCTTGCTAGGGAAATAATTGATAAATGATAATCTAATTTGATGTGACACACTATGATGAAATCAAAGGATGTTGGTAATCTCCATTAATAAATTTGGAGTCGTGTGCTGTGTGAATTAGAAAGAGTCTAGTTGTTGAAATATATGCTATTGACTTGGAAAGGTCAATGTTGAATGTAACTGTGTCAAACTTGATAATTGCCATGATATGCCATGCTATGAAGTGAGGAATGTGACTAGAAGTCTAAATGTTTAGCATTGATCATGATTAGGGTGAATTATGATCTTTGTATTATAAATAGTGTAGTAAGAAAGTCAGAGTGGTCAATGAGTCTAAATGTGCGGTGACAAGTTTGTGAAAAGTCAAATTTGAAAATATATGATGAAGTTGGTTTATGTATGATGAAATTTGTGAATTTGGTGTTTTTGGGTGATAATATGAAACTAATAATGAAAGTGGGTTAGTTTGATTTAGAATAGTCAAACGAATGTGAAATGGGTAATGAAATGGTGGATGCATGGGTTTAAAACCCAAACGGGTCATTTAAGTGTCCAAATGGGCCACTTAGTGTTAAAATGTATAGAATTTGATGTGGTATGTGTATGATAACTTTTAAAGTGACTTAAAGTCATAAGTATAGATAAAATGTGGATTGAAAATGTTAATGTTGTTATTTTGAATAAAATTGGTGAAATTGTCCATTTTGACCCCTAAACGGGTCAACGTGTCAAAATAATGTAGAATGAGTGTTTGTATATGATGAATGTGCCTACACGTCATAAATATATGTAGAAACATGTTAGCAAAGGGTTGAAGTCAGAAACCTAGCCATTTGGAATATGGTGTGTCAACTAAAACGGTCGAAAATGGTCTAAAATGACCCATACGTCCATTTTCTTGTTAAACGTGTAATTTGAAAAAGTGGAAAAATGGAAAGTTGCATTTTGATTATATGAAGGTGCCTGCAAAATTTCAGAGTCTAACTCTTTACGGTTTAGGAGATATGCGCGTTTGAATTTCGTATTTTTGCACTAAAATTTCTGAGTTGCTGCAGCATGTTGAATCCGGTCGTATTCCCATGAATACGTACGGATTCCCACGAATACGGCGGATTCATTGGGCGGATTCCTTAAAAATGGTTCTGTCTCGTGAAGTTGGCGGGAATACGGCGGATTCCCCGGAATCCGGGCGGATTCCCATGAATACGGACGTATTCCCTGGAATACGAACGTATTCCCGTGTTTTGAGACTTTTCTTGTGTTATGTGTTATATTAAGTGAGTTTAATATGAAAATTTGTAAATTTCGACGTTCGTCGTAACGTTCTACGTAGAATTTCCGTTAGAAAATTTCGGTGTCCGATTAAGACGAAATTTACATGTCAACTCAAAAACGGCCCAACGGTCAAAGCTCATTGCTTGGCTATGAGCCCTGTCAGTTTTCGGCACTTCGGGGTCGTTTGGGGCCCGAAAATCGCGTTTTATTGTTTTTCGGACATTATTTCGGACTTTTAGCTTATGAATTGTATTGGGCTTTTGTTTCTTTGAGCCCAGAGATCATTCCTGTGACTATATGCAATATTAAAAGTTGTTTTAAGAGGTCTATATGGTTCTTTGTGTAGGAGTTGTTTGTAGGCAGTTTATTTAACTGCATAGTATACCAGTAAGAGTATTATTGATTGTTGCTTGTTAGGGTAAATAAATATTGATTATGTAATCATGTTAATTACATTATGTGAAATACTTAATATGATTGAATAAGTATTTGTAAGAGTTGAAGGGTATTATAGGAGCTTACTTTTGCTTGATAACTAGAAATTGAAGGTTATTTATTAATCAATTCATGAATTATATATTGATGAAGTTGTGTGAATATTGCATGGAATATTAATAAAATACTTGGTGTTGAATGTTATATAGAGCATGATAAGTATTTAATAATGTATTAAGTGATTGATATTGAATCATATAGTATAGGTGTTAATTGACTCAATTGTGTTAAAACTTACACATGTGTTAATAAGATAATGAGGAATGTGTTAGATGATTGAATTGTTATGTTTACTTAATTTTGTGAGTAGTTTCACATTCAAGTGATAAATGAAAATAGTAACAAGTTAATACTTGGTCATAAACCTATTACAAAGTGTTACTATATGTGTGATAATTATTGATTTTAGCATTGTGATATATGTGAGAGTAAAAGTTAATCATTTTAGAGATTGATGGTATGAAGTGGCCTGAGAATTAAGTGTGACTGACATAATATGACGACGTCTGGCCAACGTATTTATATTATGCCATTTCACATGGAGTATTGAGGCTACCAAGTACCAGAGAAATTGATGTGACCTTAAAAATTGTAGGTTTTCGTTGTTGACATTGAGATAGTTATATATAAATATATATATAGAGAGCTTTTTGATTGATAGTTATATTATTATTAATTGAGAATTGTGTGAAATTTGATTGTTATTATATGCATAATATCAAAGTGAAATGATAGGTTGCGTATAGAAATGATGGAAATGTGAAATAATCTAATGAGAAGTCATCGTAATAAATTGATTGATGAAATATTGTTGAAAAATGTGTGTGTGGTTAACACATTTTGTTGGAATGGTACTTGCGCTTGAATGGCAATGTACCCGTTGATGGAAAAACTTGATAATTATCCAATTTGAATTGGTACTAAGTGACTTGGTGATTAAGTGATAATAGTGTTAACCATGAAGAATTAACTTGTATTTTACTTGTTAATATGTGAATAGTGTTATATGAGTTTGAGATACTTTTAAAGAAAAGATTATCATATACATTAGTGATATGTGGTACTAGCACAAATGCTAGTTATGGATTGAAATTTAAATTTCATTGTTGTTGGGTGTATTGTGATTTTCATAATCATTGTTTTGCTGTTAAAAGGGGTATAAATCATATATCTATTTTAAAATATTCTAGCACGTCGCTAGTTTCTAGTGTTAAGAGTATGTTATGTGCATGATGATGTTATTCACTTACGTCAAGTGATTACCTGTTTAAAGTGATTAATTGGGAATAATTTCCTTAAGTGATCATAGTATGCATGAAAATATGATTTAGATACATATCATATGTTAAGGTAAGAAATAGAAACATGTACATGTGGATATGTATATGTAGATAGAATCCAAATTGTGTGCATATAATTAAGAGTTGCTCAAGGGAGTAACTATTTTAGGTGATAAATATTACACTTGTTGTATAGTATTGCAAGTTAAATTGAGTATGAGACACAATGTATGTGTTTGTGTTAAGTTAATTGTGATATACACATTGGTGATGTGTAAGTTGATGAAATAATATATATCTAAATAAATATATGTAAGTACATAGAGTGTGTAGTGAAATGTATGCATAAGCATGTCATGCATAGGTGATTTAAATTGTGTACACACTTTAGGTGAATATAGTGATGAGTAATTACGATGTTAGAGTAGTACGAAGAGTACAATATTAATAAACTGGAAATTGTGGTGGTAGTGGAATCTCATTTAAGGAATGAGATTTATCAAGTAATTAAGTACTTTAGAATAATCCAGGTTGATTAGATTTCGAGGACGAAATCTCTTTAAGGGGAAGAGATTTGTAACATCCTCAAATTGGGCCTAGAAGTAATAGGTATTTTCTGTAAATTTTAAATGCGATTTAAAATTGTTATATGTGTTTGATTGTATAATTAATAGGTCGATAAGCCTCAGGAAATATTGTGGCTAGTGAAATATTGATTGTTTTAAATTAATAGAATTGACGGTAAAATAAAATAGTTTTTCCGTAAATATTTTTAAGTTCCAGACAATGCTAAGTACGGGGAATGAAATTAGACTAATTATATAATTGACTCAATTGATTGGGTCGGTCTTTATTCTCCTCCTCATATACACACGTACGCATACATACATATGAAACCCTAGATCTTTTCACTTTCTTTCATCAAATTGAAGAATACAATCTCGAATTCAAGATTCTAGCATGAAGATTATCATCATCTACTCTTTCTATTCATCTTGTAAGTCCTAAATCTTTAATTTAAGAACCCTAGAATTTGGGGGTTTGGGTGTTCTTGATGTAAATTCGAAATTGGAGTTTGATTATGTGAAATTGATGTTAGTTAAGCTTATTATTGTTGATATCTAGCAAGATTCAAGCTTAAGTTTGTAGATTAATCTTGGTTCTTAAGTTTTTTGATGATTTTGATGGGTTATTGAATATAATCCGAAAATTGTGAGTTGTAATGATTAAATTCTTGTTAGTTGATGGGTAAATGATGATTATAATAGAAACACTAACTTAGAAATGATGAATATGATATATATATATCATGAATAAAGTGATGGGTTTCCTTGATTGTTCTTGAAGTAGGATATATGAGCCTAATCTAATAATGTGTAAGTGATATGTATTGTTAATAAATATATTAGAGGTGATTAGTGATGATGATTAAAATGATTTAAACTAAAAGAGTATGAGTGAATAAGTGTTCTTGAGAATTTGTTGATAATAATGAAATTGATGGATATATGATGAAATGAATAGTGATTACTAATAAGAACACTTAATTGAAAATTAATAATATTGTTAATATTAAAGGGTAATAACCTTGCTAATGATTAATGTGAACTAAGGTGATGAGTTGATTATAATTATCATGATTTATTAGGTGAGAGTGAACTAATGAAGTTAATAGTGATAATTCATATTAATGGAATGAATTTTGTGAAATTACTACAAGTGATAACTAAATTGATATATAGTTGAAAAGTGGTTAACATGATATCTAATCATGATTAAGAAACGATTCAAGAAGTATGAACTTGATGTATGTGATGATTGTGATAATACATATGAATTGAGATTGTTGGTATAAATCTATTGGAGTAATGTTATGTAGATTTGATACAAGTAACTGACTTGTGTATTTTGTTGTATTTCCAGATATGGAGAAGACTCAGTGATATTAGACTACTGAGCGGGCGACTATGGTAGTCGGTGAGTGGACTTTGATCTCTCACTATAACTTAGTGATCACTATTTGGTTACTTCAAGTGTTATGTGTTATATTCAAGTGTTAAGTGTTTTGTGAATTGTGTTAAAGTGTTAAAGTGTTAAGAGTTAAGTGACCTATTGGTAACTGTGTTAATAGAGGTCAACTATGTTGGACTGTGTGGTTACAGGTTAGTCAACACAAGGGTTGTGAACATTCGTTGTAAGTAAGGCTTGTGTTGACTAAAGGTAACAAACAGTTATCGGTTAACCACTGTATTGGCCTGCAGTTGGTGTAAGTGTCGCTTGGTGGGCCACCGCGGCTGAGGGTGCCACAAGGGCCACCGATCCTCTGGTGATGTTGAGTCAAAGTGTTAATTGTTGTAGACTCATGGTGTTAAACTAAGTTGTATTGTTAGTGATGAGTTAACTCACTTAGCTTCGTGCTAATCCCTCGTTGTTTACTCCTTGCAGGTTAATATCTTTTGTTATGGGCGGGTCAAGGAGTAACTGAAGAATGTTTGACTAGGATTACTCTGATATTATTTAATACAATTTAAAATGTTTGATTATATAATGCCCAGGATATAAAGGATTGTTTTGTAAACGGTAATAATCAATACTTAGAACTTAGGTAATGGAAGATGACGACATGTCATTTTATGTATATATATGTTTTGGGACTTGAGCTTCCGCATTGTAAAAAAAAAAAAAAAACAGTTGTAAATTTTGGGGCGTTATATAAGGCAACAATCAAACAAGAACATGCAATAAGACAATCAAGACAATAGTTAAACCTAAGCATACAAATGTATTAATTAAATCGAGGATATTCCGAAAGTTGTCTCAAAAATACCGTCTATCCGAATTAAATCTTAATCTACCTCTATTCCCATATTCCGTGTCTCTTGGATCCTAATTTGGTCTAGAGAACACCGGCCATGCCGAGCTCAATGATTCAATCAAACATAGTATAACTAAGTGACATGTACCCTATGAGTTAGCTACGTTCATTTTTGGATAAGGTTTTAGTCACAACATGAGTTGGGTAGATAAACGATAAAGATTCGATTCCTACATCTGTTCATAATACACAACACCCGCAATCTCATAACATACAATATAATCACATATTTACATCTCTCCTAAACGACTATCATAGAAGACAATTGAGTTATTTAGCTAATCATGGCAATTCTAGCATACATATTTAAATTTATTAAAGAAAGAACGAACATAATTAAATATGAAAGATAGATTAAAACCTGATAAAGAAATACAATAACTCGTAGCTACAAATGCGTCCCGGAGCACCTCCGTACAAGTCTTCCTTGACTAGTTAATTAGCTAGTCTAATTACCCAAGGAAGTATTACAATAAAGAAAGAAAAGAATGGATGGTGAGAAAGTGTGAAATATGCTAGAATGTGTGCATATATTGGTGTCCCTTACAAATGAACCTAAGCAACCTATTTATAGGTGAGCTTTGGCTTACATTAGCACCAAGTGGAGCATGTTAGCAAAAGGTAGCCAAAAGGGTGCACCGGGTACCGTACAACGCAAAAAGTAGGCGCACCGGGTACTGTACAACACGAAAAGTAGGCGCACCAGGTACCAAAAGTTACCAAAAACGGAAACCGGGGCGGGTACAGGGAGGCCGGCGGCGGTGGTCCAGTGGCCGGCAGCGGTGGGCCCACCCCCGCCCCGTTGCGTCGTCTTTTGCTTCGTTTCTCGATTCGTGCGTGTTTTCTTCGTTATACGTCCGTTTGCGTTGATTCTTTTTTTGTTGGATTCGTAATTAAAAAACGAAGATTTTGACATAAGATAGGCCCTGAGATGAGGTCCCTAGCTCCAGATATTGCGTATGGATCATTTGGATCTTCCGGCGGGCGCGAAATCTTCATTTTTCACCCGTTTTGGTTGATTCTTCTTCTGTTGGATTCGAATTTTAAAAACGAACATCTTGAAAATATTCGATGTTGATGGAGGGTACTTTAGTCTTGAAATCTCGTTTTTATGCCTTGAATCTTCAAACTTGTGTGGAATCTTCGTTTCTCGGCCGTTTTGCTTGATTTTTATCGTGCAACCTTGTCTTGATCTTCTTAGCATATTATCATTGATTTGTGCATTGTTTGAGTCCAAATACCAAGTATTGCTCTTAGAATGAGAGAGATATCGGTGGTAAAAACGTGACTTTTTACGCGATATCAAGTATCCCACACTTAGAGTTTTGCTTGTCCTCAAGCAAACCTTCAGCAAGTTTGTGAAAGGCTGGAAGGGTGTCTTCGCATTCCGGAGAACTTTGATTCCTGCAGGCTTGGTGAAAAGATTTCGGACGAGGTTCCATCCCTTGATGTTTCTCCAAACTTCTGGTTCTAACAAGCTCTCTTTTCAATCTTCAAAATGTAAGATATACATGACTGGGGCCCTCACAGGTGGTCACTCAATTCACTCAAGTGTATCGGGTTTCCTAACTTCTAAATCACTCAGGGCCAGTCATGTAGCTCTTCCGTTGTCATAAGCTTGATCGAGAATCAAATCTACAATACTTAAGTGAGGACGGCGCTAATTATCCCTAGACATTCGTAAGAGGGTGAAGACGGTGTATGGGATAAGGACTTTGGTAGGTGGTTTGAATTGGAGTTTAATATAGCCTAAGAGTTGTCTGTGATAACTTGTCTTTGACGTTTTTAGATAGTACCTCTTTCTGGATATCTCTCTTTGAGAGCCTTTTCGTAACTTTTTCTTCTTTGAATAACATTTTCCTTAGCTTTAAATGATCCTTGGGTCTTGTAGTTTTTTGATTTCTTTGGCATCTTTGTTTGCTTTCCTTGGAGTCCTTCTGTGGATGACGTTCTTTTGGGGATTCCTTTTAGAACTTTTCCTCTTGTAGTGGTTTTGCTGACAGAACAGACACTTAGGCTATGGCCAAGAGATGTAAAAAGAGAGGGTTGTTTTTGAAGTGAGTATTTGAAACGAAAAGGCTCGGGCTCAACAGGTTTTCTAAGTGGTCTTCAATGCCGAGAATGGACATTGGCGGGATTAGTCTTGAAAATGGGGGTTTCACGAGAGGGTTCTATCCTAGTGAATGTCAAGATCCTCTAATTGCACCTTCGTCACGTATGACGCTCATCTTTGTAATTTCGAAATGCATTCTTCGAACAAGTTCTTACTCAAGAAGGCATACATTGGCACACTCACAAACGAAAAAGTGAAGCATTAAAGGTGAATGCTTTTGTATGGCTCAAGATTCCTCACTCATTTTTGGTGGTTTTGTGCCTGGTCATGCGATTGCTTGTTTGAAACTTAGTTTGAAAGTTTATCAAAGATTTTTACCTGTCTTAGTCGATTTGCCAAACCATTCGGATTTTTGTTGACCGAAAATACCCTTTTTGGGCTTTCCATGAAAAATTTTTGAAAATTTTACTGAAAACATGAGTTTTTGCTAAACAGTTTGATCAAAAGTTTTATGTTGCAATACAGTAGTGAATAATATTGCTATCCCACACTTAAAAAAACATTGTCCCTAATGTTCTCTACTTCTAAGTTAGGTTAATCCCACACTTAGATTTTGAATACGGGTCAATATTTTCAAAGTTATTCTCTATTTGTGAGTAATAATCCCACACTTAGAGTTTTTCTTAAAATTCTTGTGTGGTTCAAGCAAAGTAAGGTTAGAAGAGACACTTCCTTGTGCTGCGTGTGATGCCACTGGATTTAATGGACCAGGTTCAAGTGTGTGAATTCGCTGGAAATAGACCAGGCTCATTAAAAATGAACTTGTTCCATAAACTTTACTTCGAATTCTGCATAGTACACATCCTTCAGAAAACACAAATGTTAATACGAGTTAATACATAAACAAAAATAATAATAACTAAAGGTAGCTAATCCGTGTCAGCATAGAGCGCCTCCCAATCGGTGAAGTCATCATCCATAAAGATCGTGTTTTCCACGATCGAAGTAGGAGATGCAGACTCCTCGATGGTATAGACAGGAGATGCAGCACCATCCTCTGGATCCTGGATCCAAGCGTCCAGTGCAGCAGCCTCCTCTTCTAGTGGGGCCATAAAAGTGGGATGGTCCTGCACAGTCAAGCTCCAAGATGGGAATAAATCCCATGGTGGAATGTGTGGAGCGGGATCAGGTCCCATCTGGAAGGGGCACACAGGTGTAGAGGCAAGGCCCAGTGCAGTGTGGATCCCAGAGATGGCGGTGTGCTGGACCTCAAGGGCTCTCAGTATAGACCAAGTGACAGCAGGGTCCGTAGTAGTAACCCCACGCTCGAAGATGGGTACTCTAGAGGTCCTTGCGGTCTGTCACGCTGGTCGGTGAGATGAAGGTAACCTGGCCTGGATGGGACGTAACAGGAATGACTCCTGAACGTGCACCTCCACCAAGTCTGCCGAGATCTCATCCAAACTAGGAGGTGGTGACTGGGATCCTCTGACAGTCCTCATGCTACTACCCGGTGATGAACTCCGGGAGTGGTGCATGGTATGCGAGCGTCTCTGTCTGGGGGCTCGTGCTCTGTCTGACTGCGAACTCATCCTGCAAAATATAAAGGGTTAATGGTCTAAGATCATCAGTCCTTCATGAGGTACTGCATAGAAAATTGGATTAGCTTAAACACAACAGTAAAAGAAAATTAATGCTAAAAACATAAGATAGGCTTGGGGTGCCTCCCAAGAGCGCTTTGTTTATCGAGTCTCGTAGCTTGACTCTTCTACCTTTAATTGTTTGTCAGGGTGCTTTGCAACCATAGACTTCCTCGTATGGGGGAAAGTCTTGTACGTAATGTTTTAAACGATGACCGTTTACCTTGAAATTTCCGTCTGGGGCCTCGAGTTCAATGGCGCCATAAGGAAAAACCTTAGAGATTGTAAATGGGCCGCTCCACCTCGTTTTGAATTTACCGGAAAATTTCTTAAATCGAGAGTTAAAGAGTAGAACTTTATCACCTGGATTGAAGCGTGTGGGGCGTAGTTTTGCATCGTGGAGCAACTTAGTTCTTTCTTTGAACTTATAGGAGCTCTCGTATGCTTGATCTCTTAGTTCTCCTAACTCATTTAGTTGCATTTTCCGGTGTGCTCCCGTTACTGTGGGATCTAAGCTGCAATTCTTTAGTGCCCAGTAAGCTTTGTATTCGAGTTCGATCGGAAGATGACATGCTTTTCCATATACGAGCCTATAGGGGGTTGTTCCTAAGGGTGTTTTGTAGGCTGTCCGGAACGCCCATAATGCATCATCTAGCTTGTCTGCCCAGTTTTCCTTGTGTTGACCAACTGTTCGTTTCAAAATTCTTTTTAGCGCTCGGTTTGTTATTTCTGCTTGCCCATTTGTCTGCGGGTGGTAGGCAGTAGATGTCTTATGGGTAACACCATATTGTTGCAATATCTTCATGAACTGAGTATTGCAAAGGTGTGTGCCGCGGTCACTGATGATCGCTCGAGGAGTTCCAAACCGACAGAATAGCTGCTTTAAGAACTTGGTTACGACTCTCGAGTCATTTGTTGGGAAGGCCTGAGCTTCGGCCCATCTGGATACGTAGTCGACAGCTACTAGAATGTATTCCTTTCCGTAAGATTTCGGAAATGGTCCCATGAAATCTAATCCCCATATATCGAATATTTCACACGCTTGGATATTCGTTAACGGCATTTCGTTACGCGTTGTGATATTTCCAAACCTTTGGCAAATATCGCAGCGTTTCACCAAGTCTTGTGCGTCTCTGAAAATAGTTGGCCAATAGAATCCTGAGTCGTATACTTTCTTTGCTGTCAAGTTGGCTGCGTGGTGTCCTCCGGTGGGTCCATGATGGCTTTGATGGAGGATGTGTTCAGCTTCCTTTCCATCGACATATCTTCTTATAATCTGGTCGGGACAGACCTTAAACAAATACGGATCATCCCAAAAGTAGTGCTTGACATCGCGGAAGAACCTCTGTCTTCGTGATGACGGCATTCCTTTTCTTGTGATCCCTCCAACTACGAAATTGGCGATGTCTGCAAACCAAGGATCGTCCGTGAATTGTGATCCTTGCAATTGTCCTCCTAAACTCATTAACTGCTCTTCTGGAAATCGATCTTTGATGTCCCCTTCTGCAAGTTGTTCCATTGATGGATTTTCAAGTCGACTCAGATGGTCTGCAGCGACATTCTCTGCTCCCTTTTTATCTTTTATTTCAATGTCAAATTCTTGTAGGAGTAGAATCCATCGTAACATTCTTGGTTTTGCGTCTTGCTTCTTGAAGAGGTATTTCAGAGCTGAGTGATCCGTGTACACTATTGTCTTTGACAATATCAGGTAGGATCAAAATTTATCAAAGGCGAATACTACAGCCAGCAGCTCCTTTTCGGTAGTTGTATAATTCTCTTGAGCATCTGTGAGAGTTTTGCTAGCGTAGTAGATTGGCCGAAAGTGGTTATCCTTCCGTTGTCCGAGAACTGCTCCTACAGCGAAATCGCTTGCGTCGCACATGATTTCAAATGGAAGGCTCTAGTCTGGAGCAACCATGATTGGTGTGTTGGTTAGTTCTTTCTTTAGGTAGTCAAAGGCCTTCATACAGCTTTCGTCAAATGCGAATTTGATGTCTTTTCCTAACAGGTGGGTAATCGGTCGAGAGATCTTGGAGAAGTCCTTGATAAAATGACGGTAGAACCCAGCGTGACCTAGAAAACTTCGAATTGCTTTAACGTTGGTGGGTGGTGGGAGTTTCGCAATGGTTTGACTTTGGCTTTGTCTACTTCGATTCCTGACTTCGATATTCTATGTCCTAAGACTATTCCTTCCTTTACCATAAAGTGGCATTTTTCCCAATTCAAGACGAGATTCGATTCTTCACACTTGGCGAGCATCCTATCGAGGTTGGATAAACATGATGCGAAAGAGTCTCCGAAGACCGAGAAGTCATCCATAAAGACTTCCATGCATTGTTCAATCATGTCATGGAAGATTGCAACCATGCATCTCTGAAATGTTGCAGGTGCGTTGCATAATCCAAATGGCATTCGTCGATATGTGAATGTTCCATAAGGGCATGTAAACGTCGTCTTCTCCTGGTCTTTTAGATCGAGCCGAATTTGGAAGTAACCGGAGAATCCATCAAGGAAACAGTAGAATTTGTTTCCCGATAGCCTCTCGAGCATTTGGTCAATAAACGGAAGTGGAAAGTGATCCTTGCGAGTTGCTTCATTTAACTTCCGGTAGTTAATACAAACCCTCCAACTGGTGACGGTCCGAGTTGGTATGAGCTCATTTTCTTCGTTTGTAATGACCGTCATTCCTCCTTTCTTTGGGACGACTTGAACAGAGGTATCCCAAGGTGAGTCAGATATTGGGTATATTAGTCCAGCATCCAAGAGTTTGATAACCTCTTGTTTCACTACGTCTTGAATTTTAGGGTTTACTCGTCTCTGCCTTTGAACGGATGGTTTGAAATCGTTCTCCATCAGGATCTTATGCGTGCAATAGTTAGGACTAATTCCTTGTATGTCGGAAATTTTCCATGCGATTGCCTTCTTGTGTGATTTCAACACATCAACTAGCTGGGCTTTCTCTTTTGGTTTCAACTCCTTTGAGATTATCACCGGGAGTTGGGAGGTTCCTTGGAGGTAAGCGTATTCAAGGTGAGGTGGTAATTCCTTTAATTCCAAGTTTGGTGGTTCCTCAATAGATGGCTTCATTCTAGCTATTTCGTCTCTATTCAGCTTCTCATATTCAGCTTGGAAGGGTGCCTCGTCTATCTCAGGTTCGGATGTAGAGACTGATGCGATTTCGACCCATTCGGTTTGGTTTGAGAATTCGTTCGTTTTTAGCTCGTATTTGTTGACCGATGATGAGGACACTTCGTCATTTCGGGTGAGAATAATTTCTCCGTCGTCGGTGAATTGGAATTCTTGAAATTGAGCGGTTGAAGATTGGTTTATGGTTAATTCAGGGCTTGGAAACGATAGAGGTTCGGGTTGGTTGATTAATTGGGATTCAAATGGTGGTGGCTCAATACTCATCCCTTTGAAGGAATCCAGAATTTCTTTAATTGAAGGAGCTGGATTAGGGGCATCGAGTGTGGATGTATCTCTTTTTAGCCAAGGTATCGGTGTACCGCATCCCAATGGGACGGCTATCGTTTTGCCATTGGTGCAAGATAGCTTCTTTTCAAACAAGGGAAATAGTAGTTCTTCAGACTTTGCTGGCGAAGTGATTGCGGACTGCAGCCCAGGATCCTCGTTATATAATCTTCGAACGGTGACTACCGTGGTAGGTATCGGGTTCTGGCTGGATAGTGCCAACACTTCGTGGAGATTTTCATCAAAAATGTCCTGCATAGTATCGCACAAACCAAGGTCCTCTTCCATAGGTTGCTTCATTAATCGATCGACATTAAAGGTGACCTCCTCTTTCCCAACTCTTAGTTTTAAAGATTTTTTATTTACGTCGATTACGGCCTTGGCAGTATTTAAGAAAGGTCTGCCAAGGATGAGTGGGATGTGGGTGTCTTCCTCTATATCCATGATGATGAAGTCCACTGGAAAGACGAACTTATCGACCTTGACCATGACATCTTCAGCAATTCCTCGAGGGAGTTTAACTGATCTGCTGCTAATTGAATGGTCATACGAGTAGGCAGTAGGTTATCTAATCCTAATTTCTTATAGAGGGAATAAGGCATAAGATTAACACTAGCACCTAGGTCAGCTAAAGCATTACTAATTTGGATATCTTGGAGAAAACAAGGTATTGTAAAACGTCCAGTGTCTCCTAACTTAGGTGGAAGACCATGTTGTACAATTAAAGAGCATTCAGCATCTAAGGGTAAACTAACTATTTGCCTAAGTTTTTCTTTGTTTGAAAGGAGTTCTTTAAAGAATTTGGCACATGTGGGCATTTCTACTAAAGCATCTAATAGTCTAACATTCAAGTGCAAGCTTTTAAACATTTCCAGATATTTACCGAATTGGGCTTCTTGCTTTTCCTTTTTAAGTCTACCGGGATAAGGTATTCTCGTGCGAGGTACATTATCCGGAGTTTTGGTTGGTGATGGATTAGGTGTTGTGACAGGGATGTCAATGGACACATGTTCACTTGGTGTAGGTGTGGGCGAAGAAGTGTTTTCGGGGGTGTTATCTGGTGGTGGTGGATCAACTTTTGTTATTTTTCCTCCCCTAGTGACGATTAACACATCATTAGGTTGAATGGCAGTCGCCGACGTACTTTCCTCAATAAAATTCAAGTTTTCCAAAATAGACATCATGTTAGAAATTAATTTGTCAGAAATTTTTATCATGGCGTCAATGTTGTCTTGAAATCCGGCTATCCTATTGTTTATAACATTTTGTTCTAGTATAAAATCAGATAAAAGTTGTTTTGAGGAATGTAAGTGGGTTATTGGTGAAGGAATGGCCAAAAGTTGGTTTAATGATCCACTTGGTGTAAGGTTGGTTAAATTAAGATAAGGGGTTGACATAGTTGGTTAATAAAATAAAACTAATCCTAAGGGCAAAAAGTGTAACTTTTGATTGATGTTAATCTTTCAAAATGATCGCTAAATACTAAAGTTACTAAATTTCCTAAAATCGGTCGCCGACGCTCCCCGGCAGCGGCGCCAAAAACTTGTTGCGCCCCGATAGGTCGGTGTCGTTAACAATAACTATCCGGTTACAACAGTGGGTTTTAAATTTATAAGGCTGGGGCCTAGGGTTACTATTATTGCTAATCTAAGGGCTAGCAAGGATAAGTATGACCTAGGATCGTTCTTCAAAGCGCGACGAATTGAAACTAGAAGAATTTAGAGACTTTTATGAATTTAGCTAGGGCGAAAGAGAGTTGGTTTGGATTTTGGGTTTTCTATTCTAAGATTAAACTAAATTAAATCAGAAATGGAGATGGAGGTTACTTCGGGCGTTCAGCAGTTAAAAGCGATTGTCTACTATGAAGTGGTTCAGGTGATATTAAAGCGTGAAGAGTTCTAATGAGGATAAGTCATAAGTTAATGTGAGTTATTGCTACAATCCTACTATCGGGCTAACGCGGAGGTGTCCACAATCAGGCAAATAGAATGTCACGTGGGTTGCAGAATATATTAAAACATACACCGAAAGTTCTCTCAAATGCATGTCCATATTATCTGACAGTTAATCTCGAATCCTATTCCCCAATCTCGGTCATTGTAGACGTCCGAATCATGGCACAGTTTGCTGAATAAACAATCTTGTAAACGGGTTTTACCCTCGTCGGAATAAGTTGGAAGAACTGGTCTAAGCGGTCAGATAGGATGTCATCACTTATTCGTATGAATTATCAACATTACTCAAGTATGTAACAAGACAGGGGTGGTTTATATTATAAATAGAAACTTAAGTAATACGTTTGTTAATTGATCCATAACACAACTACCTTCGGTCGTTCTCGACTTCCATACGTTTGTACTTTGCCATAAGCATTTCCAGTACTATATCGAAGAACAGTCGAATCGGGGCCGTCATATTATTTCACAATAATTAAGACTAGGTGTATTTTACTAGTACGATAATCCTAAGGCAACAATCAAACAAGAACATGCAATAAGACAATCAAGACAATAGTTAAACCTAAGCATACAAATGTATTAATTAAATCGAGGATATTCCGAAAGTTGTCTCAAAAATACCGTCTATCCGAATTAAATCTTAATCTACCTCTATTCCCATATTCCGTGTCTCTTGGATCCTAATTTGGTCTAGAGAACACCGGCCATGCCGAGCTCAATGATTCAATCAAACATAGTATAACTAAGTGACCTGTACCCTATGAGTTAGCTACGTTCATTTTTGGATAAGGTTTTAGTCACAACATGAGTTGGGTAGATAAACGATAAAGATTCGATTCCTACATCTGTTCATAATACACAACACCCGCAATCTCATAACATACAATATAATCACATATTTACATCTCTCCTAAACGACTATCATAGAAGACAATTGAGTTATTTAGCTAATCATGGCAATTCTAGCATACATATTTAAATTTATTAAAGAAAGAACGAACATAATTAAATATGAAAGATAGATTAAAACCTGATAAAGAAATACAATAACTCGTAGCTACAAATGCGTCCTGGAGCACCTCCGTACAAGTCTTCCTTGACTAGTTAATTAGCTAGTCTAATTACCCAAGGAAGTATTACAATAAAGAAAGAAAAGAATGGATGGTGAGAAAGTGTGAAATATGCTAGAATGTGTGCATATATTGGTGTCCCTTACAAATGAACCTAAGCAACCTATTTATAGGTGAGCTTTGGCTTACATTAGCACCAAGTGGTGCATGTTAGCAAAAGGTAGCCAAAAGGGTGCACCGTGTACTGTACAACGCAAAAAGTAGGCGCACCGGGTACTGTACAACACGAAAAGTAGGCGCACCAGGTACCAAAAGTTACCAAAAACGGAAACCGGGGCGGGTACAGGGAGGCCGGCGGCGCCCCTAGGGTGGCCGGCGGCGGTGGTCCAGTGGCCGGCGGCGGTGGGCCCACCCCCGCCCCGTTGCGTCGTCTTTTGCTTCGTTTCTCGATTCGTGCGTGTTTTCTTCATTATACGTCCGTTTGTGTTGATTCTTTTTTTGTTGGATTCGTAATTCAAAAACGAAGATTTTGACATAAGATAGGCCCTGAGATGAGGTCCCTAGCTCCAGATATTGCGTACGGATCATTTGGATCTTCCGGCGGGCTCGAAATCTTCATTTTTCACCCGTTTTGGTTGATTCTTCTTCTGTTGGATTCGAATTTTAAAAACGAACATCTTGGAATTATTGGATGTTGATGGAGGGTACTTTAGTCTTGAAATCTCGTTTTTATGCCTTGAATCTTCAAACGTGTGTGGAATCTTCCTTTCTTGGCCGTTTTGCTTGATTTTTATCGTGTAACCTTGTCTTGATCTTCTTACCATATTATCATTGATTTGTGCATTGTTTGAGTCCGAATACCAAGTATTTATCTTAGAATGAGAGAGATATCGGTGGTAAAAACGTGACTTTTTACGCGATATCAGCAACCCAAAAAGGCTCTACCTTAAGAATAGTCTTACCAATTAGTTATGACATTGGACACTATTTCCAACAGTCTCCCACTTGGACAAGTCATCAACTACTATTGGTCCATCTCTATCCTAAGTAGAGGTGCCATCTAATGCATCTGCCGAACTCTGATCATATCCAGTGACGTTCCTTTTAGATAAGTGATCATATATTCCTTTGTTTCAGATATCGTCTGAAACTGGGACATGGATTTTTTTTTCAATCTCCAGATTCAAGATTATGTTTTCTGATTTCCGATCAATTTGACTATATAGGACTACAAAATTGTACAATCAATTTAGTCCTGGCTTGGCCAAGCACTTTATGAGTCAACATTTAATCATCAGGGGGCCCAGGGATATCGCTTTTCCTCTTAGGCAAAAGGAACAAATAAATTTCGCATACATAGCACTAGTCAACTCATCTAGTCATACCTAGCGTATCCTTTATGACTGGCATTTACGCACAGCGTTTGAATAAGCTAAAGTACAACAGACTTGAAAACTAGGAACTCAAATGTATCTCCATTTTAAGAATATAAGATATTATCATATCAGAGTTACTCGTGATTTCAATTCATGAAGTAACTTCCATGAGTGCGGGTTTCTCCTATACTTAAATCCCCATTAAGTACCCATGAGTGTTGCAGCAATCTCCATGCAATGTCTAATCTCCATAGACAATCTACTAACACTCCATGACAGTCTTTATTCACCACATACTTCCTATAGTGTGATCGACTGAGGAGGTTTGAGTATTTCTAATTACTCTGGAAGTGGTGTCTAAACATGCTAAACTGAAACACAATGATAAACGATAGTAAATGGTAGAACTCCTTCCCATAAATAATCTCCATTATTTATCACCAAGTCTATTCTAGTTCTCATCACTGTTTGTAATGTTTCAAAAGTCAAACAACTAAAACTTTATCTCGTAAACCTATGCTCCTAGCACGTTTACTGATCGTGTGTCCATCACAATCATGTGTCCCTTATCTTCCTTTGAACAAAATGATATTTTACTTCAATGTGCTTTGGACTCTCCATTATCACATAACATTTCATTGGGATTCGTTCTATTAGAACACCTCCAAGATCACCAATGAAATTCCTCATCCTTATGACTTCTTTTAAGTCTCGCAAGTTTCAATATACTCAGATTCCCATCTGTTATTGTATCTTGCTTTGAACCTTTCAAAGTTATTGTTCCCCCATTCAGTAAGAATACCCAACCAGACTGTGAACGACTATCATCTCTATCTGTTTGTAAACTTACATCAATATAAACCGTTACTCTAAGTTTCTCTTCTCCACCATAATCTAAGAACCTGTCTTTAGTATTTCTCAGATACTCAAGAATATTCTTTACAGCTGTTTTATGACCTTTACCAGGATTCTAATGATGTCGACTCACTATGCTCCAAGCAAATGAAACATCGGGTCTTGTATACTTCATGGCATGTATGATCGATCATATAGCCGAAGCCTATGGGACTCGACTCATTTAGTCCAATCTTGTGTAGTCTTTGGACACTAATCTTTTAGTAATCTTTATGCCATGATGTAAGGGTAGATTCCCTTTCTTAGAATTCTCCATTTTAAAACCTTTCAAAATTTCATTCTAAGTACATGTCCTGGTTAAGTCCTTTGAGAAGTTTTCAACATATCTCTGTAAATCTTTGTACCAAGAATATATTGTATCTTTCATAGCGAAATATTCTCCCAATCAACTCTTTACACCTTGTAATGTTGAGATTACATTTCCTATGAGTATTATATCATTCACATATAATATCAGGAAGACTACAATGTTCCCACTGACTTTGACACATATGTTGGACTCATCTTTGCTTCTAGAAATCTAAACTGTTAGACTTTCTCATGGAAGTAGAGATTCCAGCTACAAGAAGCCTGTTTAAATTTATAAACGGCCTTATAAAGCTTACACACTCTATTAGGATACCTTACATTTTCAACACCTTCCGGTTGTGCATTGAACACATCCTCTGTCAGTTTCCTGTTAAGGAAAGTGGTTTTGACATTCATCTGCCAAATTTCATGACCATTAAATGCAGCTATTGTAAGCAATATCCTAATTGACTTTATTTCAGCTATTGGTGAGAAGGTTTCCTCATAATCAATCCCAAAGGATTGAGTATAGCCTTTCGCTACCATACTACCTTTATAAGCGTGTACTTCCCATCCATGTCTATCTTCCTCTTGAAGATACACCTACAACTCACTGTCTTGAGACTGAGTGTAGCGTCAACCAAATTCCAAACTTGGTTGTCAGACATAGACTGAATCTTGCTTTTCACAGCTTCCTTCCACTTAGCAGCTTTAGGGCCTGCCATCGCTTCCTTTGTAGTTAGCAGACTCATCTAATTCAATTATTATACTGTCACTAATCTTATCATGTTCTTCTTTATGGAAACCATAATAGAACCGAGGAGGTTTGCTAACTCTACAACTACGAGCGGGAAATGATATGTCATCAAGTTCAACAAGTGTTACCATCTCTTGTTGAGTGTCAGTGTTTACCATAGTTTCATCATCGGTCGATCCTTGAATCATTTCAAGATCAATTGTACTCCCACTTTCCTCTTTAGATATTATTTCTCTCTCAAGAAACACTCCCTTTTGAGCAACAAATATCTAAATGACTTTTGTCGATAACCGATGAAAAGATACTTTTCTCATATGGCTTCTAGTTTGTGCTAAGTCTCTCGTCTAACGATAGCTTCACAACCTCAGATCTGGATATGCTCAAGAGAAAAACCATTTCCCTTCCACATCATCTTTCTTAGTAAGTATTAGATTTAAGGCATGCGAAACTGTTTCTAATGCCTAACTCCATAAGCTTATTAGAAGTGTTACCTGACTCATCATTTATTGAATTCTTGTCTAACAGGATTCTACTTCTCCTCTCAGCTACTTCATTCAGCTATGGTGTTCTAGGAGGAGTCAATTTGTGAAACTATTCCACAATGTCTATGATGATCAAGAAACTTGATACTAAGGTCTTCTCTTCCCCTATTGGATCGGAGTACCTTTATCTTTCTGCTCATTTGGTTCTCTATTTCGTCCTAACACCTTTTGAACTTTCAAAAGTTTCTGACTTATGTTTAATCAGATAAACATATCCATGTCTACTAAAGTAATCAGCAACATAGAAGCTATTTCCATCTTTTATGGCGCATCGGAATGGTCGACATACATCCATGTATATCAAGTCGAACAATCCATCACTTCTTTCATATAACATGTGAATAGTGATTTAGTCATCTTGCTCAATAACCAAGATTTGCATACATCATCCGATTTAAGGTCGAATGATTCCATCACTCCATCCTTTGGAGTTGGGCGATGCGTTTCTTGTTTACGTGCCTAAGACGATAATTGCCACAATTTGGATTTATCAAGCTTTCTAGACGAACCATCATTTAAATTCATTTACTGACTTATTCAACATTATCATATATGCCTTTGCTAGTAGAGGCTTTATCACCATTTTCATTTCCAAATGAAAACTGATAACTCTCTTTAATTAAGCATGAAATGAATCTATGTTACTTGTCATTTCTGACGAATAACAGCAATTATTTAAACGTATCCTAACTCCAGATTTTAGCATGAGCTCAAACTTTCCAATGGGCATGACTATCTTGTCTCCTATGACTAAGTTGAGCTCTCCATGCCTCAGACTTGTATTTTCCTTTAGGTCTTGCAATATAGTGCAAATGTGAGTACCACACCCTATAATCAAGACCTACGAATTATAAGTCGTATTGTGGAGTTCGATTATTTATATACCTGAATCCTATTCAACCTTATTGTCTTTAAGGTCCTTCAGATATTTTGAGCAGCAACGCTTCTAGTGCTCCTCTGTGTTGCAGTATAACACACTTATTCCTTTGGATCATTACTGATGCAATTTTAGAATCAATCTTTCTCTTAGCCTCTGATCATATGACAACTAGCCACATATTAATAACATATAAATCATGTCGTTATTTATGTCATTATTTGATGTCTACATACTGTTTACTAGTTTACATGTGTCCAGGAAGACGTACCTCTTCCTCAATCAAATAAAACCACATTTTAATCCAAATATTTCATAAATATATCCATATATTCTCCCGAGCGAGCAATTATATTCTAATCAAAATCCCCATAATATATTTACAAGGATTTATAACAGCACCTTGCATTCACATACCATAATCATACAGCTTATTCCATACTTTATTTCAATATTGTAGGCACCTTTAAGTTCAAACATTAACACTGCTAATACCTTAGTCAACACTTTGCCTAGTCAATTCAACACATATTCTGCATTTTAGAGTTCATTCAGGACTATTCATGACACTAAACGTCTCATTCACTCTTTCTATCATTACATTAACATGTAACTGTCCTCAATTGACTCATAACTGGGAATCATATCAGTCTGACCCATCACTTTACTAATCATAAATATCATAGTAAAGTAAACAATTCAAATTAATTTAAATCCTAGAAAGTTTATCGTAGATTACCTTGTTCTCTTAAATTATCAGAGATAATAGAATTGCTAAGAGTACTGGTCCATACTCATGTCCTACCGTCTCTGTATTCAAAACAACCTCTCACAAGTTGTTAAGCGTTAGTACATATAATACTAACCAATTTCACATGTATTAACTAAATCCCACACCCTAGAATGTTTGACTTCACAAATCTAGATTTGGGATTGAACACGTTATCAATGTTTAATTTACCCAAACCTATGCTCTGATACCAACTTATAACACCCCATATTTTCAGAACCATTTTTTTATTATGCATCGGAAGCATATGTCCAACTTTAATTGTCTTTTACATTACATGTTATACATAATAATTATAACATGTTTAAAAGCAAAGTATATCTCAAAATGGGTGTTATATAAAAATTCAAAACACAACATTAAGTTATCTCAAAGCATTATCAGAGTAACGAGTCGTCAAACATTCCATCTAGTCCACTTCTTGCCCACCCGTTATATCATAATCTTTAAGCTGTAAGAAGTAATGTGGGGGATTAGCACGAAGCTAAGTGAATAGACCTGTGCTATCAGTCTAACTTAGCATAACAATATCTGCTTACAGCAAATAAAACGTAAACACATAATCTCCAAAGATGATCGGTGGTCCTTGTGGCGCCCACAGCTCGCGGTGACCCACTAAGCGACACTTACAACCAACTGCAGGCCATCACAGTGGTATTACCGATAGCTAATTGCTATCTTTAGTCAACATGGATCTCATTCACAACAAATGTTCACAAATCCCATGTTGACTAACCTATAGCAACTAAACCCAACCGCTGTTGACCTCAATATCACATATAGTTCGAAGACCAAGTATCACATATTCCACAATCATCTTGGAAATCATATCAGGCATCAGTCTATCAACAGTAAATCTACGTTTACTCGATGTAACCAAAAATGTTACATCTAATTTACACCGAGAGTACAAGTCCACTCACCGATACCCCAGTGTCCACTCACAAGTCTATTATTACTAAGTCTTCTGCTGATTTGAGAATACACCAAATAATGAGTTAGTAACTCATTCCATAATCATATACCATATTTCGATACATAATATCAAAATAATAAACAATAAATAGACCGTAACCAATAATCATAATTGAATTACAATTACGGTTATAAATACCTTACATCTAACAGTTTAAATAAATCAACTTGTATTATTAATATTTCATTGTCTAATTACAGACTTTAATATAATAAACGATTCCTCGAAAGATAAATAATACTTATATCATTTTACAATTCTATTTCATAAGTAAACAACTTATTTCAATATATAGCATCATACTACTATTCAACATTTACTATACCGTATTCACTATTCATTATTTACTATTCACTATTCACTATGCACTATATTCTATGCACTATTCACTATGCACTATGCACTATTCATCTCCATCCCAGAATAGTGATTATATAAAAGAATTTTTTATCAAACTCAGTTTGTAAAGGCACATCGAGCAACTCCATGATTTAAGTGGTAACCTTTTATAAGCTCCTGCTTAAGTAGAATATTATCCGAAATACTCCTACCCGCAATGAATGCAGACCGATTTTCGCTAACAATATCAGCCAAGCCATCCTTAATGCGACTAGTAATCGCTTACTGATACATTTATATAAGACATTGCACAAAGAGATAGGCCGAAAATCATTAATCCTGAAAGGGGTAGGCACTTTTGGGATGAGATAGGCCGAAAGTTATTAATCCTGAAAGGGGTAGGCACTTTTGGGATGAGAGCAAGCACTGTATGGTTAATATCTTTTAGAAGATGACCATTAGAGAAGAAATCCCAAACAGCTAAGAATACATCATCACCAATAATGTTCCAGGATTGTTTGAAAAAAGCATATGAATACCCATCAAGGCCTGGGTACTTACTGTTAGGTATTATTGATTTGATGATACAAAATATAAACTTATATGTACATCTGGAAACAAGAATAAGACAATGAAGAATTAGGAAACATAGAAGATCTACAATTACGTCTCTAGAGATCAAGGACGATTCTAGAAGACTTGCTCTTCAAGGTAAAGATCAAGATTCAAGATTAGAATAATGATTTAGTTTCCTATTACAATTATGTTTCCTTATGTAAGTTTTAGAGACTCTATATATAAAGAGATCTCTAGATGTGATTATTGTGTGTTACCATTAGGGTAAAACCCCGATCTCATAACTTGAGATCGTTCCCCCATGTACCCCTAAGATTCTTTGTAATCCCGATACAAAGTTGTATCCGTCTTGTTGATTTTATTAATAAGATTAGGGGTTTGGCGTCTAAATTCTTCTTTGTGTTCTTCTAAATTACTTTATCATGTATTAATCTTTTGTTTAGTGTTTTGGGACTTCACACTTGCTATCACCAATAGCAAACACGGCTCTTCTACATAGTATCTAAGTTTCACATGCATAAATTGAAATTTCGTTTATAAGAGATGAATTCATGTCAAGAATTAATTACTCTCCGTATGTTTCAAGGTAAATCGGGTGTTGAGGTGTTGAGTTACTTTTTTCTTTGTCAAAATAAAAAAAATGAGATATTGAATCAATTGAACAGAGAACCGGAGATAAACGGCGACGAGATAATTGAATCAATTTCTTATATATTAAAAAGTGAATCGATTTCTTAGTCTACTCCCAATGGCTTTCGTCAGTTGTGGTCGGTTGGGAACCGACGAAGTGACACGGATGGCACCATGTTGTCAGATCTCCATCGGTTTGCACCTCGTCGGAAATCCGATGTGCGTCGGGTTTTTTTTCTTTCTGTTTTTCCCTTTGCGTGTATAGAATGAAAGATAAATTGGTAAATGCGTGACCCAAAAATTAAAGTGACCGAGTAGGGATGGGAGGGGTCTGTCAGTTTCAGTTAGTTTCCTATAAAAGTTGACGTGACACTGACGTGGCTCTGTCAGTTTGATTTACCATTGAGAGGGGTCTTATAAGCAAATAAAGTGAACCAATCAATTGGATCAATGGACAACATTACATAAAGGGCAACATTTATATATATCGTCTTGCAGGTAAGCTAATGAAAAACGCATACCGTCTGTGTTATTACAACTATATATCTATATACCAGTTTTTAAACCACTAAACAAAAGCATTACATAAGCAAAATTTATACAAGAACCATCTTAAAAGCCATGAAAAGTCAACATTAACACTTCTAGGACGCTCCACTCTTAAATGAAATCTGAATCATTCCCAAAGTGCTCCAGATCAGGATGTGTTCCACCAGGTGGCCTGCGTGGGTTCCTGTAAACAAATTTGAACGAGTTAAACTTCAGTGTCAGGCTGTTGGGGAAATAGGTGGGTCTGGTAATGGATCAAAACAGTTTCAGGCCAAAACCTTCAAAGTTTGGAATGGCAGGGGTCAATGCAGGTTGAGTAGGGTTGACCCGAATAACTATTTGTCCGTTTCTCTAAAAAAGATTAACACTTAATTTGTGTGTCGAATTTGATTGCAAAATAAAATAATCTAATAATTTTGTATACCGCAATTTAGTAGGTTGTACTTTTTAATTTTTTTTATACATAACCATTTACACCCTGGGTGATTATCGACTCATTTGACGCGTTCCCCTTATAGCTTAATATTTTAACTTACCCAATTGACCCGTTACGTAATGACCCGAATCAAAACACATATAAATAAACGATTAGAAACCGTCACTTTTATTTCTATTTTTACCCTTTTTGTCCAACCACATATATATATATATATATATATATATATATATATATATATATATATATAAAGAGACTAGAGGCAATACCTAGTAAACCGATTAGGCTCAAAGACTGGAACATCTGATGGGACCAAAAGGATCAAAGCGAGCACCAGGTGGAACACCTCTGTTTCATTGCATTCCACGGGTTATAACCAACATCAGATAACGTTTTTATAAAATAATAGAAGAGCAAATAGTTGAAAAAAGCACTCACGGCTGTCCTCCTGGGAAACCCATCCGTCCTCTACCAATGCTGACAAAAAATCTGGGATCATTTGGCCCTGCATGAGCAATAACATGATAATGATATGCATTTCTTAAACATAACGCATGAATTGAGATTACAAGGGAAAAGATTACATACCAACAAGCATTCCACGGTCACCAATACCCCTGTACATTGAGTTGAAGGAACAGTTTAAGATCAGCAACTTGTAAACTTGCAAACCAAATTAAGAGAAAGAATAGTTCTAAAATGCTAAATGACCCAAAAAAAATGAACCTGGAGGGGTACATTCCTGCACCAGGCAGAGGATTGTCATCATCCCAACCGGTACTAGGATAAACTCGAGGCAAAACTACCCTGCATTTAAACTTCCAAGTTATTATAGAGGTAAACTTTTTATTCTATTTTAAAAAATGGAAGACAGAACTAAGACAGCAAATGGAATGTCACGATAAGGGTTTAAGCCATATGATAACATTGTACTTTTCTAAAAAGAGCTGATAGGAACAACCGACTTCTTTATTACCAAGATAGCCATTAAACTCTAAAATTGTGTTCCAATATTCTCATAATACTACTTGTATACCATATAAAATATGCTTTTTGTGACTTGGTGCTTATGTGAAGTAGACTTGGCTCTTATGTGGCGTATACTTGGCACTTATATGGCGTACAGTTACCTTTTTTATCTGGTGTATAGCTTTTTATACTTGAACAAAATATGGAAGTCTAATGGGTTGTGGCTAATTAAGAAGTTGTTTGTTCAAATAGGAATTTTTTGAATATATGATTTATACCCTGATGATAACAGCAAACTGGTAATTTACTTTGATTTGTCGTCAAACATTTACTCCTCTAGATGTTTCATGCAAGATGACCCATCTCGATGGAATTAGTCATAAATAAAAAACCGCCAAAAGGGGTGATACAAATAGAGAAAAAAGAGATGTGTAATGAGTAAAACGGTGCACGTAGTTCATTCCTATTCAAATCAATATATGAGTAAACTTCCAATAGGTCCAGCTCTAGTTTGATCTCTATCAGTGGATCAAAGTTTTGGTTCAGAACTACAACGGAAAGCATAAACTCAACATATATAGGATAAACAAATTGATTGGAGTAAACAATAAGTTTAAAGCCTACACGCTTCTATACATGCATTTTACAATGAATACTTTACAAATAATCTCACATATCCTTTGCATAAATCAAAACAGAACCTGGAATGAGTGCAAGCCTCCCAACAAGCAATTGTATGTGCATAATCAGTTAATCACACACACATATGAGATGAGGAGGTAAGGAGCATGACAAAAGATGCTTTAATTTTATTTTTTTCGATCAAACCCAACGCTACAAATGAGAGGTATGTGGGACTTTTGGGTTGCCTAAAAACATAAACCCTGTCAAATTGCTGGAAACAGATTAATCCATTGTACTTTGCACTATACATAAACTAACCGAATAATGCCAATTTCCTATTAATATTTTTTCTAAGAATTCGATTTGCAGCGATAATGCTTCCATTATTTTGGTTGTTTGGTGTTCATACCTTAATTCAGTTATTTTTTATTTTTATTTTTTTGCATATCGTTCAATCCTTATCTAGTTTACATCACAAAAATACTAGTTGAAAGCATCGACAATATAATTCAGTAGCGACTTGATGTTCGGGATTTGAAGTAAAAAGTGAAAACACACTTCTACCAATATTCTTCATACTATTTACCCATTAGATTACATAGGTATGAATCTAAAGTCTAAACAGGCATAGTTGTGCTTTCTACCTCATTTATGTAAATACACTACCAATCTAGTATCTTTCCAAAAGTAGAAGACGATAAGTCAAGTATCTTAATAATTGTCTATGATCTCCTTAGTTATGATTCTACATTTCTCATTTCCTGGTTCAATCATTTTCTAAGCATCTTATTATGTCCCTTGTATGCATTCAATACTTGGTAGGTAAGTTTTTCTATATTACTAAGTTGGGTGAACTCAGCAGCCTCAGTCGATCTCTGGAGTATATATTTGACAACTACTGAGCTCCTAAAAATATATGGTAATCTCTATAGTCTAAATACCAAAAAGCGTGTAATTTTCATTATGTTCAAACATGAACTACTTACCTTGTAGCCGTTTTTTATGTGCTTGCCATGGAAGAACCATTCAACTTTGGTAAGACGTCTTTATTAATGCAATCTACAAGCTTACCCAAGTTCTTAAACTGTGAACCGTATTTCGTATCATCGCTTTCTCCAGCATATTCATCAATACTAAATACAAGGAACACCAGTTACACAATAGCCATAAGGTACAGAAAAACTGCTTATAACACTATCTTCTATCACATAATTTATATCAACAATAATTCAAATAAATAAAATGCAATATGCAGAGTTCACAATGACACAACCCTGGATACATATGATCCCAAAATTGCAAACAGTTGGATATATCAGCATTGACACAAAGACAAAAAGAACAACGATTACTTGATTTCGAGATGAACAGGATTAGAAGAACCAGCCGTCAAAGCATCAACAAACAACTGGTTGTTCATAACAAGGCACTTCACAAGTACTTTCTTTGCGTCTTTTTCAGGGCTTAAGTAAACAAACGCGTAATTATCTTCAACTTCGTTCCAGCCATCCATTACCGCTTCATCTAAAGCCCATAGAGATCAAATTGTAATCAGAAATACAATACATACCTATACATGGGTGTGTATATAACGAGTCTTACAATGATCAAATCAGTAAGTTTAACAATAGTTATTAGTACAAATCTCATGCATAAAGTGTAAACCACAAGTCTAGTTCATACAAACTGGAAATCAATAAATTGAACCAAAACCCTAGAATCAAGTAAAACTAGTCTTTTTTTAATTATAACATACATACAAACACAAACAAATATAAACAGATTACCGGAAAACGGAGCGGTGAGGGCGTCATCGGTGAAGGCCGGAGCACCGGTGGCGTTGAGATTGAAACCGGCAGCAAGGAAAACAGAGTTTATAGCAAACGCAATTTTATCAGCAGAGTTTCTAAAATTAGGTCTTGATGCCCTGATAATCGCTAACACCGATTGCTCAGTCGCCATTGTTTAATTTTAACTATAACAATAGAGTAAGGTTCAAATGACTATACTAATTTTGAGTGAGAATGAGGGAACCAACAGATTTCTGCCATGTGTCATTTTATTCTCTCTCCTTCACACTTTATTCTCTCTCCTCCACATTTTTAAAAATTAAATATCTCACAAACGGTAAGTCGAAAAATCATGAAAATTGCACCATAAAATTCAGTGTTTTCTCCTCTTCGATTTGCCGTCCCTCAAGGCATACTTTTGACAATTTTTTTTTCTCATTTTTTGGTGGGTTTCACAAATTAGTAACACATGTGTTAGTGATTAATTGTACATTTAATTTGTGGTTAAGGTTAGGGTTTAGGGTTAGGTTTAGGGTTTAGTAGGGTTTACGGTTTATGGTTTATAAGGGTTTAGGGTTTAGAAGGGGTTCAAGGTTTAGGGTTTAGAAAGATTTAGGGTTTAGCGTTTTGTAAATCGTTTAGGGTTTAGGGTTTGGGGTTTAGGGGTTAGGGTTTAGGGTTTGAGGTTTGGGGTTTCGGGGAGAAACCCCAAACCTCAAACCCTAAACCCTAAACCCTAACCCCTAAACCCCAAACCCTAAACGCAACACTTTAACACATGTGTTAGTAAATGTGAAACCCACCAAAAAAATGAAAAAAAAAAAAACTTTTCGAAAGTATGTCTTGAGGGACGGCAAATCGAAGAGGAGAAAACGACGAATTTAATGGTGCAATTTTCATAATTTTTCGATTTGTCGTTTGTGAGATAATTGATGTTGGGGGTAAATGGGTTTTGTACATGTGGAACATTCTCTTTGTATACATGGCTTGATATCATTGGTTCCCTCATTCTCACACAAATTCCTATTCTCATTTGAACCCTACCCTATAATAATAATAATAATACCTTTGAAGGATCGGTTAAAATCCCAGGGTGTACGGAGAACAGTAGCGTGGATGTGGTACCAGAATCTTTGGAAGAGTTTTTGAATAATAGGGTTATGTTGGATGTTGGATAGTGAGGGCATTAATAGGAGTAGTCCAGCAGATAACGATGGGCCGATTAACATAATTGGGTCGTTAGATGTTTGGGAAGGTAAGAAGAGTGGCCCAGCTATTGATATGGTTGAAATTGTTGGGCCGAATTGTGTGGATGGGCCTGCTGGGATTGAGAGGAAAAATAAAAATAGTGGGCCAATGGGAGATATAGGGGTAAAACGTGGGAGTACAACAGATGGTCAACAAAAGTTAGATGAGATAATTAATTCACAAGATAAAGATCAATATTCCAGTACAGAAGAGAGCAAAGATTCAAGTCAATGCGATGGCGTATCAAAAGTTCAACAGGCTCCTGGTCTTTTAAAGGAGAAAGTAAACAATAAAGTTAGATTGAGTAAAAAAAGAATTAATCAGGAGACAACAACAGGTTCAAGTAAAAAAGGCGATTCACAGCGAGTTGGGTTATGGGAAGGAAAGATGAGCATGAGAAAAATTAAGGAGTTGGCTAGATCGGGCAAAGCGAAGAAAAAGAGTGGCGGTACAGGTTCGTGTTCTAATAATTCTGGAGATGAAGGTTCAATAGGTTCAAAAATTAGTGGTAAAAATGATACAGTTTTAGCCACTAAAATAAAGAAATTAAATAATATAGAGGAAGTAAAAATTTTTGGTGAAAAGGTTGGATTTAAGTGGGACAGGAGAAATCAGAATGAGGGGATACAGGGAGCAGGGAGTACTAAAAGGTTAGGTTGAGCTGGTTTATTTAGTACTGGTTAGGTCATATTTTATAGTTGTGATGAATGTGATTTCATTGAATTGTAGAGGTATGTGTGAGGTTGAAAAGAAGGGGTGGATTAGAGATATCTGTTTTTCGTACAAACCGGGCGTGTTGGGATTGCAGGAAACGAAGTGCACTTCTTTGGATGACTATGATGTAGCTAGATTATGGTGGTCCGACGAGTTTAGCTATGTGAAGTTGGATGCGGTGGGAAGATCAGGAGGTGTAGCGCTCATTTGGGATACGGGGGTTTTTGAGGTGAGGCAGGTTTTTGGAGAGGATAATTTTGTTGCGGCAGTGGGTATATGGGTTGGTAAGGAACAAGACATAGTTTGGGTTAACGTGTACGGGTGAGGCAAGAGAAACAGAGAGAAGAGCTGTGGTCGAAGCTTGGAAGGTTAATGGATTCGGTAACAGGTGCTTATTGTATCTTTGGAGATTTTAATGAAGTTCGACGGAGGGATGAAAGATGTAATACGCAATTTAGTCAGAAAGGGGCGGATAAGTTCAATGATTATATTAATAATTATCGGTTGGTGGATATTTCAATTGGAGGGATGAGATTCACACGGATTAGTGACGACGGGAGCAAGTTTAGTAAATTAGATCGGTTTTTGGTGACAGATGAGTTCCAAAGGATTTGGGGAGGAGTAGCTTGTGTTGCTCTTGAAAGAAGATTGTCGGATCATTGTCCTTTTTTATTAAAAGATGCGAGAACAAGAGACTTCGGCCCTAAACCTTTTAAGGTTCTTGATGTATGGTGGAATGAAACGGGAGTGGATGAGGTAGTTCGTGAAGCTTGGAGGAGACCGGTATCATCGTGTAGACCGGATCGTGTGTTTAGGGATAGATTAACAAATGTCAAAATAGAGTTGAAATTATGGAGTAAAAAGAGGTTTGGAGCTTTGGATATGGAGATTGATGAGTGTCGTAAAAAGGTGTTAGGGTGGGAAAAGTAAGCGAATGAGAGAATGTTGTCTAGTGGTGAAACAGAGATATGGATGGAAGCTCGCAATAATTGGTTAGAGAAAGAGAAGGTTAAGAATGGTATAATGCGGCAGAGAGCTAGGGTTAAATGGGCTGCGGAGGGTGATGAGAATTCGAAGATGTTTCATTCGATGGTTCGTAGAAGGGTGAGAAAAGGGGAGTTATTGGGTCTACATATTGATGGGAGATGGTGCGAAGATCCGATGGCGATCAAAGATTCGGTAAGAGCATTTTTTATGAGGATGTTTTCAGAAGATGATTATGAGAGGCCGAACTTTAAGAGTGATAAATTTAAGAGAATTTCCGAGGATCATAAACGGATGCTAGAGGTTCCATTTTCGGAAGACGAGGTGAAGAGTGCGGTTGGTCGATGTGGAAGCTCAAAAGCCCCGGGTCCAGATGGTTTTAATTTTAGATTTATCAAGCGATATTGGGATATCATAAAAAGTGAGATCATGAGAGCTTTGGATTGGTTTTGGTTGAATGAAAGTATTAGTGGTGGATGTAATGTATCGTTGGTGTCTTTGATACAGAAGGTTAGCAATCCTGTTAATTTGGGGGATTTTCGACCAATTAGTTTAATTGGATGCCTGTATAAGATCGTGGCGAAGGTGTTAGTGGAAAGGGTTAAGAGGGTGATCGGATCGGTGATAGGGGAGGAGCAAAGTGCTTTCATTGAGGGGAGATCGATTTTGGATGGTGTTTTGGTAGCTAATGAGCTCGTTGATTTCGTCAAAGGAAGAAGAATGGGGGGTTTAGTGTTTAAGGTAGATTTCGAGAAAGCTTATGATTGTATTAATTGGGAGTATTTATATTCGGTCATGGAACAAATGGGTTTTGGGTGCAAATGGATAGGTTGGATTCGAGCGTGTTTAACATCAGCTTCCACATCTGTACTCGTGAACGGGTCGCCCACGAAAGAGTTTAATTTTTCTCGGGGTATTAGGCAAGGTGACCCGTTATCTCCTTTTCTATTCTTAATGGTGGCGGAGGGTCTTAATGTGGCTATGAAGGAAGTGTGAGATAATGGGTCTTTTGATGGTGTAAGGGTGGGTGATGGAGGTGAGATCGTCTCTCATCTCCAATTTGTAGATGATACGATCTTTTTTGGCGAATGGAGTGAAAATAATGTAGTTAACTTAATGTCTTTACTAAAATGTTTTCATTTGGCTTCGGGGTTGAAGGTGAATTTGAGAAAAAGTAAAATCATGGGTATTGGGATAGACGAGGAGCAAGTTAACGGTTGGGCTGAGGTCATCGGTTGCGGGGTGGACACATTACCATTCAAGTATCTTGGTCTCCCGGTAGGTTGTTCTATGAAAAGGTCAGCTGCTTGGAATTCGATCTTAAATAAGCTCCAAAGTAGACTATCGGATTGGAAAGCAAGAATGATTTCTTATGGGGGTCGTCTAACATTGGTGAAGTCGGTGCTCGGAAGCCTGCCGTTGTTGTATCGGGCCCCGGTATGTATCCTTAACTCCCTTGAAAGAATACGTAGAAAATTCTTTTGGGGTGGAGGGAATGGGTTGGGTCATCAAATGTCATGGATTAAATGGAATTGCATTCTTTCTAAATATGGGGCGGGCGGGTTAAACATTGGGAGTCTTAAAGCTTTAAATTGGGGTTTACTTGGAAAATGGTGGTGGCGGTTTAAAACGGAAAGGGGGGCTTTATGGGTTAGGGTCATTTCCTCTATATACGGGAGAAACGGGGGTTTGAGCGATGCAGGTGGTAGAGTGAATGGAAAAGGAAGTATCTGGGGCGATATAGTTAAAATAGGGAAGGCAATCGATGGGGTCGGTATTAACTTTTCAAATTCTTTTGGAAAAGTTGTTAGTAGTGGAATGGATACCTCATTTTGGAAGGACAGATGGATAGAGGGGGGAGGTGGGGATATTTTAAAAGATAAATTTAGCCGTTTGTACCTCTTAGAAAGAAATAAGGAAGTGAAAGTGGGAGAAAAAGGTATTTGGGACGGTGATAGTTGGATTTGGCAATGGGATTGGAGAAGGGATTTAAAAGGGAGGGTGTTAGGGGATTTTGAAGAATTGTGTAGGATTTTGGATCCATGTGTGATTAAAAATGAGGGTGGGGATAGATGAAAATGGTTGCTTGGAAAGGAAGGGAGATTTTCCGTAAGGGAGTTAAGAAGTTTGATTGATGATGTTTTGCTTCGCGATTCGAGAGTTGATAAACGCTCAAAAGTACTATATTTTAGTAGTATTTTACCCCTAATCTTGAATGTTTTTATTGCATTTTGTTTAGAATAGATATTGATTTCATTCATATTTGCAATTAGATGTGGAAATGGAGCGTTTAAGAAGAAAGGAAGGAAAACAGTCAATAATCAAGCTAAATGATGCATATTTGAAGAAATAAGTAAAGCCGAAGTTAAAGAAAAAAATAAAAGAAGAAAAGTCAAGAAATCGGCTGGAAAAGTCATCCATACGCCGTATGGATTGCTTCAGTGGAGGCCCAGGTTACGCGGACATGGGCTGGGCTTGAAATCAATCCATACGCCGTATGGAAATCCATACGCCGTATGGATCAAAATTCCAGGAAGTATAAAAACGCGTTTTAAACCCTATTTCGACAGTTTTTTTGGAGGTTTTCGTTTTCAGACGTTTTCAGTCGAGTTTTAGGTTAGGTTTACGAATTTTAGGAGTAGTTTGGAGGTACGAAGGTGAAGAATGAGGATAATTCATCTAAATCATTCGTAGTTCGTCTTTATAATTTCTTTATTTCGATTTCATTGAAGTATTTGATGTTGAATGATCTGATTATTACTGATTTATGATGAATTGAGTATCTAATGTGATTATGTAGTTGATTTAACTTAGATTATGATTATTGAACGATTATAATTGCGTATTGAATAAGTTATTTGATTGAAAACGGTTATATTGCTCGTGGACACTTGTTTATTGGTAACTAGTTATTATTGTTGCTTCACGTGATTAATAATTTTAATGAGATTGAGTTCCTTTAAGATTATTGATTATTGCTAGTACTACCTTAGGGTTTTGGACTATCACTAAATACGTTGAGTCTGATAGGTCGAGTATACAATAATTATCTATTTTAAAATGAGCAAGACAATAAGTTAGTTATTGGGTATTGTTGAGTCATACCATAGAGTTGATTATAATGAGTTGTGAATGATTAATGCATAATTTAGGGAAAGGCACACAATTGACTGATCATCTTGTGACATTGGAACCAGTGTTTCATGTTGGACCCTAGATTATAGGAATTAGTTGGACCCGAAACGTTGGCTAGTTCATATTCGACTTAATATTCATTGAAGAATTTGGTATTAAGTTGATCTAAAAGAATCACAATTAGATAATCAATACGTAATAAATCGGGAATTATGAATCTAAGTGACATTAACTATACAATTACTTATTCCTTCCAATTAGGATTTATTGTTATTATTTAATTATTATTTTAATTTAAAGTTTTATTTAAGTTTGTTTATTTTAATTAAATGTTTTCTAAAATGTTCGTACGGAACTAAAACGCCCCCCATATTTACTGTTTTCTAGTTAATTTGTTAATTTCTATTTTAAATATTCCACCTTTTTCCCTGTGTTCGAATCTGACTTACCAAATCTATATTTACAATTGATCGGGTATTCTTGCTTGGTTGCTTGAAAGTATTTATTAGGTATTTCTATTTATAAATTGTAAAACAAGACGCGCTTTCATAGCCGACATCAAGTTTTTGGCGCCGCTGCCGGGGAAAAAGCGGTTGTGATTATTTAAATAGGAGTTATTAGTTTGTAAATTTTGATTTCTAAAATAATTTTATTAAACGAATAATTTTGTAAAGTTGTTTAAAGTAAAATAAGTAATTGTGTAACAAGTTTTCATTAATTCGTTGGTAGAACTAATTATCCTTTAATTGGTTAAACTTTTGGGGTTTTAGTTTCAACCGGCGGATGGAAATCCGTCCGCCGGTTGGAGTTCCATTTATTTAAAGTTGTACATGTTATTTAATTTTTGTTTATTTTGTGTGAACTAACTTGTTTTTCGTTAGTGGTGTTTTGTATTTTCATATTTATTTTTATTTAGGTTTGTCCAATGGCGAGGAGTTTTGAAAGTGATGCAAACAATTACGATTTGGTTGGTATTTATGATTCTGAGAGTTTGGAGTCAAGAGTAGAAAGTGAAATTCCATCATTCACTCATTTGGGCAGCAAGGTTGTGCCTATCACATCGTCATGTGAAGAATTATTGGGTGCAATTGCGAATGTGAGATGGGACATTCCTTTTACAGCGGAACTAATCAGGATATCCCATGTTTATTTCTCCGACTATCAACTGGCACTAGTACAGAATTTACTAGATAGTGCAGAAGTGGAAAGACAATTCGGGGATTCTCAGCAGTTTCTGGATGATATTTTAGATTTTGAAGAATCAATAACAGTAAGGATCGAAGAGGAGAAAGTATTCTTTGCCAATCAAAAGAGGCGATATGTTGAGATTTATGAAATTTTAAGACAACATTCGTTTCCTTATTCGGCTAAACAGACCGCATGTCTTAGTCGTATGATTAAAGCTTTGTATGAGTTAACAGGTCATCCAACTTCCGAAGCTGATAAGGAATTTTTAGCTGATTTAAAGGATCTGGTTCAATTGTTAAAAGTAGATGATCATATTAAGGATGAGACACCTCATTGTTTTGTAGTGAGTAACACTATTCACTATCACATGAATTGAATGGTTGAACAGTTAGATCGTCTTGCTAAGGAAGAAGAAGGAAGACCACGCCCGGATTTTATTCACCCAATTGATGAAATTGATTTAGCAACATATCTAGTGGCGAGTATGAGAGAGTTAGTGGACGAGACTAAGATTCTATACCCTAAGGAACATTTCCACTATGGAATGGTGGAAATTTACATGAGATTTATTGAGATATTCAGGAGTTCAGGTTTGGGTTTCAACAGACTTCAAGAGCAAGTTTTAGGTGAGATTGAAAGCTTAGTTAGAAGTTTGAAGGAAACTCCATTGATGAGCAAGCATCATCAGATTGGAGAATCATGTTTAGAATTTATTGGTGAGCTTGAGGATGACAGTCCGGAGCGAGAGGTTAAGTTAGTTGGTATTGATGAAGTGTGGAATGAAGAAGGAGAAGTAACTAAGTCAGTGATGAAGATTAGCTGGGATTTAATTTATCTGCTTTCTGTGATTAACGAGCACTTGGCAAATTTTCCAAGTTTTGGTCATGGGATCATTAATGTCATTCCCATAATCACTGAGCGTTTCCTTGCTCTCTATCCTAATTAGTGATTCTAATCATTCTTTTTATATTTCTTATGCTATTGGATTGTTTCTAACATTTTGGTTTGTTTTTGGATTATGTTAGACTTTTGTTTGTTTTGGATTTTTGTTTTTGAATGTGTGATTTGAATATTCAGTATTATTTTGAATATTATTCTTTTTAATGTTTGTTAATTATTGTTATTTATTTTATAGTGTGGAATTGTGAAGATTTTGAAGTCGTGATTATCATCCAGGTTTGAGATTTAATTATATAAAGTTAGTGATGAATTTGGGTTAAAAATGGGTTTGAAAATCGTTTTTGAAAAATTCTGAATTTTCAATCCATACGCCGTATGGAATCCATACGCCGTATGGATTGGTTGGGCCGCTGGACCGGGCCGTTGACTGGGTTTAATGAGTTGACCTGGGCCTGTTTAATCCATACGCCGTATGGAATACATACGCCGTATGGATCAAAAATGCAGAAAACCGCCAGCAGCCTCTTCCTTCCTCATTTTTCACTCCAAAACCTTTTTCTTCATCACCACCTACGGCTTTAACACCCACAACCCCCAAACGGAAATTCCGGCCACGCATTCATCGCCATTTTTGCGTATTCGTGTTACACGCACTTTCCTCTACAAGGTATAACTTCCCGTTTTCGTTTTCGTTGGTTAAATCACTCGTTTGGAAGTTAGGGTTTATTGTAGATTTTTGGGTACTTCGGATATGTGTATGATTATTAGCATGTTTTGATTGAATTATGTTCTAGTTTCTATATACATTGCAATGTCATGTTTGTTTTTCAATTGTATTGCATATTTTATGTTAGTCGAATTATTCGTTCGTGATGATAAAATGTGAATATGAGAAACTCAATTATGCTATGTTTTAATTCAGTGCTTATTAATTTTCTGACCACATGATGATTAATGCAAATATTTGTTTGGTACACAAGTGTTTGTGATTACGGTTATGTGATAAATTGTTATTTTGATTAATTGTGTTATGATAATTCATTTTGAGATTGTATGGATGTTTGCTAGTTGCTAATGTTTGAGTTTAGTGATTGTGCAATTTCGTATTTTCATAATGGTACCAAGTTATTATAATGCATTTGATTAGGCAATTGTCATGAATATTTAATTAATTAAGTATATATATATGTATGCAATTTGAGTGGTTTTGTTTAAAATTGCAAATTAGGTTTATGAAATTGGTTGTTGCGGTAGTTTTAGGCTAAACCTTTATGGTGGATTATTCAATTTTAAGCCGAAATGCTGCCGAAATTTTTAGTAACCTTTTTGCAATTAACTGCTTATTTAGTATTATTAACAATTATTTTGTTTAGCAGTTATCATGTCTAACAGGAGAGCACGAGGAGGTGAAGCTTTGGGAAACCCATTGATTAGAGCTCATAGATATCTCACTTTTCATGGGTCATATTCTGAGACTGCTAGGATGCAGTTTAGAGATCGTCTGGCTTCCAATATTGCCCAGTCAATTGAGGTGTTTGATGCTGTTAACTGGAATGTTTTGGAGCATTTGATTGCTAGAGAGGGGTTTACTAGTGGTGCTGAGGCCATTAGGAATTTACTTGCAGTTCCATATGTACTAGAGGATGGAAACATTGGATTTGTTTCCTATGCTTGGTCTCGGTTATTCAGTATCAGGGAGGATATCTACAGAGAGCTGGTTGTTGAGTTTTACAGCACTTTTAGGTTTGATGCCAGGTCGACTCAATGGACTGAGAACTCCATTTTCTTCCAGCTAGGGGGACAGCCCAGACAGATGACCTTGGTTCAGTTTGCTTTGGGATTGGGGCTTTATGAGCCCAATGAGCTGGATAACCCTCATTTTTTAAACCACATTTCTGCAGGTGCTGTGAAGAAGCTCACTGATTTGGAAATTGAGCAGGAGTGGCAGTTTATTGCCCAGGGTAGTTATGGCAGTTCGACACCTTCTTACACGCGTATTCGAGATCCTCGTCATCGACTCATTCACAGATTGTTGACTTACACCATTGTTGGTCGCAAGGAGGGGCCTGAGAAAGTTTCGAGGCCTGACTTGTTTTATTTGAGCTCGATTATCAGGAAGAGGTTAGTGAATGTACCTTGGAGGTTGGCGAAGTGGATGTCGAAGAGAGCTACTGGTACTAGAGATGGTAGTAGTTTGTTTGGAGGTCACTTTGTTACTCGACTGGCTAGATACTTTGGTTTGGCTACTCAGGATGAGATGGGATCATGCACGATTGTTCAGCCTAGTATGGGTTGGTTGACTGCACGCCGGTTGGAGGCGTTTGCTCTCATTGAGCCATGCATTACCTATGGTGGTCCTGCAGAGATGTATTACTGGGTTCCGATTACTCCGGTAGGACAGACTTTGCAGTCGAGGCAGGCTAGGGCTAGAGGAGATACGAGTGGCAGTGATAGAGGTCGAGGTACGGCACGAGGCCGTAACAGAGGTTATGCTACGGAGTTTGATCAGTTGTCTCAGCAGATGCACCAGATGCACTTACATCAGACTCAGAGGTTTGATCAGATAGATCTTATGCAGAGATAGCATTTCCATCAGACCAATGCACACTTGGACTACCAGGATGGCTTGTTTGAGTAGCTGTTTGGTCAGTTTCCTTCTGGACCCGCGTATCAGCCATTCCAGTACCAGATGCCACCAGAGTTCATGCCACGACCACCACCACCATCGTAGTCAGAGTATGGAGCGCCTTCTCACCAGTACCAGTACCGCCAGGATGATGACAGTGACTAGGATGATGTTCATCCTATTTGGTTTATGATTCCAGACACTATTATTATTATTGTTTTATTATTATTATTATGACTATTTTTATTTGTAGGTTTTATTAATTGTGTTGGATTGGTAGTTTTAGGATTCGGTAGTAGTTATTTTTAAGTAGAATGTTTATATTTGGTATGGTTTAATCTTGTTTGTTGATTGATTCCTCAGAATTGTGTTGTGAGTACGTGTCATGCTGGCAGTAAGTTCAGCGCAAAGAAAAATTGAATCGAGAGGATGTGGGAAATTCGCATCATCTTTGTCATTAAACTGCACACTATTCCAGAGGAGTTTTTCTATTCTAAGTTCTTTTCTCTTTTTCCCGTTTTTAGTATTTCATTATTTGTACAATGAGGGCATTGTACATCTTTAAGTGGGGGATGGGAGAGAAAAGAAGTTTAATTTCCACATAATTGTTCTGTTAATAAGTAGATGATTTTGTAATTTGGTTAATAGTTATCTTATTAAGGTAAGTAACTAGGAAGTTATGAGTTGCCCATTTTTCAACCAAATTTTTGCATTAAAATTTTTGTTTTTTAGAGATTATTATTTTGTAACTATGAAGGTTAAATTTAAAATTTTCTACACTTTTAATTAAATACTAAAGCTATTAAAAATGTTATTTAGCTTCATTATATGATGTATTGATAGGCAATTTATATGAGAATGTTTGAGCTGTTAAGAAATGATAATTAAGGAGTAAATGTTTCTTTTAGATGAACTTTAGCTATGTATGACATATGTCTTAATTTTCATATTAGTAATGTGTGATATGCCATATTTTTGGGAATTTAATTTGGGGATATACTGGGTGTTGTTTTCTCTGTTGTACGAAAGTACAGACCCGATCTCCGTCAGTATATCTAATGAAAAAGAGCAAAAGAGTTCAATAACTCATAATTTTAAAATGTGGTCAAATTAAGTCGCTTTGTTGTACTAAGGTACAGACCTGTCACCAATGGTTTGACTAAAAACATTATTGCTAAACCAAAATCAAGTTATGTTGCTTTGTTGTGTTGAGGCACAGACCTGTCACCTCTGTCTTGATTTGAAAAATGATTGTTTTGATTAAATTTCAAGATATGTAACATCGGCATATTATGAGTATGAAAGTATATAGTTTTTGGGAGTCTAAGGGAATATTTACACGAATAATAATAAGTTGAGCTCGAGTATTCAAATATAGATTGTTTAAGTGGATAACAATATCATTAATCATGGTGAACTATTTGATGTTTAAGAATAATAACTCTATGTGTAGATCAGTTTTTGTAAATCTCATAGTTTCTTAATAATTGTTTTTAGAATTAACAGATTTTTAAATTTAAACATTTGAGTTGAAGATGGGTGATGTTGTGTAATTCCTATTTTAGTTATTTAGATTAATGAGATGACTGATTTCTTAAGAAGTTGGTTTTTGAACCGATAGTCTACTTGAGGACAAGTAGGATTCAAGTGGGGGATGTTTGATAAACGCTCAAAAGTACTATATTTTAGTAGTATTTTACCCCTAATCTTGAATGTTTTTATTGCATTTTGTTTAGAATAGATATTGATTTCGTTCATATTTGCAATTAGATGTGGAAATGGAGCGTTTATGAATAAAGGAAGGAAAAAAGTCAATAATCAAGCTAAATGATGCATATTTGAAGAAATAAGTAAAGCCGAAGTTAAAGAAAAAAATAAAAGAAGAAAAGTCAAGAAATCGGCTGGAAAAGTCATCCATACGCCGTATGGAAATCCATACGCCGTATGGATTGCTTCAGTGGAGGCCCAGGTTACGCGGACATGGGCTGGGCTTGAAATCAATCCATACGCCGTATGGAAATCCATACGCCGTATGGATCAAAATTCCAGGAAGTATAAAAACGCGTTTTAAACCCTATTTCGACAGTTTTTTGGAGGTTTTCATTTTCAGACGTTTTCAGTCGAGTTTTAGGTTAGGTTTACGAATTTTAGGAGTAGTTTGGAGGTACGAAGGTGAAGAACGAGGATAATTCATCTAAATCATTCGTAGTTCGTCTTTATAACTCGGTATAATTTCTTTATTTCGATTTCATTGAAGTATTTGATGTTGAATGATCTGATTATTACTGATTTATGATGAATTGAGTATCTAATGTGATTATGTAGTTGATTTAACTTAGATTATGATTATTGAACGATTATAATTGCGTATTGAATAAGTTATTTGATTAAAAACGGTTATATTGCTCGTGGACACTTGTTTATTGGTAACTAGTTATTATTGTTGCTTCACGTGATTAATAATTTTAATGAGATTGAGTTCCTTTAAGATTATTGATTATTGCTAGTACTACCTTAGGGTTTTGGACTATCACTAAATACGTTGAGTCTGATAGGTCGAGTATACAATAATTATCTATTTTAAAATGAGCAAGACAATAAGTTAGTTATTGGGTATTGTTGAGTCATACCATAGAGTTGATTATAATGAGTTGTGAATGCTTAATGCATAATTTAGGGAAAGGCACACAATTGACTGATCATCTTGTGACATTGGAACCAGTGTTTCATGTTGGACCCTAGATTATAGGAATTAGTTGGACCCGAAACATTGGCTAGTTCATATTCGACTTAGTATTCATTGAAGAATTTGGTATTAAGTTGATCTAAAAGAATCACAATTAGATAATCAATACGTAATAAATCGGGAATTATGAATCTAAGTGACATTAACTATACAATTACTTATTCCTTCCAATTAGGATTTATTGTTATTATTTAATTATTATTTTAATTTAAAGTTTTATTTAAGTTTGTTTATTTTAATTAAATGTTTTCTAAAATGTTCGTACGGAACTAAAACGCCCCCCATATTTACTGTTTTCTAGTTAATTTGTTAATTTCTATTTTAAATATTCCACCTTTTTCCCTGTGTTCGAATCTGACTTACCAAATCTATATTTACAATTGATCGGGTATTCTTGCCTGGTTGTTTAAAAGTATTTATTAGGTATTTCTATTTATAAATTGTAAAACAAGACGCGCTTTCATAGCCGACATCAAGAGTTAGGAAGGAAACTACTTGGTGTAGGGTGATTCCAAAAAAGGTTTCTATTTTCATTTGGAGAGTTAGGAATGGGAGAATTCCGGTTAGGGTGGTGTTGGATAATATGGGTATCGATTTGGATAGCGTGTTATGTCCGTGTTGTGAAGAAGAAGTTGAGACGATTGAGCATTGTCTTTTAAATTGCAAATATGTAAAAGAGGTTTCGGAAAAGGTATTTAGTTGGTGGGGTTTGGGTCAAGTTAATGTGGGTTCCGTTGAAGAATTAATAATGCATGTTGGTGTCGGGTCGTTTTCAAATCTGAAGAAATCCTTGTGGCGTGCGAGTATTTGGACAACCTTTTATTTAATCTGGTCTTGCAGGAATCGTAAAGTGTTTAAATCAAATGTTGATGTGGTCCCTGATTTTGTTAAGGAGGTGCAATCTAGAGCTTATGGATGGATCACTGCTAGAGTCAAAAATGCAAAAGTCTCATGGAATTGTTGGAAAAATCCATCTGTGGGTCGGTTATAAATTTTCGTTGTGTTACTGATCGGGTCTGGAAGGAAAGTTTTTATTTTTGGGTTTCTGATGTCTACTGGCCATTTCTTTTTGTGTACAGAATTGAAGGTTCAATATTGTTGAATGCAGGCTGCGCAGGCTGCGCAGGCTGTTGCCTTTGGGTGGAGCCCATGTCAGTTGATGTTTGTTTTCTTTTGTCATGTTGTGCAGGTCAAAGGAAAGGGATGTGCACCAATGTTTATTTTAGGAGATGGTCACTTTTTTATGTTTGTGGTGTTAGGTCTTTGGTTTTTGCCAATTGTATTTATTTGATGTTGTGTTAGTTGCAGTGTAGTTTTCATTCTCATTTTACATCTTGTAGGATGGGATTTTTTTAGCTTTTGCAGAGTTTCGGGGTTTGTGGTTTTGTTTATGTCTTTGGTTGTATATTGTACTCTGGTTCTTTTTAATGGTAGTCTGCATTTTCCAAAAAATAATAATAATAATATTTTACTGTATCGAATCAAATGTATGATCGTAATTTATTGATATTAGGAGGAATCTTAACGATATACGATTCTTAGAATACAATTACGATTATTAAGGTTAAAGGTCGACTTGGAGTGCGATTTTGGAGGCTAAGGAGCTAGGGTTTGAAGGTTTTTTACCCTAGGAAAAGCTGGTTCAACGATTGGTTAGGTTTCTTTATCTTTGTAACTCTACTGACCTGATAAGTTATTTTAGATATTGTTTACTTGATTTAATTGTTAATTAGATGTTTTCGTTATGAATATTTGAATGAATGATTGATTAAATTTATTATATAAATTATATGTTTATGTTGGAACTATATTATTGAATGCTTTATCATACAAGAATTGTCTGTGTTATGTTAATATTGATAAAAGTTAATTGATTTATATAGATAGCTTTACTAACCTGGTGAGTTTTATAAATTAAGTAATAATTGTCAATTATTAATGTTAAGTAACACTGTAGTTCAACCTAACCTGGGATTGTATGAGTAAGATGATAAAGAGAACTTAATGGAATAGTAATACTTCTCATAACCTGTGGTTGTATTGTTATCATGAAAAAATATCTTAACGAATTGTGATTTTCTATATTAGTAATTCATCAATAATAATAGCCAACAAAGCAACTAGACATAAGTTAATATAATAAGTTTAATTAATAATAGTTTTAATAGTCATAATCTTCTATCCAATTGAGTATTATAAGTTGTACCTGAAACTTATATATTAGAATCTGTATCAAATATAAATGTTCACTCGGAACTAAAACATCCCCCTTATCCTGTATATTATTTGTAAATTGGATCTTTATTTGTATATTTGTATTTAATTGTAAATAGTTGTAATTAGGAATAGATAATTAGTTTTAGAATAAAATCACGTTCCTTGTGTTCGATATCCGGACTTACTTAAATAGCTATATTATACGAACGGGTTAATCTTGCATGAATTGTGTGATAGTATTTATTTAGTATTTCCTTATTTAAAACTTGTGATTATAATTGCCTATACTTAGCACACATCAGTTGTACTTTAGCTTATTCAAACGCTGTGCGTAAATGCTAGTCATAAAGGATACGCTAGGTATGACTAGATGAGTTGACTAGTGCTATGTATGCGAAATTTATTTGTTCCTTTTTCCTAAGAGGAAAAGCGATATCCCTGGGCCCTCTGATGATTAAATGTTGACTCATAAAGTGCTTGGCCAAGCCAGGACTAAATTGATTGTACAATTTTGTAGTCCCATATAGTCAAATTGATCGGAAATCAGAAAACATAATCTTGAATCTGGAGATTGAAAAAAAAATCCATGTCCCAGTTTCAGACGATATCTGAAACAAAGGAATATATGATCACTTATCTAAAAGGAACGTCACTGGATATGATCAGAGTTCGGCAGATGCATTGGATGGCACCTCTACTTAGGATAGAGATGGACCAATAGTAGTTGATGACTTGTCCAAGTGGGAGACTGTTGGAAATAGTGTCCAATGTCATAACTAATTGGAAAGACTATTCTAAAAGTAGAGCCTTTTTGGGTTGCCCTCGATGAACAGTAAAAGAAACAATAAGAGAGAAATAATATTAATAAGAATTAATATTATAGTTAATTAATTACTTTGTAAATTTATCAATGTTGATAAATTAATTAGAAGTTAAAAGAAATTAACAGAAACTACAAAGAATATTTGGTTAGTTTATTAATCGGATATTTGATAGTCCCGAACACGTATAGATCTGATCGGATCGCTTAACTGATTGTAAGCGCGGAAATCAAATAATCAATAACAAACATTTTCTATAAGCTTTTGTATATATTCACAATTGAATCGTATGAAGCTTTACAAACACAAACCACAAAATCGATTTTCTCCTCTCCTCTCTCACACAAAACGGCTCACTCTCTCTCTAGGGTTTGATCAACCCTCAAATGAAATTCTAACTCGCTATTTATACTCGACCCACTGGACCCTGCGACGTTAAGCCCAATGTCGCAGGCCCAGACCCTTGCGACGTCTGACCCAACGTCGCAGGCCCAATTACAATGTCACCATTCTATGTATATTCCATAATTACAGACTTGAATATACACACTAAACACTATACATTCGTAGACTAATTGACTTTGACAATTACAATAGTTTGACCAACTGACTGACACACAAAATGCACCAACAAACTCCCCCTTGTCATCAGCTTGGTCAAATAAGTCTTCAATTAGTCTTCATCAACAAACTCTTTCATGTCTTTGACAATCAGAAACTCCCCCTTTGAGATAGCATGGTCTTCAAAGAAATCTTGATGTCCAAATTTATGTGACTGACACAAATTTATCATACAATAAGATCTTCAAACTATGTGACCATCTCTCAATCATCAACAGATTCTCCGATAGAATTATCTTCACAAACTTTGGAGAATAGCTGACATCCTTTGCATCTTCAATATTTGACTTTAACAACATATGTGATATTGAAGAAAATAACATAGAAATAAAATCTTTTTGTATTTTTCTTTATAAATGAAAAACAAAGAACGAAGATTAAAATAAATTGGGGATAGGATTGTTTTAAGTCTGCTTAGGGATCATATCAGGCCAACATGCAATTATTAGGAAATAGTAAGTGTTATTTCGATCATCAGTATATTTGTCCACTTTAAATTTACTTGACATATATAAAGCACCTTTTATAAAAATTAGTTCAAGACGATCATCGGTATTGTTTGTCCACTTAAACATATTACATCCGTATTTGTGAGCTAATTATTATTGTTAGTTTGACGATTAATTTTGAGAAACCTATTATATGATATACTGATAAACTTCAGTAAAACAAACACTGCATATTCACACAAGGTAGAGATTACAAGACCAAGTTTATCTCGGTTTTCTCGTAACATACACTTGATATTTATATTTAGGCATACATCAAACCGACTATGAAGATACTAGTGGCCCCAGATCTGTACAAAGTACAACAGAGGGTCCCTTAGTATGAACATAACAAGTTTGAGACTATTTGCATAACTAATGGATTCAGGTCTGTACGTGAGTACAACAATAGTCACCATTAGTTAGGCGAATAATCATATTATCACTATATGCCCATTTTACATTTACATAATTATGACAGTGTATGATAGTACTTCCATTTATCAATTAAGACTTATGTCATACATCATATAACATTTTTCACAAAGTAATAGACAAGTTTTATTATTACTTCTTACTCACTCACAAACCGGTGTGTACCATGCCTACCAATACATCATATGATGAAGCTAATGTTTATAAAAGATGTGTTAAATATACCAGATAAACCTACTGACACATCAAACATAAACCTTAAAATTTCCATTTTTATGCATATCACCCGATGTACTATCATATCCCAAGTTGTTTTACAGACACACAATCCAACATCTTTTCAAGACTTAAGAATCTTGCTGTTCACATTTCTGAATTAAATAATCAGAATTTTTAATATTCAGAATTACTCCCCCTGAACAGCAAATTCTTATATCCAATCCAAAAATACTCCCCTTAAACATTAAACACATTTTTGTATTTTTTAATTGAATAAATTTCGCAACATTGCATTTCTTTGATACTAAAAAGTATAAAGAATGGCTGTTGCATTAATAATTTAATTTAAAAAAAAAATTCAAAATCACATAGCAAGTCAAGTCAAATGCCTTTTAGCACTTTTATCACCTCGAAACTTCAACGATCTCATCCATCCAATCACAAATCATCACACATGAGCACCTTGAAAACAATCTTCCAAAAATATTCACATCCTTGCAGTCACTAAAAATATTAGCGAATAAAAAAAAACCTGACTGCACCACCACAAACAATTGAACGTTAGTACTTATGGGACACCCAAGCCTTGATAGACTTGGGTTGTCCATGATCATCCATAATCATCACATCAATGAGTTTATGATATTCTAAAAACTCAGAAGATTTCATTGACGTGTTGTTTGTGGATTTGGGTTTCCAAACCTGTTTAGGTTCAGATGATTTGTTTTCAACAATGTTGTGCTGTTGAACTTGAGGTCTACTGGGCACAACTTTGTTTACTCTTGCCATAGGTTTTGGAGAGTTTGAAGCACAACTAGATACAGGCGAATACGAACGACGCCTTGAAAAAGATTTTGAAAAAGAATTCCTGAAAGAGGAAGTTCTTGGCATCTCTCTACCAAACCTATGTAGGGATAACAACCGACAATCCCTAATAATATGGCCCTGTTGACCACAACGAAAACAAGAACGTTTCTCAACATAAGATTGATTCCAATGAGTTCCCTCAAATCGTTTCGGTGGAGGACAATACACAGAAGATCTATGACCAGGAACATTTGTTGAACATGCACTCTTAGGAGAACATGTTGAAGTAGATGTTCCTGAGGTTGAGTTAGTTGATTTTGAAGGTTTATTCTTTTCAGATTTATCAACTACAACTTTTGAGGATTCATTGTCAACCTTAGCTTTGCCTTTGCTTTTAAAACAATCATCATTTTCAGTTGTAATGATGAAATTTTCAGGTTTGACATTTATTTTCTCAACCTTAATGGTAGACTCTTCAGGTATATCTTCTACCTCAACGACCTCCTCAACACGAACTGGAGGTGCACTATCAGACTTAACAAACTTAGGTAAAGGATACTCTGGCCTTATAGTTTTCTCCTTTGCCTGTTTGTTTTGCTTAGCTTCTTTAGCTTTAATACCATAAAGCTTCATATAATCAACTGGAATCTCTTCAAGACCTTCCTTAACAGGCGTAGGACAGTATTCGGCGTGGGAAGGTGGTGGCACTTGATTATAACCAAGTCCTGCCTTCTTTTTACCGCCTGTCCCTTGCTTATTAACGATTTCATTAAAGACAAAAGTTGCGGATGAAGAACCTAAAATTTTGCTTTTATGGTTATCGTACTCACTTTTTAAATCAAAAAGCTCTTTATTCAACAATTCAATTTCAGCAAGATAACTATTAATTGCATCTTGTTGACTAAAGACTTTTGCTTTATAAGTTTGTGTGTCTAACTTATATGCCTCAATTTTGTTATCATAAAGTTTCTCATTAGCTTTAAGAAAATTGTTTGATTCAGTAAGTTTGACAACCTTTTTTCGCAACTCTAAATTGTCATTTTGAAAATTCTCAAGAGATTCAGTCAATGTTAAACAGGAAACACAGTTTAGGGGTACCTCAGGTTTATCATGTACCTCATGTACCTTTGCCAAAAGCGCACGGTGTTGAACCTTTCCTTGAAGCGCACTCCAGTCAAACAATCCTTGATTAAACACCACCGTCTCCTGTGATGTTGTGCTATTCTCTGGAGTCTTGGGAGCTGAAGGTGAAGTAAATCCAGATGAGGGATTTTTATTCTCCAAGCATTCCTTAGCAAAGTGTCCATGAATCTGACAGATTTTGCATTTCACCTTGCTTTTATTAAAACCAATACCTGTATCACAATCGTCATCCAGGTCTTTTCTACCCGTTCTCTGAAGAAACTTCTTTGTCCTTTGGGTTATCATGGCCATACTCCATTTGATGTCCATCTGCTCGAGATCGTCAGAATCGATCTGTTCAAAGTCTTCTTCAGTAAGCTGTAGAGCACTAGCTTTCTTTGAAAGAAAATTCTCATAAGAGTTGAGGAAAGCTGCAAAGATTGTAGCATGATCCTCAGTAGCCTTTGAAGGAGCTGTATGAGCTGTATGAGAAGTATAGGAAGCATTTGAAGTGCTAGTAGAAGTAGATGCTGCTAAGTTGGAAGTAGATCTGGAAGTATCATTTAGACTAGGAATTTGAATATTAGCCTCTGACTTCTTTTCCTTTTGATCGTAAGCCGCTATAAGAGCATCCCATAAACCTATAGAAGTTGCTTGATCTTTAAATTTATTAATCACAACTTCTGGCAAGCACTTGGTAATCATCTCATACACTCTGTTGTCTTTATCAAACTCTGCTCGTTCCTTGACTGACATTTGTGCTCTTGACTTAAGCACCCCATCGAGTCTTGGTTGCTCATATTGATCAACGGTGTTAAACCAATTCCACAGATTTGGATCTTTGTATTCAATGAAATTGCATAACTTAATCTTCCAACTCGCAAAATCACTATAGAACAAAGATGTAGAAGGAGGCACTTTGTTACCAAAAGCCATTTACGAATTTTCCCTCCAAAATCGGATTCAAAAATTTTAAAAAAAAATCCGAGAATAGCGAAACTTTTCCAACACTAAAATTAAGCTCTTTTAAGCTTAGAAACAAAATTTGAAATTACAAAATTTTTCGCGTTTTTCACGCCAAAATTTCGTCCGAAAACGTCAAAAACTGGCCGGGTAAAATGAAACTTTTTCCAGACTAAAATTGAACAGTTTTAAGCCTATGGAAAAATTTTGAAAACGCACAAAATTTTAGGAGTTTCCCGCCAAAAAACTTTTTTTTTTTTTTTTTTTTTATATATATAACGAGGGTAATGTGGCAGAAAAAAAATTAGTAACGTCGCAGAAGTCCGATGACTCAATTAAGAATCGAAAATGCGACGTAGTGTATAACGTCGCAATCCAACGTCGCAGAGGCTAGCGACGTCGCAGCCTACGTCGCAATAACCACTTAAGGTCAAAATAACGACGTCGCTAACTACGTCGCAAAGACCAGTCAAGGTCAAAATTAATAACGTCGCAGGCTACGTCGCAGGTGACGTCGCAAAATCAAGCGACGTCGCACCTAACGTCGCTAGTAACGTCGCAGAACTTAGCGACGTCGCAGTTAACGTCGCAAAAACGCGACTGAGCAGCTCCAAAACCCTAAAATCGAAAATTTTCGAAACCCTAACGAATTTCGAAAACCGAACGACGAACAAACCCAGAAAAACTCTTTAGAAAACGAAATCTTCAAGCAACCTAACCCAGAAACGAAGATTAATCAATAAAACCTTCGCGAATCAAACCGAAAACGTTCTAAAGCACGATCCGAAACCGACGAATCCTTGATTCTACGGCTCTGATACCAGTTGATAGTCCTGAACACGTATAGATCTGATCGGATCGCTTAACTGATTGTAAGCGCGGAAATCAAACAATCAATAACAAACGTTTTCTATAAGCTTTTGTATATATTCACAATTGAATCGTATTAAGCTTTACAAACACAAACCACAAAATCGATTTCTCCTCTCCTCTCTCACACAAAACGGCTCACTCTCTCTCTAGGGTTTGATCAACCCTCAAATGAAATTCTAACTCGCTATTTATACTCGACCCACTGGACCCTGCGACGTTAAGCCCAACGTCGCAGGCCCAGACCCTTGCGACGTCTGACCCAACGTCGCAGGCCCAATTACAATGTCACCATTCTATGTATATTCCATAATTACAGACTCGAATATACACACTAAACACTATACATTCGTAGACTAATTGACTTTGACAATTACAATAGTTTGACCAACTGACTGACACACAAAATGCACCAACAATATTAATTAGAAACTAAAAGGAATATTCTGGAAGCGAGTTCCAACCGACGGTTGGAAGGTTCAACCGGCAGTTGGATGGATTAGGGTTTGACCAGGAGTTGACGCGTAATTACTTTGGCAGGAATTAAGTCCAACCGGCGGTTGGAAGCTTCAACCGGCGGTTGGAGGCCGAATTCTGTTGTCCCACATCGGCTGGAGTATAAACCCCAAGGCCTCCTCCTCCCCTATAAATAGAGGCCTAATCCATGGTTTTCAATCATCCCAGTTTCGAATTGAATTCGATACTTTCTCTCTTTCTCATTCCTAATCCTTGTGAGAGTTTACACGACGTTGAGTCGGGACCCTAGGATTTGGAGTTTCTCTTGGTTCACGGGTATGACGCATTAGAGGTATTCTATTTTAGGTACTTGCCATCCAAAGCATGGAAGTCGAGCAAGGAGTCTGCGTGAAGGTTCTGCAAGGTTGTCTGCACGTGAGAAATTGATTTTCTCGAAGGTTAGTATTTTCTTGTTTATCTATTTATTTTGTTATTGTTAATAGCTTTATTAAGTAACGATCCTTTAGGGTTTAGTTTCCTAGTTGATCTAGATTAATTGTTATTTTTCGTTGCATATGTTAATCTAGTTAGGGAATAGAAAACCCAACAAACCCCACTTCAATCCACCAAATTACACCATCAAACGACCATAAATCGCAAGACTCCTTTGGAGAAAAACGATCACGACAACGTGGGCTACATTCCTATCTTTTCGGATTTCTCTCGCAACGATTTGTAAGAATCCCGACATTTTTGAAAACTCTTATATATTTTACTTATTTTACTTGTTTGTTGTTGATCTAGCTTAGTGATGTCCAAATAAGTACTAAAAACTTGATTTCGAAACCTTTCTCCAAAACTTGCGGTTTTGACTATTTTATGGAATCGACACTTAGAGACACCCCTAAAGATCATGAGAAAAATTAGTAAAATAACTAGAAGTAGAAACGGATTTAACTAGGGGTGGAAACGGAAAGATTATAACTACCAGTGGAAACGAATATAACTAGAAGTGGAAACGGAGATAATATAACTAGATGTGGAAACGTATATAACTAGGGGTGGAAACGGAAAGATTATAACTAGCAGTGGAAACGGGTATAACTAGAAGTGGAAACGGATATAACTAGTAGTGGAAACGGATATAACTAGAAGTGGAAATGGAGAGAATATAACTAGAAGTGGTAAAAACTTATTCACCTAAGACAACAACACAACAACACATGACTTATATGAATACTAAACACTTCAAATATACTTTGCAAGTATATCATTACAACAATTTAATAATAATGTTTTGAGATTATTATTACAATTAATCACCAACGGGCTATACATGTTTTCAAAACACAAACAAACAAACCAATGTATTTGGACATTACTAGTTTATGGAACAACTAGCATAGATGGTCAGTTGAGACATCTAAATCATTAAAACCTTGCGCGTTTAATACGCCCGGCAGGTTTCCAACATCAAATCACTTAAAACCTTGCGCGTTTATCATGCCCTGCAGGTTTCAGTCGTTTGAACTGACATCATTTACTCGTACTTCATCATTAATTGCCTGACAGCAATTCGGGTGAGTCTCATAGCCCCTGTTTTACTGTTTTACTCTAGAGGTGGGAATACATGCTCTGTTTTGTTTTACACGTGAACACGAGTATCAAATAATCACTATACTGCATGAGTTGTTTTCACTAATCATTTCAAAGCCCTCCATCCGCATAGTTTGGTAATACGTTGTAGCGTGAAAATTAGTATATGGTACCATATAGGATTGACCCTCCTCGTCCGGGTTAGCATGCACTAACTGGTTAAACGGACGTACTAATATTTATTCAAACGAGTGTAGATTAGGCACTCGTGGGAGGTACCTCGATCGGATCCTTGAATGTGGATCTGACCCCTCGAGTTAAGCTCAGACTATGTGCTCCTGGCAGTGATATACATTTACTTAGTTATTTGCTTGATTGCAAATCATTACATTAAATCTTGTGGTTCACATACATACTTTATCGTATACAAACGTGTAAGCTCACCAGCTTTTAGGTGACCGTTTAGCATGTGTTCTCAGGTACTCAGCAGTAAGTTGGACTGCCCATCAGGATACTGTAGCTCGAGTCACATGCAAACATTAACATCAAGAGATTTCAATGCATTTCTATATTTTGTATAAATTAGATATGTTCTAAAATCTCTAAAGTAAACTATGCGAACTCATATTTTGAAAACAGTATGTAAACTCTTACATTATATCAACGTATTTGGTAAACGACGCATATAGAGTCGTTCATTGTACCTTTGTGCTTGTGAGATTTGATTGGTAACACCCAGACCCGACCGCTTCTGCATCCTGAAATTTGGGGTGTTACATTGATGTCGTGTGAATAGAGTACAAAATAACAAGTTTTAAATAAATAGAAATACTAAAATAACTATCACACAAGCCAGGCAAGAATAACCCGTTCGTATAATATAGTTTTTAAAGTAAGTCCGAGTCGAACACTGGGAATGGTGGTTATAATTAAAATAGAATTTATAATTCAATTAAAATATACAATATACAGATAAGGGGGATTACGTTTTAGTTCCGAGCAAACATATTTATATTTGATACAGATTCTAATAAATAAGTTTCAGGTACAACTTAGAATACTCAATTTGATAGAAGATTATGACTATTAAAACTATTATTAATTAAACTTATTATATTAACTTATGTCTAGTTGCTTTGTTGGCTATTATTATTGGTGAATTACTAATATATAAAATCATAATTCGTTAAGATATTTTTTCATGGTAACAATACAACCACAGGTTATGAGAAGTATTGCTATTCCATTAAGTTCTCTTCATCATCTTACTCATACAATCCCAGGTTAGGTTGAACTACAGTGTTACTTAACATTAATAATTGACAATTGTTACTTAATTTATAAAACTCACCAGGTTAGTAAAGCTATCTATATAAATCAATTAATTTTTATCAATATTAACATAACACAGACAATTCTTGTATGATAAAACATTCAATAATATAGTTCCAACATAAACATATAATTTATATAATAAATTTAATCAATCTTTCATTCAAATATTCATAACGAAAACATCTAATTAACAATTAAATCAAGTAAACAATATCTAAAATAACTTATCAGGTCAGTAGAGTTACAAAGATAAAGAAACCTAACCAATTGTTGAACCAGCTTTTCCTAGGGTTAAAAACCTTCAAACCCTAGCTCCTTAGCCTCCAAAATCGCACTCCAAGTCGACCTTTAACCTTAATAATCGTAATTGTATTCTAAGAATCGTATATCCCTAAATCTGGCTGAAGCCTCTATTTATAATATTGCTGGGTCGGTGCCCCAACCGGCGGTTGGTGGTGTGAACCGGCGGTTGGTCTCTTTATCCGTATTCCCCAAGAATTCATCCACCGCCTCTCGTTTTGCTTAGCCCAGCCGCCCTTCTAGAAGATTCTAGAAGGTCTTCACCTTTTAACCTCCAATGCCACGTGAATCTGATCTTTGGTCTTGTTTCCTGTTGATTTTGACCGTGGGGCCCACGCTGCTAATTCACGTGGTCTTGCTTCTGCCTCCTACGCCATTTTACAAAAAATCATCCTCATCATTTATTTATTATTAATCTTATTATTAGTATTGATATATTTATATTATATATTATATTATAATTACTTTATTATATAGTATTATTAATATTATTACTAACATATGTACGTTAGTATCATATGTATATTATATATTATTTATTTATTAATTATATTTAATCTTAAATAATTATTTGGTTCAACTCATAAACTCCAATAAATATCCAATCTAATTATTTTCGTTCAACTCATTTAACTTTTCTAAATCAAATATTTGCGAACTTTATTTATTTTTATCAATCTTTTAAACACTTTGTACCAACTATATTTGGGTACAACTAACTTTTATACAAAAATTACTATATTTGATCCATTTTAAACTCATTTTCGTTCCTTTTCTATTTTAAACTCCATTTATACCTATTTTGCAAATATGAAGGAAATAAGTATCTTTTATCAAATATTTGTAATAAAAATATATAGAAATAGGGGTAAAATAGTATATAAATATAGTACTTATTTGATGCTATCAAATATCCCCACACTTAAGTTCTGTTTGTCCTCAAGTAGAAAACTGAATAAAATTAAGATAAGCATCAAACTACTATTTAATAATCAAAATACCCATACTAAAAACCTGTTTCATAAATTAAAAATTTAAACAATTTAATTAACATGGATAACTATAATGTACAAATAAAAATTATTATTATTCGTGCAACATATAGCTCATGAATGATTACTAATATATTTATCCACTGTATATACTTATATTTCTGAATACACTTTTATTATTGTTAGTATGTATATTACCTATGATTTCCATATATGATATACTCTTAAACTTAATAATGCAATTTTCTTTTATATTCCAAATAAATACATGAAATCCATTTTTAAGAATCAAGACATTGGTGACAGGTCTGCATTGACATGCAACAAAGCGACATAACTTGATTCAGGTAAAGCAATTTTATTTTAAATCAAACCAGCGGTGACAGGTCTGTACAGCCGTACAACAAAGCGACATAGTTTGATTTTTATTTATACATATTTATATTTTTGAAAGAATTTTTTTTTTTTTTTGCTTTATTTAAGAATACTAATTAGAGACCAGGTCTGTACTTACGTACAACAGAGGAAACAATTAGTAAACCCCAAATGTTTTCATATAAGTATAAAGATATAAAATTATCGCATGATAAATCTAAGATTTAAGACTTTTATGTCATACATCATATTATGTATCATAAAATAATATACAAGTTATTTATTTAATTTATTAAAATTCAGAAATCTTCATATAGATTGCCTATTAGTACATCATATCACATAACTATATATTACTCCTTTTATTAAGTTGCTTACGTTATTTATACAAAACTAGTTAATCCACATTAAAGTCTAAACTATTAAATACAAAATAAAACTTTTAACAAAAGTATTCTAACTAATAAATACTTAGTTATTCACTTATAAATTTTAAATTTTCTCAAAAATTTTATATAAGACAAACTTAAGTGTTTAATTAAAGAAATTCTTTTTCTTACGAATCCTATCCCCACACTTAAATTATACAATGCCCTCATTGTATAAAAATTGATAAACAATAGTGAGTAAGGGAAAGAAAAATAGAACAGAAAACTCCCCTGACTGTAGAAGCAAATGTCATCGGCTAGGTCAATACTTGTTATTGAATTTATCGTCGGCTAGAATAAACTGGTTTGTCTCCTTCATCCTTGAAAATTATATACAACATCCACACTTTCGTAGTTAATCACGATTGCATTTAGCGTATGCAATAAGCCTTTAAACCTCTCGGTATCCCGAGTGGACGAGTTATAGTCTCGTGAGGGTTTCCAGGGAACACACCCACAAAGTTCATAATTAATAAGATAAACTTATTAAATTTCCAAAAATTCCAATTTCAATGCATTGTTCAGCTGTACTATCTGTATGTCAACTTCATAAATACTTATGGATTCTAGCAAAACAAACAAACAAATTAAACGTACCAGATAATATATAAATAAAAACTAAAATATTCTAAATAAAAACTAAAGTAAAAATAAAAATATTAAAAATAAGAAAGAAACACATAACCATATACTATTAAGTACTGTCACTATTGTCATTCAGCTTAGGCTAATTGTATAGTAAATATCCAAACCATTGTTGTTCGTAGGTTATCCTCAAATAAAGCCAACCGTTGACTGAAATAATCAATCGTGGATTGAATCTATCCATTTATGCCACAAATCAATAACCTATAAATAGTCTATATATTTTAATCTTAATGGCCCATAGTAACTATTAGTTTATTAGCACCTCTATTTTATAGCCTAATATCCTTGAAGCTATGTATTTTGAAATTTAATCATCCAGAGCTTAAAATTAAATAGTCTAATATAAAATCATGATCAGGATCCTCAATTAAAAATTCATAATTTATCTCTTAATATGTTTCAAGACCTCAAGATATTTTTAACAACTTAATCCAATAGTCTTAAAGCCTAATATCTCATAATCATATTAAAGCTCCTAAGAATCCAACTATTAATAAGTCCAATTAAGCTTATTTAAAAATTCAAACCTATACATTTAAAAATGTAAAAATCATTTAAGCTCATTGTTTAATCAAAATATTATTTAATCAAAGATATATATTTTTTAAATAATTAATTTTAAAATTCAATTTTTTTAGCCCACTTCATTGTATTCCAAAACTTAATTATCACAAATTTTCATCCTTTAAATCCCAAATTATTATAAAAGTCCATCCATTATTTCATAAAATAGGCCCATATAATTGTAGCCGAAAATTTTTTTCAATTTAAAAGCTCATACGAATCAGCCCAATTAAAAGCAAATTAGCCGAAATTTTGAGGAACCATCCCAATGAAAAGCACTTTAGCCGAAATTTTGAGAAACCCGCCCAACCGCCGGTTCACTATGTCAACCGCCGGTTGGTTGCTAGCAGCAGTTTTTCCTAAATGACGACCTTTATATCATTATTTTTAGCCTTTTTTTAACTTACGTACTTGAATTCCAATAGCGTTTTCTAGTAATTATGGTTTCTTATACCTATCTTAAAAACAAACTAAAAGTAAAAACTAAAAAATAAAATACCTAAAAATTAAACCCTAATAAAACTACTTATGAATTAAAAAAATACAACCTAATATACAAGCACGGGTTGCCTCCCGAGAAGCGCTTGTTTTTGTTCGAGTCGTTAGCTTGACTCCAACCTTACTTACCTAAAAATCTAGTGACTTTCCCCACACTTAAAAGTAAGCATGGATGATAATATCGATAAATATCATTTAAATATAAATTTATTAAAAGTAAAGTACGAAGATACTTATCGTTTTTAGCAGGTAAATGTCCATTCTGAGATGCTCCATGATTTTCCAAAAATTGCGAGAAATTTTCCTTCTGCTCAAATTGCCAAAAAGGATCTTCATATTGGTAAAACAGTGAACTTGTGCTTATAGACACTACAACCGTTGGTTGCGTCGACTCAACCACCGTTTGGATTTCCACTGTCGACTTTGTTGTAATCCAAATGTTGTTTAATATCTGATTACTGCAAATTCTGTTTTCGATTTCTTCTCCAATCCTTACTACTGTTTGATCATCCTTTGTTAATTGTTCATTATCTTCATTACAATCAAGTAACGAAAATGATTCCTCATCAGAGTCGTAATGATCAAATTTAGGCAAAATTGACCAATCTATCTCCATATCTTCTTCCTGTTTAAATTCACTAAAAAAATCGTTAGAAAATAAGGATTTAGAAAATTGAGGGTACTTATCGATTTGGTTGTCCATCCCTTCAAGTTGCTGAATGGAGATTCCTCGACTGTAATCAAGAGTTTCGGTCTCTTCCGTTCTTTTACTTGTAGTTTCCATAAATTGTGGAGCTCTCACAATCGATGGTTCGGATAAACTTGTGAAAATGTCATCAGGAAATTTATTCATATACTCCTCAATTGTCATGTTAGCAATATCTTCATTCATATGATATTTTCTCGAGTTTTGAGAAATCACAGGAATATTTTTCGTGGGTTGGTACATACCTGATAAACTTAGAGAAAAAGAAAAAAAAATAGAAAAACAAAGATAATAAAAACTAAAATAAAAATTGTTAGATCCGGATGTGTTAGAATCAGGTTGGTATAGACCAATCACAATAATAATCTAATAATAAAACACATTCAAAATTAAATGATTGAAAAAGAATACCCAACCCAACCATATGTAAATTAGTAATGCAAGATGTTGATATTACAAAATTATGTTAGGTTAATTAGTTAATTTACAAAATTAGTCAAAAGTCCTCGGTAGCTCCAATGGTTATACACAAAAGCGGAGAAATAGGTCAGCGCGAAGCTTATTAAAAACCTATCTCTTTCGAGAAACACCTTACCTCTTAAAGGAAGCAGGGTTTAACTCTCCTTATACCTTTGTTTTTGTCAGTACTTCCAATGGGTGAGCCGATTTTTCGATTGACTTTATTATACAAAAATTTACAATTTATACAGGGAAAAATAATTAGTGTAATTAAAAATACACCGTTTCCCCGGCAGCGGCGCCAAAAACTTGATGTCGTGTGAATAGAGTACAAAATAACAAGTTTTAAATAAATGGAAATACTAAAATAACTATCACACAAGCCAGGCAAGAATAACCCGTTCGTATAATATAGCTTTTAAAGTAAGTCCGAGTCGAACACTGGGAATGGTGGTTATAATTAAAATAGAATTTATAATTCAATTAAAATATACAATATACAGATAAGGGGGATTACGTTTTAGTTCCGAGCGAACATATTTATATTTGATACAGATTCTAATAAATAAGTTTCAGGTACAACTTAGAATACTCAATTGGATAGAAGATTACGACTATTAAAACTATTATTAATTAAACTTATTATATTAACTTATGTCTAGTTGCTTTGTGGGCTATTATTATTGGTGAATTACTAATATAGAAAATCACAATTCGTTAAGATATTTTTTCATGATAACAATACAACCACAGGTTATGAGAAGTATTGCTATTCCATTAAGTTCTCTTCATCATCTTACTCATACAATCCCAGGTTAGGTTGAACTACAGTGTTACTTAACATTAATAATTGACAATTATTACTTAATTTATAAAACTCACCAGGTTAGTAAAGCTATCTATATAAATCAATTAACTTTTATTAATATTAACATAACACAGACAATTCTTGTATGATAAAGCATTCAATAATATAGTTCCAACATAAACATATAATTTATATAATAAATTTAATCAATCATTCATTCAAATATTCATAACGAAAACATCTAATTAACAATTAAATCAAGTAAACAATATCTAAAATAACTTATCAGGTCAGTAGAGTTACAAAGATAAAGAAACCTAACCAATTGTTGAACCAGCTTTTCCTAGGGTTAAAAACCTTCAAACCCTAGCTCCTTAGCCTCCAAAATCACACTCCAAGTCGACCTTTAACCTTAATAATCGTAATTGTATTCTAAGAATCGTATATCCCTAAATCTGGCCGAAGCCTCTATTTATAATATTGCTGGGTCGGTGCCCCAACCTGCGGTTGGTGGTGTGAACCGGCGGTTGGTCTCTTTATCCGTATTCCCCAAGAATTCATCCACCGCCTCTCGTTTTGCTTAGCCCAGCCGCCCTTCTAGAAGATTCTAGAAGGTCTTCACCTTTTAACCTCCAATGCCACGTGAATCTGATCTTTGGTCTTGTTTCCTGTTGATTTTGACCGTAGGGCCCACGCTGCTAATTCACGTGGTCTTGCTTCTGCCTCCTACGCCATTTTACAAAAAAACATCCTCATCATTTATTTATTATTAACTAGCATTATACCCGGACGTTGCCCGTTAAATGGCTATCATAAAACAAAGGTTGATATTGCAAAGTTCACGAGAGCAATCAGGAACTACAAAAAAAACTTGATAGCATGGGTCAAATTCCCTATGAAACCTCTAATATGCCATAACGTAAAAGAATCCTTTGAGTTGTGCTCGAGCAACTTGTAAAACACATATATTTAGCAAAAGGAAACATTTGTACTGATAACACATGAAATGAGTTCTTATTAAAAACCTCAGTACACAGCAAGTCATTTGATTTATATCAAGGATTGCCCCTCATCATCAAAACATCCAAGATCCATGGTATAAACAAAACTTATTTGTATACCCGGCGTATTAAAGCCCGAGGATTGTATAGATCGATCCATTTATTCATAAACACATAAGTTTACATGTGACCATGAATAAGCAAAAGATGAAGAGGGAGGAGGAAGAGACTTGCTATTACATACACTAATTATAAGCCTTCCAACTCAATCACGGTTGCTAAGGCCTGTAATCAAATTTTCCATAGATAAAACCATGACAATTCAGTCATATGCTTTCTTTGTTATGCAGACAATTGCAATTAAAATATCAATAAGCACATACTTAAGTTGTATCTATGAGGTTCCACTACATCAGGAGTGAATAATGACACATATTAGCCAAATGTGGCCTATTATACCAATAAATAATTGTCCATATATGTTGTCACCAAGTTTCAAATAAATGGGTTAAAATTGCCACTCATTGTTCAATAGTTTTATAAATGATGACTATTTTCTAGAAATAGCTATCCGTGTCATAAAGCTTAAGCATACTTTAAAGTATATAGCAACCTGGTAGGTGCAAGTGTTTCTCTGCACCAGATTCGAGGAGAGTTCGGGATCTATTTTCATTTTCTTCTCTACAAAATCCATCGCCTCTTAATCCATGAATCCCACACTTATTGCCTGCAAAATAATCAACAACAAACTTGTAGGTAACGACACATTCAAAGAAAGGTTATTTGAACATCTCACACACAATATCAAACCCACTTGGACAGCTCAAGTGCGGAATGCATAAACCTAGCATGATCCGAATATACCCGCATTTGCCTACTTAAACCTGGAAAACAACTAATGAAGAATAAAAAAATTAATGTGCCAATTAGATTAACAAATGGAATATTTAGGAAAAACTGACATTAAGAATCTAAGAATGTGGTAATCAGGCCTATGAGGTAGCATTATGCACAAATAACTCAACCTGCTAAGTCATGCTGACTTGACATAATTTGAATGGATTAAGGATAATTAAGATCAATAAAATACAATTTAAATGTATAATTTTAAGCAAGGAAACTCAAGAGAAGTACGCCGTTTGAAATTGGAAGCCGATATGAGCATCAGATACCTCTTGGCGCAGCAGTTTCATTGAATCCTTATTTGAATTCGGAATACAGAGAGTGAAGAATACAGGTAGTGAGAAGTATTTGGGGTGAATTAAGACAAAAAAAAAAACCGACATGTGTTATGTGTATGCATTCTTTATATATACAGTATATAAATATAAAATATAAATGATAAAATGATGGAATATGATCAGGCAGTTTAAAGAACGGTTGCCTTCAAAACTGTAGCTGGATGATCGTGTGTGTAAGTGTGTTATAGCAATTGGCACACTCCTTGAAAATGGCGGTTGGCAGTAGGGCCAGACCAAGGAAAACCGTCAAATAAAGTAACCATCAAATAAAGTAACCAACAATGGTAGGTTGTGATGGTCAGGATTAAAAGTTAGCAAGATCTAACGGATGAAATTAAAAGTCAACGAAAAACTGTCTGTTCAACTCGTCGGCAGCCATATATATGGAAAATCTTATTATTAGTATTTATATATTTATATTATATATTTATATTATAATTACTTTATTATATAGTATTATTAATATTATTACTAACATATGTACGTTAGTATCATATGTATATTATATATTATTTATTTATTAATTATATTTAATCCTAAATAATTATTTGGTCGAACTCATAAACTCCAATAAATATCCAATCTAATTATTTTCGTTTAACTCATTTAACTTTTCTAACTCAAATATTTGCGAACTTTATTTATTTTTATCAATCTTTTAAACACTTTGTACCAACTATATTTGGGTACAACTAACTTTTATACAAAAATTACTATATTTGATCCATTTTAAACTCATTTTCGTTCCTTTTCTATTTTAAACTCCATTTATACCTATTTTGCAAATATGAAGGAAATAAGTATCTTTTATCAAATATTTGTAATTAAAATATATAGAAATAGGGGTAAAATAGTATATAAATATAGTACTTAATTGATGCTATCATACATAAACTAAATAAATTACTTTGAAAAGTAAGATAAGTTAGGATACGAATTCCATTGAAATGAAATGTTAATCCTAGATAATCGCACGGCTTGGCACATACAACCCCTTTGTAGTGAGGTACTTGTGCCCAATAAGCATTCATCTTTAATGGTTCACTTTCAATTGATGTGTGTGCCGATGCTTTTGCTTTGAATTAGAACTTGCTCTTTGTATATGTTTCGAGACCACACCGATGAGCATCGTACGCGGTGTAGGTGCAATCAGAGGATCTCGACATTTCCAAGGATTAAGCCCAATTTTTACAAATCTTTTCTAGCCCAAAACCCTTCCAACACTTATCTTTCAACCCTAAACCACCAAACCCACTCAAAATTTCCCTTATCCCTCCAAAAATTTAGCTTAGAACTTTTGAGTTTATGAAAAGCGTCATTTAGACATCCTTGTCAATCTTGTCTCAAAGCTTTCATCTACTCTGCATTTCTCTCAAAAAATTCCGCGTATGTTAAACAATCAAAATCATTAGTAGCATAAACTCGGTGCGAAAAATTGGCACATCTGTGAAAAACTCAGGAAAAATGAAATATCAAAAGACAACATGTCTAGGATCTCTTGAAAAGAAAACAAAAATATGTCTGTGAATGAAAAGAAAGAAAGAAACCCTCAAAAGTTCCACAAAAATAAAATAAAGCTTAGTGTTCCATATAATGTCAAACCTGTCCTTCATAATACCCTCAAATTCTTTGCACAAGACCTCATTTGTAGATCCAAAGGTAATGTCGTCCACATACACTTGAACTAGCAGCATATCATCCCCAGACTTCTTGATAAATAGAGTACCGTCAATCTGCCCACGCTTAAATCCATTTTGAAGCAAATGCATTATGAGCGTTTCGTACCATTGACGAGGCACCTGGTGAAGACCATACATAGCCTTGTCTAGTTTGTAGACATAATGAGGATGCTTTGGGTCTTCAAAACCAAGTGGCTGATTGACATACACGACCTCACAAAGTTTCCCATACAGAAACGCAGATTTCACATCCAGTTGAAATAACCGGAAACCTTTGTAAGATGCAAAAGCAAGCAACAATCGAATGGATTCCAATCTTGCCACTGGAGCAAACACTTCATCATAGTCTAGGCCTTCAATTTGCTTGAAGTCTTGAACCACCAGTCTTTACTTATTCTTGATTAACACTCCACGATCATCCCTTTTTACTCAAAATACCCATTTTGTACCAATTAGGTATGCATCCTTTGGAGGTTTCACCAAATTCCAAACCTCAAGATTTTCAAACTGTTAAAGCTCCATTTGCATTGATTTAACCTAGTTAGAATCTTTTACAGCTTCAGTAAAATTTTTTGGTTCTAACTAAGAAAGAAAACAAGAATGAACCCTAGCTTTAAGGCTGGATAACTCATTAGTAGTCTTGCTTCGAGTTAAGATTCTAGCATTTGGATCACCAATGATATTATCAATTGGGTGATCCTTATGCACTCTAGTTTGTGGAATCGCGTCAGGCACAATGACAGAATCCAAATTAGTATCATATCCTCAAGATCCGGAGCATCTTCCTTATCAAGGATAATGCTATATTCAGTTAACGTCAATCTCTTAGGGGAATTATTGTCATTTTCAGTACTTGTATATAAGTGAGACCTTTCTAGATTTTCTTCTTCTTCATAAGACAACACCGACAGATCCGAAAAGAGTGGAATATCAGAATAAATTGGAATTGTTCCCGAAGTAGTTGGAACATTTGTAGCCGGGGTAGTAAACGTAGAAAGAGGAGTTGAAGCTGTAGGAGGTGAAGTAGATCCAGCATTATCGGGTGTTGGTGTAGGTGTAGGGGTAGGTGTTGGATCAGATGTTGGTATAGAAGCAGGTGTGGTTGTAGGTTTAGAAGTAGACGAAGGAGTTGAACTTCCAGAAGCAAGATTAATCCCATGTAGTAAAACGAACACTTTTTGTTTCTCTGTTTGGCAGTCTTTGTACCGGAGGTTTGTACGTACTCCCACTTTCCAATTTTTGTATTTTTTAACTGCTTGCTATAAAAACAATGGACTACTTTTCAACTAGCTAGCAGAGTAGCAGGGGTATACATGATAATGATTCATTTGTTATGCTATACATGATAATGATTCATTTGTTATGCTGAACTCATAAATTTCGAAGCTATTGGTGGTTCTTATTTATATACATTTAGCTATTATGGTAGAATGCTCATTCATATTCATATTTATGTTTGGTTGGTGATATTACGTCGACAATTGTTGGAGCTGGCTCAGATCATATTAAGAATGGTCCTGGAAACAGAACACATGGAGGGTTGTCTCGTTCTGCAGCTGGATGACCAAAACCCCACGAGATCATATGCGCGGTAGACGTAGCTGTTAAGTATATCTAGCCATTTAGAACTGCGTTGGTAAACACCAAACCATTTGGTTCCCTTGGCTTGAATGCTTTCACACCATCGACACCAATAAAAATACCTTTTTAAACAGTCACTTTTATCGTGAAATTTTTAGTCTAGTTCATTGCCGCTATTACCTATCACTTACCACATACTCATACACCACACACATTTGTTTAATGTTGAAACAAATACATATTTATGTTATTCAAACATGGTAAGTGTAGATTACCTGTTATTGAGTTTGTAATTGATCATAATCCATGTAAATGTTACCCACCTACCTTCTGTTGGCTCTGTGATCCCATAGAAATTTTTAAATGACAATTGCACCATCAAAGTGGTACACTAGTACATGGCTGCATGTTTTGTTTTAGGTCCTGCTGGTTATTGCCTTATTGGGGTGGGTTGGTAAGGGTGTTTCTTGTAACATTTTCTGCACTACTAGTATATTTGATTATGTTGTTTCAAATCTTATATCATTAAACTGGATCATCAAATGACTCGCTTGACCATCACATAATACTTGAAATCTCATGTAGCTGTTCTTCCATTAAAGTGAATTTAATTTTTGTTGTATCTGATTATAATCGAGCCAACCCGTGTAAACTTATAATCAAACATAGATGATACTATTGGTGGTTCTGTTATTGACTCTTCAAGATCACATGTGAGAACATGACTGAATCACCGATTATAGATTAATGAATGGTGATAGTTGTTCTATACTTTGGTAATTTCCTTCTTGTTATTTTAAGTTCTTGGATGTTATTGCGTGCTTTATAGGGATGTCATTAGATTATATGAAAAAGGCTTTGCCCCAAGCTGTTAACAGGGTATGTCTTCAAACTTCATCTTCTTATAACTTACATATTCATAATTTTTTTGTTTCTATGCTAGGCATTTTTGAACCGGAGGTTTGTACATACTCCCACTTTACAGGTTAGTTTTAACGCTATTGATCATCGTGATAATGTTTGATGCCTTGACATTAATATAATTTGTCCTTGATCTGAAATGGGCAGGTTGGCTAAGTTCTAATTTGGTCATCTGATGGGGCAGTATGTCAGAAAGTAAAGTCCATGGGTTTGAGATTGTGATGACAAAAGAGATGTCACTTAACAATAAGGAAAATCATATTTAAGTTACTATGGTTAAATTTAAGATTGTATCAAATTGGTAATTTCAGAAGGAAACTAGTTCTGACGGAAGTGCTACATGCTAATATATAAGGTTTATGAAACTCAATGTTTAGATATTACAAGGATTTATCTCATAAAACTCAATATTCTAACTTGAAGTGAAATTTTATATGGCTGTGTTAAATCTTTGACCGAAACATTATGGTTAAAAGGGTTCTGGTTAAAAGACTGAATTTTACCAGTAACCCGATCCTATTAAGCATTATGGTTTTTCAGTTCTGGTTGAATGGTTGTTGCTCATATGGGTTGGGTTAAATACGATTTCGGATTTTGCATCGCAAATGAGTTAATGTAGTAGCAGACTAGCAAATTACCAGTCCAGTTCTTAATTATTAAGGAGTAGGTTGATGGTTGACTCTCCCTTATTCTGCAGCTGGATGACCAAAAGCCCACTGGCTCATATGCGGTTGACCTATCTGTAAGGATATCTAGCCATTTTGAACCGTATTGCTAACACCAAACATTTGCTGCCTTGGCTTCAACACTTGCACATGATCGCCACCCAATGGTTTACCTGTTCAAACAGTCACATATATAAGGGAGGATAACTTATCATGAAACCAAAACTACTTGAGATAATATTAAGTATTTAATCCGACCAGAGTGGTTATATTTCTAGTGTTTTGGTAAGATAGTGTTACAAGTAACAAGTTGTTTGCTGGGCTAACTTGCATTGCAAAAACTATATGATATCCATACTAATTTTTTTTTAATGAAATTGGTTGTGCGATATATGATTTCCATATTAATCTTTTTGAGTAAAACTGTTTAGGAGATGGCATGTTTTACTTGTTTGACCCGTTATAGATAAAAACGTGACCAACACTTACACATATTATGTAATTGGGTTGAAATTAATTACCACCTGCAAGCTTACACCTTTTGTAAGAAACCATTGACCTATTACATGCCCCACTCGATCTTTGTCAACAATGATTTTTACCGTATATTTAGACACAAATTGCATTTGCTATTATAGCCAAATATTGACACATTTGGACCCGAACAACGCATCAATATTAAGCTTTGCAGAGGTTTTAATAAAAGTTTAGAGACCATAGGGAATTTAAATATATGTCAAACTTGTAAATTTTTATACAAATTCTTTGCAATATAATTTACGAAATGTTGATGTCTTTTATTCTTATTAAATAAAAGACTACACTTAGTAAAAAGTATATAAAGTTTAACAAATGCAAGAATTAATTTCAAAGTGTTTCCATGTTACTTATTATTGCAACACTTTATGCTAATTGTTGCTCTTTAGTTTTAACAAACGTAACACCTTTTAAAAGTGTTGCAACTTTTATATATATTTGCAACATTTAGATAAAAGTGTTGCAATTATATACTAAAAATGCAACACTTGAAAAAAAGTGTTGCATCTGATCATTATATGCAACACTTATATAGAAACTGTTGCGTTTTAATTAAGGTCATCTAAAATGCAACATTTTTACGAAGTGTTGCTTCAAAAGTGTTGCATTAGCCTCATTTTCTAGTAGTGATTTATATACATTTTAGTGCATTTATATGATTTTAGATACTTATTTTGTTAATATTTGCAGAGATGTATTTTAATTAAAGATTGAAGAAAAAGGAACGAGAACGAATCCAAAAACTGAAGAAACTGAAGAAAATGAAGAAATGAAGAAAAGGAGCTTAAACCTTAAAGAATTGAAGACTTAAATAATAATATTGAAGAAATGGGGTAAAATTAAGATTAAAATCCGTTAAAGAAAAGAAGAAGCCCAAAAATGAAGCCCAAACCCAAAGTTGGAAGATTCTGGAATTGAAGTCCAACCGGCGGTTGGATTATCCAACCGGCGGTTGGGGTATAAAGGGATTAAGGCGGTTCCAGACGCGGAGTTGGACCATGACACAAATTGATCCAACCGACGGTTAGGAAGTCCAACCGGCGATTGGACTGGCGGTTTTGAAAACTATAAATAGAGGCCTAAGTTAGGGTTTGAGATATACGATTCAAGAATACCAAAACCGATTATTAGGGTTTAAGGTCGACTTAAGGTGCGATTTTGGAGGTTAAGGAGCTAGGGTTTGAAGGTTTTTAACCCTAGAAAAGCTGGTTCGACAATTGGTTCGGTTTCTTTATCCTTGTAACTTTAATAACCTTATTGAGTTAATTTATGGATATTGTTTATTTGAATTACTTGATAATTAGGTTTTCGTTATAGTTGTTTGAATGAATGTTTATTGAGTTTATTATATGAATTATATGTTTATGTTGGAACTATATTATTGAATGTTTATTATACAAGAATTGTCTTTATTATAATATATTGATGATTGTTCTTGACATAGTTAAACTGATTTATATTAAACGAGGATGACCATATTAAGTTTATATAAATTAAGTGATTGTGTTTATGTTTTGATCTTAACCTTATGCGATAGACGAAGAATAATTCATTAATATAAAGTAATATTGTGATTCACGCTATACCGATGAATTTGTATTAATAAACTGATGATAGATCTTATTAATTAGTGATACTTTGCGTAACCTTATGACTGTATTGCTATGATGAAGATTAGCTTAACATTAAGTAATTTTCTACATTAGTAATTCAACAGTAATAATAGCCAATAAGCAAATAAACATAAGTAAATATAATAAGTTTAATAAATAAGAGTTTGAATAATTATAATCTTCTATCCAATTAAGTATTATTAAGTTGTTCCTGAAACTTATCTATTAGAATCTGTATCAAAATATAAATATAAATATGTTCGTTCGGAACTAAAACGTCCCCCTTATCTTGTATATTATTGTAAATTGGATCCTTTACTTTATTTATTTGTATTATTATTATAAATATTTGTAATTAGGAATAAACTATTAATCAGTTATAAATCAGAATCACGTTTCTTGTGTTCCTTGTGTTCGAATTTGGACTTACTTATTAAGCTATATTATATGAACGAGTTAATCTTGCCTGAATTGTGTGATAGTATTATTTAGTATTTCCTTAATTTAAAACTTGTGATTATAATTGCCTATACTTTTCCGCACATCAAGTTTTTGGCGCCGCTGCCGGGGAACACTTAACCGGTTGAACTTTTGTTCTACCGAGGGAGCGGTGTATTTTAATTAAACTAATTATTTTCCCTGTATAATTTTTATTTCTAATACTTTTGCAAAATCAATACGAAATATCGGCTCACCCATTGAGAATACTGACAAAAACAAAGGTATAAGGAGAGTAAAGCCCTACCTCATTGATTTATCATATAAGAAGTAAGGTGCTTATCGAAAGAAATAGGTTTTTAATAAGCTTCGCGCTGACCTGTTTCTCCGCTTTTGTGTACAATCAATGGAGCTACCGAGATCTATTGACTAGCTTTGTAAAAGAAATTTAATAATTTGACTAAATATGTGTAATTATGTAAATGTATTTTATTTGTATAATATGTTTTAATTGTATTATATGTGTTCTGAATTAAGTGATAATTTGTGTATACAGAATTCGTTAACTGTTAGTGAAATGGAAAATAAGCAAATGGAAATTTTGAATGAAACTGTGGAATGCAAGGATGTCTGTGTTGATGAGCATTCTCTTAAGAAATTTGATAACCCTACACTAGATACTATATCTGAAGAAGAGGAAGAGGATTTAGAAAGTATGTCTGAAGAAGAAGGGATTGATTTAGGTATTAACACTGAGGTTGAAGATACTAATTTAGGAAGGATACTTGTGCCAGTAGTTAGTACGAGAGGTGGAATGATTCAGCTTTTAGAAGTTGGAAAAGATGATACATATTATATTATGGCTGTCATCAGGGCATCTACTATTGACTTTACACCTGAACAAAAATACATAATTGAGAAGATTGAAAAAGAATATGAAGACTGGTATAATCCTAACCGAACTCAGATGGTGAATTATTTTGATAAGTATATAATTGAACTGAAGGATACGCTATATCAGCAAGAAGCTCAAGAGGAAGATTTCTTTGAAGGTCAGAAGATTTTGTATTCATGTGTTTACAGAGCATTGACAAGATATCCGTTTCCTTATTCTGATAAACAAATGAGTTTATTGGAATCCTATAAGAATCAATTGGATTGGGCAACTGGAAATCCAACGCAGATGGCAGATATTTGTTTGATAGAAGAATTGCAGGAAGTAATTAGCTTATTGGAACAAAAAGATTATAAGAATTGCAGCACTTATTATGTAGACTGTACGATGGAATATTATGTACAACAGATAACCAATGATTTGTACTATCCAGCGCAAGATGAGCTGAGGAGGAAGGTTCCGGATAGGATATCTGAAGTAGCATTAGTTAATGTGGCGAACTATGTGATTATGGAGCTTAAGTCAATTTTTCATGGGATGAATCATTTTTGTCACATCGATCTATTTCATTTAGGATTATCTCAAATTTATACAAGAATGATAAATATGTTTAGATTTTCGGGATTGTTATTTACTGAACGTCAGAGGGAGTTAATGAAAGGAATGATATGGGAAATTGAAGAGGTAGTAAGAGACCCTACAACTGGAAAGTATGAAATGTTACATTTAGGATTTTATGGTTTTATGGATGAGTTAAGACGTAAGCATCAAGAGCGTGAAATTAAGGAAGTAAATGGATGTAAGGTGATTGATGAGGAAGGACAAGTAGCTAAGGCAATAAAGAAAATAATGAGGGAATTTTACGAATTGCAAATAGCAGCTGATGAACATCATCGACATATTGAAGATTCCACTGCTCAAGTACCTGATATCACTAAAATCATGTTTAGATACTTTTTAAGAATTTTTCCCCCTGACCAGAAAATCCCTATAACCTTTATGCTACCGAATGGTTACTATGTTTCACCACTAGCTCGAGAATGGGTTCATCAACCTTGAAGACATTCACACATTCTTATTCTCATTTGAGTTTTTCATTTTGTTATTAGTTATGTTTAACTTTCGTTATTTGGTTGTTGACAATTATTTAGTTTTTAATATATGTGTTATTTTAGGAAGAATGGTCATTTTTATGTTTAAATGTTATTTCTCTATTAGTATTGAAATGGTTAAATGTTTTCATATTAATCTCGGTTATATTATAAGGTATGGTACTTTTCAATTTAATAATCATATTTTATGCCTGCAAAAAAATTATTTTAAGGTTCATATTGGATTTTATCATCACTTTTATAAGTTTTTTTTATGAAACCGTAAAATGTTTATAATGTTAGTTTGACAAGTATGAATTATTTTATAAAAATTGTTAAAAAAATTTAATAAAATAATGCAAGTAGGTATGAGCAATTAAACTATGTTATATGCTAGACTAATAACATACATACCATATTCTTAATATATTGTTAACTTAGTGAATGAATGGTTTTTCTTTGAATATTGGTTTTATTTTCTTACTAAGGTGTGGATACATTAATCCAATGATTGCTTTTACTTAATTGTTCTTTATAGTTAGGATTTTTTTTTAATCTGAATTGTATATATGTTTTTGCTATAAAGATAATTATTATAAAATGTTTTACTAGATAATGAGATGAAATATTTATAAAGAGACTTTTAATCAATTATTTGAAGAAAATGAAGTTTGTTCAATAAGTTTAACGTTATTATTAGTGTAGAACTATTGTGTGGCTATTTAGTAGACTTTAATTTTAGTTTTAGTATAGGTTTAAGAAACCATGATCACTAGAAAACATTTTTATGAAAATTGAATTAGGAAATCGATGGTTGTAGGTACCCGACTAGAGATTGAATACTTTTTGGATTTATTTGTAGATAATCTGAATAGCAGTAGTTTCATAAGTTTTTATACACAATAAGCCATAGAAAATAATAGCATGTATTTATATGTTTCTGGATTATCTTTAGTTTGTATTTTTCATTTTAATTTTAGTTTTTATTTTAATATTTGGTACGTTTAATTTGTTTGCTTGTTTATTTTTTTAGACTACCATTTTGAAAAGTTGGTATACAATACAATACAGTACATGCATACAAGTACAGCTGAACAGTGCATTAATTTTTGGAGATTTAAAAAGTTTATCTTATTAAATATGAACTTTGTGGGTATGTTCCCTGGAAACCCTTACGAGACTATAACTCGTCCACTCGGGATACCGAGGGGTTTAAAGGCTTATTGCATATGCTAAATGCAATCGTGCTTAACTACGAAAGTGTGGATGTTGTATATTATTTTTCAAGAGATCAAGGAATCAACCGAAGCAGATTTTTTTTTTTTTTTTTAGCCGATGATGAAATTTATAATTTCAGTCAGGGGAGTTTTCTGTTCTATTTTTCTTTCCCTTACTCACTTTTGTTTATCAATTTTTATACAATGAGGACATTGTATAATTTAAGTGTGGGGATAGGGTTCGTAAGAAAAAGAATTTCTTTAATTATTTAAGTTTCCATTGTTCTTAAATTTTATCAAAATTTAAAAATTTTTAAGTTAATAACTAAGTATTTATTAGTTAGAATACTTTTGTTAAAAGTTTTGTTTTGTATTTAAAAGTTTAGACTTTAATGTGGATTAACTGTTTTGTATATATAACGTAAGCTACTTTAATAACGAGTAGTATTTAGTTATGTGATATGATGTACTAATAGGCAATCTATATGAAGATTTCTGAATTTTAATAAATTAATTAACTAACTTGTATATTATTTTATGGTACATAATATGATGTATGACATAAAAGTCTTAATTTTTAAATTTATCATGTGATAATTTTATATCTTTATACTTATATGAAGACATTTGGGGGTTTACTAATTGTTTCCTCTGTTGTACGAAAGTACAGACCTGGTCTCTAATTAGTATTCTTAAATAAAGCAAAAAGAAAGAAAAATCTTTCAGAAATAAAAAAATAAAATAAAATCAAACTATGTCGCTTTGTTGTACGGCTGTACAGACCTGTCACCGCTGGTTTGATTTAAAAATGCTTAAACCTGAATCAAGTTATGTTGCTCTGTTGCATGAAAATGCAGACATGTCACCAATGTCTTGATTCTTAAAAATGGATTTCATATATTTATTTGGAATATAAAAGTAAATTGCATGATTAAGTTTAAAGGTATATCATATATGGAAATCATAAGTAATATACATACTAACAATAAAGATGTATTCAGAAATACAAATATAGATTGTTTAAAGTGGACAAATATATTAGTAATCATTCATGAGCTATATATTACACAAATAATAATAATTTTTATTTATACATTATAGTTATCCATGTTAATTAAATTGTTTAAATTTATGAAACAGATTTTTAGTATTGGTATTATGATTTTTAAATATTAGTTTGATGCTTATTTTAAATTTTATTCAGTATTCTACTTGAGGGCAAATAGAACTTAAGTGTGGAGATATTTGATAAGCATCAAATAGATATTATATTTTATAGTAATTTATCCCTATATTTATATACATTTTAGTGCATTTATATGATTTTAGATACTTATTTTGTTAATATTTGCAGAGATGTATTTTAATTAAAGATTGAAGAAAAAGGAACGAGAACAAATCCAAAAACTGAAGAAACTGAAGAAAATGAAGAAATGAAGAAAAGGAGCTTAAACCTTAAAGAATTGAAGACTCAAATAATAATATTGAAGAAATGGACCAAAATGAAGATTAAAATCCGTTAAAGAAAAGAAGAAGCCTAAAAATGAAGCACAAACCCGAAGTTGGAAGATTCTGGAATTGAAGTCCAACCGGCGGTTGGATTATCCAACCGGCGGTTGGGGTATAAAGGGATTAAGGCGGTTCCAGACACAGAGTTGGACCATGACACAAATTGATCCAACCGGCGGTTGGGAAGTCCAACCGGCGGTTGAACTGGCGGTTTTGAAAACTATAAATAGAGGCCTAAGTTAGAGTTTGAGATATACGATTCAAGAATACCAAAACCGATTATTAGGGTTTAAGGTCGACTTAAGGTTCAATTTTGGAGGTTAAGGAGCTAGGGTTTGAAGGTTTTTAACCCTAGGAAAAGCTGGTTCGACAATTGGTTCGGTTTCTTTATCCTTGTAACTTTAATAACCTTATTGAGTTAATTTATGGATATAGTTGATTTGAATTACTTGTTAATTAGGTTTTCATTATAGTTGTTTGAATGAATGTTTATTGAGTTTATTATATGAATTATATGTTTATGATGGAACTATATTATTGAATGTTTATTATAACAGAATTGTCTTTATTATAATATATTGATGATTGTTCTTGACATAGTTAAACTGATTTATATTAAACGAGGATGACCATATTAAGTTTATATAAATTAAGTGATTGTGTTTATGTCTTGATCTTAACCTTATGCGATAGACGAAGAATAATTCATTAATATAAAGTAATATTGTAACACCCTCAAATTTCAGGTTGCGGAAGCGGTCGGGTCGGGTGTTACCAAATCAAATATCACAGTATAAGATACATAGCAAACGACCTCTAAATGAGACGTTTGTAAATAGTTATTACATTTCCAAAATAAAACTGTATACAAGTTGCGAGTTCGCAAAATAATTTCAATACATAATTTGTAATACAAAAGTTATGCAGGGAAATCCCGTAGTTTGAAAATATGCGACTCGAGCTAGCATAATCTTGTAGCAATCCTAATCCTGCTGGGCACCTGAGAACACATGCTAAAACGAGTCAGCTATAAAGCTGGTGAGTTCATAGGATTGTTAGTGGAAAACATAAAGTGTAAATCCTGTATGTTTTGAAAAGTAGTTCGAAATCCCTGTATTTTGATTTGTATTGTATTAAAGATGTAACACCAATGTGTATACATTTCACTAGGTATTTCCTACCCTAAAAGTAGCGGTGTGTACCTAAGTACGTAAGGAATGAGGCATACCATGCCTAGATACCTATCAGGTATAGTGAGTCTACAATCGTGAGGCAATACATGCCTAAATACTATCAAGTATATGACTGCGTCATATCGAGGGTGTGGCAATCCATGCCTATATACCTATCTGGTGTAAGTGAAATAAACCAATGCGAGGCAAAACCTGCCTGAGTATAGTCCAAGTAAAAGTATGACCACGTCATATGATGTTGAGTAATAATCGGCATGCCTACCTGGCATGTAGTGTTGCCTCCGGCAACGTAAATTAAGCCAACGATCTCGAGTATAAGCTCGCCGATCCGTTGCTGAGTATGAGTAACCGTGTAGTCCCGTAGAAATACGATAGAGTATTTAATCAAATACTGAGCTAACGACCTCGCGTGAAATCTCACAGACCCGTTAACTGTTATGGATCACGAGCATAAGCCTGTCCATCCGTGAGTCTATCGCTTTACCGCGAATACGTCCTTGTGCCCACTGCAATACCGTGGCATCATTTTGTGCCCACTTTACCGTGGCATCGTTGTGTGTCCAATCTGTACATCGTCCGCATTGCTCGTAAGCAAAGTATGTAATTGAGCCGGCAGTACTACGACATGCCCGACTAAAGTATATGAGAGCCAACAGTACTACGACATGCGTGACTAAAGTTATCGTGTTTGTATAGGCGTATGTATATCAATATACATAAGTAAGTAGTAGATAGCACCACGTGCTCGAGATAGTGTACAAGTATGTGTATGTATATATATGTCAATCAACAAACACGTCTAATAGAGTATCATGCCGCGCATGAAGGTAGTTTAGCGTATCTAAATGTGTATATACCATACTTAGATATTAAATATATCACCATAAGCCTAGGTATGACTAATCATCACCTAGTTATTTTATATTAGTATAAGAAGCTATACTAACGTACGATACTAACGTATACTCCTAGCCTCAGCCTAGCAAGTATATTGAGGATTCTGGTAAATGTTCAGTTAGGTACAACTCCATTCCAGAAATCCTGGAAGGTATAGGCAGTCTTAGTCCCTATAAGGAGAACTAATCCTATGCGAAGTCCAATGTAGGTAGAACTAACCAGTTCTAATGTATTTAATGATATTGTCCCGCGATAATATGGCCAATGTAAAATGATAACCTAAGCAAGTTATGTAATGGTAGTTGTATTTCAACAACGAGATAGTGTACCGTGTTAACCAATCCAAGTTTAGCTATGATATAGTCCTACGACAATATAGTAGGTGTAATTCCTAACTATTACACATTTGTATTACATAACAGTAATATAGTTAAGTGTGAATTATAAAAGTTCATCATTATAATTCGAAAATAGTAGTTGTGCATGCGTCTCACCCCGAAAACAGTAAAATAGTTGAAAGAGTGGGGTTATGAACTCACCTGTGAGTTGTCAGCGATTCTACGATACGTGTGTTGTCCGGATGGTAACCTCCTAGTGTCCTAAACACGCGAGATTATGTAAGTAAGAGACAAATCAGTTTGTCTAAGCTAGTTGTGTAATTATTTATTTGTCGTTCAGGTTTGGAAACCGTGTACGGGGGTCCGGGGGCAGCGCCCCTGGTAGCAGGGTCCAAGGGGTGGCAACCCCTGGCGGGGTCCAAGGGGCAGAGCCCCTGGTTGGGGTTGAGCTGCCAAGTCAGATTGGAAAATTTTTATTTCTACTACATTGCTTTACTAAAAATCGCATCGAAGATTTAAAATCGGAAAATTTACCAAAGGTTGGCTGCGGACCGAATTCGTGGTGTGAATTGAGTCCACGAGGCGAACTGAGTTTTAACTCGCAGGACAAGTGGACTCGCGGGTCTCAACTCGCAGCTCAACTCGGTTCACGGGTCGAGCCGCTTCGCAGCTCGATTCGCAGACAAGTCGGTCCGCAAGTCAACTCGCGACTCAGTTCGACTCGCAAGTCTGTTCGATTCGCGAGTTCGGATAAGGTTTCGCGAGTTGAGTTCGTCTCAACTCGCACGATGAACTGCTGCAATTTTTGAGGTGGGTTTCGAGTTTTAAAACGTTTTTAACCGATTTCTTGGACATATTCTTGTGGTGTGGACTCAATAACATGTTAATAAACATAAATCAAGTGTTTTAAAGGTGTGAAATCGGGTGTTCTTACCAAATGTCAATTTCGAGCTCAAAAAGGCGGATCGAGATGATGAAGATGATGGTGATGATGTCCGACTGTTGCTGGTCTCGTTGTTGTTGGTGATTCCGAAATTGATGATGGTGGTGGTGGATCCGTGAGGTAGAGAGGGAGAGAGATAGATGGAGGTGTGTTTGGTGAAATGAAAAAACATAATTGGGGAGGGGAAGAAAAGGGCAGCCGGCCCATCATTTTTGGTGGGTTCGGTTGTCCCCAATTGTGGTGTTAAATGCCCGTGTTTGCGTACCCGATCGTAAAATAATTAAATTATTTTAAAATCATAATTTTGCTAATACGAAATCGTATATGTTTTTACTCGAAGCATTTTATAAAAATACTTTATTCGAGTTATAAAAGTATAACTTTGTTTTGGATTTGTTTGACAGAAACTTTTCATATGGTTTCGTCGCGAAAAATACGTTTTAAACAAAACGAATTATGTTCTGAAATAGTTTAATATTTTCCGTGTAAATAATGTTGATTTAAAATAATAACACATTATTTAAAGTAATGCGTACCAAGTATGTGAAATGAAAGTTTTAAATTTGTCGCGAAAATTAACTTTTTGACCAGGTGTTACAAATATTGTGATTCACGCCATACCGATGAAATTGTATTAATAAACTGATGATAGATCTTATTAATTAGTGATACTTTGCGTAACCTTATGACTGTATTGCTATGATGAAGATTAGCTTAACATTAAGTAATTTTCTACATTAGTAATTCACCAGTAATAATAGCCAACAAGCAAATAAACATAAGTAAATATAATAAGTTTAATAAATAAGAGTTTGAATAATTATAATCTTCTATCCAATTGAGTATTATTAAGTTGTTCCTGAAACTTATCTATTAGAATCTGTATCAAAATATAAATATAAATATGTTCGTTCGGAACTAAAACGTCCCCCTTATCTTGTATATTATTGTAAATTGGATCCTTTACTTTATTTATTTGTATTATTATTATAAATATTTGTAATTAGGAATAAACTATTAATCAGTTATAAATCAGAATCACGTTTCTTGTGTTCCTTGTGTTCGAATTTGGACTTACTTATTAAGCTATATTATATGAACGAGTTAATCTTGCCTGAATTGTGTGATAGTATTATTTAGTATTTCCTTAATTTAAAACTTGTGATTATAATTGCCTATACTTTTCCGCACATCAGTAACTTTTTCTTCAACTCAGCCCAAGGAAGTTGGTTTGCTATTTCGATGCCTACTGAGTTGGCGTGGGTGTTCCACCACGTAAGTGCACCTTCCTGAAAGGTGTAGGCAGAGAACTTGACCTTGTTTTCTTCAGTACAGTTGCAGAGGTTGAAGACGGATTCCATACGTTCAATCCATCTGATTAGACCTATAGCACCATCCGTGCCCTTGAAGTATAGTGGTTTGCAGCTGAGAAAGTCCTTGTAGGAACAAGGTTTGGTAATCGGGGTGGTATTAACGGTTTGATCACTAGATTGTTGGGGATTTCGAGCAGCCAAAGCATCGGTTATAGCTCGGGAAACAATAGCATTGATTTCAGCATCACTGTAACTTTTCTTCTTGGGCGGCATGATTCTTCAAGAAGGAAACAAAAGGTACATAAGAATTTGTACCAGAATGAAAATTTCAATAGATGCATATATGTAAAAGCGGTAATATACGGCATCACAAAGTAAAATTAATAATGTAGAATAATCAAGGGGAATCGTTAATTGATATTACGAGTTCAAAAGATGATTGACAATTCCGAATTACGAGTTCCAAAAGTTACAGTCTTAGATGTTTTTACAAAAGTACCGGGAATCATTACCTCCGGTCGAATTACATAGGTCCTACGGAAACATAATATACTACAGATTTCAGCCTAAGCTAATTCTGACGTAGATTGAGTTGTGGTAACAGTGCAGTGAGATTGTCCACAGACTCTGCAAGTCTGTTGGCCATTCGGAGGGCGTCCTCGGTCTCCCTTAGACATGTCTCGCACTGTGTCAACCTTGATTGTAGGACGGATATTTCGTTTCGGTTGCCAATTACTTGGTTGTGGACAATCTTCATGGTTTGAGTGGTATCTTCCACTTGACTGCGGAGAATGTCCATGTTATTGACAGTGTTTTCGTGTTCCTCGGAGACTTGATTAATGCGTTCGAGTGATGTGAGTCTCCAGTTTTTGTTGGTTTCTTGAAGTTCGATATCCATAGCGTTAAGTCGTTGCTCGTGATGGTGTAGCCTAGCGGCTAAAACCGGTAGAGTGAGGTGAGCGGGATATGGGCTAGCTCGAGGTAACCCGGTGTTCCTCCTAGCTACCCTCGGTTTTCGGGATCCATGAGGATGAGATTGCGATGAATTGGGTGGTGTGTTTGCCATTCAGAGACAAAGCGTTAGAGAAAGTGAGGCCTATATTCATATAATACATATATAATATATAGCCTAAGATTGTAACGATGCCAATCTATGTATACCTAGTATTACATAATAGTCTATTGGGTGTCTAGCACAAACGTATTTGAGTCCCGGTTCTCTCGAGGTCAGAGTCAACTAGTGTATTCCTGTTTAACAAAACCACTTCAGACCTTACATCATCTTTCCTTAATTGTACATAGTTGATCAGGCTATGTTAAATTAAAGTCGTATGCTGTAAGTTCTGAATCAATCATGCCTAACAAGGATATACTGCCTAACGGTCATAGTCTAGGCCCACTAAATGCAACCTAGTTCACTATAACCTTAGGCTCTGATACCAATCTGTCGCACCCCCAAATTCTAGTTGCGGAAGCGATTCGGGTCGGGGCGCGACTAATTACGGTAATCACAGCACAAAGATATATAGGAACGACCACTATATGCGTCGTTTTGAACTTGTATTGATAAAAACAAAAGTTTACATCAAAATAATGTTTACATTAGCTCAGTTTCTGAAATTGAGGGATTTACATCACATAATTACTTTATACAAAATATAATAATGCAATTAAATCTCTGATTGTATGAATGCTGACTCGAGCTAATGACTCCTGCTTGGGCAGTCCAACCTACTGTTGTGTACCTGTGATACATGCTAAAATGGGTCAACGAAACGCTGGTGAGCTCATAGGTTTGTATGTCAACACATATTTGTATGAACCGCAAGATTTATAATTAAATTTAAAATGCAATTAAGCAAAATAAAAATTATACAGCCATGAGCACATAGTCTGAGCTTAACTTGAGTGTCAGGTCCAATTAAGGAAACCCAACTAAGGTGCCTCCTACGAGTGCCTAATCTACACTCGTCTTCCCAAATTCTAATACGTCCGTTTGACCAGTTAGTGCTTGCTCACCCGAATGAGGATTGTCAATCCTATATGATATCATATACTAACATTCATGCTACAGATGTATTACCAGACTATGCTATGGAGGACTTTAGTGATTAGTTGAAAACAACTCATGTAGTATTTGATTGATTTGTACTTGCGTTCAACATGTAAATAACACGAGCAATGTAATCACACCCCTGAATAAAACAGTAAAATAGGGGCCATGAGACTCACCTGAGCCTTGAGTGTTTATCGAAATAACTTGAATTGATTAGCTGTGAATTGATGTCCGAAGACTTGTAACCTGAGGGCGTCCAATACGCGCGATGGTTATTAATTGAATAGGTATCTTAAAAGACTACCTTTGTAGTTGTTCGTTCAACTATAATGTCCATATTACCATGATTTGATTGACTGACTTGTCCAAATTACTACGATTTGGTTGATTAACTTGAGTTTAGAAAGTGTGTACGGCCCGTTGGTGATTGTTTGTAATAATAATTTTCAACATTATTATTTTGATTTTGAAGTGTTGTACTTAAAAAGTGTTTACAAACTTTTAGGTGACGGGGGTCCGGGGGCAGCGCCCCTGGTTAGCGGGGTTCCAGGGGTAGCAACCCCTGGCGGGGTCTAAGGGGCTGGCCCCTGGTTGGGGTCGAGATGCCAAGTCAGCTCGAAAAATTTTTATTTCTACTAAATTTCTTTGGTGAAAAACACATCTGGACTTGAATTTGGGTGAAATCAAGTGAAAAAATTTAGGTCTCGACACTTAGTAAAAATGAGTTGTAAACATTCTGTTTTCTGCGACACTTGAAGCGACATTTAATAGTTTTCGGCGACACTCAATCATTGTCGCATAAAAATGTGAATTCTGTAGTAATTGCGACACTTAGTGAAGTGTCGCAGAGGTGGCGACACTTGGTTGCGGCACTGAAGGTAAGTGTCGCATGGATTTTAAATTGATTATAGGCGACACTTAGACAAGTGTCACTAGTGTACTGTTACAAAAATAGGCGTCACTTCAATGAAGTGTCGCTGGGAAGTGTCGGGTAATGAATTTGCGACACTTAAACAAGTGTCGATAAAAGAGGGTTTTCATGCGGCACTTAGGCAAGTGACGCAAGATTTAGGGCTTTTACGCGACACTTAGTGCGACACTTAAGGAAGTGTCGCAAAACTGCTGCGACGCATGCGACACTTGAATCTGATGGCCGGATTTTGAGTCGAAAACGAGTTTTCCGGTGACCGTTTGGTCCAAATCTTTTACCCAACCCTTTTATGGACATTTTGAACTTATAGAAACAACTTGTATGTAAAAATGAACGAAATCGAAGCGTTTCGGGATTTTTCGGAAACTTACAAACTTATCGCCGGAGAAATCCGAAAAGATGGGGTCGTAGATCGTGACGCGGTGGTCCTTTTCTTCCAAACGAGTGTGAGAATCCGAGGTCATTTTGAGGTGTTAGTTGATGATTTTGTGAGGTGATGGTGTTTTGATGTTTGAGAGAAAAGATGGAGAAAGAGAGAGAAAAGATAAGAGAAATGAGAAAAGGGAAATGGTGGGGAGGGGGTATAGGGGGCCAGCCATGGTGGGGTCCACGGAGGTGGACTTCACCAATTTTTTGTTCTCTGTATTCGCGCTCCGTGCGGTATTCGTTTTCTCAGTCGTTTAATTTTTAAATTATTATTTAAAACATTAAATTATACGTTTTAAAATGTGAATAATTACTTGATAATTTAGTTGAAGTATTTTACCCAAAATACATAATATTGGAGTTATAGAATATACTTAACTTGTTTCGTTTGTTTTGCGTGTTAAATCTTTTAATCATGTAATCCTTGTTTGTACGATACGAAATTGAATTGAAATATTTCCGAAATAATATTTTGGATATGATAGTGTTATTAAATAATATTATATTATTTAATAAAATTGTTCACCAACGTCCGTTTTAATTGAACCGAATTACATTTAATTGGAAACTTGTACGATTTAATCAAATCGCATACTTGTATATATTCAACAATATATATTATTTGATACACAAATTAGCCTAACACAGAACTAATTACATGTATTAAAACTTAATTAGGCCCTAATTAATAGCCCTAATTTGTCGGGTGTCACAGAATTTACCATTTTATGCGACACTTCTTGAGTGCCGCCTAAACCACTAGTGTCGCTATAAGTGACGCTAAAAACAGAAAGTTTACAAACTATTTTTATACTAAGTGTCAAACTTGTATAACCTCAAACCTTTATACGATACGACTTCTAAAACACATTGGGACATACTTTTAAGTATAACACTTCGAAATCATAATGAAAATGTTGAGATTATTATTACAAATAATCACCAACGGGCCGTACACATTTTCAAATACTCAATCAAATCAACCAAATCGTAGTCATTTGGACAAGTTAATCAACCAAATCGTAGTCATTTGGACAAGTTAATCAACCAAATCGTAGTAATTTGGACATTCTAGTTGGACGAACAACTACAAAGGTAGTCTTTATAGATACCTGCTGTAACACCCTCAAATTTCGGGTTGCGGAAGCGATCGGGTCGGGTGTTACCAAATCAAATATCACAGCACAAGATATAAAATGAACGACTCTAAATGAGACGTTTGAAAATAGTTATTACATTTCCCAAAATAAAAGGTATACAAGTTGCGAGTTCGCAAAATAATTTCAATACATAGTTTGTAATACAAAAGTTATGCAGAGAAATCCCGTTGTTTGAAAATATGCGACTCGAGCTAGCATAATCTTGTATCAATCCTAATCCTGCTGGGCACCTGAGAACACATGCTAAAACGAGTCAGCTATAAAGCTGGTGAGTTCATAGGATTGTTAGTTGAAAACATAAAGTGTAAATCCTGTATGTTTTGAAAAGTAGTTCAAAATCCCTGTATTTTGATTCGTATTGTATTAAAGATGTAACACCAATGTGTGTACATTTCACTAGGTATTTCCTACCCTAAAAGTAGCGGTGTGTACCTAAGTACGTAAGGAATGTGGCATACCATGCCTAGATACCTATCAGGTATAGTGAGTCTACAATCGTGAGGCAATACATGTCTAAATACTATCAAGTGTATGACTGCGTCATATCGAGGGTGTGGCAATCCATGCCTAGATACCTATCAGGTATAGGTGAAATAAACCAATGCGAGGCAAAACCTGCCTGAGTATAGTCCAAGTAAATGTATGACCACGTCATATGATGTTGAGTAATAATCGACATGCCTAACTGGCATGTAGTGTTGCCTCCGGCAACGTAAATTGTAGTCCCGCAGAACTACTATAGAGCATTTATCCAAATGCTGAGCCAACGATCTCGAGTATAAGCTCGCCGATCCATTGCTGAGTATGAGTAACCGTGCAGTCCCGCATAACTATGATAGAGTATTTAATCAAATACTAAGCTAACGACCTCGCGTGAAATCTCACCGACCCGTTAACTGTGGTGGATCACGAGCATAAGCCCACCCATCCGTGAGTGTATCGCTTTACTGCGAATACGTCCTTGTGCCCACTGCAATAACGTGGCATCGTTTTGTGCCCACTTTACCGTGGCATCGTTGTGTGTCCCTTCTGGAACATCGTCCGTATTGCTCGCAAGCAAAATATGTAATCGAGCCGGCTGTACTACGACAAGCCCGACTGGTGAAATGTAGAGCCAGCTGTACTACGACAGACTAGCTAAGTAAATGAGAGCCAGCCGTACTACGACGCGCCTGACTTGAGTAGTTATGTTTGTATGTATGTATGCCAGCATGCATATGTAAATTGTAAGAAACACCAAGCGCTTGATATAGTGTACGAGTATATTTATATATACATATATATAAGTCAAATCTACAAGAACAAGTAATAGTGTATCATGCCACGCATGAAGTAATATATTGTATCTAAATATGTATGTACAATACTTTGATATTAATTGTATCACATTGGGCCTAGGTGTGAACAGTCATCACCTAGTTGGTTTATATTAGTATAAAGATCCTATACTAACGTTTGTCACTAATGTATACTCCTAGCCTCAGCCTAGCAAGTATATCTGAAGTCCTTGGTTGTTGTTTACTTGGGTACTATTCCAGTTTAGTAGTCCTGGACTGTATGAGCAGTCATAGTCCCGGAAGGGAAACTAATCCTGTAAAAGTCTAGTCGTTGTCCAGTGTAGGTAGAACTAACAAGTTTTAGTATAAGTGATAGTATTGTACCATGACAATATGGTCAATGGATAGTGATAACTTAATCAAGTCATGTAGTGGTAATTGTTTTCCAACAATCTAACAGTGTACAGTTGTAACCTATCTAGGTTAAGTATTGATACTATCTCAAAACAGTATGGTGGGTGTAATTCCTAGGTATTACACATTCGTATTACATGGTAGTAATAAAGATAATTGTGAATTATAAAAGTTTGTTAATATAATTCGGAAACAGTAAATGAGCATGCGTCTCACCCCGAAAATAGTAAAACATTTGAGAGAGTGGGGCTATGAAACTCACCTGTGAGTTGTCAGCGATCCTAAGATACGCGCATCGTCCGAATGGTAACCTCCAAGTGTCCTAAACACGTGAGGTTATATGAGTACGAGGTTAAATATTCTGACTCAGTAAGTCGTTCGAATTTTGTTTGTCGTTTGGTTTTTAAAGACCGTGTACGGGGGTTCGGGGGCAGCGCCCCTGATAGCGTGGTCCAAGGGGTGGCAACCCCTGGCGGGGTCCAAGGGGCAGAGCCCCTGGTTGGGGTCGAGCTGCCAAGTCAGCTTGGAAAAATTTTATTTCTACTATGTTGCTTTAATGAAAACGCACCCGAAATCCAAGTTCGTAGTAAAATCAAGTGGTAAAATTTGTTTCCGACACTCAGTGAAAATCATAGATTTTTAAGGTTCTGTGACCTGCGACGTTGGGTGCGACGTTGGGTGCGACGTTGGGGCTTCTGTCGCAGTGCGATTGTACTGCGACGTTGTAGTCTACGTCGCTATATGCGACATCAGGGTCTAGTGCGACATAGGGGTCGACGTCGCTATGTGCGACGTTCGCAATTTCATGCGACATTGTGGCTGACGTCGCACCAGGCGACATCGTGATATTTTTGCGACGTTGAGCTGCGACGTTGGTTGCGATGTCGCAGCACTGTTTTTGGTCCCTGCGACATTACGGACTGTTCGCCGGAATTTGGGCCGAAAACGAGTTTTCCAGCCACCGTTTGGTCCAAATCTTTTACCCAACCCATATTAGGACATTTTAAGCCTATAGAAACGATAAAATTCAAAAACAATGAAAATTGGAGTATTTCGGGATTTGTCGGAAACTTACAAACTTAACGCCGGAGAAATCCGAAAAGATAGGATTGTAGATCGTGACGCGGTGGTTCTTTTCTTCCAAACGAGCGAGGTAATTTGGTGGCGTTTGGTGGTAGTTTTTAGCGATTTAGTGTGGTGGTGATGGAGGTTTTTGATAGAGAAAAGAGAGAAAGAAGAGTAGAGAGAGAGAGAAGAAGAAATGAAAATGAAAAGAAAAAGGAGGAGGTGGGGTGTAGGTGAAAGCCTCACCCTTCCTCAGTCCCCGTAGTTGCTCCGTGTTTTTGTACCCGATCGTAAAATAAATTTAATATTTTAAATTTATAATTTTTGTTTTATATAATTTTCGTAAATATTTTAAATAAAAATATTTTACTTGCATTACAAAAATGTAACTTGGTCATAATTATTTACAAAAATGAAATTAATCGAAGTTTAAATCTGGCGCGAAAATTGACTTTTTGACCAGGTGTTACACCTGCTCACGTTTATAACCATCGCGTGTCGTGGACACCCTCAGGTTACAAGTCTTCGGACATCACTACTCGGCTAATCAACTCAGTTTATTAAGTTAAACTCTCAAGACTCAGGTGAGTCTCATAGCCCCTATTTTACTGTTTTCATCAAGGGTGTAATACATTGCTCGATTTATTTACATGTGAACGCAAGTACAATCAAATCAAATACTACATGAGTTGTTTTCAACTAATCAATTTAAAGCCCTCTACAAGCATAGTTTGGTAATACATCTGTAGCGTGAATGTTAGTATATGATATCATATAGGATTGACAATCCTCGTCCGGGTTAACAAGCACTAACTGGTCAAACGGATGTATTAGCATTTGGGTAGACGAGTGTAGATTTGGCACTCGTAGGAGGCACCTCGATCGGAATTCCTTCATTAAACCCGACCCTCAAGTTAAGCTCAGACTATGTGCTCATGGCTGTATAACTTTTATTTTGCTTTATTGCAACTTAAATTCAATTAAATCTTGCGGTTCATACGATATGTTTTGACATACAAACCTGTGAGCTCACCAGCGTTTCGCTGACCATTTTTAGCATGTATCACAGGTACTCAGCAGTAGGTTGGACTGCCCGATCAGGATACTTTAGCTCGTATCAGCATACAAACATTCAGAGATTTAGCTGCATTATTATATTTTGTATAAATTAATTATGTATGTAAATCTCTCAATTTCAAACCGAGCTAATGTAATTATAAATGTTGATGTAAACTTTTGTTTAATCAATACAATTGTAAAACGACGCATATAGTGGTCGTTCATTGTATACCTTGTGTGCTTGATTATTGATTAGTCGCGCCCCGACCCGAACCGCTTCCGCATCAGAAATTGGGGGTGCGACAGATTGGTATCAGAGCCTAAGGTTATAGTGAACTAGGTTGCATTAGTGGGCCTAGACTATGACCGTTAGGCAGTATTTCCTTATTAGGCATGACTGGTTCAGGAATTAAGGCATACGACTTTAATTTAACATAGCCTGATCAACTATGTACAATTAAGGAAAGATTATGTGAGGTCTGAAATGGTTATGTTGAACGGGAATACACTAGTTGACTCTGACCTCGAGAGAACCGTGACTCAAACATGTCTGTGCTAGACACCCAATAGGCCTCTCTATAATCTTAGGCTATATTATATATGTACTATATGAATATAGGCCTCACTCTTTCTAACAATTTGTGTCAGAAATGGCAAACACACCACCCAATTCATCACGCTCTCATCCGTATGGATCACGAAACTCAAGGGTAGCTAAGAGGGACACTGGGTTGCCTCGAGCTAGCCCATACCCCACTCAAAACAATCTCAATGACCAATCTCGTAAGCAAGCAACAACTAGCCAATGGAGATGGTTATCAAGTCGACTCGATACCTGGAGGGACGATGAAGGAATCCAACTCCCCGCCTCAAACGGAGAATCCTCCAACATGGAAGTCTCTCCTTATATATAACACCCTTCATTTGTTAAACCATTATAATAATGATTTTTACTCGGAAGCGAATATTTAAAACGTATATCATATAAAAGTACATAAATTTGTTTCCAAAACCTGATACTCAACATTATAACAAGTATAATACCATACGAGGTGTTATATAATTTCTTCATTTTCTTATCAAAATATATCAGAGTAACGCTTTGTCGTCAAACATTCCGTCCAGTCCAACTTCTTGCCCACCCAATGATAAATTCATAACCTGCAAGAAGTATTAATGTGGGGGATTAGCTCAAAGCTAAGTGAGTGAATAAATAATCAACATTACAACTTAGCTTAACAACTCTGTTTACAGACAAGTATTGTAAACACACAATTTCACAGAATTCCATGGTTCTTGGGGAAACCCTCATCCAAGAACGCACAACTGATATCACAACATGTCAATGAGATAACATCTCAATACAATGAGGATCAGTGGTTCTTGAGATATCATAATACCCGGGGATTCCTCAAGAACACTTACTTTACATATCCGTATGGCCATAACGGACGAGACCGATAGTTTGGTACTAATATCATACGACCTAATTTCCTATAACGATAAGCACAAGGAAATTCATGTCGTCTTACAATAGTAACCAAACCCAACCAATATTGTAACACCCGCCAAATTAGGACTAGTATTTAGTGCCTAATCATATGTTAATACATGTAATTAGTTCTGTGTTAGGCTAATTAATGTATCGAATTATATATATTGTTGAATATATACGAAAATGCGAATTGATTAAATCGTACGCAATTTAAATCGAATGTATTTCGGTTCCATAAAATACGGACGTTGGTGCCCAATTTTATTAAGTAACACTGTTATGTTAAAAATATCATTTTAATAATGCTCGAATTACAATTCGTATCGTACAAACAGAACTTGCACAATTTAAAATATTTAACGCGCAAACTAACTTACATTTTATAACTCAAATATAAATTGATTAGTAAAATATCTAAATAAAATATCGCGTAATAAGTTTGTATTTTAAAACTTACCAATTATTATGTAAAATAATTAGTTAACGTTTAAACGACGGAACAAACGAACACCGCACGGGGAACGGAGACGGAAAAGTTGGAGGATAACCTCCAACTCACCTCCTCATTCTTTCTCATTTCTCTTTTTCTTTCTCTCTCTCTTCCACCTTTTCTCTCAAAAGTTCATCACCACAATCCTCACTAAATCAACAAATACTACCACTAAACGCACTCGGATTTCATCGGCTGTTTGGAATAAAAGACTCACCGCATCACGATCTATCATCCTATCTTTTCGGATTTCTCACCCGACACTTTGTAAGTTTCCGACAAATCCCGAAACCTCTCGTTTTTAAGTGTTTTTACTTGTTTGCGGTTTGTATCAACTTATAATGTCCAAATATGGGTTGGGTAAAAGATTTGGACCGAACGGAAGCCTTTCGACCAGTTTTCCGGCCACCGAAATCTGAACAGACTCCGACGTCGCATCTGGGTTGGCCCAATTGCGACGTCAGTCGCAACGTCGCAATACCAGTCACCACGTCGCATATAGCGACATCGTCATTAACGTCGCATTAAGTTGCCGACGTCGCGTATAGCGACGCAGGCCCTTACGTCGCAGAAATCAACAACGTCGCAAATAGCGACGCCACGCACAACGTCGCATTAAATTGCGAAAGTCGCACATAGCGACGCCATGCTCAACGTCGCAGTCAGGACCTGCGACGTCGCACCCAACGTCGCACAAACCAGAAAACACAGATTTTCACTAAGTGTCGAGACCCAAAATTTTAACACCTGATTTTACCCAAATTCGGATCCAGATGCGTTTTTCGTCAAAGCAATATAGCCGAAATAAAAATTTTCCAAGCTGACCTGGCAGCTCGACCCCAGCCAGGGGCTCTGCCCCTTGGACCCCGCCAGGGGCTGCCGCCCCTTGGACCCCGCTACCAGGGGCGCTGCCCCCGGATCCCCGTACTTAGATTTCGTAACGGCTTCTAAAACACAATCAAAACACATTCTTCAAGTAAAACGACACGAAATCAAAATAATAATAGTTGAGATTATTATTACAAATCCGTCACCAACGGGCCGTACATATTTTCAAACATTCGAATCAATCAACCAAATGTAATTTGGACATTATAGTTGGACGAACAACTACAAGGTAGTCTTATTAGATACCTTCGCATATTATAACCATCGCGTGTCGTGGACACCCTCAGGTTACAAGTCTTTGGACTTCATACTCGGCTAATCAATCAAAGTTTATTAAGTTAAACTCGCTAGACTCAGGTGAGTCTCATAGCCCCTCTTTTACTGTTTTACTCAGGGGTGTGATATATTGCTCAACTTTTAACATGTGAACGCAAGTACAAACATTTCATATACTACATGAGTTTTTCGAAACTAATCATTTAAAGTCCTCCGTCAGCATAGTTGTTAATACGTTGTAGCGTGAATATTAGTATATGGTACCATATAGGATTGACCCTCCTCGTTCGGGTTAGCAAGCACTAACCGGGTAAACGGACGTACTAATATTTGGGAAGACGAATGTTGATTAGGCATTCGTGGAGGCACCTCGCCCGGAATTCTCTATAGGGGACCCGGCCCTCGAGTTAAGCTCAACTATGTGCTCATGGCTGTATACACGATGATTATCATTTAATTGCTGGATGCAATTCATTATTTAAATCTTGCGGTTCATACTATATTAACTGGTTTCAAACCTGTGAGCTCACCAGCTTTTTAGCTGACCTTTTAGCATATATCGCAGGTACCCAGCAGTAGGATGTTTCTGCTTCAGGACTTTAGCTCGAGTCAGCATACAGACGATTGAGATTTTCTTGCATTAGTATATTTTGTACAAGTACTTATGTACTGAAATCTCCTTTCATTTAAACTCGAGCTATGTAAAGCTTTAAATGTTGTAAACATTTCAATTATCAATATATTTTGTTAAAACGACGCATATAGAGTCGTTTACTATATATCTTTGTGCTTTGTTATTGATTAGTAACACCCAAATCAAGCTTCCGCAAATCATTAAATTTGGGGGTGTTACAGATTGGTATCAGAGCCTAAGGTTATAGTGAACTAGGTTGCATTTAGTGGACCTAGACTATGACCATTAGGCAGTATTCCTTATTAGGTATAACTTGTTCAGAGGGTACAGCATACGAGTTTAATTTAACATAGCCTGATCAACTATGTACAATTAAGCAAAGATGATGTAAGATCTGAAGGTAGTTATGGCTGAACAGGGTACAATAGAAGACTCTGACCTCGAGAGAACCGAGACTTAAACATGTTTGTGCTAGACACTCAATAGGCTATTTATATAGGAACTATATGATTATAGGCCTCACTTTCTCTAACGCTTTGTCTCAGAAATGGTAAACATCCCATCAATTCATCGCGCTCTCAATCCGGGTCGCAGAACCCAAGGGTAGCTAGGAGGAACGCCAGGTTGCCTCGAGCTGGCCCGTACCCCACTCACTTCACCTTGCCGGCCTTAGCCGCTAGGGTGAACCAACACGAGCAGCGACTTCGCACCATGGATGTCGTGCTGCAGGAAACGAACGAAAACTGGAGACTTACATCCCTTGAACGCGTCGAACAAGTCTCCGACGACCTGGAAACCACAAACAACAACATGGATGTCCTTCGCAACCAAGTAATAGAGATAAGCGTGGAAAATGCTCTCCTGCGACAAAGGATGGAAGAATGTGAACAGCGTTCACATGAAGCAGAAGAGTATGCCCGTGGACTAACACAACGACTAGCACTAGCAGAAGATAACGCCCGACAAGCTAGCAGACTTGCAAACACTGTGGACCGTCTTGTCACGATGATGGAACAAATTAATCTACGTTAAGACTAGTGTAGTCTTTGTCTTGTAATCTATCTTGTAGGTTAATAACTATCTAAGCACTGCTCTATGATTCGGTCGGATGTAACAATTCCCGACGCCTTTTGTAATACATCCATGAGATGTAACCTTTGAACTCATATCATCAATCAAATATTCCTTGCTGTTTCAACTCATATTAATTGCCATATTTCATATTGATGTTATGTGTTATCGCTTTTATACATGAACATCTGTGACAATTACAAATTCCTACAAAATCTCATGTATCTTCGTTTCTTTTATTGAAGAATCATGCCGCCAAAGACAAGACCATACACTGATGCTCAGCTTACGTCACTCATAACCCAGGCTGTGACTGAAGCCTTGGCTCGGAATACTCCACCGAATTCCGAAAGAAACAGCGATGCCGCCGAAACCCCCGGTGCTAAACCTTGTTCTTACAAGGACTTTCAAAGCTGCAAACCCTCGAGCTTCAAGGGTTCTGAAGGAGCCATCGGACTGATCAGATGGTTCAAAAAGATGGAAACTGTTTTCCGTGTCAGCAAATGCGCGGAGAACGACAAAGTAAACTTCGCCACCTGCTCTCTTGAAGATGATGCCCACTCTTGGTGGAACTCATATACCCAATCAGTGGGTGCTGACACTGCCTACCAACTAACTTGGGAGGAACTGAAAGCAAAACTCACTGCCAAATACTGCTCAATCGCCAAACTCCAAAAGCTAGACGAGGAGTTCTGGAACCTAAGGGTTAAGGGTGGTGATATCGATGGTTATACCACCAGATTCCAGCAACTCGCTGCCCTCCGCCCAGCCATGGTAAGCACAGAACCTGATAAAATTAGGAAGTACATCCTTGGTCTTCCTGAGCCTGTTCGGGGGCATGTTGCCATATCCAACCAAACCACCATTGACGGTGCAATCCTATTGGCCCAAGACCTGATGTCTATGAGCCAAGATTCTGAACCACCCACTTCATCCTCCCAAAGCAACAAACGAAAGTGGTCTGACTACCACAATAACCACTCCAGCCAACAAACAAGAAACCCGACACCATCAAAGCCTACAACTTCACCACCGACATCACACGGGGCTACACTGGGAGCAAACCCTATTGTTCCAAGTGCAGCCGTCACCATGAAGGTTCCTGTGGTCCCTTTTGCAACAACTGCAAGAGGTACGGCCACCTCACCAAAGATTGCAATTCTCCTGCCAACAACAATTCCAACAACAACACCAGACCACCCAAAGTCTGCTTTGAGTGTGAAAAACCCGGGCATTTCAGGGACACATGCCCAAAGCTGAAGAATAACAACAACAACAACCGCAACAGCAACAACAACAACACCCGAAGCAGAGCCTTCGTCATCAAATCTGGGGACGCCCGCCAAGACCCGAATGTGGTCTCGGGTATGTTCCTCCTCAACAACTTACATGCTTCTGTTCTATTTGATACTGGTGCTGATAGAAGCTTTATCTCTGATGACTTTTGCCCACTACTTGACATCAATCCTGTTGCCTTAGATGTTAAGTACACTGTAGAGCTAGCAAATGGGGAACTTATAGAAACCGATAGTGTGATACCTAATTGCACTTTAAACCTAGCTGATGAAACCTTTTCAATCGATCTTGTACCCGTTGAAATCGGAAGTTTCGACGTCATCATTGGAATGGGCTGGTTGTCCAAACACCGAGCTGAAATCGTTTGTTACGATAAGATCGTCCGCATTCCACTCGCTGCCGGTGGAACCTTGATCATACAGGGGGAGACCGGTGGGACGGGACTCAATATCATCTCTTGCTTAAAAACCCGAAAATTTCTGAGAAAGGGTTACCCTGCAATACTCGCACACATCACAGAGAAGAAGTCGGAGGAGAAGCGACTTGAGGATGTGCCGATTGTTAGAGACTTTCCCGAAGTCTTTCCGGAAGAACTACCTGGTTTACCTCCATCTAGACAGGTTGAGTTCTCAATTGATCTCGTGCCGGGTGCCGCACCGGTGGCCCGCGCACCGTACCGTTTAGCCCCATCCGAACTTCAGGAGTTGTCTGCCCAGTTACAGGAACTTCTGGATAGAGGATTCATTAGACCGAGTTCTTCACCTTGGGGAGCTCCGGTCTTATTTGTTAAAAAGAAGGACGGTTCTTTCCGAATGTGCATCGATTACCGAGAATTGAACAAATTGACCGTCAAAAACCGATACCCACTTCCTCGCATTGATGATCTATTCGACCAACTTCAGGGTTCAAGCTTCTACTCAAAAATCGACCTGCGATCAGGCTATCATCAGTTACGAGTTCGCGACACCGATATTCCAAAAACTGCTTTCAGAACTCGTTATGGGCACTACGAATTCCAAGTGATGCCCTTCGGTCTAACCAACGCACCGGCTGTATTCATGGACCTCATGAACCGGGTGTGCAAACCTTACCTCGATAAGTTTGTCATTGTCTTTATCGATGACATACTCATTTACTCGTGCAACGAGCAAGAACATGCGCAACACCTCAGAACCATTCTAGAACTACTAAGACACGAGGAGCTTTATGCCAAATTCTCTAAGTGTGAGTTCTGGATACAAACCGTTCAATTCCTTGGTCACGTGATCGACAGTCAGGGAATTCACGTTGACCCATCAAAAATCGAAGCTATCAAAGACTGGCAAGCACCCACCTCTGCAACTGAAGTACGACAATTTTTGGGTCTTGCTGGGTACTATCGGCGATTTATCGAAAATTTCTCTAAAATAGCTCAACCACTCACAATACTGACTCGGAAGGACAAAAGGTTCGATTGGACTGATAAACAAGAGTCAGCGTTCCAACTTCTGAAACAAAAGCTTTGCAGTGCTCCCATTTTATCCTTACCCGAAGGCACTGATGACTTCGTGGTATACTGCGATGCTTCCCATCAAGGTCTCGGTTGCGTGCTGATGCAACGGGACAAAGTTATTGCCTATGCCTCACGACAGCTGAAAATTCACGAAAAGAACTACACCACTCATGATCTCGAACTTGGAGCTGTCATTTTTGCTCTCAAGATCTGGAGACATTATCTCTACGGCACTAAGTGCACAATCTTTACCGACCACAAAAGTCTCCAACACATCTTCGACCAAAAAGATCTTAACATGAGGCAACGTCGATGGGTCGAGTTGCTTACCGATGTTGTAGCCGATGCCCTCAGTCGAAAGGAACGACCAAAACCACTTCGAGTCCGAGCCCTCAGTATGACCATTCACAACGATCTTACAGTTCAGATTCATACCGCTCATATCGAAGCCCTGAAACATGAAAACATAAAAAACGAAGCCTTACGGGGTATTGACAAACAATTTGAAACCAAATCTAACGGGGTTAGGTATTTCTCAAACCAAATCTGGTTGCGTAATGTAACACCCTCAAATTTCGGTTTGCGGAAGCTGTCGGGTCGGGTGTTACTAAATCAAATATCACAGCATAAGATACATAATGAACGACTCTAAATGAGACGTTTGAAAATGGTTATACATTTCGTAAATAAAAATGTTTACAACGTTATAAGTTTAACAACAAATTCCAAATACATAATTGGAAAATATGAAAGTAAATGCAGTGTAGTCCCATTTGTTGAAAATATGCGACTCGAACTAGTAAGATCTTGTAGTAATCCTAATCCTGCTGGGCACCTGAGAACACATGCTAAAACAGGTCAGCTATAAAGCTGGTGAGTTCATAGGTTTGTTAGTTGAATACATAAAGTATAAATCTTGTATGTTTTGAGAAATTGTTCAGAATCCACGATTCTGATTTGTAGCAAATTGTAGTTGTAATTACCAATGTGTAATTCGAAAGTTTAGGTATCTAATACCTAAGCAATTGTAGTCCGTACCTAAGTACACAATAATTGAGGCATACCGAGCCTGAATACCTATCTGGTATGAGTAAGTGTATAACGGGAGGCAATACCTGCCTAAGTTGTAACCAAATAACTGTATGACCACGTCATATGATGGTAAGTAACTGTAGTCCCGCAGAACTATGATTTAATATATGAGGTGTTGCATCCAGCAACAAGTGATTGTAGATCCGCAGATCTATGTTTGAACGTTTAGCGTGTCCATTTACCCGATTAGCATAAGCTAACCCGGACATGAATTGAGCTAACGGCCTCGCGTGGCAGCACCACCGATCCGTTAACTTATTGTAAATCCCGAGTATAACTCGCTGATCCATTGATTGAAGTTTCGTCCACTGCAATACTGTGGTTTCGTTTTGTGCCCACTTTACCGTGGCATCGTTTGGTGCCCGCTGCAATACCGCGGCATCGTTTTTGGAATTGCTCGCAGCAATTTGTGATTGAGCCGGCAGTACAACGACATGCCCGACTAAGTTGTTTGAGAGCCAGCAGTACTCGACATGCCTGACTAAGTAAATCGTATAATAGTATGTAGATATTCATCAGGTGACACCCCCACGGTTGGATTACATCCTGGGCCGGGGGACCATCCCTGGTTGGATTACATCCTGAGCCAGAGTCGTCACCAGTTGAGTCGTATGGATATAAGAAGTCTGTACTAACTTGTGATGATATTGTATACTCCTAGCCTAAAGCCTAGCAAGTATATATAACGGAGTCTTGGAAAAATGTTCACTTAAGTTCAGTTCCCATTCTAATGATAATGGAGTGTGTCGACAGTTTTAGTTCTTAAAGAATAATTAAACTTGTAACAGTATAGATGTTGTTCAGTGTAGGTAGAACTAACTAGTTCTAATGTATTCAATGATATTGTCCCGTGACAATATGGCCAAAAGATTGTGATAACTAAATCAAGTTATGTGTTGGTAATCGTTTTCCAACGACCTAACCGGGTACGATTGTAACCTATCTAGGTTAAGTATTGATATTGTTCTAAAACAATATTGCGGGTGTAATTCCTAAGTATTACACATTTCGTATTACATACAGTAATATAAATAGTTGTAAATTATAAACGATTGTTAAATGATTTGAAAACAGCAATTGAGCATGTGTTTCACCCCGAAAATAGTAAAACAGTTGAAAGAGTGGGGCTATGAAACTCACCTGTGAGTTGTTAGCGATACGATGATATGCGCGTCGTTCGAATGGTAACCTTCTAGTGTCCTAAACACGTGAGGTTGTATAAGTATGAGACAAATCAGTTTGTCTAAGCGAGTTGTTCATGTATGCATTTGTTGTTGAAGTCTGGGAATGGTGTACGGGGGTCCGGGGGCAGCGCCCCTGGTAGCGGGGTCCAAGGGATGGCAACCCCTGGCGGGGTCCAAGGGGCAGAGCCCCTGGCTGGGGTCAAGCTGCCAGGTCAGCTTGGAAAATTTTTCTTTCTACTACTTTGATTTAGAGAAAACGCATTCGAAATCCAAATTCGGGTAAAATCGAGTGGTAAAATTTGGTTGTCAATACTTAGTGAAAAACATAGGTTTTTAAGGTTCTGCGACGTCAGATGCGACGTCAGCTGCGACGTCAGAGGCGACGTAGGGTCTTGCGTCGCTATGTGCGACATTCGCAATCTAATGCGACGTTGTGTCCTGCGTCGCAATGTGCGACGTAGGATTTGATGGCGACGTAGGGGCTTACGTCGCTATGTGCGACATTCGCAAGTCAATGCGACGTAAAAGCTTGCGTCGCTAAATGCGACGTTGGGGTTTTGTGCGACGTTGGCTGCGACGTTAACTGCGACGTCGCAGCACTGTTTTCGGTCCAAATGCGACGTCGTCGCCTGTTCGACGATTTCAAGATCCAAATCGAGTTTTGGCTCGATTTTTGGGTGTTTTGATGTTATAGAAAGCTTCTAGCATGTATTTTGAAGTAATCTAAGTAATTTATAGAAAGAGAAACGATTTCTAGAGAGAGAGTGAGTAAATCCTTACTTTTTGGTAAAAATGGAGATGAAGAGGATGGTGAGGAAGATGATGATGATGGAAGCTTGTTGTTGTTCTTGTTGATGATGATGACGGTGGCGGCGATAGTGGCCGGCGGTGGTGGTAGCGGCGGTGGGTGGTGGTGATGGTTGGTGGAAGGGTTTTTAGAGAGAGAGAGAGTAGAGAGAAAATGGAGATAGAGGGAGAAAGTGAGATGATGAGAATGGGGTGGAAATGGGGAGGGATTTGGGTTTTTATTTGAACTCAGATCCCTAACTCGTGTACTGTGGTCTCCAACCACAGTACAAAATGTCCGTGATTTTATACCTGATTAAAATGTAGATTTATTACTTTAAATCTATAATTTGGTTATGTTATTTTGTAAGTATTTTTAATAAAAATATTTCACTTGAATTATAAAATGTAATTATTCAAAGTTTAAAATCGGCGCGAAATTTGACTTTTTGACCGGGTGTTACACCTAATTTCGGGAACCTACGAGACTTGGTGATGGATGAAGCTCACAAGTCCAAATACTCTATCCATCCGGGATCCGATAAGATGTACCACGGCATCAAGGAATTTTATTGGTGGCCGAACATGAAAGCCGAAATCGCCACTTACATCAGCAAGTGCCTTACTTGCTCGAAAGTCAAAACTGAACATCAGAAACCTTCTGGTTTACTCCAACAACCTGAAATCCCTGAATGGAAATGGGAACAAATTGCCATGGATTTCATAACCAAACTACCCAAATCGGCGAGCGGTTGCGATACCATTTGGGTGATCGTCGATCGTCTCACCAAATCTACTCATTTCCTGGCAATCAAGGAAAACGATAAAATGGAGCGCCTCGCACAAATCTACATCAAAGAAATTGTTTCTCAACACGGTGTTCCAATCTCGATCATCTCTGACAGAGATGCCCGTTTCACTTCCCACTTTTGGCAGTCACTTCAAAAAACATTGGGTACTCGTCTCGATATGAGCACCGCGTACCATCCTCAAACCGATGGCCAAAGTGAACGAACCATTCAAACACTGGAAGGCATGCTACGAGCCTGCGTAGTTGATTTCGGTACAAACTGGGAAAAACATCTACCATTGTGCGAATTCTCGTACAATAACAGCTATCATGCCAGCATTAAGGCTGCACCTTTTGAGGCACTGTACGGTCGTAAGTGCCGATCACCGATCTGTTGGACCGAAGTGGGAGATAGTCAACTCACTGGTCCTGAACTCATACACGCCACCACTGAGAAAATTGTGGAAATCCAAAACCGACTCAAAGCCGCACGTGATTGTCAGAAAAGTTATGCTGACGTGAGACGCAAACCACTCGAGTTCCAAGTTGGGGATCGAGTACTCTTAAAAGTATCGCCTTGGAAAGGCGTCATCCGTTTTGGCAAACGCGGGAAGTTAAATCCCAGGTACATAGGGCCTTTTGAAATCCTCGAACGGATTGGCCTCGTAGCTTATCGATTGCAGCTGCCATCCGAACTCAGCAGCGTGCACCCTACTTTTCATATTTCAAACTTGAAGAAGTGTCTGTCTGATGAGGCACTTATTATCCCACTCGATGAAATTCGAGTTGACGACAAACTTCATTTCGTTGAGGAACCCGCTGAAATTATGGACCGTGAGGTCAAACAACTAAAACAAAGTCGTATTCCCATCGTCAAGGTCAGATGGAATTCGCGGCGCGGTCCGGAATTCACTTGGGAACGGGAAGACCAAATGCGACTCAAGTATCCTCAGTTATTCGCTGCTTCAACATCAAACACGACCTCGAGCTAAATTTCGGGACGAAATTCTCGTAACAGGGGGAGAATGTAACACCCGCCAAATTATGACTAGTATTTAGTGCCTAATCATATGTTAATACATGTAATTAGTTCTGTGTTAGGCTAATTAATGTATCGAATTATATATATTGTTGAATATATACGAAAATGCGATTTGATTAAATCGTACGCAATTTAAATCGAATGTATTTCGGTTCCATAAAATACGGACGTTGGTGCCCAATTTTATTAAGTAACACTGTTATGTTAAAAATATCATTTTAATAATGCTCGAATTACAATTCGTATCGTACAAACAGAACTTGCACAATTTAAAATATTTAACGCGCAAACTAACTTACATTTTATAACTCAAATATAAATTGATTAGTAAAATATCTAAATAAAATATCGCGTAATAAGTTTGTATTTTAAAACTTACCAATTATTATGTAAAATAATTAGTTAACGTTTAAACGACGGAACAAACGAACACCGCACGGGGAACGGAGACGGAAAAGTTGGAGGATAACCTCCAACTCACCTCCTCATTCTTTCTCATTTCTCTTTTTCTTTCTCTCTCTCTTCCACCTTTTCTCTCAAAAGTTCATCACCACAATCCTCACTAAATCAACAAATACTACCACTAAACGCACTCGGATTTCATCGGCTGTTTGGAATAAAAGACTCACCGCATCACGATCTATCATCCTATCTTTTCGGATTTCTCACCCGACACTTTGTAAGTTTCCGACAAATCCCGAAACCTCTCGTTTTTAAGTGTTTTTACTTGTTTGCGGTTTGTATCAACTTATAATGTCCAAATATGGGTTGGGTAAAAGATTTGGACCGAACGGAAGCCTTTCGACCAGTTTTCCGGCCATCGAAATCTGAACAGACTCCGACGTCGCATCTGGGTTGGCCCAATTGCGACGTCAGTCGCAACGTCGCAATACCAGTCACCACGTCGCATATAGCGACATCGTCATTAACGTCGCATTAAGTTGCCGACGTCGCGTATAGCGACGCAGGCCCTTACGTCGCAGAAATCAACAACGTCGCAAATAGCGACGCCACGCACAACGTCGCATTAAATTGCGAAAGTCGCACATAGCGACGCCATGCTCAACGTCGCAGTCAGGACCTGCGACGTCGCACCCAACGTCGCACAAACCAGAAAACACAGATTTTCACTAAGTGTCGAGACCCAAAATTTTAACACCTGATTTTACCCAAATTCGGATCCAGATGCGTTTTTCGTCAAAGCAATATAGCCGAAATAAAAATTTTCCAAGCTGGCCTGGCAGCTCGACCCCAGCCAGGGGCTCTGCCCCTTGGACCCCGCCAGGGGCTGCCGCCCCTTGGACCCCGCTACCAGGGGCGCTGACCCGGACCCCCGTACTTAGATTTCGTAACGGCTTCTAAAACACAATCAAAACACATTCTTCAAGTAAAACGACACGAAATCAAAATAATAATAGTTGAGATTATTATTACAAATCCGTCACCAACGGGCCGTACATATTTTCAAACATTCGAATCAATCAACCAAATGTAATTTGGACATTATAGTTGGACGAACAACTACAAGGTAGTCTTATTAGATACCTTAGCATATTATAACCATCGCGTGTCGTGGACACCCTCAGGTTACAAGTCTTTGGACTTCATACTCGGCTAATCAATCAAAGTTTATTAAGTTAAACTCGCTAGACTCAGGTGAGTCTCATAGCCCCTCTTTTACTGTTTTACTCAGGGGTGTGATATATTGCTCAACTTTTAACATGTGAACGCAAGTACAAACATTTCATATACTACATGAGTTTTTCGAAACTAATCATTTAAAGTCCTCCGTCAGCATAGTTGTTAATACGTTGTAGCGTGAATATTAGTATATGGTACCATATAGGATTGACCCTCCTCGTTCGGGTTAGCAAGCACTAACCGGGTAAACGGACGTACTAATATTTGGGAAGACGAATGTTGATTAGGCATTCGTGGAGGCACCTCGCCCGGAATTCTCTATAGGGGACCCGGCCCTCGAGTTAAGCTCAACTATGTGCTCATGGCTGTATACACGATGATTATCATTTAATTGCTGGATGCAATTCATTATTTAAATCTTATGGTTCATACTATATTAACTGATTTCAAACCTGTGAGCTCACCAGCTTTTTAGCTGACCTTTTAGCATATATCGCAGGTACCCAGCAGTAGGATGTTTCTGCTTCAGGACTTTAGCTCGAGTCAGCATACAGACGATTGAGATTTTCTTGCATTAGTATATTTTGTACAAGTACTTATGTACTGAAATCTCCTTTCATTTAAACTCGAGCTATGTAAAGCTTTATATGTTGTAAACATTTCAATTATCAATATATTTTGTTAAAACGACGCATATAGAGTCGTTTACTATATATCTTTGTGCTTTGTTATTGATTAGTAACACCCAAATCAAGCTTCCGCAAATCATTAAATTTGGGGGTGTTACAGATTGGTATCAGAGCCTAAGGTTATAGTGAACTAGGTTGCATTTAGTGGACCTAGACTATGACCATTAGGCAGTATTCCTTATTAGGTATAACTTGTTCAGAGGGTACAGCATACGAGTTTAATTTAACATAGCCTGATCAACTATGTACAATTAAGCAAAGATGATGTAAGATCTGAAGGTAGTTATGGCTGAACAGGGTACAATAGAAGACTCTGACCTCGAGAGAACCGAGACTTAAACATGTTTGTGCTAGACACTCAATAGGCTATTTATATAGGAACTATATGATTATAGGCCTCACTTTCTCTAACGCTTTGTCTCAGAAATGGCAAACATCCCATCCAATTCATCGCGCTCTCAATCCGGGTCGCAGAACCCAAGGGTAGCTAGGAGGAACGCCAGGTTGCCTCGAGTTGGCCCATACCCCACTCACTTCACCTTGCCGGCCTTAGCCGCTAGGGTGAACCAACACGAGCAGCGACTTCGCACCATGGATGTCGTGCTGCAGGAAACGAACGAAAACTGGATACTTACATCCCTTGAACGCGTCGAACAAGTCTCCGACGACCTGGAAACCACAAACAACAACATGGATGTCCTTCGCAACCAAGTAATAGAGATAAGCGTGGAAAATGCTCTCCTGCGACAAAGGATGGAAGAATGTGAACAGCGTTCACATGAAGCAGAAGAGTATGCCCGTGGACTAACACAACGACTAGCACTAGCAGAAGATAACGCCCGACAAGCTAGCAGACTTGCAAACACTGTGGACCGTCTTGTCACGATGATGGAACAAATTAATCTACGTTAAGACTAGTGTAGTCTTTGTCTTGTAATCTATCTTGTAGGTTAATAACTATCTAAGCACTGCTCTATGATTCGGTCGGATGTAACAATTCCCGACGCCTTTTGTAATACATCCATGAGATGTAACCTTTGAACTCATATCATCAATCAAATATTCCTTGCTGTTTCAACTCATATTAATTGCCATATTTCATATTGATGTTATGTGTTATCGCTTTTATACATGAACATCTGTGACAATTACAAATTCCTACAAAATCTCATGTATCTTCGTTTCTTTTATTGAAGAATCATGCCGCCAAAGACAAGACCATACACTGATGCTCAGCTTACGTCACTCATAACCCAGGCTGTGACTGAAGCCTTGGCTCGGAATACTCCACCGAATTCCGAAAGAAACAGCGATGCCGCCGAAACCCCCGGTGCTAAACCTTGTTCTTACAAGGACTTTCAAAGCTGCAAACCCTCGAGCTTCAAGGGTTCTGAAGGAGCCATCGGACTGATCAGATGGTTCGAAAAGATGGAAACTGTTTTCCGTGTCAGCAAATGCGCGGACAACGACAAAGTAAACTTCGCCACCTGCTCTCTTGAAGATGATGCCCACTCTTGGTGGAACTCATATACCCAATCAGTGGGTGCTGACACTGCCTACCAACTAACTTGGGAGGAACTGAAAGCAAAACTCACTGCCAAATACTGCTCAATCGCCAAACTCCAAAAGCTAGACGAGGAGTTCTGGAACCTAAGGGTTAAGGGTGGTGATATCGATGGTTATACCACCAGATTCCAGCAACTCGCTGCCCTCCGCCCAGCCATGGTAAGCACAGAACCTGATAAAATTAGGAAGTACATCCTTGGTCTTCCTGAGCCTGTTCGGGGGCATGTTGCCATATCCAACCAAACCACCATTGACGGTGCAATCCTATTGGCCCAAGACCTGATGTCTATGAGCCAAGATTCTGAACCACCCACTTCATCCTCCCAAAGCAACAAACGAAAGTGGTCTGACTACCACAATAACCACTCCAGCCAACAAACAAGAAACCCGACACCATCAAAGCCTACAACTTCACCACCGACATCACACGGGGCTACACTGGGAGCAAACCCTATTGTTCCAAGTGCAGCCGTCACCATGAAGGTTCCTGTGGTCCCTTTTGCAACAACTGCAAGAGGTACGGCCACCTCACCAAAGATTGCAATTCTCCTGCCAACAACAATTCCAACAACAACACCAGACCACCCAAAGTCTGCTTTGAGTGTGAAAAACCCGGGCATTTCAGGGACACATGCCCAAAGCTGAAGAATAACAACAACAACAACCGCAACAGCAACAACAACAACACCCGAAGCAGAGCCTTCGTCATCAAATCTGGGGACGCCCGCCAAGACCCGAATGTGGTCTCGGGTATGTTCCTCCTCAACAACTTACATGCTTCTGTTCTATTTGATACTGGTGCTGATAGAAGCTTTATCTCTGATGACTTTTGCCCACTACTTGACATCAATCCTGTTGCCTTAGATGTTAAGTACACTGTAGAGCTAGCAAATGGGGAACTTATAGAAACCGATAGTGTGATACCTAATTGCACTTTAAACCTAGCTGATGAAACCTTTTCAATCGATCTTGTACCCGTTGAAATCGGAAGTTTCGACGTCATCATTGGAATGGGCTGGTTGTCCAAACACCGAGCTGAAATCGTTTGTTACGATAAGATCGTCCGCATTCCACTCGCTGCCGGTGGAACCTTGATCATACAGGGGGAGACCGGTGGGACGGGACTCAATATCATCTCTTGCTTAAAAACCCGAAAATTTCTTAGAAAGGGTTACCCTGCAATACTCGCACACATCACAGAGAAGAAGTCGGAGGAGAAGCGACTTGAGGATGTGCCGATTGTTAGAGACTTTCCCGAAGTCTTTCCGGAAGAACTACCTGGTTTACCTCCATCTAGACAGGTTGAGTTCTCAATTGATCTCGTGCCGGGTGCCGCACCGGTGGCCCGCGCACCGTACCGTTTAGCCCCATCCGAACTTCAGGAGTTGTCTGCCCAGTTACAGGAACTTCTGGATAGAGGATTCATTAGACCGAGTTCTTCACCTTGGGGAGCTCCGGTCTTATTTGTTAAAAAGAAGGACGGTTCTTTCCGAATGTGCATCGATTACCGAGAATTGAACAAATTGACCGTCAAAAACCGATACCCACTTCCTCGCATTGATGATCTATTCGACCAACTTCAGGGTTCAAGCTTCTACTCAAAAATCGACCTGCGATCAGGCTATCATCAGTTACGAGTTCGCGACACCGATATTCCAAAAACTGCTTTCAGAACTCGTTATGGGCACTACGAATTCCAAGTGATGCCCTTCGGTCTAACCAACGCACCGGCTGTATTCATGGACCTCATGAATCGGGTGTGCAAACCTTACCTCGATAAGTTTGTCATTGTCTTTATCGATGACATACTCATTTACTCGCGCAACGAGCAAGAACATGCGCAACACCTCAGAACCATTCTAGAACTACTAAGACACGAGGAGCTTTATGCCAAATTCTCTAAGTGTGAGTTCTGGATACAAACCGTTCAATTCCTTGGTCACGTGATCGACAGTCAGGGAATTCACGTTGACCCATCAAAAATCGAAGCTATCAAAGACTGGCAAGCACCCACCTCTGCAACTGAAGTACGACAATTTTTGGGTCTTGCTGGGTACTATCGGCGATTTATCGAAAATTTCTCTAAAATAGCTCAACCACTCACAATACTGACTCGGAAGGACAAAAGGTTCGATTGGACTGATAAACAAGAGTCAGCGTTCCAACTTCTGAAACAAAAGCTTTGCAGTGCTCCCATTTTATCCTTACCCGAAGGCACTGATGACTTCGTGGTATACTGCGATGCTTCCCATCAAGGTCTCGGTTGCGTGCTGATGCAACGGGACAAAGTTATTGCCTATGCCTCACGACAGCTGAAAATTCACGAAAAGAACTACACCACTCATGATCTCGAACTTGGAGCTGTCATTTTTGCTCTCAAGATCTGGAGACATTATCTCTACGGCACTAAGTGCACAATCTTTACCGACCACAAAAGTCTCCAACACATCTTCGACCAAAAAGATCTTAACATGAGGCAACGTCGATGGGTCGAGTTGCTTACCGATTACGACTGCGAGATCAAGTACCATCCAGGGAAGGCTAATGTTGTAGCCGATGCCCTCAGTCGAAAGGAACGACCAAAACCACTTCGAGTCCGAGCCCTCAGTATGACCATTCACAACGATCTTACAGTTCAGATTCATACCGCTCATATCGAAGCCCTGAAACATGAAAACATAAAAAACGAAGCCTTACGGGGTATTGACAAACAATTTGAAACCAAATCTAACGGGGTTAGGTATTTCTCAAACCAAATCTGGTTGCGTAATGTAACACCCTCAAATTTCGGTTTGCGGAAGCTGTCGGGTCGGGTGTTACTAAATCAAATATCACAGCATAAGATACATAATGAACAACTCTAAATGAGACGTTTGAAAATGGTTATATATTTCGTAAATAAAAATGTTTACAACGTTATAAGTTTAACAACAAATTCCAAATACATAATTGGAAAATATGAAAGTAAATGCAGTGTAGTCCCATTTGTTGAAAATATGCGACTCGAACTAGTAAGATCTTGTAGTAATCCTAATCCTGCTGGGCACCTGAGAACACATGCTAAAACAGGTCAGCTATAAAGCTGGTGAGTTCATAGGTTTGTTAGTTGAATACATAAAGTATAAATCTTGTATGTTTTGAGAAATTGTTCAGAATCCACGATTCTGATTTGTAGCAAATTGTAGTTGTAATTACCAATGTGTAATTCGAAAGTTTAGGTATCTAATACCTAAGCAATTGTAGTCCGTACCTAAGTACACAATAATTGAGGCATACCGAGCCTGAATACCTATCTGGTATGAGTAAGTGTATAACGGGAGGCAATACCTGCCTAAGTTGTAACCAAATAACTGTATGACCACGTCATATGATGGTAAGTAACTGTAGTCCTGCAGAACTATGATTTAATATATGAGGTGTTGCATCCAGCAACAAGTGATTGTAGATCCGCAGATCTATGTTTGAACGTTTAGCGTGTCCGTTTACCCGATTAGCATAAGCTAACCCGGACATGAATTGAGCTAACGGCCTCGCGTGGCAGCACCACCGATCCGTTAACTTATTGTGAATCCCGAGTATAACTCGCTGATCCATTGATTGAAGTTTCGTCCACTGCAATACCGTGGTTTCGTTTTGTGCCCACTTTACCGTGGCATCGTTTGGTGCCCGCTGCAATACCGCGGCATCGTTTTTGGAATTGCTCGCAGCAATTTGTGATTGAGCCGGCAGTACAACGACATGCCCGACTAAGTTGTTTGAGAGCCAGCAGTACTCGACATGCCTGACTAAGTAAATCGTATAATAGTATGTAGATATTCATCAGGTGACACCCCCACGGTTGGATTACATCCTGGGCCGGGGGACCATCCCTGGTTGGATTACATCCTGAGCCAGAGTCGTCACCAGTTGAGTCGTATGGATATAAGAAGTCTGTACTAACTTGTGATGATATTGTATACTCCTAGCCTAAAGCCTAGCAAGTATATATAACGGAGTCTTGGAAAAATGTTCACTTAAGTTCAGTTCCCATTCTAATGATAATGGAGTGTGTCGACAGTTTTAGTTCTTAAAGAATAATTAAACTTGTAACAGTATAGATGTTGTTCAGTGTAGGTAGAACTAACTAGTTCTAATGTATTCAATGATATTGTCCCGTGACAATATGGCCAAAAGATTGTGATAACTAAATCAAGTTATGTGTTGGTAATCGTTTTCCAACGACCTAACCGGGTACGATTGTAACCTATCTAGGTTAAGTATTGATATTGTTCTAAAACAATATTGCGGGTGTAATTCCTAAGTATTACACATTTCGTATTACATACAGTAATATAAATAGTTGTAAATTATAAACGATTGTTAAATGATTTGAAAACAGCAATTGAGCATGTGTTTCACCCCGAAAATAGTAAAACAGTTGAAAGAGTGGGGCTATGAAACTCACCTGTGAGTTGTTAGCGATACGATGATATGCGCGTCGTTCGAATGGTAACCTTCTAGTGTCCTAAACACGTGAGGTTGTATAAGTATGAGACAAATCAGTTTGTCTAAGCGAGTTGTTCATGTATGCATTTGTTGTTGAAGTCTGGGAATGGTGTACGGGGGTCCGGGGGCAGCGCCCCTGGTAGCGGGGTCCAAGGGGTGGCAACCCCTGGCGGGGTCCAAGGGGCAGAGCCCCTGGCTGGGGTCAAGCTGCCAGGTCAGCTTGGAAAATTTTTATTTCTACTACTTTGCTTTAGAGAAAACGCATTCGAAATCCAAATTCGGGTAAAATCGAGTGGTAAAATTTGGTTGTCAATACTTAGTGAAAAACATAGGTTTTTAAGGTTCTGCGACGTCAGATGCGACGTCAGCTGCGACGTCAGAGGCGACGTAGGGTCTTGCGTCGCTATGTGCGACATTCGCAATCTAATGCGACGTTGTGTCCTGCGTCGCAATGTGCGACGTAGGATTTGATGGCGACGTAGGGGCTTACGTCGCTATGTGCGACATTCGCAAGTCAGTGCGACGTAAAAGCTTGCGTCGCTAAATGCGACGTTGAGGTTTTGTGCGACGTTGGCTGCGACGTTAACTGCGACGTCGCAGCACTGTTTTCGGTCCAAATGCGACGTCGTCGCCTGTTCGACGATTTCAAGATCCAAATCGAGTTTTGGCTCGATTTTTGGGTGTTTTGATGTTATAGAAAGCTTCTAGCATGTATTTTGAAGTAATCTAAGTAATTTATAGAAAGAGAAACGATTTCTAGAGAGATAGTGAGTAAATCCTTACTTTTTGGTAAAAATGGAGATGAAGAGGATGGTGAGGAAGATGATGATGATGGAAGCTTGTTGTTGTTCTTGTTGATGATGATGACGGCGGCGGCGATAGTGGCCGGCGGTGGTGGCAGCGGTGGTGGGTGGTGGTGATGGTTGGTGAAAGGGTTTTTAGAGAGAGAGAGAGTAGAGAGAAAATGGAGATAGAGGGAGAAAGTGAGATGATGAGAATGGGGTGGAAATGGGGAGGGATTTGGGTTTTTATTTGAACTCAGATCCCTAACTCGTGTACTGTGGTCTCCAACCACAGTACAAAATGTCCGTGATTTTATACCTGATTAAAATGTAGATTTATTACTTTAAATCTATAATTTGGTTATGTTATTTTGTAAGTATTTTTAATAAAAATATTTCACTTGAATTATAAAATGTAATTATTCAAAGTTTAAAATCGGCGCGAAATTTGACTTTTTGACCGGGTGTTACACCTAATTTCGGGAACCTACGAGACTTGGTGATGGATGAAGCTCACAAGTCCAAATACTCTATCCATCCGGGATCCGATAAGATGTACCACGGCATCAAGGAATTTTATTGGTGGCCGAACATGAAAGCCGAAATCGCCACTTACGTCAGCAAGTGCCTTACTTGCTCGAAAGTCAAAACCGAACATCAGAAACCTTCTGGTTTACTCCAACAACCTGAAATCCCTGAATGGAAATGGGAACAAATTGCCATGGATTTCATAACCAAACTACCCAAATCGGCGAGCGGTTGCGATACCATTTGGGTGATCGTCGATCGTCTCACCAAATCTGCTCATTTCCTGGCAATCAAGGAAAACGATAAAATGGAGCGCCTCGCACAAATCTACATCAAAGAAATTGTTTCTCAACACGGTGTTCCAATCTCGATCATCTCTGACAGAGATGCCCGTTTCACTTCCCACTTTTGGCAGTCACTTCAAAAAGCATTGGGCACTCGTCTCGATATGAGCACCGCGTACCATCCTCAAACCGATGGCCAAAGTGAACGAACCATTCAAACACTGGAAGGCATGCTACGAGCCAGCGTAGTTGATTTCGGTACAAACAGGGAAAAACATCTACCGTTGTGCGAATTCTCGTACAATAACAGCTATCATGCCAGCATTAAGGTTGCACCTTTTGAGGCACTGTACGGTCGTAAGTGCAGATCACCGATCTGTTGGACCGAAGTGGGAGATAGTCAACTCACTGGTCCTGAACTCATACACGCCACCACTGAGAAAATTGTGGAAATCCAAAACCGACTCAAAGCCGCACGTGATCGTCAGAAAAGTTATGCTGACGTGAGACGCAAACCACTCGAGTTCCAAGTTGGGGATCGAGTACTCTTAAAAGTATCGCCTTGGAAAGGCGTCATTCGTTTTGGCAAACGCGGGAAGTTAAATCCCAGGTACATAGGGCCTTTTGAAATCCTCGAACGGATTGGCCCCGTAGCTTATCGATTGCAGCTGCCATCCGAACTCAGCAGCGTGCACCCTACTTTTCATATTTCAAACTTGAAGAAGTGTCTGTCTGATGAGACACTTATTATCCCACTCGATGAAATTCGAGTTGACGACAAACTTCATTTCGTTGAGGAACCCGCTGAAATTATGGACCGTGAGGTCAAACAACTAAAACAAAGTCGTATTCCCATCGTCAAGGTCAGATGGAATTCGCGGCGCGGTCCGGAATTCACTTGGGAACGGGAAGACCAAATGCGACTCAAGTATCCTCAGTTATTCGCTGCTTCAACATCAAACACGACCTCGAGCTAAATTTCGGGACGAAATTCTCCTAACAGTGGGAGAATGTAACACCCGCCAAATTAGGTCTAGTATTTAGTGCCTAATCATATGTTAATACATGTAATTAGTTATGTGTTAGGCTAATTAATGTATCGAATTATATATATTGTTGAATATATACGAAAATGCGATTTGATTAAATCGTACGCAATTTAAATCGAATGTATTTCGGTTCCATAAAATACGGACGTTGGTGCCCAATTTTATTAAGTAACACTGTTATGTTAAAAATATCATTTTAATAATGCTCGAATTACAATTCGTATCGTACAAACATAACTTGCACAATTTAAAATATTTAACGCGCAAACTAACTTACATTTTATAACTCAAATATAAATTGATTAGTAAAATATCTAAATAAAATATCGCGTAATAAGTTTGTATTTTAAAACTTACCAATTATTATGTAAAATAATTAGTTAACGTTTAAACGACGGAACAAACGAACACCGCACGGGGAACGGAGACGGAAAAGTTGGAGGATAACCTCCAACTCACCTCCTCATTCTTTCTCATTTCTCTTTTTCTTTCTCTCTCTCTTCCACCTTTTCTCTCAAAAGTTCATCACCACAATCCTCACTAAATCAACAAATACTACCACTAAACGCACTCGGATTTCATCGGCTGTTTGGAATAAAAGACTCACCGCATCACGATCTATCATCCTATCTTTTCGGATTTCTCACCCGACACTTTGTAAGTTTCCGACAAATCCCGAAACCTCTCGTTTTTAAGTGTTTTTACTTGTTTGCGGTTTGTATCAACTTATAATGTCCAAATATAGGTTGGGTAAAAGATTTGGACCGAACGGAAGCCTTTCGACCAATTTTCCGGCCACCGGAATCTGAACAGACTCCGACGTCGCATCTGGGTTGGCCCAATTGCGACGTCAGTCGCAACGTCGCAATACCAGTCACCACGTCGCATATAGCGACATCGTCATTAACGTCGCATTAAGTTGCCGATGTCGTGTATAGCGACGCAGGCCCTTACGTCGCAGAAATCAACAACGTCGCAAATAGCGACGCCACGCACAACGTCGCATTAAATTGCGAAAGTCGCACATAGCGACGCCATGCTCAACGTCGCAGTCAGGACCTGCGACGTCGCACCCAACGTCGCACAAACCAGAAAACACAGATTTTCACTAAGTGTCGAGACCCAAAATTTTAACACCTGATTTTACCCAAATTCGGATCCAGATGCGTTTTTCGTCAAAGCAATATAGCCGAAATAAAAATTTTCCAAGCTGGCCTGGCAGCTCGACCCCAGCCAGGGGCTCTGCCCCTTGGACCCCGCTACCAGGGGCGCTGACCCGGACCCCCGTACTTAGATTTCGTAACGGCTTCTAAAACACAATCAAAACACATTCTTCAAGTAAAACGACACGAAATCAAAATAATAATAGTTGAGATTATTATTACAAATCCGTCACCAACGGGCCGTACATATTTTCAAACATTCGAATCAATCAACCAAATGTAATTTGGACATTATAGTTGGACGAACAACTACAAGGTAGTCTTATTAGATACCTTAGCATATTATAACCATCGCGTGTCGTGGACACCCTCAGGTTACAAGTCTTTGGACTTCATACTCGGCTAATCAATCAAAGTTTATTAAGTTAAACTCGCTAGACTCAGGTGAGTCTCATAGCCCCTCTTTTACTGTTTTACTCAGGGGTGTGATATATTGCTCAACTTTTAACATGTGAACGCAAGTACAAACATTTCATATACTACATGAGTTTTTCGAAACTAATCATTTAAAGTCCTCCGTCAGCATAGTTGTTAATACGTTGTAGCGTGAATATTAGTATATGGTACCATATAGGATTGACCCTCCTCGTTCGGGTTAGCAAGCACTAACCGGGTAAACGGACGTACTAATATTTGGGAAGACGAATGTTGATTAGGCATTCGTGGAGGCACCTCGCCCGGAATTCTCTATAGGGGACCCGGCCCTCGAGTTAAGCTCAACTATGTGCTCATGGCTGTATACACGATGATTATCATTTAATTGCTGGATGCAATTCATTATTTAAATCTTGCGGTTCATACTATATTAACTGATTTCAAACCTGTGAGCTCACCAGCTTTTTAGCTGACCTTTTAGCATATATCGCAGGTACCCAGCAGTAGGATGTTTCTGCTTCAGGACTTTAGCTCGAGTCAGCATACAAACGATTGAGATTTTCTTGCATTAGTATATTTTGTACAAGTACTTATGTACTGAAATCTCCTTTCATTTAAACTCGAGCTATGTAAAGCTTTATATGTTGTAAACATTTCAATTATCAATATATTTTGTTAAAACGACGCATATAGAGTCGTTTACTATATATCTTTGTGCTTTGTTATTGATTAGTAACACCCAAATCAAGCTTCCGCAAATCATTAAATTTAGGGGTGTTACAAATATGTTGACCTCAATACTGATGCCCAAAGGCCAAACATCAAGTGATCACATATTCACATATTCAATCAGGTCAACATTTCCAACTAAATAGTCTATCAACAGTATTATTACTACTAAACCAAAATCATCATGGCAAAAAAAAAACAGTAATAATATGTTTACCCGTTGTAACCAAACCTATTACAACTAAATCACACTGAGGATTACAGATCCACTCACCGTTACCTCAGCCGCAAGCTCAGAAGTCTAATATTACTGAGCCTTCTCCATATCTGAGAATACAATTAAATAAACAATGAGTTAGTAACTGATCGCATAACATATAACCCATTTAATTTAATTATATCATGCTACCAATAATCACCAATTTATATTATTACTTATAACTGGTTAACTCAATCATGTGTCAATACTTAGTATTAATTAATAAACAATAACTAGTCATAATAGCTCAGTCAAGTTGTAAATAACACTTATGACTAATCTAGAACATATTTACCTAAGCAGGAAAACCCCTGAAGTCAAAGGAGCCAAAAGTCCAATCCGGAACATAGTCAAAAAGTGCCAAAACGAGGTCCAAAAACTGTAAAATACCATTTTCGACCCCTAAACGACCCCGAATGGCCAAAAACCGCCTAGGTTCTATTTCATGAGTCTCGATCGTTGGACCGTTTTCGAGTGACTATGTAAATTTCAGCCCAATCCGAGTTAATAAAAATTTGTGAAATAAAAGAGGTCTCTAAAGTACAACTAAACACTTGTGCATTTTTAAAATTTGCAAAATCAAAAACTTTAAAATTCTCGATTCGCAGTGTTTTCAACTCGCATGTCAACTCGGTTCGCAGAAACTCGACTCGTAACGAAATAACTCGATTCGCACAGACTTAGAAGGACTATATCCCTCTGTACTCGTAAAATTTTGTATCGATCTTATTCTTGGAGCAACCCAGTTGCAAAGGCTCCAAATCGCTTGATATTATTTGAATGCAAGAGTTATTTAATTCACTTTAAAGATGCTCCAAGACAAGGGTTTTATTCGCCCTAGTCTTTTTCCTTTGGGAGCACCTGTCTTATTTGTCAAAAAGAATGATGGTTCTTTTCATTTGTGCATTGATTATCGTGGACTTAACAAATTTACGGTCAAGAATCGTTGTCCTCTTTCAAGGATGGATGATTTGTTTGATCAACTTCAAGGTGTTCAGTGGTTTTCAAAAATCAATCTTCATTCTGGTTACCATCAATTGATGGTACATGAATCAGATATACCAAAGACTGCATTTAGTACTCGTTACGAACATTTCAAATTTTCTGGTTACGCTTTTCGGTCTTACTAATGCTACTATAGCATTCATATATCTACCGAACACGTATGTAAACCGTATCTCAAACAATTTATTATACTTTTCATTTGCGATTTTCTGAATTATTCTAAAACCAAGGAAGAGCATGAAGTTCCTTTGAAACTAATCCTGGAGTTTCTTTCGAAAGAAAAGGTCTATGCAATATAGTTGGAGTACGAAATTTGACTACAAGAGGTTGGTTTTTCTTGGTCACGCTGTGAACAAAGAAGTCAGTCTTGTAAAATTTAGCAAAATAGAAGCTGTAATGGGATGGAAGGTCCCACAGTTATCATCGGAGGTTCGTAAAGTATTTAGGATTCACAGGCTATTATCGGCATTTTATTGAGAGTTGTTCAAAGATCGCTCTACTACTCACATAAATATAAGAAGTTTGTTTTGGGATAGAAACTAAGAAAAAAAATTTCAAATATTGAAGAATGTCTTGTGTAATACTCGATTCGGACTCATCCCGACGGATCGGAGGATTTCGTTGTGTATTGTGATGCATCAGACCGAGGTCTGAGTTGTGTGTTAATTAAATGGGAAATGTAATCGTATTCGTCTCTCGACAACTCAAGGTACATAAGAATTATTGTACTACCCACGAATTTGGAACTTGGAGCGATAGCATTCGTACATATATGTTGAAGACACTACTTTTATGGAATGAAGAACGTCATGCATACCGATCATAAGATCTTTTAACACCCCTACGTTCAAAGGAAGATGAATACGAGGCAAATAAGGAAGCTCGAAATATTTAAGTGGCTACGATTGTGAATTTCGATATCATCCGGGGAAGACGGATGTTGTGGCAGATGTTTTGAGTAGGAAGGAAAGAGTAAGCCAAGGTGATTGCTAGTCAAAGTTTGACGATACACTCTGGCACTAAGGATAAGATGTTCAAAGTTCAAGATGAAGCGTTAGGGATACTCATATACCAAAACAAAAAGTTGTGCGGGTTAGACAAACAGTTGAAATATGAAGTGGATGCGCTGTTACATCTTGTGGAAAGATTATGGATTGTTTTGCTAGGTGGTCTATGGACACTAGTATGAACATAGTACATAAGTCAAAATATTCCATACGTCGAGAGGTATCATGATCTCATGGATTTGTATTGGTGACTGGGAATGAAGAAGGACATCGTTAACTACATTAGTCAATTAGTCAATGCATGATCTGTTTGAAGTTCATGGTTGAATACTCGAGACTCTCAGGTCTATTACAGCAACCAGATATTTTTGAATGGAAAGTGGGAAACATGACTATGGATTACGTTATGAAGTTTCTTATAACTAGTAGTGAGCATGTCTCGATTTAGGGATAGAATGACTAATTCAACTTATTTCTTAGCTGTCCATGAGGATTACAAGATGGGGATTTTGGTAAGGCATTACATCGACAAAGTAGTAGCAAGGCTTGGAGTGTTTGTATCAATTATATCTGATTTTTGATGGTTACTTTACTTTGAAATTTTGGCAAGTGTTACGGAAAGCTTTGGGAACGCGTTTTGACATGAGGGCGGGTTATCATTCTCGTACTGATGGACGGAGTGAGCAAACTATTCAAACCTTTAAGAATATACTTAAGTTGTGTTATAAATTTTGGTAGAAGTTGTGATACTCGCTTACCACTATTCGAGTTATCATACAACACATTTATCATGTTAGTATTCAATGTGCACTATTTCAAACTCAAGTAACCTTAAAACTATGAACAAAAACCTAAACCGAAAAGTTTTAGTTTATGCTGATTTATTTTCGTAGTCAACTTCAGAGACCGTTTTGAGCTACTTAGAGTCGTTTTCAGGCTTCGGTCAAAACTAAAAAGTTGTAGATCTCGATGTTTTACATAAGTACTCATGTTTTCGGCCTCTGAAACGAAGCAGATTATTTTATAAAAATTGTTTTGTAAACTGCTGCAGTGTATAACGAATTTTCTGAAACTTTTAGTTATTCGTATATAAACGTGTTTAACCCTAAACGTGTTTAACCCTAAAAACGATTTCTAAACCCCATTATTCGACTCCAGATGTCCAAGAACGAAAATATTAGTCTATATTCATAATCCAAACCCTAAGAACTCAAATAATCATCCTCTAATCCATTCTATTGATCGAGAACTCGCGTATTCGTGTTTTCGGTAAGTTTTTGTGTTCTAAATCTTCGTCTTCTTCATTCTTTTATTGCAAGGAACATTTTGATTCTCATAAAACATTCATATTACAGATTCTAACAATGATTATCGTGCGGATCATCGGTAGTTGGTATAATCTCTATCCGATTCTTTTATTCTAAACGTATTTCGATTACTTCGTATTGTAGGTTTTATTCGGTTCAAATCCATTGTATTCCTAGTGAATAAAATCATTAGGATATGTTTGAAATCAGTGGTTAAATCATTAGGAGTGAATAATATTCGTTTGATTGAGCGTTTTGGATTGTTTACACAAGGATTTAGGTTTGATTATACAAACCCTAAATCTGGGCAGAATTGTTTATCGGTTTGGGAATGGTGTAACTTGATCGTTTTATAGTGATTTTGATGAAACTCGAGTCTAAACATAAGTATTAAGAGTCTATTTTCAAATGGTGTTGGTTTCGTGTGCAAATGTTGAGTATAAGTTGGTCAAAATGATTTTATAAAAGTGAATGTCAATTCTGAGTTTTTCGGTTCATAAGTTTGGTTAACTTGTCGATTTTTGAAACGTATGTCAAACTAATAATTGGGTCTTTAAATTTTTACTGGAGTAATTTTAAAGTGTTAAAAATTTTCTGTATAAATATTATAATCTTTGTAAGTCTTTAAGTATTTTAAAATATATTGTAACTTTTGTGTATTCGGAAATTGTTGTTGTTTCTGAGCAGATTATTTTGGTGAATTTTTAAAAATAGTTAACTATAGAATTAAGCTCTGGAAAACTTACAGGATGTTCTTAACACATTGTAGAGTCACTGGTAAAATTTGTATAGTCAAATGGTTTCATTAAGTCATGGTTTAAAATTCGTAAATTGGTATAAAATTCTGGGTATAATCTAAAATACACAATGGGGTTGATTTTTGTAAAGACACATGAGGTTTGGTTGTGAGAAAACTTAGTAGAGGTGATTTGGACTTGGGATATAATGGAATGACCTAGTTATGTCTAGGTTATGACCCATATGCATATATGATCATTGTAGATTGCAAGTGGTTTAGTGGATTACACTTAAGGGCGATACTTACATCATTTCTTGAGGTGAGTTTTCATGGCCCCATTTTCTTTACTTGTTTTACATTGGGGGAAAAGTATGCTCGTGTTTTATCAACTTTTTCATGCTGTGATTACATTCATTTTCTTTTTGGACATATGCTTGAAATGTGCTACATTATGTGAGATTATGTGCATTATTTGAGATCATTAAGAACATTTGTGGCTATTCTTCTTGCTCCGTTGGGGGTATTGACAACACGCCGGTTGGATACATTGACATCATTTAGGCTATTCGTCTTGCTCCTTTGGGGGTATTGACAACACGCCGACGTATATGCTATTCGTCTTACTCTGCAGGAGTAATGACAACATGCATGGTGGTTTGTTGATATTTATTCGTTTACACTAATTTCATTTATATGTGCCTTTTCATTTGCATTGTCCTACTCAGTTATTTATCACAGGAAAACATTATTTTATGGTGTCTGGTTTCAAACCTACGAAACTCACCAACATTCGTGTTGACGTTTTTGAGCATATCTTTTCAGGTTATACTAGTGGACTTAAAGCAGTGGACAAGAGAACTTAGTGGACCTTTAGGGTTGCATTAAGAGTTATTCAAGACTTGTGGTACATCATTAAGGTTGTTTGTGAAGGCTTGTTTTGTCTTAACATTGTAGTGTACGTTTGATTGTAAGATTTTGAATTCATTGTTGAAATGTATACATGACATGAACCGTTATTCATGTTAATGGCATCATGACACATTGGATATTGTATTTCGTATAGAATTCTTTATAATGATATGTTATGATCTTATCACCGTTATATCCCGTTGTTTCCGCTTTAGACGGGGTGTGACAGCCGGGTACAGTGCATTTTGATTAACCAGAGAAAAATGGTGTTTTAAAGCATGTGGGAGCCGTCGGATTGGCCATTGAGCCTCCGGCCTGGGGTAATGACCCGCCGGCTAGGCTCTTTGAGCCGCCGGTTCCCCTAATCTCACAATGAAGCCGCCGGCTTCCTAAGTGAAGCAGCCGGCTGGATCATCAGGTACAGCAGCAGCAGATTTTAACACAAAACCCTGTACGAACCAAGCCTCAATTTCTTCAAACATTTCAGCTATTAAAGCGAATTTTCTCAACTTGTAACACTAAGGAACATCAAATATCACTAAATAACATCAATCAACAACAAGGAACTCATCTATCATCCTCAATCCCTAATAACCCATTTAGGTTACTTGCTTGAATCAAAATCACATCACAACAACAAGAATACAACAATTCAAGCTAATAAAATCAGTTCATAAACATGGTATAACACTACTAATCATCATGTATCATCAAGTATTTCATCAATTCATCAATTGCACATCTAACCTAATTAACACATGAGTTCATGAGAAGAGCAATTTACTTACAACTTGATAAGGAGATGATGATTATGTTAATACCACAAATCACAGCTACAAATCACAACTTCTTCGTTGATGATTTCAAGTTTTGACAATATGAGTTCTTATGTTTGGGTCTTAGAGAGGAAATGACAAAGTTGGGGAAAGAAGAAGAAAAGGAGGTCGGCCATCCCCTTTTCTTATTCTAAACCGACCCAATACACGGGTATTTTATATCCGTCTTAAATCTATTGTCTGGAACTTAAATACTAATTGCAAAAAAACTTATTTTATTCTACCGTCAACTATAGTAAATTAAAACAAACCATAATTTACTATCCACAATAAGTCCTGGAACTTATTTATCTAGGTTTCACAATGAAACACAATTATTGAATAATTTCTAACCAAATTAAATAAATAAATTTAAAAGTCGAAATTACCAGACCAGTACGGAGGATGTTACACTAATTTTACCACATTTTATATGATATACATATAAAGTATGGTAATATATATACTTTTCGAAGTGATCAGTTAATTTGGAACGCCCAGAAAAGGATAATATGGACCATAAATATGAGACGAATAGAATATTATTATTACATAAAATTAAATTAAATATTCATAATTTGATCGGATATAATCATACTCTCTCTCTATGTCCCAACTTATATGTCTTCGAACAAAAACACGCATTTGGAGAAATACATAATCATTTTATTTACATTCTATAAAATAACATTCTTAACTCTGACTAATTAATTAAAGATTTTTAACTTTTGTAATTATAATTTCAAGTATAAATTTAGGAGACTAGGCGGTGTGACTTGTGAGGCTGTGGGGCAGAAGACCTGATGCACAACCCATTAATGCAAACGATTGTAGAGTATAAATGCTCCCTAATGAACAATAAACCAACCTCGCCCATTTAGTAGTCTACTATAGAAATTGTATACCCGTGCATTGCTCCATTTCTCTACAAAACTCACTTCCACTTTTACCCTCAAGTTTAAATATCTCACAAATCGTATGTCCATAAATTATAAAAATTACATATTCGGAACCAGTGTCTTTTTCTCTTTGATTAGAGATGTCACAAGCTATATGTAACATCCTCGTTTTGGGCCTAGTTGAAATTTCTAATTTATTTATTTATTTAATTATTTAATCGTGTTTTAAATAATTAATGTTTTGTGGATAATTGAAAAATTAATAGGCCCATTAGCTAAATAACTTATTGTGAATTGTAAATTATTACTTGTTTTAAATTTATTTAGTTGACGGTAAAATAAAATTGTATTTCCCCGCAAATGGTTTTTAAGTTCCAGACAATAATAAATACGGGGAATGAAAATTAACACTTATATGGTATACTCTATGGGATGGGTCGGTTTTTACCTCCCACATATACACACATACGTATATGCATACATACACCAAGAAACCCTAAATCAATTGCATGAAACTTTAACATCAAATTGGAGCTTGTAAATTCGGATTCAAGCTTCCTTAATCATCAAGAACAAGGTATGATCACATGTTCTTCATTTTCCATAACCTAGAAATTGGGGTTTTTGGGGTTTTTTTGCTAATTGGTGAGTTTAATCCGAAATTAAAGGTTGGTTTTGTGAAATTGTTGTTAGTTAAGCTTGTTATGGTTGATTACTAACAAGATTCAAGCTTAAGATTATAAATCTATGGTGATTCTTAGGGTTTATGATGATTTTAATGGGTTAATGACTTTAATCCAAAATTAAAGTATGAAATTGGTTAAGGTAGTGTTAATAAGTGTTTATAAGATGGTTAGTAATCTTAATTCAACCTAGAAGTGAATTAATCATGTTATATAAGTTGTAATCAAAATGGGTTTTTGGGTAATTGATGGAATTAGCATGATTAACATGAAATTGAAGCTTGAAATACTTGCATGATAGTTAGTTGATGCTTATATGTGGATTATAACCTTAATCCTAGTTTAAAAATGAAGAATTTGAAGTATAATCATATGGATAGTTATGGGTTTAATTGAATATTCATGATATGAAGCTTGTGGTTATGTTAGACTTGTTAAATTGTGTTTAATTCAAGATTAGAACGTAAGTCTAACTTTGAATTGATGAAGTTGATATATGTTCATGAAGAAAGTCTTGAACTTAAGGTGTATTTTAAGAATTTAAAGCTCTTAAGCTTAAGTTAATAATATGTAGTTGTTACTAGTTGTTGATGATCATATTTTAGTAGGTTAATGATGAATAAATGTGATTAAGTTGATAGAATCATCTATATCATATTTTGATATTAGTTGATATCATGTAGTGAGATAATGAAATACTCATAAATGAGTTGTTATAACTTGTTGTTCTTGTAAGTTCAAGATATATATATATTGAATATGTTATATGATTATAACATGAGTTGATTATAATGGATAAGCTACTGACTTGTTATTTGATTTAATACGCGGATATGGAGAAGACTCAGTGACATTAGACTACTGAGTGGACAATGGAGGTGTTGGTGAGTGGACCTGTAACCTTCAGCGTAACTTAGTTGTAACAGATTTGGTTACAACGGGTAAACGTGATTTTACTGTTTATAGACTGTTGATCGACATGTTGCCTTGATAGATATAGATTTTGTGATATCTGGCCTTTGGGCATATGTGCTTACTTGGAGGTCAACATGGTTTGGGCTTAAGGATACTATTGAGTTGCCAACACAAGTCCTAGTACACGGTTGGTTATAGGAATACTGTGTTGTGTGGGTAAATAGTACCTAAGCTATCGGTTTACCACTGTATTGGCCTGCAGTTGGTGTGAGGTTTCTTGGAGGGCCACCCGGGCATGAGGGCACCTCAAGGACCGCCGATCCTCTTGAATTATGTGTTTACGATGCTATATGCTGTAAACAATGTGTTGTGTTTATGATACTGTTGCTGTAAACTCGTTTATTATGCTATGCTTAGTTGTAACAGATTTGCTATGCTAGGTTGCACTGTAGGCTATTGATTCATTCACTTAGCATTGAGCTAATCCCCCACATTACCACTCCTTGCAGGATATGATTAGATTATAGGATGAGCAAGGAGCTGTTGACTGGATGGAATGTTTGACGACTTGATGTTACTCTGATCTTTGATTTTTATAAATCATTGTTGTCTTTCAAATTATGTAACACCCAAATGATAAATTATGTTTTGAAATAGATTGACTTTATATGAGTATTATACAATGTAAAAATTATTAATGTTTGTTGGACTTTCGCTTCCGGTTAAAAAAAAATGGTTTCGAAATTTGAAGGGTGTTATACTATACTTTCTATGAATTTTTTTTTATTTTTTTACCGGTGTCTACAATATAATCACATGTGATTTATGATAAAAAAAAAATTAAAATTTGTTCACGATAATTTATTTATGTTATATGTTAATTAACACGTGAATACACCTTAATATTCATCCACATTAATAGTTATAAAAAGAATTTTAAAAATTGCATTTGTTTTCATTAAAAATCACATGTGATTGCTAGTTTACATTTAATCACATGTGATTTATTATATAATCATATATGATTTTGCATATAATCACATATGATTTTCATCTAAAAATTGATATTTGATGAGTAATTTACCGATATATGATAATTCATTCTTGATTTCAACTTAATTTTTACTTGATTGTATAATTATAGTCAATGATTTGAAATTTTGTATTTTATTATTCTTTAATCACATGTGATAAATACTTTGATGTTTAATCGCATGTGATTACAACTTAGTTTTTCATGTTTAAATCTTTTTTAATCTTCAATGATTTGAATTTAAAGTTTAATCGGAGATATAAGCGGATGTGATTATTTTTTAGTGGTAAATCACATGTGATATCACATTACAAAATTTATAAACCAAATAAAAATGAAAAAAAAAAATTTGTCGAAAGTATAGGTTGTAGGATCTATAATCGAAGAGAAAAAGACGCTGATTCCGAATATGTAATTTTTATAATTTATAGACATACGGTTTGTGAGATATTTATTTTTTTTATAAAAAAAAAAGGTGAAAATGAATTTTTGAAATGGAGCAAACCTATTGGTTCCTCCATTCTCCATTTTTTTGTCATTATTTTTTGAACTTTTTACTTATTTACATTTACTAATTGTATTAATTACAGTAAATAATTAGTCAAATTAATAAAAAAAAAGTCTTATTTGTTTACGAAGAAATATAACAACAATTAATATATATATTTTTTTGGTGATAAAAATGATTTAAAAAATATATATGTATATTTATTCATTTGAAAAGGTTAAAGTTTATGTTTTTTGAAAACTTAATGAAATGGCTGGACATTTTAATAGCATATGTAACAACAATTTTATTTTTTATTTTTTTGTAATAAAAACGATTAAAAAATATCTATATGATTAATTTGAAAAACTTATAAGTGTAAGTTTTTTAAATACTTAATTAAATGGCTGGATATTTTAATAGCATGGAAAAAGATTGTTGTTTGTAAGAGTTGAAGGACCTTTCTATTTTGATTTACCACACACCACTTTGGACCATTGCGCTACACATGAACTTTATGCTTTTTTTTCTTCTACATAATCTATATCTATATATATATCTATCTATATCTATATATAGATTAAAAGACAAATTTGGTAAAAGACAAACAAATATAAACAGTGATTCTACCATTTTACCTCGGCTAATGAGTAGTATATTGTAAATGGGACTTGATAAATACAAAAAAAAATTGTTGTATACAACAAACTGTACAACATTTGAAACACAGAGTACAAGTATATAATAGCATAAATTTGATGTATGAATCATTTTATGTGTTGTATTTATCACCTCCCATTGTAAATACTAAAGATCACACCTGCCATTAAGTCGTTCAGTCGTATTTGCAGGGTAAATTTGTAATATTTCAGGCTATCCTTTTGAAGTCTATGCTCCTAAAATAATTGAGGACTATGTCTCTCTCTAGATAGATACTTTCGGTCTATCTCGGTTACGTGTTTTGTTATCTGTCTCAGTTCTACTTAACGGAAAATGGGTGAGAAAAAAGATCAGTATTCGCCAATACCCTCAATCCCTCATGATCTTTCATATGAACAAAACATGATGTGTCTGAAACATGTTTTCAACTTTAATAGATACTTGCAAAACAAAACTTGATAACACTGCTAGATAATTTGATAATTAATGTCTATATTCAAAACTAGTGGTAGCAGGGGCGGTACTAGGGTGGGGGCAGTGGGGGCGGCCGCCCCCATCCGATTTTCGGGAAAAAATATTTTTTTAAAATTTTATAGGTTAATTTTGTAAAAAAAAAATTATGCCCACACGTAATTTTAAAATTTAAGGTTAATTTTATAAGATATTTTTATTATTTTGAATTCGCCCCCTCGTTAATTTTTTTCTGGTACCGCCACTGAGTGGTAGCCGAAAAAATAGTCTTAACGCTGAGATGATATTTTTATTCAGGTTGACTTTGATTTTTTTTACAAAAAGAAACTTATATAAATTCATGTACTCATTAAACTATTACCGGTGAAAGTGTAACAGGGTATTGTTAGAGTATAGTAAATAAATATATTCAAATTGTCACATAATTGCGGAAGCATATAAACACGTATTTATAATCAGTTAAGATCGAGATGTGTACCTTATAGCAAAGCTCCAATAAAACTATAATAATATAGTTTAAGGTTTAAAGTAAAACCCCTCTACGATCGCATACACAACACGTCATTGATAACCACCCGAATGCTAGTTCGAATACCAAATTAAATAGCTTTTCTTCTTTGTTTTTCGACCAAAAGGCAAACACCCCTTGGGGTTTTTTTTGACGTCGGTCGAATGAAAAAAACAAGAGGAAGTAAAAGTAATTCGATGGTCAAAGTTACTAGTTACTTTCTATGGGTTCCTTTGATTATTATATATATTTATATATATATATAATATAATGATTTATTAATAATTAATAAATAATAACTTTTATTATTAATTAATTATACCCCTTTAAGTAATTAGAAGTAACAGTTTAGTCCTAATAACTTTCACTTTGAACCTTACAATTTAATAACAATTATTAAATGATCTCAAATGAACTAATAACTCAACTAGTTATTACAGTTAACTTAACTTGTTTAAATAAGCGGTATCTACGTGTTAACGCGTGTGACCCCGTAGGCTTAAACGTTTCCGGACATGCGCTTATTTGACATGATCATTTCCCAACAGCTCCCACTTGAGCATGTCATAATAAAGGCAATAACATTGATAAGCGTCTAGCAACACGCCAATGCTCCCAGAAATATTTAAGTATAGTTTCTTGAAGTATATTAAAAAGATTTCAGTGTTTACTATCCCTTTGTTTCAGATACCTTTGTTAATTATGGATATGGATCAAAGTCATTCCATAATTTAACGATTCTGTTTCTCATTCCTATAATCAATTAAGATTACCAAATCAATCGAGACACATCTGGATTTCATTTGGGTATGGCCATACACACATCTTAATTAATTCTAATGAGGGGCCCAGTGGTATCATTCTTCAATAGCTAATTGAAGAAACAAATCATATCTTAACTACACGTGTCAGTCATGTACTTCACTACTTTTCTGAAAATAGCCTTTATTACTACCTTATTCAGGATAGCTAGAACTATATCAAGAAGATGCAATTCATACATGCAAGACCAACTTGCATCTCAAGTCTAAGGATAAGTAAAGTAACCATTTACAAGTTTCACTTAATGACGCCGATCCATAAAGTGATAACTTGTCAGTTGGGGTAGTTCGATATGCATCTCATGAATATCATGTGAGTTTGGAGGGACCATCCATACCAATCACTCAGATTTATCTTAGTTTAACTATATTCCTACATAGTTAATCGATAATGGACAATTTAGAATAATATAGTTATTCATGGATTAAATATGCAAATATAGGATACAATTAATTATTAAATGAAAACAAACATACCATGCATTTTAATTCATACCATGCATTTTAATTCATTTATTGGATAATAATTGTTTCAAATCCTTTATCCAAATACCAAAACACAGAGTTACATGAAATATCTAGCAATACGAAGTCCAATGCCCTAGGAATGTTTATTAAGCTTTCCCTTAAGTAAAGTCTTCGTAATGGATCAGCTAGATTATCATCTGTGTGAACTTTGAATAAATTGATTTCACCTAATTCGATCTGCTCTCGAACATAATGATATCTTCTAGGATAATGTCTGGCCCCATTATGAACTCCAGGTTCATTAGCAATTATAATTGCTCCTGAGTTATTGCAGTATAACTCTATGGGGTTTTTATTTGTGGGTATCACGTCAAGCCCATAAATAAATTTTATAATCCAGACTACTTCCATCTCAGCTTCCGAAGGTGCTATGTACTCTGATTCAGTTGCAGACATAGCAGTCTTGATTGCTTCAAAAGGAACCCTTTCCACTGCATCTCCATTCAAGATGAAGACGTATCCTGTCTGAGATTTCATATCATCTCTATCGTCTCTGAATTCCAGCATCACTGTAACCAGTCACTTTGAGCTCAGCTTCAGGATTTCCACCATAAACAAGGAACATATCTCTAGTAGCTCTCAGGTACTTGAGAATATTTTTCACAGCAGTCCAGTGACTTTGACCTGGACTCTGTTGAAAACGGCTGGCTATGTTCTGTACGAACGCCACATCAGGTCTAGTGCATCTAACCGCATACATAATAGATCCAACAGCCGAAGCATAAGGAACCATTTGCATACGCTCCACCTCATCAGGTGTAGAAACACACTGTTTGCTATTCAAGTCAAGTCTCTCTTGCATCGGAACATTTCCACGCTTATAATTCTCCATCTTAAATCTCTTTAAGATCTTATCAATATAAGCACTTTGACTTTAGTCCAATTAACCGCTTTGTTCTATCTCTATAGAACTTGATTCCAAGAATTAAATGCCGCTTCTTCCAAGTCTTTCATAGCGAAACACTTTCCAAGGTAGGATTTTACATCTTGTAACATTGGAATATGATTTCCTATAATCAATATGTCATCAACATATTAGACAAGGAAGTAACATTACTCCCACTAGCTTTTTGATATACACATGGCTTATTAGGATTTTGAGTAAATACAAACCTTTTGATTTCCTCATCAAACCTCTTGACATCCAGTTGCCCAAATCTCATAGTCATAGTACGCTGCTATAGCTAAGAGAATCCTAATAGCCCAAATGTCTGCCACATGAGAGAAGGTTTCATCATAGTCAACTCCGTAGATTTGAGTATAACCCTTCGCTACGAGACGAGGTTTATAGGTGTGTACATTCCCGTCCACATTTGTAGCTTCAAGCCATTTTTCAGATTCTGGATCTGATAATGCAGCTTTGAAATTGGGAGGTTCATCAAGATCCCCTAACATGTGTTCCTTTGATTCTACATTTAAACACAACTTCTCTGGAACACGTATTGTCCTTGCGGACCTACGAATTGGAACAACATCAACTTGAGGTTCAACACTTTGAATACTTCCCCCCCCCCCCCCCCCCCCCCCAAGTTGATGTTCGCTAGTGATTGTAGAAGGTGATGCATCTTCCTCTTGATTTTCATCAAGTTCTACGACCCTCCCACTGTTTACTTGAGCTATGAGATTCTTTTCAAAGAACTCAGTATATCTAGCAACTTTAACAGGATTTTCAGAAAGATTGTAGTAGTAACCCATTATTTCCTTTGAAAATCCTACAAAGATGCACTTAATAGATCTTTGCTCGAGTTTGTCAGGCGTATCCCGCTTCACAAGCGCCTCACATCCCCAGACCTTTAAATAAGATAAATTAGAGACTTTCCCATGCCACAGTTCATGTGGTGTCTTATCCACCTTCTTGGTTGGAACCATATTCAAAATACGTACAGCAGATTCTAGAGCATAATCACAAAATGATAATGGGAGAGTTGTAAGGGTCATCAATGGATCTTACCATGTCTAACAGGGTTCGATTCCTCCTCTTAGACACTCCATTATGTTGTGGTGTGTGTGGAGGAGTAAGCTGTTGGATAATCCACACGCTTTCAGATAATCCTTAAACTCTTGGCTTAAGTATTCACCACCTCGATCCGAACTGTAACATCCTCATTACCGGCTTAGGAGAAATTAGGTAAATTACTTAATTCACTCGATTATTTAATGGAGTTTAGAATTAATTCGTATTATTTTGCTTAATTGAAATTAATAGGGTAAATGGTCAAACGATTTATTGTGATACATAAATTATTACTTGTTTTAAATAAATCTAGTTGACGGTATAATAAAATATGTTTTCACGCAAACGGTTTTTAGGTTCCAGACAATAGGTTTAGAGCGGGTATAATTTAGTACCAACTTATACCCACCTTTAGTTGGGGATCGGCTCATTTGTTTCCCCTCCCCCAATTTATTTTATCTTCCAAAAGAAAACACATACATACTTTGAAATTGGGTGAAATCAAAAAGAGAAAGCTTTGAACAATCGAATTGAGCTTGGGTTCTTGGTTACCACTTATCAACATCATCATCTACCTAGTTGCTACATCGATTGTAAGTGTAAATTACTTTGAATATATGTGTTTATGAGTTAGGGTTTGAAGAAATAGGTTAATATGTGATCATGTTTAGATTGATGATTTAGGAAGTTAGATGTTGTTAGAACTTGACATATGATGATGCTTTGAGTTATTTTTATGTATAAATCGTGTAGTGTAACTTTAATTTGATGATTGGTGGTTTTGGTTCGGGTTGAGTTGTTGCAGGTTCTGGGCGTGCCTGATGTTCTTGGGAATCCGGCGGATTCACGGGAATCCGGTCGGATTCCCCCTTTTAATGCCTTTCTGAATCAAACGGGAATCTGGTCGTATTCATTTGAATACGGCGGATTCAGGCTAATATGGGAACCGGATTCTCGGGAATCCGGCGTATTCATTAGGCGTATTCCTTAGTCGGGGTTCTGTCTCAATTTGGTGCTGAAAAGGGGTGTGGAATACGGCGGATTCACGGGAATCCGGCCGTATTCATTTGAATCCGGCGTATTCCCGGGAATACGGCGGATTCCCACTGTTTGCAGCTCATGTTATTTTAACTTGCTAGAAATTGTGTAATCAAATTGTATACTATCTTTATGATACTAAATGCTTGCTGAACTGATAACAAGTGTCTAAGTAAAGTTAGATATCATATGAAATGAGTATTAACTTGTAATCCTCTTTTGTTCTCAGATAAACCGAAGACTCAATAATATTAGATCTTTGAGTGAAGACGGTGACTGTGAAGGGTGAGTGGATCATTGACTCTCTTTCTGAATTAGTTGTAACAATCCGGTTACAACGGGTAAACATGGTTTTACAGTTATATATTGAATAAGTACAATTTGCCATGATGATTATAGAATGTGCTATCTTGTCAGGGGTCAATATGATATTGGGTTTGGATACTATTACATTGGACGACATGATGACTTTGTACATGTGTTGTTTATTGAAATCATGTCATATGTAGTAATGGTACTAAACTATCGGTAAGACCACTGTTTGGCCTTCAGTGGTTATAAGTGTTACTTGGGGAACCACCGCGGCATGAGGGTACCTCAAGGACCACCGATCCTCTTTGATGTATTTGTTGTGATGCTTTGTGGTGATCAATTGCTATGATAGTTTAGATTGATAGTTGTGATCTATTCACTTAGCTTCATGCTAATCCCTCTCCTCACCTCTTGCAGATTACTTTTGATGTGGGTGGGCAAGAAGTTGGTTTGAAGAATGTTTGACCGCCTACTCTGACTATATGACATGTCGTCATTTATAAACTTATGTTTTGGAATTTAAATAACACCTAACTTAATGTTGTAGCTGATGTGGTTATTGTATCAACTTATCATGCAGGCATAGATTGTGTTTTGGGAACTATGTTATACGCAATCTATAATGCATGATTTGTATTTAATCGCTTCCGATATATGTTAAAAAAAAATGTCTCTTGAAATCTTGTGGTGTTATAAATTGGTATCAGAGCTTAGGTTTGGGTGAATTGAGCATGAGTTGAGTGTTCAATCCCAAATCTATGTGTGTCGGTCAAACATTCCGGTGAGTGGGATTTTGTTAGCATGTGAAGTTGGTTAGTATATAGGTACTAACAACTAACGTGTTATGAGATGTTGTTTTGGTACAGATATGGCAGAAAATGAACCTCCAGCCGACACACCCAATGATGCCTCTCGAACTAATGTATCCCCTACTGAAACCCAAAATGTTAGCCAGGGTCAAACTGGTACTTCCTTTTCTGCAGGGGACTTTGACCATGATGATTATATGATTCATCTAGAGACAGAAAATCTGAGGCTTAAGGCAATTGAACAACAGTTTTTGCAACAACAACAAACCCGGTCTTCTCAACAAATCTTGCAATCTTTGCCACCTACTGTTAGCGCTGTACCGCCACCTTTGGTGACCTCGCAGATTCCAGTATTTCAGTCTTATTATCATCATCTACCACACTATGGTACCTATCCGACTTCGGCCCCGTTCTCTTCCAGAACTACGGGTTATCAGACTTCGGTATTTCAAACTCAGGGGCAACCTAAGCTATGCTCTTTTAAGACTTTCAAGTCTTGTGGACCATCGGATTATTCGGGTAGTACAAATCCCTCCGTTACCTTGGATTGGTTAAGGGATGTGGAAAGAAAGTTTGAGGTTTGTCGATGTGAAGAGGAAGTCAAAGTTCCTTTTGCGGTGCAACTTCTTAAGGGTCCAGCAATGGTTTGGTGGGATTCCATTACATCACATTTTACCCCACAGCAGAGAGCATCGATTTGTTGGTCTGATTTCCACAATGAGGTTTGTAAGAAATATTGTTCGGGATTTGACATGACTCGGATTCGAAGCGAGTTTTTGGATTTGCAATTAACGGATAAGATGACGATGGATGATCTCATTTCCCAATTCACTGACAAGTTGAGATTCGTGCAACAATGGGTACCGGAGGAACGTATGCAGATCGACCATTTTGTGGGAATGTTACCGCATACTTATCGGACGACCGTGAGACTGGCGGGAACTCTTTCTCAAGCTTTTGATCTTGCCCGTTCTGTGGATGGAGATGTTAGAGCCCAGGGCTTGGAAGCTAAGGAAAAATCTCCATTTAAACCCAAAGGTGATTCTTCGGGTAGTCCTGGAAAGAAGAAATGGCAGGGATTTCATCAACCTAAGAAGCCCAGTTCGGATAGTAAATCATTGGATAGAACCAATTGGTACCACAATTGTAAATCGAGACACACGAGTCCTTGCACTCCACAAACTGCTAGGTGTATCAAATGTGGACAACTTGGTCATGACATCAAGGATTGTGCGTTTCCTAGGCATGTGTGTTGGAATTGCCAAAAGGAAGGTCATCGTTCGGGTTTGTGTCCGGAGGCTGGAAAACAAAAGATGGGTGTGGTCGGAGGGTCTTCATCTTCTGGCCAGAAAAGAAAGAATCCCCCAACGGCAACCGGCAGGGCATTCCAAATGACAGCTGATGATGCTGTCAAGACTGAAGATGTTATAACTGGTACATTTCTAATCAACTCTGTACCAGCTACTGTTCTGTTTGATTCGGGAGCCAATTGCTCATTTATATCTATGCTTTTCTGCGATAAACTGAAATTGACTCCCACTTGTATTACAAATCCTATTGAGGTTGAGATAGCAAATGGCAAGATAGTTCCAGTTACCACATCGGTGACTGGAGCTAGCATATTGATTGAGGATCATAGTTTCCCAATTTCTTTTCTATTGATGCCTATCCCCAGTTTTGATGCGGTTTTAGGCATGGATTGGTTAAGTAAGAATAAGGCAAGTATAGAGTGCCATAAGAAACTAATTAGGATTCCAATCTCGGATGAGTCATATGTTGTGGCTCGAGGGGAACGGGAAAGAGGTAGTATCCCTATGATTTCTATGATGAAAGCTAGTAAATCTCTAGCTAAGGGGTGTGTATCCTACTTGGCCTATATAATTGATGCAAAATTAGAAAAGAAAACCGTTTCCAATGTCCGGGTGGTTTCTGATTACCCCGACGTTTTTCCTGATGAATTGCCTGGGTTGCCTCCCATTAGAAAGGTGGAATATAAAATTGACCTAATTCCGGGTTCTACTCCTGTAGCTAAGGCTCCTTATAGACTAGCTCCCTTCGAAATTCGTGAAATGATGACCTAAATCCAGGAGCTATTAGATAAGGGTTTCGTCAGGCCTAGTTCGTCTCCTTGGGGTGCACCTGTGTTGTTTGTTAAAAAGAAGGATGGCACCCTTCGGATGTGTATTGATTATAGAGAGTTGAATAAACGAACCATAAAGAATAAGTACCCTTTGCCCCGAATAGATGATTTATTTGATCAATTACAAGGGTCTTCCTATTTCTCTAAGATTGACTTGAGGTCGGGTTATCATCAAGTGCGGGTTTGCGAGGAGGATATTCCTAAGACGGCTTTTCGCACTAGATATGGTCATTATGAATTTCTTGTTATGCCTTTTGGGTTGACTAATGCTCCAGCGGTCTTTATGGATTTTATGAATAGAGTTTGTCGACCCTACCTTGATAAGTTTGTTATTGTATTTATTGATGACATATTGATTTATTCCAAGACTGAGTCCGATCATGAAGTACACTTGCGTTTAGTACTTGACACCTTGAAACAGGAGAAGTTGTATGCAAAGTTCTCCAAATGTGAGTTTTGGTTGCGTGAGGTCCAGTTTTTGGGGCATATTATTTGTGAGGATGGAGTTAAGGTTGATCCATCTAAGGTTGAGGCAGTTATGAATTGGCAAGCACCTAAGTCTGCTTCGGAGATTAAGAGTTTTCTTGGTCTGGCGGGTTACTATCGAAAGTTCATCAAGGATTTCACTAAGCTAGCGGGTCCTTTGACGAAATTGACCCGAAAGGATGTTAAGTTTCAATGGAATGATCAGCAGGAGTCGGCTTTCCAGACTTTGAAACAGTTATTGTGTCAAGCTCCAATTTTAGCTCTGCCTGATGGGTCCGATGATTTCATTGTGTATTGTGATGCTTCACATGCGGGTTTGGGTGGTGTTCTAATGCAACGTGGTCAAGTCATAGCATATGCGTCTCGACAGCTTAAGCCTCATGAAAAGAATTATCCTACCCATGACTTGGAGCTCGCGGCTGTAGTTTTTACTTTGAAAATTTGGAGACACTACTTGTACGGTACTAAATGCGTTATTTGTACGGATCACAAGAGTCTTCAGTACATGTTTTCTCAGAAGGAACTGAATATGCGTCAGAGACGATGGTTGGAGTTGATAAAAGATTATGATTGTGAAATTCGTTACCATCCGGGTAAGGCGAATGTGGTCGCAGATGCGTTGAGTAGAAAAGGGAAACTCGAGAAGGGTTGTTTTATGCGAATAGAAGTTTCCTCGGATTTGATTGACAAATTGAGAATGGCACAAATGGAAGCATTGTTGGATCAAAATTTGAAAGCCGAGATTCTATTGAAAAGAAAAGAACTGTTATGTGACGATTATCGTGGATTAAAGACATTCCAATCGCGTGTTTGGGTTCCTTTGCTTGGTGGGCTTCGTGATGTAATATTGATGGAAGCTCATAAGTCCAGATTGTCGGTTCATCCTGGGAGCACAAAAATGTATAATGATCTGAAACCTTTGTATTGGTGGCCTACTTTGAAAATGGATGTTGCTCGATTTGTGGAATCGTGTCATATATGCTCTCAAGTGAAAGCCGAACACCAGAAACCGTATGGGTCGTTGAAACAACTTGAGATCCCCGAGTGGAAATGGGAACACATTACGATGGATTTTGTTACAAAATTTCCGCGAACCATTAGAGGAAATGACATGATTTGGGTGATTGTAGACCGATTGACTAAGAGTGCTCACTTCCTTGCTACTAGTGAGACGGCTTCCTTGAGTAAATTATCCCAATTGTACGTCAATGAGATTGTCTCGCAACATGGAATTCCATTATCCATCGTGTCGGATAGAGATCCACGATTTGTGTTCGGGTTTTGGCAGGGTTTGCAGAAGGAATTGGGTACCAGAATTAATTTGAGTACAGCTTATCACCCTCAGACGGACGGTCAATCAGAGCGCACCATTCAAACTTTGGAGGATATGTTGCGTGCTTGTGTGTTAGAATATGGTGGGTCTTGGGATTCGCACCTGCCATTGATTGAGTTTGCATATAATAATTCTTATCATTCGAGTATAGGTATGCCTCCGTATGAAATGCTTTATGGGCGTCGTTGTCGAACACCCACATGTTGGTTGGAAGCGGGTGAGAAACAATTTGCGGGTCCAGATATTGTTCAGATTACTGCTGATAAAGTAGCTATAGCTCGTGAGAAGTTGAAAGCTGCTCGGGATAGACAGAAACAGTATGCCGATCCGCGGCTCCGTCCGGTTTCGTTTGTGGTGGGTGAATTGGTATATTTAAAGGTTTCCCCTTGGAAAGGAGTGATTCGGTTTGGTAAACGTGGTAAACTTGCTCCTAGGTTTATTGGGCCATTTAGGATTCGCCAAGTAGTTAATGATCAAACGGTATCCTTAGATCTTCCTCCTGAATTAGCGGGTATTCATGACACTTTTAATGTTTGTTATTTAAGGAAGTGTAAGGTGGAGGACCAATCCCAAGTCCTTCCGTTACAAGATCTGCGTGTCGACTTAAGTCAGAAACTTGTAGAGGAGCCCATAGAGCTTGTAGATAGAAAAGTGACTAAACTTCGAAAGAAGGAGATACCCATGGTTTTGGTTAAGTGGCGACATAGTTTGGGTGCTAATCTTACGTGGGAAACGGAGGAAAGCATGAGATTGCGTTATCCTAATCTCTTTGAGCGTGGCGAGATTTCGGGGACGAAATCTTCTTAAGGAGGGAAGATTTGTAACATCCTCATTACCGGCTTAGGAGAAATTAGGTAAATTACTTAATTCACTCGATTATTTAATGGAGTTTAGAATTAATTCGTATTATTTTGCTTAATTGAAATTAATAGGGTAAATGGTCAAACGATTTATTGTGATACATAAATTATTACTTGTTTTAAATAAATCTAGTTGACGGTATAATAAAATATATTTTCACGCAAACGGTTTTTAGGTTCCAGACAATAGGTTTAGAGCGGGTATAATTTAGTACCAACTTATACCCACCTTTAGTTGGGGATCGGCTCATTTGTTTCCCCTCCCCCAATTTATTTTATCTTCCAAAAGAAAACACATACATACTTTGAAATTGGGTGAAATCAAAAAGAGAAAGCTTTGAACAATCGAATTGAGCTTGGGTTCTTGGTTACCACTTATCAACATCATCATCTACCTAGTTGCTACATCGATTGTAAGTGTAAATTACTTTGAATATATGTGTTTATGAGTTAGGGTTTGAAGAAATAGGTTAATATGTGATCATGTTTAGATTGATGATTTAGGAAGTTAGATGTTGTTAGAACTTGACATATGATGATGCTTTGAGTTATTTTTATGTATAAATCGTGTAGTGTAACTTTGATTTGATGATTGGTGGTTTTGGTTCGGGTTGAGTTGTTGCAGGTTCTGGGCGTGCCTGATGTTCTTGGGAATCCGGCGGATTCACGGGAATCCGGTCGGATTCCCCCTTTTAATGCCTTTCTGAATCAAACGGGAATCCGGTCGTATTCATTTGAATACGGCGGATTCAGGCTAATATGGGAACCGGATTCTCGGGAATCCGGCGTATTCATTAGGCGTATTCCTTAGTCGGGGTTCTGTCTCAATTTGGTGCTGAAAAGGGGTGTGGAATACGGCGGATTCACGGGAATCCGGCCGTATTCATTTGAATTTGGCGTATTCCCGGGAATACGGCGGATTCCCACTGTTTGCAGCTCATGTTATTTTAACTTGCTAGAAATTGTGTAATCAAATTGTATACTATCTTTATGATACTAAATGCTTGCTGAACTGATAACAAGTGTCTAAGTAAAGTTAGATATCATATGAAATGAGTATTAACTTGTAATCCTCTTGTGTTCTCAGATAAACCGAAGACTCAATAATATTAGATCTTTGAGTGAAGACGGTGACTGTGAAGGGTGAGTGGATCATTGACTCTCTTTCTGAATTAGTTGTAACAATCCGGTTACAACGGGTAAACATGGTTTTACAGTTATATATTGAATAAGTACAATTTGCCATGATGATTATGGAATGTGCTATCTTGTCAGGGGTCAATATGATATTGGGTTTGGATACTATTACTTTGGACGACATGATGACTTTGTACATGTGTTGTTTATTGAAATCATGTCATATGTAGTAATGGTACTAAACTATCGGTAAGACCACTGTTTGGCCTTCAGTGGTTATAAGTGTTACTTGGGGAACCACCGCGGCATGAGGGTACCTCAAGGACCACCGATCCTCTTTGATGTATTTGTTGTGATGCTTTGTGGTGATCAATTGCTATGATAGTTTAGATTGATAGTTGTGATCTATTCACTTAGCTTCGTGCTAATCCCTCTCCTCACCTCTTGCAGATTACTTTTGATGTGGGTGGGCAAGAAGTTGGTTTGAAGAATGTTTGACCGCCTACTCTGACTATATGACATGTCGTCATTTATAAACTTATGTTTTGGAATTTAAATAACACCTAACTTAATGTTGTAGCTGATGTGGTTATTGTATCAACTTATCATGCAGGCATAGATTGTGTTTTGGGAACTATGTTATACGCAATCTATAATGCATGATTTGTATTTAATCGCTTCCGATATATGTTAAAAAAAATGTCTCTTGAAATCTTGTGGTGTTATACGAACGAAGGATCTTGATGGTCTTACCGAGTTGATTTTCTACTTCACTCTCAAACACTTTAAATGTTTCAAAGTCTTCATGTTTATTTTTAAGAAAGTAAACATAACCATAACGACTGAAATCATCAGTATAAGTGATGAAGTAGCTAGCACCCTGTCTTGACATATGTCTAAATGGACCACAAACATCCGTATGTATAATTCCAAGTAGATCTTCAGCCCTTTGCGTTTAATGCGAAAAGGGTTTCCTTGTCATCTTGCTAGAAACACAAGATACGCATTTATCAAAGGATTCATCATCATTTGATTTCAAGAGCCCTTCACGTTGAAGCCTTTCAATGCGTTTCTTGCCAATGTGAGCAAGATGACAATGCCAAAGGTAGGTAGAGTTCAAATTAGATTTGGCTCTTTTATTGCTAACAGTATACATAGAATTAACTTTTGAACCATGATCATGCATATCAATTTCAAAAATACCATCACAAGGAATAACATTAAAATAATGAATATTATTTTTAGAAACTGAAATGCCATAATCATTAAAACATTGATAAATCCATTATCTTTCAAAGTGAAACAGAAACAACACCTCTATTAATAGCAGGTGCATAATTACAATTGTCTAATACAATGATTAAGCTCGAAGGCAAAACTGTAACATCCTCTCCAGTGGCCTGGTATTTATTTTTCTATTTAAATTTAATAATAAATTTTTTTAAATGTTATTGTTATTATTTGTTTATTGTGAAACTGGTGAAATAGGTCTTAGGACTTATTGTGGTAAATAAAAGTTGCTTGGTTTAATTAATTAAAGATTACGGTACAATAAAATAAAATTCATCGCGAGTAGCATTTTAGGTTACAGACAATAGATTTAGGACGGGTATAATTTACCCAATAATTTGGGTCGGTTGAAATTAGGGACCGACCTCCCTTTTATTTACTTTACCAATTTCATTTTGTTGGGACATAGATTGTGACAACAGATCTAGCTTGAAATAGGACTGGTGTAATTATTATTACGTTTGTACATTGGTTTAGATTTGTAAATAAATATTTGTTTTGTTAGTAATATTCGTTAAACATATTATTGTGCTAAGTTAGACGAATGTTTAAAGACGAAATAAATAATAGACGTTTAATGCGAGACGAGTCGAGATCTCAAGTCGCAGCGAGTTGAGCTGTGAGATGAGATCTGAACTCGCGTAGATTGAATCTGGCGAGCCGAGTCCTTTAATGGGCTTGGGCTGCGAGTTGGACCGAACTCGCAGGCCCATGCGAGCCGAGCCAAGACAGACTATTTAAACGATTTTCTTTTAGAAAATCGTTAACACTTTTAACACTTTTGCATATTCCGAACCTGCGATTCCAGCGAACCAGAGAAAACATAACCTACGGCTAGACTTTGACGATTCATCGTTTAAAGTTAAGCTTTATTAAAACGCAATTCAAACATATTCGTTGTTAGTAAGATAACACCGTATTGAGGGATTCCGCACCTTAATACTACAGATAACGAAGTTATCGATCCTAGAACTAGGGGACTTACACATTTCCTTTCTCTTTCATTTCAATTAGAAGAAACCAAAAACCCTAACTAGCACAATCAAAGTGAAATCATCAAACTTGAGGTGGGGATTGAATTGGTAATCTGTTAGCAAGCATCATCACTATCTTTATCTTCTTCTTGCTAACATCATCTTGTTCCTCAAGCATGTAAGTATGTGATTATGTATTCATGAATTTGATTATATTGAAATTAGATTAGAAATTGATCTTGGTAACCAATCGATGTTTGGAATGTTGTTATATGATGATGTGTGGTATTATTGGAGATGTTTGTAGCATTAGAATCGAGTTTGATGAGCTTGAATGTTAAAAAAATGGAGTTAGGGTTCGTTCAGGTATGTTCTTGAGCTGAAGTACAGCTGAACGCGATCCCAGCTACGATTCCGGATCGCGTTCCCTTGTTATAAATGTCTTAGTCGAGTTTTTGGCCTTAGAAACGCGATCCAGGCCGTTTCTCCGGATCGCGTTTGCTAGTGTTTTTCGGTGACAGAATTATTTCCCAAGGACAAATGCGATCCAGCCCATCTAGTCAGGATCGCGTTTGCATGTTTAATTCTGATGGATTTCTGCAAATTTCAAAAATGCATAAGTGTTTAGAAGGTGATGTTTTTAGTGGCACTTTTATTTCATGTACCTATAGTGGCACTTAAGGGGTACTTTAGTGGCACTTTTTGACTGAAAATATGTTATAATGTGAACATTTTTAAATGAGTTACGGGACTTAACAAGGATGTTTTGGGTCAAGTGAGTATTGTATATGAAATGCCTTTAGTGGCACTTATTGGATGCTATAGTGGCATTTTTATAAAATGCCCATTTTGATATTTACAAATTATGAGGCAAAGTACTAATTTGTGTTGGTTGTTAATTCTCAGATCCTCCAAAAGATAAGTAGCACCTGGAATCCGAGTTTGTGGCTACCGAGGTATCGGTGAGTGGATTCGGAACTCACCATTGAATTTAGTTGTGATCATTGGATTACAACGAATAAGCGTGATATATTGTTGTTGCTTATTTAATATACTTGTTGATTATTACTCTATGTGCAATGTGTGGCCTTCGGGCATCAGTTGTTAATGAGGTCAACGAGTTGTTGAATGGTTGGTTGGGCTAGTTGGTTATCGTGTGAATGATACACGGATTTACTTCATTTGTTGTGTGTATTGAACTGTATCTGAGTAGGATAACCACTAGCTATCGGTCTCGTCCGTTATGGCCATACGGATAGGTTGGATAAGTGTTCTTGGGGAGCCACCCGGGTTATTGGTTATCCCCAGAGCCGCCGATCCTCATTATTGTGTTGTTGATTTGCTGTAATTTGGTGATTAGGCTAAGTTGAATGTTGTGTGATGAACTCACTCACTTAGCTATGTGTTAATCCCTCCTCTCTACTTCCTGTATGTTATATTTTGATAGATGAGTAGCAGGAAGTTGATGCTCGGGGAGCTGGGAATGTTTTGACAGCATGCTACTCTGATAATGTTTTGTACTAATAACAAGTTAGGTTTTATATAATGCCCCATTTAAGATGTGGATAAATAGTTTTGAACTAGTATGACTTAAACTATGAATTGTTTATGAAATCAAATTATGGTGCAGTAAAACTAATGATGTGTTGTGTTTTAAGTTACTACGCTTCCGGTTTATTAATATTATATTGACTTATGAAATGAGGGGCGTTATAAAAACTAAGTCAAAACTTCCATTGGCATTACTACTTCAGGTACACCATTGTACAAGTAGAGTGCCCCATGTTTCAGTTTCTTCTTTCCTCTAATCACTATAGGGTATTACAGATGTGAGTACCACAACAAGTGTCATATACCCAGGAATTTAATTTAGAGAAAGAATAAAATTCTATCGTGAAGATACTTGAAGGTCCGGTCGAGCCGGCTAGCTTCTTCTTCTTATTCATCAATTCAGCAAGATAGGTAGGACAATTCCTCTTAGCCATATGCTCTTTCATAGCTGGATGGGTTTGCTTAGGTTTGGGGACATAAGCACCTTGCTTTCCCTTACCTTTAGCATTTCCCTTAGTTTGCGGTTTCTTGTCTTTCTGGATCTTTCCACTTCTATTTGCAAGGATTTGTGGAGTAGCCGATTTCAACTCTGTAATCATATCAAGTGGAATATGATTTTCAAATTGGTTTTGAAGTTCGGGAGTCATGCTGCCGAGCATCAAACAAGCAACTTCATTATGACGATCATAAAGAGCATTCCATGCTGCTAATTCATTAACAGGATCAGTAGCAGCATCAGGAGCAAGTTCCATCGACTGTTCAATGACTTCTATTTTCCTTTCAACACGAAGGACAATCCTCAGTTGACAAAACCAATCATTGAAATTAATTCCAGAAAGTTTTCCTTTTTCTAGCATTTGCCTGAAAGCCGAATAATTCGAGTTCGGTGTAGGATTTGTCATCTACAACTAGATAAAAGTTCGAATTTAGTATTTTCGATAATACATCCTTAAAAGAAAATTAAATACCAAAATGTTTATATATATATAAACAATTAATTTTCTTAAGGCTAGGATCCTATTTGACATACCACCATCACATCAGTCGATCTGCTAGCAATGGTGTATTCAAAAGGTAAGTGACGATCAATAATTGCATTACAAGTGCAATTCCTAGAATTATGGGACTTACAAATAATACTTATGAAGCAAGCATAAGTAACTTTGTAAACATGTTTCATCCCATCTTTTGCCACGGGCTTAAGGATCTCACCGCTTAACTCGTTTTAAGTCGTCCAATTAAGAATTGTAAATAGTCCACCACCGTCTCACGATGAGTGGTAATTTACCTTGGGATTGCAATTTACCTACGTCTCACGCAGAGTAAAAAGCAACTGCAAGTGTTCTTACAATTGGATGGCATATGACTTAATTTAAATGGGTAATTTATTTGATAATGTATCAAATATGTACGAAGAAGCATGCACACATCTTCGTATCATAGTTTTAATAAAACCTTTTCAGTTAATTCACTTATTAACGTGCGTCAAGATGTCTAATTTAATATTTATATTAAATTAGAGATTGCACTTTTATTAAAATTGATGATTCAACATGTTTTAAACCTTTTCGGTCATGTATAAAGGAGGTCATGAAGAGGCGAAAGGAGGGGCTAGGATCTTTACATCGTTTTATCCAACCTGTCATCATAGATACCAAGCCGAAGATACATTTCTTATACAAGCTCCTAGTGGTGGTTTAAAACAAATTATTAACTTGCAAATCTCGTCGTGGGAGAAAATTACAGTATGTGAGCCCAACCCGAATTGACATAAGATTTGCAAGAAAATAATAAATCTTATTTCATAGTTATTAATCAAGTTTACTTTTTTTCATAAAACTATTTTGCTTTACAAGTTACAATAAAATAAGCAAAATAAATAAACTACTAAAATTAATAAACTATTAAACAATTAACAATTAATCTTTCTTGCAACTTTTAGTGGGTGGAACCCTAAAACATGGCAAACTAGAGACATGTAATCCTTGTCAATTAAACAATTTAAACAAGTAACACATAATTATACTAATCAATTTTTAAGCATGCCATCTCAATTAATAATTAATTCTAACTAGCATATCAATATATCAAAGTGATATCCATGACAAATTATACATGAATTTCATGGATACCCTTTTATCTAGTTAATTAAAAGTACACAAATAATAGCAAAACAATTTACACTAAACATGTTATTATTCTTGTTAAACATTAAATTTGCAGTGGGATTTTTAACATTTAACATGTTCACAAAAAAAAAAATAGGTTTAGTTAATACCAAAAAAAAAAAAAAAACATATACTCTTTTTTTTTTCTCTGTTTGATTGTCGCTGGATTCCCAAAACAAAAAATATTATTATTATTTTATTTTCTTTGTTTGTCTCCAGTGATCCACATATGGTAAAAAGAAATATTTTTTTTCTGTGACTTTGCTTGTCACACAAGAGCAAATCAAAACCAATTTTAATTATTATTTCCTTTTCGTTCCTGTTCTGTTCGACGCAAAACCCACATAACCAAACAATTATATTTTTCTTTTCCTTGTGTTCGTCAGACGCGTAATCCCCACAACCAAAACTTTTTTTTGTTTTTTTTTTCTTTGTGTTAAGTCGAACCAAAACAAATCATCCCCACCAAATTTTATGTTCAACAAATCTAACTAATTATAGCACATACGTGTGGCTCTAATACCACTGTTAGAGTATATCAAATAAATATATTCAAATTGTCACACAATTGCGGAAGCATATAAACACGTATTTATAATTAGTTAAGATCGAGATGTGTACCTTATAGCAAAGCTCCAATAAAACTATAATAATATAGTTTAGGGTTTAAAGTAAAACCCATCTACGATCGCACACACAACACGTCATTGATAACCACTCGAATGCTAGTTCAAATACCTAATTAAATAGCTTTTCTTCTTTGTTTTTCGACCAAAAGGCAAACATCCCTTGGGGTTTTTTTTGACGTCGGCCGAATGAAAAAAACAAGAGGAAGTAAAAGTAATTTGATGGTCAAAGTTACTAGTTACTTTCTAAGGGTTCCTTTGATTATATATATATATATATATATATATATATATATATATATATATATATATATATATAATGATATATTAATAATTAATAAATAATAACTTTTATTATTAATTAGTTATACCCCTTTAAGTAATTAGAAGTAACAGTTTAGTCCTAATAACTTTCACTTTGAACCTTACAATTTAATAACATTTATTAAATGATCTCAAATTAACTGATAACTCAACTAGTTATTACAGTTAACTTAACTTGGTTAAATAAGCGGTATCTACGTGTTAACGCGTGTGACCCCGTAGGCTTAAACGTTTCCGGACATGCGCTTATTTGACATGGTCATTTCCCAACAGGTATAACGGTATAACCTGTGATCAGGGTATAAACGGGAATTTTATTGGAAAACTTGATGTAGGCTACATTTTCTAGGAACCGGTGGTGACCATACCCCGGTTGAGCCTATCTCAATTATGGTTCAACAAGCCGCAGTAGCTAAAGCTTTCTTTCTTGTAAGATCTCCTTGCTGTACGTTTACATAAATTTGACATCAGTGAGTTAAATTTATGTAAATGAGTTCTGTTCCCAATCATATATAAGCACGTGCTTTTTCATAATATCTGTAAGTAGAATTATCATCTATTGAAATTGCGGTGTTTAGTGTCATAACTCTTTACATATACGAAAAGATAAGTCGTGACAGAAAGATTGAAATGGCCAACTTGAATTAGCTGAAAACCATTACGAGAATTTATTGGATAATTAACGAAGAGTAGTTGTGTAAGATAATGCATGAATAAATGAGAGTTTAGCTAGTGAATTCACCATCCTCACTTAAACCAGCAAAATTTGTTGTTCTGTTGTATTAGTTGATCTATCCGCCAAGGAAGACATGCTAAAAACACTTTCTCAACATACTTGTAGTTGGTTGAAAGGCAAGTTGACCTTGTACAAGTATCAAGACTTTTGGACCGTCCCAGATTTTCTTGAAGGAGCAATTTTGGCTCAACAAAGCTTAAAGGCTGAACCTAGCGATATATTTCTGTGTAGTTGCCCCAAAACGGGCACGACTCGGCTGAAGGCGTTGGCTTTTTCCATCGTAACCCGACAAAAGTTTGACGAATCCAATAGTCCTCTGCTCACATCCTTACTCCACGAATGTATTCCCTTCTTAGAGCCACAACTTAAGAAAATTGAAGAAAATCACAAAAACTCAAGCTTACCACTCATATCCACACACCTTCCCTACCCTTCATTACCTGAATCGGTTGTGGCTTCAAACTGCAAGATAGTTTACATATATCGGAACACAAAAGCTGTCATTGTGTCTAATTACCACTTTCAAAGACAAGCTTTTAAGGTACCCGTGGAAGATGGACCATTTGAGGAGGCATTTGAAGAGTACTGTCAGGGTATTTCAAAATATGGACCATAATAGGATCATATATTGGGATACTATAAAGCAAGCCAAGAAAGACCAGACAGAATCCTTTTCTTGAAATATGAAGATGTGAAAAGGGACCCTACGACTAACGTGAAGAGGCTTGCAGAGTTCATTGGGTACCCTTTCTAAATGGAGGAAGAGAAAGCGGGTGTTGTTGATAGCATAATACAGTTGTGCAGCTTTAACAATCTGAGCAACTTAGATGTGAATAAAATTCCAAATCCGAAACCGAGGGGGTATGAAAATTGACATTTTTTCTGGAAGGCCGAGGATGGAGATTGGGAGAACTACTTCAACGATGACATGAAAGATAAAATTTACAAATTGATGGATGAGAAACTTGGTAGCACTGGATTCGTTCAGATCAGTTCAGAAATGATGGAAAACCTCATGATCGCACTGGCTTTTCTGTTGGTATTTACTACGAATAATTACTTCATTTCCGTCCTTATACTATCAAATAGTTACACATTTATATAATAATATCCACCCAATTTTATATTCATTTCTATTGCATTTATTTGATATTAGATACTCATTTTGTTAATATTTGCAAATAGGACTTAAACATGGAGCTTGGATAAAAAGAAACGGAATTCGGATTGAAAATGAAAGAAAAGTGTAAAAGCTGAGTTTTCTACTAGGCGTTAATATTTTGGGCATAATTTTCTCATACTGAGTCCGATTGAGTTGATTTAAAAGCTCAAATTTAGAGAACACAGAGGGCTACAACATATCCAAAATTCAGATTATTTGGACAAAGGAAAGATCGCACAACAATATGGCTAACATTTTGCAATTGAAATCAAATTATAAAAGTCAATTACATATGTCGATCAAATGAAAACAAGCAAAACGATGTTGAAATTGCGATATGCAAAATAAAAACTCAGGAGCCGTATTTACAAGTTCATAATTATCCAATAACATGATCTAGTAATAACACATATAACTTTATCATGCAATATCATGCAATAGCACATGTATGTCATAAATATATAATTCATATATAACTGAACAGAAATGCGTACTTGTAAATATGATCGAACAAATGACATTTCTTGTTCCTCCATTAGTCCATTTAGATAATCTTCTATTTGGAATGAAGATTAAATTTGGGCAGAAGACAAATCGAGCAGCGCAGCGATCCGTGGTAGATCGGGCAACAATCTTTGTAGGATCGCACGGCGATCATATGTAGATCGTGATTTGCAACAGGGAAGATCGTGACACGATTTTATGTAATCACGGCTCGAAAGTGAAGTCACCAGAAAATGTATTTTCTTCGTCCCTAAGTTTGTTGTTTCTTATATAATTAAACCCCATGTAATTGTATTCCTTGGACTCCGAAATATATAGTAAATAATCTCTCGTTTGGCCACGTGGACTAAACCAATCTCCAAGTTGGAGATTGGACATAACCACGTTAAATCCTTGTGTTCTTTATTGCTTTCGTATATCCTGTTTGCTCGTTATTTATCCGTTTATTGTTAGTGGGTATAACCTCGATTACACGAGTGTTGTTTGGGTTCGTTAATTATTAACAACAGGTATTAGAGTGATCAACTAATAGTTGTTGGTTGTTTGGCTCCGCTATCAATTCCTAACATCTTCATCCTTCCATAGTTTCCCAAATTTATACATGACTAATGATTCAATAATCATGATTATCACCAAGGAAATACTTTATTGATTTGTTGGGAATAAGGGTGTTTGATGATAATCATGAATAAATTTGGATATTCAATTCTTAGAATCGTGTCAACACTTTTTTAATAAAGTATTTCATCCCTTACTGCCTTGGGTTCACGAAATTAATATTGGGATAAGAATAAGAACTCACTTAGAATCTAAGCAGAGAAACTGATGGAGGCCCAAGTATTGAATAACGGGCCCTTATGTTTCTGGAGGCTCATAATTGTTACACAAATAGGGCTGCACGGAAAAGGGCATAACTGATAGGTTTTAGGACCCAACAAAGAACACGTATAACCCTAGTTATACCCCCACGACAATAAACGGATGAAACACAAGCAATTAAGATAACGAGAAAAGTAAACGAACACGCGAATATAACGTGGTTATATCCAATCTACTTGATTGGTTTAATCCACGGCCAAACTAAAGAGAGATCTTATTATTTTTCAGGAGGTATTAGGGTTACAAATACAAAGGGTTATAATATATAACAAATAAAACTTTGTACGTAAGTAATTGTAGCCGACTAAACTTTCACCGACTCAAACTTGTTTCCAATTTGCAAAGGCCACGTGAGACACCAACTCTTGGAAACTATCCACTAATATTATTATTGTATAAATAAATAATAATAGCAATTACTTGGACCCAAAGTATTGTTTGTAACGATATTCAATCCTAACAATCTCCCACTTGAAGATCGGACAAACCCAACTCCAGTAACCCATAACTAAACGCCACTTTAATAGAAACCGTTCAAGCTTATACCGCCGAAACTTATCGGGACACGCCGTTCGACCTCGCCGGATCGGAAGACTTTCGATAACAGTTACCAGAACTCCACTATTAAACTGTGACCAAGAAATCTCTCTAGTTTATCGCCCTCTCATTAATTCATGTGAAGACCGGTTGAAGCCCGGCATAGCTCCAACACTCTCGTTGCACTCACAACCCATCCATACAGTCTTTCGTCTACACGATCTTTCTTTCCAACAAAGATGAGACCACACGGTAGAACCACCACGTGAATATAACCATCAAGGCAGCCGTGTGAAAAAACCTTCACACCATTGATTATCCACTCCATCACTCTTGCTTTCACCATTGGATCACCGACCACAAACATGCGCATGAATTTCGGCAAACACAACTTCTCCCGTCGAATCAACTCCCAATGTACGGATGTCATATCAATAGTGACTCTCGGAAAAGTATCTTGTTCACCCCTCTCGGTCAGACGTAACCTTGTTGCCATTGGAGATGATCTAATCCAAGATTTGAAAACTCTAGTAGTACCGAGATGACAAACGGTATCCATAGAAACCCCAAGGCTCCCACTCAACGCCAAGCTCCTACTAGTTTCAACTCTTCCCGAACTCCTACTCGTTCCAGACCTCTCAACAATCTCGTGAAGCTCAAGCCGACTAGGACTTTCAACACCTACCTCACCACCTAGCCATTCCTCATTCGGAATCTCAACCATATACAAGGTTCCCCGTTTATATCCTCGAGCAATTACCAAACTACCCTTGATAACCTCCCATTGTTGGTCGCCAAATCTAACGCGGTACCGCTCATTATCCAACTGCCCAATCGAGATCAACCGCCTCTTGAGCTTGGGAATGAACCTCACATTATTGAGGACCCAATCCGTACCAAGGTGAGTTTTGAGGACAACATCCCCAATACCCGCAACTTTAAGCTTCCCTCCGTTCGTAAGACGAACCATACCGAATGAGACCTAAAATTTGTCATCTCTTCCATGCACGGGATAGCATGAAAAGATGAACCCGAATCCAAAACCCAGGATTCCACAAGATTCTCCTCGCAACAAAGCAACGCATCTTCAGTTGTATCAACCGTCGCATTCACACCCGGTTTATCATTCGGACATTGATACCTAAAGTGCCCAGTTGCTTACAGTTCCAACATGTGACGTTCCTATTCTCCGGTGGCTCTCTCCGCAATCTAGATCTACTCTTACTAAGCCCCCTGCTAGTCACACTCAAAGCTGATGAACCCGAATACTCCCCGGAATCTTTCCTTCTAATTCCCTCCCCGAGTACTAAATCACGGATCCCCTCAAAAGTCAACTTAGTAGTTCCAGATGAACCACTAACAGCTGTAACCATACCGGATCAACTATCGGACAACAAAGATAACAAGAAAAGTGCCTTCAACTCATCTTCAAACGTGACCCCTACAGATTTTAACCTAGTCAAAATCGAGTTAAACTCGTTCACATGATCCGTTGGCGATGCACCTTCACCCATCTTCGCGTTCACCAACTGCCGAATCAAGAAAACCTTATTGAGAGCTGAGGGTTTCTCATACATGTTAGACAATGCCGTTAACAAACCCGCAGTCGTGGTTTCCCCCGCAATATTGTAGGCGACATTCTTGGCCAGAGAAAGTCGAACTACTCCAAGTGCTTGACGATAACAACGTCTAGTCGGCATCACTCATACCTTCAGGTTTAGTACCCGACAACGGTTGGTGTAACTTTTTCGCGTACAAAACGTCCTCGATTTGCATCTTCCAAAACCCAAAATCGCTGCCATCAAACTGACTAATCCTAATCTCGCTCTTATCCGCCATTGTTCCCAAAACACGAAAACCACGTGCTTCGATACCACTTTGATAGGTTTTAGGACCCAACCAAGGACACGTATAACCCTAGTTATACCCCCACGATAATAAACGGATCAAACACAAGCAATTAAGATAATACGAGAATAGTAAACGAACACGCGAATATAACGTGGTTATATCCAATCTACTCGATTAGTTTAATCCACGACCAAACTAAAGAGAGATCTTATTATTTTTCAGGAGGTGTTAGGGTTACAAATACAAAGGGTAATAATATATAACAAATAAAACTTTGTACGTAAGTAAATGTAGCCGACTAAACTTTCACCGACTCAAACTTGTTTCCAATTTGCAAAGGCCAAGTTAGACCAACTCTTGGAAACTATCCACTAATATTATTATTGTATAAATATAAATAAATAATAATAGCAATTACTTGGACCCAAAGTATTGTTTGTAACGATATTCAATCCTAACAATAACTTGGTCGACAGAGCTCCGTTTCAGGCCCATGAGCAGGCGAATCGAAGCCTGGAGCGAGGCCTACTAAGTCATTAATTGCCGTAGGCGGTTAAGCCCACCCTCGAAGCCCAAAAACGGCTCCATTTGGAAGACATGGCCCATTTTAAAATTTTCCTGTTAAATTTGGACTTTTGTTTTGGGCTTTATATTCAGCCCGTTATATTTTTTAGGCACATTTAGATTTCTGGTTGTTATTTAGGGTTCAAGGAACATTGTAAACGATTCAATTTTCAAGAAATTTGATTTTGCTTCCAATTTTGTGAATCAAAGCATACCCATCCACATCATTCTTTGTGAATCAACGTATTTTGGAAGAGATTTTTCCTGGTATTCCAAGGAATCAATAGGTTTAATCTTATTATTTTAATTTTGCACTACATCAGAAACCTAGCAATACATAGAAGGTTTTTGTACTTGTTCATGCTGATTTCTCATAATCAAAAATTATTTTGAAAGACCAAATGATGAATACTTATCCACTTGAGTGAAAAGGTCACCATACCTCTTCAAAAGATCTGATGGATTTAGTGACAACTTCCAGAAACTGTCGCTAATTACACCAAGAGACATGTCTGTTAGCGACACTCTAGCAGCAACAAATATTTCTATCACTAAAGCCAAATATTCACATCTTTTGAACCATTGTGATAAATTAGCGTTCACACAATTTCGCAACTTATAGCAACAATTAAGAATCACACCTCTTGATCCACTTTCACAATGTTTTCTATTCATTATACCTAGGATCAAGTTATTAGTATATACAAGTGTGCACCCTGCACCTCCGAACTCGTATTATTACTAAACTCAAATCCTTTTGGTCTAAAGTAAATCTCAATTAAACTAAACTAATTGATTACACTAAAATCACCAACAATGATCCCCATTATAGTGTAATCCTATATTTACCAAATAATCAAACACCTTATTCCTCAACGTAACTTTTAAACACACGTAATTACCTTTCAAACTTAAGCTATATTCACGCAAGAATATGCAGTTAGCTGCACAGCGATTTATTTTTAAATTATACATTTTCATTCACTTCACTTTCACGATTTGTCATCATAATCGTCCTTATTGTAGTGTTATTATTTAAATCATATTTCATTATTGTATATCTATATTTAAACACCTATTACGACCATTTTATATTTTTAATTAGGAAAAACCTTTAACTTCTAGAAGTTACAAAAGGCGATATGGGCGTGCTTTAATTTGCACACCCAGATAAACCTCCTAGTAATGAACATAACAAAAGATAAAATAATAAAGAATAACAAATGATCATTATACCCTTACATTCACCGCACATATCAATATGTAACGGATTCGGGTAACAATCATTAGGGTAAAAGACTATATATGCAGGATTTTAAAACTAGAGGGACGACCGATGTCATAAAAGAGTTGCAGGGACGACTCAGTGTAATTCTTTCATTGACATTGCGGTCTTTAGTGTCAAAACCTTTTACGTATGCGATAAGAAGAATTTGTGCCAGAAATATAGAAATGGCTTATGTGTGCTAAGTATAGGCAATTATAATCACAAGTTTTAAATTAAGGAAATACTAAATAATAATATCACACAATTCAGGCAAGTTTCACCTGTTCATATAATATAGCTTTATAAGTAAGTCCAAATTCGAACACAAGGAACACAAGAAACGTGATTCTAATTTATAACCAATTATCTATTTACTTCTAATTACAACTATTTACAATTATACAAATAAAGTAAGGATCCAATTTACAATAATATACAAGATAAGGGGGACGTTTTAGTTCCGAACGAACATATTTATATTCATATTTTGATACAGATTCTAATAGATAAGTTTCAGGAACAACTTAAGAATACTCAGATGGATAGAAGATTATAATTATTCAAACTATTATTTATTAAACTTATTATATTTACTTATGTCTATTTGCTTTGTTGGCTATTATTACTAGTGAATTACTAATGTAGAAAATTACTTAAGGTTAAGCTAATCTTCATAATAGCAATACAATCATAAGGTTACGCAAAGTATTACTAATTAATAAGATCTATCAGCAGTTTATTAATACAATTTCATCGGTATGGCGTGAATCACAATATTACTTTATATTAATGAATTATTCTTCGTCTATCGCATAAGGTTAAGATCAAGACATAAACACAATCACTTAATTTATACAAACTTAATATGGTCATCCTCGTTTAATATAAATCAGTCTAACTATGTCAAGAACAATCATCAATATATCATAATAAAGACAATTCTTGTATAATAAACATTCAATAATATAGTTCCAACGTAAACATATAATTCATATAATAAACTCAATAAATATTCATTCAAATAATTATAACGAAAACCTAATTAACAAGTAATTCAAATAAACAATATCCATAAATTAACTCAATAAGGTTATTAAAGTTACAAGGATAAAGAAACCGAACCAATTGTAGAACCAGCTTTTCCTAGTGTTAAAAACCTTCAAACCCTAGCTCCTTAACCTCCAAAATCGTACCTTAAGTCGACCTTAAACCCTAACAATCGATTTTTGTATTCTTGAAATCCTTAAACCTAAACTAGGCCTCTATTTATAGTTTTGCTGGCCGACCTCCCAACCGCCGGTTGGGTATTCCAACCGCCGGTTGGAACAAGTTGTGTCCTGGTCCAACTCCGCGTCTTCCACCGCCTTAATCCTTTTATATCCCAACCGCGGTTGGACCTCAATTCCAGAATCTTCCAACTTCGGGTTGGGCTTCTATTTTGGGCTTCTTCTTTTCTTTTACGGATTTTAGTCTTCATTTTGGCCCAATTCTTCAATATTATCATTTTAAGTCTTCAATTCTTTAAGGTTTAAGCTCTATTTTCTTCATTTCTTCATTTTCTTCAATTTTGGATTCGTTCTCGTTCCTTTTTCTTCAATCTTCAATTAAAATACATCTCTGCAAATATTAACAAAATAAGTATCTAAAATCATATAAATGCACTAAAATGTATATAAATATAGAGATAAATTACTATAAAATATACCATCTATTTGATGTTTATCAATGGCCCACGTGAATTCATTAGCTGTGAACCATTATGAGATTTCATTAGATAATTAATGAAGTAGGATGTGTAAGTTAATGAATAAAAATACAATGTATATCTTATAATTTGAAAGCTTAGCCAGTGAATTCACCAACCTCTTGTTACAAAAAAAAAAAGTAATAATTATAATAAAAATAAAATTCACCATCCTCACTTAAACAAGTTATTCTGTTATATATATTAGTCGATCGATCCGCCATGGAAGAGATGTTGCAAACACTTCCTCAACATACTTGTAGTTGGTTGAAAGGCAAGGTGACCTTGTACAAGTATCAAGACTTTTGGACCGTCCCAAGTTTACTTGAAGGAGCAATTTTGGCTCAACAAAGCTTGAAGGCTGAACCTAGCAACATATTTCTGTGCAGTTGCCCCAAAACGGGCACAACTTGGCTGAAGGCGTTGGCTTTTGCCATCGTAACCCGACAAAAGTTTGACGAATCCAATAGTCCTCTGCTCACATCCGTACCCCACGATTGTGTTCCCTTCTTAGAGATAAACCTCAAGTAAATTGAAGAAAATCACAAAGACTCAAGCTTACCACTCATAACCACACACCTTCCGTACCCTTCATTACCTGAATCGGTTGTGGCCTCAAACTGCAAGATAGTTTACATATACCGGAACACTAAATCAGTCATTGTGTCTAATTATCACTTTCGAAAAGAAGCTTTTAAGGAACCCACAGAAGATGCACCATTTGAAGAGGCATTTGAAGAGTATTGTCAAGGTATTTCAAATTATGGACCATACTGGGATCATATACTAGAATACTGGAAAGCATGCCAAGAAAGACCGGGCAAAATTCTTTTCTTGAAATATGAAGATGTGAAAAGCGACCCTACGATCAACGTGAAGAGGCTTGCAGAGTTTATTGGGTACCCTTTCTCAATGGAGGAAGAGAAAGCGGGCATTGTGGATAACATAATACATTTGTGCAGCTTTAATAATCTGAGCAACTTAAATGTGAATAAAATTCCAAACCCAAAACCGAGGGGGTATGAAAACCGACATTTTTTCAGGAAGGCTGAGGATGGAGATTGGGAGAACTACTTCAACGATGAGATGAAAGATAAAATTGACAAATTGATGGATGAGAAACTTAGTGGCACTGGATTAGTTCTGAAATGATGGACAACCTAACGATTGCACTCGCTTTTCTGTTTGTATTTACTACGGATAAATACTTTATTTCAATCCACCTTTCAAATTTATGGTTTTTTTTAAAGGCTCCTTTCAAATTTATGGTATTAAATAATTGACGGCTACATCACTCTCTGGATAGATACTTCCCATCTATCCAGATTATTATTGTTTTGTCTCAAATGATCTCTTGCGTGTATAGGAATGATATATATTAATTTGTTTGATTTGGTAGAGAATCGTTATATTACACAAAGGGATGGAGAAGAAGAAGGTATCTGTTATGATATTACAGTTTGTACAACCATTACAAGTCTTAGAGAATCGAAAACAAATTCATGATCCAAGCATGGTTATTTCAAGAATATCGTTATACAAGAACGCATATGAATATGAAAAACCTGGTAAAAGATTATGAACATATTTACCTAATGAGTTAATCACCAATAATCACTGCAAGAGCGTTTCCCATCCTCAAAACGATGAAATCGATTGTTGTCTCTTATGATGATCACTCTTCCATAGAATTTGGACATAAACATTATGGCAGTGTGACGTACAATCACCACAATTGCGCAAATTCTTCATTACTCCAATTGGCCATTTATCCATGAAAGTACTTAAAGCAAACGCAACCGCCAATTTTTCATTATGATTTCTAATCGGCATATGTTTCTCTTCACCACCCACTTCTCGCAATACATAACTCGTATCGGCAACATAACCGGCTTTCTCCATCTCATCTTATAATTCCTCCAATGTCTCATAGATCTCTATCGAATTAAAATGGCTTTTGTCCCCTGCACCAAAAGTATGTAATCTATTACCCTCCTCAACCCAACTTAAACCAGTTCCCTATTAAACCCTATGTCCGAGTGGGGTTAAAAATATACAGTAAATTAAAATACACAACAATCACGGACCTAGACGACCCCTTCTTCTCCAACCTCCCTTCTTCTCCATTCTTTCCCACCACCATTTTCATACCCAATTTCATTAATTTCAACGTATCTTTCTATAATTAGCTCCTATAAATAAAAAAATTACATCAAATTAATCATCATTTCATGTTCTTTAATATGAGACCAATTTTATAAATATATTTTTTTCTGGGTATTTGATACACATTTAAAAAATGATTTCTAATTAAAACCCTATATATTAGCCCTAAACTCATCTATGCACATTATGATAGAAAAACGTTTCTGAAATCCTAACATTTAAACCCAGATTGTGTGTTTAAATCAAAATATATATTTCTAAAACCCTAGCTATTGACCCTTAAAATGAAAACGATTCGTCGGACAGATGAGTCATCGAGTGCTGGTGGTGGGCCGTCGAAATACACTGTATGTGCTGATGGTGGGATGGTTACCGGAATTCAGTGTTGATGATGGAATGATGAAGCACATGAAAGTAAATGGAATGACGAAGCTTGTGTATGCGGATGATGTTGTGTTTATAGGTGATTGGTCGTTTGGTAATGCCTATAATTTGTTAAATATGCTTCGTTGTTTTCATATGGCTTCGGGTTTGAAGGTGAATGTGCATAAGAGTAAATTGATTGGGATTAATGTGGAGGATAATGTGTTGATAGAAACTGCCAATAATGTTCTTGGATGTGGTATTGAAAGGTTACCCATGATTTATTTGGGAGTTCCTATAGGCTGTAACATGGGTCGTATTGAGGCATGGAAGCCGGTGGTGAAAAAGTTTACGGATAAATTATCTAACTGGAAGGTGAAGCTTCTTTCTATTGGAGGTAGAGTGACATTAATAAAATCCGTGCTTAGGAGTTTACCTACGTATTTCATGTCTATTTATAAGATGCCTATATGTGTTGTGAATAAGTTGGAGTCGTTGCGTAATCGGTTTTTTATAGGAGGGGATGTTGATGAGTCAAAGATTACTTGGATTAAATGGACTCAAACTATGACATCGAAATCGTTGGGAGGTTTAGGCATTGGTAGTATTCGTGCTTTCAATGTAGCGTTATTGTTTAAGTGGATTTGGAGATTTAGACAAAGTCCAAATGAGTTGTGGGCTAAGGTTATTACAGCTATTCATGGATCTTCTGGTGGCTTATCGTCTGGAGCAAAAAAGGTGGTGAAGACATCTCCATGGGTCAACATTATTAAAGCTATTGGTGATATGCAAAAGAAAGGCGTAGATTTATTGGATCATTATTCTCGAAAAATAGGTGATGGTCGATCTACGTTATTTTGGCATGATAAGTGGATAGGTCATCAATGCTTGAAAGAGAAGTATCCACGTACTTTTGCTCTTGACGTAGTTAAGGATAGTGTTGTAGCCGATCGTGTTAATCTGTTGGATTGGACGTCAGTGTTAAGGCGATTGCCGAGAGGTGGTAGAGAAGAGGTTCAGTTTTCTGAGTTGATGAAGTTGTTGGAGGATGTGGCGTTAACAGAGGGTCCAGATATGTGGGTGTGGAGTATGGATGCTAAAGGTTTTTCCGTTGCATCGGCGAGAAAGTGTATTGATGCTGCTATTCTTCTGTCGTGTAATCAGACTACTAATTGGAATAGATGGGTTCCGATGAAGGTTAATGTTTTTGTGTGGAGATTGTGTTTGGATCGGTTGCCCACTTTGATTAATTTAGATAGCAAAGGCATTGATCTTGATTCGGTTTTATGTCCTATTTGTGGAGATGAGTAGGAGTCGATCACGCATTTATTCTTTTCATGTTCGTTGGCGAAATTCATGTGGGGAGAGCTAGCTAAATGGTGCCATCTTGATATTCCTGTATGCTCCTCGTTCACTCAAATTGGGTCATGGGTTTCGGATATTAAATGCATAAAGAAGAGGCGTTTATTGTTGGAGGCTATTATTTTTATTATGCTTTGGTTCATTTGGAATCATCGTAATGCGGTTATTTTTTCTTCTCCAAAGCCTAAGAAGATTTTTGTTTGGGATAGAATGGTATATACGTCGTTTAATTGGATTTCGGCTAGGAATCCTAAGTTAGGATGTTCTTGGGTTGATTGGGTTGAAAACCCTTTTGTAAATAGTTCGTTTATGTAATTTTTGCTAGTATTTTGCTAGCTTGTTAATAAAATATTGCCGTTCAAAAAAAAAAAAAAAAGGGTTTTGAGTATTGGGTGGAAGAAGGAAATCTAAGTAAGAGAATAAATCAGTGGTTGGAAAGGCTGCTTATCCTGTGTAGGATAAGATCATGTTTACATGAACCTTGATCATGTCCCTTAACGTCTTTCAGGCTCTAGCAGCCTCTTCCATGAAGTCTACATCCAGTTAGTAACGCTCCCCATACACATTTTGTAGGTTGCATTGGCATTTCATTAATAGTCAAGAGTGCTTCTTGTAGTTTATTAGCTTGTCCTAATATGTCAATTGAAGCATAATGTTGATCACTTGGTTCCTTCTGTTAGGCCAATAGGCCTTTGATTTAGTAACGGTACATAAGACTGAAAATGATTATACAACTGTAAGAACTTAATTGGACTTCATATAATAATGGGTGTAATTATCTAAGTTTACATACAACAGATATCACAACATATTGGAGTATTACATTTATCAATTAAGAAAAATTGAAATTCATTGTATATTAAATTTAGAAATATCATGTGTAGCATGTGTCACCCATTGCTCTTAAACAACTCCGCCCCTGTCGACATCTACTAATATTATATTCATTATCAGTATAAAGAAGTCAAACAAGTGGGATTTACCACTTTTACAATACATCTTAACGTATTGTTGGTGTGATAGTGAGATCTGGCAGCTATTCGGAGATCAGTAATTATTAAATACGACATGTGATTTTGCTGCCTGTTACTTTATTAGCATTCCCAATCTGCTATAAACATCAAATCTTTTACTATCTTTTATATATAATATATATACTAGCACAATACCCGCGCAATACAGCGGATAGTTATTCTATATAAATATGTTTAACGATTAAGGTTGTAAGTTCTTCTCGTTTTTACTAAAATTCGATTCAGTTTGTAGATAGGCGATCTACTATTATTTGAACTTTATATATATATATATATATATATATATATATATATATATATATATATATTATGCTTTGTTTGATTTTATATAAGGGTGAATTTTAATTTTTAGCAACTTGTAATTTTGTAAAGCTTTTACTTTTAGAAAGTGTAGCTAATAAAGGAGGAGTATAAATATAATTTTAAATATTATTGATATTTTAAGACTATGGAGTGCTATTGATAAAAAAAAGTTTTTCATTGCCAATTTATGGAAGGAAAAATATAATACCCTTAAAGACAGGAAGTAGGCAACATATCCAATTATTAAAATTTTATCATGTCAAAAGATTTAGGTATTACGATTGATCAAATATTTCCTAGAATATATTTTTCGGGTTTTGTGACGGATTCAAATGTGATGCATGTATGTTGTTGTATTTACGAATATATATATATATATATATATATATATATATATATATATATATATATATATATATATATATATATATATATATTATCCAATTCTAATTCTATTGTTTACGGAAAAGTAAATAAAAAGAATTCTGGGACCATCTGCATCTGCTTTATGAATTTTTGCGCACTATCATGCAATAATTATGACAATTTTTTGCGTATATAAAATTCACAATAACACGTGGATATTATCGTTATTACCTTTTTTTGTGATAATATTTTATATTTAGAAAAAGATTTTAATTAATATTTTAAAAAACATACACAAGTGTCATGAGGGTCCTGGTCATTGTATTGTATGTAGATATTATATATCTTGATTGATTGAAGGCTTGAAGCCTAAATAAGTAAATATTAGGTACCATAGTTAAAGTAATTACTTCTATATTGGGATGGGATTTCCATATCACCCCTTTTGTGGGTCATTAATCTAATCTATGGAAAATCCAGATATTATTATTATTATCATTATTATTAATAATTATTATTAGGTTTTGGAGTTGTAAATGTTTTTCTAGTCTGATCGAGTGATAGATTGCTTACAAATTACAGCATGTTTCAACTATCAAATGGGTCATTATATACATACTCCTTTTTGTACTTTTTCTCATCTTCTACCCTCATCGTCCATCTAATCAATCATATCATGCTTTTTTTTTTAATTTTCTGGGTATACCCTTCATCTTTTTCTAATTCCTACCCCCTGTTTAGTCTAAAACTAAAACCGATTCTGTACTGAACTGGATCGATCTTAGAAAAAATTAGACCGAAAAAGAACTGAATGAGAATTGAAGATGAGCTGGGGGTATCCCTATCAATTTTGGAGGTATCTTTGTATTTTCCCTCTCCAATTAAGGCATGGTGGATTGGTGGGGGCCTAACAGTCTAGTCACCTACCCCTTTTACTGCCCTACCAAACTTTTACTATCACTTCAACTTTTAACCCAAAAAGTATCCACTCATTGTTTAGGGTCTACCCACATGTTACTTGGCTAATTTATCTCTTTCGGCGGCTCTTTGCATGTTTTTTATACTAGACTTTAAATTCGTCTATATACACGGACAGTTAATTTTTAATATGAAATTTCGTATTTAGTATTGTGTTCTTAATAATAAAGTATATAAGTTAATATGTATATTAAGCATTTAGCTGAATTCATAATAATATTACTTTATATAAATTGATTTATATAGGTAGAAATTAAAAAATTAAAAGTTTTTGAAACTAAGTTAGTGAAAAAATTAATTATTTTAAGTCTATAGTAACATTTTCAAGTATTTTATTCATACTCGGTGAATTAAAATAGAAAGATTACAGATCAATTTGAATAATGTTTTAATTAATTAATTAAATTTCTTTTATATGTAAGTGAGTAGTTGAATAAAAATAATCTTTTTTAATAAGTTAGGGATCTTATTTTGAAATTTATTATAATTAAAAGTCTTAATTGACAAATTAAAATTTAATTAGATTGATGACATCATAAAGGTGTTTTATATATATAATTAAAGATGATGATAATAATGATAATAATAATAATAATAATAATAATAATAATAATAATAATAATAATAATAATAATAATATAAAAGTAACAGAAAAGATTGATTACATATATATAGTTATAGGGTGGGGATCAAATGAAAATAAGAATTTGTGTGAGAATGAGGGAACCAATGATATCATGCCATGTGTACAAAGAAATGCTCTACATGTACAAAGTCCAGTTACCCCCAACATCAATTATCTCACAAACGACAAATCGAAAAATTATGAAAATTGCACCATTAAATTCAGCGTTTTATCCTCTTCGATTTGCCGTCCCTCAAGGCATACTTTTAACAACTTTTTTTTTCCATTTTTTGGTGGGTTTTACAAATTAGTAACACATGTGTTAGTGTTGCGTTTAGGGTTTAGGGTTTGGGATTTAGGGGTTAGGGGTTAGGGTTTGAGGTTTGGGGTTTCCCCCCCAAAAGTCGAAACCTTAAACCTCAAACCCTAACCCCTAAACCCTAAACGCTTTACAAAACTCTAAACCCTAAATCATACTAAACCCTAAACCTTAAACCATACTAAACCCTAAACCCTAATAAACCCTAAACCCTAAAATCTACTAAACCTTAACCCTAACCCTAACCCTAAACCCTAACCTTAACCACAAATTAAATGTATAACCAATCACTAACACATGTGTTACTAATTTGTAAAACCCACCAAAAAATGGAAAAGAAAAAAGTTGTCGAAATTATATCTTGAGTGACGGCAAATCGAAGAGGAGAAAACGCTGAATTTTATGGTGCAATTTTCATGATTTTTCGACTTACCGTTTATGAGATATTTAATTTTTAAAAATGTGGATGAGAGTGAAAAAAGTAACACATGACAGAAATCGATTGGTTCCTTATTCTCATTCAAAATTGGTGTACTCATTAGAACCTTACTCTATAGTTATATACTTACACCAGTGATTCCATTTAAAAAAGTTCAAGGTGATTGATACCAGCAAATGCAATAACGAACATTAGTTTTACATTAGTGATTACTTTTTAAAAAATCAAGGTAGTTGATGCCTGCAAATACAAAAACGGACATTGGTTGTTCTTTTTTCATAAAAAATAGTTAAAAAAAATCCTCGATGTATGTAGTCATAGAGGGATTATAAATTGGGATTCCTTAATAAAAATTGCTTAAAGTGTAATCCGAATATAATTTACTTGGCAATTAACACGGTTATACGATAACGATGATAGTTTTAGTGTTTATGAATCTAATTAACTTTCTTAATTTATAGGCCTAAATGCTGTGAATCATCAACTTAATATCACTTTTGTGTCGTGGTAGATGAGTATCTTACCTTTAAATTGTGTCTCAAAATATCTCTCTTCCATAGACGATAAACTTGACTTATCTATAGAAGAGAGTAGAATTATTGTGTTTTTGATGAGGTCAATGGTAAAGTCATTCTCACATGAAAAGATTTATTAATTTATTGGGTAAAAAATTAGTGTATGTTCATTTTAGCACAAAACTAGAACAACATATCGTAATATTTTAGGTACATTACTTACCACAGGACAAAAGTGACCGTAGGTTACCGATCCGTAGCGTTAACCCTAATTGATACTCCAAAAAATGTACTATATTGGTGATGAACAAAATGAGACGAATTTCCCTCCAAATTACCCTTTTTATATTAAATAAATAATTCTAATAAAAAAAATTAAATAATTTTCTCCATAGGTCTCACCCCAAAACTTGAATCTCCGACCTAATGCTTGAAAGGTCACTTGAATCTCCAACCTAATGGTTGATAGGTCACATCGATATTGGCCAATAGCTCTTTAATTTTGTAAACGATAAACTTTTGGAGTATAAAATTGAAAATAGTTATACAACGATAACAATTTTAAATCTATTTTATTAAAGATTATGATCGATCTACTAACATTATCTTCATCAGCATAAACAAGTCAAATAATTGGGATCTACGACTTTAGGGATGTCATTGTGTATCATATTCAATTAATAATCTGCTAACTGTAAACAAAAACATATATAAAATAATAAGAACAAAAACTTCCAAAAAAAAAACTCATCATATTAAAGGTTGTACTCGTATTTTACTTTCACTAAAGAGTCTCTAAACTTTTATGATGATCCTATCTGAAAATAGATATATCTATATATTCAAATAATTTTCTTTTATCTATGAAAATTTGTACTACAAATCCATTAGAAAAAAAAAATAAGAAGAATTAGGATGAAGAGGATTACGATATGCTTACCAAGTTTATTGGGAGATGTATGCATTCATTTTCTTTGATTGCTTCAAATAAGATACAGGAAGAATGAAAATGAAACAGAGAAACATTTGATGATGTAATTTTTGATGATTTATAAAGAATTAATTTTATATGGCTAATAAAGTAACTGACATCAAAATCACGTGTTGTAATTATTAATTCTTTATAAAGGGATAGTACAAAAAAGTACATAAAAAGAGAACGTAATAAAAAGTTGTGGAATAAAGTACAGAAAAAATACAGAATGTAAAAATGGGAGATATGAAGAGTAGCAACCTTTGAGAATACACATCTGTTTTTAAAATAATTATTATTACTATATTTTACACACACATTTATTTATTATTATCTTCTTTTAAAAAGTGGGAGTTAAAGAATTTTGGCGGGAAAACATGCGTACGTGGAAGGCTGAGAGTGGAGCCCAATATCCTATTTTATTGGTTGGGAAAGAAAGATATATATATATATATATGAAATAACATAAACTATCTTTCAAATGAGAGTTTAGTTGGTGATCTAATTCACTATAACCACTTGAACTAGCAAAACTTGTTGCTCACTTTTCATCATATTTATATCTATCATGGAAGAGAGGTTGAAAACACTTCCTCAACATACTTGTAGTTGGTTGAAAGGCACGATGACCTTGTACAAGTATCAAGACTTTTGGATCGTCCCAAGTTTACTTGAAGGAGCAATTCTGGCTCAACAAAGCTTAAAGGCTGAACCTAGCGATATATTTCTGTGCAGTTGCCCCAAAACGGGCTCAACTTGGCTGAAGGCGTTGGCTTTTGCCATCGTAACCCGACAAAAGTTTGAAGAATCCAATAGTCCTCTACTCACAACATCCATACCCCACGAATGTGTTCCCTTCTTAGAGATGCACCTCAAGAAAATTAAAGAAAATCACAAAGACCGCTTACCACTCATAGCCACACACATTCCTTACCCTTCATTACCTGAATCGGTTGTGGCTTCAAACTGCAAGATAGTTTACATATATCGGAACACAAAATCAGTCATTGTGTCTAATTACCACTTTCGAAAAGAAGTCCTTAAGGTACCCACAGAAGATGCACCATTTGAGGAGGCATTTGAAGAGTACTGTCAGGGTATTTCCAATTATGGACCATATTGGGATCATATATTGGGATACTGGAAAGCAAGCCAAGAAAGACCGGACAAAATTCTTTTCTTGAAATATGAAGATGTGAAAAGCGACCCTACCACGAACGTGAAGAGGCTTGCAGAGTTCATTGGGTACCCTTTCTCCATGGAGGAAGAGAAAGCAGGCATTGTGGATAACATAATACAGTTGTGCAGCTTTAACAATCTGAGCAACTTAAATGTGAATAAAATTCCGAATCCAAAACCGATGGGGTATGAAGACCGACATTTTTTTAGGAAGGCTGAGGATGGAGATTGGAAGAACTACTTTGACGATGAGATGAAAGATAAAATTGACAAATTGATGGATGAGAAACTTAGTAGCACTGGATTAGTTCTGAAATGATTTACAGTCTCATGATTGCACCAACTTTTCTATTGGTATTTACTACGTATAATTACTTTATTTCGGTCCACCTTTCAAATTTATGGTATTAAATAATTGACGGCTACGTCACTCTCTGGATAGATACTTCCCATCTGTCCAGATTATTATCGTTCTATCTCAAATGATCTTGTCGCATGTATATAAATGATATATATTAATTTGTTTGAAACTGTAGATAATTTGTTATATTATACTAAATGACGGAGAAGAAGAATTTATGTAGTTTCATGAATCATGATCTTCTGTTAAAATCAGGAGAGGTATCTGTTAAGATATTACAATTTGTATAACCATTACATATCTTAGAGAGATGAAAACAAACTCATGATACAAGCATAGTGATTTCAAGAATATCGTCATACGAGAATGCATATGAATATGAAAAACCTGGTAAAAAAGATTGTGAACATACCTAACAAGTTAATCGCTGCAAGAGCATATCTCATCCTCAAACCGACGAAATCGATTGTCATCCCTCACAATGATCAGTCTCCCAGAGCATTTGGACATAACCTTTATAGCAGTGTGACAATCACCACAAATATGCAATTTCTTCATAACTCTTAATCGGTCTTTTATCCATAAAAGTAATCAAAGCAAACACAATCGCCAATCTTTCACTATGATCAGTGGTGGATTGAGGATATAAAATTACGTGGGTCTTTAATTTAGTAAATGCGGCATAATGAACGAGTTAGACTTATGTATCGGGGTCGGGTCGAGTCGGGTCGACCAATCACCATAGTTATAAAATAAAAGTATGGTTAATGCGAAACAACAAAGTGGTTAATGATATTATTGAGTGAAGGTCTTACAACAATGCCACTAATATTTCGTTTGACATGAGTCCAAGTTGATTATAGATAGTCATGCATTTAACTACGTATGCATGCATGTAACTTTAATATTGGTCGTCAATTATTTTATCTGTTTACATTGTTTCTTGTCCATTACTTCTAAATCTAAAGTTTCAACAAAATAAGATTAAGAAGTAGAAGCTTGAATTTAACCTCAAATAATATAAAGTTTATACATTGTACATCAGAGTACCTAGATGCTAAATGAGTTAAATAAATAAAAAATAATAATAATTAAAACAATAAATTACATAAAAAGGTCAATGCACTTGCAAATAAGAAATTAGTTTTATTTGATTAATTAACATATTCAATGTTATAAAGTGTTAGAACATAAAAGATGTGGAAAACTTAATCGTTTTTATTCTAAAAATCAAAATAACTAAAGGGGAATTTTTTCAATATTTGACGTTAGAGATGCGCAAAACCCGGTTTTTGGAATACCCGACTCGACCCGACCCGAAACCGGTTTTGGTCAAACTTGGTCAAAACCGGTTTGGCCCAAAACCGGTTCGGGTTCAACCCGATTTGGGCACCCCAAAACCCCAACCCGACCCAAACCGGTTTGGGTAGGGTCCAAACCGGTTCGGGTTCAAAACCGGTTTCAAACCGGTTTTTTTTATAAAAATCGTATTTTCGCTCGCACGTCTTCGTTTTAAGGAAAAGCAACGTTTGGGCCAAAATTTATTCATTAACTTTGTAGAACATTAGTAATGGAAACATAATTGATCAATAACATAACCAAAAGGCTTCTAAATCTCCTTAAAAATATTATTGAATCCGAAAATTCTATATAATTCATAAACGTTAGGGCGTTAAGCGTTTTAATGAAAAGCAACGTTTGGGCCAAATTTTTTTCATTAACTTTGTAGAACATTAGTAATGGAAACATAATTGATCAATAACATAACCAAAAGGCTTCTAAATCTCCTTAAAAATATTATTGAATCCGAAAATTCTATATAATTCATAAACGTTAGGCGTTAAGCGTTTTAATGAAGAGCAACGTTTGGGCCAAATTTTTTTCATTAACTTTGTAGAACATTAGTAATGGAAACATAATTGATCAATAACATAACCAAAAGGCTTCTAAATCTCCTTAAAAATATTATTGAATCCGAAAATTCTATATAATTCATAAACGTTAGGGCGTTAAGCGTTTTAATGAAAAGCAACGTTTGGGCCAAAATTTTTTCATTAACTTTGTAGAACATTAGTAATGGAAACATAATTGATCAATAACATAACCAAAATGCTTCTAAATCTCCTTAAAAATATTATTGAATCCGAAAATTCTATATAATTCAAAGTGAGTTGATACTTACAAGGAATGTTTTACTAAATGCAAGGAAACATGTGCATAAAAAGTGATACTGTAAGCATAAAGAGTTGTACTTTTCCGTGAATTTAGTAAAAACTTCCTTGCATTTATCAACTCCCAAATCAAAGTTAGGCTTTTTAAGGGAAAACGATGTTTGGAGCAAATTTTTTTTATTGAATTCGTAGAACATTAGTAATACAAACATAATTGAACAATAACTTAAACAATAGTCTTCTAAGTCTTCTTAAAAATATTATCGAATAGGAAAAAAGTCTTCAAACATCTTCAAACATTTTATAATCTTCAACTTGTATTAATCTTCAAGTCTTCAAAAGTCTTCAAACATCTTCAAAGTCTTCAAAGTCTTCAAAAGTCGAAATCTTCTTCAGAGGTAGCCTCGCGCGAAGCTTGATCAAGAGCAATTTCTTCGTCGGAAAGTGATATTGTTATACCTTCTTCCACCTCGATATTGTGTATGTCTTCTTCGTATTCCATTTCACCTTCAAGACTTGATACATTTTGTATGCGTTCCGCGGCGTCCAAGTGATCCTTCAAGCAAATGCACATCTCTAAGGAGGCCGGTGTGAGTCTTGTTCTTCGTATAGATAATACCCTGCCACTAAGAGAAAAAGCGGATTCCGAAGCTACCGTAGAAGCTTGGACGGTTAGTAAATCTCGGGCCATGATGGCTAGAACGGGAAATTGAGATTCCCTCTCTTTCCACCAAGCCAAAATATCAAATTGTTCGAACTCATTGGGTAGAATAGTGGCCAAAAAATCCGTAGTCGTATATCTCCCATATTCGTTAGTGGTATTTTGGTTACCATCACCCCTTGCCCGTTTATTGTTTTCTTGTCTTAAACTATTATAAAAGTTTAGCATTGGATTGCTAGAAGAAGATGAAGAAAACATTGGGTTAGCCGTACTACCGGACACATGTGTGGTTGAACTATATTTTTGAAAATATACACCAAATAAATCTCCCAAACATTTGTTAAAATCCGTTTTTGCATTATGTGAAAACAATGGGTCGGCCTCATTCAAATCCAAATTGTGACAAATGTTATCGATAAGCATTTCCACCCCGGTAACGTTCAAACAAGGGTTCATTGCGGCGGAACAAGTAATTACCGGTGGCATTTCTTGAAAATATTTTTTTAGTTTTTCTTTCATGGGAGCCACCATTTCTTCAAATATAGGACCTTCATACATGTAGTCGTTTAATTTTGTAGTCATTAACCAAATTTGATTAAGCACCAAATGACTAGTTGGATAATAAACTCCCGATAATAAAGTAGTCGCGGTTTTGAAAAGTTTGAGCAATTCGACCATCTTTTTAATATACTCCCAATATATGATTGGAAATGGTGTTGCAAGACCTTTTGTAACAAGATGATCATGAAAAACTTGTAAAGTATCGCGTTGGCGTAAACCACATACAAACATATGGTAGGTCGAATTCCATCTAACGGGCATGTCCCAATTAGGGGTTAAAAAAATAGAATTCGTATCCTTGCACAATTTCATATAAGATTTGTATCTAGCTTTACCCTTTTGAAAAACGTCTTGCAACATAGATTTAAACCTCGTTTTTACTTCGTCTACATCTTCAACCGCTAGTCCGGCTTGTACAACCAAGTTAATGATGTGTGCAACACATCGACTATGATAAAGAATGCCCTTCAATGGTGGTGCGTATTTTAGTATTAATTTTGAAACGGCAAGTGTATTATTACTAGCGTTGTCAAAAGATATTGAAAAAACCTTTTCTTCCAATTTAAACATTTTAATCACACTTCGTAACATGTAAAATAAGTTTTGACCCGTGTGAGGATACTCAAAGTCTTCAAAAGCAATGGTACGTTTCATCATTTGCCAAGTTGCGGGATCAACCCAATGTGCGGTTACACAAAGGTACGAACCGGGCAAACCATGAGGAGCCGACCAAACATCGGTTGTTAATGATACACATGTATTTAAATTTTCAAAACCGATTTTTAGTTGTTTTTTAGCATCTTTCCACAATTTAAGGGCATCGCGTTTAAGAGTAGTACGACTTACATTGTTATATCGCGGTTGAAGAGTGGTTTGAATCACCCTAGTAAGCCGAGGGTTGTCGAAGTGGTTGAAAGGCAAAGCTTCTTGAATTACATAACCCGCAAAAGCTTGTCGACACCGTTCCACATCGTATGTAAATATAGAACCATCTCGTGCCATCGAAGATTGCCCACTTGCTTCCGGATTACCTTTGAGTCCCGCACAATGCTTCTCGGTATGATTTTTCAAGGTGGTGTTGGAGTCGGGTTTGAAGAACAACTTACAACGTTTACAATGCGCTTTAATCGAACCATCCGACAACAACACTTTGTCGTAAGCACTCCAAATCTCCGGATTTCTTTTGTTGGGCAATTGTTTCACAATCGTTGGTGCATTTGAAGAACCAACACCATGGGAAGCCGAAGAAGATTGAGTTGCCATGAGAATATAGTTTGCGTTTTTGAGTTTTTTGAGTTTTTGTAGATATGTATGAGTGTTTGGAAGTTGTGAATGAACCTAAACTCAAGCCTTGTATTTATAGTGATTTGGAATGGCAAAAATGTAAAAAAAAAAACCACAAAAACGGCTAGAAATCGAGCCAAACGGCTATTTTTTTCAAAAAATCAAAAAACCGGTTTCAAACCGGTTTTCAAACCGGTTTTTCAAACCGGTTCCGGTCAAACCGGTTCCTAACCGGTTCCAACGGTCCACATGCCAAACCGGTTTCAAACCTACGGGTTGGGTATAACCCGAACCGGTTTTGGTCAAAACCGGTTTTGACCGGTTCGGGTTCGGTTTTTTTTCGGGTCGGGTTCTTGAACCCGGTTTCGATGTGCATCTCTATTTGACGTGGGTAAAGTAAAATTACCGAGTGGGCTTCAAATTTCAAAAATGCCTGCAACAAACTACCCAACAAAAGGATCACTAAAGTAGTAAAGTGTGAGGATTAAAATATATATAAAAAGAAAGGTAATTGTAACTTCAAAACCCAATTCTAAGGTAGTTCAAAATCCAAATTAAAGGTGGTTCAATATAAAAAAATCACATCTATTGTAAAATAAGTTTGAAACTAAGGTAGTTCACTTGACATACCTTAGTATATAGTGGATCCGCACTATGATATCTAATCGCCATATTTTTTTCTTTACCACCCACCTCTCTCAATACATAACTCGTATCTGGAACATAACCAGCTTTCTCCATCTCATCTTCTAATTCCTCCAATTTCTCATAAATTTATTTCAATTTAAAATGGCGTCCATCCCCTGCAGCAAAAGTACGGACTCTATTACCCTCCTCAACCCAACGCAAACCTGTTTCCTTTTCTACCCTTATGTCCCTTATCACCTTCTGAGCTCAAGCAGCCTCCTCATATCTCCCAGCAGCTGCCAACTCTGTATTTCCATGAAGTCTGAATCCAGTTAGTAACGCTCCCCCTTATGTCCCTTATCATTAATAATCGAGAGTGCTTCTTGCAGTTTATTAGCTCGTCCCAATGTGTCCACCATTGAAGCTTTGAGAATCTGAGCAACTTAGAAGTGGATAAAACTGGAAGGCCAAAACCTGACGCAATGGAAAACCGACTCTATTTCAGGAAGGCTAAAAATGGAGATTGGGAGAACTACTTCACGGATGAGATGAAAGATGAGATAGACAAATTGATGGATGAGAATCTTAGTGGCACCGGTTTAGTTTTAAAATGACACTACAAGATAAATGCCATTTACTGACTGAAATAAAGTGTCACTAAAGGTATAAAAACAGTCAGTAAAAGCCTAAAAGGCTACTCCTACTAAAGAAAAAAGAGTAAGTAACAAAGCCATCACTAAATGTCTAGTCTGACTAAAAAATTTCAGTAAGTAAAAGTCTGAAACAAGTAATGACTCAAACATCAGTAAGTAAAAGTGGTTTGGAAACTACTAAATAGCTGTGATACATATGCCTTTACTCACTCAACTTTCAGTCATTAAAAGTTTATAGTTCTGCCGTACATTCTTCATATTATGTTGAATGGTTTCATATCTTTTTGCACATGCTAATTCAATTTAAATAATTCTCCAAATTAACTAAAATACCTCAAAATGCAAATATAGAGGGCTTTATTTCTCAAAACATTTAACCTTATCAATGCACAAGTGTCAAAGGTCCTAAACCTTATAAAATAACATCCAATATGACATAGAGACAAAAAAAAGTAAAAGAAAAGGGTTCCAAAATTTAAACTCCAATGCAGCGCCATCAAAATATTTGCTTAAGATCTGCAAAAAAAATAAAATAATATAAACAATAACAGTGAATAAGTGAGAATACTAATTTAGAACTTAGGAGTATGAACCCTTGTTCCTGAACCCATCTCAAACTAACAAGGCCCTGTTGGAAGTAAAATGAACACATTTTATGGGGTGAGACTGTCCCAGTTAAAGACAGAAACATCTACATGGCTAATGCATATGGCCTTTCGAGTTGATAATTATCCTATTTTTTGAAAAACCAAGATCTTGAACAAAGAAAGTCTACGTTAATACCAACTAAAACACTACCAGACCCCGAGTATCCTTGTTGAGCCAATTCTCAACCCGGAATATGAAAAACTTTGAGGTTGTCATTTTTCATTACCCGGAATGTGTATGGACTTATAAGTGCCTACTTTCGACTCTCGATAACCCAAATCTTTTAGAAGTCTGATAATGCCTGCTAAGTTGACAGTTGACACCATGTCGTTCAAAAAAAAAAGTTTTATAGTTTATAAATTCAAATTTATTTCAGCTGATTCATAACTATAAGATCCAATAACTAGATACACACATATGGGGAATAAAAACAAACATCACAAAGGAATCTGTCAAAGTAAAGCATGTAATATGTACCTCTATTGCCAACTACTCTCATTTATGTGTAGCTAAGATATACAACTGCACGAATAAAGATCATGAAACCTCACCTCAAGGTAGCGTGCGATATAAGAATCCTGTAACAAGACCCCAAAAAATAAAAATCAGATCCTCATGATAGCTTGCAGAAATGAAACATTCATCAATTATCAATAAATATATAAATATATATACTTACACAAAAGTCATGTGTGCCCATTTATGCAGAGATGTCAATTTTTCCAGGCTTAACATCCTAAATTATAGGTCTTGTTATCCTCTGTTGAACTAATGATTTATTTCCAAAATAAAATACTAAAAGAAGGGTTAAAAACATGGGAGAAACTACGATACTTTACCATCATCAGCGCATGTATCCAAGTCCAGTAACCATCAAACAAGTAATTCTAAATCCCAAGTCGACCTACAATTGAACAACTTATCAGTAAATGGTAACTGACCGCTTAACTCATTACAAAATTTAAGAACATCAATTCAATATTGAAGCTTATGTTTTTAACGTAACAACAAGCATTTAACTACTAAATGCATAAACAGATGAAATTCCTTCATTAGAAGCCAATAAATGGAACCCATGACAACACAACTACATAATCTGTAGCAACCTTCCCTTGTAATGAAAGCTTTTCCAAATGCATACGGGCTTTGATTCAGTAAACAATCACCGATTTACATACACTCATCTGTTTAGCATAGAAGAAATAGCAATTTCAAGATAAGAAGTTCTGAAGTTACAATATAGACTAAAATATGTCATTCGAACATGACTTGGCACATTAGGATCCGTAGTAATAAAAACTCTTGCAGCCCTAGATAATGTAATATAGCAATAGGGTCCTGCAAAATGGTTATGCAAATATCCATGAATATAGAACAAAACTAATAGCTACTCGAACCAAAAAGAGATAGAATCACTTTTGGTAATAGACAGCAAGAGAGGCAGAGCATACACTAAATTTAGTGGTGCATTGAATGCTCAATAATTGCATCCTGCAGCCTTCTCAGCTGATACTTCCTGCCCTGTACCAATTTGAAATGGGGAATTTTAGATATAAACTAGAAGAATTCATATAATATCAACATTAGTCAAAAAGACTTACAAAGAGAATCTCTCATTTCCATATCGTATATTTATTTAAATGCAGGCAATCGTACTCTTATAGTTGGCTTTCTTTACACAACGTAAATACTTGAAACAAAATTTGACATGATATCATGTTTCAAGTAAAATCGATAGAATTTAATAGGGCAAACTTTAGTTTTCAATCAAACTGTAAATTACAGTGAGATGGGACTGTCACCTGCTCACATAGTGTCTTCTCACTAGGATGCCCCATTTCAGTGGATCATTGGTGAAATTCACTAGTATAAATCGTATGCAATCTTTTACTTTATTTATTCTGCGCATATTAGTGAGGACAATCTCATACCCTTAGCAACAGTATTAACTAATGAATCACATTAGTAAACCTTTGAATAGATGTAACACAATAATTCTTATTATAGCAAAAATTATCCTTATACAATAAAATGAGCTAACTTGTTAACCACATGTAACAGAATGAAGAATAGTATCATGTATCAACATGCTCTCAAACACATTTTAGGATCTTCCTGTGTCACATGCTGAAACAAGAGATATGACAATCAAACCTAACGATTTAATTGCTACAATGAATCCAATGTAGCTCTAAATTAAGCAGCTGAACTATCATTTGAGATAAGTCCTTGCAACATGCCTAATCGTAATCCGATGAAAGAGGAGCTGAGAAAATTATCAAAGTGATTATACGCACAGCAGAGTTAACACATATGAATCGATTAAAAAGCACAAAAGATCATTCACGTATATTAATTTTACAAATCGATAATCTCAAACTACTTATATATCAGAATATAAGCCGCACATATCAAAACACGAGAATAAGGATTTTAATTTATATAATTCATCGGTTATTAAGAGAAATTATTTGTGTATTCGGATGATAAATTATCACCTGAAAATGATATTTGGAGATTGATAGGCATTACAAAGAACAATCGATTTGACCTAAATCTCACCAGACGTGCGAAACGTCGGGAGCAGATCCGACGACGAGCAGTAGCCAGTGACGGTGAAGACGGCTGGCGTCCGACGTAATGGCCGGCGCCGGTGCGGACAGCCAGTAAGGATGAATCGCATAGAGATTTGGAGAGAGGGTTAGGGCTTTGTGTCAGTTTTGTGTTATTTCCATTCCATTTGAAAATGCGCCCAATACAGAGTCACTTTATATTTTTTCATTAAATTTTTAATTTTAAATAATATAATAATAATAATTACTCCCTCTTTTTTCCGTAAGCAAAGCCCTCACATATATCTTTAGCGACGGTTGTTATCTTCAGTCAGCAAAAGTCTCAGTCAGTAAATGGCATGTATTTTGTAGTGTGATGAAAAGACTCAAGATGACACCAACCATTACATCAGCATTTTACAGAAAAAATGCTTTACTTCAAGCTTCCTTTCTAAGTTTATGTTCCTTAATAAAAGTGGGCTGTGTCATTCTCTAGATAGATACTTTCCGTTTATCTCAATAATGTGTTGTTCTCTGTTTGACAATCAAATGATATTGTTCTGTGTTTGTTAACAATATATTTCTTTGTATCTATCGATATAGATCATACTGGCTGTTATGTCTTATTTGATAAAGGATGTATTTGATTGTATTCAAAGAGATTACATATAGTCCTACATTTATAAGCTAAACAAACTTGATGAATCTGAAACCTAATTTTAATTGGAAACTCAATCAAACTAATAAAGATAAGTATTAACTAAAAATAACTACTAAATATTCTCTAACAAATCTAAACATTATCTCTTAAAATATATCATCTAATACTCCCCCGCAGTTTGAGCGGAAGAAAGTTGAACGGTCAAACTGAATCGAAAGTTGTGAAAGAAAGTGATGTGATAGCGGCTGCTTTTTGTTTCTCAACATTGACTACGTTGCTTTTTTGTCTTGCTTTGGATGCATTGATAACTTGTTTTGTTGGCATTGACTTGTGTTGGCTGCATTGGCTTGCATTGGTTTGCATCGGCTGCATTAGCTTATTTCGCTTGCATTGGCTGCATTAGCTTATTTTTGGCTGCATCGGAACATTGTCTGGGAATCTTTATGTGCAACGATAATTTGTCGACTTTTAATGTCGATAGCTTAGTATTTTAGGAATATAAAAGAATAACGAACAAGACGGAGAAGGAGATAGAGTAAAGTTTGATTATGAAAAATTAAAAGCTAAGATTTAATGACTAAGAAAAAGTAAAGAATAAAAGAAAAAGGATGAAGAGAAGACTAATTAAGAATTAGAAGGTGATTGCTGATTTTTTATAGGAAGGAAGAAACAAGGAATGACATGGTGAAAAAAGAAACACAAAGAAATAGAGGCTATGATCTAAAAGAAAAGAAAAGTTAAGGAATTACAAGAATTTTTGAAAGTATGGAAGAACCAATGATAATGCTCCACATGTACAAAACCCATTTACTCCAACATCAATTATCTCACAAACGAAAAATCGAAAAATTATGAAAATTGCACCATTAAATTCAGCGTTTTCTCCTCTTCGATTTGCCGTCCTTCATGGCATACTTTCGACGATTTTTTTTTCATTTTTTTGATGGGTTTTATAAGTTATTAACACATGTGTTAGTGCTTGGTTTTACATTTAATTTAGGGTTAGGGTTGAGGGTTTAGAAGGGTTTATGGTTTAGTAAGGTTCAGGGTTTAGGGTTTATAAGGGTTTAGGGTTTAAGGTTTAATAAGATTTAGGGTTAACCCCAAACCCTAAACCCCAAACTCCAAACCCAAACCCATAAACGCAACACTTTAACACATGTGTTAGTAAAATGTGAAACCTACCAAAAAAGAAGAAAATAAAAACTTAAAAATTAATCAAGAAAACGCTGAATTTAATGGTGCAATATAATTCTCATAATTTTTCGATTTATCGTTTGTGAGATAATTGATGTTGGGGGTAAATGTGTTTTGTACATGTGGAGCATTCTCTTTGTACATGTGAAGCATTATCATTGGTTTTTCCATTCTTTAGAAAATTAGTGACATCTAATGATCTCATCTCTCTAAAAAGAAAGCAAGTATAGATTAAAAGCTTCTATTCGAAAAAGAGAAGAACGAATTCAAGTTACAATTTTTAACTAAAAGAAAATATACGTAAAAGAAAATAGAGAAGGGATTCATGTTACCATTTTAACTAAGAATAGAGTAGGTAAACAAGATTTAGGAGTCTTGTATGTTGAGTTTACTAGATCATAACCCGCAAAATTTGCAGGCTAGATCACTATATTGTATTCAAATTATTATAAGTTTAGTTGTTAAGCGAAATGATACCTGCAAAATTTGCGCGCTACAACATAGAACTTTCTCTATCATAGAACTTTCTCATCAAATAATATTGAATCAGTAAAATGAATTAGTCATAGAACTTTCTCATCAAATAATATTGAATCATTATGAATTAGTGAAATATGTATCCCAAGTTTTTACGGAAGAGTGTATTGTAGTGGTGTGACTCTCTTTGATTAATAGTATAATATTCAAAATTAATTAATTAATAATATCAATATAGAGTAATATATAGACTTTTTTTTATAAATTCGCAGTGATGTTTTCCACCTATAATCTTTAGGATAATGTATAATCTCAAGAGAAACACTATTTTTCTCATGTTAAGATACTCTTTTATAGCTTAAAAAATAGTACCACCTGTCAGCTTCTAATAATGTATAATGGTTTTAGCAGGTTATAATTGAGACTGGTATGACTACTTCAATAAATTACCAAAATGAGACCATTAATAAGTTTTGAACAGCTAATTACCTCGGTTAGATTCAATAGACAATTGACAGACATTACAACCTATGATATGTAATTAAAGAATAATTTTCCATCATATATAAAATCAATTAAGAATTTGTACAACAAAAAACACAAATAGAGACACCTACAATTTCAACATGTTTCAGTTGTTTTGCTTACCTTTTTTGCGGCTTAATAGCTAGTCCTTATTAAATCAAATTCATCTTTGACATTTTCCTGCATCCATAAATTATTAGAAGATAGAAAGACATGGTAAACCCTCCATTTGACCAGTTATTGACAGATGACAAAGCTACTGTTAAACAGCATGCCATAGTGAGTGATGAACCAATGGAGATGAAACAAATAGAGAAGCATGATCAAAGAGAAAGGGACACTTCGTCAATTACAGAGCGGAGTCCATTTTATACCAATACACAAAAACATAGTCAATTGTAAATAGAAATTGGATATTAAATTAGCTTCTCTAAGATAAACAAATAAAAATTAAATATACAGTATTAGTACATGTTGAATTGTAGCAATAACCCAACTTGAAATGGTCTCCAGTAAGATTGTTGAGTATAGATTTGAGACTTGCCTTCAATCCTGCAATTGATATGATACACGCTATGATAAAAAAATATATATAAATTAACAGACTTGACCATCGTATCTGTGCAACTGTCCCTATGTCACAAATTTACCATACACTTTTTGTAAAATTACTCATAATCAAATCAATCAGCACAAAGGTGGCCGTTATTCCTTAAATCAAATTCAGCGATTAACTGTTGCTACATGACCACATCATTTATATCCAGCCCATATATCGAGTAACTATTGAACAACTTAAAAGTACAACCTGATAGTTAAAAGCATCCCAATGAACATCTTAATTACATATATATAGTATAGCCTTTCCCTTCCCATGGATATAGATACATGATTAGGTCCTTGTCGGAAACAAATTAAAGGGACATAATAGAGATGGACAAATGAAAAATCTATTGACATCACATAGTAGTAAGAATCACACAACTTCTGCAGGAATTGTTAGTTTATTGAACCCGAAACAACTCATTAGCTTTATTGGTTTAAATTTCCGCCTTCTTGATCAGGAGTAAACACTAACCATTTGTACAAAAAAATACCATCAAACATTATTAAAAGGGGTAAGTCTCTGCGAATGCACCCAACTTGGATCAAAAGTTTATTGTGTGTATCCTACTTACGGGTAGGGTTTTTAATGCATTCAACTTTAAAAAACATGTGTTTTAGTGTATTTTGCTTACGTGTCATTGACGTGTTAAACCATCCGCAAGCCACGTGGCATCTCAACCGAGCGACACATCAGCAAAATACACTAAAATACCTGTTTTTGAAAGTTGAATGCATTAAAAACCCTACCCGTAAGTAGGATACACACAATAGACTTTTGGTCCAAGTTGGGTGCATTCGCAGAGACTTATCCCTTATTAAAACGTATGACTTAGACAAAAACAGTTGCTGTGCCGAACAAACCTAGAGGATTAGAAAGATATGTCATCAGTATGGCTTCTTAATACCTGGCCAATAACAATGAAATACTTCTTAAGTTGTCTTCCACTTCAGAATCTGACCCCAAATCAAAGGAGAACGATTGCTGAATTCAATGAACTAAAATAACTTACAAATATTGACATGTTTTAAGACAGTGAGCCAATCCAAATAAAATATACCAATATGTACTCGTGGACTATTTCGGGTCAATCGACCCATCAATTTCTCTGGTAACCCGACCCATCAATTAATGCAAGATCTTTTTGCGTGTTATTTAACTAAGCGAGCCCACAAGTTTATTAGAATTTAATTGAAATTTTATCGATTATATTAATGAAGCATAATAGATAGCAAGGAAACCAGTTTTTTCTTTTTTGAATCACTGCTCTACCATCCTAATTTAGATTGAATTTTATTCTCTACATTGATCATGTAATAACACATTTTTGGGTCAGGTTTTGATCTGATTTGATCCATTGTATACATACATATGATCCCACTAATTATTAAGAACGTATAGCAGTCGATCAAAAATAACAAATCCATATGTCAACCCATTTAATCAGTTCAATCAAATTAAATATACTCTTGTCCTTCTAAGTTCCCACTTTTTCCAAACCTTTCTTATCTTGCCACTAAGAACCATACTACTCTCATTGTTGTTCCAAATTTTCACCCAACATACATCGGATCACATTTTCTCAGAATCAAGCTATAGAAATGTAACAAACAAACAATATACTGATTAGAAAACATAGGGACACCCCAACTTTACCTGAATAAATGCATCAGGAAGTTTGGCTCATAAACTCTTTCCACGAAAGAGTCTAATAGCACCAGTAATTACCGAGAGTTCCAATTCTACAAAGAAAAGAAAACAAATCACAAATTATAAATCTAAATGAAATATAAATAACTTAGAAGGTTATAAAGTGGATTATCGCACATAGCTTCTATGATTATCCTCTCAAAATCAGTATCAATGCACCCAGTTGAGTTATAAGTTATAACTAAAACATAAATGACTTACGTGTCCATAGCTTAAAAAGGGAGCAAGACTTGATCCATTATCCTATAGAAATGGGAACGTTACATGGGTAAAAATCTATGGTTTGATTGTATATATATTGAATGCAAGCATAAACCCAAAGCATCGCATGTGGTTGCTCTATAGTCACCTCTAATCCACAAACTGACAAACATGTACCTGCATAAAGTCAAAACCAGTGCTTTAGATAAATGCTAAACTTTTTAAACGTCAAACTTAACACTTCAAAAAGTCAGATTTAGAATGCATTCTTATATGGGTTATCAATCTTTATCACTAAAAATAATAAGTTTTACAAATAATAAGCTTGAGATCAGAATTTTAAAGTGAAAAGATTCCCAGCTGTGTTCCTTCAAACTTCAAAGTCATCACCACTGAAAAACTCAATTTTTATTTTAAAAATGAATTATACTTAATTTTTAACACCCATTTATTAATTACTTTCCGAGTGATCCTTGTATTATCTAATATTATATAACCAAAAAGCTAATGAATCTATGCCATTGAAAAAAAAAAACATGTGTTAACTTTGAAGGTCAAATTAGCAACTTTAACCATCATACCTCAACTAAGGCATTATATTGTCATGTACAACACATTACAGTACACAAAGACTCAATTAACATACCAGTGTTTCTAATACGATTTTTTACAGACTGCTAAATCACCATATTACCTAACCCTTGGTTTCATCCACTGGAATGCCCTGTATCATCTTTGATAACGCATCATTAACAGTAATCATTAATCAGTAATCATGTAAGCATGTATAATATTTCATCACTCTAAATAATTGGTGTACAATGTGTACACCAAACGAAACAAATAAACGGGATCAGAAGTAAAGCATTTGAAATTTATGACATGGTAGCATGATACTCAATATACTATAATACATGGTCTTAGAGTCGTTCAATCAGAAATAATAGAGATAAAAGCACTGACTTGACAGAACTTCAAGTTACATATCAAAAGATACGGGTAGTACCGTGAACGTAGTACCTGCAAAAGTAAGAGCGAAATAAAAGGTATCAAGATAGGTAGCAAATTGAAGCGGAGGGGATGTAAGTTGCTAAAATTCTTAATTCTTTTGGAATGGCTAGGCATCAAGATGCTTCTATGTATCCATTCGGATGTTTACTATAGTACTTAAATGGGTTACAATTGCTTCGTAGAAACAACACAACTCACTTACTGGTGTTTTGCACAGTTACCCGGCGCGTATATCCCATTCAATTTACCACTTTCAATAAGAGATGTCTCCTTTAGTTATAAGATGAAATTATATTTTAGATTTTTATTATTGCAGCCTTAAATATCGGATGTTGACCCATATTAAAACGTTACATATTAAGGCCGAAATTTACAGTGTCTTCAACTTCTCTTTTAACCATAAATTCGATGTTAAATGGTAAAAAAAAAGTGTACGCTTAACAACTAACAAACATTAATGGTTTAATGAATGAATCATAGTATCAACGTTATTGTCCATCGTATCTTTGAATGAATCATAGACGTGTATACCATGTATGAACGTACCTTCAATTCGAATCAATCGGAACCTTCATTCTGGAAATAATAGACCTGGCATGTACTATACCTTGCTAAAATCCAGAGTTCCAATATCTCATTACTCACAACAATGTACCTTCAAGGTGTATCTAAACATGTAGTCATCATCAGAATCAATTCTGCTACTTCCATATCACAATTATTGCATTTTCGGCATGACAAACATTTTTACAAACACCTGGAGGACACTAAATTCATAAGTACCTGGTGTTGTGAGACTAAATGCATTGAAGTACAAATATAAAGACATACAATTAGAAACGTTGAATACATAAGGATCAAGAGTTCGAATCACTCTTTACTCACAACAATGTAGCTTCAAGGTGTATCTAAGATTGTATCAACCATGAAAATCAATTCTAGCAGCCACAATCACAAGGCCTAATAAATTAATTATAATAGTAATGTTATTGTTCATCGAATATTCGAATGAATTTTTAATCACATAAACCATGTATGAACATACCTTCGATTCGAATTAATCGGAACCTTCATTATGGAAATAATTAACCTGGAATCTACCTTGCTAAAACACAAAGAATTCGACTGGGTACACACTACACAATCGATTTACCTGGTTTCAAATTAGATCCACAACTAATAAAACACCACCGCTTGATTTTGGAAAAAATATGGAGGAATAGTTGTAGTTTCGTGTGATTAAAGATCGTGGATCCGGTCATGCCCAGGTTATCTCCAATTGTGTATCGCTCCTGATTTCCTTTTTCCTTCTGATCATGCGCCGGCTCAATTGCTCCTCATGGGGTGTAATTAAGGTTAAAATTAGGAAGGCTATATTTGTAAAAAAGGTTGTTAATTTGATTTATGATTAATAAATCACATGGATTAAGGAAATCAAGGGCCCTAATAATGAGGGCTAATCTAATGGAGGGTGAAGATTAGTGGAATTGGGGCTTAATCCCCCATGATTAATTAATTAAGGCTTTCTTATATTATATAAAGAAGATGGGTAGAAAATTAATAAGGAAAAAAAAAAAACAATCGCCTGGAAATTAGCAAAGAGATTTGATTGCAAATAAATTTGATTGGTGTGAAGCATAAAATGGAGAAAAAAAAATTATCCCTCCATCCCAAATTGTTTGTCACCAAGTTGAAAACACATATATTAAGAAAAAATCACATTAAATGCAGCTTTGATTATACTAAAACTTGATTATCGAAAAAGGATAGAAAAGAAGAATTTTGGTAGTCTTGTAACCTTCTGTTCGAATCAAGAGAGCTATCTGGTAAAAGATTATGAACGTAACTAAGTTAATCACCAGTAATCACTGCAAGAGCATTTCCCATCCTCAAACCGATGAAACCGATTGTTGTCCCTCACGATGATCACTCTTCCAGAGCATTTGGACATATACTTTATGGCGGTGTGACAATCACCACAAATACGCAAATTCTTCATAACTCTAATCGGCCTTTTATCCATGAATGAAATTAAAGCAAAAGCAATTGCTAATCTTTCACTATGATATCTAATCGCCATATTTTTCTCTTCACCACCAACTTCTCTCAATACATAACTCGTATCTGCAACATAACCAGCTTTCTCCATCTCATCTTCTAATTCCTCCAATTTCTCATAAATCTCTTTCGATTTAAGATGGCGTCTGTCCCCTGCAGCAAAAGTATGGACTCTATTACCCTCCTCAACCCAACTTAAACCTGTTTCCTTTTTTACCCCTATGTCCCTTAACATCTTCCGGGCTCTAGCAGCCTCTTCATATCTCCCAGCAGCAGCATACGCATTAGATAATAAAACATGCATACCTGAGCTCACGGGACCTAATTCAAATACTTTATCAGCAGCATAAGCTGCCAATTCTGTATTTCCATGAAGTCGACATCCAGTTAGTAAAGCTCCCCATACACATTCGGTTGGTTGCATTGGCATTTCATTGATAATCAAGAGTGCTTCTTGTAGTTTATTAGCTCGTCCTAATATGTCCACCATTGAAGCATAATGTTGATCACTTGGTTCAATGCCATATTCCTTCATTAAGTTGAAATGATACTTACCCTTTTCGACTAATCCTGAATGGCTACACGCATACAGGGTGCATAGAAACGTTATAAAATTTGGTTTCATGCCACTACTTTCCATTTCTTGGAATAACTCAAAGGCTTTATTGGTATGTGCATGTTGTGCACACGCAATGAGCATCGCGTTCCACATGCCTAAATTCCTAATGGTTATCTCATCAAAAACCTGATAAGCTACTTCAATAGTTCCACACTTCGAATACATAGAAATTAAAGAACTCCCGACAAAGCTAGATGAATCAAAGCTCAGTTTCAAACACAACCCGTGTAGCTGCTCCCCTAATCCGAGCAGTGTCGTAGTGCCACAAACACGAATAACACTCGTAAACGTAAAATCATTAACCTCAAATTTCTCAAACAACGCTTGCTTAAAAAGCCACAAAGCCTCTTCATTTTCACCCAACTGAGTATACCCATATATCATCCCACTCCAAGAAACCACATTTCTAACAGGCATTTCATCAAACATCTTACGCGCATCCCCAATCTTCCCACATTTCGCATACATATCCACCACCGAACTCGCAACAAACACGTCAACATCATACCCTGTTTTCAATGCAAAACAGTGAACCGATCGTCCAACATTATAACTCGAAAGAATCGCAGAAGCTTTCGTGGCACTAGGGAATATATGATCATCGGGTCGAACTCCATGATCAACCATTTTTCTAAAATACTGAAGCGCGAGAATAGGTAACTCATTCTGTGCAAAACAAGAGATGATTGAACTCCAAGTAGTTGATGATTTGATATTGGTTTCGTCGAAGATTCGCAACGATTGAATTGGAAGCTGGGTTTTCGAATAAAAGTTGATTAAATAGTGAGAAACAAGTGGGATTACCTGAAACCCTAATTTGATTATACGACCATGAAGTTGTAAGCCTTTGGGAAGTGTTCTTGATCGGGTTACTGAAAGAAGATGATTACATATGTTTCTGTGATTTTCTTCAAAGATGACTTGGTTTTGTTGTTGTTGGGGAATAACAAGCATGTTAGATAGAGGAGATGTGTTGGCGCCATTTAAAAGATCTATATAACAAGCATGTTCTTATAATCGTTGCAAGTATAGTATTATTTTCTTTTAGGGTGGAATGGAAAATTCGAGGAGAATTGATGAACCAATAAGAATGCGTCATGTATCATAAAACTCATTTTTCTACACGTTATAAATCAAATATCTCACAATTGGTAAGTCGAAAAATTATAAAAATTACACCATAAAAATTAGCTTTTTTTTCTCTTTGTTTACCATATCGCAAGGTATACTTTCGACGACTTTTTTTTTTATTTTACAAATTGTACAAAATTAGTAACACATTGTTAGAGCCCTTCCAATGGTGGCTTCGGTTGTCCGTCACTTCAAACCGACGAAAGAGACACCATTGGAACGCCCCCGTCACTTTGGTTCATCACTTTTGTCCGTCACAAATCCGACGGCTCGTCTTTTTTTTTTTCTTTTTTCTTTTCTTTTTGTGTGTGTATAATTAACAGTAAATTGTTAAATGTGAGCCCAGAATTTAAAGTGACGGAGTCACTGATGGCAGGGGTTCGTCAGTTTCAGTCAGTTTTGTAAAAAGCTTACGTGGCACGTCGGTTTCAATCAGTTTCAGTCTCCCATTGGGAGTGGTCTTACTAGCTGGTAACACATGTGTTACCAGCTACCAGCTAGCTGGTAACACATGTGTAACATCCTCTATACGGGTCTGGTAATTTCTTAATTTAAAATTGATTATTTAAATGTGTTAGAAATAATTTGATATTATTATGTTTAATTGTGAAAGTAGAAAATAGGTCAAAATGACTTATTGTGAATAGTGAATTATTACTTTGTTTCAAATTATTATAGTTGACGGTAAAATAAATTAGTTGGATTCGCAATTGGTTTTAGGTTCCAGACAATAGGTTAAGTAAGGGACCAAGTTTAAATGGATGCTGGGTCGGGTTGTAAGTAAGCCGACCTATACTTACTTGCTTTTCCAAATGGGTTAATGGTGCAGATTGGGTATGAACTTATCACTTTTTACCGAGTTAGGGTATGAACCCAATTTATTATACAGGTCGGTAACAAACTTTCAAATTATGTTTCGAGTTAGGGAACGAACTTTTTTTCACCTAACTCGAAAAGTTCGTTACCTAACTCGAAACATAATTTGAAAGTTCGTTACCTAACTCGAAACATAATTTGAAAGTTCATTACCGACCTCGAAACATAATTTGAAAGTTCGTTACCGACCTCGAAACATAATTTGAAACATAATTTGAAATGAAAAAAAAGTTTGTTACCTAACTCGAAACATAATTTGAAAGTTTGTTACCGACCTGTGTAATAAATTGGGTCCATACCCTAACTCGGCAAAAAGAAAAAAGTTTGTTCCCCAACTCGAAACATAATTTGAAAATTTGTTACTAACCTGTGTGATAAATTGGGTTCATACCCTAACTCGGTAAAAAGTTATAAGTTCATACCCGATCTGCGCCATTAACCCTTTCCAAATTGAAAGTTCACTTCTTTGAACTCATAACAAAAACACAGGGAACTTCAAAATCAAAAGAGGAAACAAACTAAGAAATCATTTGATAGTAATATTGATTCTATTTCATCAGATTACAATCATCATCATCCTCTTGCTATTTTCTTGTAAGTAGTATTATTGTTCTTTTAAGTTTTAGGGTTAATGGCGCAGATCGGGTATGAACTTATCACTTTTTGCCGAGTTAAGGTATGAACCCAATTTATCACACAGGTCGGTAACAAACTTTCAAATTATGTTTCGAGTTGAGGAACAAACTTTTTTCTTTTTTCCGAGTTAGGGTATGGACCCAATTTATTACACAGGTCGGTAACAAACTTTCAAATTATGTTTCGAGTTAGGTAACAAACTTTTTTTCATTTCAAATTATGTTTCAAATTATGTTTCGAGGTCGGTAACGAACTTTCAAATTATGTTTCGAGGTCGGTAATGAACTTTCAAATTATGTTTCGAGTTAGGTAACGAACTTTTCAAGTTAGGTGAAAAAAAAGTTCGTTCCCTAACTCGAAACATAATTTGAAACTTTGTTACCGACCTGTGTAATAAATTAGGTTCATACCCTAACTCGGTAAAAAGTGATAAGTTCATACCCGATCTGCACCATTAACCTTAAGTTTTATACATGACTTTGGTTGAATTCGGTTGAACTTGTATGAGTTAGTGAATTGAAGCTTGAGAGCTTGTTACTTGATGATATTATTGTTAAATGATGCTAGTAAATCAAATTTCGTGATTGATTCTTCAATTTTAAGATGACTAAATTGGTTAGGGTTTATGTTATGATTATGTGAATTACATGGAATATAATTGAAGTTAGTAGTTGTGGTTAGATGTTGTGTAACAATATATGATGATTATAAATGAGGTTTATTGTACAAAACTAGTTAGAAATCTATGTTGTGAAGTGTTTTGGATTGAAATTCGGATTTGGTTTTTGTTGCTGATGGAAGGTTGCAGGTGCAGAGGGGGTACCTGGCGGGTAGAACCCTTACCCGGCGGGTAGTGTGCCAAAATGAGGGAACCCGGCTGCTCCTCTAAGCTTTAAAATGCATTTTATTTCTGTTACCATGAAATGTTAAATCACCCGGCTGTTTTGCCGGTTACCCGGCTAGTTCTTCTTCTACCCGGCGGGAAGTAAGAGAACCCGACGGGTATTCTTCTGTTTTGTGGATTTTGATTTTTGGCCAATTTACATTCAACTATTATTACATTAATGATAATATGTAAGTTTATGAATAATGAGACATAATTAGGAATATATTATTGTTATGCAAATAATATTTAGTTCTTAAATTATGTATGGATATAAGTTAAGTGTTTATGGAACAAGTTACTAACTTATATTTAATTTCCTTCTCAGATCATTAGAAGACTCAGTGATATTAGACATCTAAGTGATTGGATTGAGATTGACAGGTGAGTGGATCTGGAACTCACAATCTGATTTAGTTGTGACTGTTTGGTTACAACAAGTAAACGTAGATATGATTGTTAGACTGATTAGTCTGAATTGTTAATTACGAATCTACGTACTATCTGGCCTTCGGGCATCATTTATTATTGAGGTTAACATGTTTGTTGGGATAGTTGTTATTGTGTGTTTAACACAGGGACTTTATACATGTGTTGTGTGTAGAACCTGTGTTTGATGATAATAACAATTAGCTATCGGTCTCTTCTGTATTGGCCATACAGATGGACGGTAAGTGTTACTTGAGGGCCACCGGGCTTCAGGGCGCCTCAAGGACCACCGATCCTCATTGATTAAAGTGTGTTTACTGTTATTTGATGTAAATTGATAGTGATGCTAAGTTGAATTGTTTGTAACATATTCATTCACTTAGCTTCGTGCTAATCCCACCATATTACTTCCCACAGGGCATGTTTTAAGATAAAGGGCGGCATGAAGTATATGCTTTGAAGGAATGTTTGACCCGCATTAAACTCTGATATACTTTTGATAATACAAAGATGTTGTAATTATATAACACCTAGTTTGTTGTATCTGGTTATAAACAGTTTTATCTGGTTGTGTATTGTATTTTGAAAACAATATGTACATATTATATGATGTATATTAAAGAAAACTAGTTTAAAATCTACGCTTCCGAGTTAAATACATTAAATTAATGGATGTAATGAGAGGGGTGTTATAACATGTGTTAGTTATTTTCAAAACCCACCGAAAAAGGAAGGAAAAAAAATTCGTCGAAAGTATACTTTGTCACATCTATAATCGAAAAGAATAAAACGTTGATTTTTATGGTGCAATTTTTGTGATTTTTCGACTTACCGTTTGGGAGATATTTAATTTTTAAAAACGTGAGGGGAAAGTGAGTTTAGTGACACGTAGCACATTTCTATAAGTTCTCCCGTTCTCACAAAAAATTGTTGTACGCATTAGAACATTACTCTATTTTTTATTATATTATTTTCTCATTTATTATTTATAATAATTTATAATCATAATACCTATGAATAACGATCTTATCCTAAATCTTATCTTATCTTATCTTAAATATAATATATATTTATGATTAACGTTTATGATGTCATCAAATATTAAACTTTTTATTCTTTTATCTATCAAAGTTGTTGAAGTTCTACATTGTGTGTATGTAACTTTCTACTAGTATTTAACTTTCAAACTTCATATCGTATGCATGTAATAAAAAAAATTTTCTCTATTATATTACAAATAAGTAATATATTTACACCATTGATAAAGTGACCATAATAGAACTTTTCATGATTGGTGTTATATTTTATACCGATTACAAGTATTATTGTATAGATTCTAGACATTATTTTGGTCATTGTTTTATTGTGATTTCGAAGTCAATTAGATTCTAATGATGGCTAAAGATGTCTGATTTAATGTTTTAGCTTTACAAACACCTTCCCAAAGAATTTGGAAATACGTTCAATAGCTGCAATGCATTCTTAATAGCTAACTTATTAATTGTCGTAAAAAACCAAATGCTAACATGTAATACATAATTATATATGCAAACAGAGGTACAAAACTCTTCAATTTAATTTATATTGGCATCTAATGAAAAGTTGATTCAATTGGTGTCATAGCCTCCTCAACTCTTAATATGATCCTCATAATACTTAATTGCATATATATATATATATATATATATATATATATATATATATATATATATATATGAATTCATATATAATATTAGATTTTAATTCACGGTATATATCATTTGCTAAATATTTTCTAAAAATCAAATATACATTCAACGACCCGTGTGTATACACGGGTTTCAAAGCTAGTAATATAATATATGATTAACCTTTATATATGATGTCACCAAATTAAAAAATTCAATTATTCAATTTGGTCCCTTTTATTTTAATTTTATTTTTAAAATCCTACCTTTAATACTTAAAAAATAATCAACCTCTAACTTCCATTTGATAATTATTTGTTATTTATTGTACATTTCAAAATACTAAATGTGACACCCCCAAAATTAAGCTTTGCGGAAGCGAGTTTTGGGTGTCACTAATCAAATATCAAACACCAAGATTAAAAGCAAACGACTCTAAATGAGACGTTGTATAAAATATATTACATTACATAAGTTTTCAAAAGTAGTACAAGGTTTAAGTCATAAGTTTGAAACATAGTAGTGAGTTCGCAAAATGATTTCAGAAGATTTTAATACATAACCATTATACAAAATATAATGCAAGAAAATCTTCATTATACAAAATATAAGCTGGTGAATCTCACAGGTTTTTATATAAATATTGATGTGATCAACATGATTATCCGACGATAATTAAACAATGTAAACCGAACAATGATAAACAATGTAACCGAACAATGATAAACCTATTAAGGTTTCCGACCCATGATATAACCGACACTTGTATTGCACTGAGCTATGATTCAAAGCCTAACCCGATCTTTGCCTCCCGATTTGGTGACACACCCATGACAATTACTAAAGTGCCCATTTTTAACTTGGTTGTAGCTAGCAACCCGGACGGGGACGTCACTCCCATGATAGTACTATCCTTTAGTAACCGCGCCTTATTAAGTTAATGAATCATACACTGTTGAGGACTTTTACCGAATTAAAACACTCGTGCATATACCGTACAATGAAAATCAAGACAACAATGATAACCGAGCAATGTAACCAACGTGATTAACCGAATTAAATAACAATGCAGATAACGTGAGTTAATACTAAATTAACTAACCGAATAACAGTGATCACGAAAACAATTTGTGTTGCATCTCCCCCCAATTATTAAAACATGTAAACATTGAAAATGGGGCCGTGAGACTCACCTGAGTAAACTCGAGCAGTGAATATATCCGACGTGAAATAGACAATCCCTGAAGTCTCCTAGTGTCCTAAACACGCGAGATTCTAATGAGTATATTTGATTGTCTATTATTTATCCGTTACACTTTATTTCATAAGTTACAAAATTTGGCACAAGTCCGAAAACCGAAATATGCCATTTTCGACCCCTAGACGACCCCGGATGGCCTAAAACTGGCTAGGCTAAGGCACTTAGCCTTGACCATTGGGTTGTTTTCTAATGACCGTGCGAATTTGAGCCCAATCCGTTACAATAAATTTTTCATCGAGAAGCTACCCTGAATTTAGTTGTGAAATTGTCGACGTTTTCGAAAAAATATTTGTTCTGTTTTAGCTAATATCCGCCGGATCCATTTGGTGATCCGCCGGATCAGGAAATATAACGGGGGATCCGCCGGATCATGTGTTGATCCGCCGGATTGAGTATAATTTTGTTGGATCCGCCGGATCGGGCATGATTTTGATGGATCCGCCGGATCACTAGGTGGATCCGCCGGATTGGGCACATTTGAAGAGGATCCGCCGGATCGAAGACTTGATCCGCCGGATCAAAGTCTGGTTCCAGCGTCTGTTCGTGCAGGTTTTGACATATACGAGTTCTAACTAAATTTTTACCAATTTCCGCAACTATAGAACATTACTACATGATATATTACGTATTTTAAACACGAAATCAAAGGAAAAAGTTAGTGATTCTTACAAAATTAAAATGGAACCGTGAGGATGATGATGATGATCCGATGATGATGATGATAGTGAAGAAGATGATTATGATGATGATGTTGATGCTGATTCTTGATCTTGTTGTTGTTAATGTTATTGTTGTTGTTTGAATTGGAACCGAGAGGGAGAGGAGAACGAGAGAGATCAAAGAGTGTGCGTGTGAGTGATAAATAATTGAGGTCGGTTGATATAACCGGCCTCAATTATTGAGGTAGTTGGGTATTTTCCGACCCGTGTTCGCGTACCCGATCGTTATGTAGTATAATCTTTTAAAATGATAATTTTCTAAAAATGGGTTAGTATAAGTTTTTAATTGAAATATTTTATAAAACTGTTTTTACGGATGTATAATATTGTAACTTTGTTTTACTTAAAATATACGGATAGTTTTCTGTATCTTAAATGTATTTAAATTTCAAACGGAGTATGTAATTATTATTCTCAATAATAATACTTGATTTAAAAAATGTTTTTCGCTCGCTTTCATTTTGAGTTTCTACGTTTTGTTAAATTCGTGTATTCGCGATTATTTAAATAATCGTTTCGGTTTATATATATACATATATATATATATATATATATATATAATACTTGAATGCTTAAGTGTTAACATGTATATAATACGTGATTTAAAAGTTTAAATTGGGACCCAATTTTGGGTTATTTTGACCGGGTGTCACACTAAATCATATACTTTCAATTAGTCACATGCTTTAATTTAATTTAAAAATAAAGTTTATTAATATATTTGACCCCTTACTACACGGGTTTAGAAACTAGTTATAACGATATAAAAAATGACTAATATAGATAATAGCAATTAAAAATATCAATTAAAGTTTTAAAACAATAATATCTCTATAAAAACTTATTTGTATCAACGAATTGATGTGAAATTCACAAAATTCATCCACCAAAAGAAATTAATCAATTCCTATTTTGTTTTGTTTCAAGATAACTGTAAACTTTCACCGATCAAAATATATTTAATTGAATCCATATGAGATTTTATTGACTAACATTATATCATCATACTTTTGCAAAAGTGTCAACATGTCTAATGGACAAGCATATTAGAACGCATTTTAAACATTACCAATAACAAGACTATAGTTAAATCTAAAAGAGGGCTAATTAGTAATTTTGCAATATAATAAGTAACTTGACATTATCAAGCATTCAAGCAAGTACAAAGGGCAAATATGTCAATGCATAAACTTGGAGTTGGTAAGATATTATTATTATTATTATTATTATTATTATTATTATATCATATCATACTTGATCTTCATCATCATATATTTCAGGATACTTATAAATTAGGCACACATAAAGAGAGAGGGGGAGAGAATGGGTACTGTTAAAGGAAGAAGCATATTCTGGTACAAAGATGTATTGCCATTTGCAGCAATGATAATGGTTGAATGCATGGTTGTAGGTGGAAACACACTGTTTAAATCAGCAAGTGCTCAAGATATTAATTCTTATGTTTTCACCTTCTATGTCTTTCTCATTGGTTTCATCATCCTCTTGCCTTGTATTTTCATCCTCTATAGGTATGCAATCAATTAAACATATAATCATATATCTTTCTCATGGTATATATAATATTATGTTGGGTTTAGTATTTCTTTATGTATTAACCTTTAAACTTTTTACTACTGTATAAATCAAACTTTGAAAACTTATATTGTATGTATTGAACTAGTAAATATCATTTATTATATGTAAACTTTCTTGTTTGGGTAAAGTCAAAATAGAATAGTTTCCCTTTTTGGCCTTACCCAAAAAGGAAATCTACATAGACGATATTTACAAGTTCAATGCGCACACAATACAACAATTGAATGTATGTCTCATTCAATAGTAAAAAGTGTAAAGTTTAATACATAACGAAACAATAAATCCTGTTATGTTTGTATTTTAGTAGTTAATTAAATCAAGCAATTAACCTAATTTCTTATGTTATTTTTTGATTTAAAAAAAAAAAGTAATTAATATTATTTTTGACTAATTTTGATTGCAGAAGAACAAGTATTCCACCCATCAAGTTCTCCATTGTTGGCAAAATATGTATGCTTAGTGTGCTCATGTAAGTTTACTTTCACTTTGCACTATGTATTGCACTCACTCTTATGAAACAACTTTATTTATTTCCAAATTATCCTCTTACGATAAAAATTAAAGTATGCTCTTCTAATTTTGTTGTGTTTGCATTTCTAATTTTTAGTTTTAAAGTTATTACCTTCTCGATGTCAATTTAATTATTCACCTTAAATATGTACAAATTTTAATAAATGTGCAATCAAATAGAATTTATTATTCTCCACTTAAAACAATTATCAATTGATTAAATTTGAAAATGAACAATTATCTCTTAGTATATAATTCTTTATCATGGTGGGGATATAAAGACATTATAGAGGTCATATCAATTTACATTGAACAACGACCATTTTTGTTTTTTAAATAAATATTTCTTTATCAAAATAAATATTTGAACAACCAAATATCTAATAAAAGTATATTTTATAATGGGAGGTGATCCTAACACACCAATTTTTAGTCCACTCACACTAATTTATATACATTACCCATTTTACCCCCAAAGCCGCTTGTTCCTATACGACTTTCTGACTTTCCAATCTTAACAACAAGATTTTTTTCAGTTTTAATACTCACAATTTCTCACACCTTCTGACTATTTCAACAGTTTATACATATGCCGTCTGTAAGTAACATCAAGATTCTCTTCTTAATTAAATATGAATATCCATCAACTGTTATGGTTCAAAATTTGAATTTTTTAATTGATATGGCGGAACACGGTGAGAAATCGGTGGAAAATAACCAAGTCTTCATGGATAAAATTAGTAGCATGACGATCGGATTTCGATTCGAGTAGGTAGAAGAAATAAACATGATGATAATTTACAGGCTGATGCTTCGCTCGTTGGTTACAACGAACCAAAATTGGTTAGGTCCATTGCTTGTTTTGAATCGCGATGATCGAAAAACTTGATGCATTTGAGAACGCTAGATCTAGGCTAACAGATTATTAGATGAGCATTGAACAAGAAGCATCTTCCTGGTCATGAACGGAGGTTGTATGTTGACGAAGAAAAGAAATATAGATGACAGAGAGACGGCTAAAATTAGGGTGCGTGGATGGATTTTATTTTATATTAAAAATAGAATTATTAATTTAGGGGTAAATTAGGCAATGCATATAAATTGGTGTGTATGGACTAAAATTTGGTGTGTGAGGATCACCTCTCTTTTATAATCGATCTCTCGTTAAATCTATTATTGGAGTGAACACGAGTACCTTATCTCCAAAATGTACAAACGATAACCACCACAAAAATGTCTTCAATATATTTGTTTTTTTCCCATATTGAGCATATATAAAAATCCTTTCCGATGGTGGGTAAATCATAATTTTTTTTTTGGTTTCGCTAAGATAAGCCTCATTAAATGCACTATAACTTACCAAATATATCATAAAATTAATTCACTAAACTCACAAATTTCCAATTATAAATCTTTATTAATTACAATTTATATTATTTATAGAAAATTCATGTTCATTAAATGTTCTTAACATGTGCCCTAAGGGCACAAGTTAGATTTTCCTTTTTTTTTTATCTATGAGCGGAAGTAGAAGAGGCAGAGTAGTTACCCCTCAACTATGTATATATATATTTTTTATAAACGACTCAAATTACTTAAAAATAACATTTTAGGAGTAGTGGTGAAGAGTTTAAATTTCTTGTAGTCAATATTTTTGTTGTAGTATTACAATCCAACAGCTTTTTTGCGTGGTTGTTTAATGAGGCTAATAAACGTGTACAACAACGTTAGTAATCAAACAGTTATTTTAAAGGCAAAACGGACGATATTTACCTAGGTTCGATCCTTGAGGCCAGCGGGTTTTACCATTAATTCGTTGTCGTGCCTTCGGGCGGACGGATTAGTGGGTTTTTCCCGGATTTGGAGTAACTTGGGGCGCTTAAGGGCTCCGTACGGCTGGATTGGGCCAGTATATGGAGACTTAGCCATTGGGTCTCCCCGTACGGAGTACCTAGGCGATTTCTGTTAGCCTTTCAAAAAAAAATTACGATTGTTTGTCTCACAAATAGGGGACATAACGTGGGTAAGATTGAAGAGAAGCTTCCATAAATACGACCCGTAAGGATAGCATGATAGAATGGAATAAAAATACGAGAAATGAATATATTGGATAAAACGTTATTAAAATAAGAATAATCTTTATTTATAAATAATGAAATTCAAAATTTTAGTATGCATCAATCCCCAAAGAAGCGGAAAAGGCCATGAAAAGAATACATAAAATACATAATGAAGTGAACGTAGCACCGCCTCTCCAAGCACAAGAGAATCGTAACATATCTAGAGAACAATTCGAGGGAACTTTGTTTCAATAATCTCAAACAAAGGATCGCAAAATTTGTGCTAACACGTTCGGTATCAACCTTTCACAAAATGTTCAGTTTAAGGAACAATCTAATTTTTATAACAAAAATAATAACTTAACTTTTAATACTTGTTACCTAGTGGAAAATAGAACTAATTAGCAACATTTGAATTCATCTTTTTAAACAATTTTACAAACTTCAGCTATCCTTAAACACATTTTATAAAGTTTAGTTATCTATGCATACATAACGTATAATTATGGTTGATTTAAGTAAACAAAATTTGATCATTCACTAAATTGAACATTTTGTGAAAATTTGATGTCCTTACTATCTATTAACCTCTTGCAGGAGAACTTTAACAGCATCTTACAAAATCAATTTAGCATATACGATTTTTTTTCAATTTTTTAATATTGTTGAAATAATTTAGAGCAAGCAAACATGTAAATTAGAAGTTGCAAAATACACTTTTCGTAAGGAAATAAGATTAATGGATTACTTTAAAGTGGTTCCATGAAAGAAATAATTTTACGGAGTGACATTTGACATGGTGAATTTATTCATCAAAAATACATACTCAAGGGACTAAAGTGTGAATGAATATATAATACTAGGGGCTATACTGGAAAATGGCGGTAAAGTCATAAAAACGTATAACGTAATTAAACACCGTAAATCACTGGTTAATAGTATCCAATCTTTCAAACATCAATACTATAATGCAAATTGAGTTTTAGAAATTTGGGGTCACTACAAAAATGAAGCCCGGCATGAAACTGGCTCTGAATTGGAGAAATCAAGAGAAAATAGACGTTGTTACGAATTAAAAGCCTTCCTGATTCGATGGTTCAGATTAAAAGTCAACGTAGGGCAGTTACGTGACCCGACAGCAATATATATATAGAATTATGTAAAAGGAAAAAAAAAGTATTAATAATATTTTATTAATTTTGCTCTATAAAAATGAAAAAAGTCCAAAAAACTCTTCTGCCCATCAAGGAATGTATCCTAATTCCTAAATCCGTACCTGATCAGTGATCCTTAACACAAAACTTCTTGACCGTTAATTACATTTTCCTACATAGTCTCTTCATTTGCAATCAAGTCCTTACACTTTATTAGGTTAGACATTACAACACAAAACAAAGTAGTTTCCCACTGTCTAAAGTGAATGTAACAATATGAATGATGTAATATGACAGGTATTTGTCACAAATATTTGGATATATTGGTCTCAAGTACGCTTCTCCAACCCTATCGTCGATCATGAGCAACCTTTCACCTGCTTTTACGTTCGTGCTTGCGTTCTTTTTCAGGTTCACTAATTCTCGATCTTTGTTCTTTTAATCGTTAAAATGTTTAATAGAAAATATGATTTCTTTACTCTGTGAAAAATGATAACGGAAACCGCAAAGGCTGTATTCAAGAATGATATTTTGTTCAGAAGTACGTGTTGTACTTTATGGTTAGAGATTTTACATATTTGATTGTTAATTGGTTGAGTTACCGCAATTAATGAATAATCCATTTTTTGAGACATGCTTAACGGTTGTCATTAAACACTCTAATTAATTATGTTAAGTTTTCTAGGATGGAAACAATACATTTGCGAAGCTATACTAGTCAAGCCAAAATAATAGGAACGATAGTGTCAATATCAGGAGCGATTATAGCAACATTGTATAGTGGTCCATCGCTTTTATCAAACTCGATCAGCATGAATTGGATTATAGGAGGAATTTTACTGGCAAGTCAATATTTTCTACTTTCCTTCGCTTTGGTTGCCCAGGTACTCAAACTTGCATCATTTAATTACCATTCAAAATGATACAACTTTTGTTCTTATAAAACATGAGTATCGTCTAAATCTTTGTAGGCGAAGATATTGCTAGTGTATTCAGTGGACCTCATGGTAGTGTTCGTGTTTGCCTTAAGTGGTTTGTTCGTAGCTGGTCTTGGAGGATTAGTCATGACAAGAGATTTAGAAGCTTGGAAACTAAAACCTAATGTCGTTTTGGTCACTATACTATACATGGTGAGATACATATATATATATATATATATATATATATATATATATATATATATATATACATGATCTTAATCAAGTACTTGAAAAAATTCAAGTTGTTACATTAAAAAAAAGGCATATAAGGGATCAAAACCATGTATACCGTATTTTACTATTATTCAAGTTGTGTTAATGACTGATTATACAGGGGTTTTCTTCTGGATTTTTTAACGTTGTGTTACAAATTTGGACGCTGCGCTTGAAAGGCCCTGTTTATGTAGCAATGTTCAAGCCGTTAACGATTGTGATAGCGCTCATTATGGGCGTGTTGTTCCTCGGTGATTCATTATATCTTGGAAGGTGATTAATTTCTCACTTTCATACTCTCTAAGTCTCTTGAGCACACACGTACACATGCAAATCTTGTCGCCCTCACGTTTTTATGCTTAATCGTTAAGCTGCTTATTTGTGGCTCAATATCTATAAACAATGATGTGTCAAAAATGAATATGCATAGGCTATGTAGACATAGAAAGAATATATCATAAGTGAATTATGTTTGTTTAGTAACGTTATGAAACAAAACAAGACTCTTCTCAGTTAGGGACAGACGCAAGTAGTATATATACTCATCAACCCCATATGGTAACAAAAAGGTTCAACTGGTATCTCGTGCAATAAGTGAGGGGGCAATTTTTAGTATCTTATAAAATGAATGGAAATGTAGTAAAGTGGTATTACTTGACCAAAATGTTACTTTTGCTTGTGCAAACATCAGATAATAGTCAAGATACAACTGACGTGGTTTTCCTGTTATATATGTACGTTTATTTGGGTTGGGCGAGTCTTTGATTCGAATATACGCGGTCTAATTGGAATATCCTCGTGTGACTGTTTGCGACCTTTTTTATCACCCTTTGAATGTGCGATTATCAAGGTTTGAATCATAGATTTTCTTTCGTACATTAGGTAGTATTATAATTATGTAATACACTAAGGGAGTGCTTGGTTGGGGGTACTTAGAGGGTGGGGAATGAGAAAAATAATCAATAAAGATGTTTGGTTTCATATAATGCAATCATTCATTACTCATTAGTGAGTAATCACCTATTCCCTACCAAATTGAGGGTAATGGGTATCATTACCTATAATAATCCTAACATATATAAATAGTCATCTAAACCCGTCAACCCACTAAACCTTAACTCTCGTGCCCCGTTTAATTTTCAGGGTCGGGATCAGGTCAAGTTTCAGGTTAACGGGTTGACCCATCAAACCTAAAATTAGCCCATTAAATTTGACCCGTTTCACCTGAAACCAACGGACCAACCCAAAATAAATCCAAAATCAACCTGCCAACCAATTAACCCGTTTACCCAAACGAGTTATAAAGATCATCCGGGTTGGGTAATTTTGACTCGTCAATCGACTAACCCGTTATTTTTAAGTCATAATCAGGAGAAAGTTTTGGGTTAACGGGTCTATCGACAAACCAAACCAAAAGTAACCCATTATTATTTACTCACTTGACCCGAAACCAACCTACCAATTTACTAACCCGTTTACCTAAACGGGTAATAAGGATTGTGTACAGGTTGGGTACTCTTGAACCGTAGCCCATTTAGAAAATCGTGTCGAGTAGTTAACTGGTCGACCCACCAATTAACCAAAAAGTAACACATTACGTATGACTTACTTGACCCGAAACCAACCTATCAACTTATTAACCTGTTTGACCCGTTAACCTAAACGGGTAATAACTAATAAAGATCGTGCACTGGTTGGGTACTCCTGACTCGTAACCCATTTATCAAATCATGTCGAGTACTTTCAACCCGTCAACTTAACTCGATCCAGTTTGTCAATCCTACTCGTAGTTGTATGAACCAAGCAACAATCTATGGCAAATGTAATACTGAGAAATGTTCATTGCATTGTATAGTATTCTCTTTTCCTTTATTCTCTTTTCCTTTTCCATTCTCATTCTCATTTCGAACCAAGCGTAACCCAAGTAGTTGCATATAAATGCATACGTATCCCTTAATTGTGTGCAAAAAATTAGTTAAAACCACATGCATGTGTCATGGAGACACTTGGGAAATTGCACCCACGTGAAAGTTCTAAGTATATGGATCAAATAATAATAATAAATAATAATCTTTTTGTTCTTCTTTATACGGGTGTTAATTTTTATAAAGATATGTACATGTAATGTTAATGTTATAATAATAAAATATTTGTTCAATGTTAAATTAATTTAAATGTATAATAAAGGTTGTAAATAAGATGGTCGGGGTTAATTTGTCTGTTTAATGATGAGTTAATTAAATGAATTGTTGTTTGAATTTGTATATTTGTATGGTACAGTGTCGTGGGTGGGTGCATAATAACAATAGGGTTTTATGGGGTGGTATGGGGTAAGGCCAAAGAAGAAGGTGCATCATCATCGGCTCACACCACCGCTCCTCTGCTCCAACCACGTGATGCTCCGGAAGAACAAGCTTCATTAATCATTTCTGGATAAACCTTTTTTCTTTTATTTATTTATATTCTTGTAAAGATTGTATCTTGTTTTCTTATAATATCACGCATATGTGTTATCACATTTGTTTAATGAATGTAACGGTTTTGTTTAGGATAGTGATTTATACATCGTCAATTTTTAGTCATATATCACTAATGTGTATGAGCATCGCATAACTAAAGGTGTATGGTAAAGATTTGTGGTGGACAAATCACCGTCCTTTTGTTTATAGTTATTCTTTCTGGTAAATATTTGTTTGTAATTAATAATTTATACATGTTTAACCATTATGATTTATGAGTACGTAAAAATTAACGGAATTTTCTAATTTTATAAGTGATTAACAAAATGGTATCTTTTTCTTTTTCAAATATCAAGGTAAGGTAAGTCAATAACATTGTCATAATTACATCAATCAATCTCGTGATCGTGCATTAACATTTTAAAATTTGTGATAGTCGAATCAGTTTGGGGAGTGATCCATACACCACCAAAAATTATCCGTACACTACTAAATATGCTTTACAGTGTTGTGCAGTACAACACTGTAAAGTACAGTTAGTAGTGTATGGATAATTTTTGATAGTGTCGGATGATCATCACCCTATCAGTTTGTGTTTTATCCATACGCTTATGATGATATGTGATCGATTTGATAATCATGAACTATAATTATAGACATATAGTTATGTGTAGTCAGGTGCAAAACAATTTAAGACTTCGAAGTTCGAAGTATGTCATAACTTATATGAAAGCAAGCGATATATATAATTAGATACTCGATTTAGATTAATTAGCTCAAATTCAAATGGATCCTATAATCACAATCTGAGTTTGAGCTAATTCTAAACCTATTGTCTAGCATACAAAAGCTAATGCATTTGTTAGACTAACTTTTAACATTTTTCAGAAAACATTCATTTGTGTATGTAATGTAACTATGTATGTATGCAAACTATATTTCTAAGTTAATTACTTAGCGGAAGATGAAATTGGACCGGAGCCGCATCAGCTTGCAATTTGCCATATCTCTCTTCAAAGCGGAGGTAAATAGGAAGTGGCCAGAAGAGAAAGTGTAAAGAGGTACGAACCATAATATTTCAAACTTCAGATATAATATCGATAACATCATCATGAGAATTTGTTAGTCATCCCTTCTCAACCACGACAGTAGTAGACCATAGTGACCCATTAGATCAGTTAAACTAATTTTATATGAAATCGAAAGGAAACTATGGTTGGTATTGCACATGTACCATACTATGACCAGCGAATAGTATGAGCAAATTATTTGAGTTGAATGTCACTCTTGGGGTGGCATCTGCACAACCAACGGTATAAAAATATAAATTTATATAAATTATTATAGCTTTAGCCGCATCTAAATTGTCAACTTTTATCGTACTTGATTATCTCTATAAATTTGGGAAACTATCTAATGTTCATTTATAAACAATTATATCCGCAATCGAGAATTCTTTAATTCATCCAATATGAAATTTTTTTCGAGCTAAACTATTTGTCGCCTTCAGATTGTGTAGGCGAAATCACTAACATAAAAAGTGAAAATAAATAATGAATCAAAACATAGAAGAAAAAGTTTTTTCTAAAAAAAAAAAATAATAAATAAATAAATAAATTGTCATTTTAGTCCAATTCATTATAAACAACTAGTATCATACCCGGGCGTTGCCCAGTTAAGTGGTTGCAATATATATATATATATATATATATATATATATACACACACACGTAGTAGTCGAATTTCTAGTCATACAATTTGTTCTCACATCAGTAAATGAGATGTATAAATGTGATCGGTTAAACTCTCCTATGGTCCCATTTCAACCACGTTAGAAATTGATCAAAACCCATGTGTCTACTGCATAAAATGGTAGATTCATTTTTGAAGCATGCCAACTTTATGATGAATTTGTATACATATCATTGCAAAATGTTTTGGCCAAAGTCCTTGACTCGAGATAAAGTATGCTATGTGCCACAAAAACCTTCTGCGTATATTGCCTACAGACTACAACCAACTTTAGTATTAGGTTCATGAAGGAAGCTTTCATCACCTTCTTAAATGAAGCCACCTACAAGATGCAATGAACAGTCAAATGATTCGTATTATAACTCTTAGAGCTGGAAATTTGAGTTCATGTTTAAACCAAATAACCAAAATACTTATGATTTATGAATGCGTAAATCTGAGTTATTTATTTCAAACAGGTCAATAGGGTTACATTTCGCTAAGAATTTGGTCAAATGGGTCAAAAGTCACCTAAAATATAGTTGAATACTTGATTGCATACAACCTCCTACACCAGCTTAGTAAAAAAAAACATTATTAGTGTTGTTACCTTTTTTTAGATTTTAGAAAAAGCAATTTTATTAAAACTTAATCAAATATGAACAACCAAGACATTATGACATACATGAATACACATGAACACAACACTCATGCAACACTAACACATCAACACATGATGATCAAACAGCAGCTCATGACAGATTGACAGCAGCTTCCAAAGCCCATTTTTCCAGCTTCGCGAATTAACTACTAAACCCAGACTCACCCGTTATGACCCACATTGACCCCCTTCAGCCCGCAGCCCAAATTTCCATCTCCACGCAATAAATGAAATGCCCTGCAGCTTGCGATTTGGCCCATTTTGACACCTATTCAGCCATATTATTCCTCCTATACCACCAACTAAACTTAGACTAAATATACACACCCACCACACTAAGAACCTATACATGATCATTTGTACAGCTACAATTTTCAACCCTTATTACAGCCCCGTGAATGCACCTAGCCTTCATGAAGATACTAACAAAACCAAATCTACAAACCGGACCAGTAATCGCATGCATAAATCACCCACCTTCATCGTTGCATTGCCCGTTCACCACTAACACTTTAATACCCACTGACCTTGGATCACTTACCCAATGATTCAGATCCCAGCATTACAATTCCATTTTTATCTAAATTTCGGAGTAAATGGACTTCTAAATGCGGTATTTCATTAGTGACCCTTTCGGGGGGCCAATTCACTGCTTTCGATTTCAGTCTTACTTTTATCCATTCGATACTCCTTATCTGCACTTCTTGAAATAAACCCTCTCCACTCATCACCTTCTTTCCAAAGATCTTATCATTCCTATTTTTCCAGATTAAATACGCCGTAATCCATACCACCCCTACCCGCACCTCTTTCACTATTGTGACATTGGAAACTTTATCCACCAAATCAAACACATCCTCTATATCTAACAGAAAACAGTTTCTCAATTTCCACCATTCAAAAACCTTGTTCCAAACACCCATCACCTCACCACACAACAATATACAATGTTCAATGGTTTCCACATCGTTTTCACACCATGGACACAATAAAGAATGTAAATCGATACCTCTTTTTTCGGGTTCCACCCATACCGGTAATCTTTTCTTTCTCATTCTCCATGCAAATATATTGATCTCGCTAGCGATAAGTCTGTTCCGTTTTGTTGGAAGCCTGTTTTGACCGCTGTCCAAAATCATCTTATCTATTCTCCTGGCTACCGAATGAACTCTATAAACCTGCTCACCACACGCATTCCATGTCCATTTATCTCTGCCATCCGGAACCATCTCTACCTTAAAAGCAAGTTAGTTAATTCATCCAATTCCCCGCAACTTCTACCTCTTGGCTCTCAAATCCAATCCCAATCCCAAAGCCAAGAATTTTCAACCCATCTACCTCGATCTTTAACAAATACATCTTTGTTTCTTTCCAAAAGGAACAACCTTCTGAATCTATCTTTTAACACCAAATCGCCCACCCATTTTTCATCCCAAAAACGTGTTAGTGAACCATCACCCATTTTTTTACAAAAGAATGAGTAAAAACCACCACCTTTAACATCAATATCTTTCCCAACCCTAAGAACCCCACCCCATGTATGACCCGAACCCCCAAAAGTACCATCACTTAGACCCCCATCCCGCCCGTAAATGCTTTGTATGATCTTGCAATCATATCAAACACACTGATCTCGAAAATTATGTTCCACGGCAACCGAACCCAAACCCATTTTGACACATACTAAAAAATTACCCAATTTGACCATAACCGGCCCGTTTTACCTCCACCACTTGGTATTTTTTATCCAAACTTACCTTATACAAATTTACAAAGAATGAAGGTTTGCTTGCAATGAAAATCCAAAATAGTCACTCCAAGTTTTTACCTATGTAATTAGCTCCTTTTGTTCCATTCAGAGACCAAAAAGCCCAAATCAGGACCAGGAATATCGTGTTCCAATATATCAGCATCTTGAAATCTGTAATCTTTTATGTATTGCCCTCGAGCTTAAAACCATTTAACCCTTACAACAAAGTAAAGTATTCTGGAAAATGATGGCAAATCTCTCATAAAACTAAATAATGTGTCAACAAAGTTTCTTAGATTTACTATCATTGACTCTTTTTTTTCTTCATTTTTGATAAACTATTTTTTTGCACTCTATATAGCAATAATAACTTACAACTACATACTCAAACTGTATAGTTGGATCAGCAGGGCAAGACAAAAAGCTTATTTCAATTTGTAAGTTGTAGTACCTGGAAAAGGTGAAGACGCCATGATATAAAACTTGTAGAAAGTGAATAATACTGAAGCTGCTGATTAAAAGGGAATAGTATACGGACCATGCACAAAACAGTGAGTTGAAATGATAACTTGCATAGTGGCAACCAAATAGCAACTGTAAGAAACCGTATGGAACCATGAGGACATTAGCACAAATGATCAAATTTTTGCAAAACATTTTATCAAAAGGAGACAAAATTAACCGTTACCAAGATAAGTAAGTCCAATTACCCAAAACATGGTTCAACTTCCTGTCCACTTTGTTGAATCCGATTCCAGTCATTCGTTACTGTCTTAATATGGCCCCTTTTGGTTATGCTGTTGGAATCGAAGCAAGATGATATCATTCTTTCCTTACTGAACCTGCAATTTTAAAAGTACATAAAACTACATTCTCTTAAGACTACTACCTTATCAAAGACATGGCAAATTAGTGAAGTAAAAACATCACGATATCCATCTTTACCTTTGACTACTACCAACCCAAAATGATAACCAACCCTAAAATGATATAATTTCTACAAAATTAAACAACCCCATAATACTTTCTATCAAATCCCAATGTCTGAAATTAATCTGACATAAATTCATGAATTAGACGCCACATAATCACTCCAAAAACAGTAACTTTTATTTTATTTTTCGTCAATGAATTTGAACAACAACAACTCATTGAAATTATTTCATTTATTATAACAACAACAAAATAGAGTTAAACTCTTCATCATCAAAAACAACAAAGTAAGTGTAAAACGAAAAAAAGAAAGAAAAATGTCACCAGGTTTGAGAAAACCCACTTCATCATCAAAGAGCATGGAGCTAGAAGACTCTGATTTCGAAATCTTTTTGGCCAAATAAAGGATTTGTGATTTGATTAGATAAGATGATGACATTCATAATTAAAAAAAACACACTTGTGGATTTGGGGCAAACCGATTAGGGCTGGATTGGGGTAGTTTTGTTGTGAGCAGAGAAATTGAAAGGATGGAATAGACGGTTCCTGAGTAAAAAACATTGTAAGTTAAAATTATTCTTGAAAATGTATCTAAACATAAACTTACTGCTTAGCAGCATATTGCTTTATAAGCACATCGAAGACCCTTGCTGCTTCATGAAATTGCTCAGACTCTTGGCCTTGATGTGCATTGAGTAATAAGATTTGTCTTTCTAGCAAGCTGCAATCCTTATGAAAAACTTGACATAAGTTATAACCTTCAAATTATATTAAGCATAACAACTTAACGAATCAAAATCATATATTGGGTTTCAACTATGAGCATTGATAAAAGATAAATCTGGAGATAAACAAACTGATCAGGAAGTACCATACCTAGCCCATTGGGTTGTGGGAACAGGTTTTTTAGCCAACCTACCTAGCCCATTGCAGTTGACCCGAACCCATTTTCACACATTAACCAGCCCATTGCTGAGGAATACTTCTCAATAGTTGTTCGCTGCTGATGTGGTTGTTGCATGAATCTCTGTATAACAATTCCCAGTTTCGACAAATGCAATGAACCTTAGCTAGGCAAGCCATATAATCATCTGACTTAATGCATACAACTTCCTAAGTCGTCCAATTCAACAAATTAGACCAGTAATGAATTAATTTATGTATTATATTACCATATTCGCCAGTACAAGTTAGAAAAATTCAAAACTGCTGGACGAACACAGTATTGGGTCAACCCAATCTGACCCGACCTAATCCTTACCAAAAAATCATATGTTTTTTCACATATTACTCAGCCTACACATTTTCAGACATCTACATTTAAATATATAATAAATGCAAGTCGAATTCATTTGAATACAGATTCATAATAATAGGCAAGCATACAACGAAGCATAAATATAGTAGATTTCTTGTCCTTTACTCAAGATAATCCCTTTAGAAGATAAATAAATCACATATACTTGTACACCATTGAATATACCTTTTCAGGGTTAGCACTCAGCACCATCTTTGTTATAAGCATCTCTCAATATTCTCTTCCAACCTGCACATAACAAATCGGACATATTTTAAACTCCTGTTTTGGATCCAGTCATTTCTAATTTTATAAGTGAAAATACTTGAGCATTCACCTTTTTTCCATCTCCAAGTTCCACCACACAAAAGTTTACAGAGACATAACTTCTAACCGATCATAACATGTACAAATACCATCAAACATCGATGATAATACAAACTTAAACTAACCATACAAATATCATCCGTCTCTTGCTTTCTTTGTGTTCCTTGCACATACAAATATAAAGAAACAATTAGTGGCTTGATTGAATTAAAGAAAGCAATTAACAAAATAACCACAGTAAACATTGGAAACTGAGAACCAAATGCAAGATAATAGCAAAATCAGATTCAAGTGTCACCATTAAATTCTAATTGACTCAATTAAAACTCTAAAGTGAGATTATATTCTATTTATTTTTAGAAATTAAACATAACTCGTACTCACCTATTTACTAAAATAAAATGGTCACATTTGACATCTTTACATATATGTGTTATCCGCTTCCGATTAAAATTCATAACGGTTTATATATCAATAATTTACCTCTTTGTCCCATGTAGTTTTCTTTTTATACCCACAACAAATGACATGAATCACGTCATTGATAATTGTTGTTGGTTAGCAGACTCTGCCAGCCCTTCGCTTTCCATCAATATAGACTCGATAAACCGAGTAGGCATGCCAAAAGTTTTCTCAAAGCTCAACTGAGATATAAGTAATGACAGATCATGTTCATCATAACCTACATCGAGATTTCAATAAAGATTAAACAATTACAAACTATTGGTTCAAAGATGTTAGCTAAAACCGAGTTTTGCAATAGAAGAACTTACTTTCAATCTCTTTAAGGTTAGATATTGCAGTTTTACTTCCTAAACCCATGTTAGAACTCAAACCACCTTGAGTGGCCCGAAAAAGATAGAAAACCTCTGCAACCCACAACCCCACCTCAAATGCTTATTGAGTTTCTCCAATCATTATGATAGAAACATTGTCAAGCCAGAAACAGCCTCTGCAAATATACACAACAAAACATAAAATAAGGTTGATGAGTAAAAAACATTGCAAGTTAAAATCATTCTTGAGAATGTATCTAAACTTACTCTTAGCAGCATGTTGCTTTAGAAGCACATCCAAGACCCTTGCAGCTTCATGAAATTGCTCAGACTCTGGGCCTTGATGTGCATTAACTAATAAGACTTGTCTTTCTAGCAAGCTGCAATCCTTTTGAAAAACTTGACATAAGTTATAATCTTCAAATTATATTAAGCATAACAACTTAACAAATCAAAATCATATATTGGGTTTCAACTATGAGCATTGATAAAAGATAAATCTGGAGATAAACAAACTGATCATGAAGTACCCTACCTAGCCCATTGGGTTATGGGGACACGTTTTTCTGCCAACCTACCTAGCCCATTGCAAATATGAAAATTTTACCAGTAAAATTTGTAATCCTTTTCTGCCACCATTCGTGGATAAATACCTAACAGATCATCAACAGAACACTCTAAGCAAAATCTTTGAAAATCAATCAATAAAGCATCATACTAAAAACTTTAAACATACCAATCACCCCCATGTTATTACATTATTCTCAGTCTACATGGAATTGCAGCACTTATTATACATAACCACCAAAAATCTTGAATGTAGACACGATATAAGATACTTTTACATAATCAATCAACGAAAATAGCTTTTACAATTTTACATTACAATTAAAAAAATAAAATTACAAGTAGAAACCAATATAGTTTTTACATCACAAGACAAGAACGTTTGTCTGCTACCACAAGAATTAACAATCGGGCATTCATGATCAAAAATTTAGCATAAAATAAAAGAATTCGCTTACAAAATATTTCACATAATATTAGAAATTGACCTACTTACAAAAATACTTTTGATAAGTTATAAGATCGGTGTTATCCTACTTACATGATCAATTTGTTGTTGATTTGGGGCTTTCAGCCTTCTCCTTCTTATTGACACCAGTCTCGATTAAACTGGTTGATTTGGTGCTCGCAACCCTAGAATTAATTTGTGACTGAAACAATTTAGGTTTATTGATCGAGAGGTAGAGAGCGGATAGTATATAGAGATTAAAGATAGAGATAGAATGGTGCCTGTTTAATCAGCATGGGTTCCTTGAAAAGCGGAGGAGAAGGAAGATCGTGATAACCGCTGTAAACCGAAAATTAATTATCGAACGGTTCCTATTCAAAGTCAGCTTGATCCAATGGCTAAGATGTAAAGTCAAAGTAGGCAGTTTCACTACCTGGCAACCATATATATGGGAAATTGGATCATCTATGCAACATGAAATCGGCTAGGAGGCCGAACTCATACAATAGCGACTCCAGCAACAGCAACATCCTGACGTGATATATCACACTCAGAGTGTCTTTTACTTCACCCATCCCAATTTAACTAGTATTTAACCCAGACGTTACCCAGTTAAATAGATGCCATAAAAAAACCTAAGTAATATCGTAAAGTTAATGTACATATACAACTCTATTTGCATGAAAGATGTTAACATATAACAAATGTTTGGGCATAATAGTGTGTAACAATACGTCTGCGTGTAACAATACCATGATGCTCATTTAAGTATTTAAATCTTTAACATTAATCCTGGTAGATACCATCACGATCACACAGAAGTTTGACAGTTGAATTATGTTTGGACCTTTATTACAATTACATTACAGATTGGACGTCCGTTATATAAAATCCTAATTATTAGTTGTTCCCGTGAATTATAAACACCTAAAAACTTTGAATTTATAATAAACTTTTAAAACATATTAGAACATTACCATTGACATAATTACATATGTAAAATGATAATACCTGTAAACAGACCCCCTAAGCAATATACACATATCACAACCTAAAGCATCCGAGTCAGCCCAAAAAAGAATATGGCTTTTAAGTCTCGAACTCCAGGCCTTCTGCATAATCTGGTCCATTATTCATTACGTTAGGCTAGCATGATGTTATTTATTTACATATGATTTACATGATTAGGGAAGAAAAAAAAATCCCTTTCTCAAACTCAATACCTACTGAACATCAGTGCATTCCTGTCGCTGGACTAACCACCCACATATGCTGAATCTTATCTTTGCTATTCATAAAAGTGAAAACGTAACAATACATTGACGATGTTACTATTCTTCCTTAATTGTGTCAACAATGCATTGACGACGTTACTCTTATTCCTTGATTTTTATTATTGATAATGGACGTTTGAAAGTATGCAGACCGAATACAACTTAAAAAACGTACATCGGCATTAATATGAAAATGTATATTATATTCAAATAATGTTGTTAATGTACGATTGTGTTTTTCGCTTTTAACTTTTCTTATATAACTTTTTGTATTAATCCAAATAAACCACTACATCAGTTTATTTTTATCTATATTTTGATATAAAAAAAGTTGATTTCGAGACAAAAAAAATACATTCGTTAAATATATATTATATGATGATAAAATTTATATCGAAATGTAAATAAAATTACACTGATTATAAATATATATTCAGAATTATTCCATGCATTATATATAAAAAGTTATCAAAGAAAAATAAACTATTAGATAAATTAAATAAGTAACATATAAAATATTAGTAAAGACTATTATGAGAAATAAGCTCCGTGTGTGCAAAAAAAACCGTCACATAAGAAACCGCCACAAAAGAAACCGTCACATAAGAAACCGCCACAAAAAAAACCGCCACAAAAGAAACCGTCAAAAATGTAACCAACAATTAGAGGTTGTGACGGTGACGATTAAATGTTAGCAAGATCGTACGGATGGTATTGAAAGTCAACTAATAACTTCTAAGTCAACTCACCTGGAACCATATATATGGACAATTTTAATGTTCATTAATTATACAATATATATATTTTTTGTCAGATCATGTCACACCACCATTAATCAATAAAATCTAATCTTTCATGTCAAACTTTTCACTTTCTAATTCCCTACTCCTTCCGTTTCAATTAGTTTGTTAATATTTCCTTTTCGGGCTATCCCAAATTAATTGTCCACTATTAAATATGGAAAGATAAATTTGATTAATTTTACCATTTTATTCCCATTTGAAATTAGAATTACAAAATGGTAAGGAATCTTTAATTAATTAGTCAGATACAAGAATGTCATTCTACAAAAAGTAAGGAGTAATAATTATGTTTTTTGAACTCTGTGTTTTTTGTTTGGGAACAATTAAATTGAGATAGAGGGAGTATTTTAATACGATTATAATAAAAGTATAGACAACAAAATTGGGAAGTAATAATATAAATTTACATTTTGACTCGATATTATTAGTTTAAAACTAGATCATAACCCGTAAAATTTGCGGGCTAGCTAATTTTCTAGCAAAAAAAATTTTAGTATTAGAAAATCATAATTCATAAATTACTTAAATGACGTTGATTTTTTATTTGTAAATTACAGAAATCCTGTAATATAGGGAAATGCAGTATGTTATACACTTTTAATACTAAAAAAAGGAGTTTGTAGATATTAATGCTATTTTTGAAGTTAAATAATTTTTCGTTACTATAGTTTAAAATGAGTTACTCAATATAAAAACAAATTGTTAAATTTTAATTAAAAATATCTAAAATATCAAGGATAGGTGAATGACTCAATTCTCGTGAGAATATTGCGGCTTTCCAACCTATAGGGTACTCACAGCCTGAAGCCTATCGAATTAGTCTGATATTGCAAGCCGTGCCAACGTAGATTGTCGAGTAGTCAAAATTGCATGAATTCCTTTTAATGTATTCTACCGAAGAGAATCAGTCTACACATGTGATACTGCATATCATACAACATTCAGTCTAAGTTTTGAATATAAATGACACTATTTAAGTCATTTAAAATAATTAAGCAATTTAAGCAATAACATAGTTTATGACAAAACAAACAAATTTATTAGTCTAATTAATTAAGTTATGTAATACCTGATGTAGGTAATCATCTATCGCTACTAATTTACCCACAGGTTAGACATTTGAGACATGTAAGTGGACACATTTGGTGAATGGTGGAGGAAGTCATTACACCATTAATCATTAATTCTGTCAAAAAGTGCAATCTTTCAATTCCCTCAAATAAAACTTTTTCATCAATAGTCACTTTCTCTATTAGACAGTGTGTTTTTTTTTAACTGCGTCTCAGTGGTTTCTACTTGATACTCAATTAGCTAATATAAAAATAAAACAAAATAATAATCTAGCACACTATACCCTATTACTCAGTGACAAACACTATGTGTTTAATAACTAAACAATGTCAAAAAAGTTTAAAACGGTTACAAACTTATAACTTAATTTTATTCAAAATTTAGAAAAAATTATCCAAAAAGCAAATAAATAATAGAAAATAAAAATAATAATGAAATTAATGAAATGTCTTACCTTTATTATATCTGATGGACGCAACCCACCAATCCATATAATACAACCTTCAACATATGAAAAACATCACCTTTAGCAACTAATCTTTTGATCGTAAACATTTCACTGAAATTTAAAGATGTTTTTTCAAGATGTGGTTGAATTAGACTGTCAGTATGTCCCGAGTAAATTACTTTCTTAAGTTCAGTCGTCTGTATAAAATGTTCTTTTAACCAACGATCATAACTTGTGGAAAACTCCAATGACATTGTTTAGTAAACACATAATAACATAACACTATTAATTATAAATTTGTAAAACTATGAAAACAACACTTTTAGTGAAAAATTAATTAATAATACAATGTATGATTATGTTTACTTTATAGGTTTCATCAAAAGTGTGATACGTAACACTATATGAGCTTTAGTATGATGAAAAATATACTGTTATAATTATGAGGTCGATCTGATTCAATACTTATGTTCATCAAATTACCCTGAAAAACTTTGGATCAATGTTACACATATAAAACCGAAAACAAAAAGTACCCTAAAGAAACTATTTTAATGATACAAAAGTATGTTACTTGCATTGACTTCTTTTCATAACCATTTTTTGATGTTCGTAGAATCTGATGACACAAGGAGACCTACAACGTCTACAAATAATATAAACTAACCGAGTATTCAATAATAATAAAAATATAATGATAATGATTTACAATTTGAATACTCGGTTAGTTTATATTATTTGTAGACGTTGTAGGTCTCCTTGTGTCATCAGATTCTACGAACATCAAACATGAAAACGGTTATGAAAAGAAGTCAATGTATAACACCCTTCATTTAACTTATTTAGATATAGTCAATCGGAAGCGTAAGTCCAAATAGATAGTGATAATTTACATCGTTTTATCAACATATAAAATTCCACCTTTTCAAAACATAATTTATCAACAGAGGTGTTATATAAAAACAAGATAGAACAATGATTTAAACAAATCAATATCAGAGTCACGCCACGTCAAATATTCCATCCAGTCCAACTTCTTGCCCACCCGATAATAATACTTAACCTGCAAGAAGTGTTAATGTGGGGGATTAGCATAACGCTAAGTGAGCAGATAACTAATCAACAACCTAACTTAGCACAACAACCTTGTGTACAACATTTAGCACTAAAACAATCACGTACACAATACAACACCTCAACAATACAACAAATCAACAACACCATAATGAGGATCGGCGGCTCTGGGGATAACCATAAACCCGGGTGGCTCCCCAAGAACACTTATCCAACCTATCCGTATGGCCATACGGACGAGACCGATAGCTAGTGATTATCTTCAACTAACACAGGAGGTGTGTTAAACTTTGGATAACCAACTAGCCCAACCAACAGTTCAACAACTCGTTGCCTCATTAACAACTGATGCCCGAAGGCCAACAACTGATGCCCGAAGGCCAATTAATTCAAGTGATCACGTAATCAACAAGTCACATATTCAACTAGGCAACATATCAACAGTATTATTACTATCAACATAATCATCAATGCAACTAATAAAGTAATAATACATTACTTGTTGTAACCAAACTTGTTACAACCAAGTTAAGCTGAGGATTAGAGATCCACTCACCGACCACCTCAGGCATCCACTCAGTAGTCTAATATCACTGAGTCTTCTGCACATCTGAGAATACAGTAGAATAATACAAGTTAGTCACTTATCTCAAGATTTATACAACATTATTCCAATATTAACAACATAACTCAAACTCACTTAACAAGTTATAATCATAACATCACTCTTAATCTACTTCAATTATTACTAATCAACATGGTTAAACCATCACCAAGGTTATTAACCTCAAATATCACTAATTCATCAAAACTATAATTCTAATGAATACTTAACAATTAAATTCACACAATCATCTTTAATCATCAATTATGTGTTCTTAGCTATAACCAATGCTAATTTGATCATATAATCCATGATCATCATCAAATTCATCATTAACCTCAAGAACACATAATCATTTTCTTCAATCAAATGTTAGGCTTAGATTATAATCATGTATTAAACATAAATCAACAAGCCTCACATAACCACAAACTTTACTTCATGAATAATTAACTAAACCCAAACTTTCTTCATGATCATCATTTAATTATATCGTATCTAACATAGGGTTTAACTTATAATCATGAAATAATCATCAACTAACAACTCTATCATGATTACAAGTCTTGATTTCACCTTAATCAAACAACTTTTACCCTAATCATCATTAGCATCAAGAACCCTCAATCAATTCCTAAACTCTAGCTCAAATCATGTTACTCACCATCATTAATAAACTTAGGTAACATTAATTTCACCATTTCAAAGTTTAATTTCGTATTAAAATCAATAATACTAAAAACCCCAAATTCTAGGGTTCATATAATTCAAGAATTGATAACTTACAAGATGATTAGGAGGGTTGGGAAATGATAATCCATGTTCTTGAACCTTGAATTCGAATTTGATGGCTTCCATTTGATGATTCCTCAAGGATTTAGGGTTTAGTTTTCATGTATGTATGTATATAGGATCGTATGTATGTATATGTGTATATAGATATGTTTAAAAATAAACACCGACTCAAATATGGAGTGTACCATATAATTGGTAAATTTTCATTCCCCGTACTTATCATAGTCTGGAACTTAAAAACCATTTGCGGGGAAACATTATTTTATTTTACCGTCAACTAAATAAAATTAAAACACTCAATAATTTATTAGTCACAATAAATTATTCGACTCTTTTACTCATTTATTTTCAAATAATACAACACGCCTATTTTCTGACACACTTAATAATAATTCACAGTCAGAAAATATTAAATACTACTAGACCCGAGAACTGGGTGTTACAAATCTCTCCCCCTTAAAGAGATTTCGTCCTCGAAATCTGATCACACTTAATCAACCTAGTGAAATAGAATCACACATTACATTTCACTAATACTATACTTTTCATACAACTTATACATCACATGAACACAAAATGTATCTATATATCAACATATACTTATATAGGTATATATATTATTTCATCAACCAACACACTACTAGTGTGTATTTCAACTGAATTTCTATAAACACACAAGTTGTGTTTTATACACCACTTAATTCAACTATCATCTAATACATATATCATACCACATTCACATATCCAATTGTAAATGTTTCTATTAATTTAATTGACCACTTACATGACCATTCATACTTAGTCATGCAAACAATTAAAACACATAATTACTGTTTACAAATGTAACACATATCCATGTGAACATTTTAACTTTACAACTATAACATCCCCACTAACGACAACAACAACAACAACATCATCAATAAGTGGTACTGACTACTACAACATACACATTAACAACTAGCAACTTAGCTAACAACTATATATTTCTTTAGCTATCAACTTGCTGTGAATTTTCACTTTTGCAACCCGTTAATTACAACCTTACAACTTGTAATTATAAACACGACTAGGTTATATGAAATCCTTTACTTGACAGAAATCTACAATCATCTAACCATCAACAAGTAAGAAAATCAGTAAGCAATAGGTAGAGGTCAATTATTTTATTGTTACAACCAGTTTCATATAATCAACTAGCACCCTTTCACAACAACTTGGATGCTAACTCAACACCTGTTAATACCAAACATCATCATTGGTATCTCAACAACACAGGGTGCTGACATTAGTCATCTATTCAACAAAATTATTCATATTCAACTTACCTCTACTTTGCTTAAATCAACTTTTAACTCTTACTATCGACAAGGCATCACACATACACATCAAATGTGCCATAGATATCACATTAGCAACAACAGCTTAGTGGTTTATTACTCTTTTATATTAGTCCATCATTGACTATATTTCAACTACAGGTCAACATATCTTACCTGATATTTTAAAACCACTTAACTTTATCTGGTATTTAGTAACCTCAACAACTCCATGTGAAATGGCATAATATAAATACGTTGGCCAGACGTCGTCATATTATGTCAGTCACACTTTATTCTCAGGTCACTTCATACCATTCAATTTCAAAGTTATTACTTTACTCTCTCATAGTTTACAACAATGATATCAACATTTTACACATATATAGCCACATCGTGCAACAGGTATACAACTATGTAATAACTCGCTACTATTCTCAACTTATCACTTTAAAGGTAAACTACTCATATCATCATGTAGATATTAACAATATAAGCATACTACACCAATGTCTGACACAAATACATCCATTAACTTCTTTATTACCCGATTCAATATCAAGGATTATTTATATAACTTAATACTTATAGTACATTTAGTACTAAACAATTCATCAATACCATATATAACACTCAACACATGCTCATCAATCCATGTACTTTTAGTCAAATTATAGGTAAACACTTCATTTCATGTTCAACTATCACATATATATAAGTTCATGCACTTATATCATAATTTTCTTAAAATGTTTATTTCAGCACTTTATAGCACTCTAAGTAATCCAATTACTTCATCACTTTTCAATTAGTCCACATAATATAGTTCATATGATTATCTAATCAATGTTTACTAATTCTTGCTAGTAGCAATCAACAATACCATTTACTGGTATATTTTGCAGTTAAATAAACTGCCTACAACCGACGCATACTCTATAAAATAGGTGGACCTCTTAAATCGACTTTTAATATTGCATATAGTCACAGGAATGATCTCTGGGCTCAATGAAACAAAAGCCCAGTACAAAACGTAAGCTAAAAGTTCGAAATAAGGTTCGAAAAACAATAAAACGCGATTTTCGGGCCCCAAACGACCCCGAAGTGCCGAAAACTGACAGGGCTATAGAATATAGCATTGATCATTGGGCCGTTTTTTTAGTGACCAAGTGAATTTCAACCCAATCCAAGTTAAAAATTTTGTCACCTATCCGCGACCCTGTTAAACTTGTCAAATTTCACACCATTTCGTCCCAAAAATTTTCTGTTCTCGATTTGCTCTATGTTAGCCGTTCGGCTTTATATAGCCGTTCGGCTGGGATCACATAGCCGATCGGCTCCCTACCTACAGCCGATCTGCTGAGCTTCTGAGCCGAAATTACGTGCAGTTTTCCGAATTTCCAACGAGCATATCTCCTAAACCGTAAAGAGTTAGGGTCTGAAATTTTGCAGGCATGTTCATATGATCAAAATGAAACTTTTTCAGTTTTACACTTTTTCAAAATTCACGTTTTACGAGAAACGGACGTATGACTCATTTTGGACCATTTTAACCATTTTCGTTGACACGCCATATTCCAAATGGCTAGGTTTCTGACTTCAACCCTTTGCCAACATGTTCCTATATACATTTGTGACGTGTGGGCATATTCATCACTTTCATATACTCATTCTACTATGGTTTGGACTCTTTGACCCGTTTGAGTGTCCAATTGGACACTTTCACCAATTTTAACCATTTTGAATACCATAACACTTTCTATACACTTTACTACTATATTTATGACTTAAAGTCACATTGGCATTCATTATACTTGAACCAACACTCATTTTAACCATATTACCATCAAGTGACCCATTTAGACACTTTAACGACCCGTTTAGGTTTCCGCCCATGTAATCACTATTCTAACAACTAATTCACGCTTCTTTAACTTTACCAAGTCAAACAACTTCATTTTCATTATTGGTGTCACATTTTAACTTTCAAAACACCAATTCACATTAAAATCATCATGTTTATAAAAATTACAACAAGGTTTCAACTTTAACTTTTTCCAAACTTGTCAACGCATACTAAACCTTGTTGACCACTTTGACTTTCTACTACACCACTTTTAGTACTTAGATCATAATTTAATCACACTCATGATCAATGTTAAACACATAAACATTTAGTCACATTTATTACTTTATAACACAACTATTATCAAGTTTGACACAACCATATTCACTTTGACCTTTCCAAATCAAATGCATACCTTTCAATCAATAGACACTTTCTACTTCACACAACCAAACGACTCCAACCCTATTAATGGAGAATACCAACATCCCATTAATTTCACTATAGCGAGTCACACCAATTCAATTAATGGACACCTTCTAATTTGAACATCAATACAACTCCATATTACTTCAATTGAGATATTCCAACATCTCATTTCACTACATGGAGTCATATCAACTTTGCTAATCATATTACTTCCAAAAATTATTATTTCACATAACAATTCATACAACCGATTTCATATTTCAATTTCATATTGTAGACACAATTAATTCCACATAATACAACTATTACACCTTATTCAACAATGTATCTACACAATTCAATTACTTCAAGTTCATTCAAAATTACCCATTAATATTTCTATCATCTTATTAACAAGTAATAATCATCAACGACTCACAACTTGGGATTCATATTAGTCTAACTCGATTAATTTTACTACTACTCATACCGTAGCAAATAAACAATTCAAGCTTAATTAAATACATTAAGCTTATCGAAAAGTACCTGATACATTTAGGCCCACGAGTATTGAGGAATCATTGAGAATACCATTCGGTTCCTCATATTCCTCCTTCTCTGCAACCAAAACAACAATCTTGCAACTGATTATAGGTTAGTACACATTCAATAACAACTTTCTCATACAACCTCTAATCCCCACCCCTGGAATGTTTGACTTGACACTACCATAGATTTGGGATTGAACACATTGCAATGTTCAATTCACCCAAACCTATGCTCTGATACCAACTTATAACACCCTTCATTTAACTTATTTAGATATAGTCAATCGGAAGCGTAAGTCCAAATAGATAGTGATAATTTACATCGTTTTATCAACATATAAAATTCCACCTTTTCAAAACATAATTTATCAACAGAGGTGTTATATAAAAACAAGATAGAACAATGATTTAAACAAATCAATATCAGAGTCACGCCACGTCAAATATTCCATCCAGTCCAACTTCTTGCCCACCCGATAATAATACTTAACCTGCAAGAAGTGTTAATGTGGGGGATTAGCATAACGCTAAGTGAGCAGATAACTAATCAACAACCTAACTTAGCACAACAACCTTGTGTACAACATTTAGCACTAAAACAATCACGTACACAATACAACACCTCAACAATACAACAAATCAACAACACCATAATGAGGATCGGCGGCTCTGGGGATAACCATAAACCCGGGTGGCTCCCCAAGAACACTTATCCAACCTATCCGTATGGCCATACGGACGAGACCGATAGCTAGTGATTATCTTCAACTAACACAGGAGGTGTGTTAAACTTTGGATAACCAACTAGCCCAACCAACAGTTCAACAACTCGTTGCCTCATTAACAACTGATGCCCGAAGGCCAACAACTGATGCCCGAAGGCCAATTAATTCAAGTGATCACGTAATCAACAAGTCACATATTCAACTAGGCAACATATCAACAGTATTATTACTATCAACATAATCATCAATGCAACTAATAAAGTAATAATACATTACTTGTTGTAACCAAACTTGTTACAACCAAGTTAAGCTGAGGATTAGAGATCCACTCACCGACCACCTCAGGCATCCACTCAGTAGTCTAATATCACTGAGTCTTCTGCACATCTGAGAATACAGTAGAATAATACAAGTTAGTCACTTATCTCAAGATTTATACAACATTATTCCAATATTAACAACATAACTCAAACTCACTTAACAAGTTATAATCATAACATCACTCTTAATCTACTTCAATTATTACTAATCAACATGGTTAAACCATCACCAAGGTTATTAACCTCAAATATCACTAATTCATCAAAACTACAATTCTAATGAATACTTAACAATTAAATTCACACAATCATCTTTAATCATCAATTATGTGTTCTTAGCTATAACCAATGCTAATTTGATCATATAATCCATGATCATCATCAAATTCATCATTAACCTCAAGAACACATAATCATTTTCTTCAATCAAATGTTAGGCTTAGATTATAATCATGTATTAAACATAAATCAACAAGCCTCACATAACCACAAACTTTACTTCATGAATAATTAACTAAACCCAAACTTTCTTCATGATCATCATTTAATTATATCGTATCTAACATAGGGTTTAACTTATAATCATGAAATAATCATCAACTAACAACTCTATCATGATTACAAGTCTTGATTTCACCTTAATCAAACAACTTTTACCCTAATCATCATTAGCATCAAGAACCCTCAATCAATTCCTAAACTCTAGCTCAAATCATGTTACTCACCATCATTAATAAACTTAGGTAACATTAATTTCACCATTTCAAAGTTTAATTTCGTATTAAAATCAATAATACTAAAAACCCCAAATTCTAGGGTTCATATAATTCAAGAATTGATAACTTACAAGATGATTAGGAGGGTTGGGAAATGATAATCCATGTTCTTGAACCTTGAATTCGAATTTGATGGCTTCCATTTGATGATTCCTCAAGGATTTAGGGTTTAGTTTTCATGTATGTATGTATATAGGATCGTATGTATGTATATGTGTATATAGATATGTTTAAAAATAAACACCGACTCAAATATGGAGTGTACCATATAATTGGTAAATTTTCATTCCCCGTACTTATCATAGTCTGGAACTTAAAAACCATTTGCGGGGAAACATTATTTTATTTTACCGTCAACTAAATAAAATTAAAACACTCAATAATTTATTAGTCACAATAAATTATTCGACTCTTTTACTCATTTATTTTCAAATAATACAACACGCCTATTTTCTGACACACTTAATAATAATTCACAGTCAGAAAATATTAAATACTACTAGACCCGAGAACTGGGTGTTACACAATCCAAGTAACATATTTATGCAGTATTATTAAGTATTATGTATATTATCTCTACATCTATTCATTGTAGTTTTAAAACCTTACGTTGATCTCTAAATAATCGTAGCTTACTTAATGTGCTACTACATTCGTCCTAACATAATTGTTCAGTTTTGACTTTTTGAAGTCTTTCCTTTTCAACTTTAACTTTAAATATTTTTGTTTGTGTTATATAATATTTGCGAAAAATTATACCAATGAAAATACATTTAAAACTGAATCCATTCATATATTTTGCATCAAGTATTATATAACATAAACAAAATAATAAAGGTCAAAGCTGAAAAAGAAAGACTTAAAAAAGTTAAAACTGGACAATTATTTTGGGAAGGAGGTAGTATTATCTAGACTTTGTAGTTCTTTATTTTTTCCTTGCAGGCATCGTCAAATGAATGCATTAATTCTAATGCTGCATACTCTCATGGTGTTCAAGAAGACCAATCCATGTTAGCCGAACAAAAGGTACACATAAAACTGTTAAGATTTTACAAAGGAATATCGCGGTGCAATTATTTTAATTAACTAATATACATTGATCTATAGAAAAGAAAAAATAGAGGCATGCACAGGTACTTAAAGCTGTGAAGAGGTGCAATTTTAGACATAAGGTAACCTATTTGAATATTTACTTATTTAGTCATTCCACTTCTATTGATTTACATTTTATTGTTATGTATTTTCGATAATATGGATTATAAAAACTCCAACTTTGTTTATTATGTTAAATTGTTATCAATCTTATTATAAGTTGTTGATGTTGTAGAATTGTACCTGTGTTTTAAAAAAAAATATTTAGGAATATTACAATCATCTGGAATAAAATCAAGTAATATTTGAGAAACTTAAGCAGCTGGTCCATGAAGAGCTAAAGAAGGTAAATCTTTGAACTTTTGTATCATTAAAATAGTTTCTTTAGGGTAATTTTTGTTTTCGGTTTTATATGTGTAACATCGATACAAAGTTTTTCAGGGTAATTTGATGAACATAAGTATTGAACCAGATCGACCTCATAATTATAACAGTATATTTTTCATCATACTAAAGCTCATATAGTGTTACGTATCACACTTTTGATGAAACCTATAAAGTAAACATAATCATACATTGTATTATTAATAAATTTTTCACTAAAAGTGTTGTTTCCATAGTTTTACAAATTTATAATTAATAATGTTATGTTATTATGTGTTTACTAAACAGTGTCATTGGAGTTTTCCACAAGTTATGGTCGTTGGTTAAAAGAACATTTTATATAGACGACTGAACTTAAGAAAGTAATTTACTCGGGACATACTGATAGTCTAATTCAACCACATCTTGAAAAAACATCTTTAAAGTTCAGTGAAATGTTTATGATCAAAAGATTAGTTGCAAAAGGTGATGTTTTTCATATGTTGAAGGTTGTTGTGGATTGGTGGGTTGCGTCCATCAGATATAATAAAGGTAAACATTTCATTAGTTTCATTATTATTTTTATTTTCTATTTTTATTTGCTTTTTGGATCATTTTTTCTAAATTTTGAATAAAATTAAGTTATAAGTTTGTAACCGTTTTAAACTTTTTTGACATTGTTTAGTTATTAAACACATAGTGTTTGTCACTGAGTAATAGGGTATAGTGTGCTGAAATATTATTTTGTTTTATTTTTGTATTAGCTAATTGAGAATCAAGTAAAAACTACTGAGACGCAGTTAAAAAAAACACACTGTCTAATAGAGAAAGTGACTATTGATGAAAAAGTTTTATTTGAGGGAATTGGAAGATTGCAACACTTTTTGACAGAAATTAGTAGCGATAGAAGATTACCTGTAACACCCGCCAAATTAGGACTAGTAATTAGTGCCTAATCATATGTTAATACATGTAATTAGTTCTGTGTTAGGCTAATTAATGTATCGAATTATATATATTGTTGAATATATACGAAAATGCGATTTGATTAAATCGTACGCGACTTAAATCGAATGTATTTCGATTCAATCAAATACGGACGTTGGTGACCAATTTTATTAAATAACGCTTTTATATCAAAAATATTATTATGATAATATTTCGTATTCATTCGTATCGTACAAACCGAACTTACACAATTTAAAATATTAAAACGCGCAAACTAAATAAACTAATTTACGTTTTATAACACAAATATAAATTGATTTGTAAAATATTCAAACAATATATCGCGTAATAAATCGTATTTTAAAACTTATAATTAAAATGTAAATAATTGTTTAACGTTAAACGACGGAGCAAACGAACACCACACGGAACGCGGAGCGAAAACTGGAAAAGTGGGGATAAACCCCACCTCCCACTTTTCTTTCTTCATTTCATCCATTCTTTCACTCTCTCTCTTTTCTTTTCTCTCTAAAAAGAAAAACCACCAAACTCGTTAAAATCGCAAAATAAACATACTAAACTCGCTTGGATCATCTCGGCTCTTTGGAACAAAACGACCACGACATCTCGATCTATCATCCTATCTTTCCGGATTTTCATTTCGGCAATTTGTAAGTTTCCGACAAAATCCCGAAATCTCTCGATTCTTAGTATTTTTCATTTGTGGTTGTTATTATAACTAGTATATGTCCATTACAATGTATAGAACACGAAATTACAGCTTGAAAACGGGTTAAAAACGGATTTTTGGCCGGAAAATGTTGAACAGCCGGACTTTCTGGGCTGGTGTTCATCCATGCGACACAAGCCTTGTGTCGCATGTTGTGTCGTATTTTGGCATTTGTGTCGTATAAAAGCCCCTGTGTCGCACCTTGTGTCGTACCCGATAATTAGTGTCGCAAGTCCTGCGACACAACCACTATGTCGCATACACCATACGACACAATCACTATGTCGCTGTTGAATCAGCATCTCGCATCTATGCGACACAACCATTGTGTCGCATAGACATTGTGTCGCATTCCTATGCGACACAACCCTTGTGTCGCATGACAAACTTTTGTGTCGCATATTGTGTCGCAAAACACAGAAAACTCATATTTTTACTAAGTGTTGAGACTCGAAATTTATCACTCGATTTTACCCGAATTCAGATCCCAGATGCGTTTTTCGTCAAAGCAACATAGTAGAAATAAAAATTTTCCAAGCTGACCTGGCAGCTCGACCCCAGCCAGGGGCTCTGCCCCCGGACCCCCGTACTTAGATTCCGTAACGGCTTCTAAAACACAATCAAAACACATTTTTCAAGTAAAAAGACACGAAATCAAAATAATAATAGTTGAGATTATTATTACAAATCCGTCACCAACGGGCCGTACATGTTTTCAAACACTTAACAAATCAACCAAATCGTAGTAATTTGGACATATATATAGTTGTGTAACAACTACAAGGGTGATCTTTTGAGATACCCAATCATGTTTATAACCATCGCGTGTCGTGGACACCCTCAGGTTACAAGTCTTTGGACTTCATACTCGGCTAATCAACTCAAGTTTATTAAGTTAAACTCACAAGACTCAGGTGAGTCTCATAGCCCCTCTTTTTACTGTTTTACTCAGGGGTGTGATATATTGCTCAACTTTTAACATGTGAACGCAAGTACCAACTTTTCATATACTACATGAGTTTTTTCGAAACTAATCATTTTAAAGTCCTCCGTCAGCATAGTTGTTAATACGTTGTAGCGTGAATATTAGTATATGGTACCATATAGGATTGACCCACCTCGTCCGGGTTAGCAAGCACTAACCGGGTAAACGGACGTACTAATATTTGGGAAGACGAATGTGGATTAGGCATTCGTGGAGGCACCTCGCCCGGAATTCTCTATAGGGGACCCGGCCCTCGAGTTAAGCTCAACTATGTGCTCATGGCTGTATACACGATGACTATCATTTAATTGCTGGATGCAATTCATTATTTAATTGCTGGATGCAATTCATTATTTAAATCTTGCGGTTCACACTATATTAACTGATTTCAAACCTGTGAGCTCACCAGCTTTTAGCTGACCTTTTAGCATATATCGCAGGTACCAAGCAGTAGGATGTTTCTGCTTCAGGATTTTAGCTCGAGTCAGCATACAGAAGATTGAGATTTTCTTGCATTAGTATATTTTGTACAAGTACTTATGTACTGAAATCTCATTTGATTTAAACTCGAGCTATGTAAAGCTTTAAATGTTGTAAACATTTCTATTATCAATATATTTTGTTAAAACGACGCATATAGAGTCGTTTACTATATATCTTTGTGCTTTGTTATTGATTAGTAACACCCAAATCAAGCTTCCGCAAATCATTCAATTTGGGGGTGTTACAGATTGGTATCAGAGCCTAAGGTTATAGTGAACTAGGTTGCATTTAGTGGGCCTAGACTATGACCATTAGGCAGTATTCCTTATTAGGTATAACTGGTTCAGTGATTACATCATACGAGTTTAATTTAACATAGCCTGATCAACTATGTACAATTAAGCAAAGATGATGTAAGACCTGAAAGTAGTTATGGCTGAACGGGGTACGATAGAAGACTCTGACCTCGAGCGAACCGAGACTTAAACATGTTTATGCTAGACACTCAATAGGCTATATTATATAGGAACTATATGAATATAGGCCTCAACCTTACTAACGCTTTATCTCAGAAATGGCAAACACACCATCAAACTCATCTCGCTCACAATCCGGGTCGCAGAACCCAAGGGTAGCAAGGAGGAACAACAGGTTGCCTCGAGCTGGCCCGTACCCCACTCACTTCACCTTGCCGGCCTTAGCCGCTAGGGTGAACCAACATGAGCAGCGACTTCGCACCATGGATGTCGTGCTGCAAGAAACCAATGAGAACTGGAGACTTACATCCCTTGAACGCATCGAACAAGTCTCCGACGACCTTGAAACCACAAACAACAATATGGATGTCCTTCGCAACCAAGTAATAGCGATAAGCGTGGAAAATGCCCTCCTGCGTCAAAGGATGGAAGAATGTGAACAACGTTCACATGAAGCAGAAGAGTATGCCCGTGGACTAAGACAACGACTAGCGCTAGCGGAAAATAACGCCCGTCAAGCTAGCAGACTTGCAAACACTGTGGACCGTCTTGTCACGATGATGGAACAAATTAATCTACGTCAAGACTAGTGTAGTCTTTGCCTTGTAATCTATCCTGTATTCTAGTAACTATCTACGCGCTACTCTAAAATTTGGTCGGATGTAACAATTCCCGACGCCTTTTGTAATAACTCTGTAGGAAGTAACCTTTGAACTCGTATTATCTATCAAATATCCCTTGATGATTCGACTCATATTAATTGTCATTTTTTTTCCATGTTGATGTCATGTATTACTGCTTTTATACATGTACATCAACAACAAATACAACTTCCCTACGAAATCTCACGTATCTTCATTTCTTTTATTGAAGAATCATGCCGCCGAAGTCAAGACCATACACTGATGCGCAGCTTACATCCCTTATAACCCAGGCTGTTACTGAAGCCTTGGCTCGGAATACTCCTCAAAATTCCACCAGAAACAGCGATGCCGCTGAAACCACTACTGCTAAACCTTGTTCTTACAAGGACTTTCAAAGCTGCAAACCCTCCAGCTTCAAAGGTTCTGAAGGAGCCATCGGACTGATCAGGTGGTTCGAAAAGATGGAAACTGTTTTCCGTGTCAGTAAATGCGCGGAGAACGACAAAGTAAACTTCGCCACCTGCTCTCTCGAAGATGATGCCCACTCTTAGTGGAACTCTTATACCCAATCAGTGGGTGCTGACATTGCCTACCAACTAACTTGGGAGGAATTGAAAGCAAAACTCACTGCCAAATACTGCTCAATCGCCAAACTCCAAAAGCTAGACGAGGAGTTCTGGAACCTAAAGGTTCAGGGTGGTGATATCGATGGTTATACCACCAGATTCCAACAACTTGCCGCCCTCCGCCCAGCTATGGTGAGCACTGAACCTGATAAAATCAGGAAGTACATCCTTGGTCTCCCTGAGCCTGTTCGGGGGCATGTCGCCTCTTCCAACCAAACCACCATTGACGGTGCAATCCTATTGGCCCAAGATCTGATGTCCATGAGCCAAGATTCTGAACAACCCACTTCATCCTCCCACAACAACAAACGAAAGTGGTCCGACTACCACAATAACCACTCCAGCCAACAAAACAAGAAACCCGACACCATCAAAGCCTACAACACCATCACCGACATCACACGGGGTTACACTGGGAGCAAACCATATTGTCCTAAGTGCAGCCGTCACCATGAAGGTTCCTGTGGTCCCTTTTGCAACAATTGCAAGAGGTACGGCCATCTCACCAAAGACTGCAATTCTCCTGCCAACCACAACACCAGACCACCCAAAGTCTGCTTTGAGTGTGGGAAACCCGGGCACTTCAGGGACACGTGCCCCAAGCTAAAGAATAACAACAACAACAACAACAACCGCAACAACAATTCCAACAACAACACCCGAAGCAGAGCCTTCGTCATCAAATCTGGGGACGCCCGCCAAGACCCGAATGTGGTCTCGGGTATGTTCCTCCTCAATAACTTACATGCTTCTGTTCTATTTGATACTGGTGCTGATAGAAGCTTTATCTCTGATGACTTTTGCCCACTACTTGACATCACTCCTGTTGCCTTAGATGTTAAGTACACTGTAGAGCTAGCAAATGGGGAACTTATAGAAACTGATAGTGTGATACCTAATTGCACTTTAAACCTAGCTGACGAAACCTTTTCAATCGATCTTGTACCCGTTGAAATCGGAAGTTTCGACATCATCATTGGAATGGACTGGTTGTCCAAACACCGAGCAGAAATCGTTTGTTACGATAAGATTGTCCGCATTCCACTCGCTGCCGGTGGAACCTTGATCATACAGGGGGACACTGGTGGGACGAGACTCAATATCATCTCCTGCTTAAAAACCCAAAAATTTCTGAGAAAGGGTTACCCTGCAATACTCGCACACATCACAGAGAAGAAGTCGGAGGAGAAGCGACTTGAGGATGTGCCAATTGTCAGAGACTTTCCTGAAGTCTTTCCGGAAGAACTACCTGGTCTACCTCCATCTAGACAGGTTGAGTTCTCAATTGACCTCGTGCCGGGTGCCGCACCGGTGGCTCGCGCACCGTACCGTTTAGCCCCATCCGAACTTCAGGAGTTGTCTGCCCAGTTACAGGAACTTCTGGATAGAGGATTCATTAGACCGAGTTCTTCACCTTGGGGAGCTCCGGTCTTATTTGTTAAAAAGAAGGACGGTTCATTCAGAATGTGCATCGACTATCGAGAGTTGAACAAATTGACCGTCAAGAACAGATACCCACTTCCTCGCATTGATGATCTATTCGACCAACTTCAGGGTTCAAGTTTCTACTCAAAAATCGACCTGCGATCAGGCTATCACCAGTTACGAGTTCGCGACGCCGATATTCCAAAAACTGCTTTCAGAACTCGTTACGGGCACTACGAATTTCAAGTGATGCCCTTCGGTCTAACCAACGCACCGGCTGTATTTATGGACCTCATGAACCGGGTGTGCAAACCTTACCTCGACAAGTTTGTCATTGTCTTTATCGATGACATACTCATTTACTCGCGCAACGAGCAAGAACATGCGCAACACCTTAAAACCATCCTTGAACTACTTAGACACGAGGAGCTGTATGCAAAATTCTCTAAGTGTGAGTTCTGGATTCAAACCGTTCAATTCCTTGGTCACGTGATCGACAGTCAGGGAATTCACGTTGACCCATCAAAAATCGAGGCTATCAAAGACTGGCAAGCACCCACCTCTGCAACTGAAGTACGACAATTCTTGGGTCTTGCTGGGTACTATCGGCGATTTATCGAAAATTTCTCCAAAATAGCTCAACCACTCACGGTACTGACTCAGAAGGACAAAAGGTTCGATTGGACCGATAAACAAGAGTCAGCGTTCCAACTTCTGAAACAAAAGCTTTGCAGTGCTCCAATTCTATCCTTACCCGAAGGCACCGATGACTTCGTGGTATACTGCGATGCTTCTCACCAAGGTCTCGGTTGCGTGCTGATGCAACGAGACAAGGTCATTGCCTATGCTTCACGACAGCTGAAAATTCACGAAAAGAACTACACCACTCATGATCTCGAACTTGGAGCTGTCGTTTTTGCTCTCAAAATCTGGAGACATTATCTCTACGGCACTAAGTGCACCATCTTTACCGACCACAAAAGTCTCCAACATATATTCGATCAGAAGGATCTCAATATGAGGCAACGTCGATGGGTCGAGTTGCTTACCGATTACGATTGCGAGATCAAGTACCATCCAGGGAAGGCTAATGTTGTAGCCGATGCCCTCAGTCGAAAGGAACGACCAAAACCACTTCGAGTCCGAGCCCTCAGTATGACCATTCACAACAATCTTACCGTTCAGATTCATACCGCTCAGATCGAAGCCCTGAAACCTGAAAACATCAAAAATGAAGCCTTACGGGGTATTGATAAACAATTCGAAATCAAATCTAACGGAATTAGGTATTTCTCAAACCGAATCTGGTTGCCTAATTTCGGGAACTTACGAGACTTGGTGATGGATGAAGCTCACAAGTCCAAATATTCTATCCATCCGGGATCCGATAAGATGTACCACGGCATCAAGGAATTTTATTGGTGGCCAAACATGAAGGCCGAAATCGCCACGTATGTCAGCAAGTGTCTTACTTGCTCGAAAGTCAAAACCGAACATCAGAATCCGCCTGGTTTACTCCAACAACCGGAAATTCCTGAATGGAAATGGGAACAAATTGCCATGGATTTCATAACCAAATTACCCAAGTCGTCGAGCGGTTGCGATACCATTTGGGTGATCGTCGACCGTCTCACCAAATCTGCTCACTTTCTGGCAATCAAGGAAAACGATAAAATGGAACGCCTTGCACAAATCTACATCAAGGAAATCGTTTCTCATCACGGCGTTCCAATCTCGATCATCTCTGACAGGGATGCCCGTTTCACTTCTCGTTTTTGGCAATCACTTCAAAAAGCTTTGGGTACTCGTCTTGATATGAGTACCGCATACCATCCTCAAACCGACGGCCAAAGTGAACGAACCATCCAAACCCTGGAAGATATGCTACGCGCCTGCGTAGTTGATTTCGGTACAAACTGGGAAAAACATCTACCGTTGTGCGAATTCTCGTACAATAACAGTTATCACGCCAGCATTAAGGCTGCACCTTTTGAGGCACTGTACGGTCGTAAGTGCCGATCACCGATCTGTTGGACTGAAGTGGGAGACAGTCAACTCACTGGTCCTGAACTCATACACGCCACCACTGAGAAAATTGTGGAAATACAAAACCGACTCAAAGCCGCACGTGATCGTCAGAAAAGTTATGCTGACGTGAGACGCAAACCACTCGAGTTCCAAGTTGGGGATCGAGTACTCTTAAAAGTATCGCCTTGGAAAGGCGTCATCCGTTTTGGCAAACGCGGGAAGTTAAATCCCAGGTACATCGGGCCTTTTGAGATCCTCGAACGGATTGGCCCCGTAGCTTATCGATTGCAGCTGCCATCCGAACTCAGCAACGTGCACCCTACCTTTCACATTTCTAACCTGAAGAAGTGTCTGTCTGATGAGACACTTATCATTCCACTCGATGAGATTCGTGTTGACGATAAACTTCATTTCGTTGAGGAACCCGCTGAAATTATGGACCGTGAGGTCAAACAACTGAAACAAAGTCGTATTCCCATCGTCAAGGTCAGATGGAATTCGCGGCGTGGTCCGGAATTCACCTGGGAACGGGAAGACCAAATGCGACTCAAATATCCTCAACTATTCACTGATACTACATCAAACACGACTTCGAGCTAAATTTCGGGACGAAATTCTCTTAACAGGGGGAGAATGTAACACCCGCCAAATTAGGACTAGTAATTAGTGCCTAATCATATGTTAATACATGTAATTAGTTCTGTGTTATGCTAATTAATGTATCGAATTATATATATTGTTGAATATATACGAAAATGCGATTTGATTAAATCGTACGCGACTTAAATCGAATGTATTTCGATTCAATCAAATACGGACGTTGGTGACCAATTTTATTAAATAACGCTTTTATATCAAAAATATTATTATGATAATATTTCGTATTCATTCGTATCGTACAAACCGAACTTACACAATTTAAAATATTAAAACGCGCAAACTAAATAAACTAATTTACGTTTTATAACACAAATATAAATTGATTTGTAAAATATTCAAACAATATATCGCGTAATAAATCGTATTTTAAAACTTATAATTAAAATGTAAATAATTGTTTAACGTTAAACGACGGAGCAAACGAACACCACACGGAACGCGGAGCGAAAACTGGAAAAGTGGGGATAAACCCCACCTCCCACTTTTCTTTCTTCATTTCATCCATTCTTTCACTCTCTCTCTTTTCTTTTCTCTCTAAAAAGAAAAACCACCAAACTCGTTAAAATCGCAAAATAAACATACTAAACTCGCTTGGATCATCTCGGCTCTTTGGAACAAAACGACCACGACATCTCGATCTATCATCCTATCTTTCCGGATTTTCATTTCGGCAATTTGTAAGTTTCCGACAAAATCCCGAAATCTCTCGATTCTTAGTATTTTTCATTTGTGGTTGTTATTATAACTAGTATATGTCCATTACAATGTATAGAATACGAAATTACAGCTTGAAAACGGGTTAAAGACGGATTTTTGGCCGGAAAATGTTGAACAGCCGGACTTTCTGGGCTGGTGTTCATCCATGCGACACAAGCCTTGTGTCGCATGTTGTGTCGTATTTTGGCATTTGTGTCGTATAAAAGCCCCTGTGTCGCACCTTGTGTCGTACCCGATAATTAGTGTCGCAAGTCCTGCGACACAACCACTATGTCGCATACACCATACGACACAATCACTATGTCGCTGTTGAATCAGCATCTCGCATCTATGCGACACAACCATTGTGTCGCATAGACATTGTGTCGCATTCCTATGCGACACAACCCTTGTGTCGCATGACAAACTTTTGTGTCGCATATTGTGTCGCAAAACACAGAAAACTCATATTTTTACTAAGTGTTGAGACTCGAAATTTATCACTCGATTTTACCCGAATTCAGATCCCAGATGCGTTTTTCGTCAAAGCAACATAGTAGAAATAAAAATTTTCCAAGCTGACCTGGCAGCTCGACCCCAGCCAGGGGCTCTGCCCCCGGACCCCCGTACTTAGATTCCGTAACGGCTTCTAAAACACAATCAAAACACATTTTTCAAGTAAAAAGACACGAAATCAAAATAATAATAGTTGAGATTATTATTACAAATCCGTCACCAACGGGCCGTACATGTTTTCAAACACTTAACAAATCAACCAAATCGTAGTAATTTGGACATATATATAGTTGTGTAACAACTACAAGGGTGATCTTTTGAGATACCCAATCATGTTTATAACCATTGCGTGTCGTGGACACCCTCAGGTTACAAGTCTTTGGACTTCATACTCGGCTAATCAACTCAAGTTTATTAAGTTAAACTCACAAGACTCAGGTGAGTCTCATAGCCCCTCTTTTTACTGTTTTACTCAGGGGTGTGATATATTGCTCAACTTTTAACATGTGAACGCAAGTACCAACTTTTCATATACTACATGAGTTTTTTCGAAACTAATCATTTTAAAGTCCTCCGTCAGCATAGTTGTTAATACGTTGTAGCGTGAATATTAGTATATGGTACCATATAGGATTGACCCACCTCGTCCGGGTTAGCAAGCACTAACCGGGTAAATGGACGTACTAATATTTGGGAAGACGAATGTGGATTAGGCATTCGTGGAGGCACCTCGCCCGGAATTCTCTATAGGGGACCCGGCCCTCGAGTTAAGCTCAACTATGTGCTCATGGCTGTATACACGATGACTATCATTTAATTGCTGGATGCAATTCATTATTTAATTGCTGGATGCAATTCATTATTTAAATCTTGCGGTTCACACTATATTAACTGATTTCAAACCTGTGAGCTCACCAGCTTTTAGCTGACCTTTTAGCATATATCGCAGGTACCAAGCAGTAGGATGTTTCTGCTTCAGGATTTTAGCTCGAGTCAGCATACAGAAGATTGAGATTTTCTTGCATTAGTATATTTTGTACAAGTACTTATGTACTGAAATCTCATTTGATTTAAACTCGAGCTATGTAAAGCTTTAAATGTTGTAAACATTTCTATTATCAATATATTTTGTTAAAACGACGCATATAGAGTCGTTTACTATATATCTTTGTGCTTTGTTATTGATTAGTAACACCCAAATCAAGCTTCCGCAAATCATTCAATTTGGGGGTGTTACATTACCTACATCAGGTATTACATAACTTAATTAATTAGACTAATAAATTTGTTTATTTTGTCATAAACTTTGTTATTGCTTAATTATTTTAAATGACTTAAATAGTGTCATTTATATTCAAAACTTAGACCGAATGTTGTATGATATGCAGTATCACATGTGTAGACCGATTCTCTTCGGTAGAATACATTAAAAGGAATTCATGCAATTTTGACTACTCGGCAATCTACGTTGGCACGGCTTGCAATATCAGACTACTTCGATAGACATCAGGCTGTGAGTACCCTATAGGTTGGAAAGCTGCAATATTCTCATGAGAATTGAATTATTCACCTATCCGTGATATTTTAGATTTTTTTAATTAAAATTTAACAATTTGTTCTTATTTTGAATAACTCATTTTAAAATATAGTAACGAAAAATTATTTAACTTCAAAAATAGCATTAATATCTACAAACTCCTTTTTTAATATTAAAAGTGTATAACATACTGCATTTCCCTATATTACAGGATTTCTATAATTTACAAATAAAAAATCAACGTTATTTAAGTAATTTATGAATTATGATTTTATCCAATAATTTATAAATTATGATTTTATCCAACATAATTTTCTAATACTAAATATTTTTTTGCTAGAAAATTAGCTAGCCCGCAAATTTTATGGGTTACGATCTAATAATAATAATAATAATAATAATAATAATAATAATAATAATAATAATAATAATAATAATAATAATAATAATAATAATAATAATAATAATAATAATAATATAATGGTATTACATATGTAGGTATATTTAAGAGGATGTATTATACTAAACTATTAGGACCGTAAATTTGGTCATATGTATATAATCGTTCATTTTGATTGATAGCTGAGAGTAAATTTAATTAAGTTGAAAAAAATATCATCTATTGAAACTAAGTTGAATTCATTTTGTCATCTTTTAAAAATGTGGACGTATATCCTGTAAAAAAAACAAAATATAGACAATAAATTAGGATGATATTTGAACACTATTAAATTTGGACATTAAATATTAAAATCAATTGTATTAAATGAGTGTGTTGACTAATCAAAACATGTAATTAATAAGGGTATTAGTGGGATTTAGGTGTAAATTATTTTAAAGCTTAATTTGTGACACCCCCAAATTTGATGATTTGCGGAAGCTTGAATTGGGTGTCACTAATCAATATACAAAGCACATAAGATATAATGAACGACCACTATATGCGTCGTTTTAAACTTGTATAGATAAAGCAATTGTTTACATCAAAATATTGTTACATTAGCTCGATTCCTGAAATTGAGAGATTACATAGCATAATTACTGTAACATCCTCGAATTGGACATAGTTGTTTTATATTATTTCTGGATTTAAATAAGCATTTAAATGTGTTTGGAAATAATATTGTTTGAATCAGTGAAATAATTGGAATAGGAGCTGAATATTCCAACGTGATAAGTGAATTATTAATTGTTGTAAATTAATATAGTTGACGGTGCAATAAAATGTTTGGACTCGTAAATGGTTTCGGGTTCCAGACAATAGATTGAGATGGGGTATTAAATTATACCCGTATATTGAAGGCGGTTTGTGAGGTCGGTTATATATATCACTTTCCTCTTTAGGAAAGTTTATTTAGAAACTTCAAAACTCACAGAAACTCTCTGAAAACCTTCAAATCAAACTGGAAATCAAATCAGGAAGTTGTGATTCTCGTGAAACTTCCTAATCATCAGATTACCATCGTTAGATTCTTCAATCAGTAAGTATTCTTGAGTATTTAAGAATTTGATTTTGATTTAAATTTGGGTAAATTGATGATTTGAGAGAATTAGATGTTAAAAACATGTTATGAATGTTTTATAATGATTTCCTAAAGCTTTTAGTAGTATATTGATGATTGAAATCGAGTTTGAGGTGATTTGGGTAATAAATCGCGAGTTAGGGTTTTGAGCAGAACGACCTGGGCTGGAACGAAGGTCGAAGCCGGCGGCTTCATGATGAAGCCGGCTGCTTGATATTCTGAGGAAGCCGGCGGCTTCTAAGCCAAGCCGGCGGCTTCTGTTGCCTGGTAGGACCCGGCGGGTATAAACCCGACCCGGCGGTTGGTATAAGCTTTAAAACGGGTTTTAGTTCTGTTACCACATTTGGTAAATTACCCGGCGGTTTGGGAAGGGGAGCCGGCGGGTGGTGGATTGAAGCCGGCGGCTTCTAGGAGGAAGCCGGCGGCTTGAAGGGCTGTTTCAGCATTACTTGTTTGACTTCGATAGTAATGTGCTTGATATATGTTATAGGATAATATATGTTAATGATTATATTGTAAATCATTAATACACAATTAGGAACTAGTAATTTTAATGTTAATTATGTTAAGTTCCTAAATGTCAAAGATTGATATAAGTTATGTATTGATGATCTGGATTACTAACTTATATTTGATATTGATTCTCAGATGTGGAGAAGGCTCAGTGATATTAGACTACTGAGTGGAGGCCTGAGGTAGTCGGTGAGTGGATCTGTAACCTCAGTGTGATTTAGTTGTAATGATTTGATTTACAATAAGTAATTTATAGTATTACTTTGATATGATGCATCTGTTGAGATAACTTGCCATGTTAGTTAGGTGGTTTGCTTACTTGGCTGTTTGAGCTAGTATGTAAGATTCTGAGGTCAACTTGACTTGACAGTTGGACTTGGTTGTTATTGTAGACGACAGGAGATCTTGAAACTTGAAATGTTGGTCTAGAGATCTAGGTCGTGTGTGATTAACAACTGGTTACCGGTAATTCTGTATAGGCCAATACAGATGATTGATAAGGGTTCCCTGAGTACCAAACCGGTATTAGGGTATCTCAGGAGCCACCGGTCCTCATGACGATTGATAATGTTTGATGTGAGTAGCTTGACATTGATTGGATGTCGAGTGATTGATTGATTTTCTGTTTATTGTTATTTGATGTAAACAGATTGTTATGCTAGGTTGTACTGATGCTTATAGTTTCATTCACTTAGCTTTATGCTAACCCCACCACAGTTCTTCCTGCAGGTTGAAATAGATGGGACATATTGGGCAGGGCAGGAAGTGTTTGGAATTGATGGAATGTTTGACAGGCTGTAACTCTGATGTTATTTTGATAATTATAGAAATGTTTTTAATAACACCCAGTGCGTTGAAATGTCTTGTACTTTGAATTGAAAAAGTTTATTGACATTTTGGGTAACATGTAACATTGGTTGTAATGTTTTGAAAATATAAGCTTCCGCGTCGCCATTATTATATTGTTTGTATATATATAAATGAAGGGGTGTTATAAGTTGGTATCAGAGCAATAGTTTGGGTGAATTGAACTTGATAGAATGTTCAATCCTAAACTTTGATTGAGTTGAGTCAAACATTCCAGAAGGTGTGGGTTTAGTTGATTAGTGAATGTGTGAGAAAGTAGTTAGTTGAATATGTACTAACCTTTAACAAGTTGTGAAGTGTTGTTTGATTGCAGAGACGGAGGAACATGAGTATCTGATTAGTATATTTCATGTTTCCTCAACGCTTATGGGCTTAAGATTGTCAGGTAATCTTCGATAAGCCTGTGTTAATTTAAATTAACTTGAATTGTTTACTCTGTTATGTTGAGTAAGCCTTGTTATGAAGTTAATTGAGTCAGACTGATATGATTCCCCAGTTTTGAGTCAACTATTGATTGCTATAGGTTGACATGAGGATAGAGGTATTGAATGAGATGCTCATTGTTGTTCATTGTTGTGGTTATTTCTGATTGAATTGTAAATGCAGAAATATGTTTAAGTAGATAGAGAGTTGATTAAGGTTTTAGCAAGATTGATGTTAGAACCTAAGGAGTGTCTTTATTGGTGAGACGAGATAATTGATAGTATTATGATAATGGATTAATCACAAGGTGTGATCTAAATCCATGTTAAGGAAGGTTGTGTCATTGAATTGATAATGACTGCTATTTGAGAAAATATGTGTTTATGTGACTGTATGATATGTGTTGACTATAGTTAAACACTTGATATAAACCATGACTGATAGGTTTAAGAGAAATGTAGAGTGTACTAATTTGAAATTGATTGGGAAGTGATAGATCTTTCTGGTCAATTGTGAAATTAATAAATGAAATGTTTGATAGTAACATGATTAAGTAGACTTGTTGTGACAGTGATGCTTGATATGATAGCATATGTCAAAGTGATGATAGTTGATTAAGATGTGTCCTGAATTTTGAGGAAAATAGGGACATTGATTAATGTTAAGTGTTGAAACTATGATGATAAGTTATCATGTGTTTGAGGTTTCAGATAAGTGATATACTGAGTAATTCAGTTGCTGAAAATTAGAACATTGTGTGTATGTGAGATGACTTGCGTATGTAAGGTTGAATATGTAAAGTATTAAGCTGATTTTGAGTAGGTATCAGCTGTTAGAAACTATTAAATGGAGTATGATTGATTTGAAATCATGAAGTATTTAATATGTATGAGATGAGAGTAGATCACATTGATAATTATAATGTAGAGTAGCCTGAGAATGGATTGTGAAGAACATAATCTTGCAACGCCTGATCACCGTTGTTATATTATGTTGTGTCACATGAACTTGTTGAGGCTACTTGATATAAAAGGAATGTAATGTGATTTAGAAAACTGAGCATGAAAGTATGCTAAGTTGTTTAATAGTTGTTTTGATAAGGAAATAATCAGTTGATAGAACTGTGACCTTTAGACTGTAAAGGTGAGAGTGTAAATGATAGTTGTCATTGATAGAGGTTTTGATGATAAACCTAAGTGATTAATTTGATTATGTTAAATATGTAATTGTGATTGATTGTGATAGATTACATGTAGGCGAATTTGATAGTGTTTAAATGAGTCACTATTTTGTATTTGGCTTGTATGAAGCCAAAGTTGAAATAGGTTGATATTGTCTTGTTTGAGGAATTACTAATAATTATTGAATGTAATAATTTGAAGTTTATGTTCGATAGTAAACATAAAATATGAAATGGATTGTATGGAGCCAAAATTGATGTAGGTTGACTTTGTCCTTGTAAAGGATTGATAAGATTATTGAAAGTAATAATTTGGAATATATGTTTGAAAGTGAACATATAAGATGAAATGGTTTGTTGGGAGTTAACTTGATAGTATGTTAACTTTGAAAGTCAAACCATGAATAGAGAATTGTGTATAAAATTAATTGCTTGTGATTGGTTTGAGGATAGGTCAAACTTGAGAAAAGCAATTAGAGGATTTTATTGATTGGTTGATTGAAATCAAAGTTGACATGTAGTCAACTGAGTGTGTTGAAATAGTCTAACATAGATTGTAATGTTATGATTGTGAGGAATATGATTGAATTCCTTGATTAGTCAAATTATGTTGAGATGGGTCTTGTAAGATCCAAAGGAGATAGATGAATGGTCTAAGTTTGTGAGACTTGAGTTATTACTTAAAGCTAGTATTAAGTAATTGAAATAGTGTTAAGTATAATTGAACTGAATATGTGTTAAGGAATTATACAGATGTGAAGTCATGTTATGATATGACAGTTATAATTTGTGAAAGGTGCAAATTAAGTTACATTGGTTAGGATTGTGATAAGAAAGTCTTACCAGTGTATGAGGCTTGTGATGACAGCCATGATTGGGTAAGCATATGAGAAGTGAAATAATTGAAAGTAATTATTAATGATTGTGTAGGTTGACTGGTACCTCAGGGTGAATTACTTAAGTATTGAAAGAATTGAATGAATTCTTTAGTTATTTGTTGATTGTATACAAATGAATTAAGTGATAAAGTGGTAAATAGGGATTAGATCCAAATAAGGAGAAAAGATATGAAAGTATATCTGTAAATAGGCAGTATTAAAGATCTAGTTGATTTTTGTTGATAATTGAGGAAATATAAATTGAATAGTTGTTCATATTGTAAGAAATCAGGTATGAAATTAAGTGTAATGATCATTATTTTTATAGTTTAAGAATAATGATTGCTTGACATTTGGGGCTGAAAACCTGATGTGTATAATTGTAAAGTGTTGAAGAGTAAGAGAAACCTTGAGATTGATAGGTGATGATTGTATTCACCAAACTTTTCTTGAAAGTTTAGAATGAAACGTTGAAGTTATATACTAGTTGATAAGTATATAAGTGAAACATAGAGTTATTGATTGTTCCATGTCCTGTGGTATGGATATGTAATGAATAGTAGTATTGAAAAAGGCTTGATAAAGACTTTAACAGTCTGAATGGCCTAGTATATAGAATGAAATGAAATGGTTGTGTATGTGTCCATTTTAGAGAATATCTGAAATTGTGTAAATATATATGTGTAGTATACATGATAATAAATGGCATGATAAGTTTTAATAGATTGAATTAAAATGTGCCATAGGATATGTGGAGGTTAGTTAATTGTGATTAACTTGATGTAGATTTTGTTGAAATGTGTTGTAAAGTAGCACATTGTGATATTGTGATACTTGAATTGTGGTATCATAATGTTGATTAAGATTGACTTAGTTGCTAGATTGATGGAATCTAGTGTTGAATGATTAAGTGATACAAGTTGTATAATTGCTAATGGTTTGTGATTAGTAGCTTAAGAGCTTAAGGTTGAGTTGAAATAACTGGTTGCTAAAAATAGATTTTGATGTCTTACCAGTTTAAGTAGTATATAAATTCTAACTTGATGATTAGTTAGAGTTTGAAGACAAATATTAAGTACTGATAGGTGTACTGGAATGTATAATCACTAATGTTGTGATTATTGTTGAGCAATAGTTGTTGTCGACTTAGATGTTGTTGACAATTGATAGGTAGTAATGAAAGGAGTTACAAATGGAAATAAGTCAATGTAGAGGTTGGTTGATTGTAGGTAAGATTGATTGTGGTACTTTTGTTGATTGAGCAAAGTACTTGTTGATTGTGGTTTTACCTACTGAGTTGACCTCTGCAGTACTTATTAAGGTGATAGGAATCTGGATTACTTTTAAGTAAAAGGTTTCATATGATTAAAATGATATGTGAATATGATAGAGTATTCAAAAGAAAGTAGGTATGAAACTTTTGGATGAAAAGTTGACCTAGATTCGGATTTCAGATCTTTGATGGTAGAGATTTAAGATTGTAATCTGTATATTAGATTGATTGTTGGTCGTGAGTTGAATTATATTTCAATGTTGCTAGGTACATTGGGGTTTAATAAACACTGTTGTTGTGATATTGTTGCTGCTGTTTTATTGTTAACAGTGATGAACAGTGAGAATAGGTTAAAGATTTTAGCATGTTGCTAATTTCTGGTTGTGTAGACCTAGTAAGTGATGTTAGGTTTCACTTATTGTTATTGGTTAAAGTGATTGGGTGCTTTAAACTTTTATCTGATTGGTGATAAAGAAATTAGATAGATGATTGGTTCCTATGAGATGTTGGATGGATGCACTGTATGTGTGCATAGGAAAAGATAGAAGCATGTACATTTGGATATGTGCATGTGGAAAGAATTCAAACAGTCTAAGTATAGTTGTAAGTTGCTATTGAGGACAAATGTATATTAAGATATATGTGATTATATCACATTAGTTAGATTGATTGAGGTTAGATTTCGGGGACGAAATCTCTTTAAGGAGGGGAGAGTTGTAACATCCTCGAATTGGACATAGTTGTTTTATATTATTTCTGGATTTAAATAAGCATTTAAATGTGTTTGGAAATAATATTGTTTGAATCAGTGAAATAATTGGAATAGGAGCTGAATATTCCAACGTGATAAGTGAATTATTAATTGTTGTAAATTAATATAGTTGACGGTGCAATAAAATGTTTGGACTCGTAAATGGTTTTCGGGTTCCAGACAATAGATTGAGATGGGGTATTAAATTATACCCGTATATTGAAGGCGGTTTGTGAGGTCGGTTATATATATCACTTTCCTCTTTAGGAAAGTTTATTTAGAAACTTCAAAACTCACAGAAACTCTCTGAAAACCTTCAAATCAAACTGGAAATCAAATCAGGAAGTTGTGATTCTCGTGAAACTTCCTAATCATCAGATTACCATCGTTAGATTCTTCAATCAGTAAGTATTCTTGAGTATTTAAGAATTTGATTTTGATTTAAATTTGGGTAAATTGATGATTTGAGAGAATTAGATGTTAAAAACATGTTATGAATGTTTTATAATGATTTCCTAAAGCTTTTAGTAGTATATTGATGATTGAAATCGAGTTTGAGGTGATTTGGGTAATAAATCGCGAGTTAGGGTTTTGAGCAGAACGACCTGGGCTGGAACGAAGGTCGAAGCCGGCGGCTTCATGATGAAGCCGGCTGCTTGATATTCTGAGGAAGCCGGCGGCTTCTAAGCCAAGCCGGCGGCTTGTGTTGCCTGGTAGGACCCGGCGGGTATAAACCCGACCCGGCGGTTGGTATAAGCTTTAAAACGGGTTTTAGTTCTGTTACCACATTTGGTAAATTACCCGGCGGTTTGGGAAGGGGAGCCGGCGGGTGGTGGATTGAAGCCGACGGCTTTTAGGAGGAAGCCGGCGGCTTGAAGGGCTGTTTCAGCATTACTTGTTTGACTTCGATAGTAATGTGCTTGATATATGTTATAGGATAATATATGTTAATGATTATATTGTAAATCATTAATACACAATTAGGAACTAGTAATTTTAATGTTAATTATGTTAAGTTCCTAAATGTCAAAGATTGATATAAGTTATGTATTGATGATCTGGATTACTAACTTATATTTGATATTGATTCTCAGATGTGGAGAAGGCTCAGTGATATTAGACTACTGAGTGGAGGCCTGAGGTAGTCGGTGAGTGGATCTGTAACCTCAGTGTGATTTAGTTGTAATGATTTGATTTACAATAAGTAATTTATAGTATTACTTTGATATGATGCATCTGTTGAGATAACTTGCCATGTTAGTTAGGTGGTTTGCTTACTTGGCTGTTTGAGCTAGTATGTAAGATTCTGAGGTCAACTTGACTTGACAGTTGGACTTGGTTGTTATTGTAGACGACAGGAGATCTTGAAACTTGAAATGTTGGTCTAGAGATCTAGGTCGTGTGTGATTAACAACTGGTTACCGGTAATTCTGTATAGGCCAATACAGATGATTGATAAGGGTTCCCTGAGTACCAAACCGGTATTAGGGTATCTCAGGAGCCACCAGTCCTCATGACGATTGATAATGTTTGATGTGAGTAGCTTGACATTGATTGGATGTCGAGTGATTGATTGATTTTCTGTTTATTGTTATTTGATGTAAACAGATTGTTATGCTAGGTTGTACTGATGCTTATAGTTTCATTCACTTAGCTTTATGCTAACCCCACCACAGTTCTTCCTGCAGGTTGAAATAGATGGGACATATTGGGCAGGGCAGGAAGTGTTTGGAATTGATGGAATGTTTGACAGGCTGTAACTCTGATGTTATTTTGATAATTATAGAAATGTTTTTAATAACACCCAGTGCGTTGAAATGTCTTGTACTTTGAATTGAAAAAGTTTATTGACATTTTGGGTAACATGTAACATTGGTTGTAATGTTTTGAAAATATAAGCTTCCGCGTCGCCATTATTATATTGTTTGTATATATATAAATGAAGGGGTGTTATAATTACTTTTACAAAATATAATAATGCAATCAAATCTCTAGTTGTATGAATGCTGACTCGAGCTAATAGTTCCTGCTTGTGCAGCCAACCTACTGCTGGGTACCTGTGATAAATACTAAAATGGGTCAGCGAAAACGCTGGTGAGCTCACAGGTTTGTATGTCAATGTATAGTTGTAAGAACCGCAAGATTTATATTGAATTTAAAATGCAATTAAGCAAAATAAAAGTTATACTGTTCATGAGCACATAGTCCGAGCTTAACTTGATTTGTCAGGCCCAATTAAGGAAACCTAACTTGAAATGCCTCCTACGAGTGCCTAATCAACACTCGTCTTCCCAAATGCTAATACATCCGTTTGACCGGTTAGTGCGTGCTAACCCGGATGAGGATTGTCAATCCCATATGATATCATATACTAACATTCACGCTATAAAATACTAGAGACTATGCTTATGGAGGACTTTAAATTGATTAGCTTGAAACTCATGTAGTATTTGAAGTTTGGCACTTGCGTTCTACTTGTAAAACAAAATCGAGTAGTAATATCACACCCCTAGTTGTAAAGCAGTGAAAATGGGGCTATGGAACTCACCTGAGTCTTGAAATGTTAAGCAATTAAACTTGAAGTAATTAGCAGTGTGTTGGTGTCCAAAGACTTGAAACCTGAATGTGTCCACGACACTTGAATTGTTATTAATTGTATTGGTATCTCGAAATACTACCATTGAAATTGTTTGTCTAACTTAATGTCCAAATTACCCCGATTTGGTTGATTGTATTGTTACAAGTTACTACGACTTGTTTGATTGAATTGACACAAGTTACAACGACTTGTTTGAATAAATTATCTAAGTTACTATGACTTAGTTGATTCAATTGTGTATTTGAAAATGTGTACGGCCCGTTGGTGATTTAGTTGAAATAATAAAAATTCTAAAATGTTGACTTTGCTACAGTACTGCTACAGTACTGCTACAGTAAATTTGACTTTTTTGAACAGTAACTTTGACTTCAAAATTTTGAGGTTTGAAGACTCTGTTTTGTGCGACGTAGGGTGCTACGTCGCAGATCCGGACTGCGACGTTGGGCATGACGTCGCTATGTGCGACCTTCGCAATTTAATGCGACGTTGAACGTGACGTCGCTATAGGCGACGTAGTTGATTTCTGCGACGTAAGGGTCTGCGTCGCTAAATGCGACGTCCGCAAGTCAATGCGACGTACTAGGCTGCGTCGCTATATGCGACGTTGCGGATATAGTGCGACGTAGGTCGCTGCGTCGCATTTGCTCCAGGCCAAATGCGACGTACGGGGTCTGATCGGAGTTTCGACCCCAAAAACGCATTTTCCGGCCATCGATCGGCCTAATATTTTTACCCAACCCATTTTAGGACATTACAAGGTTATACAAACAACTAGCAAGTTATAAATCTTAAAAACGAGAGTTTTCGGAGTTGTGTCGGGAACTTACAAATCGCCGAAATGAAATTCCGGAAAGATAGGAGTGTAGATCGTCGCGTGGTGGTCGTTTATTTCCAAAGGGGCTTGAAGATCCGAGGTCGTTTAAGGTGTTTATTTTGTGAATTTGATGGTTGAGGTAAATGGTGGTGATGATGATAATTGAGAGAAAAAGGGGAGGAAGAGAGAGAGGAAAGAAAAGAGAATGAAAGAAAGTGGGTGGGAATGGGAGGTTAAGCCCCCATTTTCGCCCCGCGTTTCCGCTCCGTGCGGTGTTCGTTTGCTCCGTCGTTTAAACGTTAAATGATTTTTACACATTTAAAAGGTAAGTTTTAAATTACGAATTTATTATAAAATGTTTCACTAAAATAATTTATCAATTTTCCATTTGGGATATCTAAATTGGAATTCGTTTTATTTGTTTGCGCGTTTGTATGTTTAATCGCGTAAACGTTAATTGTTTAATAAAATTTGGATACAAAATATTATTATAAATAATATTTTTGAATAAATTGAGTTATTAAATAACATTTGTATTACATAATAATTTGTTCACCAACGTCCGTATTTATTGTATCGAAATTCATTCGATTTGAGACTCGTACGATTTAAACAAACTGCATAATTGTAGATATATATTCAACAATATATATAATAATTGATACATTAATTAGCCTAACACAGAACTAATTACATGTATTAAAACTTGATTAGGCACTAAATTCTAGTCCTAATTTGACGGTTGTCACATTCTCCCCCTGTTAGGAGAATTTCGTCCCGAAATTTATGTTGAGGTCGTGTTTGACGTTGAATCAGTGAAGAGTTGAGGATACTTGAGTCGCATTTGGTCCTCCCGTTCCCAGGTGAATTCCGGACCGCGCCGCGAATTCCACCTAACCTTGACGATAGGAATACGACTTTGTTTTAGTTGTTTGACCTCACGGTCCATGATTTCAGCGGGCTCCTCAACAAAGTGAAGTTTTTCGTCAACTCGAATTTCATCGAGTGGAATGATAAGTGTCTCATCAGACAGACACTTCTTCAGATTTGAAACATGAAATGTGGGATGCACGCTGCTGAGTTCAGATGGCAGCTGCAATCGATAGGCCACTGGACCAATCCTTTCGAGGATCTCGAATGGTCCAATGTATCTGGGATTTAACTTCCCTCGTTTACCAAATCGGATTACGCCTTTCCAAGGCGATACTTTGAGTATAACTCGATCCCCAACTTGGAACTCGAGTGGTTTGCGTCTCACGTCAGCATAACTTTTCTGACGATCACGCGCGGCTTTGAGTTTGTTTTGAATTTCTATGATTCTCTCGGTTGTCTCATGAATGATTTCTGGACCTGTGAGTTGGCTATCCCCAACTTCAGTCCAGCAGATAGGTGACCGGCACTTACGACCGTACAGTGCCTCGAAGGGTGCAGCTTTGATGCTGGTATGATAACTGTTGTTGTACGAGAACTCGCACAATGGTAGATGTTTTTCCCAGTTTACACCGAAGTCTACTACGCAGGCCCGTAGCATGTCTTCAAGTGTTTGAATGGTTCGTTCACTTTGACCGTCTGTTTGAGGATGGTATGCGGTACTCATATCAAGTCGAGTACCCAAGGATTTTTGAAGTGATTGCCAAAATTGTGAAGTGAAACGACTATCGCTATCGGAGATAATTGAGATTGGAACACCGTGTTTGGTCACGATTTCCTTCAAATAGATTCTGGTGAGGCGTTCCATTTTGTCGGATTCCTTGATTGCCAGGAAGTGAGCGGATTTTGTGAGACGATCCACGATCACCCAAATGGTATCGAAACCGTTCGAGGATCGAGGTAGTTTGGTTATGAAGTCCATGGCAATTTGTTCCCATTTCCATTCAGGAAGACTGGGTTGTTGAAGTAAACCAGAAGGTTTTTGATATTCGATTTTGACTTTGGAGCAAGTAAGGCACTTGCTGACATAGGTGGCGATTTCAGCTTTCATGTTCGGCCACCAGTAGAAGTCCTTGATACCGTGGTACATTTTATCGGATCCCGGATGGATAGAATATTTGGACTTGTGAGCTTCATCCATCACCAAGTCTCGTAGGTTCCCACATTTAGGCAACCATATTCGGTTTGAGAAATACCTAATCCCGTTAGGTTTGACTTCGAATTGTTTATCCATGCCCCGCAAGGCTTCATCCTTGACGTTTTCGTGTTTTAAGGCTTCAAGTTGAGCAGTGAGAATTTGAATGTTTAAATTGTTGTGAATGGTCATACTAAGGGCTCGAACCCGAAGTGGTTTCACTCGCTCTTTTCGACTGAGGGCGTCAGCAACAACATTTGCTTTGCCTGGATGATATTTGAGTTCGCAGTCGTAATCGGTAAGCAACTCGACCCATCGACGTTGCCTCATGTTGAGATCCTTCTGATCGAATATGTGTTGAAGGCTTTTATGGTCGGTAAAGATTGTACATCTGGTACCATAAAGGTAATGTCTCCAGATTTTGAGGGCAAAAACGACAGCTCCTAGCTCGAGGTCGTGGGTGGTGTAATTCTTTTCATGAATCTTAAGCTGTCGGGAAGCATAAGCTATGACTTTGTCTCGTTGCATGAGCACACAACCGAGACCTTGATGAGAAGCATCGCAGTATACCACGAAGTCATCGGTGCCTTCGGGTAATGAGAGGATAGGAGCACTGCAAAGCTTTTGTTTTAAGAGTTGGAATGCCGATTCTTGTTTGTCAGTCCAGTCAAACTTTTTATCTTTCTGGGTCAGTGTCGTGAGTGGTATGGCTATCTTTGAGAAATTTTCAATGAATCGTCGATAGTATCCGGCCAGTCCTAGAAACTGCCGTACTTCGGTCGGAGTGGTTGGCGATTGCCAGTCTTTGATAGCCTCGATTTTTGACGGGTCTACGTGAATCCCCTGACTGTCAATCACGTGACCAAGGAATTGAACGGTTTTGATCCAGAACTCACACTTAGAGAACTTGGCGTAAAGCTCCTCGTGTTTAAGTAGTTCAAGGATGGTTCTGAGGTGTTGCGCGTGTTCTTCTTTGTTTCGTGAATATATGAGGATGTCGTCGATGAAGACAATGACAAATTTGTCAAGATAAGGCTTGCACACCCGATTCATAAGATCCATGAATATAGCCGGTGCATTGGTTAGGCCGAATGGCATCACTTGGAATTCGTAATGCCCGTAACGGGTTCTGAAAGCGGTTTTTGAAATATCAGCATCGCGGACACGCAATTGGTGGTAACCGGATCGGAGATCAATCTTTGAATAACAACTCGACCCTTGAAGTTGGTCGAACAAATCATCGATTCGAGGAAGTGGATACCGGTTCTTGACAGTTAACTTGTTCAACTCTCGATAGTCGATACACATTCGAAAAGAACCATCTTTCTTCTTAACAAATAGGACCGGAGCTCCCCAGGGTGAAGAGCTCAGCCTGATAAACCCTCGTTCCAGGAGTTCCTGTAACTGGGTGGACAGCTCCTGAAGTTCGGATGGAGATAAACGGTATGGTGCTCGGGCCACAGGTGCAGCACCTGGTACAAGATCGATTGAGAACTCAACCTGTCTTGGTGGTGGTAGACCAGGTAGTTCCTCAGGAAAGACTTCTGGAAAGTCTCGAACAATTGGAACATCCTCGAGTCGCTTCTCCTCCGACTTTTTCTCCATGATGTGCGCGAGGATTGCTGGATAACCCTTTCTCAGAAATTTTCGGGTTTTTAGACAAGATATGAAGTTAAGCCTCGTCCCACCGGTCTCCCCCTGTATGACCAAGGTTCTACCGACGGAGAGAGGTATGCGAACAATTTTATCATGGCAAATGATTTCGGCGCGATGTTTGGATAACCAGTCCATGCCTACGATGACATCGAAACTTCCTATCTCAATAGGCATAAGATCTATGGAGAAGATTTCGTCGGCTAGATTTAAAGTGCAATTAGGTATCACACTATCGGTTTCTATCTGTTTGCCATTTGCTAACTCTACGGTGTACTTAACGTCTAAAGCAACAGGTGTAATGTCAAGTAGAGGGCAAAATTCATCGGAAATAAAACTCCTATCGGCACCAGTATCAAATAGTATGGAAGCAGTTAAATTGTTGAGGAGGAACATACCCGTGACCACATTCGGGTCCAGACGGGCGTCCCCTGAGTTGATCACGAAGGCGCTACTTTTGGTGTTGTTGTTGTTACGGTGGTTGTTGTTGTTGTTGCCCTTATTCTTCAATTTTGGGCAAGAATCCCTGAAATGTCCTGGGTTTCCACATTCATAGCAGGACTTAGGTTGTCGGGTGTTTCTGTCAGAGGGGTTGTTGTTGGATTTGGGGGCTCGGCAATCCTTAGTCAAATGCCCGTACCTCCTGCAGTTGTTGCAAGGAGTACCGCACTGACCAAAGTGGTGATAGTTACACTTGGGACAATAGGGTCTGTCCCCGGTGTAGCTGCGGTTGGATTCAGCGTTGGTGTTGTAGACTTGGATGGCGTTGTTTTTCTTGTTTGAGTTGTGGTGGTGTTCAGTGGATTTGCGTTTGTTGTTGTTGGAGGATGAGGTGTTGGAGGTCTCACGACTGACAACTAGAGCCATGAGTTCGTGGGCCAATCGAATGGCACTCTCAGTAGTAGTTGGTTTGGATGAGGCGACGTTGCCCTGGATGTTCTCGGGAAGTCCACGAATGTATTTCTTAATGCCCTTACTTTCTGGTTCGACCAAACCCGGGCATAATAAGGCAAACTGCTGAAATTTGGTGGTATAATCAGCAACATCATTTCCCTGCACCTCCAGATGCCAGAATTCTTCTTCCAGCCTGTGCAATTCCTCTTCAGGACAGTATTTCTCTGTCAGTTTCTTTTTCAGTTCGGCCCAAGGAAGTCGGTTTGCAATCTCGAGGCCTACAGAGTTTGCGTGGGTTTTCCACCACGTGAGTGCACCTTCCTGAAAGGTGTAAGCAGCGAATTTGACTTTGTTGTTCTCAGTACAGTCGCAGAGACTGAAAACAGATTCCATGCGCTCAATCCAACGGATTAAGCCAATGGCACCTTCCGTGCCCTTGAAGTATAGCGGTTTACAGCTAAGAAAGTCCTTATAGGAGCAGGGTTTGGGCGGTGGAGTATTGGTTGCTGTGTCCTCGCTACCGGGTGGTGTTCGGGTAGCCAAGGCTTCGGTCACACTGCGGGCAATGATTCCCGCGATCTCAGCTTCGCTAAGGGTAATTTGACGACGTGGAGGCATGATGCTGAGTAAGAAAGAACAAGGAAATGAAATAAGATACTAGTCCGAGTATGATGAACTAGTGGTGTGTTTGTCATTTCGAGACAAAGCGTTAGAGAGAAAGAGGCCTATATTCATATAATAATATAGCCTAAAGTGGTAATGAGGTCTACTTATGTAAGTATATATGTCACATAATAACCTATTGAGTGTCTAGCACAGACGTGTTTTGAGTCCCGTTTCTCTCGAGGTCAGAGTCAACTAATGCATTCCTGTTCATCATAACTCTTTCAGATTTCACATCATCTTTCTCTAATTGTACATAGTTGATCAGGCTATGTTAAATTAAAGTCGTATGATGTAGTCCCTGAACTAGTCATAACTAATAAGGAATACTGCCTAACGGTCATAGTCTAGGCCCACTAAATGCAACCTAGTTCACTATAACCTTAGGCTCTGATACCAATCTGTGACACCCCCAAATTTGATGATTTGCGGAAGCTTGAATTGGGTGTCACTAATCAATATACAAAGCACATAAGATATAATGAACGACCACTATATGCGTCGTTTTAAACTTGTATAGATAAAGCAATTGTTTACATCAAAATATTGTTACATTAGCTCGATTCCTGAAATTGAGAGATTACATAGCATAATTACTTTTACAAAATATAATAATGCAATCAAATCTCTAGTTGTATGAATGCTGACTCGAGCTAATAGTTCCTGCTTGTGCAGCCAACCTACTGCTGGGTACCTGTGATAAATACTAAAATGGGTCAGCGAAAACGCTGGTGAGCTCACAGGTTTGTATGTCAATGTATAGTTGTAAGAACCGCAAGATTTATATTGAATTTAAAATGCAATTAAGCAAAATAAAAGTTATACTGTCCATGAGCACATAGTCCGAGCTTAACTTGATTTGTCAGGCCCAATTAAGGAAACCTAACTTGAAATGCCTCCTACGAGTGCCTAATCAACACTCGTCTTCCCAAATGCTAATACATCCGTTTGACCGGTTAGTGCGTGCTAACCCGGATGAGGATTGTCAATCCCATATGATATCATATACTAACATTCACGCTATAAAATACTAGAGACTATGCTTATGGAGGACTTTAAATTGATTAGCTTGAAACTCATGTAGTATTTGAAGTTTGGCACTTGCGTTCTACTTGTAAAACAAAATCGAGTAGTAATATCACACCCCTAGTTGTAAAGCAGTGAAAATGGGGCTATGGAACTCACCTGAGTCTTGAAATGTTAAGCAATTAAACTTGAAGTAATTAGCAGTGTGTTGGTGTCCAAAGACTTGAAACCTGAATGTGTCCACGACACTTGAATTGTTATTAATTGTATTGGTATCTCGAAATACTACCATTGAAATTGTTTGTCTAACTTAATGTCCAAATTACCCCGATTTGGTTGATTGTATTGTTACAAGTTACTACGACTTGTTTGATTGAATTGACACAAGTTACAACGACTTGTTTGAATAAATTATCTAAGTTACTATGACTTAGTTGATTCAATTGTGTATTTGAAAATGTGTACGGCCCGTTGGTGATTTAGTTGAAATAATAAAAATTCTAAAATGTTGACTTTGCTACAGTACTGCTACAGTACTGCTACAGTAAATTTGACTTTTTTGAACAGTAACTTTGACTTCAAAATTTTGAGGTTTGAAGACTCTGTTTTGTGCGACGTAGGGTGCTACGTCGCAGATCCGGACTGCGACGTTGGGCATGATGTCGCTATGTGCGACCTTCGCAATTTAATGCGACGTTGAACGTGACGTCGCTATAGGCGACGTAGTTGATTTCTGCGACGTAAGGGTCTGCGTCGCTAAATGCGACGTCCGCAAGTCAATGCGACGTACTAGGCTGCGTCGCTATATGCGACGTTGGGGATATAGTGCGACGTAGGTCGCTGCGTCGCATTTGCTCCAGGCCAAATGCGACGTACGGGGTCTGATCGGAGTTTCGACCCCAAAAACGCATTTTCCGACCATCGATCGGCCTAATATTTTTACCCAACCCATTTTAGGACATTACAAGGTTATACAAACAACTAGCAAGTTATAAATCTTAAAAACGAGAGTTTTCGGAGTTGTGTCGGGAACTTACAAATCGCCGAAATGAAATTCCGGAAAGATAGGAGTGTAGATCGTCGCGTGGTGGTCGTTTATTTCCAAAGGGGCTTGAAGATCCGAGGTCGTTTAAGGTGTTTATTTTTTGAATTTGATGGTTGAGGTAAATGGTGGTGATGATGATAATTGAGAGAAAAAGGGGAGGAAGAGAGAGAGGAAAGAAAAGAGAATGAAAGAAAGTGGGTGGGAATGGGAGGTTAAGCCCCCATTTTCGCCCCGCGTTTCCGCTCCGTGCGGTGTTCGTTTGCTCCGTCGTTTAAACGTTAAATGATTTTTTGTGACAACCGTCATTTTAGGACTATAGTTTAGTGCCTAATCAAGTTTTAATACATGTAATTAGTTCTGTGTTAGGCTAATTAATGTATCACTTATTATATATATTGTTGAATATATATCTACAATTGTGCGGTTTGTTTAAATCGCACGAGCTTTAAATCGAATAAATTTTGATACAATAAATACGGACGTTGGTGATCAATTTTATTAAATAACGCTATTATGTCAAAAATATTATTATTATAATATTACGTATTCATTCGTATCGTACAATCAGAAAGTTACACAACTTAAAATGTAAAACGCACAAACAAATTAACTTACCTTTTATAATTCAAATATTAAGTGGTTAGTAAAATATTTAAATAAAATTTAACGTAATAAATTGTATTTTTAAAAGTAACAACTAATATATAAAATAATTATTTAACGTTTTAACGACGGAGCAAACGAACACCGCACGGAGCGGGAACGCGGGGCGAAAATGGGGATTTAACCCCCACTTCCACCCACTTTCTTCCATTTCTCTTTTTCTCTATCTCTCACCTCTCTATTTTCTCTCAACAAAACCCAAACCAAAAATCATCAAAATCGCAAAATAAACACCTCAAACGACCTCGGATCTTCAAACCCCTTTACAATAAACGACCACCTCGCGACGATCTACACTTCTACCTTTCCGGATTTTCGTTTCGTCACTTTGTAAGTTTCCGACAAATTACGAAATCTCTCGATTTTACTTACTTTTCATATATTATTGTTTGGATAAGCTTAATATGTCCCTATGAGGGTTGGGAAAAAGAATCAGACCAAACGGAAACCCGAAAACACGTTTTTGGCTCGAAATCCGTCGAACAGCGGCTAGTGTCGCATAGACACCAGCAGCGTATAGCGACACTTCATGCGACACTCCTTAAGTGCCGCTATACCTCAGATACCGACACTCCTTAAGTGTCGCCTAAGCTCAATTGTTGACCTTTGACCGTCACTAGATAAGTGACGCCCTATACTCTATAGCGACACTTGTTAAGTGCCGCCATATCCGTTTATCTGACACAACATACCGTCACTAGATAAGTGACGCCCCATTTTCTATACCGACACTTCATAAGTGTCGCATATAATTTCATGTTGATCTATACCCGTCACTCTATAAGTGACGCCATACAATTTTACGCGACACTTCGATAGTGTCGCTATGATACACGTCACTCCTTAAGTGACGCCCAAATATCCGAAATCATTATTTTATACGACACTCCATAAGTGCCGCCGTTATGCTGACCGCGTCACTCCTGAAGTGACGCATACTACTTCACGCGACACTACACCAGTGACGCTATACTTTCAAAACTGACACTTCACACGACACTTCCTTAGTGTCGCATGATCTACCTTAGTGACGCCTATAGTGACGCATAAAACAGCAGATTGTCCAACTATTTTTTTTTACACCAAGTGTCGAGATTTTTCAACTTCAAATACTTATTCCATACGACTTTTAGAACATGATGGGACTTATATTTCAAGAGTAACACTTCAAAAACAAGACGATAACAACAACACTTTTATTTCAACAATTCACCAACGGGCCGTACGCGTTTTCAAAACATACTTCAACACTCAAACAAGTCGTAGTAACTTGTAACAATACAATCAACCAAATCGGGGAAATTTGAACATTAAGTTAGACAAACAGTTTAAATGGTAGTCTTTCGAGATACCAATACAATTAATAACAATTCAAGTGTCGTGGACACATTCAGGTTTCAAGTCTTTGGACACCAACACACTGCTAATTACTTCAAGTTTATTAAGTTAAACACATCAGGAATCAGGTGAGTTTCATAGCCCCATTTTCACTACTTTTACCAGGGGTGTGATATTACTGCATCATTTTGTTTTACAAGTAGAACGCAAGTGACAAACTTCAAATACTACATGAGTTTCAAGCTAATCAATTTAAAGTCCTCCATAAGCATAGTCTCTAGTATTTTATAGCGTGAATGTTAGTATATGATATCATATGGGATTGACAATCCTCATCCGGGTTAGCACGCACTAATCGGTCAAACGGATGTATTAGCATTTGGGAAGACGAGTGTTGATTAGGCACTCGTAGGAGGCAAATCATGTTAGGTTTCCTTAATTGGGCCTGACAAATCAGTTAAGCTCAGACTATGTGCTCATGGACAGTATAACTTTTATTTTGCTTAAGTGCATTTTAAATTCATTATAAATCTTGCGGTTCTGACAATTATACATTGACATACAAACCTGTGAGCTCACCAGCGTTTTCGTTGACCCATTTTAGTATATATCACAGGTACCCAGCAGTAGGTTGACTGCACAAGCAGGGATTTCTAGCTCGAGTCAGCATACATACAACTAGAGATTGGACTGCATTATTATATTTTGTAAAAGTAATTATGCCATGTAATCTCTCAATTTCAGGAACCGAGCTAGTACAATATTATTTTTGATGTAAACGTTCACTTTATTAATACAAGTTTAAAACGACGCATATAGTGGTCGTTCATTATTATCTTTGTGCTTTGTATATTGATTAGTGGCACCCAAATCAAGCTTCCGCAAATCATTAAATTTGGGGGTGTCACAGATTGGTATCAGAGCCTAAGGTTATAGTGAACTAGGTTGCATTTAGTGGGCCTAGACTATGACCGTTAGGCAGTATTCCTTATTAGTTATGACTAGTTCAGGGGTTACATCATACGACTTTAATTTAACATAGCCTGATCAACTATGTACAATTAAAGAAAGATGATGTGAAATCTGAAAGAGTTATGTTGAACAGGAATGCATTAGTTGACTCTGACCTCGAGAGAAACGGGACTCAAAAACACTTCTGTGCTATTATGTGATATACATATATTTACATGAATAGACCTCATTACAACTTTAGGCTATATTATATTATATTATATGAATATAGGCCTCTTTCTTTCAAACGTTTTGTCTCGGAATGACAAACACACCACTAGTTCATCATACTCGGACTAGTATCTTATTTCATTTCCTTGTTCTTTCTTACTCAGCATCATGCCTCCACGTCGTCAAATTACCCTTAGCGAAGCTGAGATCGCGGGAATAATTGCCCGCAGTGTGACTGAAGCCTTGGCTACCCGAACACCACCCGCTAGTGAGGACACCGCAACCAATACTCCACCACCCAAACCCTGCTCCTATAAGGATTTCCTTAGCTGTAAACCACTATACTTCAAGGGCACGGAAGGTGCCATTGGTTTGATCCGTTGGATTGAGCGCATGGAATCTGTTTTCAGTCTCTGCGACTGCACTGAGAACAACAAGGTCAAATTCGCTGTTTACACCTTTCAGGAAGGTGCATCCACGTGGTGGAAAACCCACGCAAACTCTGTAGGCCTTGAGGTTGCAAACCGACTTCCTTGGGCCGAACTGAAAAAGAAACTGACAGAGAAGTACTGTCCTGAAGAAGAATTACATAGGCTGGAAGAAGAATTCTGGCATCTGGAAGTGCAGGGAAATGATGTCGCTGATTATACCACCAAGTTTCAGCAGTTTGCCTTATTATGCCCGGGTTTGGTCGAACCAGAAAGTAAGGGCATTAAGAAATACATTCGTGGACTCCCCGAGAACATCCAGGGAAACGTCGCCTCATCCAAACCAACCACTACTGAAAGTGCCATTCGATTGGCCCACGAACTCATGGCCCTAGTTGTCAGCCGTGAGACCTCCAACACCTCATCCTCCAACAAACGCAAATCCACTGAACACCACCACAACTCAAGCAAGAAAAACAACGCCATCCAAGTCTACACCTCCAACTCTGAAACCACCCACAGCTACACCGGGGGCAGACCTTATTGTCCCAAGTGTAACTACCATCATTTTGGTCAGTGCGGTACTCCTTGCAACAACTGCAGGAGGCAAGGGCATTTGACTAAGGACTGCCGAGCCCCCAAATCCAACAACAACCCCTCTGACAGAAATGCCCGACAACCTAAGTCCTGCTACGAATGTGGAAACCCAGGACACTTCAGGGATTCTTGCCCAAAGTTGAAGAATAAGGGCAACAACAACAACAATCACCGCAACAACAACAACAACGTCAAAAGCAGCGCCTTTGTGATCAACTCAGGGGACGCCCGTCTGGACCCGAATGTGGTCACGGGTATGTTCCTCCTCAACAATTTAACTGCTTCCATTCTGTTTGATACTGGTGCCGATAGGAGTTTTATTTCTGATGAATTTTGCCCTCTACTTGACACTACACCTGTTGCTTTAGACGTTAAGTACACGGTAGAGCTAGCAAATGGCAAACTGATAGAAACCGATAGTGTGATACCTAATTGCACTTTAAATTTAGCCGACGAAATCTTCTCCATAGATCTTATGCCTATTGAGATAGGAAGTTTCGATGTCATCGTAGGCATGGACTGGTTGTCCAAACATCGCGCCGAAATCATCTGCTATGACAAAATTGTTCGCATACCTCTCACTGTCGGTAGAACCCTAGTCATACAGGGGGAGACCGGAGGGACGAGGCTCAACCTCATATCTTGTTTAAAAACCCGAAAATTTCTGAGAAAGGGTTATCCTGCAATCCTCGCGCACATCATGGAGAAAAAGTCGGAGGAGAAGCGACTTGAGGATGTTCCAATTGTTCGAGACTTTCCAGAAGTCTTTCCTGAAGAACTACCTGGTCTACCACCACCAAGACAGGTTGAGTTCTCAATCGATCTTGTACCCGGTGCTGCGCCTGTGGCCCGAGCACCATACCGTTTAGCTCCATCCGAACTTCAGGAGTTGTCCACCCAGTTACAGGAACTCCTGGAACGAGGGTTTATCAGGCCAAGTTCTTCACCTTGGGGAGCTCCGGTCCTATTCGTTAAGAAGAAAGATGGTTCCTTTCGAATGTGTATCGACTATCGAGAGTTGAACAAGTTAACTGTCAAGAACCGGTACCCACTTCCTCGAATCGATGATTTGTTCGACCAACTGCAAGGGTCGAGTTGTTATTCCAAGATTGATCTCCGATCCGGTTATCATCAATTGCGTGTTCGCGATGCCGATATTCCAAAAACCGCTTTCAGAACCCGTTACGGGCATTACGAATTCCAAGTGATGCCATTCGGCCTAACCAACGCACCGGCGGTATTCATGGATCTCATGAATCGGGTGTGCAAGCCTTATCTTGACAAATTTGTCATTGTCTTCATCGACGACATCCTTATATATTCACGAAACAAAGAAGAACACGCGCAACACCTCAAAACCATCCTTGAACTGCTTAAACACGAGGAGCTCTATGCCAAGTTCTCTAAGTGTGAGTTCTGGATCAAAACCGTTCAATTCCTTGGTCACGTGATTGACAGTCAGGGGATTCACGTTGACCCGTCAAAAATCGAAGCTATCAAAGATTGGAAATCGCCAACCACTCCAACCGAAGTACGGCAGTTTTTGGGACTTGCCGGGTACTATCGAAGATTCATTGAAAATTTCTCCAAGATAGCCATACCACTCACGACTCTAACCCAGAAAGACAAAAAGTTTGACTGGACTGAGAAACAAGAGTCGGCATTTCAACTCTTAAAGCAAAAGCTTTGCAGTGCTCCTATCCTATCATTACCCGAAGGCACCGATGATTTCGTGGTATACTGCGATGCTTCTCATCAAGGTCTCGGTTGTGTGCTCATGCAACGAGACAAAGTCATAGCTTATGCTTCCCGACAGCTCAAGATTCATGAAAAGAATTACACCACCCACGACCTCGAGCTAGGAGCTGTCGTTTTTGCCCTCAAAATCTGGAGACATTACCTTTACGGTACCAGATGTACAATTTTCACCGACCATAAAAGCCTTCAACACATATTTGATCAGAAGGATCTCAACATGAGGCAACGTCGATGGGTCGAGTTGCTTACCGATTACGACTGTGAACTCAAATATCATCCAGGCAAAGCAAATGTTGTTGCTGACGCCCTCAGTCGAAAAGAGCGAGTGAAACCACTTCGGGTTCGAGCCCTCAGTATGACCATTCACAACAATTTAAACATTCAAATTCTCACTGCTCAACTCGAAGCCTTAAAACCCGAACATGTCAAAGATGAAGCCTTGCGGGGCATGGATAAACAGCTTGAAATCAGACCTAACGGGATTAGGTATTTCTCAAACCGAATCTGGTTGCCTAAATTCGGGAACCTACGAGACTTGGTGATGGATGAAGCTCACAAGTCAAAATACTCTATCCATCCGGGATCCGATAAAATGTACCACGGTATCAAGGACTTTTACTGGTGGCCAAACATGAAATCTGAAATCGCCACCTATGTCAGCAAGTGCCTTACTTGCTCCAAAGTCAAAATCGAATATCAAAAACCTTCTGGTTTACTTCAGCAACCCAGTCTTCCTGAATGGAAATGGGAACAAATTTCCATGGACTTCATAACCAAACTACCCAAATCCTCGAACGGTTGCGATTCCATTTGGGTGATCGTGGATCGTCTCACAAAGTCTGCTCACTTCCTAGCAATCAAGGAATCCGACAAAATGGAACGCCTCACCAACATTTATCTGAAAGAAATCGTGACCAAACACGGTGTTCCAATCTCCATTATCTCCGATAGAGATAGTCGTTTCACTTCACAATTTTGGCAATCACTTCAAAAATCCCTGGGTACTCGACTTGATATGAGTACCGCATACCATCCTCAAACAGACGGTCAAAGTGAACGAACCATTCAAACACTGGAAGATATGCTACGGGCCTGCGTAGTAGATTTCGGTGTAAACTGGGAAAAACATCTACCATTGTGCGAGTTCTCGTACAACAACAGTTATCATACCAGCATCAAAGCTGCACCTTTCGAGGCACTGTACGGTCGTAAGTGCCGGTCACCTATCTGTTGGACTGAAGTTGGGGATAGTCAACTGACAGGTCCAGAAATCATTCATGAAACGACCGAGAGAATCATTGAAATTCAAAACAAGCTCAAAGCCGCGCGTGATCGTCAGAAAAGTTATGCTGACGTGAGACGCAAACCACTCGAGTTCCAGGTTGGGGATCGAGTTCTACTCAAAGTATCGCCCTGGAAAGGCGTAATCCGGTTTGGCAAACGAGGGAAGTTGAATCCCAGATACATTGGACCATTCGAGATCCTCGAAAGGATCGGTCCAGTGGCTTATCGATTGCAGCTGCCATCTGAACTCAGCAGCGTGCATCCCACATTTCATGTTTCAAATCTGAAGAAGTGTCTGTCTGATGAGACACTTATCATTCCACTCGATGAAATTCGAGTTGACGAAAAACTTTATTTTGTTGAGGAACCCACTGAAATCATGGACCGTGAGGTCAAACAACTTAAACAAAGTCGCATTCCTATCGTCAAGGTTAGGTGGAATTCGCGGCGCGGTCCGGAATTCACCTGGGAACGGGAAGACCAAATGCGACTCAAGTATCCTCAACTCTTCACTGACTCCACATCAAACACGACTACAACATAAATTTCGGGACGAAATTCTTCTAACAGGGGGAGAATGTGACAACCGTCATTTTAGGACTATAGTTTAGTGCCTAATCAAGTTTTAATACATGTAATTAGTTCTGTGTTAGGCTAATTAATGTATCACTTATTATATATATTGTTGAATATATATCTACAATTGTGCGGTTTGTTTAAATCGCACGAGCTTTAAATCGAATAAATTTTGATACAATAAATACGGACGTTGGTGATCAATTTTATTAAATAACGCTATTATGTCAAAAATATTATTATTATAATATTACGTATTCATTCGTATCGTACAATCAGAAAGTTACACAACTTAAAATGTAAAACGCACAAACAAATTAACTTACCTTTTATAATTCAAATATTAAGTGGTTAGTAAAATATTTAAATAAAATTTAACGTAATAAATTGTATTTTTAAAAGTAACAACTAATATATAAAATAATTATTTAACGTTTTAACGACGGAGCAAACGAACACCGCACGGAGCGGGAACGCGGGGCGAAAATGGGGATTTAACCCCCACTTCCACCCACTTTCTTCCATTTCTCTTTTTCTCTATCTCTCACCTCTCTATTTTCTCTCAACAAAACCCAAACCAAAAATCATCAAAATCGCAAAATAAACACCTCAAACGACCTCGGATCTTCAAACCCCTTTACAATAAACGACCACCTCGCGACGATCTACACTTCTACCTTTCCGGATTTTCGTTTCGTCACTTTGTAAGTTTCCGACAAATTACGAAATCTCTCGATTTTACTTACTTTTCATATATTATTGTTTGGATAAGCTTAATATGTCCCTATGAGGGTTGGGAAAAAGAATCAGACCAAACGGAAACCCGAAAACACGTTTTTGGCTCGAAATCCGTCGAACAGCGGCTAGTGTCGCATAGACACCAGCAGCGTATAGCGACACTTCATGCGACACTCCTTAAGTGCCGCTATACCTCAGATACCGACACTCCTTAAGTGTCGCCTAAGCTCAATTGTTGACCTTTGACCGTCACTAGATAAGTGACGCCCTATACTCTATAGCGACACTTGTTAAGTGCCGCCATATCCGTTTATCTGACACAACATACCGTCACTAGATAAGTGACGCCCCATTTTCTATACCGACACTTCATAAGTGTCGCATATAATTTCATGTTGATCTATACCCGTCACTCTATAAGTGACGCCATACAATTTTACGCGACACTTCGATAGTGTCGCTATGATACACGTCACTCCTTAAGTGACGCCCAAATATCCGAAATCATTATTTTATACGACACTCCATAAGTGCCGCCGTTATGCTGACCGCGTCACTCCTGAAGTGACGCATACTACTTCACGCGACACTACACCAGTGACGCTATACTTTCAAAACTGACACTTCACACGACACTTCCTTAGTGTCGCATGATCTACCTTAGTGACGCCTATAGTGACGCATAAAACAGCAGATTGTCCAACTATTTTTTTTTACACCAAGTGTCGAGATTTTTCAACTTCAAATACTTATTCCATACGACTTTTTGAACATGATGGGACTTATATTTCAAGAGTAACACTTCAAAAACAAGACGATAACAACAACACTTTTATTTCAACAATTCACCAACGGGCCGTACGCGTTTTCAAAACATACTTCAACACTCAAACAAGTCGTAGTAACTTGTAACAATACAATCAACCAAATCGGGGAAATTTGGACATTAAGTTAGACAAACAGTTTAAATGGTAGTCTTTCGAGATACCAATACAATTAATAACAATTCAAGTGTCGTGGACACATTCAGGTTTCAAGTCTTTGGACACCAACACACTGCTAATTACTTCAAGTTTATTAAGTTAAACACATCAGGAATCAGGTGAGTTTCATAGCCCCATTTTCACTACTTTTACCAGGGGTGTGATATTACTGCATCATTTTGTTTTACAAGTAGAACGCAAGTGACAAACTTCAAATACTACATGAGTTTCAAGCTAATCAATTTAAAGTCCTCCATAAGCATAGTCTCTAGTATTTTATAGCGTGAATGTTAGTATATGATATCATATGGGATTGACAATCCTCATCCGGGTTAGCACGCACTAATCGGTCAAACGGATGTATTAGCATTTGGGAAGACGAGTGTTGATTAGGCACTCGTAGGAGGCAAATCATGTTAGGTTTCCTTAATTGGGCCTGACAAATCAGTTAAGCTCAGACTATGTGCTCATGGACAGTATAACTTTTATTTTGCTTAAGTGCATTTTAAATTCATTATAAATCTTGCGGTTCTGACAATTATACATTGACATACAAACCTGTGAGCTCACCAGCGTTTTCGCTGACCCATTTTAGTATATATCACAGGTACCCAGCAGTAGGTTGACTGCACAAGCAGGGATTTCTAGCTCGAGTCAGCATACATACAACTAGAGATTGGACTGCATTATTATATTTTGTAAAAGTAATTATGCCATGTAATCTCTCAATTTCAGGAACCGAGCTAGTACAATATTATTTTTGATGTAAACGTTCACTTTATTAATACAAGTTTAAAACGACGCATATAGTGGTCGTTCATTATTATCTTTGTGCTTTGTATATTGATTAGTGGCACCCAAATCAAGCTTCCGCAAATCATTAAATTTGGGGGTGTCACATTTTTACACATTTAAAAGGTAAGTTTTAAATTACGAATTTATTATAAAATGTTTCACTAAAATAATTTATCAATTTTCCATTTGGGATATCTAAATTGGAATTCGTTTTATTTGTTTGCGCGTTTGTATGTTTAATCGCGTAAACGTTAATTGTTTAATAAAATTTGGATACAAAATATTATTATAAATAATATTTTTGAATAAATTGAGTTATTAAATAACATTTGTATTACATAATAATTTGTTCACCAACGTCCGTATTTATTGTATCGAAATTCATTCGATTTGAGACTCGTACGATTTAAACAAACTGCATAATTGTAGATATATATTCAACAATATATATAATAATTGATACATTAATTAGCCTAACACAGAACTAATTACATGTATTAAAACTTGATTAGGCACTAAATTCTAGTCCTAATTTGACGGTTGTCACATAATTAATCATCAAATTACTTTGAATCAATGGTCTAGATTAAGTTTACCTAAAACATGGATACGAGAGATGTTATTAACCTTATGTAGGATTGATCTGTTCACACGGATTTTTTGGACCCGCAAACCCGCAAGTGTTTGTTAGTAGGTTTATTTTTACACCCGTACATACGACTCGCGGATCCCGATGGGTCACAGGTATACCCGCGGGTTTTAAATAATACAAATATTTAATCAAATATTAAACTATTTTATATAATTTTAATCTAAAGTGTTTAAAACATGTTCAAGTCAGCGGATCGTAATTTTAAACAAACTAAATTGTTAAAATTAAAGATATAGGAACTAATAATTCAATAACCATCAATTTATTTGATATATTTTTTTCTTTATTGTTCTACAATTTTGCTTTTTGAAACATGAATAATATACTTTTTATTCCCTATATGAATAGTTTCATTCAAGTTTGTTAAGATTGGGATCTTACATAGGATTGTTTTTGCCTTCATAAGATCGGGATCGTAAGATCCTACTCATACATTATAGTCTCATCCTTGTATGTTATAATACATCTAAAAGACCAAAAGCACCACAAATTAATTTAGCTTTTATAGTTTAAACACTATTACATTAATTCAATACTTCTCGGGATCGTATTCGTTCGTGGAAATCGTAAAATTGTAAGATCTTAAAATCAAGATCAAGATCTTAACGACCATACTTTCATCAAATATTATTAATGTTAACCATTATGTTATATATACATACATATTTGATAAATTACAAATTCACTTGTTAACGACTATAATGTGATATGTAAGTTTACGGTCGGGTTTACACGCGAGTAAAAATTTGTACCCATCACCCACCCGTAACCCTTTAATAAATAAAAGTTCATACCCATACGCATACGCCTCTGGAATTTCGCAGATTTACCCGGCCATGGACCGTTACCTATGGGTCGCAATTTTGTGAAGGTAAAAAAAAGATGAAATCAGGCAAACCTTAAAAAGGGGAATGTTTGAAATTGCGGAGGCTTCCAACACAAGCTTTTTCCATTTCCACTGTACATAAGACAACAACACTCTCTGCTAGTCTGCTTCATCTTCATCCTCATCCTCATTATAATAACGATCAATTCTCGAACGTCATTGCTTACGCAATTACAAAAGCTTCAAATCGTTGGATGTTAATTGCATCGTTCTTTTTGTAACTAATCGTATGTGTTTACATCTACGCTGCAACTCGGTTTGCTTCCTTAAATTACTTTTTTTGTAGGAGTAAATGTTTCATTATTCCTTTATCTTTCGAATTTCATAATTCTGTGCTATAATTTGTATATATGCTGTTATATTGATGTGTTATTTTATGTTCGTACTTGATAAATTCTTCGTGCAAAACTTGTTAGTTAAAAATTTGATCATATGATAGACGTGACTGTTGACCTAGGGTTTTGCTTGCTGAATCCATTTGTTGTGATTGTTATAGGTTAAATTTTAAATAAATGTAACATAATTATCTAGATTTCGAAATTGGTGGAAACAAACAGGATCTTCTAAGAGAAAATAGGATTATTATAATAATAGATGTACTGTAACTGATTAATCAAGTAAGGTGGATGTAACACTAGTTGAGAAATCGAATTGGTTCCTTTACTATAACTTGATATCGTTTTGGAATTTAAAAAAAATTGTGTTGACTGTCTACGAGATAGGGTTATTACGCGTACAAAATACTTTGATTTTAATTAGATCACTATATGCCTGTATCAATATCTTATGGCAGTATTAAGCGTTTCGAGTGTAAATTGCTTGTTTAACTGTTTAATTTTTGCAGTGTTTTAGTTATAAAGCTATCTGTTGTTTTTCATGTACTGAAAGAGTTTGTGATTAAATCTAGCTTTTGTATGTTTGAGGAAGGTTGTGCAGTGATGGCATGGAATTGTGTAAGCATTGTTGTGGTCATTGAAACGTTGTAACAGTGATCTTCATGTCCACTGAGTCTTCTACTGCAACAGTCTTGGCATGGAGTTGGGTCATTCAATCTATTGCAAAATATGAGCATGCAGATTCATCGACTTTAACTGGTATGTTTGAGTCTTCTTGTTCTGTGGTATGTTCGCTATAAGGAAATGAATATTCTTGGATAATCATACTTCCGAGGTTTCAGATCTGGTGAAAACTGCTCCTGCAATCTTGGATGACTTGGGAAAGGATGCAAGGGAGATAGTTTCCTTGAGAATCTTAGAGAGCTTGTTTATTCATGGAAATGAATCTACGGTTGTTGATGATCTTTCCCAAATTGGCAACATCACCTTTGATCGTTCAGACCGGTGTGAAGACGTTCTGCACAAGGTGTTAGAGGGGGTAATGTGGCTATGTAAAAAGTAAAACACTAGTTTAAACTTGTCCGTTGAAAATTATATGTTTTACTTACATATTTTTCATAAATTCAATAGACATCTGGACCGATGACAGAGTTAGAAAGGCAAAAGTGGAATGTTCGTCCTTTCATATTGCATAAAAGGACTTCTTTGCCTAAAAGTCCTTTGCGAAAGGTGGGAAATAGTATCTTTTCCATATGCATGCATATATCAAACCAATTGCCAAAGAAAATACTAACATTTTGGCTTTATCTACATCTTTAATTAAACAGTTTAAGGAAGCACTTCTTGAGGGGAATCACCCGCAGCTTGCATCATTGAAAGAGATGAGTAAAGTAGGCGGTGAAAATGTATTGAAAAATATAATCCCTGAGATTGATGTCAGTTTTAAAGACCAAACTGTAGTGGGTAAGGATGGTTTGGTATCATTGCACCTTGCTAACGAAAACATCGAATTACAAAAATGCGTGTTGCAGAAGTCTGATTACATAGAAACTTCGACCAGAGGAATTACAGAGCATATTGGAAGAAAAGAACATGAAATTACAATAGAGCCCGCTGTTATAGGCTTAGAGGATAACACGTTAACAGATGACATCAACCATACGCTATCAAAGAAACTTGAAGATACTTGTGGTAATGCTAATACTGATCATGCTCGATGGCAGTCTCTTGTTGCGGATGATAATGACATTTTACCAAATGTTTCAAATAGTGGGCCTTCTCGTGATGGAAAAAAACCCATGGAAAATGGTACTCGACTTGAAACACGTACTGATAGCGAGAAATCCGATGATGAGGGGACTAATATTGCTGCCAAGAAAGAAGCTTTTTTGAGCTCTCAACACACACTTAGCCAAGAATCCATGGCAACAATTGACTGCAGCGAGATTTGTCTTTGTATGAAGTGTAACAAAGATGGTCAGTTATTGGTTTGTAGTTCTGATACCTGCCCGATTAGGGTTCACGAGAGCTGTTTGGGTTCTGCTGCCCTATTTGATGAAAATGGGAATTATTTTTGCCCGTTTTGTGCATATTCTCATGCAATATCTGAGTATTTTCAAGTTAAGAAAAAGGCTTCTTTGGCTAGGAAAAATGTACATGCATTTCTAAGCTCAGGGATTAAAGGCAGACCAAAGATTTACTCTGAAAAGGAAGCTTGCTTGGATAACAACGTATTAAGACCAACTAGGGACATGGGTGAAAACTATGGGGTCCAGGACATTACAACCACGGGGACTATCAACCTGAGCCCACAGAAGGAGAAAGTAAATAGCAATGAAGATGCTATGGGTAGAAGTAAAGAAGATCGTGTGCCAGCTGACTCACCTCAACGACCAATACGCCGAGCTAGCATGCGAAAGAGACAACCCAGCGAAAAAGAAAGTCCTGTATACTCTGTGTCTCGTCGTTCAAAAAGATCCCTTAAAAGCGAGCCGAAGTAGTAAGTTCTTTACTGTTTACTAGACTAGTATTTTGACATTTTAATATGTATGATTAAATGGGAAGTCAGAAGTCCCACAAAACAGATAGTGCTTGTGGATAGTTACTCGAATTATGTCCCACTAAATCAGTCTAGACCTGGTAAGATGGGCCGTTTGTAGTGGATCAAAGCCGGTTTAGATTGATACAGGTCCTTTCTAGAACGCGGTAAAATGGGTCGGTTTGGGTTTTACCACAAATATTTTCATGTCCACTTTTATGCTTATGGTGATTAATTAATTTTGATGATGATACACTTTGGTCAACTTTTAGCCCATTTATAAATTTATTTATCTTTTACCAAGTTGTTTTATACCCTACAACCCAAATCGACTCTATCGTTAGTAAGTGTGTCGGATTGCCACCTCTAACTCATCCATATTTTTTTTTAAAGAACATGGTTGCGAAAAGCATCAACCTGTGTTTTGTGGCTCTTCAAGACCAACCTTAATTAATATGTGCTGTCTTTTTGTTGACAATTTTGTTTCCTCATACCTTATTACTAATAACATTTTAGTTTTCTTCTGGATTTTGATGGTGATGAACCGGTGATTAATAAGCAAACATTTTAATTTGCAGCATAACACCAAAAATTACTTTAGCACGACGAAAGAACCTTCCATGGTCGAAATCAGAAGAGGATGTACTACAGGTATACACTCTCAGGTTCTCTATCTAATTTATGATCCCTTTTTCACATTTTTTTTGATAATCAAATTATTTTGATGTATAAAATTCTATTAAGTATTTTGACCCTTTTATGGGTGAAGAACTTTTTCAGATTTAGGTTGTTCTTTGGCCCTAACTAGTCAAACAGGTCAATAGGCAGTTAGGCACCCGAAATATACTCATAATGCTTAAATCTCTGTAAATTGTTCTCTTGTAAAAATTAGATAATATAGTCTTCTCAAACAGATTTGAAATGTCCAATAATGTGTAAATTTTGATTAAAAAGTGTTTTCTATTTGGGTACGTGATCTGGCCCATTTGACCCGTTACCCGAACCTGCTCATTCAACACATCTAATTGAATCATTTCCAGGCATAGATTTAGTTGATGTCAGTTTATAATTCTTCTTTCTCAGGAAGGTGTACAAAAGTTTCCAACTGCCAATAAGAAAGGAATACCGTGGAAAGAGATTTTACAATTCGGACGTGACGTATTTGACAAAAGTCGTACGACCATAGACTTAAAAGATAAATGGAGAAACTTGTGCAAAGGAAGTCCGTCATCTAAGAAACGAAAACTATAGAACTCTAAAAGCTTTCTAATTGTATATTCCTGTACATATAACTCTTTTAGTTTCAGTTAATGAGTCGAGTTAGAGCTCGATAGAGAGTATCGTTACTTCCAGCCCCTTTTTTCGACCCACTGGTAAAATGAAACACGTGAACACTGACCAAATGGATTTATACATCCCACTTGAACACACAGTTGCTTCTATAGTGTAACAACTGTGTGTGTGTGTGTGTGTGTGTGTGAGAGAGAGAGAGAGAGAGAGAGAGAGAGAGAGAGATGTTAGTTAAGTTGGTGAATGAAAAGGCATGGGAAAAAGGTGAAGGGGGAGGGGGTGAGGGGATTGAAACCGTGAATGATCAGGAGAACATGTGAATTACAGCTCGTGATTCTCTCCAATGTTTTGAGGTGCTTATCAGTTTCTAGTCAAATATATCCTCATCGACATCATAGTATTCTCTACCTATATATATATATATATATATATATATATATATATATAGTCTATATCTATCTATCTCTATCAGTATGGTATGTGTTTAATTTGTGTGTTGAAAAGAGTCCACAAGGAGAGTATCCTAGGAAACAAGTGATCAGTCTTCATTGATTGATTCAAGACAAATTATAAGTTTACTACTTAGCTGCATTATTATTGATCACAAGTCATGGAAACACTAGCAGTTTATATATTTATTTATTGTTTTTTTCTTGAAATATGATAGTTACTGCTCTATATAAGAGATATATAGTCGAAATTATAGGATGTTGTTTTTCTTTATATTTACATTTCATTTCCAAAACAAATAAGGGGATGTTTAGATGTGCATTTTACAACTAAATAACCATAGTTGTTAAACTCTTACGATTCACGAGTCGACTCTTACGAGTCGGTTCAGAAATTTAAGAAACGAGGCGACTCGGACCCCGACTCGTAAATGGCTTTGACTCTTACGAGTCATTTATTGACTCTTCCGAGTCGTGGGCGACTCTTACGAGTCTTGGGCGATTCTTACGAGTCAGAAACCGGACACACGTTTAATTTAATCTAATAAAAAATATAAAATGACAAAATATGGTTGGAAATGACTAATAATCCATTATAAATTAAACATTTATGTTATTTAATGACTTTCATCATGTTTTTCTTCAATTAAGGATAAAAATCTAAACAATAATATACATATAGATATAAATATATGTATTTATTGTAAAATTATGACTCTTACGAGTCGAGTCGAGTCACGAATCACGAGTTAAAAATCAATACTCCGAATCACGAGTCGAGTCACGAGTTAACAATTATAAATAACTAATGAGTTTTCACGTTGGGATTGACATATTTTAAAAGGCTATACTACGTGTAGCCTAGTTGGTTCTGACATTTTAGAATTATTTTGGGTTTTAATCCAATGCCACTTACGTTAAGGATGAAAAAAGCTCGTTAATATCACTAGGTATGTGAATCGTCAAAAATTAACAATTCTTATATTAATTAACAAGATTTAAGAGGGCGAAAGTGAAGAGTTCTTTCCAATAACATGATTTAAGAGACTTCTATGACATTGTAACTAGAAAATTAAGTATAAGAAATATATAATCAAAAAGTAAAAATGTCTAAACTTCACTAAAAACTAAAAAAGTCAAAGATAAATGATAACTCTTTTGGGCTTTGAAGTTGGTAAACACTACTACACTAGACACTACTAAACCCAACGGTCACATGGGCTTCAAAAACCAAAAATAAAAACTAACTTTAAACTTTACAAAACGTGATCACATTTAACCCCCAAAAATCACTCACACACTCCCTCTATACATAACCCCGCGCCCATTCACACTTCACTCACTCACCACTTCCTCCTCCTACTTCTCAATTTTCAAACCACTATGGACAACTGCCGTCGAACCACCGCCCCATTCAAGCCATGGAAGAAAGGTCCTACTCGAGGCAAAGGTGGCCCACAGAACGCTGCTTGTGAGTATCGTGGTGTTCGCCAACGAACATGGGGCAAATGGGTTGCGGAAATTCGTGAGCCCAAGAAACGAACCCGTTTATGGTTGGGTTCTTTTGCTACTGCCGAAGAAGCTGCAATGGCTTACGATGAAGCTGCTAGACGACTTTATGGGCCTGATGCTTACCTTAACTTACCTCATCTTCGATCTAACTTCAATCCTTTGAATAAATCACATAAATTTAAATGGTTTTCGTCAAATAAGTTCATGTCTATGTTTCCTGCCACTGGTTTGCTTAATCTTAACGCACAACCGAGTGTTCATGTGATTCATCAAAGACTTCAAGAACTCAAGAAAGCTAAAAAATCATCGTGTTCTTCATCTAGCTCGAATAGTTCTATAGTTGATCAGAATAAAAACCAGGAACAGGTTCAGGTTACTAGTGAAAAATCTACTACCCATGTGAAAGAATGCATTGAAAAGCCTCAAATCGATCTCAATGAGTTTCTTCAGCAAATTGGTGTGTTAAAGAAAGACGATCATAAAGAGGCCGAATTGACATCTTCGAAAGGTGTTGTTGAAGGATTTGATTTGGGAGAAGATAATTTCAACTGGGATGTGTTAAGTGAACTTCATGGATCTCATGATCATTATCATATGTATAATGTTCATGAACATGATCATGATCAAGAGCTGGTTTTGCCAACTACTATTTGGAATTTTTAAGATATTTATGATCACGGTTATAGATTTGGTGTTGTAGGATTCAAACAACTTATAATGATTTTAATTACAAATATTAAGAGAGGAGATGTATGGAAGAAGAGAAATGTTGTGTTTGAATGTACATGGTTTTATGTGACCATGTATGGGAAAGCATGCATGTATTTGATGATGTCATATGTATAAGGCCATATTATTATATCGGTTTTTATTTATATTCTTGTTCTGTTATGGTCAACTTCTTAGCATATCATTATAGTACTACAAATGTAAAATTGAAACCATAGTGTCGTCCGTGTTAATCGGGCGGATTATTCTGATCAGGTTATTCATGTTTTAACTAACTAGTTGCGGAGTACCCGAAAACCAAACCATACCTACTTTTGGAAGGCAGGAGCAGAGAGATTTAGGCTACTGAGTGGTATGGTTATAGGTAACGAGTAGACTTTCGAAGTCCCACCCAAGATTGGCTAGGTAAGATAGTGAAGGCAGCCATGTAGCCTTTTAAAGCATTCCGATTAAGCGAATGTTAGATCGGAGCCCTTAGAGTGATTTAGGTGCAACATACGCATTAGGGCCCTTGATCAAATTATTAAAGTAAATCAAATAGTAATGTAAAAATCTAGACACTATTATTTAGTACTTTAGTTATCGCTCCTTTTTGGATTATTTGGGTCACCCGAAAATTATAAACAGACTCCAAAATTTTAATGTTGATTTTATATGTATTGAATTATAAGTAGCTGTTGTTAGTTAGTGAAATGTAGCATATACCTTGGTGACTGTACCAACACAAGTTCCTTAAGTTTAAACTCGAAAGCATGACAACGAATTTTGACTAAAAGCAGTCATTATTTTCTTTTTACATTAAAAAGATGATCACCATAGTATGGATCAAGTAAAATACTTGATACATCTTTTTATGAAATGCATCAAACAATACAAAAGTGTAAGACCAACTTCATGATCCCGAATAGGCAACTTGTGCCCACAAATTGCTTTAATCTCACCAATAAATTTTAGGAAATACGTGGTTGTTGCTACAAATCGTGATCATTTGTATATAAGAGCATCACGCCCGGGCCCTACACCAATGTAATGAATTGGCACACCAACAAGTTCTTCTATTCTTTCAACGTACTGACGTGCAGTCTTTGGCAGATCAGAATAGTTTCTTATAGAAGAGATATCGGTCTTCCAGCCAGGCATGGTTTCATATTCCACCTGAAACACACAAAGGATCTCCATATGAAACTGACGCTTAGAAAAATCAAATGATATATAATCTCCACTTGAGAAAACAAGCAAGATATTATTTGATTTCATAAGATACATAACATAAACATGGGTTTTTATTTACGAAGAGCTAGCTAATCCACCACTGGCAATGGATGAAATTAATTTCAATTGTCTTGGTCAATTTATATGATCGTTGCTGCCAATGGATTTCAGAAAGGGTTGGGAATACAAAAGTATTGCATGAATTTTTAAGTAGAGGTGGCTAAATGGACAGGTCAAACAAGTGAAGTAACAAGTCAAAGCTGTGGATTTTTTGTTGGGCTAATCTGGGTTGATCTTTTCATTTTTATACATAATTAGTGTGCCAAGCAGTGTCATATCAGCAAATCCATAAAATTCAAGTCATCGGTTGCTATTTTGGGTATAGTAATACAAGTACACTGATGATAATTAGGGTTAATACAAGTACACTGATAATAATTAGGGGGGGAGTAAAGCCCCTAGTTATTGGTTGCATACATTCGTACAACCCATACTTGTATTCCCTCAATAAATATACACAAAGAATATCGGAGGTTCTACACACTAACAATACACAATATGTGACTTCTTGTTTGAACCATTTCCTTCTTAACAAATCTTTTTTTCATTTTACTAGTTTGACCCGTTAAAGAGATATCACATATGAAATCGAAACATTAATATGGTGAAAATTGCCACTTAAAAGTCAAGACTTTAAGTTTCGCAACTAGCATTTCCATCAACACTTAGCGTGAACATACTTTCGATATCGTCAGTTACTCCCAAACCCCATATTTAAATGAATATATATAAAGAAATTGAAACTATGAGAAAAGCAAGCAGCACTTGCCTTTGACTGCTCGAGAACACGTAAATCAGAGGGGAACGATTTGATGGGTGTACCATCCAAGTGTCTGTAGGACACGCCCAATTGAATCTCAGGAAGATCCGACAGAACATCAAGTTTGGTGAGGTTCAAAGAAGAAAATCCATTTATCTGACAAACGTATTTAAGAGCAACTATATCAAGCCAACCACATCTACGTGGACGACCAGTGGTTGTGCCAAATTCTTGCCCAGAAAACCGCAAAAGGTCACCAGCTTTATCCAATAACTCTGTTGGAAAGGGGCCAGATCCAACTCTAGTAGTGTATGCCTTAACCTGCACCAAAAATGCAATTCACCAAAGTGGATAAATTTATATTTCGAAAATCATGTTCTTTAGCAATAATCAGAAAACAAAGTTGAAAAGTACAATATAAAATCCATGATATGCTTTGTGGACTTATTACCAGGTTCTTTAAACATTCAAAAGAATACACATCAAAAGAGAAGATTTTAACTGTATTTCAACAGAATATATCATACAATGAAGAGATTTAACACCTTGCTTCCACCATCTCTGCAAATCACAGAATTATGTCAGAAAAGTGAAATAATTTTAATGTGTAGTTGTGTACTATGAATACTAGAGGTGGCAAATAATGTGTTGGACATACGGATTGTAATGTGTAAAAACAGAGTGTACAGGTCAGATTGGGTTAAAACAAAACACTTCTTATCCAATATTTATATATTTTTATAAGTAGTAGTGGGTCACAATAATATAAAAGATTATAGTATTTCAACAACAAACTAATTTTTTGGATTAAAAAGTTAGGAGATCTTATGCACTAAAATAAACTCAAGTCTTTTAAGAGACTTTCAAGCACTTCCTTCCAAGTTAAATTTTTTTATTTTACATGTTTGACCCTTAGAGATAAAACATAACCTGAATCAAACCATTCCTAAATAAATGGGTCAAACTTCCCACTTCTAAAGAATACAGAACTACTATTATGCACCAACTAAAACAAAAAATAGAACTATGAATACACAAACAATATAGATAAATATATAAAGTTGTACTGATTTAGAAAATAAAATGAAGTGATGGTAACAGGTAACTCAAATGGCTTACCACTCCAATAATATCCCCAAGGGCTCGGGGAGCAATCCCTAAACCAGTGCAAATTCCACCAGCTGACGGACTAGAAGAAGTTACAAAGGGGTACGTCCCAAAATCAATATCTAACATAGTTGCTTGACCACCTTCCACCAAAATCTTCTTTTCCTGTAATATTGATTCATTCATAAAATGCACTGTATCACAAATGAACGGTTCCAACCTCTCAGCAAATCTTTTATACTTTTCAACTTCTTCTCGAAGCATGTCAGGTGTGTATTTAAAATCCTTAAATCTCGAAGCGGCATCTGATAATAACAGATCAAGCTTTTGAGGGAATGTATCCATATGCCTTAAATCGCTTACTCTTATACCATTTCTAATGACCTTGCTAGAGTAACATGGCCCAATTCCTCTTTTAGTGGTGCCAATAAAGGATTTGGCTAATTCAGCTTCTCTAAGGCCATCAACTTCTTGATGGAAATCAAATAATAAATGTGCACGATCAGAAACTAGAATCCTTCCTTTGCAGGAAACACCACTAGATTCAAGACCATCAATTTCTTTAAAAAATCCGGGAAGATGGACCACAACTCCATTTCCCACAACACACATAGTTTCCTCATTAAGAATCCCTGAGGGCACAAGATGAAGCGCAAATTTCTTGCCTTCCGAATTGTAGATAGTGTGCCCAGCATTTGCTCCACCCTGAAATATAAAAAGGTAAGTTAAAGAGCGGAAGTAAAAGACTGCCTCTGACCTTAACATGTGCACGGCACATAACTTTAACTAATCCTAAATCGTTTAACTCAACCTGGAACTAACATAAAACGTCACGTAGAGAAGTGGATGGACTTGACTGCAAATTGTAACTGCATTAAAACTTCTGGACTTGATCCACAACTTGGGTATAAACAGAGAAACGAAAATACTCTAGACTCTAGAGAACGCCTAGTTCGTAATTGCGTATTGCTTAATGGGGTCACTCTTGACTGTTTGCTTAGCACACTCATAAAAACAAGCAAAATACCACTTCGTACGATCGTATATATGCTCTTCACAATAAAATTTTACCTTTATCATAACAGTTTAACCTGTAACTGATTTATAACAATATCAGATCTGATAAACTCTAAAAGAAAACAGATACCTTTGAATTGTGCCTTATTACTACTTATTGGGTGAACATAGAACAACAGAGTACATAAGTGGATGTCAAGATTAGTGTAATTAATATTCTGTGCCGCTACAGGGTTGATCCTAGGTTAACAGACTTAAATTTTAATTGACTGGTTTTGTAGTTTCTTCTGGATTTGGCAGATTACTGATTTTGACCAGGGTCTTTTCAGTCAAAAGCAAGCAACCATAACTACTTCTTTTAGTTGTACAGGCTTTATATTTTACATAATTTTGGTTAGTCCACTGAAACTGCTTAACCAACCTTGAAATGATCTCCAAATCATGTAGACCATGCATATGCATAGGCATATCAGTAGATTAGATTGTATCAGTAATGAATTGGTCTAACCCATGATCCAACTAAGTGGATCATCATATAACCCATTAGATAATGGATCGTGACTGAACTGACAGTGCACCTACTCACCCAGATAAACATATATTCTTTTAACCCGTTTCTTTTCATAAGATGAGAAAATCTGTAACTAGAGGTGAAAAAATCAACCCACTGAGATAGAATGAGCCCATTTGTGCATAATGATTACGGTTTGGATTGTAGTGGGTCGACCAGAATTAACGAACACGTCAAAAAGGTTAATAGCCTAAAAAAGAATAACCATACCATGAGTCGAAAAAGTCATGACTTGAATGTCTACCTGGTTACCTCCACCCGCAACCTACTACACGTTACTTACGGGTAAAGGGGAATGAGACCCCATCAAATTTTACGACATGTTACTTATAAATAGTCATAGTTGCCTATCTGCAGTTTTTGTTTACAAATTGCATTCATGTGTGTCAAAACTCCTTATATACAACATATCAACCAAAAACTACCTCCTGATATGCAAAGAATAATAAAATCATGTTGATGTAAATAGACTTGAGTAATAAAAGATTATACTAAAGAACATATTATTAAACTTTATATATAAATCCAGTCTCAAACTGTATGTCTGCTGTTATAAACTTCCATTTAGTTATAGGATTCTCTCACTCACAACACTCAAGTATTTCAACTCTGAAGTTGACAACCACCATTATAACTAGGGGCTGCAATTTCCGACATGACACAGCTGGGGACAACATAATCGAGCTAGGGTTCTAAAAAGAATGACACAACAAACCCGTTCGATACACAGTTGAGTGGTTGACTTTCCTAACCCGGTCAAATTACAGTTCATTAAAAACCTATAGTAACTTCATAATCAATTTCATTTTCCAATTTCCAATAATCTTGAAATACATTACAGTTTCTTATATCTGTGTCCCAGTTTCTTATATCTGTGTCCCAGAATTTATCATAAACATTCAAAATATCATCTTCTAACATTTATCATGTAATTTATCATTCTAGCTCGGGCAGTGGCGGATACAGGAAATTGGGTCGTGGGGGGCAAAAATAATTATGAAGAACAATTTCGATTCAAAAGACCATAAAAATACAATTTTATAACCAAAAACAGCATAATACACGTTAAAATAGACAAAAAGGTGTACCAAAATCTGCAAAAAAATAAATAAATGGTAGCTAAAATACCAAAAATACTTCACCAAAACGTAATCAAAACATACCCCAAAGTCCAAAACAACACGATATTAGCAATATATGGGCTAAAAACTGCATGACAATCCCAAGTTGTGGGTTTCAATGTTTCATTGGGGGGCCAAATTAGTTTGGGTCTGGGGGCCTTTTTAAAAGTACTATCTAAATAACACTATATGGCCAATTGCATGGGGTTCCAGTGCCCCCTCATTGGCAATTGAATCCGCTCCTGAGCTCGGGTCATAAACAGATCCAGGATAGGGATTAGGGTTCAACTTTTTCCATACTTACTTTAATTATATATAATTTGGAAATAAATTACATGAAATTTGTTGGAGTGCAAGTGTACCTGACAACGAGCAACAACATCAAAATGTTTGGCTAAGATATCAACCAGTTTTCCTTTACCTTCATCACCCCACTGACACCCTAACACACCTGATACCTGACTCAGTTCTCCGATTCGACTCGGTAACTCAGTCGTCAAGTGCTGTACGGTTACCGGTGGAGATGATGCTGCTGAACATGAAATTACACCACGGTGATGATGATTGTGAAGAGAAATGCGATGCGGAAGTTTGTTAACGAAGGAGCGATTGAAGGAGGTGCAGGAACGTGGAGCAGTGATGCTAGGGTTTGTGTTTGAGGCTATGTTCATGACTCAATCGCTGTAATTGTAGCGTTGATGGAGAGGGTTTGCGGAAAAAAGAAGCGCAGCTGCGCCGTCAGGGGATTACTATAAACTAGTCCTATTACTATTATTTCGGTTTTCATTTTATTTTATTAAATTTAAATTTTATAAAACAGAGTGTTTAATTTAGGAAGTTAACAATATACTCTGTACTTTTTGATTCATCATTTTAGGAAACTGATTCACCTTTTATCATTAATCATTTTTAAAAAAGCAAACCATAACACATACGATCATCACTTATTATAATGACTTGTAAAATTTGAAAACCGAACGTTATCTTGATGTCACGTTAGTAGAAATGAAACCCAAACGGATTAAGAATTGAATACTACTTGTAAGAAATGAAATACTGAACCTTTTTTGCATCTCACGTCTACCGAAAATACGTTTAATATGTATCCAAAACAAAAGGAAAAAGCTAATCGGACCACGTTTCCAGTCAGTTGAAAGCCTACAAAGAACGGAGGACGTCAAGGTCGTGCCATACTGCCTTAGGATAGTAGCGATGGATTTACCCATATTAAGTTGAATTCGACATATAAATAAAAATAGAAATAAAAATAAACCAACAATTTCATGAAGAAAAGCAAGACGATGATGATCATATCAGTTGCAACATTTTCATCCAAATTTTCCTACAGCATAATATAAATAAAAAAGGAAAAATTATATATAATAACATAACATAATGTATTCACCATCAAATTGTCTTTCCTTTTCCTTCCCCTATTATAAACTCAAATTTAATTAAACTTACCTTTATTTGCCTATAAAGATGAGCAAAAATGATTACTTTCAAATGGTCTCTACCAAAACAAATGAAAATATAAGATTGGCCTTTGCATTTACACAAACTCAAGACTGTTATACGAACAAACAAAAAGAACCCGAAATGGAATTATAACTTTACAATTGTGTGTCGTGGTTTGCCCATGACCCACTTGACGAACGATTCCAAGCTCAGGTTCAATACATATATATGTTGTCACTATACTTTAAGTAAGCATTGTTCAGGTATACCGGTTTCCTTTTTCACGCTCGCGATTTGTACTCTCCACGGATCGTTATATAATTTGTAATGCAATATCTAGCAAGAAAAAAGATTGATTTAAATTCAAAGCGTTTACGTTTTTGTAAGATATATTTATAATTTGTTGCAGTATGTATGTGTGCATATACCTGTATGAATGTTGAGAAAACGTCGTCATCAGTTAGCTCAGACACCTTCTCGGCCCAATCTCTGACATATCCAAATACAGATTTCTGTCTTTCTGCCTCAAGCATAATAGAATCACTATAAAAGTATCTTTGCCAAATGTTCTTTACATTCGTCAACATGAATTCTACTTCCGTTTCATTGAACCCCTGCATCAGCAACCACACTTCCAATTAGAAAAAATCTAAATTATACTTCTAACATATTTGCATATCTATTACAACTTAATGGTTGAAAAGACAGGTCAGGAAGTAGTATACACGGCATACGTGTTTAGATTATGTGCACTCTCGTGTGAAAAAATGTTTAAATTTTAGTATTGAGATATTACCCGGAGGATGTTTATGAGGTTTGGAATTTCATCTTCGCCTATTCGAACAGCAAAACTCTCGTAGTTAAGCACGTTCTCCCAAGGCAAAAAGATGCCATCCTGAAAATGGAAATTTGATTCAGGGAAATAGATATACTAAAGAACATAAGATATTCATTAGCATTACAAAATATTTATTTTAATTTATTGTACACTGGGACATACAAAAATGAATAAAAAAAAGTAGAGGTAGAAACCTGAATAACAACGGGAATGCAACCTTGCAAAATACTATCTTCCATTCTACCACTCCATCCATCGCCAGGCATAACTCCACAAAAAACGGAACTCGCCAATTCCTCGTGATAACTTTCTGTAGGATGTGAAATCACAACCACATCTTCCGAATGTTGTTTCCCCAGCATCCCGATTTTGTTTGGGGATGATCCAAATTCTTCTGCTAGTTTCTGCCTTATACCCATGCTATATCTGCAGGCATGATGAACAATACAGTCAATTGAAATTAAATTCTGACTTGCAAAAGTTTAAGAGCTTTGGGTTATAATAACTGGATATTATAAATAAAAAAATTATCATGACCATGTCATTTCGTATATACATTATTTCACTTACGAAGGTTCAGGCCGTCCATGTTCATAAACTGGCCCCAAATTTCCATTGAAGTAAAACAATGTTTTCCGCTCCTCACGAGGCCTGCAGATTTTAAGTTGCAGTAAGTTCAACTGAGAGAGAATACTTTTTGTCCCAAAATAAATGCTACGTTTAACTAACAGTTTGCAAGGGGTGTTTTCCTGTTAGTAAGTATCCTTTGATGAAGACAAACTAGAGGCGTGTAACCCAAAAAATCGATGCTATTAACAATTTGTATCAATATCACAAGCAAAGAAGTGATATCAATCCAAACTATTAGAGGTGGCAACGTCAAGCCATCCACTAACGATATAAAAGTTATGGTTTTTTTTAATCTTGATAAACTATAGAAAGTTGATTTTAAATGGAATGGGTTGGAAGTTACCTAAAGCTTAAACAGTGCATAAAAAACCATAATTGTTCAAGAACTATATATTTACTAAAGAATAGAACTTTTTATTAAGATACCTTACAAACCTTTTATAAATAAAGCAAAAAGTCTTTTGGGTCAACCTTACCTAACATGACCCGATTTACCCATACCCATAGTGCCGATTATAATCGTCACTCAACCTGCCCACTTTACCACTTCTAAATATTGATGCATTTATATTTTTATAGGAAAAAGGATGAACACTTTTGCTCAGAAATATACTTAGCCCAAAGTTTTAAGCTTAAGGAGGTGACATCGGGCCGTTTCCACGCAGGAATGACGAGATCTTTTTGTGGGTCAAAACAAGAATGATTCCCCCTTCTATCCGAAGAGATTAGATCCCAGTTGTCAGCCCAATAAGCAGTTGTCGAATGGTTGTGTTTCGAGTTTGTATTACCCCAGTGGACTAACATCATGCTGTTCCATATCTCCTTCGGGGCATAGCAAGCACCTTCATCCCATGAAAATGACTGCCTTAACATATAACAGATCAAAAAACAACAATAAGGAAAATTATAATCGGCTTATGTAGCTTTATCAATGGTTTAGTGAGCAATGTACTGAAACCATACCCAAATGTGATCTCTTCCCGACGAACGATTCCAGTACGGGTATTGCTGAATGATATGGTCGTATGCCTTTTTATAAAAATCAAGAGCGAAAGAGCTTCTTTGACCCCTATGTTCCTGAAAAAGTGAGGAACAAAAGAAAGGAAAAGCTGAAGCATAAGTATCACTAAAAAAAAAAATTTAATTATAATAATTAAATAAATAAAAGAAAAAAAAGAGAACAAAAATAGTAATGTCTGAATTTTTTAATAGGAAATGGTTCCAGTATGCACATACCTCCATGCTCAAGTGGGGTGCATCATCAGCACGAGTTATAATACACGAATCAAGAACCGGCACGAAATAATAATCTGCTTCTTCGCCATTTAAAGTCCGATGTGGGCTGGCTAACATGCTTTCGTACATTGCCATCTATAAAGACAGAGAGCATCATAAAGTGGCTTAGGTTCAATTTTAGTTCCCAAAATTCAACTTGAATGATTTACATGGTATTTGGATTTAACTGAGTATCTATTAATTCGACTTATATAAAAAAGAAATTGTATTTAGTGTTTGAATGATCGGTTTTATAATCTGCGAAACAAAACAAGTAAATAAAATCACATGTATAACCCTTTATCAACCATAAATTGAGAGAGTTCAACCATTATACCGGGATCTCAATATATGTCTCCCATTTCTCACTCTCCTTTTTGGTCATCTATATTTAATTCTCTAAATAACACTAACTGGCCAAAAACTATAGCATTTGACTAGTTGATTATTACAAGTTCAAACAGCATTAATACCTCCAAACGCTATCGTCTTATTTAGCTAATTATTTTATTCTGATTATTTATCAATTATCATCGGATTTGGTCATACCTGAGAACCATAAAGTTGATCTGTCCACAAAGTAGCATTTTCCGGATCATATATCCTATTTACGCACTCAAACTTAAAATGACGACCCTGCAACCCAAGAAGTTACAAACTGCAATATAATAAAGAAGAAGAAATACTGTATGAACAACTTCGTGTCAACATTCTAAGTTTCTAACCTCGAGTAGGAGACTGTTAAACTCTGGTGGCAAATCATAGACATAAATAAGGGGCCGTTTCTTTTCCACCACAGCATTCAACCCGACAATATTCCCAGCAACTGGTCCGTTGTCGGGAATACTAACCTGAGAGGGACGAAGCCACTGTGGCCAAGCTCTAATCGAAGAATGAACAGATGGGATGCTACAATCCACTCCATACCAACCATTTTCACACTGCGTAAAAGGTGAAAACAAGTTTGGTTAAATATTCAAATTACACGGCTTTATTCAGTAATCTAAGGTTGCAAACAAGTCAAGTTTTATGGAATTACACCGAAAATCAGTTGCATAATGTAACTCTGATTTTGACATTTTCATGGTTTAGACTTTAGAGAACCCATTTTCAAGAATGGAAATGTGTGGGGATAGGTTTTTTCAGTATTAGAAGTTTAGAACGTTTTAAAATAGAAATGTACCAGGCAGAACCCACCACGACAATGCCCTTGACCCGAGCATTGGTTAATACACGTAGATAACACAGGTATCTCACAGAACTGTCCGAACAGGCCGTCATATTTGCAATCACACTCCTCTTTAAATTTCGCCTTCAAAGCATATGCTTCAACTGGGTCCACATTACACCAACCGTGCACAGTAGCATTTGTTGAGTAAATATTCTCATGGTCAGCTTTTGCCCAATCAACATCCTTTGGCGCACCAGGCTCGGAAGGTAAGCTGGGTCGAATAGTCCATCACAAGGTAATTATCAGAGATGGAAAAGTGATGGGAGGTCGGATAAAGGGTAAATTTTAAGTACGGGTCTGTTGGGTTGATTGGGAACACTCATTTGTTCATTTTTGATGACTGTCTATTAATTATGGATGAATTAAATATGATTACAAAAGCTATCTCATCAAAATGATGACGATTTAAATTTAGAAATAACCTATTTGGAAGGTACGTATCAGAAATTTGCTTTTGGCAAATTTCAACCCATTTGACCCATTTTCGTTCTAGTTAAATTTTTTTTATTTCCGTTAGAGATATAACAAAACCCAAATCTACGAATTCAGAAGAAAATGGGTCAAATTGAATCCGTGGATACAAGAAATCTAAACTTACATTACTTGAAACCCACATGCCTCGGCAACAGGCCGATTCGGGTACTTCGTTCCTTCACCACAGAAGCACATTGCTCGTGTTGTGTCACAATGTGCAGAACAGATTGAAACGACCCATCGACCATATGGCAGCTCCTCACTTGCTGGATAATTACAGCTAAATTCTTGTCTTTCTGAGCATCCGTCTCCTGTTCCATATATTTACAAGTACAATCTTTACGCATCTTATACATTTTAATGCATGGGTAGTTTTACAAATTGTACACATTGAACTTTGTACACTTACATACAAACTACCCACTTAAAAAAGGTGAAGTGTGAACACTTTTTACACGCTCAATACAGTGGAAAAAAGTAAAGCAAATACACACTTCTAAAAAATGTAAGATTATTAGTTAAATTATATAGTAATCAGAAAAATTTTTGGAATATATCTTTTTGGAGAAAAAGTGTTTAGGGGTCAACCCAGCCCATACAAAAATTCTTGTTTGGCTTTAAACATAGGTTGACCCATCCCAACCATCCAACCCACCATTTTACCACCAACGCAATTATGGGATGAAAGATTGAAACAGTACTGACCACTGAATCCATGAAAGCATTGGCATTGACCAAATTCAAAATTACATACGCCTTGACCGCTACACCCATCTTTACATTTCTTCCCACTGATTTGCTATCAACAGTACCAAAACTATGAGCAAATATCGATTTTCATAAGCTAACATAAATAAAAAATTCAATTTAATTAGTACCTCGTTGACTTTTATTGGAGTGGCAACTGAACTACAACCAGATAGCCATCTGCCAATCTCAGCCTTCCATGGGGCACCACGATAAACAACAGCCTTATGCAAGTCAGCTGGAAACCGAACATTTAAAGGCTGCTGATTACTTTGAAAAAAGTCGTCTTTTCTCGTATCAATCGTTCCATTGACTGGGATACAAGAGTCTTTGACTTGCTTATATCCAAAGTACTCAAAAGAAGGCACAGCTGGAAACAAGAACAATTGAACTACTGAAACCAATGCTACAATTGAAACAATAGTCGCCACCAGCGACCATGAGCAATTCAACTTTTGAGCGAGGAACATCGTCCTACAACACTGGCGGATCTAGGGTCTCTAATCAAGAAATGCACTGCCATTACAAGAACATACTTCAGAACTGTATTTCCTCTACACTACAAATACTACCCCCAAAAAATGTTTTAGGGTATAAAAGTACATACCTTTAACCCCTTCTAGATCCGCCCCTGCGAAATCCGCCTTGTCAGATTTCCAGAACTAGATCCTCAAGTTGCATGACCCAATGTATTTAGTTGACTTCTTAAATAAATCTCTCTGACCTTTTAAAGGATCCCTAGCCTGTCAATGAATAAGCTTTTAACAAATCAAACATAAAGAACTCATTTTGATTGAAACCTTCACTATATAAATATCATTTGTCTGGTTTTAGTTGGGTTCAAATGTATATAATATTGAGAACTAGTCAACTTAAAACTTCTAAAGTCAACTCCATGAATTCCCCATTAATCCCAATTTATTTATCAATTATGTATAGTGATTCAATAAGCTCACCATTTGACCTTAAAATGCAAAACCAGGTCAACTACATACAAAACATCAACCCTCTTCAACAAAATTTTGCTAAAAGTCAAATAAGCAAACATAATGTGCAGAATTCTACAAGAGGGCCCACTATTGTCCCATGATCAAGATTCAAACTTGATAAGTCTGAATGCACTAGATCAAGTTCATACATCTCATTCAAAAAGTCAAAAAATATATATATATATATATATATATATATATATATATATATATATATATATATATATATATATATATTCAATTAATCAATAATCATTGCCCAAAGAGGAATAACACAGAAAAGTGTAATTCACCTTTTAAACCCCATAATAATCAAATAATCATTAATCCAACCTCTAGAATATACCAAATTAAGTTTACAAACAATGTCAACTAACTCCACTATAAACAATTGAGCATTAACATCTTAAGAAGTAAGAACTTAAGATAGATTCAATAAATGTTCATCGAATACAACCAAAACTAGAAAATCTCAGCTAACCCATTTCAGTTTCCTCCAACCCCATATAGAAAAACAAAACTTTAGTACAAAATTTTCAAAATTTGCAAAGTCAAATAATCTTGAATAATAGTAACATATTTCAGTCAAATGTAGCAGAAATTAGCAATCAAGATGGAATCTTTTATGAAATTAAGGTTGAATTATACAAATTCTACACTTACCCATTAACAAAATATGCAAAATACAAATAGATCACTTACCAATTCAATGATGATTTTTTTTCAAGTTCGAAGCCAAACCCAGGAAATATAGAGACAGAGAGAAACGACAATAAAAAATGGTGGAAGCCGCCACGTTTGGTTGACGGTGAATAGTTATACTCCAATAAGACTGGAACAATTACTAAACAACCCCTGGAGCCTGGAGGTGATGGCTAATCTACTATAGTGTGTAGGGGTATGTTTGTCAAATAGCTTGCCACTTATAATGCATGATCTCTGTTTCTTCTTTTAACATTTTGTGCTTTTATTTACGCGAAATTGACCTTTTTTACTGTTTAGGAACTACTCGCAATTTTAACTACTTATAAAACATATTCACTTTTTCTACAGTATTTGGATTAAGGAGTATTAAAAATCCGAAGTGTCCTTAAGGTCCATTGATCGTCTTAATACATTCAGTGGCAGAACTTGAACATTTCTTTTGAGGGGGCGAAAAATCATTTGACGTACAATAATATTACGGAGTAGTATTATTATACATGCACTATAAGCTATTTATTTGATTAGGATATGGATACAGAATATAATCAAGGAGTTGAATTGTTGAAGTAATGATTTATAAGTGGAGGGCTAGATTTGAAATTTTAACTATAAGAAGGGTAATAAAGAAAAAGTGGGGATAAAGTTAAAAACTTTGGGGATTTAGGGTGTGTTTAGTTGAAGAAAAAAGTAGTAATTTTCCAGAAAATTTTTTTAAGAAAAGTGGAAAATTGGAAAATGCGTTCAAATTGTGTATTTTCAAGAAAATTTTCCAAGAAAATTGAAAAACCATTTTTCCATGTTATAACTAGGAAATGGAAAACAAGGATTTCCACTTCTCCACTTTTTTCCTTTATACTACTCCCTCCACTTTTCCAAAATTTTCCAAAACCTTTTAAGCTTAATTAGTTTTTCCAAAATGGAAAATCAATAACATTTGAACACATTTTCCAAATTTTCAACACTTTTCTAAAGAATGAAAACTCTTTTCATTTTTCAGAAAATTAGAGATGGAAAACTCTTTTCATTAGTCGTCCTTTTCCTTGGTTCCCCCAATTAACCGTACTCATCTTTCATCTTCTTCGAACATGAGTTTCATCTTCTATAAACAATTAAGCTCTAATTACACACAAAAACACATCTCGTTTCACTGTAAAATACTATATATATGTTAACTGCTTAGATTTTAGGGGGGGCGGGCACCCCTCCCGGCCCTCACTAAGTTCCGCCGGTGAATACATTACAACAAATGATAACGACAGTCATGAGTTATTTTTCTTATAAGGGGAAATCATTTATTCATTTATACACTTAATAACTACATCTATTTTGTGTACCGATTGTGCAAGCTCAAGTGATACCCCTACCGTAAAGGTTTAGATTTCACATATGTGATCGACATGTTAGTGGTTCGAATTTGTGTCTCAATACATATGGGTGCCTCTAATTCTCTAAATTACCCTTTTACATACATTTTGCGTGCAACAAAACTTAAACGAGTAACCAAGCTTGTAAACAAGAACACCTAACACCTAACTGTTGTTACTCGTATCAATTACGAAGTTGTTACTCGTATCTTCTATTAATAAAATGTAACAACATATTTAGACCTACACGAAATTTCAAAAAATTATAGGGCATTTTCGATTTAAGTTGGCTTACATGTTGGTACTAATCGTTAATTGTAAAAACTAGTAGTATAATCTAATACTCCGTAATTAATCATGAAATATACATAGAGTGAAAGGAAACAAATTTAGAATTAATCATGTCTTGTAATTGGCTAATCAAAATATAACAAAACATTTATTTATATTTTTCCATATATAATTAAAGAATAACCAAATTTTGATGTAAACTGAATATATCTTCTTAGTCTTAGATCTAGCAAATATAAAATAAAGACTCGGAACATGGGTTGGTTGTGAGTTCGCATTATTAACATAATAATAATAATGCAAATCTTGCGGAAACTGTGATTTTATTTTTCGTTATCGAATTAAAATAAAATCTGTTATATCCAAAAAAAATATATTGTACTATACACTTTAAAATTCTGAAGTAGCATACACGTAATCAATCAATTATATTAATCTTATTCAAATAATAATGTGATGATGCTTTGATTTTTTAATTGAATATTGAGACCAACGGGCTATTAGTATAGCGGTATAAGAAGAATCATTCCAACCACATGTTGGGGCTTCAAACCTCACTTGAGGTTTGTAACTATTCGTGCTTAGTGTATATAGTATGTGTGTTAGATTGTAGATTTGCCAAATAAAAAAAAAAAAAAAAGTTCGAGAATAATGAGAAGTCACGAAAAATATTATATAAGGATTAAGGAGTAAAAAATGGGAAAAATTAGATTTAAAAAGAAATGAAGGAATAAAGTAATAGGTGGATATTATCGTGTTTGGTGAAAAATGGTAGCTAGTTAGTGTGATTAGTACACTCATTCTTAAAATGTTTCTCGCTTTAGACTTACGTAATGTCTTCTCACGATCTATATCTATCTATATTAGGGATGGCACCCGCGGGTCGTGGGTATGAATATGCTAAACCCATCACCCGCCCGTGACGGGTTTTTGTACCCATCACCCGCCCATGACCCACTAACGGGTTTACTTTTTACACCCAAACCCGCCCGTGATGGGTACCCGTGGGTCGCGGGTAACCCGCGGGTTTATCTATTAAAAACGTTTTATCTAAATTTCAAAAGATTTTATATAATTTTAATGTAGAAGAATGTTTTAAAAAATGTTTAAATCAATAGATTGTATTTTAAACGAATTAAAATTGTTAAAATTGAAGACATGCGGACTAATAGTTCGATAACTATCAACTTATTTGATAAATTTTTTTTTATCATTTGATAAGTTTGCTATTTGAAATATGAAAACTATACTTTTTAATTTGTATATGAATTGTTTTATTATATATTGTTCAAATTAACGACTATATATAAATATATATAGGGGAAGGATCAAGAGGGAAGTAAATAATCTTGGGGAAGGAGGGAAGCTGACCCGAGTCCGTTGATTTCATCTTATCGTATTCTCGTCAATAATATCTGTATACAGTATTCTGGTAGGAGATAATTACAGTAGAAGGGTATCTACGTCATTTTACACTTGCATCTCATCGACTTGCATATTGTATCCATTAGACCGGTCATCATCATCGAGATCAATTCCTCTACAATAATTCAATCGAGGTTCATCAAATTACAGGTATCATATTACCACAGCTCCAAATTATCAATTTGGATTCTTCAATTTTAGATTAATCAAATTACAAGTTTCATAATTACAATTCAGTATTAATCTTACACTTTCAATTCAATTTTGTATCATACTCGTCTTTAGAAATTTCGATTTTAGGGTTTATGTAAATATTTTTTCTTAATGTTTTATATATAGTTTTGGTGTGCAATTACGATCAGATGGTCATAGTGATTCCTTAAGTAAGCACATGTTACCTATATGTTTATTGCTTTCTATTTTTGTTTCGATTGTGCTTAGTTCAGTAACTTATTTGGTTTGTATGTTTATTATAAAATTGATATGTTATATGTTATATTCATGCTCCATGTATTTTAAATTTTTAATTATGTTAATATTCATTATATATTTAGTCACATTCATCTTATTAGCCAATTACTATTTAATGTTACCATCGTGGCTTCGATTTGAAAGTATAAAGCTTTACTAAAGATCATTCTTACTTGCTAGCATACGCTTCTTAGAAAGGTTCAATTTATAGATTTCTTACTTAAAATCAACTTAATCTCTCAAGACCAAGCTAGTTTCTCATTCTGCAATTCAGGTTTTGAGATGATTGATCACCTTTTTCTTCATTGTAAATCATTTTCAAAGAGTATTATGTGAATGTAGAATCCAGAATTCTGAATGTGACGTTTAGTCCTTCTTCATATGGTCTTAATTCATATACATTTATCAATGGGATTGAAATTGTGTCACACCATACTTCCATGATTGTTGGTAGGTTTACATATTTTAACACCGAGAACTTTACTGCTCTTTAGAATGTATATCGTTTAGCTATTGGTGGGCACTGGGCAGGCTATTTCGTTTATGGGGACACATGGATGTATAGACAAATTGACTGTGGGAGTGTCATACTGGTTTTATTTGTGGTTCTGCTATTGCGTTCCAGTGGCTATCAAAATCTTACAATAAGTTATCCTTCAGATGTTGCAGTTATTAATGTGTATAAAATTGCTAGAGCTATGGCTACCACCATACCACTCCAGTAGTTAATCTTTGCGGCTTCCAATAGAATTGGTTTTAATCTTTCGTGGTACTTTAATTTGATGCTGATACTGGATTATATATGTACTTGGTTAGGCTGCATATTTCTTAAAATTTTTATGTAGTTAACTAGTAATGACTAAAGGTTGTTTGAAATCTTTATATACAATAAAACATCATAACTTGATGCAGGTGTTATTGTTTGTTTTACAAAGAGTAAGGGTCCTGTTTATAAAGATTATGTGGTGTTTCTTTCACAAGGGGATCCAAATCATCCAAGACAATGGAATATAAGAGTTTCACGAATGCAAACGTTGGTGGAACGGATCTTTCTGTTGAAATTAATCATGATGGCCATTAAGCATATATCATGGATATGGGTATCAAAGCATTGAGGTCAGTTGTAAATTTTGAATTTATATTCTTATAGTGTTCCTTTTTAGCTTTCTTATGTTAGACATTTGATTGAAGTATTAGTTATATAAAAGCAACAATGTAATCTTGATTAGAAGGGCATAGTTGCAGTTTCTCCTTAGATTTTCATCTGGAACCACTAATATTTTCGTAGCTATTAACATTGTTTATGTGCAGGTGATACATTCTACTTATCATATTCAGATTGTACCCATACTGTACATCTGCTGTAGAGACAAAATTCACAACTTGGATGGCGGTCAGGCCTGGATTAGGCCATCTGTGTAATAATCTCAAGATCGATAAATGATGTTGCATATGTAAATGTTTTATAACAGCCCTTATTTGTGTATAGTGACAATGTCCGTTTTAGTTTATAGTCTACCAACCGAGTCGTAGGCCCAAATATAAATGATGCACCATTCATTGGGATGCACCATTCATTTGCAAGATAATAATGTATCTAGTGCTGTGGTCAGGTAGGATTTTTTGGGAGATTATACTCCGTAGATGTCCAGAATAAAACTTGCCCAAATTTGTGTTTTCAAGATTCTTGTTAGCGTAGTTTTTGATTAAAAAACAGAGATGTTTCGGTTGGTGGATCTTTGTCTGTCAAAAAGGATTTGCGTTGTAGAATGATTTATATTTTATTCTCTTAAGCCTTTTTGCCCACTTACATATATGTTTGACTACCTTTAAAAACTTTAAAGTGTTACAAAGTCGATTGAAGGTTAAACTTTTCACCATCTTACTATATATCTGTATGCAAGATACAATTACATGCAAGATACAATTACAGATCTTCATGATCTAATTACAATGTAGATATGTCAAATACATTTTTTTAATAGAGTACTACAATCTATGAAGAATGAACCTTGCTAATTTAAAGCTAAAGTTTTCACCTCACTCTCTTTTCTGGAATGAAATTAGCATCTTTCAGTTTCTTTAAATGTGTAGTTTATAAGATAACTCTCCAAATCATAATCAGTGCTCTTTATCACAGAATCTGACACTTGACCCCGTGCATTAGGCCCCGCCGTTCTTTTCAATTGAATGTTTTTTGCGAATAACTTCGGCATAATGTACTCATACTCATCCTTCACACACTCGAATTTAAATCCCGCATATCGTAGAAAACATTCATCAATAATGTATGTTAACGACTAGCATATATAATTAAATGTTCATCAAGAACGAATGCTCAAGTCTAGCATATATAAATTACTATTCATTAAGAATGAATGTTAACGACTGGCATGGATAAGATAACTCTTAAATCATAATCAGTGCTCTTTATCACGGAATCTGAACACTTGACCCCGTACATTAGGCGTCACCGTTCTTTTCAATTGAATGTCAGCAGCAACGGATGAGCACTTTTTTGCAAATAACTTCGGCATAATGTACTCATACTCATCCTTCACACACTCGAATTTAAATCCCGCACATCATAGAAAACATTCATCAATAATGTATGTTAACGACTAGCATATATAAGTGAATGTTCATCAAGAACGAATGCTCAAGTCTAACATATATAAATTACTATTCATTAAGAATGAATGTTAACGACTAGCATGGATAAGTTAATATTTATCTAGAATGATAACGATTAGCATGTATAAGTTAATATTCATCAAGAATGAATGTTAACGACTAGCATGTATAAGTTAATATTCATCAAGAATGAATGTTAGCAACTAGCATATATAAGTTAATATTCATCAAGAATGAATGTTAACGACTAGCATATATAAAAGTTAATATTAATCACGAAGGAATGTTAATGACTAGCATCTAAAACAAAATATTCATCAAGAATGAGCGTTAACAACTAGCATATATAAGTTAATATTCATCAAGAATAAATATTAGCAACTAAGATATATAAGTTAATATTCATCGGGGGTGAATGTAACAACTAGTATATACAAGTTAACGTTCATCGAAAATGAATGTTAGCGACTAGCCTATACAAGTTAACGTTCATCGAGAATGAATGTTCGACTAGCATATATATGTTAGCATTCATTAAGAATGAATGTTAACAACTAGCATATATAAGTTAATATTTATTAATAATGAACGTTAACGACTAACATATATAAGCTAATATTAATCAAGCAAGAATGTTAAAGACTGATATATAAGGTGATTATACATCAAGAAGGAATGATAATGACTAGCATATGTAAGTTAATATTCATCAAGAGGGAATGCTAACGTCTATCATAAAATAAGTTAATATTCATCGAAAAGGAATGTCAACACTTAGCATATATAAAAAAATGTTCATCAAGAATGAATGCTAAAACTAATATATATAAGTTAATATTCATCGGGAATGAATGTTAATGACTAGCATATATAAGTTAGTATTCAACAACAATGAATGTCAGTGACTATCATATATAACTCGGATTCATGCACATCTACCAAATCTGCACTAAACCCTTTAAAAGCGACAACTTTATCGAGTCTTAAAATTCAAGTTTTAGCATACTTCTCATGTTGATCTTTAAAGAAAATTTGCAGCCCAACTTGCTGATATACAAATAGTAACAACTAATTAAGCAAAATTAAACTTGTGATTTCGATCTTTATATTCAACATTCATCATCTAAAACTAATATTTATCATCTTATACTTGCCGCCTCAACATCAATGGTGAGTTATACAGTTGTAAAACAATTTTCACTAAACTATTTTCATTCTATAGATATCACATATTTAACATTCGTCATCAATAGTTAACATTCATTTTGTTAAACAAATAACCTAGGCATCAACAATATGCTATACAGTGGCATATGACTCTAACTGAGATGTGCTTTCTATAATATATGCTGCAAGATAATATGAGATCTTGAACCGAAGTTTGCTTTCAAAAAAAAATTTACTAACAAAAACTTTTAATAAGTAAAGAACAACAAGACCATGATTTAACAATTCTATTTCATTTAAAACTATCTGAAAATTAAGAAACTTAGTATCGTTAGTTGCCATTACCCCACGTTAAGGAATATGCAACATTGGCAAAAAAGCTGCAAAAGAAAAATAAACATGGCTTTCCTCTATCAGCGTTTAGCTTAAGATCCCATATTATCTTGCAGCATTTTCCTGAATGTCAGAAACTTACAGTTTATATCGTCAATTTAAATAACTCTTTCTAAACCTACATGTTCTACATAAAAGCAAACTTGTGTAATAACAAGAATTCTTACCACTTCGGCATCGTTGGCCAGACCCAGGTCTTGAAAATGAATTTTCAATCATATATTTAATTTGCATGCACGATAATTAACACCGGTGTCGTTACCCCCAACTAGACCAGTTGTAACATCTAGGTACACGCCTCTTTTAAACATCCATTTATGTCTTTCTCGACTATAGAATTTATCAAACATTTCGGCAAATAAAATGCATACATATTGGCTTTCATCTGCATTAAACCACCATCTCACCATTAATCTTCAATGCCTCTTTTGTACAACCAATCGATGTTCGTGCTCCCATTAATCTAGCCTACAGAACTTGATAACCAACTTATTGACATGATGGATTCACAATTTCTCGATGTATGTCATTACATATGTCTATCAAAACTTTCTGGAAGTTTAAACTAAACCATATATGTTGCATTGATGTTGAACATCAATGAGCTCACTAAACATAGAACGATGAAACTTCCTAATAACATCATCCTTAAAGTTTTTGCCAAAAGCTTTATATTTCAAGATAATTTACAAAAACTATTACTAAATATGCTATAGTTGGTATTTATCATCATTCAACATGGGAGGTGAGTTATATCAATAAAAAATTCAACGTATACAATTCTTTTCCAACATTCATAACATACAATGAATTAATATATCAAATTAATTAAAAAATATATATATCGAATTTAGAAGACAATTCAAATTTGATGAATACCGTAAGTACTTACAAATTTATAACAAAAAAAAAAAAAAAATCAAACCTGAATGTTATTGAATTAATAACCATCGATTCATCGTTTTTTAACATAGCATCCGATTTCTTCATCTAGGTTTAGTATTTCCCCCAATTTTTCGTCGGCTTCGGTTTTAAATTCAATAGATGTGAATGATTATTCAATGATTATGAATTCATATGAATGTTGTTACGATTCAATCGTGTTATTTTTGTAAGACGCAATTTGGAATTTTTGTTGTTGATTTCCAATCGGTCCGATCGTATGCTCAAATTTAGGTTACGTATTCCTTTGTGCCTTCTTACCATTTACCCACAGGTTTTAATTATATTTAATATATGTATTGGTGAACTGACCTAAATGCCCCTCCGTCCCTTTTTTAAATGAGATGAATTGTATGGTCCAGATTCACTTCCCTACTTCCCTCATATTTTTACTTCCTCAATGATCTCCCCCCAATATATATATATAATAATTTATACAAATCCACTTGTAGATATATATATTGTACTTTGTAGGTTCGCGGGTCGGGTTTACCCGCGGGTATAAGTTCATACCCATGACCCGCCCATGACCCGCTAACGGGTAGAAGTTTATACCCGTAACCCACCCATGGGTAAAAATTTCACGGGTTTACCCACCCATAACGGGCGGGTACCCACGGGTCGTGGGTTTTTCTCACCCATTTGCCATCCCTAATCTATATCTATATTAGTAATAAAAATATATTGTACTAATAATTTCATTATAATATTCTCACTCATAAAAGATGAGCAAACATCATAACTCATAAAGGGCTATTTCGTGTTCAAGTCAAATTGCATAAAATAGGAATGTTCCTTATATACTCGGCATAAGAATTATTCGAATTGGTGATATTTATGAGGTTCACCAGGTTTGAAGTTAACATATATAATGACCATGGTTGATAAAGCAAAATTGTTTATGACTCATTTAGTCACTTGGGACTAGTGCCGTCGCCATATTAGGAGTTAGATGGGTAGTGGTGGATTCAGGATTTAGTTGTACCCGTAGTATTGGTATTCCAATTTTTGTGAACCCGTAGCACAAACAAAGAATTTAACTAAAAATGCAATTTATATAAGAAATGTACACTACATATAACGAATGGACCCTTAGCAACTGCTACCCCTATCTTCTACATGGCTTCGCCCCTGTACATAGGTCGTGGCAATTTAAAAAAGAAAAGTCCAAATAGATTGAATTTGCTACAACTCCAACCCGTCCACTCCAGAACGCCTTAGGCCCATCAAGTAAGAGATAAATCAATCTCACCTAATGGTCCGCTGTGGCTCAACAAACTACCCGCAAATACAACACCATGAATTTGCCGGATTTGAATGAAATTTCATAGTTTTCATTTCCTTTGTTTCGTTTATATCTAATCTAATGATTATATGTCTAAACTATATATCTTCTTCAATTATATATCTACTACTTTAGTACGTTATGTAGATTAAAACATTTACCAATTAAGTTGATCAAGAGAGGACATAAGTATATACCAACCAACTCACAAAAAGAAAAAAGAAGTCCCTAACTGATTCTTTGCTAGTTGAAAAACTAATAATGTAACTTTACATTCATAACCTTCACAAATACATAGATAAACAAACACAGAAACACAATTAACATTCATAACCTACACTAATACAACGATTAACAACATAAACACATGTAACATTCATAACCTACACAAATACATAGATAAACAAACACGTACATAAACACGCGTAACTCTGGTACGATGAAAAGGGGATAATTGGAGATCGATCGATTTCACAACTTGTAGGACATTACTCAGCTCATAGCCTAGTCACCACAACAATACCAACAGCACAAGAATTTCACAACAGACTTCAGCACATCACCACGAGCAGCAACTTCTTTACTCGATTCAATCATTCTTTCTCCTTATAACTGATATACAAGATATATTATTCTTGGCTAAGGCTCTCACAAAAATTTATATAAGGTACATATGCATGTATATATATATATATATATATAGTACTAGTATTTTCGAGGTTCTTTCTTTTTCTTAATAACAATAGAAATTCGTACATATTTTCTTGCTACTTTCCATCTATTTTATATCCAGGCACGTTTAGTGTTGATTTGCCGGCCATCATATTCCTCCAAGAGTCCAAGGCGTTGCAGGTAATTTCCGGTTATTTTTCACGATCAAATGAAAGTTCCTAGAAAATAGTCAACAACTAATCGATTATACTTTTGTAATGCAACAAAGACACACCTGGATAATTTCCGGTTGTTTTTCACCATATCTTCATCATTCGTAGTTTCTATTAAATTTGGTTGAAGTATATATGTACAAACATTTCAAGGGTATGAATTGAACAACTTTTCCTTTTGCTTCTTCATTTTGATTTTCGGGTAATATTTACGGTGAATTTCGATAGAATTAGGGGCGGAGCTAGAGGGGGGCATGGGGGCAGTCGCCCCCTCCTAAAAATCTAGAATTGTGGAAAAAAAATAAGGTTATTAGTGACAGTTTTGAACTAATAATGTAACTTCACATTCATAACCATCACAAATACGTAGATAAACAAACACAGATTCATTCACATTTAACATTCATAACCTACACAAATACATAGATTAACAACATAAACACATGTAATTACATTCATAACCTACACAAATACGTACATAGATAAACAAACACGTACATAAACACACCTAACTCTGGTACGATGAAAAGGGGATAGATGGAGATCGATCGATTTCTCAACTTGTAGGACATTACTCAGCTCATAGCCTAGTCACCACAACAATACCCACAACACAAGACTTTCAGCACAGCCTTCAGCACGTTACCACGAGCAGCAACTTCTTTACTCGATTCTATCATTCTTTCTCCTTATAACCGATATACAAGATATATTGTTCTAATGTTTTCAATGGCTAAGGCGGGTACATGCATGTATATATAGTACGAGTACTAGTATTTTTGAGGTTCTTTTTTTTTTCTTAATTTACAATAGAAATTCGTACAAATTTTCTTGCTAGTTTCCATCTATTTTAAATCCAGGCACGTTTAGTGTTGATTTGCCGGCCATCATATTCCTCCAAGGCGTTGCAGGTAATTTCCGGTTATTTTTCACGATCAAATGAAAGTTCCTAGAAAATAGTCAACAACTAATCGATTATACTTTTGTAATGCAACAAAGACACACCTGGATAATTTCCGGTTGTTTTTCACCATATCTTCATCATTCGTAGTTTCTATTAAATTTGGTTGAAGTATATATGTACAAACATTTCAAGGGTATGAATTGAACAACTTTTCCTTTTGCTTCTTCATTTTGATTTTCGGGTAATATTTACGGTGAATTTCGATAGAATATGAGTTATGCCACTTATATGCATGATCTCTATTTCTTCTTTTAAAATTTGTGGTTTTATTTACGCGAAATTGACCTTTTTACTGTTTAGGAATTACTCGTAATAATAATACCTAATAATTAGTTATAAAACATATTCACTATTTTTTATAGGATATTTGGATTAAGGAGTGTTAGAAATCCAAAGTGTCCTTAAAGTCCATTGATCGTCTTAATACATTAGATGATAACGACAGTCGTAAGTTAATTTTTCTTATCCAGAGGAAATCATTTATACAGCTAACTACATATATTTTGCATGCAACAAAATTGTAACGAGTAACCAATCTTATAAATATCAATAAACTTGAAGAGTTTAACTTGTAATTTTACTAAAAACATATGATTACAAGTCAACAAGAAAACTTAACAGTTAGTCAACTACAAAGTTGTTACTCCGTATTCCCAACCGTGACACCAACTGACGCATTAGTTTCTGTCACATCAGCGGCACGTCAACACTTTTTTAAAATTGACACACAATTGACTGTGCAGGCTGGTTCTATTTACACACTTTAAAGTGTGTTTTACACGGAACGATGGGACTAGCTTGACCAACGATGATTGATGTTTAAGTTTCTTTAACATAACCATATATAATATATTATATCTTTTGTATTTAATTTAGTTAGCTTATACATTTTTCGCTGATAACTTTTTTTATACAACGTTTAAAATAATTCCGAATATATATTCATGATCAGTGTAATTTTATCTACATTTCGATATAAATTTTATCGTCATATGTTATGTATTTAAGAAAGCATTTTTTTAGTCTCGAAATCAACTTTTTTTTTATATCAAAATGTAGATAAAAATAAACTGGTCATAGTGGTATATTTGAGTTTATATTATAACATATGTAAGAAAAGTTATCAGCCAAAAACACAATAATACGCTAATAAAACTATTTGAATATAATATTATATTTATTATAATATTCTTTCCATCTAATCGAACTATTAAATCGATATTACAGCTTTTGTCGGTATATCCTCAATTTGATCTCGAAGTTTTCAAACAGCCATACTCAATTGATTGAAATGATTAATCTGGAAGTAAAATGGTCATACACAATATGATATATAAAAACTTGATATGAGATCGAAAAATACATTCGTACAAATAACTTGAATCATTTCATACCGCACCTACATTGATTATAAGTATTTATCCGTTCACTATACGGAGTAGCCCATGCAGCTGCACAATCATACTTGAAATGAACCCACTGTGGATTAATATCTGGCATCGAATATTCTCCCGTCAAGGTTACTTTAATGTAATGGTTGTTATTAACATACCCGATTGCAATAGCTTCATGTTGATAACAAGGAGGCGGAGTAGAGCGCAGCGGAAAGTAAGTTACACTACCTTTCATGTTTAGAACATGTAATATGACATTGTATTTTGAAGCAATGAGGGTTCCTATTTCATGCATAGTCATCCAATATTTGAGCGGTGCATCTGTATGTAGATTAAAAAAATTCAAGATGCTCTTAACATTATCATACCCATCGCGGTCAAACATACAAATATATTCATACTTGTACATCGTTAGCTCTTCAATTAGGCTTCTTCGAATTGTAGGCCATTCATTTTCATGAAGACCTCGACATAGAGCTTTTGATCGAAATCCACAATTTCCATCCGAGATGACATCCTGTATCTGGGTAATATAAGGATGAAAAAAACTTGGAAATTGATAAATGTATTGATGTGAGAAACTATTTTGGTCAAATGTTGGTGCACTTGAACAACTATATCTACGAGGCTCTTGAGTATGTGAAGTTGGATCAACATCAGATTTTCTAAAAGATGGACGATCACGCATATTTTTTCGAGTGATAGGAGGTTCACGAACAGAAGTTGACCATGGCATGAATATATCCTTTAACTTCTTTAGAACACTACGCTTACCAGCATTCGATTGTTTTTGGTAATGTGATTTAAACATATTCACCTCGGCTTCACAATCAAAATCTTCATCTTTCAAATATTTGCATGGTGATAAATCAAGCGTCTTCCAAAATATATCAATCGATTCAAGTGGTACTGGTTCACCTGCATTAACATAAATTGCTTGTGCATGTGCACATGGTAAACCATGACTTCTAATCAGTTGATGTGCACAATTTTCAGGGTTTAAACCAACAACTTTACACCGCTTAAATTCTTTTAACATTATTTCAAGTGTGTGATGCGAAACACGCCCAAGTAAAAGTTGAAAATGTGGCATGTTGCATGAATGCAAAATGACAATTCTGCTCTTTTCAATACTTGCTTTGATTAATGTATATTGTGATTCAATCACTTGATGAATATATGTCACTGCAGTCCACAAATCTGCTTGTGATGACTCCAAATATTTTTTTAACTTCGCATGCTGACTCTCCACTCTGTTGGTAGTGGTATTGCCAAAGTTAAGAAATGTATCAATCCATACAGATACAAACATTTCCTTATATGGCGTCAACCACACTTGATTTAGATATTCCATAACACCTAAAATAAGATTAAATAACTTAAGTCCCATAAAAATAAAAATTGATTAAAACATATACGAGTAATTATTTTGAAGCATATGCTAATTAATACCTGGATATTGGAGTAAAAAGTTATTTAGTTGGTTCAAGTTGTTCATGTAGGCTTCCATTGTTTTTGATCTAATTAGTGCACGCTATAATTTATTGAAAGAAGACCAATCTTGCTGCGGACGTATTTTTCGCCTACACTTTCTGTGAATAGCTCTATTGATGTGCCATCTACAAAGTAACCCCTTCGCATCTGGAAATTCATTGCTGCACGCGTTCATTGCTGCTAACTCTCGATCCGTAACTATTACACGTGGAAACATGCATCCATCCAGTGTTGATTTTAAACAATTTAATGCCCATGTGTAGTTACATTCCTTTTCCTTATGTAAAAACACGAATGCTATGTGATAACACACAAAAAGTCATGTTTTTGTGCCATTATCTCACCATTTTAGCCCAATTATTAATGAAAACACTTAAATATGAACTTAAACATCACATTTCATCATTAGGGCTAAAATATAGACGATGTTTCAAGATTCAACCAAAAAGACCTAAAAACGAGTAAAATAGAGCACAAACGATTAACGAATCTTCCGTTCACGCATTTAAGCACAATTTAAGCTATACTTGGAATTATGACCTATAACTTATGTCATTTTCTTCGTTAGGAAATTATGAAACCGTGAGCGCGAGAATCACTCAAAACGGATAAACGACGAAGAAGTTACGCCAAATCGAAGAAACGGAGAACCAACGGACCGAATACTGCTGAACACAGACCGTATACGGCTGAGCCAGACCGTATACGGATGGACACAGACCGTATACGGCCTGTGCTCAGCCGTATACGGGCCAGCTCAGCCATATTCACCCTATGCACAGCCGTATACGGTCCAGTTCAGCCGTATTCACCCTAGCTCAGCCGTATCGTGCGTTTGGGTGATAAAAATCAGGTTTTTATTCGCCTTTGCGATACGGTTGTGCATTTCATGGTTTGGATACGGTCTACGGATACGTTTGTGCGATCTCTATATATAGAAGCCTCATTTCATCATTTTCAAACATGTTTTTCTCATTCTTTCTTTCTTTCTCTCACTACTCTCTCTCTAAAATAGTTAGTTAGTTAATTAGATTAGTTAAGCTAGTAGATTAGTAGCTTACTTGTAACGGAGGTGCTCCGAGACTGCGGTGTCGCACGATTTGTAATAACGCTTTGTCAGGTGCTATTATAATCTCTATCTTGTTATTTTAAATAATGTTGTGATGTTGCTATACTTGTTTAGAATTACTTGCTATGATTATTGCCATGCTTAGCTAAACAAATCTGTGTTTGCTATGATAGTTGCCATGCTAGGGTAGTTATACTTAAATCATGCTGTTACTCTGTCCGTATGCTGTTAAAATATATTTGAATCTATGAATTGAATCTCAAATGTTTATCTATCCAACTTATGCTGTGGTTAGTAACATCCTTCTAGGCTTGGCCAATTGCTAGTTGTATGCCGCTAATTATTCTGTGTCTGATGATCGTTGAACTCGACATGGCCGGTGTTCTCCTGGTTGAAATATTACCGGAGGGAGACACGGAGCGTAGGATTAGAGATAGATTAGATTCAGGTCATTCAACAAGTGTCTTTGAGAGAACTTTCGGGACACCTGTGACTTAACCATGTACCCCGTCACTCTGCTTAATTGATCCATGCTATGCTGCCTTACTGCATGTTCTTGTTTGATTGTTGCTTAGGGTTTGCATGTTAGTATCTGTTATGCTAATTAGTTACATGATTAGATTTTCGAATATTTATCAATTGCATACACCAGTTTGACATGCATAGAATAGTTAAAATGATTTATATGAAATAATGATGAACAATTTAATCAGCCGTTAGACCAGACCATCCCAACTTGTTCCGGTAGGAAACCCCTGTTCATGTTTTTGTTTATTCAACAATTCATGCCATGATTCGGATATCTCAAATGTCCGAGATTGGGGAACAAGACTCGAGGATGGTTGTTGGTTAAATTGGTTGCTACATTTGGGACAACTTCCGATGTAGTTTACATTCCATAACTGTTATCCACGTGACATGTTATTTATCTGATTGCGGACAACTCTACGTTAGATAGATAATAGGCTAGGAGTTATGGCTCATTAGGAAATATAGCTGTCATCTTAACTAAGGCTTTATCCCATTAACTACCCCTAAATAGCATGAATAATTATCATAGTAAACACTCGCTTCACCTATCAGTTCTCGTTGCCACCTCACCTCCACTTTACTTTATTTTAATTTTAGATAATTAGTAGTTAGTTAAAACCAAAAAACAACCAAAATCTCTTTTAAACCCTAGCTAAATCCCCATAGATAACTAAAGTCCTAGATCCCATGCCCGTTGTAGTTTGAAAAACGACCCTAGGTCATACCTATCGCTGTACTCACCCATAGCTTTAGTATACTTAGGCCCAGCAAAAACAAATTTTAAAACCCACTGACCCAGCCAGGCGGGAGGCCCGCAACGACAGGAAGCGATTCCTAAATACCGACCGTTTGGCTGCCGCCAAAAGCTTTTGGCGCCGCTTCCGGGGACTACAATGACCGATTTAGGAATTTAGTTGTCTTAACTATTTAGCGATCCTTTCGGAAGATCAATATCATCCGAAAGTTCCTTTTCTGTTCTTTCCTTTCCAAAACTCTCTTTTCTACCAAACCCGAACTTCATCAGCTATGACGAATCGTATTACGCTCGCCTCAACCTGCACACCACTACTGGAGGGAAGAGGAGGACCTATCGTGCTGCCCGACGAAAACTTCGAAATTAAGCCTAGCGTTTTCAAGTTACTCAAAACCTTCTGCCAATTTCACGGTTTTCCGCTTGATGATCCAAATTCACATTTGGATAGATTCATCAATCTTTCTGATTCCTGTGAGCAATCAGGGATTTCAAGAGAAGTCTCCCGACTATATCTTTTTCCCTATTCTTTATCTTCGCGTGCTCGAACCTGGTTTGATGAACTCGAACCCAATTCGATTCATACTTGGGAGGAGTTGGCTACTAAGTTTATGGCTAAGTTTTTCCCTCCTTCCAAGCAAACCAAGCTCAAGGATGACATCATCAGTTTCCGACAAGGAACTAATGAATCGTTATATCTAGCATGGGAACGATTTAAGAAGATGCTTAACAGATGTCCGAATCATCAAATGGGTAAGACGAACCTAATCTGCATATTCTACAATGGTCTGAATCCTCAGCACAAGTCAACCCTCGATGCTGCTTCTCAAGGAAATTTCATGTCACACACTTCTGAAGAAGCCTGGGAGCTAGTTGAGACGATAGCAATGCATCAACATGACTGGGAGTTTGGCGAACCGGCTAAGGAAGTAACTAGTACTTCAAGCCTATCCTTGGAAGCTCTGCAAGCTCAAGTGGACAATCTCTCCAGAGTCTTCAAGAATCTTCAAGAATTTTCTACCCCTCAGCCTCGTAAAGGTACGGAAGAAATTCTTGTCACTACTGTTAAAAACCCTGAATCGAACTTTCATTCTAAACCTTTCATTCAGCGGCCAACCAATAACCCACCTACTCAGTTTCTGCAACCTTTAACCTCTAATATGCCAGATTCCCCCGTAAATTCTCAACAACACTATAATGAAACTTTGACTAATTTCATGGTTGAACAAATGAACATAAATAGACAAGTAATAGCTTTTCAAGATAAAACTGATGCTTTACTTAGAATATCAGAAGATTTAATCAAAAACCTGGAAATTAGTCTTAAACAACTGTTTTTAAAAGTTGAGAACCAAGGAGGAATCATGATCATCACTAGAGGAGGTAAAGAGACCAGAAATGAGAAGTCCTCAGATAATTCTTCAAATCAACTTCCTATCTCTGAACCAACCACTGATCCAGTGACTAGTGACACCCCTGTCGCTGCACCAGATCCAGTATCACCTAAAGCCCCAGAAATCATTCCACGAACTAGGATACCCTTCCCTGGTAGGCTTAAGAAAGAGAAACAGGAAGCACAATTTAGGAAATATCTAGAAATGTTTAAAAGCCTGCACTTAAACGTTAGACTATTAGACGCTTTAGTAGAGATGCCTAGTTGTGCTAAGTTTTTCAAAGAACTCATTTCAAATAAGGAAAAATTAAGACAAATAGTTAGTTTACCCTTAGATGCTGAATGCTCAGCAATCATGTTACATGGCCTTCCACCTAAACTAGGAGATACTGGCCATTTCACTATTCCCTGTTTTCTTCAAAACATCCAAGTTAGTAACGCCTTAGCTGACCTAGGTGCTAGTGTCAATCTTATGCCTTACTCTCTCTATAAGAAACTAGGACTAGGTGAACTGCTACCCACTCAAATGACCATCCATGTAACACCCTCAAATTTAATGATTTGCGGAAGCATACTTGGGTGTTACTAATCAATATACAAAGCACAAGATATACAGTAAACGACCTCTAAATGAGACGTTGTAAAGCGATTTCATAGAAAGTAAATGTTTGAAAACTCAATGTTTTCGTATACAAAATGTAGTTTCCTAGAGTCCACGCGTATAGCGGGAGATTCTATTACATAATCGAAATATACAAAAGATAATGCTAAGAATCTCCGTTAATGCAGTTGTGTTGAAATCATGCGACTCTAGCTAAAATCCTAGAGTAATCCTACTCCGTCTGGGTACCTGAGAATACATGCTAAAAGGGTCAACACGAATGTTGGTGAATCTCACAGGTTTGTAAATAATATCGGTTTTGAACACAAGGTTTTATCAGTTGTGCCCACAAGCGTAAATCACGTATTTGCAAACCAGCAAATAAAAGTAATAAATGTGTATACCGTTGCCATGAGGCTCATAATCGAAGCTTAACCCGTTCATAATAAGTGTGGCTCCCGCGACATGCTCGAAACTGAGCAAGCGTAAGTAACGAAATAATAGTCGCCCGTTTATACAGAACGGTTCGTGGTAGCGCTACTACCCCGGGCGGGGAGGGTCATTTCCCTAATGGATCCATTAACTAGTGTTCGCGCTTAAGTCCATAACTAACGATATATGATGGAGAGACTTCTGTAAGTAGTAAACAACTCATGCAATTCCGTTTGGTATAGTAAACAGTTTTAGTACTTGTGTTCAAGAAAAGTAAGCAATGTATCTCACCCCGTATGTAAAACAGTAAAAGTGGGGCTGTAAGACTCACCTGAGTCGAGTAGTAAGCGGTGGTAATCAGTAAGTAGTGAGTAGGTTCTCCGAACCCGTAACCTTTAAATGCCTAAACATATAAAGTCAAGTAAGTAGATGTCTCGCAAGACCATCTAGTCTAGTTGTTGTAACACCCCCAAATTTAACAGTTTGCGGAAGCAATGTTTTGGGTGTTACTAATCAATAATCACAAGCACAAAGGATACAGTGAACGACTCTAAATGAGACGTTCGAAAAGTTATTACATTAATACATAAGTAGTTCAAAATACAAGCTCGAGTTCAGTAAATTCCTAGAGATTCTAATACATAACAACTAGTACAAAAGTAATGTATGAAAATCTCCAAGCTTGTAAATGCATGCGACTCGAGCTAAGTAAGCTTATCCTGCTGGGCATCCCTACTGATGCTGTGTACCTGAGAAGCATTACTAAAACGGTCAACCAAAAGGTTGGTGAATCTCACAGGTTTGTAAGTAAGTAAACAGTTTGAACACACAAGTTGTATTTGTAAATCATAGCCAGCCAGTAATTAATGATCACAGGTTATGCTCATCATTAACTTAAGTTTTAATAAGTGGGTGGTTGCAAGTCTTGCAAACCGTTTGATACAATCGCCATGAGCCACCATAGTTGAAGCTTAACGTACAGTAAATATAGGTACCCCCTCATGAATGTAATCCAAAACATTCATACGGAACGAGTAAGAAACGCCCGTTTCTACAGGAACGGTTCGTGGTAGTGCGTGCTACCCCGGGCGGGGATTGTCAGTCCCATATGGATCCATATACTAAAACTCGCGCTTATCACATAACTAACAACTATGATTCAGGAGGATTTCATTGGATTAGTCGTAAACTCATGCAATTGGCGTATCGTTAATCTCGTACAGTAAGTAAATCGTGGCAGCAAGTAAGTTTTGTGTGTTCATGTAAAACAGTAATGCATCTCACCCCTGAGTATAAAACAGTAAAGTAGGGGCTGTAAGACTCACCTGAGTCTAGCAGACAAAGCGGTAAGTAAGCAAGTAGTATCCCGAACTAGTAATCCTTAGCGTCCTAATACGCATAAGGTTCAGTAAGTAAATGGAATACTTTGCAAAGTATCCATGCTAGTTGTTCCCAAACTAGTTAATGTCCATTAGTTTGTTTGTACGTTTGTAATCGTTTGTAAGTTTGTAGAAAAGTTGTACGGTTCGTTTGTTATCGGTGTATAATAATAATTCCATCCATTATTATTATGTATTCATAATAGTTGTACAGTTGTAAAGTATACTCGTATGATCGTTTGTTTGTATTACAACATGTATCGTTTGCGTACGTTCCAATGGGCTTAGTCCCCAAAGGGTACGAGTGAAGCCTCGTAAGTATTCGTATGTATGTTCGTATCAGTTAACGTGTAATCCAGCACGTAACTAGTGAGTGAAGTTGTAAGTTCGTATCGGATGTAATCCCGTGTAGTGTACAAGTGTAAGTTCGCTGGAGTGTAATCTCCTAAGTATTTCCGAGTGAAAACTCGTACGCGTGTGTGAGTGAAATCTCACGTTTAGTTTAGTATAGACTTGTACGTATTCAAGTATCGTTGTATACTTCCCAAAAGTATAGTATTTTCATGTATAAGTAACGCCGAGTAAAGTACGTTTACGTTTTAAGTATATTCCATACTTGTATAAAATGTAAGTTTTAATCAGCCTGTTATAGCGTCACTTGTATGCGTCACTTCTGTGTATCATGTGACACTTATGTAGTGTCGTATTATGTTATCTGCTTCGAGATGTATGCGACACTTAAGTAGTGTCGGTATTTAATAGGGTGCGTCACTAAATAAGTGACGTTATCAAGTATAATTTCTCATTAGTGCGCCACTATGATAGTGACGGTATTACAGTGTCGTGGTGAAACAGTGCGTCACTAATAAAGTGACGGTATAAGTGAGTAAATCAGTTTGTCAGGCGACACTGGACAAGTGTCGGTATAAGCATTTATGCGTCACTGATGAAGTGACGGTATGAGGGTGAGTGACGTCATCGGTAGTAACCGGACGTCATTCGTTTCTACTGAAAGTTATGAGTTTTTAACGATGATAGCGACACTAAGGAAGTGTCGCTTGTTTCTGCTGAACGTTATATGGTGGCGTCACTAAATGAGTGACGCTCGTTACTACTGAAAGTTATATGATAACGACACTTATGGAGTGTCGTGTTGTTTCTGCCGAAAGAGTTAAGACTGCGTCACTTGTGAAGTGACGGTATGGTGTTTTAGCGGCACTAATGAAGTGTCGCGTATAGACGGTTCGTGACATATGCGTCACTCAGACGTAGTGTCGCATAACTGGCGTGAGCCATGCGACACTAGCGTCTGGCCAGTTTTTAGTTTGTGTCGAAAACGTGTTTAACGAGTTCCGTTCAAGTTGAAACTTTTACACAAGTTATATTATGTTATGTAGAGTTCATAAAAATTGTTGGATGTCGTTTTTAATGTTCGTAGTGTCGTTTTATTTAAAATGACCAAAACCGACATTTTCGTAAAAGTGTTCAAAAACGAGTTTAAGTTACATATTTGGACATCATTTAGCTAGGGGAACAATAATCTAGCAAAATAAAAGTAATCGGAAAAGTTTTGGGTCGCCGGAAAACTTACAAAGTTGTCGAAATGAAAATCCGAAAAGATGAGATTGTAGCCCTCGTTCTCGTGATCGCTTTTCTCCAAACGAGCCTATAGCTTCGAGGTGTTTTTGTGGTGTTTTTATGGTGTTTGAGGAACGGTTTTAGAGAGAGAGAGAGAAACCGTAGAGAGAGAGAGAGAGGAGTGGGAGAGATTGAGTGAAAGAGTGTGTTTAGTTATGTTTGTGATCAAAGGGGTATGGGGGGTTTGTCCCCTTTGACCCTTGGGCCGGTTTTGGTGGGGCCACATGATGTGGTCTCACCACTTTTTGCTCCTCCGTGTTTGCGCTCCGTGCGGTGTTCGTTTCCCCGGTTGTTTAAACGTTAAAATCATTTTATACGCGATTAATTATACGTTTTAAAAATACGAAATAATACTCGATAATTAAATTGTAGTATTTTACCAAAATACTAGTTTTCAAGTTATAATTCATAACTTTGTTTGTTTTGTCGGTTGGTCGAGTTTTCGGAGAGTTCGGTGACGTTTTTATTAAAACGTACGTTTTCCGTTATATTATAAACATAATATAAAGTAATAATCAAAGTAATTAAATAATTTCACATTATTTAATAATTGTTTTATCAGTGTACGCAAGTTTGTACAATTGTTGTTTTATACGATTTGTACGAATCGTATACGCGTTTATATATATATATTCCATCCATATATATACATAATAAGTAAATAACGTATATAATCCTATTTCATATTATATACAAGTAATAAACACGTAATTAGGAAAATTTTAAATTGGTCCAAATTTTGGGGTTGTTACAGTTGTCTACACAACTCGTTATGTCCAAATGTTGTTTCGTTATCGTTTGTTCTAAGAAAACATGGTTGGCCCGTTGGTGACGGTTTGCATTAATAATCCAAGGTGTTATCGTTATATGTATTGTTGAATCAAATTTCGTTATTCGTAAGTATTTGACACTTAGTGTGAAAAGTATTTACGACATCTAAACACGGGGGTCCGGGGGCAGCGCCCCTGGTAGCGGGGTCCAAGGGGAGGCAGCCCCTGGCGGGGTCCAAGGGGCAGAGCCCCTGGTTGGGGTCGAGCTGCCAAGTCAGCTTGGAAAATTTTTATTTCTACTACTTTCCTTTAGTGAAAACGCATCTGAAATCTGGATTTGGAGTAAAATTATGTGGTAAAATCTTGGTTCCGACACTTAGTAAAAATATGTGTTTTCAAGGTTCTGGTTTGTGCGACGTTGGGTGCGACATCGCAGATCCTGACTGCGACGTTGAGCATGGCGTCGCTATGTGCGACTTTCGCAATTTAATGCGACGTAAGGGCTTGCGTCGCTATGTACGACGTTGGCCAAATGAGGCGACGTTAGTGGTGACGTCGCTATATGCGACGTTGTGATGGGTTTTTGCGACTTTGTGGCTGACGTCGCAATCGGGCCAAGCCAAATGCGACGTCGGGGTCTGTTACGATTCCGGTGGCCGGAAAAATGGTCGAAAAGCTCCCGTTTGGTCCAAATCTTTTACCCAACCCATTTTTGGACATTTTAAGCATGTATAAACCATAAAAACGTAAAAATGAGTAAAAACGGAGAGTTTCGGGTTTTGTCGGAAACTTACGCGGAGTCGGAATGAAATTCCGAAAAGATGGGATCGTAGATCGTGTCGCGGTGGTGCTTTTATTCCAAAGGCGTGGTATGATCCGAGTGCGTTTTGAGGTAGTATTTGGCGATTTAAGTGAAATGGTGGTGATGGTATTTTGAAAGAAAGAAATAGAGAGAGAGAGAAAAAAAAAGATGGTGAGAATGAGGAAGGAATGAGGTGGGGAGGGGTTTTAATCCCCTTTTTCAGTTCCCGTGTTTGCGTTCCGTGCGGTGTTTGTTTTCCCGATTATTTAAACGTTTAATTATAAGTTTTAAAATGCAAATAATTATTAAATATTTTTGTCGAAACATTTAATTAAACACTTAATAATTGAGTTATAAAATATAACTTTAACATTGTTTCGTTTTGCTTGCGCGCTTAACATTTTAGTCGTGATGGTTTTGTTTGTACTATACGGAATGTATATGAAATATTATGAAAATAATATTTGGAATGTAATATCATAATTAACTAAAGCCACGTTACTTAATAAATTTGGTCACCAACGTCCGTATTTTCTGAACCGAATTACATTCGATTTAAATCAGTGTACTATCAAGTCAAATCGCGTATTCGTATATATATTCACAAATATATATTTTGTTACATTAATTAGCCTAACACAGAACTAATTACATGTATTTACAGAGAATTTAGGCGCTAATTACTAGTCCTAATTTGGCGGTTGTTACATTCTCCCCCTGTTAAAAGAATTTCGTCCCGAAATTTAAGTCGAAGTCGCGTTCGGGGTAGAATCAGGGAATAAGTGAGGATACTTGAGTCGCATTTGGTCTTCCCGTTCCCAAGTGAATTCCGGATCACGCCGCGAATTCCACCTGACTTTAACGATGGGAATACGACTTTGTTTCAGTTGTTTGACCTCTCGGTCCATAATTTCAGCGGGTTCCTCAACGAAGTGAAGTTTGTTATCGATGCGTATCTCGTCAAGTGGTATGATAAGTGTCTCGTCAGACAGACATTTCTTTAAGTTAGAAATGTGAAACGTAGGGTGCACGCTGCTGAGTTCGGAAGGCAGCTGCAATCGATATGCCACGGGGCCAATCCGTTCGAGGATCTCAAAAGGCCCAATGTACCTAGGATTTAATTTCCCGCGTTTACCGAATCGGATTACGCCTTTCCAAGGCGATACTTTTAAGAGTACTCGATCCCCAACTTGGAACTCGTGTGGTTTGCGTCTCACGTCAGCGTAGCTTTTCTGACGATCACGTGCGGCTTTGAGTCGGTTTTGGATTTCAACAATTTTCTCGGTGGTTTCGTGTATGAGTTCAGGACCAGTGAGTTGACTATCTCCCACTTCAGTCCAACAGATCGGTGAGCGGCACTTACGACCGTACAGTGCCTCAAAAGGTGCAGCCTTAATGCTGGCGTGATAACTGTTATTGTAGGAAAACTCACACAACGGTAGGTGTCTTTCCCAGTTGGTACCGAAATCAACTACGCAGGCTCGTAGCATGTCTTCCAGTGTCTGAATAGTTCGTTCGCTCTGGCCATCGGTCTGAGGGTGGTACGCGGTACTCATATCGAGACGGGTACCCAGTGATTTTTGGAGTGATTGCCAGAAGCAAGATGTGAAACGAGCATCCCTGTCAGAGATAATCGAGATAGGGACACCGTGTTGGCAAACGATTTCTTTGATGTAGATTTGTGTGAGGCGTTCCATTTTATCGGTTTCTCTGATTGCCAAGAAATGAGCTGATTTGGTGAGGCGATCGACGATCACCCAAATGGTATCGCAACCGCTTGACGACTTAGGGAGTTTGGTTATGAAATCCATGGCAATCTGTTCCCATTTCCATTCAGGAATGTCGGGTTGTTGGAGTAAACCGGAAGGTTTCTGGTATTCGGCTTTGACTTTTGAACAAGTAAGACACTTGCTGACGTACGTGGCGATTTCAGCTTTCATGTTCGGCCACCAATAAAACTCTTTGATCCCGTGATACATTTTATCGGATCCCGGGTGGATAGAATATTTGGACTTGTGAGCTTCATCCATCACCAAGTCCCGCAGGTTCCCGAAACTAGGCAACCAGATTCGGTTAGAGAAGTACCTAACTCCGTTGTGTCTGATTTCGAATTGTTTATCCATGCCTCGCAAGGCCTCGTTTTTGACATTATCGGGTTTGAGAGCTTCGAGTTGAGCGGTGAGAATCTGGATATTCAAATCGTTGTGAATGGTCATACTGAGGGCCCGGACTCGAAATGGTTTTGTACGTTCCTTACGACTGAGAGCATCGGCAACCACGTTTGCCTTGCCTGGATGATATTTGATCTCACAATCGTAATCGGTGAGTAATTCAACCCACATACGCGGTCTCATGTTAAGATCTTTTTGGTCAAAGATGTGTTGAAGACTTTTATGGTCGGTGAACATGGTACTTCAGGTACCATAAAGGTAATGCCTCCAGATTTTGAGGGCGAATACCACGGCCCCTAACTCGAGGTCGTGGGTTGTATAGTTTTTCTCGTGGACTTTTAGTTGTCGGGAGGCGTAAGCAATGACCTTGTCTCGTTGCATCAACACGCAACCGAGACCTTGGTGAGAAGCATCGCAGTATACCACGAAGTCATCGGTGCCTTCGGGTAAGGATAGAATGGGTGCACTACAAAGCTTTAGTTTCAACAGCTGAAATGCTGACTCTTGTTTATCAGTCCAATCGAACTTTGTCTTTCTGAGTCAGTGTTGTGAGTGGCAAGGCTATTTTTGAGAAGTTCTCGATGAATCGGCGATAATACCCCGCCAATCCCAAGAATTGGCGTACCTCGGTGGGGGTGGTTGGCGCTTGCCAGTTCTTGATGGCCTCGATTTTTGATGGGTCTACATGAATTCCCTGACTATCAATCACGTGTCCAAGGAATTGAACGGTTTTTATCCAGAACTCACACTTAGAGAATTTGGCGTAAAGCTCCTCGTGTCTAAGTAGTTCTAGGATGGTTCTGAGGTGTTGTGCGTGTTCTTGTTCGTTTCGTGAGTATATGAGGATGTCATCGATGAAGACAATGACAAACTTGTCGAGATAAGGTTTGCACACCCGATTCATAAGGTCCATGAATACAGCCGGTGCGTTGGTTAGACCGAATGGCATCACTTGAAATTCGTAATGCCCATAACGGGTCCTGAATGCGGTTTTTGGGATGTCGGCATCGCGAACACGCAATTGATGATAACCTGATAGAAGATCAATCTTTGAATAACAGCTTGATCCTTGAAGTTGATCGAACAGATCATCGATTCGAGGAAGTGGGTATCGGTTCTTGACGGTTAGTTTGTTCAACTCTCGGTAGTCAATACACATTCGAAATGAACCGTCTTTCTTTTTGACAAACAAGACCGGAGCTCCCCAAGGTGAAGAACTCGGTCAGATGAATCCTCTATCCAGAAGTTCCTGTAACTGAGTGGACAGCTCCTGAAGCTCGGATGGGGCTAGTCGGTACGGTGCTCGGGCCACTGGTGCGGCACCCGGCACGAGATCAATCGAGAACTCAACTTGTCTAGGTGGTGGTAGACCAGGTAGTTCTTCTGGAAAGACTTCGGGAAAGTCTCTAACGATTGGCACATCTTCAAGTCGCTTCTCCTCCGACTTTTTATCCGTGATGTGTGCGAGAATTGCTGGGTAACCTTTCCTCAGAAGTTTTTGGGTTTTCAAACAGGAGATTATGTTTAGTCTCGACCCACCGGTCTCCCCCTGTATGATCAAGGTTCTACCGACGGCGAGAGGGATGCAGACGATTTTATCATGACAAACAATTTCGGCCCGATGCTTGGATAACCAGTCCATACCCACGATGACGTCGAAACTTCCTAGTTCAACAGGCATAAGATCGATTGAGAAGATTTCGTCGGCTAGGTTTAAAGTGCAATTAGGTATCACACTATCGGTTTCTATGAGTTTACCATTTGCAAGTTCTACGGTGTACTTAACATCTAAGGCCACGGAGGTGATGTCAAGTAGTGGGCAAAACTCATCAGAAATATAGCTCCTATCAGCACCAGTATCAAATAGAATAGAAGCAGATAAGTTGTTGAAGAGGAACATACCCGAGACCACATTCGGGTCTTGACGGGCGTCCCCTGAGGTGATGACGAAGGCTCTGCTTCGGACGTTGTTGTTGCGGTTGTTGTTGTTGTTGTTGTTGTTGTTGTTGTTGTTGTTGTTGTTGTTGTTGTTGTTGTTGTTGTTGTTGTTGTTGTTGTTGTTGTTGTTGTTGTTGTTGTTCAGCTTGGGGCAGTTGTTCCTAAAATGCCCAGAGTTTCCGCACCCAAAGCAGGTCTTTGGTGCATTGATGTTGGGGGTAGGAATGATGGCTCGGCAATCCTTGGCTAGGTGCCCGAACCTTTTGCAGTTTGTGCAAGGGCAGGAACCGTCATGGTGACGATTGCATTTGGAACAGTAGGGTTTGTTCCCGCCGTACCCTTTCTTTTCTGTAGTTCCCGATGAATAAGCCTTAACAGACTCAGGCTTCTTGTTGGTGAGTTGGTTGGATGAGTTGGGGTTTCCTTCCCATTTACGTTTGTTGTTTGCAGATGGGGTTGCGGTTGTGCCACGGCGGACAGAGTTTGCCGTTAGCTCGTGGGCCATACGGATGGCGCTTTGAATCGTACCCGGTTTGGATGATGTCACCAAGTCTTGTAGTCTGTCGGGAAGTCCATCGACATATTTCTCGATCCTCTTGTATTCAGGATCGACCATGGATGGGCACAGAAGTGCCAGTTGGTGGAAACGGTTGGTGTACCCGGTGATATCATCACCTTGCATCTTGTGGTTCCAAAATTCCAACTCCAGTTGTTTCAGTTCATCCCTGGGGCAATACTCACCCCTCAACATCTCCTTCAGCTCCTCCCATGATAGCTTGTAAGCATTCGCAATACCCACAGTCTGGGCATAGGTGTTCCACCAGGTGAGAGCGGTGTCAGTGAAAGTACTAACGGAGAACTTGACCCTGTCCCCCTCCGCACAGTTGCAGATAAGAAATACAGATTCGATCTTCTCGATCCAGCGTACCAGACCGATCTATCCTATCTCAGATTCAGGTTATCAAACTCTTGGATGCTGGTTTGATCTATCCTATCTCAGATTCCCCATGGGTCAGCCCAGTTCAGGTTGTTCCAAAGAAAGGAGGAATGACGGTTATCGCTAACAAAAATAATGAATTGATTCCTACACGAACCGTCACCGGCTGGAGGGTGTGTATCGACTACCGGAAATTAAATGAAGCCACCCGGAAAGATCACTTCCCTCTGCCGTTCATCGATCAGATGTTGGAAAGATTATCGGGGAATGAATATTACTGCTTCCTCGATGGTTTCTCCGGCTATTTTCAAATTCCTCTCGATCCAAAGGACCAAGAAAAGACGAAATTCACATGTCCATATGGTACATTTGCCTACCGCCGCATGCCATTTGGTTTATGCAATGCGCCTGCAACATTTCAAAGGTGTATGGTGGCAATATTCCATGACATGATTGAACAGTGTATGGAGGTATTCATGGATGACTTCTCAGTCTTCGGTGATTCCTTCACATCCTGTCTTTCCAACCTTGAAAGGATGCTAGCCCGATGCGAAGAATCAAATCTTGTCTTAAACTGGGAAAATTGCCACTTTATGGTGAAAGAAGGAATAGTTTTAGGACATCGAATATCAAAATCTGGAATCGAAGTTGACAAAGCCAAAGTTGAGACTATTGCCAAACTTCCGCCACCTACTTCTGTTAAAGCCATTCGCAGTTTTCTAGGTCACGCCGGATTCTACCGTCGCTTTATCAAAGATTTCTCTAAGATCTCTCGACCTATGACGCACCTTCTCGAGAAGGATATCCCGTTTGTCTTTTCAGATGACTGTCTTAAAGCTTTCAACATTTTGAAGGATCAGCTCACACATGCACCGATCATGGTCGCCCCCGATTGGAGTCTTCCGTTTGAGATCATGTGCGATGCTAGTGACTTCGCTGTTGGAGCTGTCTTAGGGCAAAGGAAGGAGAAGCAGTTTCAGCCAATCTACTACGCCAGCAAGACACTCACTGATGCACAAGAGAATTACACCACAACAGAGAAAGAGCTTCTTGATATAGTATTCGCTTTTGATAAATTTCGTTCTTATTTAATATTGTCCAAAACTATTGTCTATACAGATCACTCAGCCTTGAAGTATCTCTTCAAAAAGCCAGACGCTAAACCGAGACTGCTTAGATGGATTCTCCTCCTCCAAGAATTTGACATAGAAATCAAGGATAAAAAGGGAGCCGAGAATGTCGCAGCAGATCATCTTAGTCGATTGGAAAATCCGTCGATAGAGAAGCTTGATGAGAGAGAAATTCAAGACCAGTTTCCTGAAGAACAACTCATGAATATCGGAGGATACCAAAAGGGATCTCAATTCACTTACAACCCTTGGTATGCAGACTACGCAAATTATCTGGTTGGAGGAATTGTGCCAAAAGGAATGCCCACCTCTAGAAGGCACAAATTCTTTAGAGACGTAAAGAACTACTATTGGGACGATCCATACTTATTCAAAGTATGCCCGAACCAAATCATCAGAAGATGCGCAGACTAGAGGGAGGCAAGGAACATTCTTCACCAAAGTCGTCACGGACCAACTGGAGGACATCATGGAGCAAATATGACCGCAAGGAAGGTATACGATTCTGGATTCTATTGGCCATCTATATTCAGAGACGCTCACGACCTGGTAAAACATTGTGATGCTTGCCAAAGGTTTGGAAGTATCTCACGGAGGAGTGAAATGCCACTTACTAACATCCAGGCCTGCGAGATCTTTGATATATGGGGGTTGGATTTTATGGGACCATTCCCAAAATCATATGGGAAAGAGTATATTCTGGTTGCTGTCGACTACGTCTCCAGATGGGCCGAAGCTCAAGCATTTCCTAAAAATGATTCCCGAGTAGTGGTGAAATTCTTAAAGCAGCTCTTCTCACGTTTCGGTACTCCAAAAGCGATCATTAGTGATCGGGGCACGCACTTCTGTAATGCTCAGTTTATGAGGACATTACAATATTATGGTGTCACCCATAAGACCTCTACGGCTTACCACCCGCAGACGAATGGGCAAGCCGAAGTGACGAATCGAGCGCTCAAGAGAATTTTAGAACGAACCGTGGTTAATCATAGGGAAAGATGGGCTGAAAAATTAGACGATGCTCTGTGGGCGTTCAGAACCGCATATAAATCACCACTAGGAACCACGCCCTACAGACTAGTCTACGGAAAAGCGTGTCATCTGCCGATAGAGTTGGAGTATAAAGCTCACTGGGCGCTGAGAGAGTGTAATTTAGACCCTTCTGCAATTGGATCACATCGGAAAATGCAACTGAATGAACTAGCCTAATTAAGAGACCAAGCATATGATAGCTCTCTGCACTTCAAAGAACGAACAAAGAACACTCACGATGCTAAACTCAAATATTCTAAGTTCAAGCCCGGAGACAAAGTTCTTCTCTTCAATTTGCGCTTCAAGAAATTCTCCGGCAAATTCAGAACAAGGTGGAGCAGACCATTTGTTGTATCAAAAGTCTATACCTTCGGAGCAGTCGAACTAGAAGCCCCGGACGGTAATTTGAAAGTCAATGGCCATCGCTTAAAGTACTACATCGAAGATTTCCCCTCTGGTGAGGAAGTTTATATCTTTGAACCACCTTGAGCTGACTTGTAGGTACAAAGAGTCAAGCTAGAGACTCTCTAAACAAGCGCTCTTGGGAGGCACCCCATTGCTTATCTTATTTTATTTTATTTATTTCTTAGTTATTTTTGCTTTAGTATTATCATCCCTAAACTAACGATGCAGGATAACCCAAATATCTGACGATGCCACACTCCTACATATACATCAGATAAGTTTTATTCATAGTATACAAATGCGAATGAACAAATGACCTCGCAAAGCTTTAACATTTAAACAAACATTTCTTGAAGTCATCTGATTATTTTGCATTTGTATACCCATTTAAAACTATAACATTACCTGTTTATCTTTATGTTTCAGGATGGACGCTTCAGCTGAGACTTCAGGACAAGCTACTCAGAAACAACAGAGGAAGAGGACCCGCAGAGGAAAAAGAAAGAAGACGACCACCACTATTGATGAGCATGTTCAGACTGCTCATGTGTCTGCCCCACTTTTTGACTTTGGAGTGACCACTTCAGATCCGATGGTGACTTGGGCGATGCTCAGTGAGCTTTCGATTCAGCGTAGCTCTCAGTCCGAAATCAGAGAGGTGATGGGACTACCGAGACTCGCCGACCAGCCGTATCAGCTTGGTCAGGGTCCCAGGCCAGCTCTCCCACCTTGGTCCTTCTTCCCAGCTGCCCCACCACAGATTGTTCCTCCCACTGCTGTTGCTCCTTCTAGGCCACCTCGGATTCCCGCTGATGCATCCATGATGTCTGATTGCACTGCTGCCTTATCACTCACTTCAAATCCAGATCCTGACGCACTTGCAGCATTTGATCCAGACATGGATGATTTACTAGACGATCTCTAGTTTATTTTATCTTTAGTTAACTTTATTTATCATTAGAACTTTTATGTTGTTGAACTGATGATTATGATGGTATTTTATGATATTGCAGACCGTATCTTCGTAGGAATTGGATGAGCTTTGAAAAGAGTCTGGTCCTCACAATCCAGCAAATTATTTACACCAACCCTACACGAATCTGGTCCTATATCCAGTATCCGCTGTCCGTAGGGAAGTATCTCTCCTAAACCCGTTCTTCCTATTTTAATATAACTTCGATATGCCTATTGACCACTTAAATCTCTAAGTGTGGGATCCCCCTCGCTTATAACTTTTAAATTCACATTTTTCCTAAACTAAAACCCTAAGTGTGGGATTTTATCCCTACTTAGTGTAGAAACATTAGGGACAATGTTTATTTCTAAGTGTGGGATAGCGGTATATCTCTCGTCTGTCAAAATATCTGTTTAGGTTGATCTAGAAACATGCTAGTCCTCAAAATAAATTTTCAAAACCCTTATTTTTCCAAAATTTTCAAAAATTTTAAACTTTCCTGAGTCATAAAGTAAGATGAAGTACAGATTTTTTTTACAAGTATGTCAAAAGTTGGTAAATTTGAGGTCGAAATCATGTCGGATTCTAAACAATTTAAGATGAGGATCTAAGAGGGGCATCGCACGACTGGACACATATAACCCATTTTTGCGGTGAGGAATTTGAGCCTTATAAGCATTCATTTTAAATGCTTCACTGTTCGTTTGTTGTGTGTGACCAGTGCACGCATTTCTGAATTAGAACTTGCCCCAGGTATACATTTCGAGATCATATTGACACGTGTCATACGTGACATAGGTACGATTAGAGGACCTTGACATTCCTTAGGATTTAAACCCCTTTTCACATATCTTTTCAAGCCCAAAACCCTTCCAACACTCAATTTTAGTGTTGATGATCCGCTTAGAAAACCCTGTTGAGCCTTAGCCTTTTCATTTCTTTCAACCCATATTATTAAACCCACTTATTCCCTTACCTACCAAAAACTTATCTTAGAATTTTTAAATCTTTTGAAAAACGATATTTAGGTATTCCTTTTTGCTTTCACTCCGAAAATCACAAAAAAATGTTTACTAAAACTTCTCGTGTGCGTTTTATTGATCTATACTAAAGAATCGAGAGTCATAGGGTGCGAAAAATTGGCACCAAGGTAAACTCAAAAATCATCAAAGGATTGAAAAAATGAAAACAAAAAAGGATCTCAAGAAGGGAAATAAAAGAAAATCCCTTAGAAATTTCTTGGCAAGAAAAATCTAAGCCCAAAAAAATAGAAATAGAATTAGAAAAAGAAAGAAAATAGCTGAAATAAAGCTAAGTGCTTTTACTCTCTCGAAAACTCGAATCTTCAAAGAAATATCATCCTATGTGTTTTCAAAAGATAGAAGTCAAAATAGCTATCTTATCCCCTAAAAGTGTTATCCGTTTCCGTTTTCATTAAAAAAGGGGATACCTAGATAAAGTTTTTCGAAAATTTAGAAGTCCCAAGATAAGCAAACACCCTTAAAACGTAGATACCCCAATCTATCCATACCCCTTAAAACCCACACCAAACACTACAACCCATTTGAATGTCCTGGGATAATCAGTACCGTTCCTGTCTAAGTGATGAAGATTTGATCCTCGGGCAAGCCTATGACGACGAGTGCTGCACGACTGGTATTTGAGCGATTTTTCATTTGGCTTAGGATAATAGGAACCCCGATACACTTTGAGTGAATTGAGTGACCACCAGTGAGATCGCCCAGTCGTGTATATTCAACAAAATTTGAGAATTGAAAGTTTGCCTAAGTGAATCATCTTGAAAACCTTTAGATACTTCATGTGAACACCTCTTATTTATCTAACAGGCGAATACTTGTTTCCAATCTGTGTGAATTCTTCTTTGTGGGTCAAAATCAAAAACTTCTTTTTATGGTGAAATATAAGAGGGTAAGTTTGCTTGAGGACAAGCAAATGTCTAAGTGTGGGATATTTAATAACACACAAAAAGTCATGTTTTTATGTGCCATTATCTCACCATTTTAGCCCAATTATTAATGAAAACACTTAAATATGAACTTAAACATCACATTTCATCATTAGGGCTAAAATATAGACGATGTTTCAAGATTCAACCAAAAAGACCTAAAAACGAGTAAAATAGAGCACAAACGATTAACGAATCTTCCGTTCACGCATTTAAGCTCAATTTAAGCTATACTTGGAATTATGACCTCTAACTCATTTCATTTTCTTCTTTAGGAAATTACGAAACCGTGAGCGCGAGAATCACTCAAAACGGATAAACGACGAAGAAGTTACGCCAAATCGAAGAAACGGAGAACCAACAGACCGAATACGGCTGAACACAGACCGTATACGGCTGAGCCAGACCGTATATGGCTGGACACAGACCGTATACGGCCTGTGCAGACCGTATACGGCCTGTGCTCAGCCGTATACGGGCCAGCTCAGCCGTATTCACCCTATGCACAGCCGTATACGGTCCAGTTCAGCCGTATTCACCCTAGCTCAGCCGTATCGTGCGTTTGGGTGATAAAAATCAGGTTTTTATTCGCCTTTGCGATACGGTTGTGCATTTCATGGTTTGGATACGGTCTACGGATACGGTTGTGCGATCTCTATATATAGAAGCCTCATTTCATCATTTTCAAACATGTTTTTCTCATTCTTTCTTTCTTTCTCTCACTACTCTCTCTCTAAAATAGTTAGTTAGTTAATTAGATTAGTTAAGCTAGTAGATTAGTAGCTTACTTGTAACGGAGGTGCTCCGAGACTGCGGTGTCGCACGATTTGTAATAACGCTTTGTCAGGTGCTATTATAATCTCTATCTTGTTATTTTAAATAATGTTGTGCTATTGCTATACTTGTTTAGAATTACTTGCTATGATTATTGCCATGCTTAGCTAAACAAATATGTGTTTGCTATGATAGTTGCCATGCTAGGGTAGTTATACTTAAATCATGCTGTTACTCTGTCCGTATGCTGTTAAAATATATTTGAATCTATGAATTGAATCTCAAATGTTTATCTATTCAACTTATGATGTGGTTAGTAACATCCTTCTAGGCTTGGCCAATTGCTAGTTGTATGCCGCTAATTATTCTGTGTCTGATGATCGTTGAACTCGACATGGCCGGTGTTCTCCTGGTTGAAATATTACCGGAGGGAGACACGGAGCGTAGGATTAGAGATAGATTAGATTCAGGTCATTCAACAAGTGTCTTTGAGAGAACTTTCGGGACACTTGTGACTTAACCATGTACCCCGTCACTCTGCTTAATTGATCCATGCTATGCTGCCTTACTGCATGTTCTTGTTTGATTGTTGCTTAGGGTTTGCATGCTAGTATCTGTTATGCTGATTAGTTACATGATTAGGTTTTCGAATATTTATCAATTGCATACACCAGTTTGACATGCATAGAATAGTTAAAATGATTTATATGAAATAATGATGAACAATTTAATCAGCCATTAGACCAGACCATCCCAACTTGTTCCGGTAGGAAACCCCTGTTCATGTTTTTGTTTATTCAACAATTCATGCCATGATTCGGATATCTCAAATGTCCGAGATTGGGGAACAAGACTCAAGGATGGTTGTTGGTTAAATTGGTTGCTACATGTGGGACAACTTCCGGTGTAGTTTACATTCCATAACTGTTATCCACGTGACATGTTATTTATCTGATTGCGGACAACTCTACGTTAGATAGATAATAGGCTAGGAGTTATGGCTCATTAGGAAATATAGCTGTCATCTTAACTAAGGCTTTATCCCATTAACTACCCCTAAATAGCATGAATAATTATCATAGTAAACACTCGCTTCACCTATCAGTTCTCATTGCCACCTCACCTCCACTTTACTTTATTTTAATTTTAGATAATTAGTAGTTAGTTAAAACCAAAAAACAACCAAAATCTCTTTTAAACCCTAGCTAAATCCCCATAGATAACTAAAGTCCTAGATCCCATGCCCGTTGTAGTTTGAAGAACGACCCTAGGTCATACCTATCGCTGTACTCACCCATAGCTTTAGTATACTTAGGCCCAGCAAAAACAAATTTTAAAACCCACTGACCCAGCCAGGTGGGTGGCCCGCAACGACAGGAAGCGATTCCTAAATACCGACCGTTTGGCTGCCGTCACTATGCAAAATGTGTTGTTAGTAGAAGTTACACCAACCATCTCGAGTAATGGCAATGAATACCTGTTGGTTTTATAGGTGGCGTCCATCAACAACACATGTGAAAATGCTCGCCATATATCTAGTGATTTTGGACGAGCAAAAAATATATTTTGAAGCTCATTCGTTGAGCTATCAACAAGAATGTGATATACATAATTGTTATTTTCTAAAAAGGATAACACAACTTGCATTTGAGTTCTTCCATCTTTTTCCTCCATCCAAAATTGTTGTCGTTTATTGTATACAGTTTTCAAAGTAGACACATTTTCTGGATTTTGCTTCTTTAATGTATGTAAAATATGTCGTGGTTTTATACTTTGTTTGGACAAATCTCTTACTAATTGAGCTTCTTCTTCAGATAATCGAGAAGCATATGGATGACCTTCAAGAAATACTGCAGGTGGGTGATTATGCATTTCACATATCACCCTTAGCATCCAACAATCGTCTCTTGAAAAATACTTTCCTTCCAATTCAAATGGACAATTAATTTTTTTGCTCCCTGTGTTTCTCGTGCTAGGGTTTTTAGGTACGTAAATACCACCACGATCACACTGGAAGTTGATAGCTGAATTACTTTTTGATCTTTTAATTATAATTACATTACCGATTGAACGCCCTTTAGCTTGCACCCAATTTATTAGTTGTTCACGAGAACTAAACACCTATAAAATTTTAAATTGATGAGAAACTTATTAAAACATTATGATAATATTGCGATGAGCATTATAAAACCTAATGTATTTACTTGTTCATACCATGTCAGTTTCAAATTGCGATGACCCATGACCGTTATGAGAAGATTCATTTTCACTTTCATCCCATTCACATGGTTCGTCAATATCGAAATTGTAGTCCTAAATAATACACATAGAAAACTTAGATGAAATAAAAATTATATATCTTAAAAAATTACTAACTAATAGTACGTCGTTGGTGGACTCATCGTCTGAGTGAATATATTCTCCCCAATTCATTTTGAATTGTTTTCGCTATATATGTTGATGATGAATTATAATGAGCGTATCAGATTGTTTATGATATTGAAAATGTTCTGCATTCGTGTATGATTATATAAGACTCTAGGAGAAACTGTAACAATAATGGTGTATGGCCATTCCAGATCAAATTGAGTATAATTGAGTATGGTTTTTTAAAAACTTCGAGATCAAATTGAGGATATATCGACAAAAGTTACAATAATCGATTAGATGAAAAGAATATTATAATAAATATAATATTATATTCAAATAGTTTTATTAACGTATTATTGTGTTTTTGGCTGATAACTTTTCTTACATATGTTATAATGTAAATCTAAATATACCACTATAACCAGTTTATTTTTATCTACAATTTGATATAAAAAAAAGTTGATTTCGAAACTAAAAAAATGCTTTCTTAAATACATAACATATGACGATAAAATTTATACCGAAATGTAGATAAAATTACACTGATCATGAATATATATATTCGGAATTATTTTAAACATTGTATAAAAAAAATTATTAGCGAAAAACGTATATGATAACTAAATTAAATATAATAATATTATATACTCCCTCCGTCCCAAATTAAGTACCTGGTTTGACTTTTTGAGTCTTCCCTTTTCAACTTTGACCTTAAATATTTTTATTTGTGTTATATAATACTTGATGCAAAATATATGTATGGATTGGATTTTTAATATATTTTCATTTGTATAATTTTCATAAAGTAATATATAACACAAAAAAAAAATTAAGGTCAAAGTTGAAAAAGAAAGACTTCCAAATCTGATACAGGACACTTAATTTGGGACGGAGGAAGTATTATATATGGTTATGTTAAGAAACTATCTTTGGTCATCTCATTGGTCAAATCGACGTCTTTTCGTTCAGTGAGAATAGCAAAACCCGACTGTGCACTATCAACCAATGCAAATCACTCAGTTTTTTCATGCCCCACATTTACCATTATACCTTTTATTTCTATACACCAAACAACAAACAAAAAAAGTAAATAAATAAATAAATTAGCCCCACACAAAAAACTGCAGCCCCTCCGTCGGTAAACTGACGACTTCCAAACTGACTGCCGTCACTTTGCAATGTGAAAGACCATCGGCAATAGTCTTAATAAAATGGAACAAAATAATTCGACCTACACGAAATTTCAAAAAGTTATAGGGCATTTTCGATTTAAGTAGGCTTACATGTTGGTACTAATTAGTGTTATAATTATTGTAAAAACTAGTAATAAAATCTAATACGAGTAATTATCAACAATGGATAAGAAAACATAGATAACAAGAGTGGATAATAGATACTCCTAGTAGAGACGAAGTTAATTCACACACTTGGTTAAAAATAACTACATGAAATATACATAAAGTGAAAGGGTGCCAATCGAGAATTAATTCTAATTGGCTAATCAAAATAATAACAAAACATTTATTTATCTCTTCTCTTCTCTATATATATATAAAAGAAAACTGTGAAAGAGATCTCCCCCCTTCATTCAAGAGGACTCCTTCACGAGTTCACCCTTGGATCAAAGTCTGATGTCATACTCCCTATTTTTGACATTACAAATTACCAAAATACCCATGATACAAAACCCTGCTTTTCACTTGTAACTTGTAAAGCTGCTATTTTTTTTTATCCCCTGCTGGAGCCTGCGACCATCTCAAAAAAGAGAAAAAAAAATCGCCGCCACCAAAAGCCGATCTCCAGGCTTCAATTCAAATTCACCTCCACCGTTACATGAACAATCGATCGACAACCTTTTAAAGAAACGAAATTGCAGAAACCCTAAAACATGAGGGAGTTGTTTGATTGATTAAAATTAGGGCATGGATAATGAAGGGGGAGTGCAGATTACGATGGGGGGATAATTAAACTGGGGACGAATAGCAATCGGACTACGACGAGGAGGGTTGATTCGTCTGAACATGAAGGTCTCGTCTAGAAGGTGATGTTCTTACCTTGATCGAGTCTGATAGGGAAGCCAGGGTTTGCGTAAATTGAAACGCAAGGTTTGATCTGTATGCTGTTTAACTGTGTTTTTGCTTTAATAAGATCTGATTAGATGGAGTTTTGCTTAATGACAACGCTTTTATTTGAAGACATGCTTTATTGGTATACTTGTATCATTTAGCTGAATATTGGCGTTCTACTCAAATTGGTCATTATTTGAAAATATGTAATCTATTAACTTTTATCAGTTATTTGATTGATATGGTGTTCTTCATATTGGTGTGTTGATCAAAGTGGTGTTCTTCATATTGTTCTTCATACCATAGACTGCTACTTTATGTTAAATAAACCAGAGAGCTACTTTATATTAAATAATCCATGTGCTCATCATGGTGCCTTTTTTGGTTTGATACTGTGAAATGATTGAACTTGTTATCATTTGAATATGTTGATACTTCTTATTCTAGAAAGAAGATATTGAAGTTCATAGTAAAGGAGCTCTGGCTCTGATCAACCATCCCTTCTAAAGGTTTAAACATATCTGGGTTTATACTTATCATGAAAATAGCGTTTTAATTTATATTATTGTATACATATATGGATTGGTTAAACTGACTGGGAGAGCTTTAATTGTTAATTAGGAATCCTAGGACTTCAATTTTTATCGTAAATTGTATACATGTATGGATTGATTATACTTTACAGATTTCTCTTTTGCCAATTAACCTTGTGTGGGCAATTCCAAAATGTTACAAACTTAAATAATCCACCTGCTCACAAGGTATAACCTGTTTTGCACCTAACATTGGTTCTAATGTGATTTATGTTGTCTAACATCTTGCAGTTGGTCTCTTTATTAGCTTGTCTCCTGTTGTATTCAGAGAACTGTCATATGGGCGACCTGCATTTTAGATGTCAACCATATAACGCAAGGTTATGGAGAAGCGAGGATACGCGTAACAGTCAACATTTACTTATGCATACGGTTTACTCTCTATGTTGTTGCAATGGTAATATTGAACTCCCAACTTTACATATTTGTTGATCATTTAAACCCAAAAAACACAAATGACCTATCTAATGGGATTTTCAGCATGGATCCATTACAAAATGGAATACATCATGATTAATTCTTGATTACAGCAGACTATGAATGTGTTTTGGTACATATGGCCCTTAAAAATCCAAGGACTTGAATTTTAATCATAAATTATTTATGAATATGCTTTTTTACGGATGTGAATTCTTGAACTTTATAGATTTCTCTTTTGCTGCAGGTTTTTGTGTGGCCAATTACAAAATGTTACAAACTGAATTAATCCACCTGCTCACAAGGTAACACCTGTTTTTTTACCTGACATTGGTTCTATTGTGGTTTATGTTGTCTAACATCTTGCAGTTGGTGTCTTTATTAAGCTTCTAATTGGCATTTTTTTTTAAATGGTCTTCTTTATTATGCTGCTCAAATTGCTATTAACGGCATCACTGGCATTTCATTGATGTAAGTAATTTCTATATTTGTTATTAACACATCTTTGTTTTATAATGTTTATCCTATCATCAAAATGCAAAATACATAAACTCAAACTAATTTAAAATATTACCTTGTCTCCTGCTGTATTCAGTGTACTGTCATATAGGCGACCCGAATTTCATATGTCAACCATGTAACGCAAGGTTAGGGAGAACCGAGGCTACGCGTAACAGTCAACATTTACTTGTGCAGACGGTTTACTCTCTATGTTGTTACAATGGTAATATTGAACTCCCAAATTAACTTATTTGGAGATCATTTAAACAATAGACACAATTGAACTATCTAATGTGATTTTCAGCCACTGAAAACTATAGTTGCATCCATAAAAAATGGAATACGTCGTGATTAATGCTTGATTACAGTAGACTAGGGATGTATTTTGGTACATATGGCCCTTAAAAATCCAAGCAATTGAATTTTTATCATGAATTATTTATTAATATGCTTTTTACGGATGTGCATTTTTTACCTTTACAGATTTCTCCTTTGCTGCATATCCTTGTGTACGTAGTTCCAAAATGTTACAAACTTAAATAATCCACCTGCTCACAAGGTATAACCTGTTTTGCACCTGACATTGGTTCTATTGTGGTTTATGTTGTCTAACATCTTGCAGTTGGTGTCTTTATTAAGCTTGTAATTGACATGGTGGTCTTTATGCAGCTGATCAAATTGCTATTAACGGCATTAGTGGCAGTTCATTGATGGTAACTAACTTCTATATTTATTATTAACGCATTTTTGTTTTAGAATGTTTATCCTATCATCAAGGTTACGGAGAAGCAAGGCTACGAGTAACAGTCAACATTAAATTGTGCAAACGGTTTACTCTCTATGTTGTTACAATGGTAATATTGAACTCTCAGCTTTACTTATTTGTTAATCATTTAAACAATAAACACACAAGTGACCTATCTAGAGAGTTTTTCAGCATTAAAAAATACAGTTGGATCCATAAAAAAATCGAATACATCATGATTAATGCTTGATTACAGCAGATTAGGAATGTGTTTTGGTGCATATGGCACTTAAAAAGGAAATGATCTTATGACAGAAAGTCAACATGGTTTCCCTCCACAATTCCCCGTTTTATATGCCTTTCGTATACAACCCCATGCAACCATAAGGAAACCAAAGATTTTATAAATTATTTGTAATCTTTAATTCAAGAATATTAGGATTGTATGATCATATCTATGCACCTTAAAAAGGATTGCTATGATGAAGTCTGCAGAGATGGACTGTAAACATAATATCTTCATGTTCACACTTATTAGAGCAATGCCTCCTTTTTGAAAATAAATATTTCCAGTACGGTGGCTTGAATGTATTGAGCACATCATTGTCGACTATACTATAAAACGTCTCATGTTAGTTCTTTGGGAGATCAGAAACCACAACATTAAATTTTAACTCACACTTAGTATCAATTTTGTTGTCTGACTATCCTAATAATCATGTTTACAAGTTGCAATATGTGCTGTCTTACTACCAGTTGTCCAATGTTGTTGACGAACCTTTTATTACAAACAGGTTCAGAAACAATTAAGCTTTACAGTGGGTCATTTTGTTTTATGTCTTTATTTATTCATTATTTAACTGCCTGATGGTGCTTGGATACGCACAGGACTTCAGTTTGAGAATTCATGTGAAATTGGTGTGTTCTCAAAGCTGACTAATGCTTATTGCCTGGTAGCAATTGGAGGCTCTGAAAATTTATGCAGGTATTTTTCTGTGATTCAAATTTTACAGTGTTATATAATGCATCATCTGTGATTGGAGAGCATCTTACAAGATTTTATATATTTGTTATGCAGCACATACGAGTCCGAGCTTGCAAATGTTATTCCAGTGGTTAAGACCTCCATTGGTGGGACAAGAATTATTGGGTGGCTTTGTGCTGGTAAATATCTTAGAAGATTTATTATCTACATTACAGCCCTGTCATACGGTTTTTAACACTTATGCTATGTATTTTTTGCAGGTAACAAAAATGGGCTTCTCTTGCCTCATACTGCTACTGATCAAGGTAAACTCTTGAACTTCTTTTTCTGTGTTTTTGGATTGGCCCGTGATTTTGATGTGGAACCAACATTGTTCTCTTCAACAAAAAAATAATAATAATAATAATAATAATAATAATAATAATAATAATAATAATAATAATAATAATAATAATAATAATAATAATAATAAGTTTTATCTTAATGGTATGTTTAATGTTTTATTTAATAGTTTGCAACCTTTGATTTGTCTTAGACTTTTGATTAGTCTTAGACTTTTCAAATCCATAAGTTATTAGGCTTTTTTTAGCCTATATTAAGGCTTATTTATGTAATAGAAAAAAGTTAGTTTTTGATGATTATATGAAAGTTTATTTTCTCTCAATTTTGTGTTAGACTATTGAGTTGAATTATCCTAGCAACGGTATTCTTTGTGAATCGACGTTTGTTGGAAGAATTATTCTTGGGTATTCTTAGAATCAACAAGTCTAATTTTTGTTATCTTATTTCTCGCTGCATCAGTTGGTATCAGAGCCGAATTTCCTATTCAAAATGACAGTTTATGATGTCTATGAAGAACTCGAGAAACCAAATGAAGATGAGATTTTTTTTATAAACAAAATTCTCGATGGCAAATTTGAGTTTTCTAGTTATGAAGAAATGGAAGACATATTCCATCCAAGTTGCAACAACGAAAATGGCAATGATGATGTCATTATGGATGGAGGAAGTTGTGTGAATGTAGCATCAATTGATATGCATGTTGAATCTTTCGAATTTGAGGTGGACGCTAAATCTCATGAATCTAATTTTGATGATGCTTCTTTTGAGCCAGATTTGGATCATAATTCTTTCAAATATGACATGGTTACTAAATTTGTCAAATTATTTACATATGGTTGTCAATTTCAAAAAAGTGATTTGATTGTTGAATTCTATGTTTGCTCATTGTTCTACAAAAGTGATGTTTATAGTGGCCACCGTCGAGCAATGATTGTATATGGAAATGATTGGAAGATTAGATGCAAGATGAAAGGGGTACAAAGTCTATGTGAAAGGACTTGAGGACAAGTCCCAAATTAGAGGGGGAGAATGATGTGGAACCAACATTGTTCTCTTCAACAAAATAATAATAATAATAATAATAATAATAATAATAATAATAATAATAATAATAATAATAATAATAATAATAATAATAATAATAATAAGTTTTATCTTAATGGTATGTTTAATGTTTTATTTAATAGTTTGCAACCTTTGATTTGTCTTAGACTTTTGATTAGTCTTAGACTTTTCAAATCCATAAGTTATTAGGCTTTTTTTAGCCTATATTAAGGCTTATTTATGTAATAGAAAAAAGTTAGTTTTTGATGATTATATGAAAGTTTATTTTCTCTCAATTTTGTGTTAGACTATTGAGTTGAATTATCCTAGCAACGGTATTCTTTGTGAATCGACGTTTGTTGGAAGAATTATTCTTGGGTATTCTTAGAATCAACAAGTCTAATTTTTGTTATCTTATTTCTCGCTGCATCAGATTTGTATCATGTGTGCATAGTCGGGATTATTGTTTGAGAAACATCTTCCGACGAGTGTTTAATGTGCTATTCTTGTGGGCAATTAAAATGCTACTTAGAAGTTATGATAAAGAAAATGAAAGATAAAACATCCGTTGACCGTATGTCAAATGGAAGGTCGTATTTTTGGTTATTCATTTGCTTGTGTACTCAGAGCTTCAACACTTGAGGAACAGTCTGCCTGATGCAGTTGTGGTTCAGCGCATGGATGAGTGACTATATGCCCTTGGAAATTGCATAGCATTCAATGCCCATGTTGCTCTCACTCATACTGATCTTGACGTGGTAAGATCAATTGTACATACTTCAGCGGTTTTAGTCTCAGTTTCTATCATGCTAATCTAAAACTTGATCGAATTTTTATAATAAGCTCCTCCTTTTCATTTAGTGAAGTTACAGATTCTTGAATCATCCGTTACCCTGGTTTGATAAAGGAAGGAAAAAAGACTATAAAAGTGAACCATGAATTTTTTTGTTTTGGATCATGCTAACTTTTATGCTATTGTGTTTTCCTTGAAAAAGTTTTTTTATGATCGTTGGCCGTATATTTTATAATTATTGGTATTTTACTTTGCAAGAAGGTGGTCTGGGCATGATGCTAGCATTCTCGTGTTTTTAATTAGGAAACGGAGGAAAAAGAAGTTCTTGTTTTTGGTGTAGAAGTCTTCATGCAGACAATTGCAGGTAATATTCTTGTTGGCAGGTACTGCACGTTTACAAACAGAGGTGGCCTGGTAAGAAAATTATGTTATAATCGATGGCTTACTTCTGCAAATTTCAGTTTTTATTACTGAAGTCTGAGGTGGCAAAATGGGCGGGTTTAGTGACCCAGGGTATGACACTTTGTTAAAGGTTTATTACTTTTTTATCTAGGTTTAATAAATGAGATATTTACAGCAGGTATATTAGTACAACAATGATATAAGAAGAGAGAGTTAATAGGTTATATAGGTTGCATGCAGTAGATCCTGGAGGTTTGGACCACTAGCTTATTTGGGATTTTACCCCTTAGAGATGAAGGGTATTCTGAATACTTTATCATTGGTTATGATTTTTGGGTAGAAATTGCTTTGGTTTGTGGCCTTGTGGGTCAAAATGGTTGGGTTGTGTCCTGTTATCGTATAATGATCTTATTTTTTTAATGGAGCAACATAAAAGGTTGTAAATAGAGTTGTGCACTGGTACACAAATGTAACGCGGCCTCTTATATAATCGTGATTTGGAAATATACATGCATATGTATGATGAACTTGTCGAGCTAGCACCAACAGACCTTGTGGCTAGAAGTATACATGATTAGCTAAAAATATAGTAGAAGATATGCTGTTCTAGATATTTAGTCGTGCTTCACTTGTTTATTCCCCTTAATGCTATAATTGTTGACCGTTAACACTTTTTGTTCATCTTTTTGCTGATTGAACTGTGTAAGAATGCAACTAACAGGTTAACAGTTCTCATTAACTTAATTTTGCCCTTAATCCAGATGGCGCTTGAAAGATGAAGAAATTATCGGGTATACTGTTCAAGATAACAAAGGTAGCTTCTACTTCAGCATGATAGTGATTATATTAACATATGACACTCGATAATAATATTCTTAAGATGATACATTTTCTGAACTTCAATTTAAACCCGTTATTGAATTAGTGGTGTCATTTTTATTTATCATCATTACCCGATTAAAAAATCAGTCAACTAGATTTTGTTTCAATTTTCTTAACTTTTAAATGGGCTGGTTTGCATTACTATGTGTCTTTAGCAAATCGCAGAAGTAAAGTGAAAAAAATTAGCTGGTTAAATGAGTCGAACACGTCGGTTGTCATTGAAAAAGATTTTTAACCGGGTATTTATTACCCTTTACCCAAAAAAAGATTTTTAACATGATGTCTGAAAGAATCTCTCTGTTAATTCTTTTCAAAAGGTGTTCAACCGACTTAACCCGTTAGGAAAACAAAGCTAACAGGTTCCATATTATGCTACTTAATGTATAAATAGGATAGTGCATAATAATTTGCACTTACTATATTATGGAAAGCATGCCTAAATGTAGCATCCTGTGACAAGATGGACATTTTGTCTGCAGACGCACTGAGAGAATCTGATAATAAAGGAGTTATAAGAGAAAAAAGAATGCTATATGTGATCTGCAACAAATTAAAGGTTGGTCAGTTATTCAGACATCAAAAAAGGGATGTATTAATATAGTAATGTAGTCTACAGCCAAAAGCATCCCCTGGTTCTTTACAATGTTAATACTACCACTGATGTCCCCTACACAATATTTTATAGTGCTAAAAATATCTTTTACATCCTTCGGGCCTGAAGGCAAAGTATTTAATCAATCAAGTAAATATTTTCATGTATGGATTAAGTAGTCTTGTACTCATTGTGTAGTTAGTGGCATTAATAAACTGAAAATAGTCCCAATAATTTTGGATCAATAGGATTCTAATTTTGTGTTGTTTACCTTCATACAGAATAGTTCGACTACACATGTTTGATTTCAGCAGCAGTTGTGGGAAATGGTAAAAGGTTAGTTATCCTTTAAACATCTTATGTGTAGTTACTATCCATTTTTCATGTTTGTATGTAGATCTAAATGTTTTCCAACTTAATTTGCAGTAGCAAGAAAGGAGCGTTTTAATGTATAACAAGTGCCAGGTCTCAGTGCTTAGAAGGGATCAAGCATTTATGTGCTTCCCTACTCTACTACTCTGATCTTGAATTGAGTAAACAATCACAGGGGCTTATGATCCTGCAATTCTTGCTAGCCAGTCAGTTTGTATGCTATTAGTCTTCATCTTTTCAATGCATTTTTTAGGGATCCAGCTTTATCTTTAATCCTAATTTCATACTAAATGTGTGATATGAAGTTAGTGTAAGTGAAGTAGAAGCGCTATATGAGCTATTAAAAAAAATTAGTACTGCAGTTAATGAGGGATGGATCAATCAAAAAGGTTCGTGCATAGGTGGCATTATTCTGATTTGGTATGAAAGTGCAAAATCATTTATAATTTAGTCAGATGACATAAATGCAGGAAAAGTTTCAGCTGGCATTGTTCAAGACTAATAATAAGGAAAGCTTATTATTTGCTGATTGGGTAGGATTGCTTTTTAGCATCGTTTATTAATTACAATCTACAGTAAGGAATGTTGTTTAGAGCTTTTATGGGTTACTTGACTTCAGGTATTTGACTTGTTTGACACAAAGCACAATAGTTGCTTTAGGCTTCCAGGGGTGTTCTGCAACCTTATCTTACTTCGAAGCCAATTATTGGGTGTTTGATCCAATGGGTATTACTGGAATCTCATGAAGGACCTGCTTTTTTCTTTAATTCTCATGATCCACATCTACCACTTCCTCAATTGTATCAACCAGGTATGACAATATTCTTTTGTTTATTACTGAAAATTAATGGTAGTATATTTTTTTAAGTCCACATAGTTTCAGTTATTGCACACATGAATGTTGTATCAACCAGGTATGACATTCAAACACTTTTTGTCAAAATTCTGGTATAAATGTTGTCGTGCAGGACTAAGTGATGAGATGAGAGCATTTACAATCGATAATGTAGCATCAAGACCGGCAGTTTATAACCTTCCCCACTAGATCGTTTACTTCCATATGACTGTACAATATTGAGTAAAAGTAATAAGAACTACTGCGGCTAATTTTGGTGCTGTTTGTGGAGGCGGAACTAAAGACCTAGGAGGTGTTTGCTAATTTTATAACCTTCCCCAATAGACTTTATGGTTATGAACTGATTGACCAAGAGTGATTAGTAATATGTTACATCCATTTACTTTATTTTTTTTGTCTTGCAGAAAGATCAGTGGTGTGTGGTGAGCATGAGGATGTATGTAATTCCCCGATGGAACTTTTGGAGCCCAATAAGCGATTTATATTATTTTTGTTTTTGAGTTGGTGCTGATTTTTTTCATAAAAGTATCAATGAGAATTGGGCTGCTACACTAGAAAACAATCCCGAAGCTTCTGCAGTTGTGATGGCAATAGGCGAACTATGTATAACTATTGTTAAAATTTCACCTACAATAGTGTAACCTAAAAGACACCCGCAATTTTTGCGGGTTTTAAACTAGTTTATATATTAAAAGAAAAACTAAATTAGGTTTTCCCTACTAAATATAGATCAATATAAAGTAATCTTGTCCATTAAATACCTAAGGTCAAAGATTTTGAACCATAGATCTTATCTCCTAACCTTGACTACCTAAATAGCAAATTGAAACCAAGTCAAATGACATTAATACCCTTGAAGTTTAAACATAATTACCCATGTTTAAAATTAGTAATTAAATTTAATTAATATAATAATTTAAATACACTCTTTCTTTTAGATGATTAAGGCTTCTTTAATGTAGGGATTAATGGTCATCACATGATTTTATTTAAAATTCATAATTACATATTTAAAGAAAATAATTATTGAATTAACTTAATTACAATCATATTGTATTTCAGTTGTAATACATTTTTAAAATAATATGATGTTAACATTTACTTAAAAGCCCATTTAGGTTAGCGAATTAAATTATCATAATTAATATGCATGATAATAAAATAAAAATATTTTATATTACACATGTAACTATTAATGTAACACCTCAAATTCTACAAAAATGATAAAATGTTGTAACTAATATATTGAATGAAATTTCGAGGGCGAAATTTTTATAAGTGTGATAGAGTTGTAACACCCCAAATTTAATAAATTAAATTAGTTACATATTTTAAATTATAAATGAAAGTTAATGGGTTGAAATATAAATACATCGACTATAATAGGGTATAACTTTAAATAATATAATAAAATAAATGGATACGTGCATGCGAATCAGTATATGACCGAAATTGTTGGGTTGCAGGTAGTTATTGAGTTGTGATTGGAATATAAATGCTAGCTTATTATATATATGTAACACCCTAAACTCAATTCATCATTAATTTATATATAATAACTAATAAAGTAGTGTCAAACTCTAAATAATATAATGCTTGCATAATATTGATATAAAAGTCTCATAATATGATATTGGTAAATCATATAAGATATAACTCATGATATTACTTGTTAGCTAGCATGACGTTTGATTGCATGAGATGTTCACACATTTACCACACTTTTACACATTCTCTACATGCTTAAAATCATGTCATGCACAAGTAGCTTATTCACCCATCTTACATATCTTACATTATGTCTTTGAATTATCTCAGAAGATGACTAAGTTGCTTGATAATATTACTTCTATACTCAGACTATGAAGATTGAAAGCCACGTACACTCCAACATGCAAAAACACTCGAGTAGATAATATACGTAAGGTGCTTAAGGCATACTATAAATACGTTACATATTCTATTGTTTTAAATCATCAATTAAATCTTTCTCAACAACCTATATACACACACACACACTAGAATGGAAAACTAAGGACGAGGCTATTATAGTTCAAGGAAGGCAAGCAAGAGATATAAGCATAGTAAGAACGTCATGATCATTAGAGAAGATTAAAATGTGAGTATCCTCGTGTTATTTTTATAAAACTGAGATATGTGCTATTATGTGTTAATTGCTACTTGTTTAAATACGAGCTATGTGCATTTATTTAGGAGCATTGCATTGCATACGATTTTTATATACTATATACGTATTGTCGTCTTTCGAGCCATGGATTTAGTCTGGTGGTGTTATGAGAATGAGACACACGGGTTGAATACGGTTACCCGGTGTTCATGGGAATTATGGGAATGTGGATTGAAGGCTCGAAACGCGTTAATACGGAGATAGTGTATAATTATTATTTTAATAGTTATCTTAAGCATTTATTGTGCATCCTTGTGTGTGGTATTTTGCACGGAAAATACACGACCCTCACTAAGCCATTAGGCTTACGCATGCTATTGTGCATATCTCAGGTCACCAAGAGAGGACTCTGATTGATAAATCGAGTAAAGTGGGACCGATGATATAATATTCGACGCCATCGAAAGGGATAGTTTGTTATAGTACAGTATGTATCGAGTCGGATGTTATCTGAAAATATTATTAAATATAATTTGACTTCCGCTGTATCTATGACTACATTATATTATGTGTTTTACTGTACCCGGGGCGCGGGGCGTCACAATATACATGCACATTAATGTACTTGCGGATAAAAATATTAAAAAATAAATAAATAGAAAAAGGTTTACATGTATTTATGTGTGTGAGCCGAGGGAGTAAAAGAGAAAAATAATGACGGCATTAAAAAAATTGGTTTGTAGTCGGTCTTTCTGGAGGAAATTAAAAAGGAAATCAAACTCAATTGTTTAATATTATATGGAGAGTGTTTACGTGACTTTTTAATTGTGTTGCAATTGTTTTATAAATGATACGCTTATAAAATTATTTAAGTGCTTTATGACTATTTTGATAATGTGAGCTTTGTGAAAACAAACATTTTACTAAAAGCGTATTGATTATCCAATATATATAAATAATAATGAAATCACATAAAATGTGAACAAAACTGTGTACGAATAACAAATAGTGGCAAGTGTAAAACTACGGTTTGCCATCAAAAGTTGGAAAAGTGGAAAATGTATAAAACTACGGTTTGCAATCAAATAGTAGACAAAAGGTAAATGTGAAAATTGAAATTGAAAAGAGATTGTTGTATTTAATCATTATTGCTTATGTGACAAATTGAGATATAAAAATTGTGGTTATATGTTTGTGCGAAAACGTGATTCTCACAAGGCTTTATAGCTGATCAAAACTTTTCTTAAAATTATAGAGAACGGTGGATAAAAGTGTAGAATAGCTATTGTCAATGAAATTGAATAAGGTTATAGTGTAGACGTATCTACATATTAGTGTAACACTGTAAAGTGAGTTGTTTCAATTAATTCATTTCAAATTTGAATACAATATTGAATATAATATTTATTAAATTTATACTTAGGCATATAGGTTACATAATCATACTTAAAAGTGGATAAAAAAACATACAACATATTTAGACTTTAATAATTAAGACATATATTTGTGTATTAGTATGTACCTACAATTATACTGCTCCAGTTTTAATTGCATGACTGAAATACTAAAAATATGAGAATTAACGTCGTATGATAGTTTTAAATACACAAAAAATATTTATTAGGGCACACTGATTTAACATAAATCACTTGTATTTAATTCGTCTTTATAAGTTCATAAAATAAACGTATTCAATTGATTGAAAGTGAATTAGTGAATATATATGAATATCAATTTTTCATTATCCTGATACGATTTCAAAATATAGATATGTCTGTTTATGCATGACTAATGTATATTATATATATTGACTATTTTCTATTTTCTTAAATTATATCCAACTTTTGATGTTAGTTATAGTAACTGTTTTAGGTGATAATTGATAATGACAGCCCTAAGGACAGTTTATAAAGAAAAATATGTACATTTGTTGAACTTAAAGCTTCATTATTTAATCAAAATTATAATTAATACACTGAAAGTTTGCATTTAATTCACTGAAACATTACTTTTATATGTGATGTATTAATTACGATTTTTGATAATAAAGGGCAATTTAAGTTTAATAATTGTCTTTAGATAGTTCTTATCGATAGCCCTAAGGGCTGTCAATATCATTCCCCATGTTTTTATTCGGAATATAGAGAAAATCTCCTACTTTGTTATGATCATATTTTTTGGAAGATTACGAAAATAATGTGGTTGATTTTTCATTTTTGACGATATCACATAATTACTATTAATTGATTTTACTTTCAAAATTGGAAATCGACTTGCAAAATGATCTAATGTTCATTGTTTATAAAACAAATATCATGAAATAGCCTGCGAATTCGCGGGTTATAAACTAGTTTATATTATTCCATATAAGAAAATAACCAAATTTTGATCTAAATTGAATATATCTCACTCACAAAAGATGAGCAAACATATTCATAACTCATAAGGGCTATTTCGTGTTCAAGTGAAATTGCATAAAATAGGAATTTTCCTTTATACTCGTAATGAATTGCCTCTATTTTTACCTCGCATAACTGTAGCAACTTATGTTTAAGTGAGTTATCTCCCTTTTTGTCAATTATGTGTGACCATAAATATCAGGTTTCCGGTCTGTTTGGTAAAATTAACTGGTAGATGAAGCTGTAATCTTATAACTGTAGCCGATAGTTGAAGCTTATTTTCTAAGCTGGAAGCTGAAACTTATTGTTTGATAAGTGCTTAGTAAACTAGTTGGAGCTTAAAGATGTGAATTGACATAAAATGACAAAAAAACACCTGATAAATAATTTATAAGGGGTATATGTGTAATTTTTCATTTCAATAGCTATAAGCTTATTTTTAAAAGCTACTTCTAGTAACTTTTTTTTCTAGAGATTATTTTTTCAATAAGCTCTTAAATTTTTGTATACCAAACAATGATAGAATTTCAAGCTTATAGAAAATATAAACTTAAACTGATCTTATAAGCTCCAACAAACTTGTTTGCCAAGGTTTTTTTAGAAAATAGTTCCGTGTATGTGACCGATTTTGATTATTACGGAACGGCTTTGTTCTCGTTTGAGTCGAACAAAATTGATAAAGCAAAATTGTTAATGACTCATTAGTCACTTGGGACTAGTGTCGTCGCCATATTAGGAGTTAGATGGGTAATGGCCACATTTGTAATCAGGGGCGGAGCTAGGAAATCTAAATGGAGGAGGCAAAAAAAAAATTATTTTTATTTCTTCTACAGTATAGTGGGGGCGAAATTTTTTAAATGTCGTTAATACCTTTAAAATTTTATTTTTTACGTAATTTAAAAGTTCTTGTGGGGGCGGCTGCCTACGCTGCCCCCGCCCTGTCTCCGCCCCTGTTTGTAATCCCGTCACAACTAGTAGGCAAAATAGTCCTCGTGTAAATCGATATGTAGTAGATAGGCCGGATATGCCTCATTGCCATTGACAATTTAAAAAAGAAAAGTCCAAATACGATTGAATTTCCTACAACTCCAACCTGTCCAAGTCAGAACGCCTTAGGCCCATCAAGTAAGAGGTAAAGCAAGCTCACCTAACGGTCCGCTGTGGCTCAACAAACTGCCCACAAATACAACACCATGAATTTGCCGGATTTGAATGAAATTTCATAGTTTTCATTTCCTTTGCTATGTTTATATGTAATCTAATGATTATATGTCTAAACTGTATGTCTTCTTCAATTATATATCCACTACTTTAGTACGTTAATGTAGATTAAACATTTACCAATTAAGTTGATCAAGAGAGGACATAATTATATACCAACCAACTCACAAAAAGAAAAAAGAAGTCCCTGATTCTTTGATAGTTGAAAAACTAATAATGTAACTTCACATTCATAACCATCACAAATACGTAGATAAACAAACACAGATTCATTCACATTTAACATTCATAACCTACACAAATACATAGATTAACAACATAAACACATGTAATTACATTCATAACCTACACAAATACGTACATAGATAAACAAACACGTACATAAACACACCTAACTCTGGTACGATGAAAAGGGGATAGATGGAGATCGATCGATTTCTCAACTTGTAGGACATTACTCAGCTCATAGCCTAGTCACCACAACAATACCCACAACACAAGACTTTCAGCACAGCCTTCAGCACGTTACCACGAGCAGCAACTTCTTTACTCGATTCTATCATTCTTTCTCCTTATAACCGATATACAAGATATATTGTTCTAATGTTTTCAATGGCTAAGGCGGGTACATGCATGTATATATAGTACGAGTACTAGTATTTTTGAGGTTCTTTTTTTTTTCTTAATTTACAATAGAAATTCGTACAAATTTTCTTGCTAGTTTCCATCTATTTTAAATCCAGGCACGTTTAGTGTTGATTTGCCGGCCATCATATTCCTCCAAGGCGTTGCAGGTAATTTCCGGTTATTTTTCACGATCAAATGAAAGTTCCTAGAAAATAGTCAACAACTAATCGATTATACTTTTGTAATGCAACAAAGACACACCTGGATAATTTCCGGTTGTTTTTCACCATATCTTCATCATTCGTAGTTTCTATTAAATTTGGTTGAAGTATATATGTACAAACATTTCAAGGGTATGAATTGAACAACTTTTCCTTTTGCTTCTTCATTTTGATTTTCGGGTAATATTTACGGTGAATTTCGATAGAATTAGGGGCGGAGCTAGAGGGGGGCATGGGGGCAGTCGCCCCCTCCTAAAAATCTAGAATTGTGGAAAAAAAATAAGGTTATTAGTGACAGTTTTGAAGTTTTGCCCCCCTAAATGATCGAATAAAGAAAAAAAAAAATTTTGCCTCCCTATACGAAATATCCTAGCTCCACCCCTTGATAAAATATGAGTTATGTTATGTTGGTTGTAAATTTGCCCATACTTTTTCAGCACGAGGAGTAGTAATACTGTATTTACAGTGTTCACGAATTTTTTTTGATTTTCTATATAAATGTGTGTGGGATAACAAAAAAAATAAAAAATAATTTAACAGTGTTTGGGGCTAGAAGCTGCATCAGAACGTCGTAGTGGAGTGACAAGACATTGTCCAATAGCTTTCTCAAGCAAAAACGACAATAGAATGCTCTGATATATTTATGATGTAATTTGTCCAAATACATTTAAAAAATTCAACATCTAGTCTATATCGACATTTGTATATGAAATGGGCTTGTTTATGGGTTTGTTGTCGGACTACTTAAAATTACATGGGCTCAAATGACATATATGTAAATTTAATTTAATGCAAGTTATACGGAGTAATATATGTGAATCGATTCACAATATGTACAAATCATTTCACTCTAAATATTCGTGAATTAATGTATATATTCGTGATATAAATGTGTATTTATTTTCCTTTAAAATTTAAAATAATGGGTAAGGTTCAAATGAGAATGGGATTTTGTGTGAGAATGGAGGAACCACTCATAATGCGCCACGTGTCACAATAACCCATTTCCCCCCTTTGTTTTTTAAAATCAAATATCTCACAAACGGTAAGTCGAAAAATCATGAAAATTGCACCATATTTTTCAGCGTTTTATCCTCTTCGATTTGCCATTACTCAAGGCATACTTTCGAAGATTTTTTTTTTTTTTTGGGTTTTGTAAATGGTACAAAATTAGTAACACATGTGTTAGTAGCTGGTATCACATGTGTTACTCGCGGTAACACATGTGTTACTCGCCGGTAACACCTGTGTTACTCGCCGGTAACACATGTGTTAGTTGTTTTCAAAACCTACTACTCGACGGTAACACATGTGTTACTCAACGGTAACACATGCGTTAGTTGTTTTCAAAACCCACCGAAAAACGAAAAAAAACAGTTCGTCAAAAGTATATACCTTGTCACATCTCTAATTGAAGAGAATAAAACGCTGATTATTATGGTGCAATTTTTATGATTTTTCGATTTACCGTTTGAGAGATATTTAATTTTTAAAAATGTGGAGAAAAGAGAAAAAAAGTGACACATGGCATATTCTGGTTGGTTCCTCCATTCTCACTCAAAAATGTTGTACTCATTTGAACCTTACTCTTAAAATAATTTCACTTTAAAACTTGTTCATATATATATATTTTTTTTTGAAATGCTAAGTATATTAAATATAAGTCTAGTAGCAAGATGCTAACTAGACCAAAATGTACATGCACCAATTATCTCGCACCAAGATATACCAAAACCTAAATCCGAACTGGAAGAATACTAAAAGGGATGAAAAAACCCTGAAGGAATCAGGAAAAAATCCCCGATGATAGGGGCCGAGTCACCGGTTTTCACCCTATAATCGTTTTTGATAGTATCCCATGTGGATCTAGGCTAAAGTATATCAACTATACATCAATTATCTAAGAAAACAAAATACGATTACATATCAACCATTCACCTATTATACTCCATAACATGCGACCTACTGGTGTACCATGATTCTTGAACCGCTACCTCCTTCAACCACCGTTTAATTTGCAGGCTGAGATATCCGCTGCCCAGCTAATCGAATGAGAAATTTAACCATTGATTTTCATCCAAACTCCATTTGGAAATTCGGTACTTGATCCATAAATATCCCACTGCTTTAATCTCTGAAACCATCCGTTCTACATTAGCTTTCGACCCTTTAAAAACACAATCATTGCGCGCTTTCCATATTACCCAACAGGACACCATCAAAACTGATTGAATAAGATGTTTACGTCTAGCCGAGCCCTTGACATATTCATGCTGAAATATCAAATCTTTGACTGAGAATGCAACCATAGGATCTAGCTTGCACCAATTTTCAATGGCATTCCATACTCCATACGTAATCCTACAACCAGTTAGCAAGTGATCCAATGTTTCTTCCTGATCTCCGCAAAAGATGCAATCTGTGTTATCCAAGTGCAGCCCTCTTCGCTTTAGTTCCCGCTTGGATGGCAATCTGTTTAACCACAAACGCCAACCAAAAACATTAACCTTTCCCGGAAGAGCGTTATTCCATGGATAGGGTTTAACTTGTGCGCCTGAGTTATCCATATTCAAGATACTACGAACAGCACGAACAGAAAATTCCATGGATCCTTTTGACCCCCATTCCCAGCAATCCAGTTTACTACTAAAACGGACTTTGATTCCAGCATTGAGCAGTTCGAGCAGTTCATTAATTGCCAAATGAGACCATTTTTCAGCTTTCCACTTCCAATTAAAACTACCATCCTCATTTAGCCTACTTACCACATTAACATTTTTGTAAGATTCTAGCCTAAACAATGCTGGAAATCTATTACATAACTGCCCCATGCCCGACCAGTTGTCTAACCAAAATTTCAAAGACACACCATTTCCAACCTTTCCACACAAATATGATATGAAATCAATTCCTTTGTTGACAAACACTTTATCTATCTAACAGATTGTCTTCCAGTTTCCTGCTGCCGATAACTTGCATGGAATTACTTTGGGAATGCATTTCGAATCATGTAAGGCAATAATCGTCCTCCTCCATAACCTATCATGTTCTTTTCTAAATTTCCAATGCCACTTCGATAATAGACTAATATTGAATTCTCTTAGAGGAGTTGGACCAAGCCCACCCCGATCCTTAGGTTTTGTAACCACATCCCATGAAACCCAATTAATACATTTTTTGTTATCATTACCACCCCATAGAAAACGTCTTCTCAATCCATCCAATTTTTGAATCAATCCCATAGGTGCTTTGAATAGTGAGAAATAGTATACCGGTAAACTTTCAAACACTGATTTCAATAGCGTGATTCTACCACCAATCGATAACGTAGATGCTTTCCACAAAGACAAACGAGCCTCAACTAGATCAGTCACCGGCTTCCAACTTTTAAGATGATTCATATTAGCACCAATCATTAATCCAAGATGAATAAATGGAACTTTCCCAACATTACATCCCAATTTATTTGCCACTTCTTTCACCACTGCTTCCTCACAACCGAAACCATAAATGTGTGACTTGTGAAAGTTAATATGGAGTCCTGAAATAAGCTTAAATGCCCGAAGGAAACGAGTAATAAAGTCAAAATTTTCAGTCCTCCATTCACCTATCACCATAACGTCATCCGCATAAAGTAAGTGAGACAAAACCGGTCCATGATTTGGTGTTCGTACTCCTTTGAAAAGTCCAAGATTACAACCCTTATTCATAAAGAACGTGAAAGCTTCCATTGCTAAAATAAATAAAAACGGGGAGAGTGGATCTCCCTGTCTCACACCACGCTCATATTGAAACTCCTTCGAAGGAGACCCATTTATAAGTGCCGAAGCTAGAACACCACGAACCCATAACCTCCATTTTTCCGAAAAGTTCATACACCCAAGTATAAAAGCATTTTTTTTTCTAGAGACCACCGTAATCATGTTCTGTATAATTTTCTTCATACTTGATCACTTTTCATTAATAAATGCACCATAGCAAATTTCGAGACTTTAAGTCACTTTTTTCATTAATAAATGCACCATATCCTTATCCTTATTATTATTATTTTTATTATTAGTCATTTGTAGAAATATTTAATTTTATCATCACTTAATTAAGTAATGTCACACTTAAATGATGCTATTGAGAAATGACATAGAAAGGAAAGATAGTATAAATAGGTTTACATTTTACGTGTTTAATACGAAATTAAAAAAAACATACGTTCTATAATATCAAATTAATACCCAAATGTAACCTTATTATTGAAGGAAATGAAGAAGTTAGGTAAAAGTTGTATGCCAACCTTCAACCCACCTCCAAATTTAACTTAAACCCGAACTTCATAATTAAAAGAGTCACTACGATATCATTAATCCAATGTACTTTTGATTGATTATTTCATTTCTTTAATAAAACAACTCAAAGGATCCTTCATTTCATACCTCGCATATTTGAGAAATGACAATTTGTGTGTTTTTATGCTTCATATTATAACAAGCTTTATTGTACTTAGAAAACAAAAGTTAATTCACATAATTACGATATTTTCAAGGTAACACATATATTACATGCAACTTAGTTCATTTTATTTACATTGAATCTTCTAGTTAATTACATTAACAGGAAAAATAAACCTATACACTAAGAGTTGAGTAAGAGCATATAAGATTGAACATCAAATATACGATTTTTTGTCCTTTGATGTTGTATGGAAATTTAATAATTAATACTTTTTTTTTTATATTACCAAAAACGATACTTAATTATTAGTAGATAAGACTATGGTAGGCTTTAAAATTGGTTTTTTCAATAAGTGTTGCCCAAAAGAAAACAAAATAAATATTAATAATGTTTTATCTCTAAATTACTAAGGTTAATATTAAAATCTGTATATTGTCTGATCAATGGTACGATCACTTGGCAATATATATTTGTAAATGGTATAAGAATTTTGATAGTAAAATCGAGGGTAGGATCATAAAATCGTTAGCGATCACGATATTTTTCATATGTACTAAATTTATGTATCATGAATTTTTTTAATTGCGTTACGATATTTTTTTAGAATGTCTATTCTTAAATTCGATCTAATTAAATCTTACAATAAACTACAATACTTATGAAATAGACGGTAACATGTTAATAAAATTTTCCAACATATCATATCATTCTTGTAAGGATTAATAGTAACATATTTATTGTAGAAAAATAAGTCTTCTAATTTGTTAATTAAGAATTTGAAACTTTTGATTGCTTATCTAAAAGTAAAATTATAATTATAAAGAATAGAACTACAAGATGTATTTTGTTATCATTACAATTACAAAAAAGTACGGCTTCCTCGAAAAAATTTATATACTTAAATGATACTCCGTAATCGTTACAATTATAAGGATATGAAAGATTCACATGAAACCTAATTTAACACTAAAAGCATGAAAAAATAAGCGTATACGCTGTACAATTGTAAAAAGTAGATAATAAACTATAATGTCAGCCTATAATCTCAAACAAAACACTCAAGTAATAAACAAACAAAAGTAAAGATTTGTTAAAAAATTAAAAGTTGGTGGTATTATCAATTATTTAATAATTAATCGTTAATTAATCGTTAATCAATAATTAATTAATAATTAATTATTAATTAATATAATATAAAATGTAGAAATCTGATCGCCAGTGTCGATGTGTATTTAATGTTTATTCGAATTCAAGCTTTTTTTTCCCTCATCCTCCTCATCACAGTCTCTCCGTCCCTCGCTTTAAAATCTCCGAAACTATAATCACATACATCGCACACCACTTTCTCTTACGGTGCACCCTCATCAATGGCGATTCCAGCAGCTGCTGTTATCGTCCCTCTCGGTCTCCTTTTCTTCATCTCCGGTTTAATCGTCAACCTCATTCAGGTCTCTTCTACATCTTCATTCTCTACTCATTCATATCTATATATATACATCTATATCTATCGCTTCGGAATTACAATATGCAAATATATGAGCTCTTAATTACGGAGCACTTCGATCGTGACACTGTGACAGTATTTGATTAAGGATATTTTTGTGTTGTGTGAGAGGTGAATTAGTATGTAATGCTGAAATTATTGTTATTTTTTTTTAATTTGGTGTTATGTGTTGTTATTTAGGCGATATTTTACGTAATAGTACGGCCGTTTTCGAAGAATGCTTACAGAAGGATAAACAGAATGGTGGCAGAGCTGTTATGGATTGAACTTGTGTGGATAGTTGATTGGTGGGCTGGAGTTAAGGTGATTTACTAGTAAGGTTTTATTTTTTATTATTTTCTTATAATTACAGTAGACTTATTTAGTATGCCTTGTCATTGTTTAATTAGTAAAGTTGATGAACACATTGGCGTTTTGCCATGATTATTTGTTATTCAATAATTTGATTTTCAACCAACTTTAGGTAGATGGGAGTCACATTTATGTTTGGTGATTTTTATATTGGATCCGATCTTGTATGTGTGTGCGTGTGTGTGCGCGTGTGCGCACCCTTTTGCTTGCTTAGGTGAGATGAAAGTATACAAAATGGTTTGTTTGTTTTATCAAATAGCTAGTGGTTTCGTGCTGTTTCATTCTCTTTTGTCTGGCTGAATTCGTCTTTTGTATACATTCATCACGCATATTATGTTTCAATGGCAAATTCGTTGTCTGTTTTTTTAAGAGTGTTTTCAGTTACTTGTGTGCAGTTTAGTTGCCAATAAAGATTATGGATCATCTTGCATATGCACAGTTTCTTCATATCAGTGCTATGCTGTTATGAGTTTTTATATCTTTCCAAGCATGTAAAGATTGTTGCACACCTAATCTGTTCATCTAGAACCAGCCAATGCTATCTCTCTTTTTTTTATTAAGTAGCATTTAATTTTAAAGGTCTGTGTTGTTTGTCGAATTTGATGGTATTCACATATTAGCATGTCAAAATGAACCGTTCTGTTCACTAAATTGGTTACTCATGCAATCATGTTTATTACTTTATTGTAAAAGAATAAAAATAGATAAATAAATAGAATAAATCCATGGTTGGTCACTTGCTAGTTTGAAACTAGTGGTGTCTCATATAGTCGTGTGTTAAGATGCTGATTTTTTGGTTTTCCATTATTTGTTCATCTGTTAATAATTCCCACTTTATGGGGCATGGTTGTGGGCCCATTGCATTTTAAAATGTTTTGCTCTTGTTTTCTAACATGACATGCTGCAGGTGAAATTGTACACAGACTCCGAGACATTAGAACATATGGGTAAGATAGACATACTGATAAATGTGTGTGCTTTTTAGTCTGAATTAAATCATATGTGTCTTATATATTACGGATTATACTTACAGGTAAGGAACATGCTCTTGTTATAGCTAATCACAAAAGTGATATTGATTGGCTTATCGGATGGGTGTTTGCAGAGGTGATTATTAAAGATATCCAGTAATTCATTATTAATTCCTTCTGTATATATGCAGTCACTTTTAAAACATGATATGGCGTATGGGCCATGGGTATTTTGTAAATTTCTCTTATTACTTTTAGGACAGCGCTTTTGTTATTAAATGTTGCATTCATTACTAATGTTCACTGGATTCCAATGTGACAGCGAGCAGGATGCCTTGGTAGCGCATTAGCCATCATGAAAAAATCGTCAAAGTTCCTTCCTGTAAGTATCTGAAACTTGAAATGTTACAATAGGAGGAATGTTGATATTTTGGAATTGATAGTTTAAAACTGATTAAACACACTTGCTTTTTCTAAAAAATGTAGTAATATACTCCCTCTATTGTTACTATAGTGCCCCCTTCTTAATCTTGAATGTCACACACTAACACGGGATACTCTAAACTTGAAAACTGATTTGAATAGGTTTTAGTTTGTATGAAGTTGCTAACTACAACACACTGCGAATAAAGTACTGGAAATCTTTGATATAAATGTGACAATATTAATAAAAGGTTAAATTATATGGAATAAAGATTAGAAATGGTATATCTAGAGCGGAATGGAGGGAGTAATATATATCGCAATCTGCTAAAACTCAAATTTTGAATGTTTGGAAGTGGGAGTACTACAAACAATTGATCTAGATAAAGGCAAACTTAAGTAACTCCTGGGTCATCCTATTCGAGTATGTTATTTTCACATTGCCTCATTGGGTCCATTGTCTATCTTCTTCACCATTACATGAGCGAACCTTTAAATTTCTTTTGAAATTCGTGACTTGACTCGCAAAATGTTGACAAACATGAAAGTCTATAGTTTGGATTTTATGTTTTATTTACGAGTCATTGTTCTGGTTTTAATTTTCTTCATGTTACTAGACTTGTATTATTATCCATGACTTTTGTTATTTTCTTGATATTCTTTTATCTCATGACTTGCAAGGATTATGTGATTCAAAATGCAGGTCATAGGTTGGTCAATGTGGTTTTCTGAGTATCTTTTTCTCGAGAGAAATTTCGCCAAAGATGAAAGTACTCTAAAGGTGTTATTCCATCACGCTCACCTCTTTCGCTTTCTGTTTTCTCTATGGTATCTAATTGATGGGTCAGGCAGTCGATTAAAAGTTGTCAGGTCAAAATGAGTAATATTTATAGTTCGAAACCGGTCTGCTGGTCTAAAATATAAATTAGTAAATAATTAATAATCCAGTTTTGGAATATGTTTTAGAAGGTTTGCAGCATCAAATTTACACTTCGGGTGATTTTCACCTCTTTAGATGCAGACATAACCTGAATATACCCATTCATAAGTTAATGGGTCAAAATTGTCACGTCCTGCCCTTATCTAACACATATTCTTGGTGATATGAGAGTTGTCTTTTATGCGCGATGCTTCTCTCTACATTATTTATTTTGCACACTGTAACTTACTTGGTGTGTGTTTTTCAGCTTGGTCTTCAACAGTTGAAGGAGTATCCTCAACCCTTTTGGTTGGCTCTATTTGTTGAGGGGACTCGTTTTACTCAAGCAAAGCTTTTGGCAGCTCAAGAATATGCATTATCACATGGGTTGCCTGTGCCTAGAAATGTGCTCATTCCACGAACAAAGGTCAAACTTTGCTTCTTCTTTTTTTATTTCTTTTTTAATGTTCGTGAATGTAGTGGAAGGGGGGAAAACCGGTAAATTTATAGTTGCACCTTATTATGTTAAGTGAATTTTTTTTAATATACAAACATCTTAGTAATCAATATCTAAATTTTAGAACCTTTCATCTTCCTTCTCTCCAAATACTCCCACTTATAGGAATAGTTTTATGAGAATAATTCCAGAAATCATTACTATTTTCTTTCTTGTCTCTCTAAAAATAACTCGAGACCACAGTACTAATGTGGGACTATATGTAAGTTAGAACTTTAAATGGATAAAGAATGGCCTGTAAGATGGAGTTGTTAGTAATTAGTTAAGATCCCCTTACCAAGGCAATAAGAAACATGTACCCTATTGACATTTGTTCCACCATTTGATATAAGTTTCTATTGGACCATATGAGTTTGAAAGACTAATTGGTCTGCAAACAGATGTAGGGGTACTCTAAAAGTACCATCAGTTTATAGAATTCTTAAATTAGGTACAATGGTACATTTAAGAGTTGAACAGACAATATGAGTAGTAGGTAGTAATTATTTATGGACAGTGGAAAGGAGTGAAGTTGATCATTAGTAGTCCGCTTTTCAGTCTATAGTTATTATTGAGAACTGACTTTCTGACCAGTTACACATTGCTATAATATCCATCCATAATGTGATGATATTAGACTTAATTCAGATTTCAGAGAAAGTCAAACGCTGAAAACAGATACTCTTCTTAGTTCTTACTATTTCTGGCAGTGAATTACAGTTAGGTTTTAGTTTTTTATATGTGATCATGTGGTCTTTTTACTTAATAGCTGTTTCCTTATATACGTTGAGTTGATTATTTATTGTTTTTTTCATGTCAGGGTTTTGTTACATCAGTAAGTCAGATGCGCTCAGTTGTTCCAGCCATTTATGATATGACGGTTTCTATTCCAAGAAATTCTCCCCCACCAACAATGCTGAGGCTCTTTAAGGGGCAGTCTTCTGTGGTAAGCCGTTTTGACTTTCAAGTCCTAGTTAACATGCTAGAAGTCAAGGCTAAATGCCCATTCTGTTCTCTAGTAATCAAGTAATTAAGGCCCATTTTGTACTAAAAGTTTTAAGTTTCAAAGCTTTTCAACTTGATGTTCATGATGTTAACATTCTTAAGCCACAATTTGTTGATCTATCAAGTCCTTTTCAACTATATTTTGGTTATTTCGTTACTCACGGACAAAAGCATATGGAATCGGGGAAATTCATGATGAAAAAGTGGAGTTTGTTTTCTTGTAGGTTCACGTGAAAGTGAAGCGGCATTTGATGAAAGATTTGCCAGAAACAGATGCAGCTGTTGCACAATGGTGTAAAGATTTATTTGTTGCCAAGGTACAGACCTCCTTGTTTCCATCTAATATTTTTCATTTTTGGTCTGTTTGTTTGAAATATTGAAGGATAGGTTCATAATAGTAAAGGAATTGAAGAAAGTCTGCATACATATTACTTCCATGTCCTGTGCCAATAATATAAGTGGCGGTCATACCACATAAATTCTTGAAATTTGCTTAATCAAACAGTCAGAAATACAAATTTATAAGAGCTACATGTGTTGGAATAAGGTTGATAATGGGTTTATTGATGCGATTGGCTTAGGTTCACAAGATTCTTTCTGTCATTTTCAGTAGGCAATCAACTCAGTTGATTGATGATCAAACAATCATAGAGGTACATGCCTTACATTAGTTTCTAATAATGTTTAATTTTCTCCAGGATGATTTATTAGACAAGCATAAAGCAGCAGATACCTTTCCCGATTCAGAAGTCAATGACATTGGACGACCATTAAAGTCACTAGTGGTAAAAAAAACATAGAATTTGAAATTTCGATTTGTTTACTTTTGAATGATTCGATTCAGGCGATATTTTTATTTAACAGGTACAAATTTAGCATATAGGAATGGGTCTAACGGGTCTAAATGGTTGAAAATGTATTTCCAATGCATAGACTGCAAAGGTCGATTTTAATAAAATACTCTAATTTCTGCAATCAATTATGAGAAGCTAGTTATCAAAAAAATAAAAAAATAATCTTGGATAAAAAATGTCATGTCAACCCACCCTAGCCCATTTTGACATAAAAGTGCCTTGACTCGTTACTTCGTTCCTCTTATCTGCCAATATGTTTAATGGTTAAACATGTTTGCATATTCACAGGTAGTTACTTCATGGGCATGCTTGCTTATTTTCGGGACCTTCAAGTTCTTCCAATGGTCTAATCTTTTCTCTTCATGGAAGGGATTAACAATCACAGCAGTTTGTCTAGCTGTTGTCACCATTTTAATGCAAATCTTGATTCAATCCTCCCAGTCTGAACGTTCCACACCTGCAAAGGTAGCGCCCTCCAGGACCAGCAATGGTGGAGAATCCTCTGACATTCTACTCGACAAAAAGCAGTGAATACAAGTACAGCAACAGGTTCATGAAAAAAGGATACATCACCAAGATTATTATTGAATAGATATATATATATTTATATGGAATACACTTCAAATCCTCATTTTACTTCAGCATTTGTGAAAAGTTATCTAATGTTCCAAGTAGCTTATTTCATGTGTCCAGTTTTTTGTACCAAAGATATAGAAAAGTTAAAGAATCAGCTTATTATTATTCTTCCTTATTTTTCTCATTTGTATTGTATCGGATGCATATGATTTGGGTAATTAATCACAACAAATACAATGTTTTTTCCATTATTGTTAAAGATTATATATATCGTTTTACTTCTGTTATCGAAAAAGAGCAAGTAGATTATGTAGTTATTGACTGCAATAACATCTTCTGACTTCTGTACTAAAACTCTTCTAGGATTAAGAATCCAACAATCCCAATCATAATTAGCAAGCCTTGTTGCGATTAGAGATCAAATCCATAAAAATCATATGGATTGGATCATCGAAAAAACATCTGCTTGAATAATCATCCCATTGTATTCTTTGGTCGCGTGGACCAACCTGTTCCACCAGGCAAAGGTTTTCTTCCAAATATAAGCATGTTATATTGTTGTCAATATTGATAAATTTAAGTAGAAAGTAATTAAACAATGTTAACATAACCATTTTTGTGTAGTACAATACACAACACTAATTTTCGTATGCCTAATAAAAGTCGTTGGATTGTAAGCTAGCTACTAAATTAAATAATAGTAGAAATGTAGAAATCTGAACTATATAAATAACCAGTGTGTCTTTATAAATCTCACCATCTCCCTCCCTCGCTTTGAAATCTCCCAAAGTATTTACTATAAAAACCTGAGTTATAGTAATCACATTTATCGCACACTACTTTCTGTCATCAATGGCGATTCCATCAGTAGCTGTTATCGTCCCTCTGGGTCTCCTTTTCTTCGTCTCCAGTTTAATCATCAATCTCATGCAGGTCTGTTGTTGTACACATCTTCATTCTCTACGTACTCATTCACGTCTATGTCTATATACATATATCTGTATCAATCGTTTCGGAATATGAGAACTTGACAGTTGTTATATGTTATGTGAGGTGAGTTGGTATGTAATGGTGAAATTAATTAGAACAAGATTCATTTGTTGTAATTGTTGTTGTGTGTGGTTATATATAGGCAATATTTTATGTGATAGTAAGGCCATTTTCGAAGAATGTATACAGAAGGATGAACAGAATGGTGGTAGAGCTGTTATGGATTGAACTTGTTTGGATTGTCGATTGGTGGGCTGGAGTTAAGGTGATTTACTTGTGAGGTTTATTTTTAGCTATATTTTGTTTATTACTTTAATTAATGTTATGTGTTCGTTTAATTGTTTAATTATAGTAAACTTGATGAACATAGTGTTATTAAGAGAGTTATGATTTTTAGTTTAGCGATGATTATTCGTTATTCAATAATCTGATTTTCGACAAACTAGGTGGAGAGGAGTCACATATATGAGTCACATATATCATATTTCGACCGTTACAATTCTTATTTGTAGAGTTTTAATCTGTTGTGACTGTTCCTTATCTTTTTCTTCCCCACATTGGTTACTCATATAATCCTGTTTATTGCAAAATCCTTTTTTTTTTCTCTTTGGTTGGTCACGTACCAGTTTGTAGTTAGTGGAGTTTCCTACGTTAGGATACTAAATTTTTTGGTTGTGACATGGTTGTGGACACAATGCATTTTGATATGTTTTCCTCTATTTGTCTAACGTCACATGCTACAGGTACAATTGTACACAGACTCAGAAACATTACAACATATGGGTAAGATAGACATTACAACATAGTGTTTGCTCTTTGGTCTGATTTAAATGATATGTATCTTATATACATAGTGATTATACTTGCAGGTAAGGAACATGCTCTTGTTCTAGCTAATCACAAAGGTGATATTGATTGGCTTATCGGATGGGTGTTTGCAGAGGGGATTATTAGTATTAAATATATCCAGTTACCTATTATTAATCCCTTCTGTATATGCAGTCGCTTTTTAAACATAATATGGCCTGTGGTTATTGTGTAAATTTCTTAGGAAAGCGCCTTTTTTAATCAAATGTTGCATTCAATAAAAATGTGCACTGGATTTTTTTTTTTTTGTGACAGCGAGCAGGATGCCTTGGTAGCACATTAGTCATCATGAAAAAATCAATAAAGTTCCTTCCTGTAAGTATTTGAAAATTGAGATGTTTGATTTGATACAAATTTATATTTTTGAAATAATAGATTAAAACTAATGTTATTGATATAAATTTTGCTGTAATATACTCCCTCTGTTGTTACTATAGTGCCCCCTTTCTTATCTTGAATGTCACACACTCACACGAGCTACTCTGGTTTGAAAACGGGTTCGTATGAAATTGCGAAGTACAATACACTGAATAAAGTACTGGAAATTGAGAATCTTCTATATAAATGTGGCAAAATATATGAAAAAAGTTGAATTTTTAAGAATAAAGATTGACAAGTCAAAGTCAAAAAGGGTATATCTAAAATGGAATGGAGGGAGTAATATATACAGAGATCTGCTCAAACTCAAAGTTGGAATGTTTGGAAGTGGAATTACTACAAAAATTTGATCAAGATAAAGACAAACTTACATAATTCCCGGGTCATTCTATTCAAGTATGTTATATTCATATTTGCTTCATTGGGTCTATCTTCTTCACCATCAAGTGATGGAACCTTTAAATTTCTGCATGTAGATTTAGTGTAAGAATATCACAGGTGAGAATGAATCAACAATTGTGAAACATAGTATAATGACTTTTGTTGAGATTCGTGACTTCATTCGCAAAATCTTGACAATCATAAAAGTTTATAGTTCGAATTATATGTTTAATTTATGGTCTTTGTTCTGGTCCAAGTTTTTTCATATTTCTAGACTTGTGTTTGTCTTACATGTTAACTCCATCTATTCTTTTATCTCATGATGACTTGCAAGGATGATGTTATTCAATATATTCAGGTCATAGGGTGGTCAATGTGGTTTTCTGAGTATCTTTTTCTCGAGAGAAACTGGGCCAAAGATGAAAGTACTCTAAAGGTAATATTTCATTATGCTCACCTCTTTTGCTTATTGTTTTCTCTAGGGTAGCAAATAGACGGGTCATGTAGTGGATCAAAAGGTTGTGGGTCAGAATGAGTAATTTTCAGGCTCAAAACTTGTCTGCTGGCTTGACCAGAAACTCTTTGTCTAGAATATAAATTTGTAAATAATTATTGTGGCATATTTGTTCAAGAAAGTCGTATAATTTCTATATTAATCTAGTTTTGGAATATGATTTTAAAGGGTTACTGCATGAAACTTACACTTCGGGCGATGTTCAACCCTTTTAGATAAAACACAACCTGTATAGAGGTTTAGACCCATTCATAAGAAAGTGTGTCGAAATTGCCACTTCCTGCTATTCTCTAACACATATTTATTGGTAATATGAGAATTGTCTTCTATGTGCCATGCTTCATTCTACATTATTAATTTTGCACACCTTAACTTTTCGGTGTGTGTTTTGCAGCTTGGTCTTCAACAAATAAAGGAGCACCCTCAACCCTTTTGGTTGTCTCTGTTTGCTGAGGGGACTCGTTTTACGCAAGCAAAGCTTTTGGCAGCTCAAACATATGCATCATCAAATGGGTTGCCCGTGCCTAGAAATTTACTCATTCCACGAACAAAGGTCGAATTTTACTCCTTTTCTCATTCCTTTTTTCATGTTGCTTTATATACGTCTAGTTGATTAATTATTGTTTTCTGGTGTCAGGGTTTTGTTACATCAGTAAGTCAGATGCGATCAGTTGTTCCAGCCATTTACGACATGACGGTTTCTATTCCACGAAATTCGTATCCACCAACAATGTTGAGGCTCTTTAAGGGGCAGTCTGATACAGACCAAATTAGTCACGTGCTTGGCATGTGAGTTAGGAAGTGGTCACGTGAGCAGCAACCCATTAGGGATTATATAACAGTTACTTGTAACAAATATAGTTAGCATTTGATGATATCTCAGTTTAGTTCTTCCTCTTCTCTAATCAAGGTCTTGGAACCCTAATTCTTACAATTTTCAATCGAATTACTTTCTTAATCCAGTGATTCCTTTGTTAATTGCAAATCTTTTCTCATTTCTTAATTGATTTCTGAAAAGATCGTATCATTTGGTATCAGAGCCCTATTCTGGCAATTCCTAGGTCAAATCCAATCAAAATCCGTTGTAATCAAATCTCTCTCTGCAATTCAGTTAGCTATTATTTCGATTTGTAATCAACAATCAATTTCGGATTCAATTCAAGAACAAGGCAATCAAAAGGTTTTGGTGGATGAAGTGAGACAGTTAACCAAAACGAACGGAGGTAATACTCAAATCAATCAATCTTGTTATCATATCAGCAATATGAATTGTAATTTGCACATGGTGAATGGTTTGAGGCCATTGTTGTCTAGTGAGTGTATTCAGGAAGTAAACTTTGGGGAAAATGTGGATAGAAGTAGTAGTAGTGACGAGAGTAAGAAGAATGCACACATGATGTTTGAGGAAATGCCAAACATAGGAAATCTCAAACAAAATGGTACTATCCGAGAATACTATGATGCATTTAACTCTTTGATTAGTAAGATGGTGGGTTTGAATGAATGGCAAAAGGTTAATTAATTTGTTCAAGGTTTGCAACCAGAATTTGAAAAGAGACTTGGAATTTACAAACCTAGCAACCTTTACGATGCCTATTGTTTGGCTACAATGGAAGAAAGTGCTAGCAACTTAATAAAGAAAACATTCTGTGTACCTTTGCTAAATTCTCCAATGTTTAGAGATCCAAGTGGTATACTAAGTCACAATAATTTGATGGTTCCTAATGAGTCTAAGAATGAAGGTGATAAAAGTGCAAAGATTGAACTACTTGATCACTCTGCCTGTATGTTGAGAAAAGCAGATAAAGAGGAATCGCATTAAAGAAATCTTGATGAGAAAGATTTGGATAGAGTACTTCTTGATGATTATAACCTTAGTACAATAGATGGAGGTTTAAATCAGGAGATGGTAGATGCTAAAGTTGATAAAGATATTGAAAAATTGAAATCAAAGGATGTTAAGGAACAAAATGACAATAGTGAAACACAAAAGTCTCAAGATACATATGATGTTGGTGATTTGAAGTCTGGAATGTATCTTCAGTTGAATCAACTAAGGTATGTAATAGTTACGAGTAAGGGCTTTAACATTCATGGTGACAAACCAGAAGTTAAAGAAAAGGCTGCTGAGATCCTTAAAATCGACGTGCAATATCAGTGGCAATTCACTGGATCTGGTTACACAAATGTTGACAGAATCAGTTGTGCCAAAGAAAAATCCAAAGAGAGCAATTTTGCCGACATAATTGTTGGTACGGTTCCAAGGAAAGCCATGGAAGAATGTGGTCACATTCCTTTTGAAAAATATGCTGATGTTGTCAAGTTTGTTTTCATCCGAGAATGGAAAACACGAGAGTTTGGGAGTAATTTGGCAGTCGTCGAAACATTTGAATGGAAGCCAGGTCTGCGATCTAAATGTGTAGGAATCCTAAGAAGGGTATCTCGTTTAAGACATGATACTATTATTTTTGGCATGATTAATAGTGGGCGAAGGAATGCTTATAATGACCATGGAACGAGAATGTGGAAAGAATTACATTATGGTATGTTTAAAAATGGCTCAATGATGGCAATAGTTGGACTTCATGTTAACTGTGATAGGTGACCAACTGAAGTGCACTACATTGGCAGGGAAGTAAAAGGTTTTAAAAAGCTAAAAAAAATTTGTTAAGCATGGTGACGAAGATTGGATGAAATCAAATGAATTGTATAGATTTACTCTTTACTCAGCTTTTGAGCTGGAAATAAAAGTAGCCAATGATTTTTATGTTCTTTGTGAACCACTGGATTTAATCGTTGATGCAAGGTTTAAATGGAAATTGGTTGAGCTATTTGGGTCAACTAAAATTGAGGAGAAAGTACCACACATGCTAAAACATGATTTGAAATTGGAAGTGTCACATCCAACAAAGAGTGTTAATTGGGCAACCATGATGGAGAATAAAATTATCAAAGATGAAGGTCTGAAGCGATTTGTCACTTAATCACTTGAACCTACACTTCAAGAATCTATGACAGAAGTGTGCCAAACTATGGAAGAATGTACCAGAATTATGTGGAGGATTTCAAGTTCGATTAATGTTTTCTCATACAACAAACATATTTTGATTGATGAAGGGAAAGAATTCTATTATGTTAGATAATGGTGATAAACTTAGTTGCTGGGAAAGAGAGGTGAAAAATGGAAGAATTAGTGAGCATGGTAATAAAGAGAAGCTGCTACAATTGGTAAAGTTTGATGTTAAATTGGTGCTGAACTCTAAGGGCGGTGAAATAAAAGGTGAAAAGGGTGATAGATTCATTGCTACAACGGAAGATAAAACACAAGAACTTGAGGTTTATGTGAAGAAATGTACAAGAGCTGCAATCAAGTTCAAAATGGGTCACACCAAGAATCAATATTTGTGGGTCAGCAAGATTGAGATGCTATCATCAAGTTGTATGAAAACATAGAGAAAGTTTCAATCTTTAAAAGGATTCTTGAGGACAAGAATCTTTTAAGAGGGGATGTATCGATACAGACCAAATTAGTCACGTGCTTGGCATGTGAGTTAGGAAGTGGTCACGTGAGCAGCAACCCATTAGGGATTATATAACAGTTACTTGTAACAAATATAGTTAGCATTTGATGATATCTCAGTTTAGTTCTTCCTCTTCTCTAATCAAGTTCTTGGAACCCTAATTCTTACAATTTTCAATCGAATTACTTTCTTAATCCAGTGATTCCTTTGTTAATTGCAAATCTTTTCTCATTTCTTAATTGATTTCTGAAAAGATCGTATCACAGTCTTCCATGGTAAGCCGTTTTGAATTTCAAGTCCTGGTTAACATGCTAGAAGTCAAGACTAAAGGCCCATTCTGTAATGAGAGATTCAAGTTCAAAAGCTTTTGAACTTGATGTTCATGATGCTAACATCCTTAATTCACAACTTTATTATCTATCAAGTCCTTGTTTTGATAAGGATTCAATTGGAATCCAATAGAAATCTCACAAGAACAGCTTGTGAATCTCAATATGATCATACAAGAACAGCTTGTAGATGATCTCACACAGAGAGCAACTCTCAATTTTATTCAATTACTCAAAATGATTAAAGATACATTTTTTGATTCCAGTAGGGCCTTATATACTACGTAGTAATAGACACATACTCCCTTTTATATTGCCTAACTAATTACACTTGTAATAGCCTATAATATCATGCCACATGTACTTATGTAACTAACTAAGGTCGACTCCATTTTGACCCATATCAATTTCCTACTCCTTCAAAACATCCTTGTCCTCAAGGATGATGGAAGCCTTCCTGATAGATACTCAAGTTGTCTTGCTGCCAAATAAAATCCGCTCAATGAACGTATGTATCCTTTGAGGGCGGGACGACTTTTAAAGTAACCTGTCCAGTAAGCATTTCCACCATCCGCATATGGGAAATAGTCATCAGTTTTGAGTGGCCAAGACACATTTGAAGCAAGTTTTTGCATCAGTGTACAAAGATGGCGTGGAATATAATGCATTCACTCGACCATCCCTGTTAACATAGCGAATTAGCTTGTCTATCTGCTTGAACCAAGACTCTGCATATTGGTATTGAAAGTCATCTCCCATTGTCCACATAATATGATTCGTCCTTGTCACATTTGCTTGGGTCAGTGCAGCGTCAATACAATCGTTAACTTGTTTCAGAACGTTATTGTCAAAGAGAAGAGGGTTGTCCTGAACGTGCTCAAAGTCTGCGCTAACTTCAAAATCGAAACCATCTGGTGCACTGTAATGTCTAGGAAATGCATTGGTAAATATCTGAGACGAAGAACCAAATATTTTGGAGCCACGCCATACGACTTCAAGACTTTTATCAACCTTCCCCTTTGCTCTATCTTGATAATCAATCCGTGCAAAATGTAAGGAATCAAAACCGAGCTCTGCTCCTAAAAGATATGCCTGAACAGCAGAATGCCCAAATGGATCAATCTGCCAACCAGCTCGAGGAGTTACATTAAAATTAGACTTTATCAAGCTATGGCCAAGAGTTGTTTGATCAATCATGTCTATGTAATGTGTAGCTGCTTCATCATGCATACACCACCCCCGTTTAAGAATTCTAACTGGCCTGCACTAACGAGCTTTTTCACTTCTCCCTGGATATCACCACTTTGCAACAGCCACCATCTTCTGAAAAAGGCCATCTCAGCAAATATGAACTTCCCATTCGGGCCACGAAGTAGTGACATGACAACCGAATACGATACATTTTCAGCACAAGCACCCTTAACTTCCCCAACTCCAAAACCCAAAGCTATCTTTGGCAATAGATCTTCAATCTCATTGACGTCAACTGACATTACTCTAAAACCCTTTTCATCATTGCAAATCTCATCAACAGTAAACCATCTAACTGAAATATTAGTATAATCTGGGGGTTTACGTGGTTTACGACCCCAAACATCATACGTAACACCATAGGCATTAATTTTCTCTGATTTATCAGCACACGCAGATTCAAGACTTTCATCAAACAACTTATATGTGTATACACACGCTAACCCATCATTCTTTGAATACAAATTGATCAAACTATTCTCAAGGTCTAATGGTTTCCGTATGACTTTGATATACATGTTGTCAATGTAAGGATCTGATAGGAGCTTAGCAGTCACATTGACCGGATTATTCCAAGGTTTGAATTGGAAAGTGGGTTTACTTACAATTGTTGAGTGAATAAGATTTCTGAATTCATCTCCTTTCTTCAAAACAACTTGTTTTCTGAGTTCGTCACTTTGAACTTTCAATTCAATCGGACCTGAGTTGTCTACCTCAACATTTGAAACATTCGAGTCCTTGCTATCAAAATCCAACAGCTGATAGTCTGAATTATTATCAATTTTGCTCAAACTGATTACATCATCTTCTCCAGATTTTAAGTTCAATGTCTCTCCTACTAAAATTAAATCAACTTCTTCAAGTTTTCCTTTTGGCATTTTATCAAGCACCTTGTAGGCAACATTTTTTTCTGCAATTTCCATGACTTCTTTTTCCATAATTTCTACCTTTTCAATTTTATTTGATGCCTGCTTTTTTTGTAAATTCAGTGTATACTCTTGGAGTTTAGCCAAAGAATATGCATCATCAAGAGTTTTAGGATCACACATATTAACAAAACATCGAATTTCTTCTTCCAACCCGTACATGAAACAATAAATCCTATAGTCAGGGGGTAAATTCATACGACTTGTAACAAGAACAAATTCATTATAATACTCTCTAACTGATGAAATCTGTCTCAAATCTTCTAATTCAGGCATGAATTCATCCGAATCATCATCAATTTCTGTACTCGATTTAGTTAGGGTAGATGTATTTAATACCTCAAATTGATTGCTCGAGTTAGGGTTTAATGACGCACTGAAATCTGCAATTTCCTGTATCTGTGTTACATTATATTGCTCAACGATTGAAGAAGAACTTTGATTGCTTGATTTGGTCATTGATTCTTGAATTTCAGTTTCACTGATCGGTTATTGATCATCATTCTTGAACCACTGCGATTGACTAGACTTAATCTCCTGAAGAAGTAATTTGATATCCAGATTCATTAGCTTTAACTGATCGGCATCCATTTTCCACAGTCAGAGGATTGATTCTCTGATACCACTGATAAGGATTCAATTGGAATCCAATAGAAATCTCACAAGAACAGCTTGTGAATCTCAATATGATCATACAAGAACAGCTTGTAGATGATCTCACACAGAGAGCAACTCTCAATTTTATTCAATTACTCAAAATGATTAAAGATACATTTTTTGATTCCAGTAGGGCCTTATATACTACGTAGTAATAGACACATACTCCCTTTTATATTGCCTAACTAATTACACTTGTAATAGCCTATAATATCATGCCACATGTACTTATGTAACTAACTAAGGTGGACTCCATTTTGACCCATATCATGTTTTCATCTATATTTTGGTTATATCGGAACTTAAGGACCAAAAGCTTATGAGATCCAGGCAATTTATGATGAAAGAGGAGTTTATCTTCTTGTAGGTTCACGTGAAAGTGAAGCGACATTTAATGAAAGATTTGCCATGAAGCTGTTGCAAAGTGGTGTAAAGATCTATTTGTTGCCAAGGTGCAGACCTCCTTAAATTCATCTAGTTTCTGTCATTTTCGTTCTGTTTGTTTGAAATACAGAAGGATAGATTTATATTACTAATAAAGGGATAGAGAAAGTCTGCATACATAAACTTCCATGCAATGTGCTAATGAAATAAGTGAAGGTAACGCCACAGAGATTTTCAAAATGCTTAAAGGAACACTCAGCAATATAAGTTTCTAACAGCTTTTATGTGTATTAGTATAAAGTTGATGACGTATTTGCTTATTAACACATGAGTATATAACTATCAGTACCTCTATAATTCGAATTTATAGCATTAAAATTGGTTCTGTCCCATGATATGATAATTGATTGTCTAGTACTATTTATCAATGCGACTGGCTTGGGTTCGCAGGATTCCCCCTGTAATATTTAGAAAACAATCAACTCATTTGATTGATACTGTAACAATCATAGAAGTACATGCGTTACATTAGTTACTAATTACGCTTACTTCACTCCAGGATGATTTATTAGACAAGCATAAAGCAGCAGATGCCTTCCCCAATTCAGAAGTCCATGACATCGGACGACCATTAAAGTCACTAGTGGTAAGAAAAGTCATAGAAGTTGCGACTTCGGTTTATTTACTTATGAATGGTCAAATTCAAGCTATATTTTATTGGGATAACATTCGTAATGTTAACATCACCTTACTTAGGTAATGTTAAGGCTAAAATGAAGAAAACTAATTGCAGTTTGAGCACGAAATTTCTTACTACACTAACATTATGCAATCTTGCATAGTGTTAGCATTTCAGATTGTTTCCCCATTTTTTTATTTTTTTTTTATTTATTGAGTACAATTTTAGCAAGCTTGCATAGTCTTGACTCTTTATGTTATTCCTCTTATCCGCCAATATGTAACATTGTTAAACATGATCGCATATTTGCAGGTAGTTACTACATGGTCATGCTTGCTTATTTTCGGGATCTTCAAGTTCATCCAATGGTCTAATATTTTCTCTTCATGGAAGGGATTAACAATCACAGCAGTTTGTCTGGCTGTTGTCACCGTTTTAATGCAAATCTTGATTCAATTCTCCCAGTCAGAACTATCCACCCCTGCAAAGGTGGCGCCCTCCAGGACCAGCAATGGTGGAGAATCCTCTCATATTCAACTCGACAAAAAGCAGTGAATACAAGTACAGCAACATGTTCATGAATAGATACATCACCAAGATTACTATTAAATAGATTTATATGGAATACGCTTCAAATCCTCATTATACTTCAGCATTTGTGAAAGTTATCTAATGTTCCCAAGTAGCTACTTTCATGTCATCATGTGTCCAGTGTTTAGTACCAAAGAAATAGAAAAGTTAAACAATCAGCTTACTTTTCTTCTTCATTATTTTGTTCCATTTTGTATTGTATCAGATGCATATTATTTGGGTTGAGCACAACAATTTAAGGAGGAGCTTGTTTTGAAATGAAGGATATATTTGGAAGCAGAGGAGAAAAAACCCGAAGGAATGATGCTAAACTAGTTTATCTAGAAAGCGAATACTAAGCAATGCAACGCACATTCCTTAGTCAAAAACTCTTCTGGTGCCCGTTTGAACTTGTGATTAAGATGTCATGCAACTCCGAATATATCTTATGCTTTTTTTAGTCTATTCAAAAAATACATTTACATTTAAAATACTTTATTAAACTAAAGCATCATGCATCAAAGGTCGAAAATTTTTCATCATGAATTACAAAGTGACTTCATGTGACACATACTTAAACAATTTGTTGAATACAAGTTACAAGTGCAAGTATTAATGAATCATGTAACCATGGTATTAATAAGCTAGCATTCTACTTCAAAATTGAGCCCCCCATTACAGTTCCTTATCAGTATTCTATGAAAATGGCACAAACCATAGATAAATATCAATTACAAAAGCAAGCCAACTTAACATCAACCTGCAAAATTCAAATATCCAACTTCTGCATCAGCTCCATGGAACCTGTACCGACTTTAACAGGCAAACCAAGACAAATCCTAGCGGTTGGTGTCTCCAAATTATCCGTGAGACCATGAGAAGCAGCTTCAACTATGAACTTAGATGCAGTCTCAAACGACATTTTAAGAAAAGGAGACACCGATTCACAAATGCTGCCAAATCTACTCATGGGTCGGTACCCACCAGAATGAGTCATGTGATCCGCAATAAGACTCAAATGCCTGTAATCAATTTCAACACCATAACTCCCGAAGACATTTTTCATTTCTAAAATGATACTAGTTCTTGCAGCTTCTACTCCATAAGTGTTGAGCATAGTATAAATATTGTTGGAATAAACATGGTCAACATCGAGGTCATCTTCCATATCCCAAAATGCAGGAAGTTCTACTCCAGAAGCTTGTAAGGCACATGGTAAATACTCGTCGCCGTCATCTTTCTTCTTGTTATCATTTGAGTTTTTCATTTTTTCTTTCATTTTGTTGATTTCGGATTGGTTCTGATTCCAACACACTTGTTTCACGTTTACACTGTACTTGACTGGTTGGCATTGCTCAAGTTTTCCCGAGCCCTTAATGTAGACTTTCTTTGCAGCCTTTTGAGCAACCTGCAAAAACGGTATATTCATATTTTGGAAGATCAAACTAGTAAGCATATCAGCTATGATAGAATCAAGTATTGTAATTGATTTTTTGTGCAAATTTAAGCTTACCTCTGCTAGCAAAATATCAGGTTCATTAGTAAACATGAAATGTACTTCAAGATTCAAGCCTTTAACTTCCACAAACGTTGCCCTATCGAACTTTCTCTCCACAAACCCCTCACTCGATTTAGCTTTTTCTTTATCGGTATCTTCTTCTGTTAAATGTTCTCCATCTGCTTCGTCATCACTTCCATTTTCTGCGCCAACTTTGTCATCAACACCTCCATTCTCAAGATCAGAAGACGCATCCTCTTCTTCAACTTCATCCGCGGAACCATCCTCATATTCCACGGAATCCGTACTTTGGCGTTTGCGTTTATTGAACTCTGAACCAAGATCCTCAGCTGTTTCATCCTTGTCATTATCATCATCATCGCCATCGTCATCATCATTATCATTACCACCATCATCATCATGCTCTACGTTATTCATAGAAGCACCATCTTCCCCCAACTCACTGGCTTTTGTATTCCTAACACTTTTAATACCGTTAATTCTGGATAACAAAGCAATGTGTCTTTCAATCGCATCCTCCAATGCCCTTAGAAAAACATTTCTAAGGGTTTCTTGACAGTTGTGTAGCGATACATGCCTAGGTTGTTTCAGCTTGACTTTAAGTTTATACAATCTGCATGGTTTATTATTGTGAATTACATGTGGCGATTTCGAGACTTCTATACTCTGCACAAGTTCTGCAACCGTGAGTTTTTTCACTTTCTCCACAAGTCTCTCTGCATCTTTCCTGCAGTTTCGAGTGATTTGGATCAGGTCAAATAACAGGTCAACATGTTTCTGTCAAAATGGATAGGACGTGACTCACATTGATCTTCCTACTAGCAAGGGACATGTTATGATGGGAGTCTTTATGTTGGCTGCAGCTGTCATTAAGATTTCCTGTAACCTTGGAATACCAAGTGTAACATTCATCTCACCACGACCAGCAAGATGAAAAGTGTTAAGCCTACAAATACAGAGCAAGTCGTGATCAATATAAAGCAGAGCACATTACATTAATAGGGTTAAAAAAAAAACTATTGTATTTTTCATAATGTACATAGGTGCGAATGCACTTTGTAAATAAGTGCTCAACATACTTTCAAATTTCAGTCCAATGTGCGTGACGTACAACTGTTAAAGAATAGAGTGCAAGTGTTCCAAAATTTTAATCATGCTTTTTTGGTTGTACACTTTGCGCCTAGAAGCAAAATTTGGAAGTATGTTGCAGACTTTGAAACAAAATTTTGGATGTTCGTAGCGCACATTGATTATTACAAAAAAGTACATTGCGCATTTGTGCACATTTTGAAAAGTACACCGGGCTACTTTATTACATATGGAATGTATATCGCAAAAGAAAAATATGCAGAATCATACGTCATCTGGGTGGATGGTTCACCAACAGATTGACCAGCAAGCACACCAACTGGCTCTCCAGGCTGGGCAAGACTCGAGAGATACTTCTGTCTTATTAGCGTCAATAGATCTTCCCGGTTCTCCTTTGTAACCTTCTGTTTGTAGCTTTGAATTTTACCTTCAATGCCTTGCGGTAACTCTTGAATATACGAATTGAATTCAAGTGGTTCGTTTATCTTCTGGCATACAATTTCTCGATTCTACCAGAGATTAAAAGGGCATATTAGTTTGTGTTCAGAAATAACAGCTCAGAAAGTATATGTAAAGGTGGCCATTTAGACCCATATACTTAAAGGTGCATTTATCTGGGTTATGTTATATCTCTATAGGGTTAACGGGTACAGAAAAAACTAGATTTGAAGGAAAGTGTTAAACGGTTCAAACGGGTAAAAACTTGCCCAAAGGGTAGTTTCAGCTCATTAAACATCCTATCCTACTAAGCAATATATTGCTATAGAACTTTTTTTAATCATAATTGACGTACTAGTTACCAAAGAAAAGTTGGAAAAACTCGGCTATAAAATTGTTTCAAGTCGACCAACCCTACAAAATTCATCCATTCTGATCCGAATCCAAGTAAACCTGATTCCCAACCAGCCCACACTACTCTTTTTGCCACCTCTGAGTACAAGTATACTTTGTTTTTTCAAACTAAAAAAAAGTATGAAAGGAAAATCTCACAGCTCTGAGCACTTCAACATTGTTGAGAAAGCTAGTTTGATGCACATCCACCCCATCTTCACCATAATAGAACTGAACAATGGAGCCATCAGCATCACGAACTGTGTAATCATATGAAACTTTCAGGCTCTCAAGATTCTTTATAAGACACCTTTGTAGATATCCACTACGAGAAGTTTTGACTGCTGTATCAACCAACCTACAACGGAAACATATCATCCACAAATTATAAGAACTAACTATAAAATATATGTGTGTAATTTAATTTAGAGAGTTGAGGAATATTAGTTTACCCTTCACGGCCAGCCATACAATGAAAATAGTACTCTTGTGGGCGAAGACCCGTTAAGAACCGATCAATAATATAACCACCGGCTCGAGATGTAAAATCCCAAGGTGGAAAGCTAGGTAAAGTCTTCCCAGAAACCATTCGAGGCACTCTTTTGCCTTCTAACTCTTGTTGGCCAAGTAAAAACGATATTTGTTGAAAGTTTACCTGTTTTATCCATCAAAAATTTACAATATGCAAAAGATAATGTGTATAAAAATAAGAAATAAATCTGTCCAACTTACCGAACTGCCCTTAGCACCACTAATTGTCATAAGAGAAATACAGTTTTGTGGGAAAGGTTTTAGCAGTCCTTTTGGTAACCACTTTTTGCTAATCATCGAACCTTTATCTCTCAGTTCTGTTTGCATAAGATTATCCAAGCTTGCAGTGGCTGTTACTCCATTGCCTCTTATTATTTTCTCAGTTTCCAATTGCAGCTCTCTTGTGCCTACAAACATAATTAGAAACACTTATTTAAATCAAACAATCAAAAGGATATCAGTATTAACGTAAAGTGACAAACATATCTATCATTTCAAATTTCACAAGAAAAAAGTACAGGGCCAATAGACACATCAATTTCGACATTAATAGTATGACTAGAGTATACAGGTAATTTCATATAACTCTTACAAAAACACTGTTAGATATTACTATTAGGGATAGGATTAATATTAGTATTTAAGTTTATTTACTTTCCTAGTTTTTCAGTATCCTATTATTTGGTTTCCTTCTAGTTATTTTGTTTCCTGTTTTCCTTTTCTTCGTAACCCATATATATATAGAGGGTTTAACCTCTCAATGAAATAACACTAAATTTTCCCTTAAATCTGTTTACAAACACATTAAACGATCTAGTCGGTTAAACAATCAGATCTACATCAAAGCCACACAGTATCATTAATGGAATGTCAGTTGTGCAAGCTATTTTCATTGATAGTACTTATAAGTAAGTTTTATTGGAGAGATTTGAGTGTGAGACATTGCATAGAATTCACTATTTTTTATTGGAGAGCTTTAAGCGTGAGATATTGCATAGAATTCACTATTTCTACATTTTTCATGAATCCCATAATCATAAAGCAATTACCTTTGCTTTCTGAAGTAATTCACGTTTATAGGTTTATAGGTATAAACAGTCCTATGGATTATACCTGTTTTTTGGTTCTCCAAGTTAACAAACTTTCGATGAACCTTTTCACCTATGTCTTCACCTTCAAGTTCCATCTTCATTTCTTTGTCACAATCCGGTGACACCATGAGGTCGTCTAAACCACATGTAAATCCATGGAACTGAAACGGTCATTTTTAAAAAAAATTAAAAACCAATATCTCAAGTCAACAAGATGAAGATGATCTTAAAAGATGGTAAGATTATAATATTTCAAATACCTGTAGAAAAGAAGTGAATAATCGACTAAAAGCTCCAAGCAGTAGACCTGCAACATCTGGCCCGTATAGCTCTTGCACCGTGTGAACCAAACCATACTTGCCAAACTGAGCTTTGTCTATCACACCACACACGAGCTCGTTCTTCCAAATCAACAACTTGGTTTCATCAACCTCTTTTAGGGTCGCATTTTTAAATTCTGCAAGCTCCTTCCTTAGACGTTTATTTGTTTTCTTTTTATCATGTTTGACCTCCTTTCCTTCAAAATACTGCTCGGGAATCTTCACCTTGTTATCAACAATACAAGGTGTATAACCTCTAGTCAAATGATTTAATATTGCTGTTATGACCTACAAGCAGCACAAACAAATTAATTTTCAGATATTTATAGAGTGTATTGACAAGAATTCCTCTACGAAGATAAGTAAAGGTGGCAATTAAGAAACTTGGGTCGTATTTTATCTCAAAAATGTCAGATTATAAGATCAACTAAAAAAGGGTGAATCAAACGGTTCAAATGAAGTGATAGTAGCCAACAAACTATTTTAATGCATAAACCTCCTAAATCATTTCTCCAAGCTTTAGATTTTGTTTATTGTCTTTGTAATCATAACTGAAAACATTTACAAAACGGACACAAGGGTTTTTGGGCACTAAAAATGGCTTGTTTTGAACTTGAATCTATTTTGTTCCGTTACCAACCCCACCCAACTTGTCCATCATGCCACATCCCAAACAGAGACTAAAAAATTTATCACCTGCTTTCCGGTCCAAAGAGGCTTTGGCTTCATAACTGCTGGAAGAACGGGCTCCACAAAACACGCTTTATCAGCTACAGAAATATTACCACGTGAATTGCCACCAAGATACACACCAGACGCATAGAGAAGTTGATTGAAATCTTCACGGTTTAAAAATGTATCCTTCATTGTAAGAAGTACGGAACTAACAATATGATCCTGTAAGTGAAATAATGTCAAGCACTTGAAATTCAACTTGTACTAGCTAAATTAAGTTTCAATCTCACGAACAAGCTAAAGCTTAATAAATTATAATAATTAGGCAGGTGGAATTGAAGTAAAATGCTATCTACCTGAATTAAGCCTCTAACAGTATCACCCCTTGTGGGAACTATATACTGATTGTTTGCATTCACAATGTTATAAGCTTCAGCACGTGAGATTTCATCTTGCGGTAAATGAACATTCATTTCATCTCCGTCAAAATCAGCATTGTAGGAACTTGATTACAATAATTTTACAAAATCAGGAAAATCATGAACCCGTAAAACAATAAAATAAAAAATATAGTGAACAAATGAGCATGCAGAATACTAACCTGCAATTTGCATAATGCATTCGAAGGGTTTTCTCCCCTTTTAACACTCGAACTACATGTGCCATTATACTTGGCTTGTGCAGTGTGGGCTGTCATGTATATATACAGTATATAGTAATGTAACATGAGAAAATGTGAAGTTCAAAAAAAAAAAAATACCAAAAATTATATTCTTCTGCCACAGAAACATAGACTTATGGTGATCAGTAACCTATTTCCATACGCTTAAACCTTCACCCAAACAAGATATAATAACTGAGATAAACAACAGATATACCTGACGGTTTACAAGAACAATGTCTCCATCTTGCAAGTGGCGATAGACAACTTTCCCCTCAAATTCATAGCCACTGATCTTTTTGGATTGAATGGCCATGCCTCTTGAAGAGGGTAATTTACGGGATATAGAAATGCGCATATTTTTCTTTTGAGGTAGTCTAACCATTGACACCTTGTCAGCATAATGAGTTGCACCGGGATGGACATCAGAGCCATTAATGATGGCATTCCTCAGTTTTGCAACATTCCAAGGAGTCACTCTCTGCAAGAATGCAATACAACATGAAAAATGAGACGGAATAATTTGTTGGACGTAGTTCCATGAACACACTTCAAAAGCTTCAGTGAAAATTTATTTAAAGGTGGCAATTTAAACCCCTTGTGAATGGGTCAACTAGCATTAAAATTTATCTCTAACAGGTAATAAATTTGGAAAATGTAGCTTAGTCAATAAAGCAATAACTTTGGAAATAACTGTTTTACATCAACTCGTCACAACATATAAGCTACTTTGACATGACCTGCTTGACCCGTTATCCACCTGCCCTTTTCGCCACCTTTATTATATTATATTTTATGCGCATAAAAAAAAAAATACCTCCGGGTAGGTCAACCTCAGTGCAAAATAAGGCGGAACTCCAATTTCATTAACAGCTAAATAAGGATCAGGTGAAATGACAGACCGACATGCATAATTAACTCTCTTTCCCATCATTTTCTGGCGAAAGATTCCCTCTTTCTTCTCAAGCAACTGACATATCCCAGTATTTACATTCTTCTGATTTTGACCTTCCATTAATCACAGAAAAGAAGATACAATCTAGTCAATATAGCAAACATAAAGATATGAAAGAAATATTACAATAGACAGAAACAAGCAACAATAATGCATGGACACCTATGCATAAACACAAGAGCACGTCAGAATTCTTTAGGAAGACAGGACTCACTTGTGGCAGTCTTGCTGTCAAACAGAACATTTACAGACTGCTGTAAGTCCCTCCAACGATCAGCAATCTTTGATCCTTCAAGTTTGTTGATATGAGCGTTTCCCAGTGCTATATTTGACTGTACCACCTTGCCTAGTAATACCGTTTGTGGATTCTCCATCACCTGTACATCAACAACGATGGTACTTATTTACCCAATGCAAATAAAGAAATGAGATATCCATAAAGAGAATGATTTGAAAAAGTAAAAAATCTCTAAAGTAGTAAGTGTGTTCGCGAGTATATACTTACCGAATCACCTGCCACGGCAGCAGGACGAAACTTTGTAGGGGGTACAAGCAAGGCCTCTATAAAGAACATGGAATAACTAGTACTTTTATAAGATCCAGCAAACTGCTCATGCTGCATATCGCATATATATGAACAAAGACCAGCCTCATTTTCCCATAAATCCTTAATTATATCTATGACCTGAAATTATATTTTTTTGCAAAAGTCAGTTTCTAAGGTTATTTTATATGCTTAATGAAGGCGAAAAACGAGGCACTCCATACCCTAGATGGTAAAAGAGAGCCTGAATATCTGTCTTTCAGTTCCTTGAAATCAGAGGGCACTTTTGAATTCTTTTTCTTTACGCTCCTTTTAGATGAGGTGGCTGGAGATGAATTAGTTCCAGCAGTGTCGACTCTGTCATCTTCAAATTGCTCATTTACATTTATAACTTCAGAAGTCTTGTCGTCATCGCCAAGTACTAACTCTTCCTCGTCTCGTGTACTTCCCAGCTGATAACCACCTATAAGGTTTTTTTCCGCATCAGCATCAGTCATTTCCTAAACACAATCATTTATATGACAGTTAGCAGCAAGAAGCTTGAATATAATGCACTAATAAGTTATTTCCAACTATTGTTCCTCAAGTATGCTAACATAAAACTTAAAACACATTTATAGAACTACAACAATGATGTAGTTAGAAAATTAATAGCTTCAGTTCTTATTACTATTCTTATGCTTCAGCTTTCCATCCTTCATGTTCCATTTTCTCTTTCTTTCAGTATTTCGCATATTCACATAATTAGATTTGTATTCATCCTTTTCAAAAATTATTATACATACAAACATACCGAAAATATACACATAATATCTCCACATAAAAGAAAGGTAGGCAGAGTTCATCAAGTTCCACTTTACTACTCCGAATTACACAAGTGACAAGACAGGATACTTTCCATACATAATCATCTAACTGCTGAAGTTAAGGGATCGCATAGATTGAACCTGTGTTCCACTAAATTCCCATAGCGGACGCCTAAATTAAACAGGAATGATCGAAAAGGAAATCGGACAAGATATATTAAAGTACTTTAAACTTTAAGTGGTCTTGGAACAAGTACTAAATGCTTTGTAATATAATCCAGATTTGAGAAGGCATACACATATATTAATATAGACTAGCACCGTGCCCGTGCAAAACAACGGGTGATTTTCTTGATATACAACTTAGATACGTAGATGTTCATGATTTAAGGGTTAGTTTTTTCAGTTTGTTTGATTCGTGTTACATGTATAATGCTATTAATTTGATTGAATATAAAATATGAAAGGAATTACTTATCTTTAGTTTAATTACAGTCTTTACACAAAATTTACTTTTTAATTTCTATTTTTTAGTTTTCTAAGTATATGGGCATCATTGTAATTTCCTTTGTTTGAATACATTTATAAGCATATATAGCATGAAATGCTTTATATGTAGTTAAAGATTAAAGATGAAGATAAAGATAAAGATACAGATACAGATAAAGATGAAACTAAAGGATGCGGGCAGGAATAAAAATTTAAACTAACCATACGAAACGATCCAAACGTAGGTTTGGTAATCTTTGGGTTTTTAGATCCGCATTGTTTACAAGACTTGCTAGCTTTATTGAGAAATTCTTTCATAACGGACTTTGCTTCCATATACTGAACAGACGTCCAAAATTCCTGTTTTGTTTGTCCGACAAGACTTTCACTTTTTGAGCCAGAGAGTGATTTAGAACTCGAAACATGGCTACCATCACTTTTCTCCATATCGATATCTTTGGTATCTGCATTATTGACATAGTTTTTTGCCCCAATAACATCACCTTTTGCTATCAAAGTCAATTTAGAAGTACAAGTTTCGACCTAACGAAATAACACAATATATCCAGAACATGAGAACAATAGGTTACAAGAACAAACATCAAATACAAGAAAGGCATGTTACAGTTGAATAAATCAACTGACCTCTTCTGTCCCTGCTCTAAAATGACGACAAATAAAGCATGTCCTTCGTAAAAGGTTGAAAAGCATATCAAATAGCAACGGACTGTATACTGGTGAAACAAGATCAATGTGACCACAGTGACCTGGGCAATCAAATAACTGCTGCCCACATGACTTGCAGCTGCAAATATAACAAATTATATAGTAAGCAAGTAAATTTTTAAAAATTTATCAATATTCAACATAAGTGGAGGGAAAAAAACGCGACTTACGGCGACTGCTTATCCATTGGACCCAACAAAGGATCATACAATCCTCCGGGCATTGGTCGTCCAACACTGTCTAGTAAAATAGGGTTTGTGATCTTCATAACACTTTGCTTTCTAACCTCTTCATCAGTCATGAAACTGAACCTTACACCCTCCACAATCTCCGACGCACCCTGCAATAACATTCTTGTTGTTAGCCAAAAAAGAATAAAATTTCCGAACTACATATTACCTTCACATTAGATAAGTATAACAATCATGTCAAACCTAGTACCCTTCAAATGTCATATTTTTTTAGTTGCCCCTTTTTAAACTCAGCATACTTTACATGTGAAATGAATATCATAATTTGGCTTCTAATTGCAAATTTAACACCAACATCGTCATACTACTCCATACTAAAGATTTTATTATTCTAGTTAAAATCAAAGACTTCATAAATCATATCATATTCAGTAAGAATAAGCACCACCTAACATATCTAATATACATACATATACATATAAACAATAAATTAGTTACAAATATCGATTAATATAATCGATAACTACATAAAGAAACAAACATAAATCAATTAGAAAGCAAATAAACTATATACCTCAGTGGTCTGGGCCATATTAGCTAATTAGCTAGTTTAAAATAGCTAATTAGCTTGTTCGAAACCCTAGGTGTTACCAAGTTCTAATCGGACCGTGATTCCGGCGGTTGTGATGCGGCGGCTGTAACGGTGGTGAAAAAACTTGGGGTTTTAGATACTAGTGTGGGTTTAAACAGGGCTGCGGCGAATTTGGGGTTTAAGGAAAAACATAGACAGTATTTTTGTTAAAATTAAATTTTTTAAAAAGTAATAAATACAATCAAACTAATTCTATGACCCGTGTATACACAGGTTTTATTTAGAAAAACAAAGTTATAACTTTATTTTAGAAGGAAAAAAGTGTAAGGCTATGTTTGGCGAGGAGCTTTTCAGAGCTTTTAGGAGTTTTAGCTTTTAATATTAAAAATAAAAGCTCCAAAAATAATAAAATCCTTGTTTGGTGTGGTAGTTGTAGCTTTTAATTTAAATGAAAAGCTCCAAATTGAAAAGCTGGTGTGTAGTAGCTGTAGCTTTTAATTTAAATGAAAAGCTCCTTTTAAGTTATTTTATACTTCAAAGTTACAGCTACAGTTAGTTTGCCAAACAATTTTACAGAAACAAAGTTACAGCTTACAGCTTGAACTTACAGCTACAGCCTACAGCTACAACCAACAACTACAGCTTACAGCTACAGCTACAGCTACAGCCTACAGCTAGTTTTGCCAAACATACCCTAAATATATGTGTAAGTATATAACACGTTAATGTAAGTTTTACAAAAATGTTTTTCTTTTATTTATATAGAATTTAGTAATACAATACGTTCAAGAGATGAGAGAATTAAGGATTATACATGTGTATATTGGACCTCTAATAATTGTGTTTTAAGAATTACTATCATGTAAATTTGAAATACATATGTGTAGAAAATGAATTGATTTGTACTGACACAATCACAATATGTACATAACGCTCATGGAAACTGTATTATTTATGTACAATGCAAAACGAAAACCACACAACAATAATATTATCTCAAGTCAGTGTGGTCCCGATGGCAATTTTTTGATGTTGCATATACTATAACGAAATTAGAATTTTATTTTAAAACCAATTAATATATTATAATAGTGATACACATTTTAAAAGAATAAGGTATACATATAGAACAAATACATTAATCTATAAAACTTTAAACATTTCGAAAATTCTTATCAAAACTGTAAACGCCAGTATAGTTAACTATATAGATTTGTTCATTTGAACTCACTTGCATCCAACTGTAGACCAAAAAACAATAACAAAACGCCTGCCTACAATATAGAAACTGGAGACCAACAGACTGTACAAAATAGAATAATAAATTCAGACCATGACCCAACAAATCTGTGACACCCGTCAAATTAGGACTTGTAATTAGTACCTAATCAACCGTTAATACATGTAATTAGTTATGTACTAGGCTAATTAATGTATCAAGTAATATATATTGTTGAATATATACAATTATGCAATTTGATTAAATCGTTCGCAATTTAAATCGAAAGTAATTCGATTCAATTTAATACGGACGTTGGTGAACAATTTTATTAAATAATATACCATTATTTAATAACGCTTTTATATCCAAAATATTATTTTGATAATATTTCAAATTCTATTTCGTATCGTATAATCAAGGTCTACGCAATTAAAATATTAAACGCGCAAGCGAATCAAAACAAATATAAGTTATATTCGTATAACTCAATTATAAAGCATTTGATGAAATACTTCAACAAAAAAAAAAGGTCGAGTAATCATTCGTATTTTAAAACGTATATTTAAACGTACTAAATAATTATTTAACGTTTAAACGATCGGGGAAACGAACACCGCACGGAGCGCAAACGCAGGGAATAAAATTTTGGGACACACCCACTTGGGGTGGGCGCCACAAAAACCGGCCCCAAGGGAGGGGACATCACCCCCCCCCCCCCCCCCACCTCTTTCCTTTCTCATTTCACCACCTCACACACACTCTCTCTCTCTCTCTACTTTCTTTTCTCTCATCTCTCTCTCTAATACTTCCACCACCACCACCCTTTATCACCTAAAAACACCACCAAACGGCCTCAAACCATTCCGCTCATTTGAAGAAAAAGAACCACGACGTCACGATCTACCTTTCTATCTTTTCGGAATCTCCTCGCGTTAAGTTGTAAGATTCCGACAAATCTCGAGACTCTTCGATTTTGTTTATTTTTCACTTATTGTTGTTAATCTAACTTAGATATGTCCAAATATGTGATTAAAACTTGATTTCGAACCTTTGTCGGAAAGTTTGCGGTTTTGGTCTTTTGTGAAAACGACACCTAGGACGACTATCAACACAAAGTAATAGTTTCTATCAACTCTATAAACTGAAATAAGGGTTGGGTAAAAGAATCAGACCAAGTGGTGGTAGTTAAACACGTTTTCGACAAATTTCGGATCTGACCAGACGTAAGTGTCGCACAGCCAGATCCAGCGTAGCGTCACTTCCTTAAGTAGCACATTAAGTGTCGCCAAAAACCCTCATTTTACGTCACTTGCTTAAGTGCCGCGTAAAACCCTCTTTTTGCGACACTTGTTTAAGTGTCAGCAACTGCAACTTACCCGACACTTGTACCCGACACTTACTTAAATGACGCCCCCAAATCGAACTGCAACTTACCCGACACTTGTACCCGACACTTGCTTAAATGTCGCCCCTTATGCGTCACTTTCTCAAGTGACGCCACTAATTCAGAACTTACCATTTTATGCGACACTTCTTGAGTGTCACCTAAACCCTTAAGTGTCGCTATAAGTGACGCTAAAAACAGAAAGTTTACAAACTTTTTTTATACTAAGTGTCGAACTTGTATAACCTCAAACCTTTATACGATACGGCTTCTAAAACACTTTGGGACATACTTTTAAGTATAACACTTCAAAATCAAAATAATAATGTTGAGATTATTATTAAGAACAATCACCAACGGGCCGTACACGTTTTTAAAACTCAATCTAATCAACCAAATTGTAGTCATTTGGACATTCTAGTTGGACGAACAACTACAAAGGTAGCCTTTTAAGATACATATATAATCAATAACCATCGCGCGTATTGGACGCCCTCAGGTTACAAGTCTTCGGACAACAATACTCGGCAAATCAAATCAAGTTTATTAAGTTAAACACTCCAAGACTCAGGTGAGTCTCATGGCCCCTATTATACTGTTTTACTCAGGGGTGTGATATCAATGCTCGTTTTATTTACATTTGAACGCAAGTACAATCAAAATCAAATACTGCATGAGTTGTTTTCACTAATCAATTTAAAGTCCTTCATAACATAGTTTGGTAATTACGTGGTAGCGTGAATGTTAGTGTATAGTACCATATAGGATTGACAATCCTCGTCCGGGTTAGCAAGCACTAACTGGTCAAACGGACGTATTAGCATTTGTGTAGACGAGTGTGGATTAGGCACTCGTAGGAGGCACCTCGATCGGAATTCCTTCATTGGACCCGACCCCCAAGTTAAGCTCAGACTATGTGCTCATGACTGTATAGTTACTTTTATTTTGCTTAATTGCAACTTAAATTCAATTAAATCTTGAGGTTCATACAATATGTTTTGACACACAAACCTGTGAGCTCACCAGCGTTTCGCTGACCCATTTTAGCATGTATCACAGGTACTCAGCAGTAGGTTGGACTGCCCGATCAGGATATTTTAGCTCGTGTCAGCATACAAACATTCAAAGATTTAGCTGCATTATTATATTTTTGTATAAATTAATTATGTATGTAAATCTCTCAATTTCAAGCCGAGCTAATGTAATTATAAATGTTGGTGTAAACTTTTGTTTAATCAATACAAGTTGTTAAACGACGCATATAGAGTCGTTCATTGTATACCTTGTGTACTGTGATTATTGATTAGTCGTGCCCCGACCCGATTCGCTTCCGCAACCCGAAATTGGCGGGTGCGACAGATTGGTATCAGAGCCTAAGGTTATAGTGAACTAGGTTGCATTTAGTGGGCCTAGACTATGACCGTTAGGCAGTATTTTCTTATTAAGTATGATTGGTTCAGGGATTACATCATACGAGTTTAATTTAACATAGCCGAGCACCATACCGCTTAGCCCCATCCGAACTTCAGGAGTTGTCCACCCAGTTACAGGAACTCCTGGAAAGAGGATTCATTAGACCGAGTTCTTCACCTTGGGGAGCTCCGGTCTTATTCGTGAAAAAGAAAGACGGTTCTTTCAGAATGTATATCGACTACCGAGAATTGAACAAGTTGACCGTCAAGAACCGATATCCACTTCCTCGTATCGATGACCTGTTTGACCAACTTCAAGGATTGAGTTTTTATTCAAAGATCGATCTTTGGTCAGGTTATCACCAGCTACGTGTTCGAGATACCGATATCCCAAAAACTGCTTTCAGAACCCGTTATGGGCATTACGAATTCCAAGTGATGCCATTCGGTCTAACCAACGCACCGGCAGTATTCATGGACCTTATGAATCGGGTGTGCAAACCTTATCTCGACAAGTTTGTCATTATCTTCATTGATGACATTCTCATCTACTCGCGCAACGAACAAGAACACGCGCAACATCTGAAAACCATTCTAGAACTACTCAGACACGAAGAACTCTATGCTAAATTTTCCAAGTGTGAGTTCTGGATGCAAACCGTTCAATTCCTTGGACACGTCATCGATAGTCAAGGAATTCACGTTGATCCGTCAAAAATCAAAGCTATCAATTGCTGGCAAGCACCTACCACACCGACCGAAGTACGGCAATTCCTAGGACTTGCTGAGTACTATCGGCGATTCATTGAAAACTTCTCGAAAAAAGCTCAACCACTCACAACACTGACTCAGAAAGACAAAAAGTTCGATTGAACTGAAAAACAAGAGTTATCATTTCAACTTCTAAAACAAAAGCTTTGCAGTGCACCAATTCTATCATTACTTGAAGGCACCGAGGACTTCATGGTGTACTACGATGCTTCTCATCAAGGTCTCAGTTGCGTTCTAATGCAACGAGACAAAGTCATTGCTTACGTCTCACGACCGCTGAAAATTCATGAAAAGAACTACACCACTCATGACCTCGAACTTGGAGCTGTCGTCTTTGCGCTCAAAATCTGGAGACATCATCTTTACGGCACTAAGTGCACAATCTTTACCGATCACAAGAGCCTCCAACACATATTCGATCAGAAGGATCTCAACATGAGGCAACGTCGATGGGTCGAGTTGCTTACCGATTACGATTGCGAAATCAAATACCATCCAGGGAAGGCAAATGTTGTTGCCGATGCCCTCAGTCGAAAAGAACGATCGAAACCACTTCGAGTCCGAGCCCTCAGTATGACCATTCACAATGGTCTTACCATTCAGATTCTCACCGCTCAACTCGAAGCCTTGAAACCCGATAACATCAAAAACGAAGCCTTGCGAGACATGGATAAACAATTCGAAATCAAACCTAACGGAGTTAGGTACTTCTCTAATCGAATCTGGTTGCCTAGTTTTGGAAACCTGCGAGACTTGGTGATAGATGAAGCTCACAAGTCCAAATATTCTATCCATCCGGGATCCGATAAAATGTATCACGGCATCAAGGAATTCTATTGATGGCCCAACATGAAAGCCGAAATCGCCACATACGTCAGCAAGTGTCTTACTTGCTCGAAAGTCAAAGCCGAATATCAAAAACCATCTGATTTACTCCAACAACCCAACATTCCTGAATGGAAATGGGAACAAATCGCAATGGATTTCATAACCAAACTACCAAAGTCATCGAGCGGTTGCGATACCATTTGGGTGATCGTCAATCGTCTCACAAAATCGGCTCATTTTCTTACAATCAAAGAAACCGACAAAATGGAACGCCTCACCCGAATTTATCTGAAAGAAATCGTAACCCATCACGGTATTCCAATCTCAATTATCTCTGATAGGGATAGTCACTTCACATCTCACTTTTGGCAATCACTTCAGAGATCATTGGGTACCCGTCTTGATATGAGTACCGCATACCACCCTCAAACTGACGGCCAAAGTGAAAGAACGATACAAACACTGGAAGACATGCTACGAGCTTGCGTAGTTGATTTCGATGCAAACTGGGAAAAACATCTACCGTTGTGCGAATTTTTGTATAACAACAGCTATCACACCAGCATTAAGGCTGCACCTTTCGAGGCACTGTACGGTCGTAAGTGCCGCTCACCTACTTGTTGGACCGAAGTGGGAGACAGTCAACTCACTGGTCCTGAACTCATACACGAAACCACCGAAAAGATCTTCGGAATTCAAAACGAACTCAAAGCTGCACGTGATCGTCAGAAAAGTTATGCTGACGTGAGACACAAACCACTCGAGTTCCAGGTTGGGGACCGAGTACTCTTGAAAGTATCTCCTTGGAAAGGCGTAATCCGATTCGGTAAACACGGGAAACTAAACCCTAGATACATTGGGCCATTCGAGATCCTCGAGAGGATAGGTCCAATGGTATCGATTGCAGTTGCCATCCGAACTCAGCAGCGTGCATCCCACTTTTCACATTTCTAACTTGAAGAAATGTCTGTCTGATGAGACACTTATTATCCCACTCGATGAAATCAAAATTGATGACAAGCTTCACTTTGTTGAAGAACCCGCTGAAATCATGGACCGTGAGGTCAAACAACTCAAACAAAGTCGTATTCCCATCGTTAAGGTCAGGTGAAATTCGCAGCGTGGTCCGGAATTCACTTGGGAACGAGAAGACCAGATGCGACTCAAGTATCCTCAGTTATTCACTAACACTACTTCAAACACAACTTCGAGCTAAATTTCGGGACGAAATTCTCCTAACCGGGGGAGAATGTGACACCCGTCAAATTAGGACTTGTAATTAGTACCTAATCAACCGTTAATATATGTAATTAGTTCTGTGCTAGGCTAATTAATGTATCAAGTAATATATATTGTTGAATATATACAATTATGCAATTTGATTAAATCGTTCGCAATTTAAATCGAAAGTAATTCGATTCAATATAATACGGACGTTGGTGGACAATTTTATTAAATAATATACCATTATTTAATAACGCTTTTATATCCAAAATATTATTTTGATAATATTTCAAATTCTATTTCGTATCGTATAAACAAGGTCTACGCGATTAAAATATTAAACGCGCAAGCGAATCAAAACAAATATAAGTTATATTCGTATAACTCAATTATAAAGCATTTGATGAAATACTTCAACAAAAAAAAATGTCGAGTAATCATTCGTATTTTAAAACGTATATTTAAACGTATTAAATAATTATTTAACGTTTAAACGATCGGGGAAACGAACACCGCACGGAGCGCAAACGCAGGGAATAAAATTTTGGGACACACCCACTTGGGGTGGGCCCCACAAAAACCGGCCCCAAGGGAGGGGACATCACCCCCCTCACCTCTTTCCTTTCTCACTTCACCACCTCACACTCTCTCTCTCTACTTTCTTTTCTCTCATCTCTCTCTCTAATACTTCCACCACCACCACCCTTTATCACCTAAAAACACCACCAAACGGCCTCAAACCATTCCGCTCATTTGAAGAAAAAGAACCACGACGTCACGATCTACCTTTCTATCTTTTCGGAATCTCCTCGCGTTAAGTTGTAAGATTCCGACAAATCTCGAGACTCTTCGATTTTGTTTATTTTTCACTTATTGTTGTTAATCTAACTTAGATATGTCCAAATATGTGATTAAAACTTGATTTCGAACCTTTGTCGGAAAGTTTGCGGTTTTGGTCATTTTGTGAAAACGACACCTAGGACGACTATCAACACAAAGTAATAGTTTCTATCCACTCTATAAACTGAAATAAGGGTTGGGTAAAAGAATCAGACCAAGTGGTGGTAGTTAAACACATTTTCGACAAATTTCGGATCTGACCAGACGTAAGTGTCGCACAGCCAGATCCAGTGTAGCGTCACTTCCTTAAGTGACACATTAAGTGTCGCCAAAAACCCTCATTTTGCGTCACTTGCTTAAGTGCCACGTAAAACCCTCTTTTTGCGACACTTGTTTAAGTGTCGGAAACTGCAACTTACCCGACACTTGTACCCGACACTTACTTAAATGACGCCCCAAAATCGAACTGCAACTTACCCGACACTTGTACCCGACACTCGCTTAAATGTCGCCCCTTATGCGTCACTTTCTCAAGTGACGCCACTAATTCAGAACTTACCATTTTATGCGACACTTCTTGAGTGTCACCTAAACCCTTAAGTTTCTCTATAAGTGACACTAAAAACAGAAAGTTTACAAACATTTTTTATACTAAGTGTCAAACTTGTATAACATCAAACCTTTATACGATACGACTTCTAAAACACTTTGGGACATACTTTTAAGTATAACACTTCGAAATCAAAATAATAATGTTGAGATTATTATTACGAACAATCACCAACGGGCCGTACACGTTTTCAAAACTCAATCTAATCAACCAAATCGTAGTCATTTGGACATTCTAGTTGGACGAACAACTACAAAGGTAGCCTTTAAGATACCTATATATAATCAATAACCATCGCGCGTATTGGACGCCCTCAGGTTACAAGTCTTCGGACAACAATACTCGGCAAATCAAATCAAGTTTATTAAGTTAAACACTCCAAGACTCAGGTGAGTCTCATGGCCCCTATTTTACTGTTTTACTCAGGGGTGTGATATCAATGCTCGTTTTATTTACATTTGAACGCAAGTACAATCAAAATCAAATACTGCATGAGTTGTTTTCACTAATCAATTTAAAGTCCTTCATAACATAGTTTGGTAATTACATAGTAGCGTGAATGTTAGTGTACGGTACCATATAGGATTGACAATCCTCGTCCGGGTTAGCAAGCACTAACTGGTCAAACGGACGTATTAGCATTTGTGTAGACGAGTGTGGATTAGGCACTCGTAGGAGGCACCTCGATCGGAATTCCTTCATTGGACCCGACCCCAAGTTAAGCTCAGACTATGTGCTCATGACTGTATAGTTACTTTTATTTTGCTTAATTGCAACTTAAATTCAATTAAATCTTGCGGTTCATACAATATGTTTTGACACACAAACTTGTGAGCTCACAAGCGTTTCGCTGACCCATTTTAATATGTATCACAGGTACTCAGCAGTAGGTTGGACTGCCCGATCAGGATACTTTAGCTCGTGTCAGCATACAAACATTCAGAGATTTAGCTGCATTATTATATTTTTGTATAAATTAATTATGTATGTAAATCTCTCATTTTCAAGCCGAGCTAATGTAATTATAAATGTTGGTGTAAACTTTTGTTTAATCAATACAAGTTGTTAAACGACGCATATAGAGTCGTTCATTGTATACCTTGTGTGCTGTGATTATTGATTAGTCGTGCCCCGACCCGATTCGCTTCCGCAACCCGAAATTGGGGGGTACGACAAAATCCAACCAACATTTGTGACTAAAATGAAGCACATCAGCAGCAATATCCAAGGAACACTACAACCTGCAGACAAATTAAAGCAGACAAATTACAATAACGAACAGTTTGAGATAGCTATTAGCTTCTAACCATTTTTTATCCAACGGAAATTAGAGATCCCTTTCTTAGAAAAATTCGGAATAGAGATTACATCTACAATAATAAGTTTGTTAAATCAAAACATTTAAGAAACGAAAACCTTAATAAATGATGTGGTCATATAATTACATTGGGCAATATAAGTTGACAACAATGCCATATATGATTCAAACAGAGATCGATAGAAATTTTATCCCGCCGTAAATAATATTACCTCTATTGTGAGTAGCGATAGGCCTGTTGGGCTTTCAGCCTCTGCAAAAAAAATAGACATTTGCAGCTTATATCCAAATTACATATCCAACTAAAAAAAAGTAGACATTTGCAGCTTATACCATTTAGTAATCTCGAAAAAAAAATAAGATAACACATTTGAATCCGTATAAAAATCATGTATCAAGTACATCTCCAATTCATGATTGATTGGACCAAACCTGATGTATCAGGTTGTCTTCAACAATTGTTGGGGCCCCAAAGCTATTCCCTATGTCAACAAAAGTTGGAAGCCCACCTATTGACACATGCATCTATATTGCTTATGACTTACAATATCCATAAAGATGTCAACACAATAATACTGGAAATGCTTTCTTCTCTATCTATCTTAAGTAGACATTACACACAGTCTCGTTTAGGACCTAAACTATGCTCACCTTAAGACGCTGCAAACTTGTAGTAGGTGGATCCGCAATAGCTTTAAAAAACCTAGCAGACAATTCATTTTCAGATACAAGTTTGTGTAGCACCTGCAATTTGTCCATCCATAGTTTTTTCTCTGTAACATTCGTCACCATCACCAAATTCATGATAATATTCTAACCATATTATATCCACTTTATTATGTACACAGCTCTATAAATAAGGATTACAATAGTTGGTAACTTGGTTTAGCAGGCTTGATGTGATTGAAATAATTTTATTAAGAAAACAACCTACCTATTCAACATAAGCTTGCCTTTTTCTTTCATTATTAGTACTTTTATCATATAAAAAACAGAGCATAAAATAGGTTGTAAAAACATAAATATCCATAATTTTTCATTGATTTCATATCCACTGTGCACTGTCCTTTTCTAATAGAAGCAAATTCATCTTTGTACACCATAAAACAAAGAAAAAAATATAATCAATAGTGACTAGTAGGCTAGTAGCAATACCTGTTATTAGAAGTTCAAGCATATCCTCATAAACATCCTACTGATGACTATACATATAAAAACATGATTAACAAACAAACACAAAGAAAAATAGAAAATGCTAATAAAAACAGAACCCAATATCCGGTGTAGCTTCATTTGCCTAAAACGTAAACAGATCATGAATAACCTCTATCAACTATGTGCAAAAAAAAATCCTAGTTGTTCATTTAGGCATTTTATCAAACACTTGATATGCATATAAATCAATAGACTTGTTTACATACCTTCGACTGATTGTGTAAATCCAATACGTTAACGTGTGTTCGATAGCAACCATCATCATCGAGGTCAAAATCTAAACAAAAATACAATCAAAATCAAAAGTTAAACGACATATACAGAATCAAATATTAAAAAAATTAAAACAGAAATAGAGGAAGAAGATAGCATGTTTAGAAGATAGCAGAGCAAAGATTAACGTGAGGAACTGGATGAAGGAAGAAAATTAAAAGCATTTAAATTTTAGGAGCGGCAAAAGAAAAAAGAAGCAGGCGTGATATGAAACCAATAAGAATAATGCGTGTTTTGTAAGGTTTGTGGTTCCCATAAAAGTTGGGCCGTATTTAAGAGTGATAACCAATGGGCTTTTTTCATGTCTAGGAAATTACAACTCTAATGCATTCAAATACTTTTATGATTTATTAAGAAAAATCAAAATTACCACAAAATTTCTTGCACCATATTACGCCACTTCATCAATCAATCAACATTAGAATTTGCCAAATCAGCATTATGACATCACCTTCAACCCCCTTCTATTAGATAGGAAAGATATGTGAAGTGAGATTGTGAGAACTACACATTAGTCCTTCAATAACTCTATAACTTAAAATTTTAGTCCTTTTAAATTATTAATCTTATAAAAGTCTAGTTCTAATAAAATCAACAAGTAACATATGAATAGATTATTACACTTAATATAAGTTTAGGTGTTAGAAGGATGGAAAAATAAGTAGGATAATAAACAATTTTCTCTTATTAAAAGACTCGAAAAAAGGGTATACGTGAGAGTAGTCCATTTTTTAGCTAATGATGTTTATTAATAATCATTTACTTACATGGTATTTAAAGTTAATTGTTTTGACTTAACTATTTGCTTGATAATGTCATATTTCGGTGGTAAATTTCACATTAATTTAGATTGTAGATATGTAATATTGATAAAATGTTATAGAAATCAATTCTTTTTAATATTTGTGTTTCATATAAACTTGTAAGCCAACATAACATATCGGTTTTAGAATTATGTAACAACAATACACATTACTATGTTACTTGATAGATTTGAGAATCATAAAATGAGTTTCATATACATAGAATGAGTTTCGTGTAACAAGGTGAGTTTTACTAGTTATTCTCATACCCATGAACAACTTGCTGATTTCATGGTTGTTTGGTTAGCTAGATCTAGACGATATGACTATATTCCCATTTCAGTATTTACTAGACATATCACTTTACATTGTTTGAAAGTCACCAATATTAAGCGTTTCATTGCTCGATACCAAACAAGTCACCTTGTCTGTCCTTCTCTGAATTAATTTCCAAATCTTCCAATTAAACACTCCACCTAAAACCTCTCAAATGGGTCATGATGTTTACACTTACTTTGTGCACACAAAGTTTACTTGAATTGACAAATGTGTCCTTTTTTTTCTTCAACTTTTCAAATCCTATAGAGTATAGACCTCCCTAATCCTCATGCTCTCTCTCTCTCTCTCTCTCTCTCACACACACACACACACACACACAAATGTTTTCTAATTTTCATCCTCATAAATCTCAGTCCATGATCATCATCAATTAAGGAATGAGAAAGAAAAACTTGGTTACGGGAACCGAAGGTTAGGCTATACTGACCGGGAGGCCGAGTTGAAAATAAGGCTTTGAGCGAATTAAGATAGACAGTAAAACCCTATCTTTACTATCCACTCCTTGTAGGTCACGTGACCTGCACCGAGTTGGTGGCTCTTTTTTTGTCGAGATCAACGTTTTCGTATCGGGAGTTTAGTATCTAGTTTTTTCTGCTTACGAAATGCTTACGCGTACTCAAGTGGTCAGCCTGCATTAGACAATATTCTAACGTTGACAAATCTACACCGCTGTCATTTAACAATAATCATAGCAAAAGAAAATCCATTAGAAATTAAGGCTTTTTCTTTACCCATTCATCCATCACCTTGATTGCAATGCTTAATAATGGAATAACTATTGTTTATATCATCTTTCTATTTAAACGAAGAAAAATAGAAATACAAAAAATAAATTTTTTTCATAAGCTTCATATCTGATTTACAACTTCTAAAGTCATTATGCTTGCTTGATTCATTGGGTAACTTGTAGTTTTCAATTGCATTTTTGTTATTTGATTCTCTCAGTTACTTTGTTATTGGCATAGGTAACTTGTGAGTTTAGTGACGTTTGGAGTTAGAGAACCAAATCGTAATTGTTTTTTGTCTTTCTTTTAGAATTATTGCAAAATGAAAGAGTGACTGATTAATGATATTTTTTTTGAAAGGCAGTAGAGTGATCCCGGACGGTTACGACCACTAGGCAAGCTAGTGGACTCGATGCGCTGGCGAGGTCACTATCCCCCACTGCTTCCAGAAGGAAAAACCCCACAAGGTTCCGAGCGAGGCTCGAACCTGGACCTTGTGGGTAAAACTCCACTGCATCAAACCAGCTAGGCTGGCCATCATTTGCGACTGATTAATGATATACTGAAGCTTTTTCTAGAATCTACATAAACGATTGTTAAAAAGATTGGAAAAAAAAAATACATCAAGCTATAGTTTGAAGCTATACAGTGATAAAGAAGATCAATATCACCTAATATGAAGGACTCAAAATTTGTAAAAACAAACATACATTTGTAAACAAACTAGTTGATTACATCTTCACCTCACAAGCTCTTGTATAGGCAGGGGCGGACCCACATTATAGTCAGCGGTGACACATGACACCGGTCAATTAAGCCGACTTAGTGTAAATTTAGTTGAAAAGTAATTGATTTATAAGAGTGCTACCACTGATATTTAGGTGGTGCACCTCATGTTTAAATAAACTTGATCAACTACCAAGTTGAAGGAGCTACAAAATTATTGTAACACCGGTGATTAAATTTTCTGGGTTCGCCTCTGTGTATAGGTGAGGTCATTAATGTGAATAAATGACCTTTTTCACTTCCTAGAATTGACCGAAAACAAGGTTTATTATGCTCACGCTTTGCGATGTGAACATATAATTTGATTCATCGTATTTATTTTGTATTTTATTTATCTGTTAATTGTTTCAATGAGTTCATCTTTTAGTTACGATCATTTACAATTGATTTGTTGTTGAAATAGAGAACTGAAAAATTCTAAAGAAAGAGAAAGCAAAGTGAATTGAAATTTTTGATGTTTTTGAGGGAAAAAACTTATCTCATAACGTAGACTTTTAATCACGGTTGTCTACTTATATCGTAAAACATATAATTTTTATATTTTAAGTTGTACAACTTAAAATTTCATTTAGTGATATAAAACTAAATCTACTTCATAAATATATCATTTAAATATCATAAAAATCAAAATTAATATGTAAAAGTATAATTTGTTATACATAATTTTTTCGGTATGGCAATTATTTATAACGATTGTCTAACATTTTTTTAGCTAGTAGAATATAGTTTAGAAAAGATAAAATATATTAAAGTGATCATAGATAGAAGGTAATAAAAAGAAAAAAATAACTAATATTCACCATGTTTTGAACTTCAGTCAAGCACATAAATCATGATTGGAACCCACCTATTTACCACTACTCTAAAATAACTTTGTTGTTTATATTTCACTTAATTAGTAATTTATTAGATCACAAAAAGTTAAATTTAGAATAAAACAAACAACTTACTATTCATAAAGTTTGCTAATTGTTATTATACGCGGATTTTTTTACCCTCGCTTTGCGGCAGGGTTAAAAAGTACATTCTTAAACTCCAATATGAATTCATAAAAAAGTTTAAGTTGACGAAGATATGATATCTTTATGGTTTTTTTATTAGAGGGGAATACGTATGTATAGTTGAAAAAATGTAAATTAATACAAATTTGATAGAATACTTCGTAAAAATATTAAGTTAAATTATCGTTTGCAATTATTTGTATAATCTTGTCGTAATAAAATTAATACTCCCTCCGTCCCAAAATAATTGTCCACCAACAAAAAACACGCAGTTTAATAAAAGTACAATCATTACTGCTTTCTCTTTCTTACTTTTTGCTCAATGACAGTTTTACCCTTAAGCAATTAATTACTACTTTCTTTAAAGTTTGTAATAACAATTTTAATTGAGGGTAATATGGTAATCACGACCAAAATTTCCTTTCTATATTTGGAAGTGGACTATTAATTTGGGACGTCCGAAAAAGGAAACATGGACTATATTTTTGAGACGGAGGTAGTATAAAACTTTGTTGTAAGTAAAGGGAAAAAAATGTATAAACTATTAGTAAAAAAAAAAGAAAAAAAAAGGGAGAAATTTAATCTAAAATGTAAAGGGGGGAAATTGAAAATATTAAAACCTAAAGGGTATAGAATGGAGAAGTGATAAAAGTTCAGATGAAGAAAATGGAAAGTAGTTAAAATTTAAAGGGGAAAAAGTGAAAAATCACTAAAAGTTAAGGGGTGGAGTTTTTAAATTAGAGGGTAAAAAATGGAAAAATACTAAAAGTTATAGGGTAGAAATTAAATATTCGTTAAGACATAAAGGATAGTAAATTTAAAAGTGCTAAAACTTTAGGGGTTAAAAATGAAAAGTTTTCAAAGGTTACTATTCATAAGGTTGGTAAATTGATGTTAGGGGGGAATATTCAGTCATGTATGTTCATATTCAACATGTAGATATGGCAAAATGGCCATGCTTGGCTCAAGATTTATGTAGAATTAGGGATGACATTAGTAGATGGCGGGTCTGGATCTACAAAACTCGCAACCTGCCTTATGGGTTTTCATTTGACCCTGAAACCCGCTATATTTGTCAACGGGGTTATTTGACTTATTTCTACACCCGTACCGTATCCACGACTCGCAGTGCCGGTACGAGTAAACCCGCGTATTTAATATAATACAAAAATTTATATCAAAAATTAAAAAGAATTTATTTATCATCACAATGTCTCAAACCCAAATGAGATGGTGAACTTGAAAACGCATTCCCATTCCGATACCCAATTTCAAACCAAACACTCCTATAACCCAAACGACACCGTATAACTCCTCGACTCCAAAGCTTCAGATCCGTCCCCAATATTACCCAACCACACCCCCATCACCCATCGGTCTTTCCATCACCACCACCACCACCACCGTCCGTCGTGATGCCATCCCCCAAACCCTTATCAACCATCACATCAGGAATGCTCCGATCACGTCTCACCACCACACTCCGCACCCGTAGCAGCGACGCCGGACCTAGCCGCTGGACCTCACCAGGTCACCAAGTCCGTCCAAACGGATACTTGTTCAACCGCACCCCACTCCCACCCGGCCAATCACGAAAATGGGAAGACTGGGAGTTACCCTGTTACGTCACTAGTTTCTTAACAATCGTCATCCTTGGTGTTGGACTTAATGCTAAACCTGATTTAACTTTGGAAACTTGGGCTCACCAGAAAGCTCTCGAACGGCTTGAATTGAAAAAACAGATTGCTGATGAATGATGGAGAATTGTTTGTGGTAATTTTGTTTTATGATGTTTGTTTTCTGATAATAATGGTTAATGTTTCGGTGTCCAATTGCGAAATCTAGGGTTTGAATTTGGAGGAAATGTGATATGATGTTGTTTTTTTTAGTTGTGTTGCGACTTCATATAATCCGTATGGACGGAGACTTTTGTTGATGATTATGATGAATATAATTTCTCATTACATGTTTATTTTATGTGATTGTAATTTGTAATCTATAAGGCAATAAGCTCATTTTCAACGGCTTATATGAGTTTATCAATTTGAGTTGATTGAATTAGATCAGCAATGAACAATGAAGTTGAACTTATAAGCTCATAAGCTGTTAAAGTTGAGCTTATTGGCTTTCCAAAATTTCATAATGTTCATAAGCCCTAAAAGTAAGCTTAGGAAAACACGCATAGTTGTATAGTTTGATGTAAGCACTGTAAGTTTGAGGTACGAAGGAGTTAGAGCATAAGGCCTGAAATAATCATTAGGACTTAGGTATATGTTCACGACTCATGGGCTAGTCGGTATATAAGGATATTCATGCCTTTTTCAATTATGGAGAATTTTATCGTTGACCTTCTTAGACTGATATAGGTTGCAGTAGTTGAGATTAGTATGTAGGTTGTAGATAAAGATGTGAATAGTGAGTCTCTGTATATCTGGTCTTATTATTAGGTTTATTATTTATTTTGAAGTAGGCTAGTTACTTGTATTTCATTGTTTCCCTTACCTGCTTAATAAATTAGTGGTATGGTACTATGAATGAGCCTCATGCTGCTGTTTTCAGAGCATTGTAGTGATACCTACATTTCAGTAAACATTTTTATTTTTGTTTGCTGATGGTGCATTTATGGTCATCGTTGCATAGCCAGAGTCCATACTAAGGTGACAAAATGGGTGGATCGGGCAGGTTGGGTAATGGGTAACAATGGGTTTGATTCAGATTAACTCTTAAATACTGGGTACTAGGCATCTTAATGTAGTTAACTTTGAAAATTAATGGTTAATAAGAATATAAGATTGTTATTGAAATGTACTTGAAACTCATATTGTAGAATAGCGCTACGCTGATTTGCATTATATTGAACATCATTGTTCAGTTTGTAAGTTTAAGACACTAATATGAGTAATGGTAAATTCTTGAAATTTCCATCATACAGATTTATTGATTTGATTATTTAGCTGTGTCGACCTGCTAAAGAATTCCTAAATGTGCGGCTATATCATTATTATGACCACAAATGCGACTTACACTTGTATCATGACCTTTTAACTTTACATCAACGTACTAATTTCAGCCAAAGAAATGTCCATTCAAACTAATTTAGTGACCTGCTAAGGACAGTTTTCGCTGGTTTCTTCTCTGGTTGAATACTAAGAGTCAACTCTTTATAATATATTTAGGTGCTTTTAATTAATTGAAAATTATGTAAAGTCCTCTTTATGTTTAGCATCTCTAGTGAGGGAATGGTAAGCAAGATTATACTCGGTGTTCTACCTTATAATCGAAAGTGATGATAGAAAGTAGGTACCTTGATTTTGTGTGGTGGTGGTTTCGAGTGTTTGGTTTGTTACCGGGAATCACTATGGGTATGGGTGTGGAATGAGAATGAATGTGTAAGCCCAAGTGCCCAACCCCCTGGGTGGATGTGGATTTATTTTGGAGTATGCCCATTTTGTTGAGTTTGATATCTATATCTTACAACCTAATTGGACACTTTAATTGGGAATGAAACCCATAGCTGCATTTCCATTCTCGTAAACTAAACACACCAAACCAACCAACCAGGGGTTTGAAATGTTCTGGGAGAACTCTATATTGACATTTTCAAGTAATTTTATTCCTACTCGGTGAATTAATAATAGAAACATTACATATTGATTTGGATAATATTTTAATTAATGAATTAGATTTCTTTTTATATGTAAGTCAGTAGTTAATTAAAAAAAATTCTTTTTGATAAGTTAGGGATCTGATTATTCAATTTACTAAAATTAAAGGACTTAATTGACAAATTAAAACTTAATTAGAATGATGACATCGTAAAGGTGTTTTCTATATATAATTTAAGATAAGATTATTATAGTTGATACTTTTCATTTTAAGCATTATTTTTAAATTTGCCGGCTTGAAATTTAACCCCTATTCAAAGAACTCCTACAAACAAAATCTATTACAAGTTGGTTTGTTTTAAATAAAAAATACAACAAATGATTTTCACATATAAGTTAAGTTTCACTTATCAAACGTCTGAAAGGGCAACTAAAGATAAGGAGAAAGCAGTGGATTAAATTAAGGTTATGATAATAGTCACTAGATGACAGAAACACAAATGCAACTTGAGTGCTTATTGACGCCACAACTCCATATAAAACCTCTAGTAAGTGCAAAAAAAAAAAAAAAAAAAAAAAAAAAAAAAACATATTTAAACATTTCAAATCAACTTTGGTTGTTAGAGGACTTGTATCTGCAAATAATCTTTGGCAATCAAAACATGAAATATGAACTTCAGACTCTTGATTTACTACCATTTTCGGTGACGAAAAATTGGTTGGAGGACAAATCAGTAGCAGATGGCGGACGCTTGACTATGGCTGTGGAAGGAGGCAACTACACTTCAATTTCTAGTTGAAGTGCTATGATTACTAGCCTTAAAAAAGTGATTCATTTTTCTAATATATGTAATTCACACAATCATGAAAAGCATGTATCAATCAATTTAGGCATCCAAAGTTAGATGCATATATTCAGTTTGGTACTAGGCTACACAGCCTGTGTAGGTTATCAAAATCGAGTTTTCAATATATATTTTTTTTCAACACTCTTTATGGGCTTATACTTGTAGGTCCTTATGAAATCAAATTCCGGTTCTTATGTTCTCAAAAATCGGTTATACGAGAGTCCAGCCTAGAAAGATTGTATTCATTTTTCTTTCTAATGACGAACACACACCCACACATCGGCTATACACCTGGAAGGCATTAAGAGATCTATTCTTTTTGTCTCGAATGAGAATTAACCAGACAACATCCAAGAACAAGTAGGAGTATCAAGTACCATAACTTTAATCACAGCTTCAAAGAAGTCGCGGTTCTAAAACACGCCATTTGCAGATCAGTTACCGCTCTATTAATGTGTAACCATTTGTCATTCGGCACACATCATTCTCTAGTGCTGCAAGTTGAATTGATTAATAATGAGAGCAAATAAGACTTTAAACACAAATGATGTCCATCCATCTATGCAGTACCACAAACAGACACAAACACACACAACGGAACCAAACCAATCCCTACCAATCAACAACGAGAATAAGTATGTTCATAACACTGGCAAGGTGCCCCCGTCTTCGTACCTTTTATAAATCAAATTATCAAACAATCGACCAGAGGCACCTAAATTGGTAACTTCGTACGCATGGATATAAAGACACTTTAAGGTAGTAACCATATCATTACGTGGACCGAATGCAAATCCCATTCTTCATATCTTATCAAGCTTTTCAGCTTTGACCACCGGATTAGCCTTGGCTATGGCATCACGACCAGCGCCTATGTAATCAAAAGGACACTCGTGTTTGTCAGAGTAGCGGTGAGCAGAGCAGAAGAGGTTACCGCATTTGCAATTGAATCCCGTCAAACCAACCCTCTTACGGCAAGTAGAGCATCGACTGGGTCCTACTTTCGGCTTAGCCTCGGCAACTTGGCTTGAGGATGAATCACCGGGCAATGCTTCCACTGGAACCACGTTCAACCCCACTGGTGCTGCTGATTGGGCCACGACGACATCAGTAGCCACATCTTTTGCAGTATCGGTTCCCGAACCTGAACCCCCATTGATAATGTCATCAAAAGATGAAGCTGCGAGTTTGGCGTTGTCCTGCTTCAATATCATCTCCTTGTGGCATTTAGAGCACATGTTCATGGTGGCTGCACTACCAAAAAAGCCACAGTTGTTAACGCAAAGAATAGGGCCTTCTGGAGCCTGGGTTTCTTTGGTAGATTCCATTTGTCAGACTTACCTGCACAACAATGGTAAACATTTAGAACAAGAAATTATAATGCGAAGTCCCAAGAAGGCTCAGCTCCACCATCATGTTCTTTAATAAGACGTCAAAAATTTCTTATTAACAGCGTTAAGTGACCCATTGATGACAGTTTCCAAAGAACATACATTGAAGATAAGATGCACATATCATTTAGGAGATATAATTGCAATGAATGGTGGCAATTATGCTCAAACTCAACAAAACTTTAAAGACAGAGAGATCCGAAGGGTGCTTGACATTTCTTATTAAGACAGCTTTATATACTAGGCTTTTTAAAAGATTCACATAAGCAGTCTTAAGTTGCATACTTCAAAATAACATTTTTCACTGGGACATAATCAGCTGAGCAGTTTGGATGAGCAATCTGAAAAACCCAAAGTAATGCTTATCTACTGAAACAAACTTCATTAAACAGTTTTATACAATAGATCCTGAACACCCAGCTTCTGCTATTTAAGATGGCATTCTAACGTGATGGTGCTACTAGCAAATTGTGGTGTTGAACTCTATATGCATATCAACTATTAGCAATTAAGTAAGCCACCATCATTACTGGCCAATATGGAAAGCTCTATGTTCAGGTCCATAATCTATGGCGTTGTCTCAAAGAAAAAGTAAAAAGAAAAAGAAGAAAAAGAAACCCAGATATAATAGACAGCAAGCTGCGTAGAGTGAGAAAAGAAGGAAAAAACTTGATCACGTATTGGGCAAAAAAATTCCTATTCCAACCTATTTGTTCTGTCAACTGTGCCACGGTAATTTTCAACCACCTTCAAGGAAAACATTGGCTTCAACAAGTAGATCAGAAAAAAAGCAAACAATAGTACAATACCACTTCGCTCCAACCAAAGGTACCAAGAAAAACTCAACACAAAAACATAAATAGTTTTTCTTTTCACAGATAGAATAGCACATGAACAATGGTTTACGCAAGTTATATACACAAAGCATATGTAGCACCGACTTACAACTCTTACAAAAAGCTTCAACAAAACAACCTTACCATAGCAATCACCCAAAAAGTATTAAATAATATCATGGTAAGCACAAACATTACTGCAAGCCATCGTATACTCAATAAACAACTTAATAACTTTTATAACAAATCATGTGTTAACACTTCCATATATCAAAATCGCTTTCTCCATAAGTAGCACCAGGTCAGACAAGAATCTTCCATACAAAAGAATATTCAAGTAATCATGAACAGAAACCAGATTCCTATACCAAATTTGCTTATTGCAACAGCTTCTTATACACGCAGGCATACCACGTTATATCTCCCAATTAAATCACCCAAATTTGTTCAAACCAATCATGCCACTACCAATTCATCAAGAACCAGAAGCTAATCATAGAAAATGATACAAAAAAATGATAAAAATTTATAAAAATTTGCAAATTTACTGGTAATAAGCTATTAATCTAACAATCAACATAACATGAAACCACAAAAATTTATAAACACGTATTATTTTTTACAAATTATCTACCTTTAATCCAAATTAGCCTATAAAAACACAGTTGCACATCAAAAATCATAACTTTATAAATCAAATATAAACATATAGATCGTGTATAAGCTCACATATCCCCAAATACAACCTAAATCAAAAATATAAACCATCAATTACAAAAAGGTGAAATGAAACGAAAACCCTAATTATCGCCAAACAAAATTGGGCGAAATTGATATCAAAATTCATCATAGCTAACAACCATGAATACAAAAACACGAAGACATACACGATTTACATCGATCTCGACCGCGAATTCATCTCACGAAAATGAAAATCAAACAATTGAATTGAAAGATTGAAATTAGGGCAAACGAAACGAAAATCACCTGTAATTGAGTAAATTAATGGATTTAGATGATGGAAGGAACCGAAGAGAAATTGAAAATCGGGGAAGAAGAAAGTAATTTAATTTTTGATATTTGGGGGCGATGGAAATTATTGTGATTTCATCGGGTCGTTCGACCTATTTATTATTTTAATTTTAATTAATTTATTTATTTATTATTAGAGAGACTTGATTGATTTCTTATTGCCAACGAAACGCTCATTTTCTATTGTGGAGTCGGTGAGGTCCAAATTTGCCTTTCTCCTCGCCACTACTTTATTACGATTTTGCCACTCATTTTTACTTTTAATTCATTTTTACTTTAAATTCATTTATCTTTTTAACGACGTTATTAGTTCGTAACGTTTTATCTGTTTAGGTTACTTTAGAGCACAAACATTTTAACTTGAATGTACACGGTCTAATCGTGATATTCGCATGACTCTTTCTGACTCTTTCTCTAGCCACACCCAAAAAGTGCAAATAGTAAGGTTTGAATCAGATAGCTCTTGTAAGAATAACCAGTAGGCTATCTTGATTTTGGATAATTTTATTGGGGTGATGATAAATCCACCAAGGATTTTGATAAATCCACCGTAACTGTGCAATTTTAGTTTGTACAGTACAAGCTTTGATTGCAAAATGTGATGAAATTATCAAAATGTTTGGTGGATATATCACCACCCATTTTATTATTGTAATATCTACTAGCAGTATGACTTACAAGTTGCAACACAATAAACAAAAAGCCCTGCACAATACGAGTTTTCTTTAAAGTTTGAACAAGCCGAGTTCAAGTTCAACTCTACGCGTTGACACCTCTACCTACATCCATCACTTAAAAACTCTTACTCATTCCTACCATGACCTCTCTTTATTTGTCTCTACTAAACATCTCATGTTAACGGCCTCAATTATGATATTTAATCTGGATACAAATGGTGTTTCCTACACCCGTAACACAGTTGTAACATCATGTTTCTGGGCCTGGAAATAAATTGTATTTTTATAAGTTTGGTTGGTTTATTTAATAATAAACAAGTAAAAGAGCCTCAGTTTTTATTGTGACTAATAAAATATAGTTTGTTTTAAATAAACAAAGTTTACGGTAAAATAAAAGTATTTTGACTTTCGGGTATTTTCGGGTTCCAGACAATAGGCTAGGAAGCGGGTATAATTTATACCATATTATTGATGGGGCGGTGGAGTGACCGACTCATTCTCACCTACCTTTCATTTTGTTCTTGAAACTCTCTCAAACATTTGCAAAGAAATCAAAAGAACAAATCAAACAACTTGTTAATGGATTCAAGCTTTTAGAATCAGATTCACTATCATCATCTCTTTGTTTTCTACATTGGATTGTAAGTATTTCTTGTGTTCTTGAGTTTATTTCATAGAATTTGGGTATATGATGAATATAGGTGATTGGTATGAATTAAAGCTAGGAAATCATGTTTTGTTAATTACTTGTTGTTTATTGATAAATACTTGATGATTACATGAGGATTTATGGTTAGAATTAGTTGTGTTCTTCATGTTAGTTCATAAGCTAGGTTTTGGTGATTTTGTAATTAGATGATGAAACATGAGTTAGATGATGTGTATTGTTGTTATGTTATGTTAGGGGTTGAAGTTGTGGTCATTTTTATGGTAAATTCGTGGTTTACAAGTGAAATTGGTGAAATTTGATTTTTGGTCCGTATGTTGTTTGATGTTCCTGCTGCTGCTGAAATTATGATCAAGCCGGCGGCTTGATCACTGAAGCCGGCGGCTTCATGTGGTCAGCCGGCGGGTTTGGACCCCAACCCGGCGGTCTGAACAGGCTTATTTAGGAGGTTAAGTTCTGATGTGCAAAAAGTTAATTCACCCGGCGGGCCAGGGTGCCAAGCCGGCGGCTTCTCAGCCAAGCCGGCGGCTTCCCTACCCAAGCCGGCGGCTTCCTTGGGTTTTCCAGCAATTTGTATCTTAAGTTCGTATGATGTTAAATGATTTAACTAAGTGATAAGTGGAGTATATATGATAAGATTATGGTGTAAGATATGGATTAAGTTGTGGGACAAGATACTAACTTGTTATCTTTGTTGTTTCCAGATAAGCGGACGGCCACTCAGTAAGATAAGACCTCTGAGTTGGCAATCAGGCGTAAATATTTGGTGAGTGGAATTGTATTCCTCGGTTCAATTCCGTTGTAACGAGTTTGGTTGCAACGGACGAACTTTCGGTTATTGGTTTAACTTGTTATCGGTTATTGGTTAATACATTGACATGATTGTTGATATTGTGATTTGGCTTACTTGGTTATTATTGGTATTAATTATTGGCATGATGATTATGCGGTTTGAATAGGTTAGCTACATATTGTCATGACTATTATGAAATATTTGATGTTTGGGCCGTTTGGCATGTGTGATTTCAGAGGTCAACGCTGGTTGGGTTTGTGGCTATTGTTGGGCTGCCTGGGTTTCCCGATACATGTCGTTGAGGGATGAATCCTTGTCAGTGAAGATAGCTTCAAACTATCGGTAAGCCACTGTTGGGGCCGGCAGTGGTTGTAGGCTTTCGCTGGTTGGCTAACCAGGGGCCGCCGGTCCTCTTTGACGATACGTGTTTATGATTGCGAAGCTTTAGGCGGTAATCATAATTTGTGTGATTGTTGTTTACGATGCTTTAGGCTGTAAGCATTATTTGTTGGTTTGGTTTGTGCGTTGTAGGCTTGTTATTTCTGAATTGAACCGTCGGTTACGGTTCCATTCACTTAGCATTGGCTAATCCCTCGTTGTTAATCTTTTTGCAGGCTTTTAATAGGTGTGGACCGGGTTGTATGTAACACCCGCCAAATTAGGACTAGTAATTAGTGCCTAATCATATGTTAATACATGTAATTAGTTCTGTGTTAGGCTAATTAATGTATCGAATTATATATATTGTTGAATATATACAAAAATGCGATTTGATTAAATCGTACGCAATTTAAATCGAATGTATTTCGATTCAATTTAATACGGACGTTGGTGACCAATTTTATTAAATAATGTTGTTATATCAAAAATATTATTATGATAATATTTCGTATTCATTCGTATCGTACAGACAAAACTTACACAATTTAAAATATTAAAACACGCCAACTAAATAAACAAACTTACATATTATAACTCAAATGTAAATTAAATTGTAAAATATTTAAATAAAATATCGCGTAATGATTTGTATTTTAAAACGTACCATTTAATATTTGAAATAATTATTTAACATTTGAACGACGGAGCGAACGAACACCGCACGGAGCGGAAACGCGGGGCGAAAAATGGGAGGATAACCTCCCATTCCCCACCATCCTTTTCTCATTTATCACTCAACTCTCTCTCTCCTCCCTCTCTTTTCTCTCTTTTCTTTCAACTTCACCATCCACCACCACCTCATTAAATCACATAATACTACCACTAAACACGTTCGGATCTCCTCGCTCGTTTGGAACAAAAGATTCACCGCATCACGATCTATCATCCTATCTTTTCGGATTTTTGATCCGACACTTTGTAAGTTTCCGACAATTCTCGAAACTCTTCGTTTTCCATTATTTTCGACTTGTAGTTGTTTGTATAACCTTGTAATGTCCATATAAGGGTTGGGTAAAAGTTTTGGACCGACCGGAAACCGAAAAACTCGTTTTCGACACATTTTCCGGCCAACAGACCGCTACGTCGCAGTTGGCCTAGAATTTATGCGACGTCAGCTTCAACGTCGCAAAACCCTTCGTGACGTCGCATGGTGCGACGTCAGTCACAACGTCGCATTAAATTGCGACGTCGCATATAGCGACGCAGCCTATTACGTCGCATTGACTTGCAAACGTCGCATTAGCGACGCAGCACCCTACGTCGCATTAAATTGCGAAACGTCGCCTTTAGCGACGTCATGCTCAACGTCGCAATCCTACCTGCGACGTCGCACCCAACGTCGCACAAATCAGAACCTCAAAAACATAGATTTTCACTAAGTGTCGAGACCCTAAATTTTATCAGTCGATTTCACCCAATTTCAAGTCCAGATGCGTTTTTCCTTAAAGCAATATAGTAGAAATAAAAATTTTCCAAGCTGACCTGGCAGCTCGACCCCAGCCAGGGGCTCTGCCCCTTGGACCCCGCCAGGGGCTGCCGCCCCTTGGACCCCGCTACCAGGGGCGCTGCCCCCGGACCCCCGTACTTAGATTCCATAACGGCTTCTAAAACACAATCAAAACACATTTTTTTCAAGTAAAACGCCACGAAATCAAAATAATAATAGTTGAGATTATTATTACAAATCCGTCACCAACGGGCCGTACGCTTTTCAAATACTTAAACTTATCAACCAAATAGTGGAAATTTGGACATTATAGTTGAACGAACAACTACAAGGGTGATCTGTTGAGATACCCAATCATGATTATAACCATCGCGTGTCGTGGACACCCTCAGGTTACAAGTCTTTGGACTTCATACTCGTCTAATCAACTTACGTTTGTTTAAACGCACTCAGACTCAGGTGAGTCTCATAGCCCCTCTTTTACTGTTTTACTCAGGGGTGTGATATATTGCTCAACTTTTACATGTGAACGCAAGTACAAACATTTCATATACTACATGAGTTTTTCGAAACTAATCATTTAAAGTCCTCCGTCAGCATAGTTGTTAATACGTTGTAGCGTGAATATTAGTATATGGTACCATATAGGATTGACCCTCCTCGTTCGGGTTAGCAAGCACTAACCGGGTAAACGGACGTACTAATATTTGGGAAGACGAATGTTGATTAGGCATTCGTGGAGGCACCTCGCCCGGAATTCTCTATAGGGGACCCGACCCTCGAGTTAAGCTCAACTATGTGCTCATGGCTGTATACACGATGATTATCATTTAATTGCTGGATGCAATTCATTATTTAATTGCTGGATGCAATTCACTATTTAATTGCTGGATGCAATTCATTATTTAAATCTTGCGGTTCATACGATATTACTTGATTTCAAACCTGTGAGCTCACCAGCTTTATAGCTGACCTTTTAGCATATATCGCAGGTACCCAGCAGTAGGATGTTTCTGCTTCAGGATTTAGCTCGAGTCAGCATACAGACGATTGAGATTTTCTTGCATTAGTATATTTTGTACAAGTACTTATGTACTGAAATCTCATTTTATTAAACTCGAGCTATGTAAAGCTTTAAATGTTGTAAACATTTCAGTTATCAATATATTTGGTAAAAACGACGCATATAGAGTCGTTTGCTATTTATCTTTGTGCTTTGTTATTGATTAGTAACACCCAAATCAAGCTTCCGCAAATCATCAAATTTGGGGGTGTTACAGATTGGTATCAGAGCCTAAGGTTATAGTGAACTAGGTTGCATTTAGTGAGCCTAGACTATGACCATTAGGCGGTATTCCTTATTAGGTATGACTGGTTCAGGGATTACAGCATACGAGTTTAATTTAACATAGCCTGATCAACTATGTACAATTAAGCAAAGATGATGTAAGATCTGAAAGTAGTTATGGCTGAACAGGGTACAATAGAAGACTCTGACCTCGAGAGAACCGAGACTCAAACATGTTTATGCTAGACACTCAATAGGCTATATTATATAGGAGCTATATGAATATAGGCCTCAATTTTACTAACGCTTTGTCTCAGAAATGGCAAACATCCCAACAAATTCATCTCGTTCTCAATCCGGGTCGCAGAACCCAAGGGTAGCAAGGAGGAACAACAGGTTGCCTCGAGCTGGCCCGTATCCCACTCACATCGCCTTACCGGCTCTAGCTGCTAGGGTAAACCAACACGAGCAGCGATTTCGCACCATGGATGTTGTGTTGCAGGAAACAAACGAAAACTGGAGACTTACATCCCTTGAACGCATCGAACAAGTCTCCGACGACCTTGAAACCACAAACAACAACATGGATGTCCTTCGCAACCAAATTATAGAAATAAGGGTGGAAAATGCCCTTCTACAACAAAGGATGGAAGAATGTGAGCAACGCTCACATGAAGCAGAAGAGTATGCGCGCGGACTAACACAACGACTTGCGCTAGCAGAAGACAACGCCCGACAAGCTAGCAGGCTTGCAAACACTGTGGACCGTCTTGTCACGATGATGGAACAAATTAATCTACGTTAAGACTAGTGCAGTCTTTGCCTTGTAATCTTTCTTGTAGTTTAGTAACTATCTACGCGCTACTCTATAATTCGGTCGGATGTAACAATTCCCGACATCTTTTGTAATAACTCTGTAGGATGTAACCTTCGAACTCGTATTAGCTATCAAATATTCCTTGTTGTTTAACTCATATTAATTGCCATAATTCTTTTTCATATTGATGTTATGTATTACCACCTTTATACATGTACATCTGAAATAAATACAACTTTCTTACAAAATCTCATGTATCTTCATTTCTTTTATTGAAGAATCATGCCGCCAAAGACACGACCTTACACAGACGCTCAGATCACGTCACTCATAACCCAGGCTGTTACTGAAGCCTTGGCTCGGAATACCCCACCCAACTCCACAAGAAACAGCGATACCGCTGGAACCTCTGCCGTCAAACCTTGTTCTTACAAGGACTTCCAAAGCTGCAAACCCTCGAGCTTCAAGGGTTCTGAAGGAGCCATCGGACTGATCAGATGGTTCGAGAAAATGGAAACTGTTTTCCGTGTTAGTAAATGCGCGGAGAACGACAAAGTAAACTTCGCCACCTGCTCTCTTGAAGATGATGCCCACTCTTGGTGGAATTCATATACCCAATCAGTGGGTGCTGATATTGCCTACCAACTCACTTGGGAGGAATTGAAGGCAAAACTCACTGCCAAATACTGCTCTATTGCAAAACTCCAAAAGCTAGATGAGGAGTTCTGGAACTTAAAGGTTCAGGGTGGTGATATCGATGGTTATACCACCAGGTTTCAACAACTAGCTGCCCTCCGCCCAGCTATGGTGAGCACTGAACCTGATAAAATCAGGAAGTATGTCCTTGGTCTCCCTGATCCTGTTCGGGGACACGTCATCTCTTCAAAACCAACCACCATTGACGGTGCGATCCTATTGGCCCAAGACCTAATGTCCATGAGCCAAGATTCTGAACCACCCACTTCATCCTCTCATAACAACAAACGCAAGTGGTCTGACTACCACAACAACCCCTCCAACCAACAAAACAAGAAACCCGACACCATCAAAGCTTACAACACCACCACTGACATCGTCCGGGGCTACACTGGGAGCAAACCCTATTGTTCCAAGTGCAGTCATCACCATGAAGGCTCCTATGGTCCCTTTTGCAACAACTGCAAGAGGTACGGCCACCTTACCAAAGATTGTCGCTCTCCTACCAACAACAATTCCAACAACAACACCAGACCACCCAAGGTATGCTTTGAGTGTGGGAAACCTGGGCATTTCAGAGACTCGTGCCCAAAACTGAAGAACAACAACAACAACAACCGCAACAACAGCAACAACAACAACAACACTCGCAGCAGAGCTTTCGTCATCAAATCTGGGGACGCCCGCCAAGACCCGAATGTGGTCTCGGGTATGTTCCTCCTCAACAACTTAAATGCTTCTGTTCTATTTGATACTGGTGCTGATAGAAGCTTTATCTCCGATGATTTTTGCCCATTACTTGACATCACTCCTGTTGCCTTAGATGTTAAGTACACTGTAGAGCTAGCCAATGGAAAACTTGTAGAAACCACCAGTGTGATACCTAATTGCACTTTAAACCTAGCTGACGAAACCTTTTCGATCGATCTTATACCCATTGAAATCGGAAGTTTCGATGTCATTATTGGAATGGACTGGTTGTCCAAACATCGCGCTGAAATCGTTTGTCACGATAAAATCGTCCGTATCCCACTCGCCGTTGGTGGAACCTTAATCATACAGGGGGAGACCGGTGGGACGGGACTCAATATAATCTCCTGCTTAAAAACCCGAAAATTTCTGAGAAAGGGTTACCCTGCCATACTCGCACACATCACCGAGAAGAAGTCGGAAGAGAAGCGACTTGAGGATGTGCCAATTGTTAGAGACTTTCCCGAAGTCTTTTCGGAAGAATTACCTGGTCTACCTCCGCCTAGACAGGTTGAGTTCTCGATTGATCTCGTGCCGGGTGCCGCACCGGTGGCCCGCGCACCATACCGTTTAGCCCCATCCGAACTTCAGGAGTTGTCCTCTCAGTTACAGGAACTTCTGGATCGAGGATTCATTAGACCGAGTTCTTCACCTTGGGGAGCTCCGGTCTTATTTGTCAAAAAGAAGGACGGTTCATTCCGAATGTGCATCGACTACCGAGAATTAAACAAATTGACCGTCAAAAACCGATACCCACTTCCTCGCATTGATGATCTATTCGACCAACTTCAGGGTTCAAGTTTCTACTCAAAAATCGATCTGCGATCAGGTTATTATCAATTACGAGTTCGCGACACCGATATTCCAAAAACTGCTTTCAGAACTCGTTACGGGCACTACGAATTCCAAGTGATGTCTTTTGGTTTAACCAACGCACCGGCTGTATTCATGGACCTCATGAACCGGGTGTGCAAACCTTACCTCGATAAGTTTGTCATTGTCTTTATCGATGACATACTCATTTACTCGCGCAACGAGCAGGAACATGCGCAACACCTTAAGACTATCCTTGAACTACTTAGACACGAGGAGCTTTACGCTAAATTCTCTAAGTGTGAGTTCTGGATTCAAACCGTTCAATTTCTTGGTCACGTGATCGACAGTCAGGGAATTCACGTGGACCCATCAAAGATCGAGGCTATCAAAGACTGGCATGCACCCACCTCTGCAACTGAAGTACGACAATTCTTGGGTCTTGCTGGGTACTATCGGCGATTTATTGAAAATTTCTCTAAAATAGCTCAACCACTCACGGTACTGACTCAGAAGGACAAAAGGTTCGATTGGACCGAAAAACAAGAGTCAGCGTTCCAACTTTTGAAACAAAAGCTTTGCAGTGCTCCAATTCTATCCTTACCCGAAGGCACCGATGACTTCGTGGTATACTGCGATGCTTCTCACCAAGGTCTTGGTTGCGTACTGATGCAACGGGACAAAGTTATTGCCTATGCCTCACGACAGCTGAAAATTCACGAAAAGAACTACACCACTCATGATCTCGAACTTGGAGCTGTCGTTTTTGCTCTCAAAATCTGGAGACATTATCTCTACGGCACTAAGTGCACCATTTTTACCGATCATAAAAGTCTCCAACATATCTTCGATCAGAAGGATCTCAATATGAGGCAACGTCGATGGGTCGAGTTGCTTACCGATTACGATTGCGAGATCAAGTACCATCCAGGGAAGGCTAATGTTGTAGCCGATGCCCTCAGTCGAAAGGAACAATCAAAACCCCTTCGAGTCCGAGCCCTCAGTATGACCGTTCATAACGATCTTACCATTCAAATTCATACCGCGCAGATCGAAGCCCTGAAACCTGAAAACATCAAAAATGAAGCCTTGCGGGGCATTGACAAACAATTTGAAATCAAACCTAATGGGATTAGGTATTTCTCAAACCGAATCTGGTTGCCTAGTTTTGGGAACCTAAGAGACTTGGTGATGGACGAGGCTCACAAGTCTAAATATTCTATTCATCCGGGATCCGATAAGATGTACCACGGTATCAAGGAATTTTATTGGTGGCCAAACATGAAAGCCGAAATCGCCACTTATGTCAGCAAGTGTCTTACTTGCTCGAAAGTCAAAACCGAACATCAGAAACCTCCTGGTTTACTCCAACAACCTGAAATCCCTGAATGGAAATGAGATCAAATTGCCATGGATTTCATAACCAAACTACACAAATCGTCGAGCGGTTGCGATACCATTTGGGTGATCGTCGATCGTCTCACCAAATCTGCTCATTTCCTGGCAATCAAAGAAAGCGATAAAATGGAACGCCTTACACAAATCTATATAAAGGAAATCGTTTCTCATCACGGTGTTCCAGTCTCAATCATCTCTGACAGAGATGCCCGTTTCACTTCTCACTTTTGGCAATCACTTCAGAAAGCTATGGGTACCCGTCTCGATATGAGTACCGCGTACCATCCTCAAACCGATGGCCAAAGTGAACGAACCATTCAAACACTGGAAGACATGCTACGAGCCTGCGTAGTTGATTTCGGTACAAACTGGGAAAGACATCTACCGTTGTGCGAATTTTCGTACAATAACAGTTATCACGCCAGCATTAAGGCTGCTCCTTTTGAGGCACTGTACGGTCGTAAGTGCCGATCACCGATCTGTTGGACTGAAGTGGGAGATAGTCAACTCACTGGTCCTGAACTCATTCACGCCACCACTGAGAAAATTGTGGAAATTCAAAACAGACTCAAAGCCGCACGTGATCGTCAGAAAAGTTATGCTGACGTGAGACGCAAACCACTCGAGTTCCAAGTTAGGGATCGAGTTCTCTTAAAAGTATCGCCTTGGAAAGGCGTCATCCGTTTTGGCAAACGCGGGAAGTTGAATCCCAGATACATCGGGCCTTTTGAGATCCTTGAAAGGATTGGCCCCGTAGCTTATCGATTGCAGCTGCCATCCGAACTCAGCAGCGTGCACCCTACTTTTCATATTTCAAACTTGAAGAAGTGTCTGTCTGATGAGACACTTATTATTCCATTAGATGAAATTCGTGTTGACGATAAACTTCATTTCGTTGAGGAACCCACTAAAATTATGGACCGTGAGGTCAAACAACTGAAACAAAGTCGTATTCCCATCGTCAAGGTCAGATGGAATTCGCGGCGTGGTCCGGAATTCACCTGGGAACGGGAAGACCAAATGCGACTCAAATATCCTCAACTCTTCACTGATTCCACATCAAACACGACCACGAGCTAAATTTCGGGACGAAATTCTTCTAACAGGGGGAGAATGTAACACCCGCCAAATTAGGACTAGTAATTAGTGCCTAATCATATGTTAATACATGTAATTAGTTCTGTGTTAGGCTAATTAATGTATCGAATTATATATATTGTTGAATATATACAAAAATGCGATTTGATTAAATCGTACGCAATTTAAATCGAATGTATTTCGATTCAATTTAATACGGACGTTGGTGACCAATTTTATTAAATAATGTTGTTATATCAAAAATATTATTATGATAATATTTCGTATTCATTCGTATCGTACAGACAAAACTTACACAATTTTAAATATTAAAACACGCCAACTAAATAAACAAACTTACATATTATAACTCAAATGTAAATTAAATTGTAAAATATTTAAATAAAATATCGCGTAATGATTTGTATTTTAAAACGTACCATTTAATATTTGAAATAATTATTTAACATTTGAACGACGGAGCGAACGAACACCGCACGGAGCGGAAACGCGGGGCAAAAAATGGGAGGATAACCTCCCATTCCCCACCATCCTTTTCTCATTTATCACTCAACTCTCTCTCTCCTCCCTCTCTTTTCTCTCTTTTCTTTCAACTTCACCATCCACCACCACCTCATTAAATCACATAATACTACCACTAAACACGCTCGGATCTCCTCGCTCGTTTGGAACAAAAGATTCACCGCATCACGATCTATCATCCTATCTTTTCGGATTTTTGATCCGACACTTTGTAAGTTTCCGACAATTCTCGAAACTCTTCGTTTTCCATTATTTTCGACTTGTAGTTGTTTGTATAACCTTGTAATGTCCATATAAGGGTTGGGTAAAAGTTTTGGACCGACCGGAAACCGAAAAACTCGTTTTCGACACATTTTCCGGCCAACAGACCGCTACGTCGCAGTTGGCCTAGAATTTATGCGACGTCAGCTTCAACGTCGCAAAACCCTTCGTGACGTCGCATGGTGCGACGTCAGTCACAACGTCGCATTAAATTGCGACGTCGCATATAGCGACGCAGCCTATTACGTCGCATTGACTTGCAAACGTCGCATTAGCGACGCAGCACCCTACGTCGCATTAAATTGCGAAACGTCGCCTTTAGCGACGTCATGCTCAACGTCGCAATCCTACCTGCGACGTCGCACCCAACGTCGCACAAATCAGAACCTCAAAAACATAGATTTTCACTAAGTGTCGAGACCCTAAATTTTATCAGTCGATTTCACCCAATTTCAAGTCCAGATGCGTTTTTCCTTAAAGCAATATAGTAGAAATAAAAATTTTCCAAGCTGACCTGGCAGCTCGACCCCAGCCAGGGGCTCTGCCCCTTGGACCCCGCCAGGGGCTGCCGCCCCTTGGACCCCGCTACCAGGGGCGCTGCCCCCGGACCCCCGTACTTAGATTCCATAACGGCTTCTAAAACACAATCAAAACACATTTTTTTCAAGTAAAACGCCACGAAATCAAAATAATAATAGTTGAGATTATTATTACAAATCCGTCACCAACGGGCCGTACGCTTTTCAAATACTTAAACTTATCAACCAAATAGTGGAAATTTGGACATTATAGTTGAACGAACAACTACAAGGGTGATCTGTTGAGATACCCAATCATGATTATAACCATCGCGTGTCGTGGACACCCTCAGGTTACAAGTCTTTGGACTTCATACTCGTCTAATCAACTTACGTTTGTTTAAACGCACTCAGACTCAGGTGAGTCTCATAGCCCCTCTTTTACTGTTTTACTCAGGGGTGTGATATATTGCTCAACTTTTACATGTGAACGCAAGTACAAACATTTCATATACTACATGAGTTTTTCGAAACTAATCATTTAAAGTCCTCCGTCAGCATAGTTGTTAATACGTTGTAGCGTGAATATTAGTATATGGTACCATATAGGATTGACCCTCCTCGTTCGGGTTAGCAAGCACTAACCGGGTAAACGGACGTACTAATATTTGGGAAGACGAATGTTGATTAGGCATTCGTGGAGGCACCTCGCCCGGAATTCTCTATAGGGGACCCGACCCTCGAGTTAAGCTCAACTATGTGCTCATGGCTGTATACACGATGATTATCATTTAATTGCTGGATGCAATTCATTATTTAATTGCTGGATGCAATTCACTATTTAATTGCTGGATGCAATTCATTATTTAAATCTTGCGGTTCATACGATATTACTTGATTTCAAACCTGTGAGCTCACCAGCTTTATAGCTGACCTTTTAGCATATATCGCAGGAACCCAGCAGTAGGATGTTTCTGCTTCAGGATTTAGCTCGAGTCAGCATACAGACGATTGAGATTTTCTTGCATTAGTATATTTTGTACAAGTACTTATGTACTGAAATCTCATTTTATTAAACTCGAGCTATGTAAAGCTTTAAATGTTGTAAACATTTCAGTTATCAATATATTTGGTAAAAACGACGCATATAGAGTCGTTTGCTATTTATCTTTGTGCTTTGTTATTGATTAGTAACACCCAAATCAAGCTTCCGCAAATCATCAAATTTGGGGGTGTTACATTGTAGATGCTTAATGGGATGGTTGACTGTCATAGCGCTTACTCTGACAATTTTGGGGAATCTAACTTTTGGTTTTGAATAGTTTTCTTAATGCCCGGCTGTTTAAGTAAATGTTTGTAACTAAACTTATATATGTGCGTAAATGTTTTGAAAACTTGGTACTTTTGAACTTATGTAAATCGGTAATTATGTTTTGGGGACGCGCTTCCTACGAATAGTATATATTATAATATGTTTTGGTTTGCGTAAGGAACGGGGCCTTACAACAGTGAAGGTTACGAGTTGGGAATTGCCAGTTGAAGAACTATTTAGTTCCGGATCGAGACCTCTCCTAACGAATCTTTGACATTTGCAGTGAAAGTCCAAACTCGGGATGACGAGAAACGGCTTATCAAGATTGTTTAGAAAAGGCTTGCGGATTTTTGAATCAACATATGGCAATGAGCCGAGTTAGGGACGCGTTTAAGTGATTAATCTCATTTCCATTGCACATTGCAAAAATAATTTCCAATCCAGTCTTAATCCTGTTAATCTTCCGTTTATCAAATATCGTTGGGTTTTTGGCTTTTGAGTATCCCAATTTATTTTCAGTTGGTTATTTATATATATCCAACAAAAAAAAAAAGATTTTTAGGAATCTTAAGTCATGGTGAAATAAACTATGACATACATTGTAATTTTACTATTATAATTTTGGAAAATTTTAAGAAGTAAGATTTAACATTTTTTTATTAAGTTTGTCTAGCTTTTATTATACGATACAACTTTATAAAGTTTACATTTTCCACCTTTTGTCTATAGTATCTTGAATCTTAAACTCTATGTACCGTTATTAGCTCATCATCGCGAGTAATAAAACGACTTGATTATCTATTTACAACAAAATACTATATTCCCGCTGCATCATACGGGTATCATGCTAGTATCAATAAAGCCTAAACATATCCGATCCAAATCATAATAATAGAAACTCAAAAACTTCACACATAAGATCTATTTCATTCATCAATCTTCATTTCGAATTCAAATTATTCCAAATTTCTCCATACCACTAAGCTAAAGGTAGTTGGTACTTGGTATCATCTCAATTTTTTTTTCATGTTCTTGGATTGTTTATGTTCTCATAGAAAGTTAAAATTCAAAAGGCAAGTACAACCAGGTGTTCGATCAACCTAATTAAAGTATAAAACGTGTTGTTTGGCGACCGATCGAGAATTATGATTAGGCGACTTTGGTTTACGAAAAACGTCTAGTCACTAGTTTGGCTGACATAAATATGGCTCAAATATATCATCTAATAAGAGCTAACTTGTGCATAGTAGTACATACTTGCTAAGCACCACAAGTATTCAAAAGCGATATCATTTTCATTGCAATTATATCTAATAAACAACCTTCCATAATCCCCGATAACAATGGTTACATGTCATATATATAACTACTCGATGATCCATTGGGCACCTATCTATGAAGAATCGAATTTGGTCAAAAGATACTTAATGATATGCTTAAATACTAATAGTACATCACTATATCATGTCCATGGGTAGCAAAGTTGCTAGCTATATTATAAGTGCCCATGATATCATTAATATGCTTGCCACTTTTATGGACATCCTTATACCCTTTTGTCAATTGATCGATAAGGGTTCCAATGTGATTTTGCATGTTTGTGGCATCTTTTTTTTTTTTTGGAAATTATTGTCCTATTAATTAACTTTGATCGGTAGACTTGGACATGTCAATTACGATCATTTGCAAAAGAATTAATCAGACAATCTTTGTATCTTATGAAAAAGTTGTGTTTATGTGTGTGTCTTTAAATGGAGCCTAGACACCTCTACTTATAACTTGGTTGACTTATCTAGATTTAGTTTACTCATCAATGTGGGACAAAGCTCAAACCCTTCAAACTATACACATCAAATACTTCAACTTGTGAATCAATACCTCATTCACATTAGCTCCATTTTAAGCGTATATTACCTCGTTGTGAAGCTCTCATAAGGAGGACGCAAATACATAATTTATATATATAACACATACATATAAAATTATGTGGCCAATATTATTGAAAACCACTTTCACTAAATTCTATAACATAGAGCTATTTTGTTCATATATATTTCTCCTTCTAGATGATATTTTTTGTTTCTTCCATTTTTTTTTTTTTTTTTTCTGTTTGTAATCTTTGCTTGCAGAGGTATAATTAACTAACTCTACATTTTGATTAACATGTGCAGAGATAGTACATTTTAACGTCCACGTCCACTTTCTCTCATTTCACTTTCATAATAAAAAGATGTGTAAATGTCTACATAAACATGTGCTAGTTTTTACTAGGATTCATCAATTTGTTCGACTTTGGTCTCGCACTCTCGCCAATATTTAGATCAAATTCTTAAATCTATATTATATCATTATCGACCCTCTCATACCTACATAATGTACTAATTGGGTGATGATTTGAACATCTCAAAAATTATCTGTACTAACCGTAAATCACTAATTGTGCTTTACAGTATTGTATTGTACAACATTATAGCGCATGTATACGGATAATTTTTAGTGGTGTAAGAATAACTACCGTTGATTTTATTAACTTAAAAGTTATATACTTTATTATTATTATTATTATTATTATTATATTATTATTATTATTATTATTATTAAAAGTAGCTAAAACATACTTTTACTTTTAAACTTATAATATAAATAAAAAAAAGGATATACACGTCTTCTTTAGTTCAAACAATTTTGACTTTATATCGTCCACCATCTACTGGAGCGCTCTCAATGGGCCATGAGTCCAACACTCATCATCAGTTTGATCTCAATGGCGGGAATACTCAAACGTATTGGCGGGAATTACCAGTTTTGTTCACTATATATTTCTATTTTGTTGGCAGTACAATCATAATCATCATCATAAATCTTGATTAAAATAAATGGGTAAAAGATACGATACTTCACAAGAAAACATGGAAGACGAAGAAGATGATGAACAACTCCAACAACACAATCAAAGCTTGTATCAGGTATATTTTTCGCTATTTCCAAATTTTATATCAGTAAGATTCCAATTATGAAAAACAAATTTGATTTTAGGCGATTTTTTTTTAAGTCAAACGTTTAGAAATTGAATTCATTAATTTGGGAATAAAAAGAAAAGAAAATAAAGCTCCTCCTAAATGTATATTGGGGATTGAATGAAGGGAAATGCTATTGACAGCCCTTAGGGCTGTCAATAAGAACCCTTGAACTTATTTATTAAACTCAAACTTTCCTTTATTATCAAAAATCATAATTAATACATCACATATAAAAGTAAAGTTTCAATGAATTAAATACAAAACTTTAGTGTATTAATTATAATTTAGATTATATAAGGAAACTTTGACATCAATAAATGCACTTATTGACAGCCCTAAGGGCTGTCAATAGCATTTCCCTTGAATTAAATACGGGTGTAATCTAGTCGAGTCGAGTCGACACAGTGTCAAGCTCGAGCTCGACTCGATTAGAAAACTCAAGCTCGATCAAGCTTGTATTTTCGATCTCATGCTTGACTAGTTTATCAATATTAGAATATTATACTAAATAACTTAGAGTTTATATTAATCGACCCGAAGTTTATTAATCAATACGATAAATATGTTAAAATACTTATAAAGGGAGGGTAAAAATGTAAAATAGTATAACTCGATTAGGCTCGCGAGCTTCTCGAGTAATGCTCGAGCAGCTCGAGCTCGATAAGACTCCACACTCTACTCGAGTAGCTCAACTCGACTGGTACCGAGTCGATCTCGAGTAGCTCATGAGTTGTCTCGTCTCATTATACCCGTTTTGGGACTGCAATATGACATGTCTAATAACTGCAAATGCATGAAAAGTTTATTTGCTCTCTTTAAAATTGTGTCTTATAAATATTGTCCCAAATTGAAAATTCATAATACACTAATTTGATGATAGCTGGATGAAAATGATTTACTTTCTACTCGTAATTGTTATGATTCTAAAAGTACGAGTTTAGCAATAAATGGAGCCTGTTCAGTTAATCGGGAGGGTGAGTCTTTTTTTGACTTAGATTTACGGGACCTAATCGAGGTAATTTGTGACCATTTTTGAACCCATTCCTTGGCTCCGGGCCCCAAAGATGTTTACCTGAGAGGTTCGAAAAAACCTCTTTTACCATTTATCTTTTTACCCTCTTTTAACAATCCTAAACAATCTATTATATTTATCACTACGCCTAACACTTATATCTATTCTTTTGAAAACATATGTTATTTTATCTCTCATTTCATCTAAGAAGCCTTAACCGAAGTATGACCGAAGTTTCACTTGCATTTTGGCTATATAACTCAACACAAGTCTAGTGATTTGACAATATTTTCATTACTGTAGTACAATTAAGGTTACTAGGATGTTCACTAAGCAACAAATAGAGTGTAATGCTTACATTTTCTATTAGTTAATCTACGTAATAAAACTTATATGAAAAACAAACCGTGTTTTAGATTCTTGGGGTAGAAAGAACAGCATCTCAGCAGGAAATAAAGAAGGCTTACCATAAGTTGGCATTGCTCTTACATCCGGATAAGAATCCTAATGATCAGGTGATTTGATAGATTTTTTAGCTCGTGCAAAGTTCGGAAATTCCAATATCTCTTCATGTTTTAACTTCTTATCTACATGTAGAATGCAAAAGAAAAGTTCCAGCAATTGCAAAAAGTTGTAGCGATACTTGGTGATGAGGAGAAACGGGAGCTTTACGATCAGACTGGCTGTGTTGATGATGATGTGAGTAAAGTTTCCTGCTTTACTGTTTAATAGATTTCATTAATTCGAGAACCTGAGGGGTTGCCACATAAACCATGCTGAACATATTGCGTTTATCAACATCCATTTTGTCAGCAATCACACGGGGTGATGGAAGTATTTAGGATATGGCTAGCAATGAGACGATTTTTGAACATAAATGCATTGCTTAAAAGGTGGCAACTTCTACTCATTTACTTGGGAAAGAGTCGGTTTGGGTTGTCTTTTATCTCAAAAGGGCCAGATAAAAAAGTCTAGTCAAATGGTTTAAATTGTAATGCACACAACCTTTTAAATCGTTTTTATGCAATATTTTGTATTATTATTATTTAAAATATAATGTTGAAGAGTAAACTGTTATAATATTGTTTATAGAAATAGAAAATATATATGAAAAAAAGAATGTGTGGGTCAATCTAACCTTACCCGGTATGTTTTGACATGTACTAAAAGAGTAAACTGTAAAAGTAACCCCGTTTCAACTTGAACCCTTTCTGTCCTGTTACCCAACTCGTTCATCATCCCATTCTTACAATGTTGTATTGTAATGGAAATTGCCGAAGCTTTCATAACCTCCCAAGCTGCTTGCTTGTTGGTTTCCTTTTGACTAACAGGATCTTGCGGGTGATGTGGTTCAAAATTTGAAGGACTTCTTCCGATCTCAGTACAAAAAGGTTCTCTTAATTGTATACAAAGTTACAACCTTCTGAAATAATTTCATTTTGTTAACAAATGTCTTCTCTAATATGGTAAATTAAACAATCATTATAGGTCACAGAGGCTGATATTGAAGAGTTTGAAGAAAATTACAAAGGATCTGAATCAGAGAAAACTGATTTGATTGATCTTTACAAGAAATACAAAGGTCACATGAACAGGCTCTTTTGTTCTATGCTTTGCTCTGATCCTAAACTTGATTCACATCGATTCAAGGATATCCTTGATGAGACAATATCTGCAGGTAAGGGATCATAGTTTACTCAACAATTAAAGTTCCAACACGAATTAGTTGAATGAGCCTACTTCATTTCTTTTTCTGACTGGGTGACAAAATGGGTGGGTTGGTAGATCAAAACGGGTTCGGTTCAAATAATTTATCTTATTTGTATGGATGGAAACCGCCAAACACGTAGGGTCAGTTCAGCAAACCACGTTATATCTAAGTTTTCAAATCGTCCTCAAAAGATCATTTGTGTGTGAAATATGTACTATACAACAATTATATAATTTTGCTTTTGGAAATACACTGATATAGGAATTTTTATCATTAAAAACGTACTTTAGAGGTGACCTTAAGCATGTTTGATCCGTGAGAGATAACATTCAACCTGAATCGACCCATTCATTGGTAAATGGGTTGAAGTGCCACTACTTTCCCATTATAGTACTCTGACCAATGCAGGTGAGTTAAAGTCAACCAAAGTATATCAGAAGTGGGCTAAACGGGTGTCTGACACACAACCACCCACAAACCCATTATGTCATAAGCAAAAGTGAGTCATATGATCTTTCTTTTATGGTTTATAAGTTTTAAAGTTTCTGGCCATGTTGGTATACAGTATAGACTATACTTGAAATTTCTGCGTTTGTGAACAAACTTCAATCGTGATTAACATATTGCAGGTCAAAAAAAGAGTCGGATGATTTATATGCCATCATTTCACAGAGGCAAAGCGAGAGAAAAGTGCGTCTAGACTCGATGTTCTCATCTCTAGTAAGCAAATATGGTGGTGGGCAACCAAGTTGTGAACCTACTGAAGAAGAATTTGAAGCTGCCAGGGAGAAACTTGAAAAACGGAAGGGTTCTAGAAAATCCAAGCACAATTAGCTAAATTTTTAGTAGCGTGTGTCATTGTGTGCGTGTGCAAACCATCCTTGTATAACTTGTGAAACAGTTTTAGCCCAATATGTATCTTTACTGGGTTTTGCTTGCTTCATTTGTTCTTAGTTATGTGTTGATAGAAAGCTTTCTTGATGCCTTTATTTAAAATTTTCTGTCTCCAACTTGACTCTTTTTTACCCTAGAGGTGGTTTGGCCACACATCAAGCTCGAGCCTCATCTCAATAGCTTGGCATGGTTTAAGGATGTGGACTCGAGCTGAGCTTGGTTAAAAAACTCAAGATTGGCTCAAAAAGCTTAAAAATATCTTAATCTAAAGAATTGACTACGATAATCATATTCATGTCAAACTATACTTGACAACAAAACTCAGTTTACAAAAAACTGGATCATAAGTAAGAAGCTTTTATATACAAGCAAGCAATAATAAAACCCTGTATGTTTACTCAAAGGCTCGAACATCTCAAGGCGAGCGTGACTAGTGACTTCTATATATATTTTGAAGTAATCTTGCATGTCCGAGCTTGATAAGGCACTCAAACTTGATAAAAGCTCAACTTGAACAAATTTGCGTTCAGATGTAGCTGTTTAATAAAATCTCGACTCATACGCAGACACATCATAACTCGTTATTTGGTTATGTTTTTGTATTGTATTAATTCATGACATCTCACCACCAAAGGTAGGTAGGAGGAACGAACATGAAAACAGCGCAAATATGCTTGTCAATGTTTAATAATATATATACTGTAAGTTGCATTGATTCCGTGTACCTTTGATAAAATCAACTGAAGTTGTTATCAAGATTCAAGATTAAAATATGCTTGGCCAGACCATTTCAAATGGGGCTCATCAGCTAACACTTATATTATAAGATCAAAGAACAGTTCAAATCATACAAAAACGCAATGAAAGGGATAATTCTCTTATTCATACAGTATAGCCTCTGTTCATAGAAATAATACAATACACCTAAAGAATAAACCCAATACAACTATTGGATCATAATATAAAGGTTATTGGAGGGAACCTTTAACCCCGGATCCGTAGATCCACGGAGCCCCACCCGCAAGAGGCAACCCGTCCGGCTAAACACCTGGCCCCAGTGACCCCACACACGGAGCATAGGATTTTTTGTACTCCCAGATGCTTGAACCCGGGTGGGGCGTGGGGATTTGCGGCGGCGGTACCACTGAGGCAAAGCCCCATTGGTGGATCATAATATAGTAATAACAACAACTCCATTACTCAAAAAGAAAAAAAATTCAGTTCCTGAAAAGAGCAACGAACGAAACAAGTAGAGACGTCCCGATCAAAACACCTGAAGCCGGAACAGAAAATGCTGCTCCAAGTATAGGTCCTGGAGCCGGAGCCGGCGCAAAAGACATCTCTTGAGCCGACACAGTTGTGGCCGCAACAAGCGCCATCATAACGACAACCGATGCCTTCTTCACAATGCTAAGTTGTGCCATTTTTCTCCTTCAAATAGTTGAAACACTAGAAACAGCAAATAGCAGAAGAGTGAAAGAAGTGTTTTTTAGAGTTGAGGTTTGTTTGACGAAGAATGTTTGTTAAAGTGTTTGGTATTTATAGCAGTGTGTAAAATGGGAACGCTAAAGTGACTGCGTAATTTGCGTTGTAGATTGGTCACCTAAATTATTGTATTTGAAATGTGAACGGGTCATGCTAGTGATGAAAATTATGACAGGTTAATAACGGTCTGTTTTTTGTGAACGAGTAATGTGATGACACGTGGTTTTGTTGACCGGCTTAAGTTTTACGGCCTCACGAGACTACACGGCACGTTTTGAGTCTTGACGTGTTGTGTATGGAAATTAAGTATTTATGGAAAGGGAATTGATAACGGGCAATGCTTTAGAATTCCATATATGAAACTAAATATTAATTAAACAATAATTATTCCATGTTTAAACTCCATTATAAATATCACCTTCCATATATAATTCACCATTTTGTTATTTTTATAGAAACTTAAATGTTTGATTAATGTAATTTTCTAGTAATCCTAAAGCATTGCTCTTAGGGCATTATTTATCAATCACCTTACGTAAAAAAAAAGAAAAGAAAATGAGGCCTACACATACTATAGTTTATTTATGGATAACGATTTTATTTCACATTAATTGTTTAACAAGAGGTTCGACATATAACATTTAACATTTAAGATGACATACATATATGTTAACCAAATTTATGAATTTCCGATACAATACGTGTAATAGTTTAGCCCATAGTTATCAAGATCGCGATCTTGATCGTATACGATCCTACTTCATAAAAACGTGCAAGATCGTTATAGGATCGTAATTTCATAGGATCACATCTAAGATCGTAAGTCAAGATCGTAGGATCGCTAACAAGATCGTAAAATCGGTTGTAAGATCGTACCAAAGATCGTAATCAAGATCGTAAGATCGTTTTAATTTTTTAAAAAAATTTATAAATGAATTATTTTTTATATAAAATATTTATTAAAGTAGGATCTTACGATCCCGATCCGATCTTACGATTCCGATCCGATCTTACGATTCCGATCTTGTGAAGACAAAAACGATCCTTGTCAAGATCCCGATCTTGACAACCTTACTACTTTAGCCAATGACCCAACTAACTGATACTTCATCAAAATTTCATTATTAATAAATTACGTTTACTCTTAATTACGTCGAAAGTATAGCTTGAATTATATATTTTTTAATCAATAGCTCGAAACAATCTAAAAATGTCTCAATATGAGTACACGTTCCTAAATTATATACTTATATTCCCCTCTATATCATAAAATGTCAAAAATATCTATCAAACCTCAAATTTTAATAAGTAATATCTAAGCTTAGAGACTAGGTCACCACTCACCACCAACTATGTTGGAAATATATATAAGTTTGATATTTACTAGGCAGCTGTGGACATTCGCACTTGAAACACATACACACACGTAAAACAACAATGATAAATGGTGCTGGTACCATGACCTTTTAATAGTAAACGTTAGTCACAGTGGTAAGCTCAAAAGTTAAATGATCCTGATCGAGCATAAGTTTACTCGAGTGCATGAATGTGTGAGTGGGGTGATGTACCGAGTTAAATCTACACTCCAATTGCTGTAAATAACCTTAAATCTCAAGGAAGATTCAAGGTGGTAGAGTAAACCAGGGTTTTGGGTTTATGGAAGTGAGTATGTATGTGAATATATGGCCAAACGGTTCTAAGTATGGCTTATATATAATATGTGAGGATGAGTGGACCGTTGCGACGTATGGGCCTGGCCCGGCCCATTTGAGGTTTCCCGCCTAAACGGTAAAGCCCAATCCATAGAATGATCTTGAAGGAGCGTATGTCACATTTGTCTTTACCTCTCAGCCAATGAGACACGATGGATGTACGCTGACTTATTTGTACGATCCCGACCAGCTCTGGTCCCTGATACGTTATGTCAGGGAATGTTTCTGGTTGGTACCGCTCCACTGTGGTGGGGCGGTTCGGGAATTATGGGAACGTGTCCCGTCCCGTCGGGACGGGGTGGAGCAATGTCGATGTTGAGAGGTGGTTACACCATTAAGTCCCCCCAGTTCGATGCTGCAACGCAGAGTGCGTTGGAGGTTCGAACTCTAAATTTTGCTCCGCGTCCACCGCGTTTAGCTTTTAGCAGTTGTAGCGCCGCGGCTATGTACCAGGATAGTTGAAAAGTTGGTAGTGGAACTGAGCAGTCATCAATGTTACGTCGTGTCAAGCGGTTTTCTCGATGGCGGTTATGGCGCGTGGAGCGCGTGGAGCGTGTGGGTGTCGGTGATCATTTCAAATTTGAAAATAGTGGATGCCCATGACACGTGTAGGGCGTGGATTAAAAAAAACCCGAAAGCGACCCGATTCGTTTGCCCGGTGTATAACTATCATTTTTCATCGTTCTTTTTTCATTCTACTTTTATCAAAGATTTTGTTTCCTCTTTGAGTAAAAATTTCCACGCTATTTCCTTCGTCCGCCGCCGATTGAGGTTCGTATTTTCTTTTCCCTTTCAACTTTCCTGTGTTTACGACATACCTTGCACCCTGCCATGTCTGTGACTTCATCAAATACCACCGATCGTCCCCCTAGTCGCTCCGCTATTCCGGCGAAAGCGTCGGACGACGACGATTCAACCGTCGCCCGGACTGGCAGTAAGGTTAGTGACATAGTTTTGGCTGCCCTAGGAGTCTGGTACCCTTCGATAAAGGATTATAATCCGGTGGCTCCGGGGGCGGATGATCGTGCGCATCGTCCGCCGGCCGGAAAGATTACTGTGTACCGGAAGTATTTTGAAGTTGCGAATTTTCGTTTGCCTGCCACCGTATTTGTTGTTAATGTGTGCGAGTATTTTGGAATCGCGTTGTCACAATTGCAGCCTCTCGCGCTGATGCGTGTCCTGACGTTTGAAATGTTTTGTCGCGGCCATGGTGGTGAGCCGACTGTTGAGTTGTTGTTGCACCATTTTAGGGTTGCAAAGCAGGACTGTTGGTTTTCTTTCGAGAGGCGTCCCACCTTGTCGTTTACGAAGTCAAAGGGACCCACCATTAGATCATGGAAAGATGGCTTCTTCTTTGTTGATGAGAAGTGTTTGCCCGGCGCCACCGCGGCGTCGCTGGCGTGGAATTCTGGGAATATTGATAGCCGGTTAAATGTGATTCCCCGCGATGATGCGCCGGATACCCGTTTGTTTGACCTTTGCAAAGGTGCGTCGCTGCATCTTCGCACTTATCATCAGGAGGCGCTTCTGTTTGCCTTGGGGGTCAGTTCTAGTTGGAAACGCGGTGCGGTGAGGCCGGTGTTTGTGAAGAATGGACAGGGTATGGGTGCAATGTAGTCCTTGTTTTCTGTCTTATTGTTTTCTTTGTGGGATTTTGTTCATGGCAGTTGTTAACTTTGAACTTGTGTTGCGTTGCAGTGATGCAGATTGTTTACTATCTTTCAGAAGAGGAGAGCGAGGGGGATCAAATAAAAGTTGGGTATGAGGGTTGCGCGGAGGAGGAGTATGAGCCTTTCAAAGAGGAGATAGTTAAAGCTGAAGAAGATGATGACGCTGGGGACGACACTGTGGAGCAGGCCCCTTCTTTTGTGGTTAAGCCTGCTGCGGCGGAGCCGGCTGCTCCCGGGACTACCCGCTCTGGGTTGCTCCGGGGTAGGGTTAAGGTGCCTGTGTCAACCGGTAAGAAAAGAAAATTTACCGCGGGAGATCTGGCTGGGATGAAGCTGCCAAAGTCTAGCAAGGGCGGCGCAGATGTCGGTTCCTCCGCTTCGGCGGGTCAGATCGGCGTTTTGAAGAAAGGTATTGTGTTTTGTTTTGTTTTGTTTTTTTGTTTTTTTTTTTTTTTTTGTGTCTTGTTTATTACTTGCTCTACTCCCCATGTCCTGCTAACCATTATGCTTCTTCGTGGCGCAGATGTGTCGTTGGTTGACGAAAATGAGAGCGATGGGGAGGAGGGAAAAACAACCGAGTGGCCCCGCGACTTGATGTTGGATGATTTGGCGAGGAGTGACATACCAGGCGGTTCGGGGTCGGACCCTCTGATTGTTGAAGATGTTGGTGTTGAACGGGCCGTCCCCCTTTTGAAACCTGTGCCCGTCCGATCTGTTCCAGCTGTGGCGGATGTTGAATCTGAAAAATCTGGGGGCGATGGTACTAGAGCTCCTGGCATGCAAACTTTTGAGGAGACTTTGGAATTCAGTAATTTTTTGGACAATCTGTTACCCCCCGGCTTTGTGGACCCGCTGCGAGAAATCGGTGACGCCGAGGCGTTTGCTCGCAGCGACAAGTTCTTTGTGCACCAGCTGCGGTGGGCGCTTGACACGCGCCGCAGGTATAGGTCAGCTTGTCAGGACCGTCAGACCCTGCGCATCGAGCTGGATATTGAGCAAGGCCATGTGAATGAGATGAAATGCGAGCTTGACGCCCTGAAAGAGGAGAAAAGATCGTGGAGCAAGCTGACTGACGAAGTGATTGAGCTCCGGGCTGTGAAGCAGACGCAAGAAGGCACCATTGCTGATATGAGAAAGTCCGTTGATGGTCTTAAATCTGATCTGTTTAACAGGGGCTTGCAGGTTGAGGAGTTGGGGCACAGGGTTGATGAGCTGGATGATAAAGTTGGTGAGCAGAGCAGGGTGATCATCGCCAAGAATGAGCAGATGGCAGCGCTGCAGGCGGAGCGTGCTTCATTGGAAGAATCCTTCGCTGCTGCTCAGGAACAAGTCAAGGCGGAGAAGGATGCAAAAGATGTGGCTGTGGCTGAGCTTGCCAAGTTGCGCGCCGGGTTGGGGTCGATCGGGGACAGGGTGTTGAAGGACCCTAGCGTGGCGGAGCCAGTAAATGCTTACGCTTTGGGTATGTTGGAGTATGGATCCCACCGCGCCGCGGTTCGCACCCAAAAAGCGTTTGAGAAAAGTCCTCCCGAGCTCCCAGAAGACCTCCTGCAGATGATCAAGCCGGACAGCAAAGGGCGAACCAAGCAGTTATTTGATGCTGTCAAGAATGCCAAGTCTGCCTATGCTGCAAAGTTGATGAACAGTTCCGAGTTGAGCGTGGACGAGTTGTTGGCTGTTGAGCCGTGATTGTGTTTGTTAATCTTTTGGTCGCCCGTCTGTTTGGGCTTTCTTTTGTAAACGATTTACTTTGATGTGTTCCTGGGTGTGCCCGGTTTGGGCTTATGTGGTTGTTCGAACAATTTGTATTTTGTTTGTGGTGCCCAGTTTGGGCTTGTGCGACCTTTGGACAATTTAATGCTTGTAATTGAACGGTGCGTGTGGTTTGTTTAGGAACCTTATGTTTATCGTGTTTAGCTCTGAACTAAATGTTTGTGTTTGCGCTTTTATTGTTTTGTCATGACCGGCAAGTCTAGATTGCCACTTTGTGTTGGCATCTCGCCTGCAGCGGACTCAAAAGTCGTCGCTGGGCGCGGGGCAACTGTTTCTGATCAACCCCTCTTCAGCTTAAAAACTGCGGGGGATCTCCGCCATGGGGCAGGGCTAGAAGGCACCTCCCGCTGCGGCGGGGTCAACTCATCTGTTTCCACCGCGGGCATTTCGCCCCGCTGCGGTGTGTCATGAGATGGCTGTGACCACTTTGTTTTGGTCGGCTCTTTGGCTTTCGGATTTTTACAAGTGTTGAGGTTGCGCGTTGCTTCGCTTAAGTGTTCAGCAGATATACGCGTATGTAACCAAATTAGAGCTAGTAGTTTTGCAATGGTCGTTGGATTTTCATTACGTTGGAAAATTTTGAAAATACATAGCATGGGTACAGGAAAAAAAAAAGCTGATCAGACTTGCTCCTAACTTGCGCTATCAACCATTACAAAGACTTAGGGAAGTAAAACAGAAAACATTTTCTTGATGGGGTTTAAGCCTGCCGTTGATGCGGCGAGGCGACCCATGGGATGTGGCACTGTGTGTGGCCTCAGACGTAGCACTTTTTCAAGTTTGTCGCATGCCAAGTGCGGGGGATCGGAGTCCCGTTGAGGTTGACCAGGCTATATGCTCCATTGCCGTAGCTCGTGGCGACCCTGTATGGTCCTTCCCATTTCGGGCCTAACTTGCCCATGTCTTCGGCGCGGCTCGCCTCGTTCTTCCTCCAGACATAATCTCCAACTTGGAAGGTTAGTGGGTGCACTCTGCGGTTGTAGTACCGCGCCATTTTCCTTTTGTTTTCTGCCTCCCTTACCGAGGCGTACTCCCTTCTTACATCCGTGAGTTCTAAATGTTCCCTGCGGTGTATCTCATTCACATCTTCGTCGAATTGCGCCACCCTGGGCGTGGGCACGCTTATCTCGGCAGGGATCACCGCTTCCGACCCGTAAACCAAGCTGTAGGGGGTCTCACCCGTACTTTCCTTGGGCGTTGTGCGGTGTGCCCACAGTACATTTGGCAATTCCTCGGCCCAGCCCCTTGTGTTTGTATCCAATCGCGCTTTGATGCCCTCAACAATGTCGCGGTTGGTGACTTCGACCTGTCCGTTCGCTTGGGGGTGCGCCACGGAAGTGAAAGTTTGTTTTATTTGGAGACCTTCGCACCACGATTTGAAAGGGTTGTCAGCGAACTGTTTCCCGTTATCACTTACGATTTCATGCGGCACACCGAAACGACAAACAATGTCATTCCACACAAAGTCGAGTACCTTTTGCCCTGTGATTCTATTTACCGCTTTCGCCTCCACCCATTTGGTGAAGTAGTCAATTGCTACCACCAGAAATTTTACACCTCCGTGGTCCACCGGGAAAGGACCCACAATATCGATGCCCCACTTGTGGAAAGGCCATGCTGATGTAACTGGGATCAGGTCATGCCTGGGGGTACGCTGCACCGGGGCGTGGATTTGACATGCGTGGCATTTTCGTGTTATCTCCAGTGTGTCTTTGTGCATGGTTGGCCAGAAATAACCATGCCTTGCTATCTTTGCTACTATTGAATGGGGGCCGGCGTGCAAACCGCATGCCCCTTCGTGTATTTCTCTGATGACATTCTCCGCCTGCGCAGGCCCAACGCACCTCAACTCCGGGCCGGAGAAAGTTTTTCTGTAGAGCACCCCATTTTTTATGAAGTACCTCGGTGCGTTGACTCGTATTTTTCGGGCCTGACCCGGATCGTCTGGAAGTACTCCAGTATTGATGAACTTGATGAATGGTGTCATCCAGGTGTCACCTTCCTCTTGTATGTCCTCCACCGTGGGGTCGGCCATGATGGATTTTTGCTTGAGAACTTCGACAAGTACTTCTTTTGTCAGATGGGCAAAGTTGAGGGATGCTAGCTTACTGAGGGCGTCCGCCCGTTTGTTTCTGCCCCGGGGGACCTGCTCGATGCTGGAAGTATTAAAACCCTCTATTGTTGTTCTTGTCAGGCTGAGGTACTGTTTCATTGCTGGTTCTTTCGCTTCAAATAGGCCTGAGATTTGATTTGCCACGAGTTGGGAATCCACAAAAGCTTTTAAATTCTTGATGTCCATGGCCAGTGCGAGGCGCAGGCCCGCGAGAAGCGCCTCATATTCTGATTCATTGTTTGATGCCGGGAATTCGAATCGTAGGGCATAAGTGTATTCTTTTCCGGTTGGGCTTATCAGGATTAGTCCAGCCCCAGACCCTTCAGAACTTGATGCGCCGTCGGTCCATAACTCCCAGGTATCCGCCGCAGTGGGTGCGGACGTGGAGCTCTGAGCCATTCCTTCAGATCCTTTGGGTATTTCTGCCAAGAAATCGGCCATTACTTGCCCTTTGACAGCGCTGCGTGGTTTGAAAAAGATCTCATGTTCCCCCAGCTCTATGGCCCATTTGGCCAGTCTACCCGATACTTCTGGCTTGGTTAAGACTTGTTTAATTGGCTGGTCCGTGAGTACCACTATGGGGTGCGCCTGAAAGTAGCGACGCAGCCGCCGCGCTGAATATACAATTGCTAGGATGAGTTTCTCCATGGGGTTGTAATTGAGTTCGCCCCCCTGCAGTGCTTTGCTTACGAAATAGATGGGCAGCTGCACCTTGTTTCTTTCTGCAATGAGGACTGAGCTCACTGCGTCACCTGACGCCGCGATGTACAGCAGCAAGGTCTCTCCCGCGATGGGTGCGGTCAGAGTGGGTAGCTCCTGCATGAAAGCCTTCATCTCTTGGAATGCCTGTTCCGCCTCATCTGACCACACAAAATTATTGTTATGTAAACAACCCCGGAGGGTGGCAAAGAAAGGGAGTGACCTGTCTGCTGCGCGTGACAAGAAACGTGTCAACGCCGCGAGTTTCCCTGTAAGGCTCTGGACTTGCTGTCTTGAACTTGGTGAGGGCATCCCTACTATTGCATCGATCTTTTTGGGGTTGGCTTTGATCCCCCTGGAAGAGATTATGTGCCCTAGGAACTTGCCCTCCTCCATCCCGAAGGTGCATTTGGCTGGGTTCAGTTTCATACCGATGCTCCGCAGCGTGGCGAATGTTTCCAGCATATCACTCAGGAGGTTTGACTCGGAGTTGCTTTTGATCACAATGTCGTCAACGTAGGCCTCAACATTTCGGCCAATTTGATGCTGGAATGCTGCGTCGATAACTCTTTGATATGTTGCGCCGGCGTTTTTCAAGCCGAATGGCATCTTTTGATAGCAAAAGATTCCTTTGGCGGTGTGGAACGCTGTTTTATCTTCGTCCTCTTTTGCCATGTGAATTTGGTGATAGCCCTTGTATGCATCTAAAAAGCACTTGAGGCGGAAACCTGCAAGTGACTCCACTTTCCAATCGATTTCGGGCAGGGGGTAGTTATCTTTGGGGCAGGCCTTGTTAAGGTCTTTATAATCCACGCACATCCTCCAGTCCCCGTTGGACTTCTTGACCAAGACTGGGTTGGCCACCCAGGTTTGGTACTTTACCTCCCGCATGACACCTGCTGCAACTAGCCCGTCGACTTCTGCTGTCAAGAACTTGCTGCGGTCCGGGGCCATCCCCCTCTTTTTCTGTCTCACTGGGGTGAGGCTGGGGTTAACATTGAGTTTGTGCTCGGCTATGCTCCGAGGGACCCCTGTCATATCGGCGTAGCAAAATGCAAACACATCCATGTTATCTTGGAGGATTTTTATGATTTGTATCTTGGTTTCCTTCGGAAGGTCTTTGTTTATCTTGATTGCTTGATCGGGGTAAGCTGGGTTAATGATGACATCTTCCTCCGCCGGGCTGGGGATAGTGATCTGTTTGGGTGTTTCCACCGCGACGGGTGCGCACATTGTTGCCGTCGCGGGTGAGCACCTGAGTGTGGCGATGCCCTGCTGCGTTGGAAACTTTATCATCCCGTGAACAGTGGAGACCACCGCGCCGAAAGCCCGCAGGCCCGTTCTCCCCAATATGATGTTATGCCGCGACGGTGATCGCACCACTATGAATTCCAGTGCGGTGGACCTGTAAGCTTCGTTGTGCCCTAAGCACGCTTCCAGAGTTATTTTTCTAAGTGGCCAGTTTGTTTCGCCCGAAAATCCCACCAATGGTGAGTCGTATGAGTTTAGCAGCCGTTGAGTGCCTCGGGGCAACTGGATGAAACAGTGTTCGTACATGATATCCAGCGCGCTGCCGCTGTCCACATAAATTCTTTCTACGTGGTGGTTGTCTATTCTGCCAGATATGATTAGCGGCTCGGCGGATGGGCTGGCATCCTGGATGGGTGGGAAACTTATTTCTTGCCTTTCCCATGTTTCCAACGCTTCCACCTTGCGTCGTTGCCCACTGGTCCAGCATTGAATCATGTGGATTGTTCCATCGGGGGGCGGTAACACCTGAGCCTTTTTCCTGTCACCCCCCCCTGCAGGCTTGTCTTCCTCCTGCTTTCGCGTGGCTCTTGCACCGATGACTAAGTGCTCGAGCTTGCCTGCTTTCACGGCGTTGATGATGACTGCTTTGAGCTCTCTGCAATCATTTGTATCGTGGCCCTTCTCTTCGTGATACCTACAGTATTTGTTACTTTGCTTTCCGTATTTCGTTAACATGGGCCGTGGGGGTGGGAAGCGTTTTGCCTCTGGCTATGTTGCGAGGATTTCTTTCGGTGACTTGCTCAAGGATGAGAGTAGGGTTTGTCGCTCCGCGGGCCTGTATCTTGGGTACCTGTACTCCCTTGGGTTTCCTCTGTCCCGCCGGTGTGACGGTGAGGGGCCGGCGGAGTAGCTGTTGTTGTGCCGCGACCTGGCGTGTGGGCGCACCGCGCCAACCCTGATGAAGCTTCGTGCTTTGTCTTGCATTGCTGCCACAGTCTTTGGCAGGGTTTCCGTTAGTTGATCAACGAGAGCGCTAAACCTGTTCTTGTCCAGGCAATTGATGAAGCCTGAAATTTGTTGGCTCTCCGGTAGCCCTGGTATTCGAAGGCATTGATTTGCGTGCCTGTCGATGAAGTCTGCCAAACCTTCGTCATGGCGCTGGAACAGGTAGTGTGCAGCCATGTGTGACAGCTCCTCTGTCTTTCTTTGATGGAATCGCCTTATGAACTTCTCCCTTAGATCGGGCCAGCCGGTGATGCTCCTGGGGGGTTGCTCTTGTAGCCAACGCCGCGCCAGGTCATGCAGGACTGACTGGAACATGTGGCACGCTACCGCGTCGCTCCAGTGTTGAGTTCTGATTGCATTATCGAAGCCACAGAGGAAGTCCTCTGGGTCCGTGGTACCGTCATAGTTGCCTACCCCCAGTGGCACGCTGGTGTTGTACGGCAATGGGGTTACCGCTACGTGCTCCATGAAGTGCATGGCAACATCGGGGGCTTGGATCTGCCTCGGCACGGGGAGCCCCATTAGCGCCGCTCTTAAGTTTGCCACCATTGGGTTCTCCGGCGGTGGCGGTGGTGCAGGGGTAGGTGGTTGCATTGCTTGATGAAGTATCTGAGCTAGCATGGCTGCTGGGTTGTTCTGCTGCGACTGGTCTGTCTGCTGCGTGCTTGTGGGCGTTTGGGAGTTGTTGCTCAGCGGCGTGTGTTGTACCAGCGGCGGTGTGTAGTGCTGTAAAGGCACTTGTTGAGGGTAGTACATTTGTGGCCACTGGTGCTGTTGGGGCGAAAAGGTGTCCGGCCCGACGAAGTAACCCATCTGTGATAGCACGTGCTGCGCCATGCTTGGAGTGAGCATGGTCTGCTGCATGTTTGTGTTCGGGAGCGGGGTTGTTACGCCGGACATCGGTGTGAACATCTGCGGACTTGAGACGCTGCTTGTTCCGGCTGCCGTCGCCGGTGTTGAGAAATGCAGGCGTATACGGTTTGCTTCGGCGGTCTCGCGGCGGCGTTGGTCAGCCAGAATGTTCTGTGTCTGAATAATGGTTGCAGCCACCTGCTGGCTTGCTAGCGGTGGTAATGATACTAACTGTGAGACCACGGGGTCTGTTACGTGGGGGCTCGCCGGAGCTCGCGACGGCGTTGTGCCGCCTTCGGACGCCATAAACGGCGGTTTCTAGTTGTAAAAGTGGCTTTGAGGTCGTGTTTTTTTTTGAAATTTCAAGCTGATGAATGAAATTGTCTTAAACGGACGGCGCCATTTTTTTTGAAATCGCATTTCATCTCACCACTCACCACCAACTATGTTGGAAATATATATAAGTTTGATATTTACTAGGCAGCTGTGGACATTCGCACTTGAAACACATACACACACGTAAAACAACAATGATAAATGGTGCTGGTACCATGACCTTTTAATAGTAAACGTTAGTCACAGTGGTAAGCTCAAAAGTTAAATGATCCGTAGCATGACTTTTTTTACTCTTAAATATATAAACTTTTTAACGAACACTTATGATTTAGTAAAAAAAAAGATTTACCTAGTAGTTTCTAAATATATAACATACAAAAAGGCTAATCATTTAGTGAATTGGTAGCATAATTTGTTTGCATTGTAGCACCGTCAATAAGTTCAACCAGCTTTTTCAAAACAAATACAGTTTGCAGTGTTGTAAAAGTCGGCCGACTAGGGCGATTAGTCGGCTCTGCTAATGGTCACGACTCGACTAGGGGCAAGTCGGTCAAATAGATCGGTCAACGCCGGTTAACGGGTCAGAATCGTTCGATCTATTGCTTGGATCTGTTTCTCCATTGTTTTTTGTTACTAAATATAAAAGAAAATAGATGAAAAAGTGGTAGAATGAAGAAGAAGAAGAAGAAGAAGAAGAAGAAGAAGAAGTATCAGATCGGGAAAATAAAGGGAGGGAGAGAAAAGTGTAGTTTTCAAGAAAATTCAGGAAAAAGTTAAAAATTTTTTTACATTATAATCCCTTATCTTTGACATATATCTATATTTACACAAAAATTTAAAATTTATTATTTAAATGTATGAAAAGTCAACAAAAGTCAAAACCCGACTAGTCCCCGACTTGGCCGACTAATCCTTCCAAGGTTCTGACCGACTCGACCCCGACTAGCGATTTTTGTAACTTTGATAGTTTACATGTCAAACGGGCCCGTAGCGAAGGCTACTTCAATTTTAACTCCTACGTGGTTCCGCCCTGCATCCAACTCTATAACAATTCCTTGTGAAGTTTAAGATTGATGTAATTGTGATTTGATTGGAACTTAATTTAGTACATGAGCTACTATTTTTACATTAACAAAAAAAGAAAACAGAAAAAGAAAGGTTACGTGAATAATCACTTGTAGCAAAGTAAACATTAACTTTATTAACTTTTGATTTTCGATTATTATTAATATAATACTAGATCATAATCCGCAAATTTGCGGGCTTTTGCATAAATTTAATACAAAAGTTATATTAGAATTAAAAAATTTTAAACCTGAATTTGTGTATCTATGAAATCAAATACATACATTCTGTTAGCTTTAAGGGCTCTCAATAAGAATATTACATGTGCATTAATTGAAGTTAAACTTGTCATTTTAATTCACAATTATACTTAATAAACTTAAATGTTTTATTGAATAAACTCAAAGTTTACTTTTAAAAACATGTATTTATTGACATTTTAGATTGTAAAAGGAAAATTTGAGTATCATAAATAGATTTGAGTTTCTTATAGAGAGCCCTTAGGACTTTGTTTAGCAAAACCCATAACGTATTGAACATATTAAAAAATGCATATGATTTACTATAAGACTACATCAATGATGTATTGAACATATTAAAAATAAGGATTCCGCTTACAATAATAATGAAACATAAGGTTTAACATGTAATATAATTAAGTTATTATTAAATAGTTTTAAAGAGTATAAATCTCAATAAAGACGAATTAGAGTCAAATCATGTATCAATCTCTCAGCCTTCGTGCGGATGAGAATTATAATTACCAGCATTGCATTTTCAGGCCCTCTATCCCAAAAATTGTGATCACGTGGACTCAAGGCTTTACATTGATTATCTCATATATATATATATATATATATATATATATATATCATAACATTGCAATAGACCAGTATGTTTGAGATAGATATTTAATAAAAGTTGGGCAAACCAACATGGTATATATTAAATATATATAAAGCATTTGAGGGTTTTTTTTAAGATAGAAATGACTACTTTACCCCTTGAATTACTAATAGTTTTTTTAAAAATTCTTAGAAATTGCTAACATACCCCTACATTTCTAAAATTCTCATTAATACTATCTTTATTAAACTACTAACTATGTAACATATGACATTAAATATATATTAAATAAAACTAATCTATATCTATACTAATTTATAATGCATTTGTAATTATATTTTAAGAGGGAACATTACTATTAATATTTGAAGAGCCTACTTGAAATTGCTAAAATAGCGATTATAACATTACTGATAAATATATGACATAACTTTCAAACCATGTGACGTGTCAATTATGTACGGGAAGGTCAGAATGAGATAAACATGTTGGCAAACAGCAAAAGGTGGTTTGTTCTCTTTCTAGAGACAAATTTTACCTTTAAAGCCTTCAAATTCAATTTTTCCCCAATTTTATACGTTTTTAACATTTTTAAAAATAATAAACGAACCTTTAACCTTATTCTTTTGAGGAACTATAAATTTCTCATATTTATTTACATGTTTAATTTTGTTTATATGTTATCAATTCATGTATTCTAGAATTTTGGTTTTTCGATCATAAAAGCTCAAGCTCTAGAAAATTCAAAATTTGCTGTGTAGTTTCCGGAATCTATATTTTCACATTGACAACTTTATGTGACACTCTTTAGATAGATAAGAAACTCTACTAAAAAAATATTAGTGGAGTCTATTTAAAAGTTCAAGCTACCCAGAGTTTACCCTTTAAATTGGGTGAGTCCGAAAATTTTACATGATGTGTAATGTAAATTAATATGTGATCGTAAATTAATTCCATTTTATTCCTACCACATATTTATTAGTTTGCTTACCACCAACTTTAGTGTGACCTTATTTTTAATCCCAATGAATTGTCGATTTTCATGTATAATGTTCCGTCGCAAAGCGCGGGTATCCCACTAGTATATTAAATAAAGTATCATATACATGTTAAATAGGAGCATGTGTGTTAGAACCATAATAACATACATAAACAATTGAAGGAAAAAATGAACATACATAAGTTTTTCAAATACCTGGAACTCACCAATTCCTATTTCAACTCATGTTATAAGACCTTCAATAAACATATCATCAAACTCTGTTCGGAAGCTTTGCATTACATCAAAATAGACCCACTTGATGAGGACCATAAGCATAAACAACTAATATTATTAACGGTTCGTAACTAATTAAAGTGCCCTAATACCTCGGCGCTACTTCTTCCTTTTAGTACCCGTTCTTTATCAATACCCCAAGATAGGCATTCGATATTTCTCCTTCACGAACCATAAAAAAATATCCTTATTTTCTTTCCCAATATCAAGAACCCCCACTGAGGGACGTGTATAGGTATCCCGTATCCCCCCAAAATCATTTTTTCCATACTCGTGAAATGGCAGACGAACCTTCAAAACCAAAGAATACATATAAACCTCCATATCAATAATCAAAGCAAATGACGTATTTAAAATCTTGATATCTGTAATATCTGCTCAAATTCATGGATTATGTTAAACTATTATTTGGTATCCGGACCAACAATATTTGTGTGGTGTAACACCCCAAAATTTAAAGTATTATTTTGGTAAAGGTAAAACTAATTGTTTTAAGTTATTACTATTGTAAGTAGTATAAAATAATAATAACTGTGATCGGTTTTTAAGTTTCAGACAATAGAAATTGAGGGGAATAAAATTAAAACATCCATATCAATCTATTACACATACACATACACATACGTATATGTTAAAGATTTTGAGTCTGGAAAGTTGAATAAACAAGAAGAAAGAATTCAGGAACCAAATCCATTACCAAAATCAGTCCAAAACACGAAATTGAAGCTAGAATCACTCAATTCATCTTCTTTTGATCTTCTCTAACAAAAGGTATGTAATTGTTCTTCATCTCTATGACCTAAAAATGGGTTTTGTGGAAGTCTTGAAGAACTAGTTGAATTGATACGAAATTAGATGTTAATTATGTTGAATTGATGGTAGTAAAGCTTAATAGTGATTGATGTTAACACTAATACAAGCTAAAGGTTATAAATTGGAATTGTTTTCATGGGGGTTTTGATGAACTAGATTGAATTCTTGTAAACTAGTGACAATCCATCCTTATTATTAATTGATGGAGTTCATATGATGGCTAATGATGTCTTAATGATAATTGAAGTAGTTATACAAGTAATCAAACCATGCGAATGGTTATAGACTAACTAATGGAATGATGATTAATGTTGCTATGAAGATGAAATGGTGTTAATTATGTTTAATTCACCATAGTTATTAGTTAGAAGAGTTTGTTATGTTAGATTATTGTAATTTCATGATAACTCACTTTATTTACTATTTATAGAAGTTATGGTGATGATGTTGATGGTAATTAAAGTAATGGTTCAAGCAGTTAAACACTTGAATTTATAATGATTATGAAAAGTAAGATTTTTGATGTAAGTAAAATGGTGAATTAAGTAACGAAATATTAGAAGTAAATATGATCATGAAAAGGGGATAAAGGGTTATGGATGATGATTAGTGGATTATGATGATTGTTAGTTGCTAAATGTGTTGTTACATTGATGTGTTACATGATAGGTGATCAAAAGACGTGGCATTCATAAATAAGTGTTAAATGACGTATTTGCCTAAAAAACAAAGGTGAGCGATATGGGGGTTAAATGGGTATTGGTTGTGTGTTCTGGATTGCTTCCGAGCAAGAGGTTCATACAATCGGGTGAAGTATTGTTTGTATCTTATATTGTGGTTTATTGTTGAATTTCATATCTTGTTGATTATTCATGTTGTTGCTAAGGCATGTGGTATGAATACGTGCTAAGTGATAAGTGTGGAAAGAACTTGTTGATATGTGGAAGTTATGTGAAATTATGTGGAATGAGCTTTGTAGAGATTCGTGGATGAATATGTGCGAGTACATGATATGATGATGAATACGTGCTTGCACGTGGTTATGTTTTAGTATGCATACTGACGTGGTATGGTACTAAGTTATGTTGCCTTAGTATGCATGTTGTTGTGGTACGGTACTAAGTGATGTTGGCCGCGGATCCACATGGTGAAAAGTATAATCTCTACAATTGCTCAGTAGTTATGTGCTTAAGCATATATGTGTTATTGATATTTGCTATATCTTGATTAGTTTGTGGATTATTCATTTAATTGCTCGTATGATCACTAAGCCTTTTGCTTACCCCATTAAGTTGTTTTATGTTGTAGGTGCTTGGTTCGGTTGAACCAAATGGCTATAATGAATAGATTGTGTCTTGCAAGAAGTTAGCGTGGAATGGAGCTTGCTTTCATGGTTAGATAAGCTCCTCATTCTTTTGAATTATCGTTGTGAATTTTATTTGTGTAAATCGCCCAAAACATGTTTTGATGACGTGAATCGGTTAAAGTGTAAAGTTTTAGTGGTTAATGATGTATACCTTTGACTTGGTAAAGTCAAGGTGGATAGTAGAAGTTAATGGTTAGTAGAAAGGTGGTATGTCAAGATTTGTTATATGATGAATTATGGTCAAGTATTGAAATAAAGCTTTTGGTTGAATTTGATAGTGACATCTTGTTAACTACTTTTAGTTGGTCAGATGTGTGTGGAAATTAGAAGTAAGTTGATTATGGTGGTTGATTTCCCTTAACGGGTCATTAGGTGCCCAAATGGGTCACTAAAGTGTTGTTAAGCTAAAACGAGTTAAAGTAGAAGTATGTTACTTTTTGCTATTGTCTTAGGAGTCAAATGTATAGTAGAATGTGTTGGTAAAACGTGAAAGTCAGTAAGCATATGGTTTGGAATTTACTTGGTCATAAAAATGGTCCAAAATGACCATAAATTGGTGACACGTCCGAATTCTTCGTTAACGTGAAATTAGGAAAAGTGTAAAAAGGAAAACCTGTATTATGATATAGTGGATGTGCTGCAAAATTTCATGTCTTAAATGTTATCAAGTCAAAAGTTATGCGCGTCCAAAGTTCGTATTAAAAACTGAATTGTGCAGGTCTGTGCAGGTCAGAATCGCAGCGCAATCATAACAGATCGCGGCGCGATTGTATGGGTTCACGGTGCGACCGAATGGTTTCGCGGCGCGATTGTGTTTTACCCGTTTAGCCTATCTGGCGGGTATTGAGCCCCCAACCGGATAACCCCTTTGTAAATGGTTACAGCAGTCACACCCATATAAGCTACCCGTCGGATAACCCAATTACCCGGCGAGTAATGGATCGCGGCGCGATCATTTTGGATTGCGGCGCGATTTGTGTCAGGGATAGAAGTTGTCTTCGGTTCGATTTAGCTAAGCATTTGTTATGTATATAAGTGAAAGGACTTCACGTTTCGATATGTATGAGTTCAAGAAGAAGGTTTGTCGTATAAAAAAAAATTAAGGCGTTTCATGTGGACCCTGGGATTCAACGATACCCCACCAACAATCTACAGATACACCATCTACACACAATGATTTCAAAAACCTTAGCTTCTTTCTAACATCATCCCGGTAAACCAACTGGCAATATTCTTTGATCAAGCCGGTCTGCAAAGTCATATTACGCATATTAAATAAATTACAACAGATGCATATGACAGCAAGTTATATATACATATAATCAATGTAAAGATAACCGACCACTTATTCCAAGCATCACATAAACACTTATTCTAAGCATCTCATAAATAGGGACATAAGCAGTCCATATAAAGCTAAATCCATACTCAATTGCATTTCCATCTTGCATAAGCTACAATCATCAATTTAAACGTTAACGCTTTGTTAGATGTCCTTACAAATAAATGGACAATATAAACAACACACAATAAACTAAAAGGCTCGAACGGGTCGAAAGTAGCCCATAGTGTGTTATTGTAACCGACAAAACCACCTAAATCATCTAACTATATATTTAGATAATAATTTATATAACAAGGGTAGTGGCTCGCGCTTCGCTGCGCGTATACGTTGTAAAGTTTAGACATAATAATCTTATTAAGTAAACAACTTAGCTGTACTCTTAGTATTAACGGGTTGGCTATTACTGCATTTAACTATTCCAGTGAGATTACATAAACAACCTAGCTGTACTCTTAGTATTAATGGGTTGGCTAGCACTACGTTTAACTATTCCAGTGAGACGTATATATCATGAAGGTTAACCATCACTATTTAGTAACACACATATCAGCAATTGCAGTGATAGTCCACAATCAAATGTATTTCTAATGCTATACTGATAGTGAAGCATATATTACCTTATCAATTCATATGTCTTTTGATGTATTTATAGGTTTTTTTCTGTTGTTTCCAGTGCCGTTTCACCTGCACATCATGAGCTGCAAAAAATAGAAGTTATTTCGTTTTGTTATAATCCAACACGTCATTTTGATTGCTTTAAAAAAGTAAAAGATACATACATACAACACTACAAATTCATAAGCTCTGGAAACCTAAGAGGCCAGCATTTTGATAAGTGTGTATATCGTGTGAGGGTTGTCCTTATCTTTCGAATCTTTTTACACTCTAAACAAAATTACTGTAACCTGATATCGCTCATTTTGTCTATATAAATCTACCGCGATATCATTGTTTTGCATTTGTATTTGAGTAAATTTCATGAACATTCGATACTTATTTTGTTTGGAAATTTATCTCAGGTCAAGACTTGGAAAGGCAATGCAAATGGTGAAGATTTGATGAATTCTGGAGCTGAGTCTGGATCCCTTTGAAAAGAAGCATACCCGCCCGGGTATAGTTCTCCACCCGTCCGGGTGTGGGCTTCCACCCGTCCGGGTATTTTCACGCGATCGGATACATTAGTTCTAAATGGTTACAGCAACGAGCCTTGTTGGAGGAGCTGGGGTTTCTAATGCTACCCATCCGGGTAACTCTACCCACCCGATCGGGTATGGGCGGCTACCCGTCCGGGTACCTTTGCTCACCCGGTCGGGTAATTTGGCGGGGTACTGTTCACCTTCTTCGCGGATAAAAGGGAGCTCGATATCTGTTGGATTTTATCTGCGTGTGAGATTTTCCATGGAGAAGCAATTAATGCCCCAACCATGTTTTGGTCCAAACTTCTTCCCGCTCAAGAAATGTCCACTGGCTTTCTGGAATTTGGAAGTCCTGGGTTTTTATAACCCTAAAAAAAAAAAAAGAGGGCAGACTCCTTACATCAGAAGTAGATATCATCTTGGTTCTTTTTTTACTCTCAACAAAAAGCCACGACCAAAAACACCAATTTCACTCATCCTTCACTTAGCAAAAATCTCAGTGAACATTTTGTGGAGAACATCAGCAACAAATATCACTGTAATTTGTGCAAGCACCTTTGGGTACAATTTTATTTCATTTTAATTTAAGTTAACTATGATTCCACTTATTTCTTGTAATTGCTTGAAGATTGTTGTCACTATGAGTGGCTAGTTACTTATATCTTGTTTGGATGAAATAGCTAGTTGCTTAGGGGTGTATATCCTTGGGTGTTAATTTATGTGTGAGTTTGTGAATCAACCATGAGTTTGTAAGAGTTTAGCTTGTCGTTGTTATGAAACTTTGGGCATTTTCACTAAGCAATTATAGCGAACGTTTGTTGCTTATTAAAAGTACCTAAATAAGTTGTTTGTCAATTGTGGAACAAAGCATTTGATAATTGTAACAACAATTAGTTAAATAAATATAAGTTAGCAATTATAGCGAATGTTTGTTGTGTGGTTGATTTGCAAACTCTTAAAATCTTAATTTATGTTTAATCGGAGAACATTGTGCGATTGAGCTTAATCTCTAGAATTTGGCCATTTGGTAATTTACTAACTGATATAGCGAATGTTTTCAACCTAGTGAATTGCTATTGATTATTTGTCTATAAACAATTGAACAAAATTGCGAACGTAACTCTGGAATGTGTCAAATGATTTAGCTAAATTGTGCAAGTTTGTAACCATGGCGAACGTCCGTTACTTGATTAAATCGTAGGTTTGTTAATTGAAGTTGAACGATAGGTCTTAGCGAACGTTGAGCTTATGTTTGATGAACGTTACCTTAGCATATGTCTTAACCGGTTATAATTCTACACCCCAAAATCACTAGTTAAATAATCCAAGCAAGCATTGTTTTTAATATTTGAAAGTTCCAAACAACTAATTTGACTCTTCCTGAGTCCACCATTCTCATTGAAAGATAAATTGTAGTTTTAAGCATCGTGACAATTCGGTCACACAAACCAACCACATTTTATTTTCTCTCTTTAAATTGTTCACACTTATCTTGATCGTATAAACCAAGTTCCCTGTGTTCGAGCCCGAACTTACCAAACTATACTGCCACTCGACAGGGTCCACTGCCCGGTTGTGTTTTGGTCTAGCTCGGTACTTTTTGATTTACTTATCAACGATAAATTTTATAACTAGATTTAGCACATCAAGTTTTTGGCGCCGTTGCCGGGGAGTTTGATTTGTGATTTTGATTTAAGTGTGTTTAATTGATCCTTTCTAGAATTTATTCTTGGGAAGTTATGTTTTGTTTGTATTGCGCCTGTGCGTTTATGGTTTTATCTTTTGTGATCTTTCAGGTTTGATTTGGTAGTGGATGAACACAAGGAGCTCCGGTAAAGAGCTTTTAAGTCCCTTGTCCAACCCGGAGAAGACCAGAAGGAGCAAACGAAGGAGGAAGCCAAAGCAAAGATCATCGGAATCATCTAGTAGTCAAACGGATACCGATACATCTTCGGGAAACACTGTTGAGGTGGAAGAGACTTTTGTGGACGAACCTCAAACCCCCAAAGAAGATCCTTCTACACCCTCCGAAGGTGAAGAAGAAATGGCGGATGAGGATGATACCCCTATTTTCTCACGGACGAGAACCGTGGCACCGACACCCGAGTCGGCCATACGGGTTCAAGATATTGAAAATGATAATTTCTCTTTGAAGGGGCATCATATGCAACTCATTAGAGATAAACAATTTGACAGAAGGGTGCGGGTCGATCCGCACCAACACATTGCTAGCTTTCTTGAAATCGGGAGCTATTTCAAGTATGGGGCGAATATGGATGAAGTGATTCTCCTACGGACGTTTCCTATGTCACTTTGTGGTGAGGCCAAGATTTGGTATCAAGAATTGGAACCAAACACCATCACTACTTGGGATGAGATGAGGGAAGCATTCGTTAGACGATTTTATCCTCCGGCTTTGGCCGAAAGACTTTTGAATGAGATTAGAGCCTTCAAACAACAAGAAGGCGAAACTTTGGTAGAGGCATGGTGTCGGATGAAAGAAATGTTGAGGAATTGCCATGGTCAAGATTTGAAGAAAAGAGAAATCATTGTGTTATTCTACAATGGTCTTAACTTGGATTCGGCAAGTATTCTTGATGCCTCGGGAGGAGGTCAATTCCTCTACAAGACACCGAACGAAGCATGGAGAGTTCTTGAAGACAAAGTTATCTAAAGCTTAAATTGGGCTAAGGATAAAGGAGGGAAACCAGTTAAAAAGCATGTTGCTTTCGTGGATGGAACTAGTAGTGGAAGTGGAAACTCCAATGACTCGGCCATGATGAAAGAAATCAAGGCTTTATCTTCTAAGTTTGATGCACAATTCAAGACAATCAAAGGTGAAATCAAAGAGCTTAGAGATGGTTGCGGTAGTTGTGGCGGAAATCATGCCACGGCTAATTGTGCACAAGACGATTTGCCAATGGCGGGGGATGAGGAAGATGTAAACTTTCTTCAACAAGGTAATTACCAAAGCGGGAACTACCAACGGGGTGGTTATCAAAACCGAAATTCGGGAGGTTACCAAGGAGGAAGCTACAACCAAAACAACCGATTTTCTCGGCCAAATCAACCTTACAACCAAAACTCCAATCAAAATTACAACCAATCCCAAAATCAAAATTACAATCAAAACCAACACCAAAACCCTTCAAGCCACAATAACCCATCACCGATTCAAAAACAAGAGCCAAGCCTATCTCCAATGGAGCAAATGATGAAAGACTTCATGGCAAAACAAGATGCTTGCACCGAAAGGTTGAAGACCCAAATGACGAACATAAGGATAAGCGTGGAGCAAGGTCAAAAGAACCAACAAGCTTCCATTCAAGACTTGGAACGGAAGATGGATCGTTTGTCGGAAGGGCAAAGTAGTAGGCCAACCGGTGGCTTACCGAGTAATACACAACAAAACCCGAGACAACAACCATCTCCTTCTAGTGGAGGATCCAAACCATACCAACCACCACCCGCGAGGAATGAGCATGTGAATGCTATTACAACACGGAGCGGGAAGGAACTACCACCACCACCTCAAGCCAAAGACAAAAATATTTCTAACTCTTTTGTGCAGGAAATTGAGGAGGAAGGTGAAGAGAATGTTGAGGCGCCTACACCAACGGAGACACCGGTGTCACCTACACCGGTGGTAAAAGCTTACAAACCAAAGATCCCCTCTCCTCAAAGGTTAGGGAAGGAAAAGATGGCGGCCCAATACGGGAAGTTTGTAGACATGATCAAGGGCATCCGAATCAACGTGCCTTTGGTTGATGTATTAGCCGGTATGCCGAACTATGCCAAATTCATCAAGGATTTGGTGAGAAACAAAGAAAAGCTTTCGGAAGCTTCGGCAATTGTCCAAAACCAAATTCCACCCAAACTCGGTGACCCGGGGAGTTTTATTATCTCGTGTACTTTGGGCAAAATCATCACTTGTGATGCTCTTGCGGACTTGGGTGCTAGCATAAATCTAATGCCATATTCGCTTTATGCCAAATTGGCCCTAGGATCCTTGACCCCCACCCGCATGAGTATTAGGTTAGCCGATAGATCCTTCCAATATCCCGTTGGGATTGCGGAAAACATGTTGATTGAAGTTGGCCAATCTACCTTTCCGGTAGATTTTGTTATTCTAGAGATGGAGGAGGATAGTAAGGTACCATTGATTCTAGGAAGACCGTTCTTACACACCGCGGATGCCATAATAGGAGTCAAAGACAAGAAATTGACCTTAGGAGTAGGTGACGAAAGGATTGCCTTCACGGTCGACAAGGCCATGAAGCATCCTTATTCTAACGATGATTCTTGTTTTAGAATTGATGTGATATATGATGCGGTGGATGAGGAATTGGAAAGCTTGCTTGGATTGGAATCGGAGCTTGTTGACTTGCTAGAGTCAAATTTTGAAGGAATGACCGAGGAGGAGTTGGTCATGAGCATGGAAGAGACAAATGATGAAGAAGAGCTCGAATGTGAGGATGCTTTTGAGGAGCTCACAAAGGATGACAATATGAGGATCAAGACGTCATTGGAGGATCCACCACGTGATTTGGAGTTGAAAGAACTTCCAAGCCATTTGGAGTATGCATATCTCCATGAGAAAAATCTCCTACCCGTAATCATTTCCTCCTCCCTTGTGAATGATGAAAAAATTAAATTGTTGAAGGTACTCAAGGCTCACAAGAGAGCTTTTGCTTGGCGTACATCCGACATACCCGGAATAAGCCCATCTTTTTGCAAGCACAAAATTAATTTTGTTGATGACTTTAAACCCGTTGTCCAAAGGCAACGGAGGCTTAACCCGAATATGGTGGATGTAGTCAAGAAAGAGGTAATAAAGCTTCTTGATGCGGGTATTATTTACCCCATTGCGGATAGCTCTTGGGTGAGCCCGGTACATTGTGTGCCAAAAAAGGGGGGCATGACCGTTGTGGCTAATGAGAAAAACGAAATGATACCCACAAGGACGGTCACGGGTTGGCGTGTATGCATTATAGAAAATTAAATGATGCTACACGAAAGGACCATTTTCCCCTCCCATTTATTGACCAAATGCTTGAAAGGCTAGCGGGAAACGAGTTTTATTGCTTTCTTGACGGATTCTCGGGGTATTTTCAAATCCCAATAGACCCCGAGGATCAAGAAAAGACCACATTTACTTGCCCTTTCGGCACTTATGCCTATAGGAGGATGCCTTTCGGTCTTTGTAATGCCCCGGCCACTTTCCAAAGATGCATGATTGCCATTTTTCACGATATGGTTGAAACCTCCATGGAAGTCTTCATGGATGATTTTTCAGTTTTTGGCAACTCATTTGAGTCATGTTTAAACAATTTGGATAAAATGTTGGAGAGATGTGAGAAAGCCCACCTAGTGTTGAATTGGGAAAAGTGCCATTTTATGGTACGTGAGGGTATTGTGTTAGGACACAAAGTGTCGGGGTTGGGTATTGAAGTTGATAGGGCTAAAATTGATGTTATTGCCAAATTACCCCCTCCAACCAATGTAAAAGGCATTAGAAGTTTCTTGGGTCACGTCGGGTTTTACCGTAGATTCATTAAGGATTTTTCGAAGATCACCCGACCAATGACTAAGTTACTTGAAAAGGATATGCCCTTTGTGTTTGATGGCCCTTGCTTGAGTGCATTTTCGACCCTTAAGGACCATTTGACCCAAGCACCCATAATAGTTTCCCCCGATTGGTCCAAACCATTTGAGCTTATGTGTGATGCGAGCGACTTTGCTCTAGGAGCCGTCCTAGGACAAAGAGTAGACAACCATTTTAAACCTATCTATTTCGCTAGCAAAACATTGAATGGGGCCCAACAAAACTACACCACGACCGAAAAAGAGTTGCTTGCGGTTGTGTTTGCCTTTGACAAGTTTAGGCAATATCTTGTGCTTTCAAAAACCGTTGTATTTACCGATCATTCGGCCCTCAAATATCTTTTTGCCAAACAAGATGCAAAACCGCGTCTTATTCGTTGGATTCTTCTCTTGCAAGAATTCGACATTGAAATTAAAGATAAGAAGGGTGCCGAAAATCTTGCCGCTGATCCATTGTCGAGATTGGAGAATCCAAATCTTGACAAGCAAGGCGATACTAACATTGATGACTCTTTCCCGGTGGAATTTTTATTTCATGTAGGTACAAGCGAGGAGGACATGGATGAAGCACCTTGGTATGCCGACTTGGCAAATTATTTGGTTGGTGGTGTGTTGAGGAAAGGGATGAGCCATCAAGAAAAGAACAAATTCTTCTCTAACCTCAAATACTATTTTTGGGAAGAACCTTATTTGTTTCGGGTTTGTGCGGATGGCATGGTGAGGAGGTGTGTTTCGGGTGGTGAAACACGAAAATTTTTGGATGAATGTCACTATGGGCCCACCGGTGGATATTATGGTCCCTCGGTCACCGCCAAGAAAGTGTTTGATTCGGGTTTCTATTGGCCCACGATTTTCAAAGAAGCAAATACCTTATGCCAAACTTGTGATGCTTGTCAAAGAACCGGAAGCATCTCTAAAAGAGATGAAATGCCACAAACTAGCATCCAAGTGTGTGAAGTGTTTGATATTTGGGGCATCGACTTCATGGGTCCATTTCCTCCATCTTTCAAGAATGCATACATTTTGGTGGCGGTAGATTATGTGTCCAAATGGGCGGAAGCCAAGGCCTTGCCCAAAAATGATGCTCGGGTGGTGATTGATTTCTTGAAAAGCCTATTTAGTCGGTTTGGGATGCCCAAGGCATTGATTAGTGACCGGGGAAGTCACTTTGCAAATGCCCAACTCGAAAAAGTCTTGAAGAAATATGGGGTGACTCACCGTTTTTCTACCTCCTACCACCTGCAAACAAGTGGACAAGTGGAGAACACCAATCGTGCATTGAAAAGGATTCTTGAGAAGACGGTGAAAGACAACCGGTCGATTTGGTCAAAGAAGCTAGAGGATGCATTGTGGGCGTTTCGAACCGCCTACAAGACACCTATTGGGACGACACCCTACCGGTTACTTTATGGCAAAACTTGCCATTTACCTCTTGAAATTGAGCACAAAGCTTATTGGGCGCTCAAGAATTGCAACTTGGATTTGGTTGAAGCGGGAGAAAAGAGGATGTTACAACTCCATGAATTAGATGAACTTCGATTGCAAGCTTATGAGAATTCCCGCCTCTACAAAGAAAGAACTAAAGTTTTGCATGACCGGAAGCTGAAAACAAGGAAAGAATTCAAAGCAGGCGACAAAGTTCTTCTTTTTCAATCAGGTTTCAAGTTAAAACAACCAAAGTTCAAACCAAGGTGGACCGGTCCTTATACGGTCAAGCATGGTTATCCGTCCGGATATGTTGAACTTTTCGGTTCGGATGGAGGAACTTTTATTGTAAATGGTCATCGGTTAAAGCTTTACCATGAAGAAGAAGTTGATGGCGAGTGGGAGGAGCTCGCAACTTACCCCGAGAACAAATGAATTCGGGGTCGAGTCTAGCTTGGACTTGTTAATAAATGAAGCCCGATCACGAGGAAACTCGTGTTGATATCCTTTTTGTTTTATTGTTAATATTATTTTTGGTATCATTTTTGCTACATGTCTTGTGTTGGTGCTGCTTAGTGTTGCTAAATTTGGCCTCTGATTTGCCTATGTGCTCTGCCTGGTTGCTGCTGTGAATCTGTAATTTTTTTAACTGAAAACGAAAGTCACCCGTCCGGGTGAGTAAACATACCCGTCCGGGTATGTCACTCCAGCCGATCGGGTATTTTTACGCGATCGGGTATTTCTTTGAAAAGGTGTCACAGCGCCGAGACTTGGGTTGAGATGACAAAATTTCACCAAGCGACCCGTCCGGGTATCCCGCTTGACCCGTCCGGGTATCCCGCTTGACCCGTCCGGGTATATTATGCGACCCGTCCGGGTGTGTTTTGTTACCTGCCCGGGTATCAGTTTTGACCCGTCCGGGTGTGGGTCGGCCAACGTTTTTTTTTACTAAGGATTTAAATGATTTCTCTCTGTACCTAATTCATAACCAGCAAACACCCGTCCTGCTCTCTCTCTCTCACTGCCGACATCACGCTTTCAACACCACCCACTAAAATCACGATCTCAACCCCAATTTCTTGAAGAATCTTGCAATTAACCACTTTCTAATCATGTCTAGACCTTCTAAGGTACTCATTAACTGCTTTTATTTGCTAAATCGCTCAATTTTTGGTATGAACACTTAGGTACGGGTTTAGCTTAAATCAAGTGTGGGGATGTTTTCTTGTATGTAATTGTTGATTTACATGTTACATTCATGTATTTAACTTGGTTCTACCACGTTTTCATCCTTGAATTGCTTGATTTTGGTACTTTAAAAATTAGGGTTCTTATGACTAATTTTTTGGGTAATCCGAATTCTGTGATAATAGCTTGTTATTTGGTGATGGTTAGCATGCGTCACATGATTGCTATGGTGATTGTTGCTTATTCATTGATTATTTGCAAATTCTAGTAACTAGGGTTCTTAAGAAATTTGGGGAAGATGAAGTTGACTTTTCTGGTCAAAGTTTGACCGATTTTTTATGACTTTCGATTATAAGGCATTGATTAAGTTCAAGTTGTGTTTATAATGCATAATTGAAGCAGATGTTTGAAATTGAAGTTATGAACTTAGGGGAACGTGAACGATAGAATTGAAGTTGATAGTACATTACATGATTAAGTATGAAATTCTGATGGACAAACTTGTTTGATTAAATTGTGTGGCATTGACATTCTTCAAGCATTGTTTTAGATTAGACTTCATACCCCTCTATGCAACTTTAAGTCTTGATTGGAAATTGTGTGTTTTTGCAAAAAGTTGATTTTGAGTTTAAGTGGTGTTGGGCATGGTGAGACTAGGAGCTGTTAGGTTATGGTGGTTGTTGTTTGTGACATTAATCGCTCATTTTGCCAAACTTGGGCTAACACTAACATCTGTTTTGGACATTTTTGTATGTTTGTTGTGTTGTGTTGTGCAGAGAAACAAGAATAACCAAGGGCAAACTTTTCAGCCTCAATACCCTCTGAGTATCTTTGCAGACCTACTCCCTAGGGACCGCCACCCAAATCTGATCTTTCAGCCCCAGCACCACCGTTATATGGAGAACTGTGAGGCATTGTTTAAAATACACAAGAAAGAGTGAGAATACCCGAGAATCATCGATTGGACACCTTTGAATGAAGTCGGTTTTGCTCGTGAGATCACCCGAGCTCTTACTCAGTCTATGCGTATTGATGGTGAAGTTATTGATGTCAGAGATTTTCAGAAGTTGATTGAGATCCAGGAACCAATTTATGAGGAACTCACTATGGAATTCCTTACCACCCTGGAAATGTTCGTCATTGATGGTATCGACTGTGATTTTTTGGGTTTCAAGCTGGGGGGAAATCCTCACTTCTTGTCGCTTAGGCAACTGGCCAGCTTCCTGCAAATCTACACCCGAGAGGAGTTGAACGCCGATTGGTTTGATAGATATATTCTGACAGGGGCTCGCCTAGACGAAGGCGAGGTCTCCGCTGAGGTTTGGGCTAGGTTTAGTGACAAAGAATATAAGTCTGGAAGAAACCCCGCAAGTGCCCTAAGGAATCCGAAAGATAAAGTCTTACAAAAACTTTTGGCTCACACCATCACACTTCGGGGACAGAACATGGAGAAAGTATCGAAAGCAGATTTGTGGTATTTGCTTAAGTTAAGAGACCGGGAACGAATAAACCTTCCGTATTGTGTAGGTAAATTTCTTCATTCATATGCAAGCGGGCCTAAACCGGAGTCCAAATTGTGTGGGGGTCATTTTATCACCAGGATTGCTAAAGGTTTGGGAGTCAACCTTAGACCTCGGAACCACCCTTACACTGTTGTAACCAACCCGAAGCTATTCATTGGTGTCGACATGTATAGACCTACTGGGGTAGTCCGAATGCGAGGAGGAAAATACCTTCCTTATTCCCCTGCCGAGTCATCCTCACGGGTGAGGGTACCTCGGGAAGGATCACGGGGTAGACAGCATGTTTCACAGCAAGAATCTGAAGAAGAAGATGAAGAAGACGAAGAGGATGCTAAAGAAGAGGAGGACGAGGGGATCGCAGAAACCGTAGCTCCTAGTCAGGGTTCCCAATTGGGGGAGCCCGCGTATTGGCAGAATTTTATGTCCAGATTCAACAATATGCAACTTGAGCAAGATCGAAGATGGGGAGAACAAGAAGAGTGGCAACGGGAGAATGTGACTTTCATGGATGAGTCTAGGTATGAGTGGGGAGCTAATCAATACCAAAACGATTGGCTCATTCACGACCATGAGCGGATGGGCCACCATGTGCCTGACCATGTGCCTATCCCGTATCATCACCCACATCGTTGGGGCGAGCCGGGGGTGTCCTCCCTGCTCCTATTTATGATCGGGATGCTGCTTTAGTAGAGCTCCAGCGACACCATGAGCACATGCACACCTCAGATTATCATCAGCAGCAACAAGATTGGGGCATCAATTGGTCATCCCCTCCGTCTACCTCTCAGCCGCACACCTGGACTGTCCCAGAGCCCTCTAATTGGCAACAGGAAGCCCATCATCATTGGCTCTTTGGATCTCCTTCCCCATATCAGCACCAGCAGCATCAGCAGGACCCCACCCAAGACCCGCCCCACGGTGGGGGTTGGTTGTAGGGTGTTACTTTATTTTATTCTTATTTGGGTTGTAAACTTTTGAACAATTTTCGATTCTGTGTTATTTTTCCTTTTGGTACTTTGGATGCTTAGCATTCATTTACCCTTTTTTATTTTATTATTCTTATTATTATTATTATCTATTATGCTAACTTAAAAAAAAAAAAACAAAAAAAAAAAAAAAAAAAAAAAAAAAAACTTGTGTTGTTTGCTTGTCTTACTTTTAGCATATCGAGCTGGAATGGATCTCGCGCTTATGAAGAGCCAGCTCGCGTTTCCTCGCCCTCATGCAAAACCCCCGGGGAAGTTCTCGTTCCCTTTGCCCCTTCGCACTCGTACTTTTATACTGTTTTTGCATTGAGGGCAATGCAAATCTCAAGTGTGGGGAGGTATTCACTTGAATCCCATTTCTAGTGAATTGTTGTTTCTTACCTTTTATTGGGTTTGTGAAGTCTATTGGCTCTCCAATCGAACTTTACGAATCCCATTAGCGGGCTGTTGGTCAATTATTGGGTCTGTTATTGATCTTGGGTCCGATAGACTTTTGCAAATTCCAATGAAAGGCCGGGAAATGATAATTTGCTAGGGATGTGCTTGTCCTTAACAGATTGATTGCTTTGAAAATCTTAAACTTTGATGTTACATTAAAAGTGAATTAATCTTCCCTCTTGCAACTTAACCTTTTGAGATGTGTCATAAAAGCAACCTAATAGGGTGAATTGCATGACTAGCACACTTGTAGCCTCCACTATGAAAATTGTGAGAAATTTGAGCCTATTTGAGAAAAACACTTATCTTTAGTGTTTATATTGATTGATTGCTATGAGTGTGCCGGTGATTGTAGTATGTTCTAGAACTTGCCTTAGTGATGCATTTTGAGACCGCTGTGGGATCACATAAATGTGATATAGGTGGGGTCGAAGACGAGGAGGTATTCTTAGGATTTTTGATCTTATTTTGCTTTAAAACCATTTATATCCAGTTTACACAGGTCGTTAGCACTCATTTTTAGTGCTAAGAAACCCCTAGAAAACTTCCACATTCAATCCACTAAATATTAGCCTTATTTTTGTGTTGTCAATTCCCGAACCATCACTTTTCTAAGATGATTGCCTAGTTGGAACTTATGATGAATTTTACCAAAATGCTACTTAAATCGTTTTGAATTGGGATTCTAGTGTTAAATTCTATAATTGAGATTGGAAACAATTAAATGAATAGAAGTTAACTTTTGAGCTTAAAGTTTATAGTTGGATGATTGTAGTCAACTAAATGACCTTTGAATTCCTGAACAAGTAGTTCCCGAGGGGTGTTCTACGCCTAGCCACCGAAGGCCTTTATCCGGTCTAGGATGGTTGGTCCGAAAGTTCGTTACACAGGATTCATAGAAAGTCATAGAGTGCAGTTATTCCAATCAAATGTGAAAAATCAGTTTGAGTTATTTATGTGCAATTGTTGAAGTATGAGTTATAAATGAGAACAAATAATAATTTGAATTGATTTAGCACGAGAATCCTAAGTTTCATTACTGTCACGTGTTTAAACCAATAGGTAACATTCCCACATTTTTCACGGGTCTTGACTACCACTTTTCACCAATGATTGTGTCTATCATACCCCATTCCATAACTAGCCTACATTTGTTACAACACATGCTAGAATACCTCCTTTGAGATCTCACTTGGTGCTCACGCCAAGTCGGTGGAGATTTGATCCTTTTGCAAGCCTATGGTAACAATGCATCACGACTTGGCTTGATTGAGTGTTACATTGCTTATTTCCTTGCCTTGTAGTCTTATAGGTTGAGAGTGAGTGACTAAACACTTATCCTTGTGTGAGGTGCTAGGTCGTGCATTCGGGCTTGACAAGCTGAAACATCTCGAGTTTCTAATGCTTATACATATGTTGCTTGCCTAATTGCTTTGGTAGTTAGTGTAAGTATTGTTCTGGTAAACTTGATCTTCACTAATAATGTTGCAAGAGTGGGGCTTTGAAATGGTAAAATTATGGTTTGCTTGAGGACAAGCAAAGTTCAAGTGTGGGGATATTTGATATCGCTCATTTTGTCTATATAAATCTACCGCGATATCATTGTTTTGCATTTGTATTTGAGTAAATTTCATGAACTTTTGATACTTATTTTGTTTGGAAATTTATCTCAGGTCAAGACTTGGAAAGGCAATGCAAATGGTGAAGTTTTGATGAATTCTGGAGCTGAGTCTGGATCCCTTTGAAAAAAAGCATACCCGCCCGGGTATAGTTCTCCACCCGTCCGGGTATTTTCACGCGATCGGATACATTAGTTCTAAATGGTTACAGCAACGAGCCTTGTTGGAGGAGCTGGGGTTTCTAATGCTACCCGTCCGGGTAACTCTACCCACCCGATCGGGTATGGGCGGCTACCCGTCCGGGTACCTTTGCTCACCCGGTCGGGTAATTTGGCGGGGTACTGTTCACCTTCTTCGCGGATAAAAGGGAGCTCGATATCTGTTGGATTTTATCTGCGTGTGAGATTTTCCATGGAGAAGCAATTAATGCCCCAACCATGTTTTGGTCCAAACTTCTTCCCGCTCAAGAAATGTCCACTGGCTTTCTGGAATTTGGAAGTCCTGGGTTTTTATAACCCTAAAAAAAAAAAAAAAAAGAGGGCAGACTCCTTACATCAGAAGTAGATATCATCTTGGTTCTTTTTTTACTCTCAACAAAAAGCCACGACCAAAAACACCAATTTCACTCATCCTTCACTTAGCAAAAATCTCAGTGAACATTTTGTGGAGAACATCAGCAACAAATATCACTGTAATTTGTGCAAGCACTTTTGGGTGCAATTTTATTTCATTTTAATTTAAGTTAACTATGATTCCACTTATTTCTTGTAATTGCTTGAAGATTGTTGTCACTATGAGTGGCTAGTTACTTATATGCTTGTTTGGATGAAATAGCTAGTTGCTTAGGGGTGTATATCCTTGGGTGTTAATTTATGTGTGAGTTTGTGAATCAACCATGAGTTTGTAAGAGTTTAGCTTGGCGTTGTTATGAAACTTTGGGCATTTTCACTAAGCAATTATAGCGAACGTTTGTTGCTTATTAAAAGTACCTAAATAAGTTGTTTGTCAATTGTGGAACAAAGCATTTGATAATTGTAACAACAATTAGTTAAATAAATATAAGTTAGCAATTATAGCGAATGTTTGTTGTGTGGTTGATTTGCAAACTCTTAAAATGTTAATTTATGTTTAATCGGAGAACCTTGTGCGATTGAGCTTAATCTCTAGAATTTGGCCATTTGGTAATTTACTAATTGATATAGCGAACGTTTTCAACCTAGTGAATTGCTATTGATTATTTGTCTATAAACAATTGAACAAAATTGCGAACGTAACTTTGGAATGTGTCAAATGATTTAGCTAAATTGTGCAAGTTTGTAACCATGGCGAACGTCCGTTACTTGATTAAATCGTAGGTTTGTTAATTGAAGTTGAACGATAGGTCTTAGCGAACGTTGAGCTTATGTTTGATGAACGTTACCTTAGCATATGTCTTAACCGGTTATAATTCTACACCCCGAAATCACTAGTTAAATAATCCAAGCAAGCATTGTTTTTAATATTTGAAAGTTCCAAACAACTAATTTGACTCTTCCTGAGTCCACCGTTCTCATTGAAAGATAAATTGTAGTTTTAAGCATCGTGACAATTCGGTCACACAAACCAACCACATTTTATTTTCTCTTTTTAAATTGTTCACACTTATCTTGATCGTATAAACCAAGTTCCCTGTGTTCGAGCCCGAACTTACCAAACTATACTGCCACTCGACAGGGTCCACTGCCCGGTTGTGTTTTGGTCTAGCTCGGTACTTTTTGGTTTACTTATCAACGATAAATTTTATAACTAGATTTAGCACATCAAGTTTTTGGCACCGCTGCCGGGGAGTTTGATTTGTGATCTTGATTTAAGTGTGATTAATTGATCCTTTCTAGAATTTCTTCTTGGGAAGTTATGTTTTGTTTGTATTGTGCCGGTGCGTTTATGGTTTTATCTTTTGTGATCTTTCAGGTTTGATTTGGTAGTGGATGAACACAAGGAGCTCCGGTAAAGGGCTTTTAAGTCCCTTGTCCAACCCGGAGAAGACCAAAAGGAGCAAACGAAGAAGGAAGCCAAAGCAAAGATCATCGGAATCATCTAGTAGTCAAACGGATACCGATACATCTTCGGGAAACACCGTTGAGGTGGAAGAGACTTTTGTGGACGAACCTCAAACCCCCGAAGAAGATCCTTCTACACCCTCCGAAGGTGAAGAAGAAATGGCGGATGAGGATGATACCCCTATTTTCTCACGGACGAGAACCGTGGCACCGACACCCCAGTCGGCCATACGGGTTCAAGATATTGAAAATGATAATTTCTCTTTAAAGGGGCATCATATGCAACTCATTAGAGATAAACAATTTGACGGAAGGGTGCGGGTCGATCCGCACCAACACATTGCTAGCTTTCTTGAAATCGGGAGCTATTTCAAGTATGGGGCGAATATGGATGAAGTGATTCGCCTACGGACGTTTCCTATGTCACTTTGTGGTGAGGCCAAGATTTGGTATCAAGAAATGAAACCAAACACCATCACTACTTGGGATGAGATGAGGGAAGCATTCGTTAGACGATTTTATTCTCCGGCTTTGGCCGAAAGACTTTTGAATGAGATTAGAGCCTTCAAACAACAAGAAGGCGAAACTTTGGTAGAGGCATGGTGTCGGATGAAAGAAATGTTGAGGAATTGCCATGGTCACGATTTGAAGAAAAGAGAAATCATTGTGTTATTCTACAATGGTCTTAACTTGGATTCGGCAAGTATTCTTGATGCCTCGGGAGGAGGTCAATTCCTCTACAAGACACCGAACAAAGCATGGAGGGTTCTTGAAGACAAAGTTATCCAAAGCTTAAATTGGGCTAAGGATAAAGGAGGGAAACCGGTTAAAAAGCATGTTGCTTTCGTGGATGGAACTAGTAGTGGAAGTGGAAACTCCAATGACTCGGCCATGATGAAAGAAATCAAGGCTTTATCTTCTAAGTTTGATGCACAATTCAAGACAATCAAAGGTGAAATCAAAGAGCTTAGAGATGGTTGCGGTAGTTGTGGCGGAAATCATGCCACGGCTAATTGTGCACAAGACGATTTGCCAATGGCGGGGGATGAGGAAGATGTAAACTTTCTTCAACAAGGTAATTACCAAAGCGGGAACTACCAACGGGGTGGTTATCAAAACCGAAATTCGGGAGGTTACCAAGGAGGAAGCTACAACCAAAACAACCGATTTTCTTGGCCAAATCAACCTTACAACCAAAACTCCAATTAAAATTACAACCAATCCCAAAATCAAAATTACAATCAAAACCAACACCAAAACCCTTCAAGCCACAATAACCCATCACCGATTCAAAAACAAGAGCCAAGCCTATCTCCAATGGAGCAAATGATGAAAGACTTCATGGCAAAACAAGATGCTTGCACCGAAAGGTTGAAGACCCAAATGACGAACATAAGGATAAGCGTGGAGCAAGGTCAAAAGAACCAACAAGCTTCCATTCAAGACTTGGAACGGAAGATGGATCGTTTGTCGGAAGGGCAAAGTAGTAGGCCAACCGGTGGCTTACCGAGTAATACACAACAAAACCCGAGACAACAACCATCTCCTTCTAGTGGAGGATCCAAACCATACCAACCACCACCCGCGAGGAATGAGCATGTGAATGCTATTACAACACGGAGCGGGAAGGAACTACCACCACCACCTCAAGCCAAAGACAAAAATATTTCTAACTCTTTTGTGCAGGAAATTGAGGAGGAAGGTGAAGAGAATGTTGAGGCGCCTACACCAACGGAGACACCGGTGTCACCTACACCGGTGGTAAAAGCTTACAAACCAAAGATCCCCTTTCCTCAAAGGTTAGGGAAGGAAAAGATGGCGGCCCAATACGGGAAGTTTGTAGACATGATCAAGGGCATCCGAATCAACGTGCCTTTGGTTGATGTATTAGCCGGTATGCCGAACTATGCCAAATTCATCAAGGATTTGGTGAGCAACAAAGCAAAGCTTTCGGAAGCTTCGGCTATGTTTTTGAACGAAGAATGTTCGGCAATTGTCCAAAACCAAATTCCACCCAAACTCGGTGACCCGGGGAGTTTTATTATCTCGTGTACTTTGGGCAAAATCATCACTTGTGATGCTCTTGCGGACTTGGGTGCTAGCATAAATCTAATGCCATATTCGCTTTATGCCAAATTGGCCCTAGGATCCTTGACCCCCACCCGCATGAGTATTAGGTTAGCCGATAGATCCTTCCAATATCCCGTTGGGATTGCGGAAAACATGTTGATTGAAGTTGGCCAATCTACCTTTCCGGTAGATTTTGTTATTCTAGAGATGGAGGAGGATAGTAAGGTACCATTGATTCTAGGAAGACCGTTCTTACACACCGCGGATGCCATAATTGGAGTCAAAGACAAGAAATTGACCTTAGGAGTAGGTGACGAAAGGATTGCCTTCACGGTCGACAAGGCCATGAAGCATCCTTATTCTAACGATGATTCTTGTTTTAGAATTGATGTGATAAATGATGCGGTGGATGAGCAATTGGAAAGCTTGCTTGGATTGGAATCGGAGCTTGTTGACTTGCTAGAGTCAAATTTTGAAGGAATGACCGAGGAGGAGTTGGTCATGAGCATGGAAGAGACAAATGATGAAGAAGAGCTCGAATGTGAGGATGCTTTTGAGGAGCTCACAAAGGATGACAATATGAGGATCAAGACGTCATTGGAGGATCCACCACGTGATTTGGAGTTGAAAGAACTTCCAAGCCATTTAGAGTATGCATATCTCCATGAGAAAAATCTCCTACCCGTAATCATTTCCTCCTCCCTTGTGAATGATGAAAAAATTAAATTGTTGAAGGTACTCAAGGCTCACAAGAGAGCTTTTGCTTGGCGTACATCCGACATACCCGGAATAAGCCCATCTTTTTGCAAGCACAAAATTAATTTTGTTGATGACTTTAAACCCGTTGTCCAAAGGCAACGGAGGCTTAACCCGAATATGGTGGATGTAGTCAAGAAAGAGGTAATAAAGCTTCTTGATGCGGGTATTATTTACCCCATTGCGGATAGCTCTTGGGTGAGCCCGGTACATTGTGTGCCAAAAAAGGGGGGCATGACCGTTGTGGCTAATGAGAAAAACGAAATGATACCCACAAGGACGGTCACGGGTTGGCGTGTATGCATTATAGAAAATTAAATGATGCTACACGAAAGGACCATTTTCCCCTCCCATTTATTGACCAAATGCTTGAAAGGCTAGCGGGAAACGAGTTTTATTGCTTTCTTGACGGATTCTCGGGGTATTTTCAAATCCCAATAGACCCCGAGGATCAAGAAAAGACCACATTTACTTGCCCTTTCGGAACTTATGCCTATAGGAGGATGCCTTTCGGTCTTTGTAATGCCCCGGCCACTTTCCAAAGATGCATGATTGCCATTTTTCACGATATGGTTGAAACCTCCATGGAAGTCTTCATGGATGATTTTTCAGTTTTTGGCAACTCATTTGAGTCATGTTTAAACAATTTGGATAAAATGTTGGAGAGATGTGAGAAAGCCCACCTAGTGTTGAATTGGGAAAAGTGCCATTTTATGGTACGTGAGGGTATTGTGTTAGGACACAAAGTGTCGGGGTTGGGTATTGAAGTTGATAGGGCTAAAATTGATGTTATTGCCAAATTACCCCCTCCAACCAATGTAAAAGGCATTAGAAGTTTCTTGGGTCACGCCGGGTTTTACCGTAGATTCATTAAGGATTTTTTGAAGATCACCCGACCAATGACTAAGTTACTTGAAAAGGATATGCCCTTTGTGTTTGATGGCCCTTGCTTGAGTGCATTTTCGACCCTTAAGGACCATTTGACCCAAGCACCCATAATAGTTTCCCCCGATTGGTCCAAACCATTTGAGCTTATGTGTGATGCGAGCGACTTTGCTCTAGGAGCCGTCCTAGGACAAAGAGTAGACAACCATTTTAAACCTATCTATTTCGCTAGCAAAACATTGAATGGGGCCCAACAAAACTACACCACGACCGAAAAAGAGTTGCTTGCGGTTGTGTTTGCCTTTGACAAGTTTAGGCAATATCTTGTGCTTTCAAAAACCGTTGTATTTACCGATCATTCGGCCCTCAAATATCTTTTTGCCAAACAAGATGCAAAACCGCGTCTTATTCGTTGGATTCTTCTCTTGCAAGAATTCGACATTGAAATTAAAGATAAGAAGGGTGCCGAAAATCTTGCCGCCGATCACTTGTCGAGATTGGAGAATCCAAATCTTGACAAGCAAGGCGATACTAACATTGATGACTCTTTCCCGGTGGAATTTTTATTTCATGTAGGTACAAGCGAGGAGGACATGGATGAAGCACCTTGGTATGCCGATTTGGCAAATTATTTGGTTGGTGGTGTGTTGAGGAAAGGGATGAGCCATCAAGAAAAGAACAAATTCTTCTCTAACCTCAAATACTATTTTTGGGAAGAACCTTATTTGTTCCGGGTTTGTGCGGATGGCATGGTGAGGAGGTGTGTTTCGGGTGGTGAAACACGAAAATTTTTGGATGAATGTCACTATGGGCCCACCGGTGGACATTATGGTCCCTCGGTCACCGCCAAGAAAGTGTTTGATTCGGGTTTCTATTGGCCCACGATTTTCAAAGAAGCAAATACCTTATGCCAAACTTGTGATGCTTGTCAAAGAACCGGAATCATCTCTAAAAGAGATGAAATGCCACAAACTAGCATCCAAGTGTGTGAAGTGTTTGATATTTGGGGCATCTATAACACCCGCCTCGAAATACAAGAACATTTTTTTTTTTTTTTAAACATATCGGAAGCGCATGATTAATAGAAACCAGTGGATTGCATACATACATTTCAAATAGCAATCCACTTATATACAAACCTTTAAAACTAGATTATTCCAATCATTACACACATTAAGTTTAGGTGTTATAGAAATCCAAATATGTTGTTAAAGCATTAACGTGTTATCCATTTCAGAGTGAGCCTGTTAAACATTCCATTCCATATGTACTTCTTGCCCACCCACATACAAAAGTAAACCTGCAAGAAGTAATGAGGGGTTAGCACGAAGCTAAGTGAATAGATCCCAAGCTATCAATCTAACTCAGCTTAACACATGCCTATAACCAAGCAATGCACAAGCAACATAGAAGGATCGGTGGTCCTTGAGGTACCCTCATGCCGCGGATGGTTCCCCAAGTAACACTTAAAACCAACTGATGGCCAAATCAGAGGTTAAACCGATAGTTTGGTACTATTACTACACACGACGCAATTTCAGTGTCCAACACATGTACAAGGCACTTGCGAAGTCCTAGTAATAGTATCCAAACCCAACACATTAGTTGACCCCCACCAAATCAAATAGTCCACAACTATCATAGCACAATGGACGCCAATAATCAATCAAAGGTTTAGCCAACATGCCAATCTAATATTAATGCAATCATTGCAATAAACCAAGTTTACCCGTTGTAACCATGTTGTTACAACTAACTTAGACAGAAAGTCCAAGATCCACTCACCGACAATCATAGTCGTCCACTCAGTAGTCTAATGTCACTGAGTCTTCTCCACATCTGAGAATACAACAATAACACAAGTCAGTCACTTGTTTCAATGTGAAATATCATCACATAATTGTACTCAAAATCTAAACAACTCAATCAAATAATTACCTACTTATCATCATTCAATACAATTCAATCCAAGATTATAAATAATCAATTTAACATTACTAGTTCACCATCACTATCAAATTATGAACATAGAATCACATTATCACATAAATCCAACACTAGTTGTCACTAACCAACATGACTCTCTTAATTTCAATGATTAACAATCTCATATAATAACTCACATTTTACTAATAACACTATAACAACCTCTTGTTATTATCAATCAAGGTGATTAACACCTAATCATCACACTTTTACAAATTCCAATTGAATTACCATTCAATTAACTTGGTTAATCCATTATTAGGTTAAATTAAAGCTACTAACCTTCTTACTAACACATATTAACATCATTTCAACTAATATCAATCTTTAGTTTATGATAATCACCATTAACCCATCAAAATCACCAAGTTACCTATAAACTCATGAACCCTAATTTAATACTACCACTTTAAGCATGAATCTTGTTACTTAACATCATTAACAAGTATAACAATCATCAATTTCACCAACTTAAACCTCTATTTTCGGATTAAAGTAATTAACCCATCAAAATCATGATAAACCCTAAGAATCACCTTAACTTTACAAACTTTAACTTGAATCTTGCTAGTTATCAACAATAACAAGCTTAACTAACAACAATTTCACATAATCAAACCCCAATTTCGAATTATCACCAAGAACACCAAAAACCCCCAATTTCTAGGGTTTAAAATTGAAGATTAAGAACTTACAAGTTGAAAGGAAGGATTAGAAGATGATAATCCATGCGTTTGAAGCTTGAATCCGAATTATGAAGCTCCGATTTTGATGATTTCTTCATGTTTTTGATTTAGGGTTTAATGTGTGTGTGTATAAGTTCATACGTATGTATGTATGTATGTGTGGGAATAAAACCCGATCCAACACATATAGTATACCATATAAGTGTTAGTTTTCGTTCCCCGTATTTATTATTGTCTGGAACTTAAAAACCACTTGCGGGGAAATACAATTTTATTTTACCGTCAACTAAATAAATTTAAAACAATCAATATTTCACTAGCCACAATATTTCCTGAGGCTTATCGACCTATTTATTATCCAATCAAACACAATAACAATTTTAAATCGCATTTAAAATTTACAGAAAATAACTATTACTTCTAGGCCCAATTTGATGATGTTACAAATCTCTCCCCCTTAAAGAGATTTCGTCCTCGAAATCTAATCATCCTTAATTAATCTAGGGAATTTAATCACATCATACCTCGTGTGAAGTTTGGTTCACACTTTATTTCCAATTCCCTAACTACATAATTATTTATCACTAAACGCACATAATGTATATGTACAATTTAAATTACTTATGCATATCATCTCTATGCGTATCTTAATCACTAATCACACATACACAAAATATGTATACATTTAATCCACTTTAAGATATATGTTTTCAACTTAATTACACATGCACATATCCAAATGTACATGCTTCAATTTCTCATTTCAGCACATATAATGTACCCGAATCTTATTATTATTTTTATGTACACAATGATCACTTTAAAACAAGTTATCACTTTAACATAAGTAAATCACTTAACTAAGTAAAATAATATACTCTCATAACCAGAATCTAGCGACATGCTAGATCTTAAAAATCGGTATATGAATTCTATCTTTTTAAATAACGAAAACAGTGGTTATGGAAACCACAATACACATATCATCAATGAAATTCAATTTTCAATTATAATTAGCATCCACGCTAATATCCACATATCACTGAGGTACATGAAACCCATTTTTATTAAAATATCTCGGAATCATGTAACACTAACCACATATTAATAAGCAAAGTAGAGGTCAAATCCTATGGTTAATACCATTATCATATAGTTACACAATCACTTAGCACCAAATTATATTTGGATACATGCTAAATCTCGCTCAATGGGTACCTTGCTATACTAGCACACGTACCACATTATCAAAATGTGCTAATCATCAACACATTTTCAACAATATCATCTCAATAATTGTATCTAATCGACCTCTACATTAGCTTATCTCATCATATAACTTTTTCAAATTACAATTTACCACATTATCTAGTCATTAGATATGCATAATACGAAAGATTATATGTAATTCGCACATAATTATAATAATATTATCAATCCAACAATTAAAACTCTTATTTTTCCTGACTATTTTACTTTTTCCCAAGGACATAGTTTCACATAATTTTCTAATACTAGGCTATCCGGCTATGTTAATCTTCACTAAGCCTCAAACATTACCAACAAATAATCACATACTCATTTTTAACAAGTAGTATAAACCATTCCAATTCTTCTTTTTCAACGTCTCCAAATTAACACTAGTTGAGCAGCTTACTACCACCTTATATTAGTCAGTCAATAACTTTTTCATAACCGCAGGTCAACATATATCATCCGTTATTTTAAAATCATTTAGCTTCATTGGGTACTTAATAACCTCAACAACTCCATGTGAAATGGCATAATACAAATACGTTGGCCAGACGTCGTCATATTATGTCATTCACACTTCATTCTCAGGTCACTTCATACCGTTAATCTTCAAAGTGATTAATCTTTAATTTCATATATATCATTAACAATGATATCACTTTAACAACAAGTACAAAATCAGATATTAACTTGTTACCTATTCCACATATTCCTTGGAATGTAAGACTAATCATATAGTCAGGTGGATATAATCAACACAGACATTTAACACCCTTTTCACCATCTCATTAACACAGATGTAATGTCTAACACAACCACCTCCATCAATACTTTTAGTACCTAGCACAATTTCAAGCACTAGTATAGCAATTAATACTAATAGTGCATTACATAAGGTTTAATACTAAATATATTATCACTATTATGTGCAATTCTTAACATATTATCATCAATCTATACTTCTTTAGTTTAGTTACAATTGAGCATTTCCTGTTCGATTATCATATAGATACAAGCTCATGTACCTAACTCACAATTCTTAAAATGCTCACTTCAATCAATTTTTAATGGTCTACATGATTCAATTGATTCACCTATATGATCCACATAATCCCATACTCAAGATTTATTAACCCTGGTTAGTAATAATCAACAATACCAATTGCTATTCGAATTTGCAGTTAAATAAACCGTCTATGAATATCTTATACATAATAATATATGTGGACCTCTTAAAACAAGTTTTTTTACATTATATTTAGTCATAGGAATGATCCATGGGCTCAAAGAAACAAAAGCCCAATACAAATCATAAGCTAAAAGTCCGAAATAAGGTCCGAAAAACAATAAAACGCGATTTTCGGGCCCCAAACGACCCCGAAGTGCCGAAAACTGACAGGGCTCATGGCAAAGCGATGAGCTTTGACCGTTGACCCGTTTTTTGAGTGGATATGTAAATTTCATCTTAATCGGACACCGAAATTTCTTAACGGAATTTCTACGTCCAACGTTACGTCGAACGTCGAAATTTTATGAACTTTCATATTAAACTCACTTAATATAACACATAACACAAGAATTGTCTCAATAAGAGGGGAATCCGCCGGATTCTGGGGAATCCGCCCGGATTGAAGGGAATACGCCCGGATTCCGGGGAATCCGCCGTATTCAAGGCCAAGTTTTGGGACAGAACCATTTTTAAGGAATCCGGTCAAGGAATCCGTCCGGATTCATGGAAATCCGTCCGGATTCAAGGGAATCCGTCCGGATTCAACCTGCTGTAACAAGTCTGCAATTTTAGTGCAAAAATACGAAACTCAAACGCGCATATCTCCTAAACCGTAAAGAGTTAGACTCTGAAATTTTGCAGGCACCCTCATATAATAAAAATGCAACTTTCCATTTTTCCACTTTTTCAATTTACACGTTTTACGAGAAAACGGACGTATAACCAATTTTAGGCCATTTTGGACCATTTTGGTTGACACGCTATATTCCAAATGGCATACCTTCAGGGTTCCACCCTTTGCCAACATGTTTCTACATATATTTATGACGTGTTGGCACATTCATCACCCTCATATACTTGTCCTATCATGTTTTAACTAGTCGACCCGTTTAAGGGTCCAAATGGGCAAATTTTACCAAATTCAATCAACATGACTACATTACACTTTCAACCCACATTTTATCTATACTTATGGCTTTAAGTCAACTTAAAAGTCATCATACTCAACCACATCAAGTTTCTAACCGTTTTCATACTAAGCGGCCCATTTAGGCACTTATTTGACCCATTTGGGTTTCTGATCATATAAACACCACTTTCACATACATTCCACATATCATTGACTATTTTAAGTCAACTAAGCCATTTTCACTAATGGTATCATGATATTACCTTAAATCACCAATTTCACATAAGTTCATCATATATATAAACCAATTTCAACAAATTTTTCAAATTTGACTTTTCACAAACTCGTCAACACAATTAGACTCGTTGACCACATTGACTTTACCAAGTCAATACACATATTCCAACAACTAAACTCTTTCTAATTCACATAACAACATGACTCGAAACCTATTAATGGAGAATACCAACATCCCATTAATTTCATCATATCAAGTCACATCAATTCAGTTTATCATTTATCAAATAATTCCCTAGCAAGGATCTATAATCACACCTTGCATTTATCAACTTATTAACAAGCGATATTCACCAATAATTCAATTTACTTTACTAACAATCATATCATAGTAAAGCAAACAGTCAAAGCTTATTAAAATTCATCAAGCTTATCAGAAATTACCTGGCACATCTAGGCCCACGAGTATTGAGGAATCATTGAGAATACCAGACGGTTCCTCATGTTCCTCCGTCTCTGCATCCAAAACAACACTCTTGGAACTTGTTATAGGTTAGTACATATTCAATAACCACATTTTCATACAATTACTAAACCCCATCCCTGGAATGTTTGACTTGACACATCATATAGATTTGGGATTGAACATAACCAATGTCCAATTCACCCAAATCTATGCTCTGATACCAATTTATAACACCCGCCTCGAAATACAAGGACATTTTTTTTTTTTTAAACATATCGGAAGCGCATGATTAATAGAAACCAGTGGATTGCATACATACATTTCAAATAGCAATCCACTTATATACAAACCTTTAAAACTAGATTATTCCAATCATTACACACATTAAGTTTAGGTGTTATAGAAATCCAAATATGTTGTTAAAGCATTAACGTGTTATCCATTTCAGAGTGAGCCTGTTAAACATTCCATTCCATATGTACTTCTTGCCCACCCACATACAAAAGTAAACCTGCAAGAAGTAATGAGGGGTTAGCACGAAGCTAAGTGAATAGATCCCAAGCTATCAATCTAACTCAGCTTAACACATGCCTATAACCAAGCAATGCACAAGCAACATAGAAGGATCGGTGGTCCTTGAGGTACCCTCATGCCGCGGATGGTTCCCCAAGTAACACTTTAAACCAACTGACGGCCAAATCAGAGGTTAAACCGATAGTTTGGTACTATTACTACACACGACGCAATTTCAGTGTCCAACACATGTACAAGGCACTTGCGAAGTCCTAGTAATAGTATCCAAACCCAACACATTAGTTGACCCCCACCAAATCAAATAGTCCACAACTATCATAGCACAATGGACGCCAATAATCAATCAAAGGTTTAGCCAACATGCCAATCTAATATTAATGCAATCATTGCAATAAACCAAGTTTACCCGTTGTAACCATGTTGTTACAACTAACTTAGACAGAAAGTCCAAGATCCACTCACCGACAATCATAGTCGTCCACTCAGTAGTCTAATGTCACTGAGTCTTCTCCACATCTGAGAATACAACAATAACACAAGTCAGTCACTTGTTTCAATGTGAAATATCATCACATAATTGTACTCAAAATCTAAACAACTCAATCAAATAATTACCTACTTATCATCATTCAATACAATTCAATCCAAGATTATAAATAATCAATTTAACATTACTAGTTCACCATCACTATCAAATTATGAACATAGAATCACATTATCACATAAATCCAACACTAGTTGTCACTAACCAACATGACTCTCTTAATTTCAATGATTAACAATCTCATATAATAACTCACATTTTACTAATAACACTATAACAACCTCTTGTTATTATCAATCAAGGTGATTAACACCTAATCATCACACTTTTACAAATTCCAATTGAATTACCATTCAATTAACTTGGTTAATCCATTATTAGGTTAAATTAAAGCTACTAACCTTCTTACTAACACATATTAACATCATTTCAACTAATATCAATCATTAGTTTATGATAATCACCATTAACCCATCAAAATCACCAAGTTACCTATAAACTCATGAACCCTAATTTAATACTACCACTTTAAGCATGAATCTTGTTACTTAACATCATTAACAAGTATAACAATCATCAATTTCACCAACTTAAACCTCTATTTTTGGATTAAAGTAATTAACCCATCAAAATCATGATAAACCCTAAGAATCACCTTAACTTTACAAACTTTAACTTGAATCTTGCTAGTTATCAACAATAACAAGCTTAACTAACAACAATTTCACATAATCAAACCCCAATTTCGAATTATCACCAAGAACACCAAAAACCCCCCAATTTCTGGGGTTTAAAATTGAAGATTAAGAACTTACAAGTTGAAAGGAAGGATTAGAAGATGATAATCCATGCGTTTGAAGCTTGAATCCGAATTATGAAGCTCCGATTTTGATGATTTCTTCATGTTTTTGATTTAGGGTTTAATGTGTGTGTGTATAAGTTCATACGTATGTATGTATGTATGTATGTATGTATGTATGTGTGGGAATAAAACCCGATCCAACACATATAGTATACCATATAAGTGTTAGTTTTCGTTCCCCGTATTTATTATTGTCTGGAACTTAAAAACCACTTGCGGGGAAATGCAATTTTATTTTACCGTCAACTAAATAAATTTAAAACAATCAATATTTCACTAGCCACAATATTTCCTGAGGCTTATCGACCTATTTATTATCCAATCAAACACAATAACAATTTTAAATCGCATTTAAAATTTACAGAAAATACCTATTACTTCTAGGCCCAATTTGAGGATGTTACAGCATCGACTTCATGGGTCCATTTCCTCCATCTTTCAAGAATGCATACATTTTGGTGGCGGTAGATTATGTGTCTAAATGGGCGGAAGCCAAGGCCTTGCCCAAAAATGATGCTCGGGTGGTGATTGATTTCTTGAAAAGCCTATTTAGTCGGTTTGGGATGCCCAAGGCATTGATTAGTGACCGGGGAAGTCACTTTGCAAATGCCCAACTCGAAAAAGTCTTGAAGAAATATGGGGTGACTCACCGTTTTTCTACCTCCTACCACCTGCAAACAAGTGGACAAGTGGAGAACACCAATCGTGCATTGAAAAGGATTCTTGAGAAGACGGTGAAAGACAACCGGTCGATTTGGTCAAAGAAGCTAGAGGATGCATTGTGGGCGTTTCGAACCGCCTACAAGACACCTATTGGGACGACACCCTACCGGTTACTTTATGGAAAAACTTGCCATTTACCTCTTGAAATTGAGCACAAAGCTTATTGGGCGCTCAAGAATTGCAACTTGGATTTGGTTGAAGCGGGAGAAAAGAGGATGTTACAACTCCATGAATTAGATGAACTTCGATTGCAAGCTTATGAGAATTCCCGCCTCTACAAAGAAAGAACTAAAGTTTTGCATGACCGGAAGCTGAAAACAAGGAAAGAATTCAAAGCAGGCGACAAAGTTCTTCTTTTTCAATCACGTTTCAAGTTAAAACAACCAAAGTTCAAACCAAGGTGGACCGGTCCTTATAAGGTCAAGCATGGTTATCCGTCCGGATATGTTGAACTTTTCGATTCGGATGGAGGAACTTTTATTGTAAATGGTCATCGGTTAAAGCTTTACCATGAAGAAGAAGTTGATAGCGAGTGGGAGGAGCTCACAACTTACCCCGAGAACAAATGAATTCGGGGTCGAGTCTAGCTTGGACTCGTTAATAAATGAAGCCCGATCACGAGGAAACTCTTGTTGATATCCTTTTTGTTTTATTGTTAATATTATTTTTGGTATCATTTTTGCTACATGTCTTGTGTTGGTGCTGCTTAGTGTTGCTAAATTTCTCAATCAGTTCTTCCAGAAGATCCGCTCAACCATTGAACCAAACATCAAACGATACCCGAGCCCGGCCAAACGCTTTCTATCTGGCTTCTTCTACATATCAACCAATAATCTCAAGTGTGTGAGCTCTAACCTGCCTAATCATTCCAAACCATGGAATACCCGACCAAACATATGGTCACCCGTTTCAACCCCGCGAGCAACAACAAACTCCCTCGATAACTCCCACTGTCGATTTCCAAAGGAATGTGGTACCATTGATTACCCATCTACCTAAACCGAGAAAACTATCTTCTTGAGCTCCGTAACAAACCTTACATCTTTGAGAATCCAGTCGTATCAAGTAAGTCTCAAGAATCACATCCCACACTCGCAACATCAAACACCTAATCTGATAACGTTCACTTATTCTCTTGCACGGGATCGCAAAGAATAAAGAACTCGAATCCAAAATCTAGGATTCCAAAAAACTCTCAACCGCAACAAACCATCAATCGAAACTGTTTACCGACCCAATTACAGTGAAAACTAACCACCATGATAAACACAACCGGCTACCAGCCGTATCGTCACGTTGCAAACCACAAAAAAAAAATCTAACCCATAATCGCGTCTCGACCATAAACAATCGCATTGCGATTTTATCCCTAGATCGTGTCACGATTTTAACCATTCGCGTCGCGATTCTCAACTCGTCAACAACTTCTTTTTCTTTCGTCAATTAGTCGTTGCCCGAGGCTAACAATTTCGATAACCTGTTGCAAAACACAATCCTAAACCGTGTCTATCAATTGCTCCCCGATGGTTCTCTCTTTTCTTCCGGATCAAGATCTATCCCATACCTATATCTTCCAAACAAAATAGAAACCCTAACCATCATAACCTAATCTTGATCGAGCTCACATCCGCTACTGTTCCCGAATCTTCAAACCTTGAAGCTCTGATACCAGTTGTTAGGAATTTGCAGCGGAACAACTAACAATAACCAGTCGATCACTCTGATAAATTGTTAGAAAAAAACAACATAACTAACACTCGTGTAATCGAGGTTACACCCAGAAACAATAAACGAATAAACAACGAGCAAAAAAGATAAACGAAAACAATAAAGAACACCGAGATTTAACGTGGTTATGTCCAATCTCCAACTTGAAGATTGGTTTAGTCCACGGGGCCAAACCAGAGAGTTTTCTTTTTTCTTATACGGCTCAGGGTTACAATTACATTAGGGTTAACATATATAGGATAAAGATAACTTAGCCTACAAGCTAAACAAATAAATCTGGGCCAACCTTGTGTTGCAATTTGCATAACCCACTAAAATACTCAAGATCTTGTTTCCACTTAATCTTTACATATATATTATTAATATATCCCAACATTACACACCTCTAAAGTTACACAACCAAGAACCGGACTGGTAACCTAGAACCGGACTGGTTTTAGCTTAAACCCAGTTCAACTCTACATTGGGAAGACTGACTTGAAATGGTAAAACTACATATTAATACCTTTTTCAAGCTTAAAAATACGAATTTAGACTGATTTGAAAAGGTAAAACTACTGATTAACACCTTTTCAAGCTTAAAGATATGAAATGACATGATAGGACAAAGTGGTTCTGTTGCGTTCTGGTTTCTAGTTTTGGTTCTGATAGAACCAAATAGAGAATCAGTCACTTCAAAACTCTAGAACTCGACCATATATATTATAGGGTTTATGGACCAGATCACCAACACACTTTACTTTTTGTCCCAATGTCACCAATGAACCGGTTTTATTACCAAGGTCGACACCAAACTTTTTACTTTTGTCTCAATGTCACCAACGAACTAATTTTATTACCAATGTCGACAACGAACTTGTTAAATATGTTTTGAGGTCACCAAAATACTTTTTTTAATAAGCTACGTTTTGAATTTGTTGATGTGGTGTTGCCATGCATTTCATTTATGTGATCAGACTTCCATGTAAGCTAAACATGTACACGTATGGTTAACTTCATCTTCTCCGACCGACTACCATGTAATTTTGGGTTACGTTTTTGATAAAAAAAAAAAAAAAAGTAGTAATTGCGTTTAGATTCACTAGAAAAGTGGTGATTATCGTAAAGCAATCAAAAATTACATGTTATTCGATAGGAGAAGAAGAATTAACCATACATGTACAAGTTTAGCTTACGTGGAAGCCTGGTCACATAAATGAAATGCATGGTAACACCACATCAACAAATTCAAAACGTAGCTCGTTAAAAAAAAGGTATTTTGGTGACCTCAAAACATATTTAACAAGTTCGTTGTCGACATTGGTAATAAAATTAGTTCGTTGGTAATTGAGACAAAAGTAAAAAGTTTGGTGTCGACCTTGGTAATAAAACCGGTTCATTGATGACATTGAGACAAAAAGTAAAGTACGTTGGCGATCTGGTCCATAAACCCTATATTATAGTGGTTCTGCCTTGTATGGTTCCAGTTCAGTTCTCCGGTTGTCAGTCCAGATTGGTTTGTCTAGACTGGTTTTCTCTAATATTTTATTTGTGTGTTTGTATTGTATTAATTCATGACATCTCACCACCAAAGGTTGGTAGGAGGAACTAACATAAAAACAAAAGCAAATATGCTTGTCAATGTTTAATAATATACTGTAAGTTGCATTGATTCCGTGTACCTTTGATAGAATCAACTGAAGTTGTTATTTAAAAAAGAACGTAAGTATATAATATGCTTTAACCAGACCATTTCAAATGCTAACAGTTGTATTATAAGATCAAAGAACAGTTCAAATCATACGGAAACGCAAATGAAATCGATAATTCTCTTATTCATATAGTAGCCTCTGTTCATAGAAATAACACAATACACCTAAAGAATAAATCCAATACAACTATTGGATCATAATATAACAATAATAATAACTCCATTACTCAAAAAGAAAAAAATCAGTTCCTGAAAAGAGCAACGAACGTAACAAGTAGAGACGTCCCGATAAAAACACCTGAAGCCGGAACAGAAAATGCTGCCCCAATTGTAGGTCCTGGAGCTGGAGCCGGCGCAAAAGACATCTCTTGAGCCGACACAGTTGTGGCCGCAACAAGCGCCATCATCACGACAACTGATGCCTTCTTCACAATGCTAAGTTGTGCCATTTTTCTCCTTCAAATAGTTGGAGCACTAAAAACAGCAAATAGCAGAAGAGTGAAAGAAGTGTTTTTTAGAGTTGAGGTTTGTTTGATGAAGAATGTTTGTTAAAGTGTGTGGTATTTATAGCAGTGTGTAAAATGGAAATGCTAAAGTGACTGCGTAATTTGTGTTTGAAATGTGAACGGGTCAAGCCGGTGATGAAAATGCATGACAGATTAACAACGGTCTGTTTTTGTGAACGAGTAATGTGATGACACGTGGTTTTGTTGACCGGCTTAAGTTTTACGGCTACACGAGACTACACGGCACGTTTTGAGTCTTGACGTGTTGTGTATGGAAATATATGTTAAAATCTTGGTGTTGAAGTTTCTCAGAAGAAAGTGATACTAATATATTTTGATGAAAATTAAGTATTTGTTTGTCATTTCTCTTATAGTTATGGAAAAGAACAAGCTAGAGAACTTGAGGTGTAAATATACTATATATAGTTTATTGAAAAAGATTTTATTTCACCATTATTTGTTTAACAAAAGGTTTGACATCAAACATTTAACTTGCCGATAATAGTCTGATACCAGTTTGACTCAGTTATAACTTATAACACGTTACATGTAAGAGTTCAGCCAATCGTCCAACCAACTGATACTTCATCGCAATTTCATTTTTAATTAATTACGTTTACTTTTAATTACGATGAAAATTTAGCTCGAAAATAATCTACAGATGTGTCAATATACATGAGTACACGTTCCTAAATGATATACTAATTAATTTTCCTCATGTACGTACATCATAATATATGTCAAAAATATCTATCAAACCTTAAATTTAATAAGTAATATCTAAGTTTAGAGACTGGGTCACCTCCAACTATGTTGGAAATATAAGTTTGATCTTTACAAGGCAGTGGACATTCGATCTTGAAACACATACACACACGTAAAACAACAATATAATAATAAATAGTGCTCGTACCATGACTTTTTCCTAGTAAACGTTCGTCACAGTAGTGAATTGATCAAAAGTTAAAGTTATGTAGAATTACTTTACCATAGTATTAAATACATAAATTCTTTTACGAGCACGCATGATTTCATAAGAAATAGGATCTAGCTATTAGTTTCTAGATAAATAAGATGCAAAACGGCTAATCATTCGGTGAACTGCTAGCACAATTTGTTTGACACATAACACCGTCAATAAGATCACCATCATTTTCATAAAAGATACATTTCGCATGTCAAACAGACCGGTAATCCGTAAATAAGGCTACTCCCAACTTCTACGTGGCTCTGCCCGCGTCCAATTCAATAAAATTCATTGTTAAGTATTAGATTGATGTATTTGTGATTTGATTGGAACTTAATTTACTATTGTTACATTAACCAAAAAAAGCCGAGAAAGAAAGAGAAAAGAAAACAACAACGACGAAGTTAGGTTAATAATACACTTGTATCGTAGTAAACATTATTAACTTTATTATCTTTTGATTTTCGATTAATTTAATCAATTATTTTAAACGTAAATGTCACACCTTTCATACCAAATATAAAATATTACACAACCTGTATCAACAGCTGTACACTGCTTTTAAAATATTCAACCGTTGAAAGCCCATGATTACCAGAAACATGTCCCCATGTGTTTTGCTACCACAAAATCAATCAATAATAAAATTTAAAAAATAATAATAATCATACAGCTAATATTACCAACCTGTGCCTCTAATTTCCATTTTCTAACGCGTTTACGTTTCTCACTTTATATCATTTCCTCCTATAAAACCCAAACACCCTCACCATAATTTATTCACACACAAACACAACATTCCCTATACTTTCCTTACACGTAACAAACTTTTCATTGTTAGAAATGGCCCAAGTTAACAGCATTGTGAAGAAAGCTTCAGTTTTTGCAGTCGTTGCGTTGTCGGCGGCAGCCGCAGTGTCAGCTCAAGCAATGGCCCCAGCGCCTTCCCCTGACGTTGGGTCGGCCTTTTCTATCCCGGTTTCTGGTGTTATGATTGGATCGTCTATTGTTCTATCTTTGGTTGCTCTCTTCAGGAACTAATTTTGTTATCTATTCGTTTTCGAGGATGGGATATGATTTGCGGATTTTATTTTTATCATCATTATTGTATTTATACTATATTTGACTTTTTATTTCAATGATTCTTTTGTAAGAAATGAGGATATATGATACTATTCATGTTGTTACCATTGTTTATTTGAGGAAAATATTATATGTATAAAATATAAATTAAATATAAGTCAGGTGATTATATATATATTTGGCACATCTTTCTCTTTGTTTGATAAGAACAACTTTGAAGTTAATTAATTTTAACAGAATATTATCTCTGGTTTTATGTATATCTCTGTACAGGACTAATTGTGCAGTTCTGTTTCTCTTAAGCAAATAAACTGTTTTTAGGAGTTTAAAGCTAGAGGTAGATTATCACCCATATGGCTCTGTTGTGTAAAAAATTATATACCTAACATAATTTTTGAAAAATTAATACAACAATGAGTGTAGCTAGGAGCGGTAGTGAAAAAGGTACTACTTGTGAGTTGTGACTATGATGAGCATATGACGAACTATTGCACGGTATGCATCTTTTAAATAATTTTTGAGTTAAGTGCGTCAAAATGAACTTAGCTAAGGCCTGGTCATTCGTAAGGTGTACTCAACTACTCGGGTGTATATTGTGTGTAAAAAACTTGTTATATGTGGATATTGTATGTAATATACGGTAACAATGAGTTGTCAACGAAAAAATACGACAGCAGGGTGACCTGAGTTCGAAACTTATGTCCAAAGCATCACTTTGCTCCAATTGAGCTGGTTGAGAGTGACCTGCAACAATAAGGTGGTGAATGCACATTCAATGAAATATTTGAGTATTATTTAACTTACTTTGATCCCATATTGAAGCGATGTGGCCACATAATTGAAAACAATATTCCTATTTCCTAATAAGCTAATATATTATAGTTTTATGTTTGATTAACCCCCTAAAAAAGGTGTCCAGTTTCGATAAGAGTCGGTACATGCCATCGTTAAATGATGTTTACTTAATAAAGTTATCAAACTAATCGAATATTTAGATTCAATGACTCTTAATTAGTGTATTGTTGATCACTCAGAAGCGTCGAATGTGGAAGACTTTTGGGTCATGTGATTGTAGCAAAAGTTACGAGGAAACCTAACATTGTTTGATTGATTTGGGTCATGTGATTTGGAACTCAGAGTATTTTCTACTCTGTCTTGCTTAAGTTGTTACATTCACATAAACAGTGGCGGATCTAGAAATTTATAATAGAGTATGCATTTTTTGGTAAAAGATTTTTTTAGCGTTAATTCAATAAGTTCCGGGCTATCAGTTTAGCTAGGTCTGAGGTTCGTGTTCCGGGTTATCGGTTCGGGTATTACATTCGAGATTTTAATCCGATTGTCAACTAATTCATGTACTCAATAACCTATTCAGTTGTACATTGCACGGACAATTAGATACCCAGATTCTAATTAATGCACTTTGCTCTCGATCTCTCACACAAATGAAACTTAGAAATGAGAAGAGTAAAAAACTAATTTGTAGCAGCTAGTTTGCTACAACTACGAGAGACTTCTTTGTTTCTTGCTTGAGAAGATTGGAATCATAATTTTAATCTGAGGATGGACTGAGATATCTTTTGGTATATGAATTTGGAGTTAAACTAACAAGTGTTACTCTTGTAACTTAATACGAGGAGACCTCACATGACTTTGTTGGGCTTTTGTTATTGATTTTTATATAATAAAAGTCAATTTGGGCTCAAAATGTTTTTGGGTCCCTATAATTATTCACGCAAAGGATATTCGTTTTTCAAATCAGGGTATGCGTGCATTTCATTGAGGGTATGCACCCTTTGTATTAATTCCATTGTAAACAAAACAAAACAAATAATTAACACTAATATTCTTATAGTAGGGTATGCAAGTGCTTACCCTAACAACCATGTAAGTCCGCCACTACACATAAAGTTGCAACTCGCCTTGGTGTCGAAGACATCTTTGGTTCATGTACCTTAAAAGTCAGTCATCTCTACCAATGCGTATTTCTTGAGCAAATAACCTGAATTGAAAGAGATAAAAAATAAAATAAAAATCGATCATAGCCTAGCCGTTTCTGGTATATCGGCTTTATCATTCTCAAGTTGACCCAAGTCAGCGTCCAAGCTAATCGATCCGTCAATTACTACTGCACCGTATCATCTACATGATCACTTATTATAGATCTTTTAACAAAAATTTATATTTATATTTTAGGACAGATTAAATAAATCCTAACTAAATTTAATAAAAAAAAACATAAATTGAAAATTTATGAACTTTTATACCTTACAAATAAAATAATATGAATATATTATGAACAGCCCATGATTAAAGAAAACATCTGCCAACAAACATGACACATTCCCATGTGAAAGTTCCAAAACATAATAGCTAGAAAAAGCAAACAGCAATAACCAAGCTGTCACTTGAATCATCCATCCATCCCCTATAAAAACCAAAAAGACTGGCCACAGATTCTTCATTCACAAAACACAACCCTCATATTTGTTTCATCATATCACCTTTCGTTCTTAGAAATGGCACAAGTTAGCAGCATTGTGAAAAGAGCTTCGGTTCTAGCTATCGTTGCACTATCGGCTGTAACTACGGTATCAGCTCAAGTATCGGCTCCCGCACCTTCTCCTGATGCCGGAGCAGCCTTTTCTGTCCCGGTTTCCAGTGTTGTGATTGGATCGTCAATTTTTCTATCATTTGTGGCTCTCTTCAGGAACTGATTTGGTTTATTCTTTATTTGCTGATGATGTAATTTAATGAATGAGGATATGATTATTTTATATTGTACATTGTATTGGATTATTATTGTAATGATGATTCTTTTGTAAAAAGTATGTACCAGCGTTTGCATTTTGCTACCATTCTTCATTTAATGAATAAATAAATTCAACTTAATAATAATTCGTTAGTTGTATTAATGTTTGGTTGAATTAATTTGAACCTCCGCCTAGTATTATATTATGCTCCGATCATTACCCTTAACAAACTAGATAGGCATTTTCTCATGATATAATGACCAATTTTTCATGATAATATCTTTTACCAACTTCTCACAATAACTCATAAAATGTCATGAGATATAATGTGCAACTCTTTTAGGAACAGTACTCTAGGTAGTCTTAACATACTAACACATATTTTTCTAAATATAACATATCACAAAAATCAAAGCATGAATATAACTAAATTCATTAAAGTAATTTTATAGATGAACCTATTCTATATGCACATAAAATTCAAAATATTATTATATCTCTTTCATTCCAATTTAAATGTCTCACTTGCTATTTTGTGGTGTCTCACAATAAGTATCCAGACATCATTAGAGCCAATCACAAAAAAAATTTAGTGGATACATATGTAATATTATTAGAATATATTGACTTTTCTAAAACATTATGCATTCTAAAGTGAAACATTTATTTTGGAACGGAAGAAGCAAAAAAATATATAGATAAATAATACTTCCTCCGTCCCAATTTGTTTGTCCATGTTTTCTTTTCGAGTTGTATCAAATTAATTGTCCAGTAGTAAATATGAAAGGAAAATTTGATTAAGTTCACCATTATCTCCACTTGAAATTACAATTACAAAAGTGTAAGGACTCTTTAAGAATTAGTCAGGGGCAAAAATTACATCATGCAAAAAGTAAGCAATAATGATTATGTTTTCTAAAACTGTGTGTTTTTTGTATGTGAACAATTAAATTGGGACGAATGACGTATGTGAATATAAGTATATAACTTTGTACGTACTAGGAAAATTTCTCACTTCCCCTCGCAACAGCGAGGGCAATTAACTCCTAGTTAAGATTCAAATATCACTCAGGCGATTGTATATATTTTGCACATCTCCTTTGTGATTAATCTTAATTAATTTTGTTAGGTGCATACCCAATCCCACATTGGAAAGTGAATGATAATTATGTCTGCATATAAGCTCATGGGTTACTCCATCTATCACCAATTAGTTTTAGAATGGAACTCAGTGAGCTTATATGTTGGACATGTTGTTGGGCTAAAGTATGATACTAACAAGTGGTATCAGAGCTACAGTTATAGCCCGAATATGGATGGCGCAGCGTGATGCGCGGCACACAGTGGCTTGTACCGAAAGTCTCCCTGATGTGAACCCAGTCAGGTCGAGTCTTGTATCGAAAGTCTCCTTGATGTGAACCCAGTCAGGTCGAGTGCCGAGTTTGTAGCGGTACTAGATGGAGTATCGTTGGAGGGGAGGCCCAATGGACTTGGGTTTGAGTGGAGGATTGTTGGGTGCAAACCCAATCCCACATTGGAAAGTGAAAGATAATTATGTATAACACCCTTCAATTTCAGAACCATTTTTTTTTTTTAATAACCGGAAGCGAAAGTCCAACAAACATTAATAATTTTTACATTGTATAATACTCATATAAAGTCAATCTATTTCAAAACATAATTTATCATTTTGAGTGTTACATAATTTGAAAGACGACAATGATTTATAAAATCAAAGATCAGAGTAACATCTAGTCGTCAAACATTTCATCCAGTCAACAGCTCCTTGCTCATCCCATAATCTAATCATATCCTGCAAGGAGTGGTAATGTGGGGGATTAGCTCAATGCTAAGTGAATGAACCAATAGCCTACAGTGCAACCTAGCATAGCAAATCTGTTACAACTAAGTATAGCATAATAAACGAGTTTACAGCAACAGCATCATAAACACAACACATTGTTTACAGCATATAGCATCGTAAACACATAATTCAAGAGGATCGGCGGTCCTTTAAGTGCCCTCATGCCCAGGTGGCCCTCCAAGAAACCTCACACCAACTGCAGACCAATACAGTGGTAAACCGATAGCTTAGGTACTATTTACCCACACAACACAGTATTCCTATAACCAACCGTGTACAAGGACCTGTGTTGGCAACTCAATAGTATCCTTAAGCCCAACCCATGTTGACCTCCAAGTAAGCACATATGCCCAAAGGCCAGATATCACAAAATCTATATCTATCAAGGCAACATGTCAATCAACAGTCTATAAACAGTAAAACCACGTTTACCCGTCGTAACCAAATCTGTTACAACTAAGTTACGCTGAAGGTTACAGGTCCACTCACCAATACCTTCGCCGTTCACTCAGTAGTCTAATGTCACTGAGTCTTCTCCATAACTATGAACATTATAAACAATGAGTTAGTAATTAATTCATATCATATAACTCATTTAACTTAATAATGGCAAGCTAGGATAAATCAACAAGTTATAACAACTCCTTTTATGATTACATCATTACCTCAATACTTGATGTCACTATTATCAATAATCAAGTGGTAATTAATTAACATACAATTTCACAAGTAATTAAGTTCAATACTTGCAATCATATTAACAACAATTATCAATTATGTGTCACAACATAAGCTTAAAACTTTCATTCTTACTTTACTCAATTGTATCAAAATTTGATATATGTAATTCCATCAACTTAATCACATTTCATCATCAATAACCTACAATAGCATGATCGTTAACAACTAACAACAACTATATTTATTAACTCAAGCTTAAGAGCTTCAATTCTTAAAATACACTTAAGTTCAAGACTTTCTTCATGAATATATATCAATTTCATAAATTCTAAGTTAGACTTAAGTTCTAATTATGAATTAAACACAGTTTAACGACTCTAACATAACCACAAGCTTCAATTTCAAGTTAATCATGCTAATTCCATCAATTACCCAAAAACCCATTTTGATTACAACTTATATAACATGATTAATTCACTTCTAGGTTAATTTAAGATTACTAACCATCTTATAAACGCTTATTAACACCACCTTAACCAATTTCATACTTTAATTTTGGATTAAAGTCATTAACCCATCAAAATTAGCATAAACTCTTATAATCACCATAAATTTATAATCTTAAGCTTGAATCTTGTTAGTAATCAACATTAACAAGCTTAACTAACAACAATTTCACAAAACCAACCCTTAATTTCGGATTAAACTCACCAATTAGCAAAAACCCCAAAAACCCCAATTTCTAGGTTATGGAAAATGAAGAACATGTGATCATACCTTGTTCTTGATGATTAAGAAAGCTTGAATCCGAATTAAAAAGCTCCAATTTGATGTTTAAGAGTGATTTAGTGATTAGGGTTTCTTGAAGGTATGAATGCATGTACGTATGTGTGTATGTGTGGGAATAAAACCCATTTAATCAATAGAGTATATCATTTAAGTGTTAATTTTCATTCCCCGTATTTATTATTATCTGGAACTTAAAAACCATTTGCGGGGAAATACAATTTTGTTTTACCGTCAACTAAATAAATTTAAAACAGGTAATATTTTACTATTCACAATAAGTCATTTAACCGTTTGACCGATTATTTTCATTGCCCAAATAATATAAATCATTTATAACACAATTTAAATAATTAAATAAAATAAAGAAATTACTGATCTCTACTATGCCCAAAACGAGGATGTTACAAATCTCTCCCCCTTAAAAAGATTTCGTCCTCGAAATCTAATCGCACCCAGTTAACCTATTGTAATAGAATCACATACACAATAACTAGTATATGCACACACAACGTGTGTGTATATTTAACCTAAGTATCTATGCATCCACATACACAAAATGAGTACACATCATAATATACTGACATAGGTATGTTTTATTTCATCTACGTACACATCACCAGTGTGTATTTCAACTTAAATTCACATAAGTCCATAAGTTGTGGTTTTAACTCTATTTATTTGCTATCAAAATACACATACCATACATTGCTCCCTTGTATGCTAAGCCATATAAACACTTTGGGACAACAATCACAACAGAGAATATAAAACTACAATGCTCATATTCATAATGAGAATTTAATTTAGATCATGCAAGAAACTTATCTAGTTAGTCTATATCATCCTTAATAATGAATTTTTTTTTTTTTAATAATCTTAACCGTCACAACTATTTATCCAAAGATCAGTTTTTGTCACTTGAAACATTACTTGATCATGCAAAATCTATTACTCATATGTGTTTCAAATCATACAGCTTTAATCCCATTGTAACAAGTAAGGTAGAGGTCAATTTCTATGGTTACAACCATAACTATATAATCATCAATGGGTACTTTACTATACTAGTATACGTACCACATTATCAAGATGTGCTAATCATTAACACATTTTCAACAATATTCACATATTTAATCCATTTTAGTCGACCTCTACTTAAACTTATTTCATCACATAACTTTTTCAAATTGCAATATATCACTTCATCTAGTCATTAGATATACAACAATACGAAAGATTACATGTAATTCGCACATAATGATAATAAAATTATCAACCCGACAAATAAAACCCTTATTTTCCTGACTATTTTACTTTTCCCAATGACATAGTTTCATATAATTTTCTAATATTAGGCCATCCGGCTATGTTAGTCTTCACTAAGCCTCAATTATTACAACGAATAATCACATACTCATTTTAACAAGTAGTAGAAACAGTCCAAAATTTTCTTTTACAATGATATCACATTAAATAAGCGATAGTTTTATGGTTTACTTCTACTTCATTTTAGTCAATCAATGAATATTTCTCGACTACAGGTCAACATCCTTTATTTACTATTTAAAACCACATTAATTTCTCTGGTAATTGGTAACCTCACCAATTCCATGTAAAATGGCATAATATGAATACGTTGGCCAAACGTCGTTATATTATGTCATTTACACTTCATTTTCAGGCAACTTTATACCATCAATTATCAATGTAATGAATTTTAATTCTAACTTATATTACAATAGTGAAATCAACAATTATCACACATACAACAATAATTTTGCAGAAATTATTCAACTATATTTCAAGTTCTTACACTATTCCACTTATCATATATTTTGGCAAATATATACAACACAGACATGCAACTTTGTTTTCACTAGGTTATTATCATATGTGAAATGTCTAACACAATGCATCACTCAACCCCTATACTACCTGATTCAATATCAATCATTAGTCACATCACTTACTACTTATAGTACCTTCAATACTAAACATTTTATCAATACTATGTGTAATACTCAGCATATTCTCATCAATCTATACTTCTTTAGTTGTATAATAAATAAACACATCATATCAAACATGCACATTATAACTCTATTGTCAAATATCAAATAAGTATAAACTCATATACTTCTTTTTCAAACTCTAAGAATACTTATTCAATATTTTAGATGATTCATTTACTTCATCCTATTTCACTTAGTCCATATAACTCAAGAATTTAAATCACCAACAACAACAGTTGGCCATAATCAATAATACGATGAATACACAACCTGAAATAACTCATACTCAATAAAACAGTTGGACCTCTTAAAACAAAATTTTAATGTTGTATTAAGTCATAGGAATGATCCCAGGGCTCAAAGAAAAAAAAGCACAATTTAAAATGTAAGTCAAAAGTTCAAAATAAGGTCCGAAAAACAGTAAAATGCCATTTTCGGGCCCCAAACGACCCCGAAGTGCCCAAAACTACCAGGGCTCATGGTGAAGCGAAGAGCTTTGACCATTGGGCCATTTCCGAGTGACCATGTAAATTTCGTCTTAATCGGACACCGAAATTTTACAGCATAATTTCTACGTCAAGCATAACTACGAACGTCGTAAATTTTTTTTTTATACTAACGCGATCTGGGGAACAGGTTCAGGATCGTGTTCCCTAGTTAAAACCCTTCTGTAACCAAATTAGTCATACAAACACGATCCGAAAAAGCAAGCGGGATCGCGTTCCCAAGAAAAAACGCATCTAATCACGAAATATACACGCAAACGCGATCCTGGAAATTTGTCTGGGATCGCGTTCCCAAGAGCAAAAATAAACTGTGATGAAAATACACGTACGAACGCGATCCAGAAAACTTGTTGGGATCGCGTTCCCAAGTGAAAATCTGAATTTCAGCAAAATTCGCATTTTTAGCCAATTTCAATCGCATATAACTTTATACTCGTTTAAAGTTAGACTCTAAAATTTTGCAGGCACGTCCACTATGCCAAAATAAAACTTTTCCTTTTTACACTTTTTCAATTTACACGTTTTATGAGAAAACGGACGTACGACTCATTTTTGACCATTTTAGTTGACACGCTATATCTCAAACGACTTGGTTTCTGACTTCCACCTTTTACCAACATGTTTCTATATTCATTTGTGACGTGTGGGCATATTCGTCCCCTACAAACACTCATTCTACATTGTTTTGACACGTTGACCCGTTTAGAGGTTCAAATGGACATTTTTACCAATTTCATTCATAATGACAACATTAACACTTTCAATCCACATTTTATCTATACTTATGACTTTAAGTCACTTTAAAAGTCATCATACACAAACCACATCAAGTTTTAGCCGTTTTATCATTAAGTGACCCATTTGGGCACTTAAATGACCCGTTTGGGTTTATGACCATAAGATCACCATTCTAACACTCAATCCACATACCTTTGACTAATCTAAGTCAAACCAAACCATTATCACTATTGGTGTCATAACATAACCTTAAATCACCAATTTCACATATTACCATTATATTTACACAATTAAAACAAGTACTCAACATTAATCTTCCTTAAACTTGTCAATACATATAAGAGCTCGTTGACAACTTTGACTTTTCAGGTCAAACACACCTTCCAATAAATGTACACTTTCTAATTTAAACCACCACATGACTTTAAACATCTTACTTGAGGTATACCAACACCTCATTAATTTCCTTATGGAAAGTCATTTCAATTTAATCCATCAAGATTTACTACTAAGCACATAATCAATTATGCAAAACACATAGACAAAATCAATTTACTTTACTAATCATAGTCATCATAACAAGTAAACAATTCAAACTTATTTAATTTAATCAAGCTTATAGAGAATTACCTGATGCTCTTACACCAACGAACATAGAGGAATCATTGAGAATACCAGTCGGTTACTCATGTTTCTCCTTCTCTGCAACCAAAACACAATCTCACATCTTGTTAAGCGTTAGTACATATCCTACTACCTAATTCTCATGCAACAACTAACCCCACATTCTGAAATGTTTGACTTGACACAAATTCAGATTTGGGATTGAACACCAAAAAAATATTCAATTCACCCAAACCGATGCTCTGATACCAACTTATAACACCCTTCAATTTCAGAACCTTTTTTTTTTTAATAACCGGAAGCGAAAGTCCAACAAACATTAATAATTTTTACATTGTATAATACTCATATAAAGTCAATCTATTTCAAAACATAATTTATCATTTTGAGTGTTACATAATTTGAAAGACGACAATGATTTATAAAATCAAAGATCAGAGTAACATCTAGTCGTCAAACATTCCATCCAGTCAACAGCTCCTTACTCATCCCATAATCTAATCATATCCTGCAAGGAGTGGTAATGTGGGGGATTAGCTCAATGCTAAGTGAATGAACCAATAGCCTACAGTGCAACCTAGCATAGCAAATCTGTTACAACTAAGCATAGCATAATAAACGAGTTTACAGCAACAGCATTATAAACACAACACATTGTTTACAACATATAGCATCGTAAACACATAATTCAAGAGGATCGGCGGTCCTTTAAGTGCCCTCATGCCCAGGTGGCCCTCCAAGAAACCTCACACCAACTGCAGACCAATACAGTGGTAAACCGATAGCTTAGGTACTATTTACCCACACAACACAGTATTCCTATAACCAACCGTGTACAAGGACCTGTGTTGGCAACTCAATAGTATCCTTAAGCCCAACCCATGTTGACCTCCAATAAGCACATATGCCCAAAGGCCAGATATCACAAAATCTATATCTATCAAGGTAACATGTCAATCAACAGTCTATAAACAGTAAAACCACGTTTACCCGTCGTAACCAAATCTGTTACAACTAAGTTACGCTGAAGGTTACAGGTCCACTCACCAATACCTCCGCCGTCCACTCAGTAGTCTAATGTCACTAAGTCTTCTCCATATCTATGAACATTATAAACAATGAGTTAGTAATTAATTCATATCATATAACTCATTTAACTTAATAATGGCAAGCTAGGATAAATCAACAAGTTATAACAACTCCTTTTATGATTACACCATTACCTCAATACTTGATGTCACTATTATCAATAATCAAGTGGTAATTAATTAACATACAATTTCACAAGTAATTAAGTTCAATACTTGCAATCATATTAACAACAATTATCAATTATGTGTCACAACATAAGCTTAAAACTTTCATTCTTACTTTACTCAATTGTATCAAAATTTGATATATGTGATTCCATCAACTTAATCACATTTCATCATCAATAACCTACAATAGCATGATTGTTAACAACTAACAACAACTATATTTATTAACTCAAGCTTAAGAGCTTCAATTCTTAAAATACACTTAAGTTCAAGACTTTCTTCATGAATATATATCAATTTCATAAATTCTAAGTTAGACTTAAGTTCTAATTATGAATTAAACACAATTTAACGACTCTAACATAACCACAAGCTTCAATTTCAAGTTAATCATGCTAATTCCATCAATTACCCAAAAACCCATTTTGATTACAACTTATATAACACGATTAATTCACTTCTAGGTTAATTTAAGATTACTAACCATCTTATAAACACTTATTAACACCACCTTAACCAATTTCATACTTTAATTTCGGATTAAAGTCATTAACCCATCAAAATCAGCATAAACTCTAAGAATCACCATAAATTTATAATCTTAAGCTTGAATCTTGTTAGTAATCAACATTAACAAGCTTAACTAACAACAATTTCACAAAACCAACCCTTAATTTCGGATTAAACTCACCAATTAGCAAAAACCCCAATTTCTAGGTTATGGAAAATGAAGAACATGTGACCATACCTTGTTCTTGATGATTAAGGAAGCTTGAATCCGAATTAAAAAGCTCCAATTTGATGTTCAAGAGTGATTTAGTGATTAGGATTTCTTGAAGGTATGAATGCATGTACGTATGTGTGTATGTGTGGGAATAAAACCCATTTAATCAATAGAGTATATCATTTAAGTGTTAATTTTCATTCTCCGTATTTATTATTGTCTGGAACTTAAAAACCATTTGCGGGGAAATACAATTTTGTTTTACCGTCAACTAAATAAATTTAAAACATGTAATATTTTACTAATCACAATAAGTCATTTAACTGTTTGACCGATTATTTTCAATGCCCAAATAATATAAATCATTTATAACACAATTTAAATAATTAAATAAAATAAAGAAATTACTGATTTCTACTATGTCCAAAACGAGGATGTTACATTATTTCTGCGTATAAGCTCATAGGCTACTCGCTCTATCACCAATTGGTTTTAGAGTAGAACCTCAGTGGGCTTATATTTGGACATGTTGTTGGGCTAAAGTATGATCCTAACAAATTTTAACAAAGTATTGTCTTGTACATGATTAATGGTAAATAAACTGTTTTAATTAGGAGTTTAAAGCTAGAGGTGGTTTGAGATATCTTCCACATAGATCTATTGTGTAGTTAAATTATATACTCAATGCGTATTGTTGAATTGTGAAAACCCATAAGGTATCACGTTTATTGATCAACTATTTACAAGTGATTATATGAAAAGGCTAATGGTCTCTAACTCATCTATACAATTGGGCTGAGCCATTCTAATATACTAATCTATACTCTAATATTCCCTCGTAGTTTATAAATGCAAAGCTAAAATAAAGTAGCAGAAGGCACGACAACGGCAACATAATCTTCAAAAGTGTGGCATAATGGCAGCAACAGCAGTTCCGGTAGCAAGCAACTTTTTTTTAGAAGTAGGAAGAGGGAGATATGATTAGAATAGAAAGAAAAGAAATAGAGGATTTGAGAATATTTATATGATATATTAGATGAAAATAAATATAAGATTTGAAAAGATTTTGATGGTACTAAATCAAAACGTGATTTTGAAAGTTAATTTTATTTTTTTTATCAAGCAATGATTTACGTAAAAGTTAAAACATCTTCATTACATATAAAGCATCTTTACCTTTCTACTATTCCCTACTTTGGTACTCAACACTAGGAAAAGACTATAATACCCTTGACTTATTTATAACATTTCCATTAATACACCTATCCCATTATCTATTATCTATCGAAGTACTACTTATTCTTCACTAACTACACTTCCATTAATACCCCTATCCCATTATCTATTATTTTTAATTACTACTTATTCTCCACTATAACTACATTTTTCATCCATCAAATATTAAATCTAACCAATGGGGCTTTGCCTCAGTGGTACCGCCGCCGTAAATCCCCACGCCCCACCAGGGTTCAAGCCTCTGGGAGTACAAAAAATCCTATGCTCCGTGTGTGGGGTCACTGGGGCCAGGTGTTTAGCCGGACGGGTTGCCTCTTGCGGGTGGGGCTCCGTGGATCTACGGATCCGGGGTTAAAGGTTCCCTCCAATAACCTTTAAATATTAAATCTACCCACTAAAGTCTTTTTTGATTGGTTAAGTATCAAAGTGGACACTTATAATGAGACATCACAAAGTAGTAATGTGGACATTTTTAATGGGACGGACGAAGTACAATATGTTTTTAATACATATCATTCGCTCGCACCTCCATTCACCGTCACCAATTTCACCGTTGCATTGCGCGGGTATTGTGCTAGTAACTAATAAAGAGTCTTGAGAAAGAATTTTTAATATTAGAAGAACTAATTTAACTTTAAAGAGGTTTAAGAATGGTGAAGAGATTGAACCCTTACAATTAATTATGGCTGTGCAGCCTACGAAAAATATAATAAAGAAAAAACGAATTGGGAATACACCACAAAGGTTAGAGGCTCCGTGGGTTGATTTTGTGAATCTGGGCAAAGGACAAACAGAGCATGTACTATGGATTTGCATCAAAGAAAAATATATATATATATTTTTTCATTATTATTAAAAAAATGCCGAAGATCATTGATGAAGAATGAAATAGATGTTAGAAGAGAGATGAGAATTGTAGAATCGGAGACGGGGACGCAAAGAAGAGGAAAAAAATGGTAGGAACCTACGACTCTCATACCTTGTTGAATTGTGAAAACCGTTGAGGTATTACGTTTATTGATCAACTATTTATAAGGGATTACATGAAAATCCTAATGGACCCTAACTCATCTATACAATTGGGCTGAGTCATACTAATATACTAATCTAACTTAATCTATACTCTAATAACTACATGCGAATATGAGGAGAATATGATGAAGTATTGCACAGTAAGCATTTTTTGTAGGTGAGGGGAAAACTTCAAATGAGCGTAAGGACGAGAATGTTAGATTTATTGTATTTTAGGACAAATTTGTTTGTGATCTACGTTCAAATTCACTGCATCTTACCAACAACTACATATTTTAAAAACCGTGTATTTTACACCTACTAAATTTGAGCTATAATTTACTCCTTATAAATTTGTCCTAACATACATCAAATCTCATTTGACACCTTTCCCTAAAAACCTTACCTTTTTTTAAGAATTGTACATTTAGGTTCATAACTTTTTTCTATAAAAGGTGTAAGAATGAGGTGTCACACGACACTTACCTCAATTTAGCTGGTTGAGAATGGCCCTTGAACAATAAGGTACACATTCAATGAACTATTTGAGTATTTCATACGGAGTATTAATTCTGATTCCCTATTGAAGCATTTTAAATTTGTGGCCATACAGAAAACAATATTAATTTCTTACATCCTATTTTTATGTAAATAAATTCTTTAGATGGTTTTTATAGATTACACTGATTTACAAGAACGATCCACTTATTATATTTTTTTTACTTTTTCAATCCACTAACTTTACATTTTACTTAAAAATTGGTTCCTCATCCAATTAAAATAACTAAAATACGTACCCTTTGACCTTTTAGAACCCAACCCTCCGAAAATGACAAGAGAAAATGTTATCTTAGTACTTTTAGGTGGATGAGAGTTCATTTTCGAGCAAAATGTAAACATATTAGATTGAAACTGTGAAATAAAAGTATAGGAATAATTTTCGTAAATCAGTGTAAACCACAACAACCGTTTATGGAATTTACTCTTTTATATTTTAACCCTTAAAATTGGCATTGACAAAAGTCGGTACATGTCAATGAACATATATGGTAACATATTTTTAAAGCATAATTTAGTTTCTTTGGTATACTCCGTATGTACGTAAAATAATTGATTAATAATGAGACACCATTGTGCTAAAATATAGTTTAGGTTAAAATTATGGGTAAGGTTCGAATAAGAACATTTATTATGGTGGGAACGGTAGGAACAGACATTTTTACTTTAAACTTTAATATTAAATTATGTTTTTGATGAAAAATATATATCAAAATTCTTAAAATTGTGTGTTCTTTAATATTGAAATTTTTTATATTTAAAAAAAAATGTGATACACATCATAAATTTTATTTGTGTATCACAGTATCACACATAAAAGGCTGTGATACACAACTTTAATTTGTGTATCATATATTTTCTTTTATTTTTTTAATTAATCTAATATTAAAGAGGATAAAATTTTAATAATTTTAGCATAACTTTTTTTTGCAAAACATGTACATACATTGAATTTAAAAGTGAAAAAAGTCGTTCCTATGGTTCCTACGATAATAAGTGATTTTACAATAACCTTTCCCTTATTATTATTATTATTATTATTATTATTATTATTATTATTATTATTATTATTATTATTAGAATATAGCTTAATGGTCAGCTCCATCTATCTATCTATCTTCTATCTATATAAAACAAAGTTTTAATTTGCAATCTATGATTAAATTAAATATGATATATCTTTATTAGAATTAGAATTATTTTAAAATTATTTATCAAATTCTAAGTATGCCACCTTTCCAATTTTATTGATTTAAATTTAATAAATCATTTTATTTTATTTAATCCTAATAATTAGCAAATTACACATACATCATCGTGACAATTATTAAATTGTCAACTAATATAGGTTAAGTATCAGTTCCATTTACATTCATTTTAAATCTTAATTCTTAAATTACACTTTTTGCATCAACTTTGATTAACGCAGTATAGGGAATAAGATTTAAGTTTTACATAAGATATAAGTGTTAAAATTAAGCAAAAAATGTTTGGATATGTTTTAGATACAAATTTTTATATATATAGTAATTCACGGCCATACTTTTACTGTTCACAAAATATTATTTTATCCTACAGCCGTATATTTTCTCATATGTACAATCCATCTACTCACGCGTCAGGTCGGTTCCATTTACATTCATTTTAAATTTTAAATCTTAAATTACACTTTATATTACATCAGCTTTTATTAACGAAGCATACAAAATAAGTTTTATGTTTTACAGAAGACATACGTGTTAAAATTAATTGGAACGTTTGGATATGTTTCAGGCAAAAATTTAAGAGATTGCATGACTATAAGAATTTTGCAACGTTTCTATTAAATGTATGTTTTGCATTGACTAATAGAATAGTCAAGTATACTCATTGTCTCATGTGAGTTTATTTCATCGACAATCGAATTTCACTCATGACCACTGTATGTTAACATTGTACAAGTTAATTACAACTAAAGTTATATAACATTTGTAATTGTAATATTTTACGTTAGCATTTGTGAACATGTTATTTTCATTTTCTCATGTCTAACAAAAGAAAACTTTGAAAATTTTGTTTCATATATGTTTTGGTTGTTTTATATATATATATATATATATATATATATATATATATATATATATATATATATATATATATATATATATATATATATATATTGAATTATTTCTAATGTCAATCTTATAGTTTTCAATTAAAAGTATTAATATTATTGAAATTTTTTATAAAATATAACTGTCTTTTATATACGGGCTCAAATACCTACTTCTAATACATAGTTAAGAAAACACAACATTTGTTATAACGATTTCCTTGAACAACGATTTCCTTGAACAAGTTGTGAATTAAATGACTTCCATTCAAAGATATAATGACTAAGCCGTTGATTGTTACAAATCAACTATTTTCCAGCCGTGCTCTCATTGAAATATGTTTTATTTTGGTAACAAATCATGCAATATTATTGTTGACGTATTCGTGTTATATATATAACACCCCACATTTTAGACAACATACCTTACAGTATTTTAACACCGAAAGCGACGTCCCAAATTTTTCAAACCAAAACACATATACATATTCACATGTATTTTCACCATTCCTAAAGGCTTAAAGCTCCAAAAGAATATATTTTACAAAACCAAGTTAATAAAATATATATACTCAAGACCCGATATTACAAGTTTTCAAAAACATCAGAGTAGACGCAATATAGTCAAACATTCCTTCTTTAAAACCCGAGCTCGATCCATGATCAATTCATAGTCTGCAAAGAAATTAAACACGAGGGATTAGCTCACAGCTAAGTGAATGAAACTGCATCCGACAGTTCACCCAGCGATAACAAATCATACAACAAATAATTATAAACACATAATCACCACAGAGGATCGGTGGTCCTTGAGGTACCCTCATGCCGCGGTGGCCCCCAAGAACGCTTATCACAATCTGTATTAGCTACTACAGAATATACCGATAACTTAGTGCTACTCCCACACGACTAAGGTTACTATTAACGAAATGTACAAGGAACCCTCCGTCGTCCAACAATAGCAACTAAGCCCAACCAATGTCGATATTGACCTCTGGAACCACATGGTCACATAGTGCATGATCATCATGCCATCAAGTAACAATAACAACTATCATTCAATCATAACAATATAGTACTATACTAAACAGTCGTTAACCAACAACCATATTATTACCCGTTGTAACCAAACCTGTTACAACTAAGTAAACCGAAGTTTACAGTTCCACTCACCAAAGTTCTCAGTCCTTCAACTCAGTGGTCTTATATTACTGAGTTTCCTTCTGCTTATCTAGAATTACAAATAATAATAAGTTAGTACTTATTCCAAAACAAATACCTCATGTTATAAACATATAACATATTCAATATATAACTTGAAACTATAAAAACAACAAGTTATAAAGACTAGCCATACTATTTTAAAATCTATCATCATAACATATCTTTATTTAATTATCCAAGATTAGAATAGTATGTTCATGACTAATATTAATTATATAACATTATAAAAGTCAATACTACACTTAGGTGACATAATCATATAAATTCTAACAACTCACCAGCGTCACATATGATCCACATAATACTACCTATTTATAAGTACTCATCTCAACTTCACTTATTTACGATTTACTAAACTTATGTTAATGTGATAACGTACATGATAAGATAATATACATATATATCAATTAAACCTCAAGCTTGTCATCACAAAATTATGTTATCTTTTACACATATATTTTTATTCCATTTTATAGCTTTACGTCTCCATCATAATAATATATTAATTATATGGACACATAAGATTCCTGCACTAAACATAAAGTAATCGAAATTCAGTCTACTGCACATTATTGTCTGCTGTTCTGCACAAGAAGCCGCCGGGTAGGGTCTAGGATCCGCCAGGTTCCTCCAAAAACAAAGAACCAGCCGGGTAAAGGTGGTACCCGCCGGGTACACCACCTCTACCAGCGACCAGAACCTGCTACTGCACTACTTTAACTCCGAAAATTACAACCCAAATACAATACATAATTTCCTGCTGTTTTATCACAACAATTAATCATAGCAAACATCAAGCAACTACAAACACTTTCATTTAACATCTAATTCCTACTTCAATCTCAAGTATTTACTTCATGAACCCTAATTTTATTCAACTTAAAATTCAAGAGTAAATCATGTATCTTGAGTTATAAACCTCAATCAACTTCAAACAATCAGTTTATAACAATAATCAATCAATATTATACTTAAATTCATATACCAAAAATCATTACCCACGAACTTCAATAAAAGTTCAAGTTCAAAGTTCTAAAACATGTAAATACTTACACTTTGAGGAAAATAGAGATAATGATGATAAAGAATCTGATTTCATAAGCTTAAATCTCACAAACAAGTTGCCAATCAATTCCTTTTATTCCAAGAGGGAAAGGTTTTAGGTGAGAAAATGAAGGAGAGAGGAAACAAATGAGAGCCAGAGGGTTAAGGATAGAAATGAGTCGGTCACCACCCACCAACTCAAATATTAACAGTCTAATTTTTATTCCTCATCTAAACCTATTGTCTGGAACTGAAAACCATTTACAACTTTATTTTACTGTCAACTCCGTTTATTTAAAACACACATTATTTTATTAACCACATTAAGTCCTGAGACTCTTTTACTTATTTAATTTTCATAACAAATACCAAAAAATTACTTTTCTACACTTTAAGTATTCATTTCCAAACCAAAAACTATATAAAATTCCAGACCCTAAAATGGGATGTTACAAATCTACCCCCCTTAAAAAGATTTCGTCCTCGAAATCTAATCATACCCAATCAAAGCAAAATTTCATATATCATATATCACACAAAATTTTCCTCTAACGAACAATCCTATTCAAATAATCCCATAACCGCATTTTCATCACAACAACTATGTTATACATAAGTGAATTACCATCACTTTCAGCAATAACAACTATTAGATACAATCGAGATTCAACAACGATTATCATGTACCGTCCCACTACTTCACTATTTTAAGACATCAAATCACGATGTACTTAACACATATTCATACATAATACTTAAAATCACATATCGTGAACATAAACAAAGAAAATTAATTTACATATTATGCACATATGATCTACAGGTAAACAAGTACTATGTCACCAACATAAGTACTTCCACATTCTGATGTGCTATTCATAATCACATTTTTCCACTAGATCAATATCACCTTGAATTCACATAATTGATCTCTAGGTTAACTTGTTCCATATTCATCCTTTTCTAGTTATATTTCATTATCTCGTTATATCATCATATATAATGTAGCATACAATCTTTCACAAGTAATAAAAGTACAATCGTCAATTTCCACAATTTTCAACTACTACGTACATGATAATTCACCATATCCTAATTATCCTTCATGAAATCTCAATTCCTATCCTTATTAACTTAACAACAAATTTGCACATATTCGAGCAATATTCAAATTTTAATATAAGTAAACATGGCAATACGGAAATTTGGTCACAATTCTTAGATTAATATTTCAATAATCATCTAAACACTTTATGACTATCCCAAATCACGTCGTGACTCCTAAGTAATCATGGGGCAATATCATACAGTTGCATTGTAACTTCCATTACACAACTAGTCAAAATAGAATTAATAAACAACCAAGCTTTACACAAGTAATCCTTTGACTTGATAACAATAAGGACACGAATGTTTACACGTACTTCAACATACTAAGATAAGCTTAACATTTAACCAAGGTTTCATAACCCTTGACACTCTTACTAATTTGGGTCATGATGACCCATTTTGACACAATGGTTCTTAAGGAAAATTACTCATATATCAAACAAGACATTTCTAAACTTTACTCATGTTTAACTATTTCAACTTCATTGACTATTTGTCAACTTTAGATTCAACCATCTAATTGGTAATAACTCTCAATCATTTTCCACAATTTGGACCCAATTAAAACTAATCATAATTAAATGATTTCATGCCTTTTATATATATTCACACCAAAATTCTTTATCATAATTTGACTTTTAAAGTCAAAATTCCATACATTAATTTGTATACTAATATTGTTCTCCTTTTCTTAAACGCTTACTACAACTCAAATGATCCATTTAATTTTTAATGGAATCAACACTTCTAAGCATCCTATTACCATTCAAAGATATAAAATAACTTGTAACTCATCATACTACTTAACATCAAGTTGTAAAAATTACTTATTTATTAACACATGCTTATTCCCATAGCATGCCACTTAACTCAATTAAAAGATCATATTCGAACACATATCAATTTTATATAATCCAAATATTTTAAATAACACATATGCAACGAACAAAACAAGAAACACTCCACAACAAGGGTACCCGCCGACTAACGAGAGTACCCGCCGGGTACCCTCGCATCCAACTGAACAGAAAGAACCCAAAAACCAACTACCCGCCGGGTAAGGGTGGAACCCGCCGGGTACACACCCTAAACCAGCGACCTGCACAAAATTTTCAATATAACAATCCCAAATCCAAAATTTAAATGCTCCAACACAATACCAGATTTACCAAATGTAATCAATACTACAACAATAACTAGTTATGATCTATATCATCAAGCACTAACATAACACATTTCAATTCCATGTTTCTATCATTATTCATCTAGTTTCACTCCTTAAGCTCATAACCTCATTCCAACCAAAATCAACTTGAATATATACATATTATCATATCAAGACGATCACTACACCATTAACACAAAACCATATAAAATTTCTACAACATAATCAAATTTTAATGATATTTGGTAGCCTCAACAATTTCCTGTGACATAGCATAATAGGGCAACGGTGATCAAGCGTTGCAATATTATGTTTTTCACATTTCACTTTCAGGCTACTTCGTATCATAATTACCAATAAGATTTTCTTTCTCTTAAACACATACTACCAAATAATTTAAACAATGTCAACACACTTGTTATTTCTTTACAACATCTACATATTTAAATCATCTCATTTCTTATCTAGTCAATTTTACATAAGCCGATTATTTCATACAAACTCATTACAACCTTTATCATGGATTCATTCCTAAAGAATTTCAATTCAACAATTTACTTATTTAATTACCCATGTTTATCCAAATTCTAAAACATGTAATTTACTATATCTTTTCATCATATGATGTATTATCAAGTACTATTGCTACCACATGCAATCAACCTAGAATTTACTTACTACAATTTCCAATTAATCTTGTTATTCCAAAATCATTCATCTCACATAACCAACTAATTCTATGTTCACAATATCAATAATTCATTATAAACAAGTAATTTTAATTATTCGATTAACCACATTATCGGCATTCCTACTTGCCTCTATTCACATAACAATTGGCCGTATTTAATAACATACATAATCATGTCATCATTTATACCATTAACTCATGTTAACATATTATTTACTAGTTTATGTTCGACTAAGTATACTTACCTCTTTCTTAATCAAATAAACTATTTCACAATTCACATAATTCCTAAACATATTTAAACATTTCTTCAAGGAACAATTATACCTTAAGTAAATACTACACAATTTCACTAACAAGAATTTATAGCACCACTTTTTATTCAATATTCCATAATTGATCCTAAATCACACATTATTCAATAATTTCAACCCATCCCTATGTATCCAAATTCATTCCAAGCAATTTCTAATGCAAACATTACATTCAACATTTCTATCATCACATTATCATGTAATAACTATCAATGATTCATAACTAGGGAAACTTATTATACTAACCAAACAACTTTACTACTAAGCACAAATCATCATAGCAAGTAGCAACTCACGTTAATTTAAATTCAAGAAGGTTTATCGTGAATTTACCTTATGGAGGAAAAGCCATGAGTACCGGTTGGTTACTCATCTCCTACCTTCTCTGCACCCAAAGAATATCTCACAAAGCTTTCAAGTGTTAGCACACAATATTCTATTAGGTTCACCTATAGTGGCTAATCCCATACTTGGAATGTTTGACTAACACCAGTAGATTTGGGATTGAACATTTGCCAATGTTCAATTCACCCAAACCTATTGTCTGATACCAATTTATAACACCCCACATTTTAGACAACATAACTTACAGTATTTTAACACCGAAAGCGACGTCCCAAATTTTTCAAACCAAAACACATATACATATTCACATGTATTTTCACCATTCCTAAAGGCTTAAAGCTCCAAAAGAATATATTTTACAAAACCAAGTTAATAAAATATATATACTCAAGACCCGATATTACAAGTTTTCAAAAACATCAGAGTAGACGCAATATAGTCAAACATTCCTTCTTTAAAACCCGAGCTCGATCCGTGATCAATTCATAGTCTACAAAGAAATTAAACACGAGGGATTAGCTCACAGCTAAGTGAATGAAACTGCATCCGACAGTTCACCCAGCGATAACAAATCATACAACAAATAATTATAAACACATAATCACCACAGAGGATCGGTGGTCCTTGAGGTACCCTCATGCCGCGGTGGCCCCCAAGAACGCTTATCACAATCTGTATTAGCTACTACAGAATATACCGATAACTTAGTGCTACTCCCACACGACTAAGGTTACTATTAACGAAATGTACAAGGAACCCTCCGTCGTCCAACAATAGCAACTAAGCCCAACCAATGTCGATATTGACCTCTGGAACCACATGGTCACATAGTGCATGATCATCATGCCATCAAGTAACAATAACAACTATCATTCAATCATAACAATATAGTACTATACTAAACAGTCGTTAACCAACAACCATATTATTACCCGTTGTAACCAAACCTGTTACAACTAAGTAAACCGAAGTTTACAGTTCCACTCACCAAAGTTCTCAGTCCTTCAACTCAGTGGTCTTATATTACTGAGTTTCCTTCTGCTTATCTGGAATTACAAATAATAATAAGTTAGTACTTATTCCAAAACAAATACCTCATGTTATAAACATATAACATATTCAATATATAACTTGAAACTATAAAAACAACAAGTTATAAAGACTAGCCATACTATTTTAAAATCTATCATCATAACATATCTTTATTTAATTATCCAAGATTAGAATAGTATGTTCATGACTAATATTAATTATATAACATTATAAAAGTCAATACTACACTTAGGTGACATAATCATATAAATTCTAACAACTCACCAGCGTCACATATGATCCACATAATACTACCTATTTATAAGTACTCATCTCAACTTCACTTATTTACGATTTACTAAACTTATGTTAATGTGATAACGTACATGATAAGATAATATACATATATATCAATTAAACCTCAAGCTTGTCATCACAAAATTATGTTATCTTTTACACATATATTTTTATTCCATTTTATAGCTTTACGTCTCCATCATAATAATATATTAATTATATGGACACATAAGATTCCTGCACTAAACATAAAGTAATCGAAATTCAGTCTACTGCACATTATTGTCTGCTGTTCTGCACAAGAAGCCGCCGGGTAGGGTCTAGGACCCGCCAGGTTCCTCCAAAAACAAAGAACCAGCCGGGTAAAGGTGGTACCCGCCGGGTACACCACCTCTACCAGCGACCAGAACCTGCTACTGCACTACTTTAACTCCGAAAATTACAACCCAAATACAATACATAATTTCCTGCTGTTTTATCACAACAATTAATCATAGCAAACATCAAGCAACTACAAACACTTTCATTTAACATCTAATTCCTACTTCAATCTCAAGTATTTACTTCATGAACCCTAATTTTATTCAACTTAAAATTCAAGAGTAAATCATGTATCTTGAGTTATAAACCTCAATCAATTTCAAACAATCAGTTTATAACAATAATCAATCAATATTATACTTAAATTCATATACCAAAAATCATTACCCACGAACTTCAATAAAAGTTCAAGTTCAAAGTTCTAAAACATGTAAATACTTACACTTTGAGGAAAATAGAGATAATGATGATAAAGAATCTGATTTCATAAGCTTAAATCTCACAAACAAGTTGCCAATCAATTCCTTTTATTCCAAGAGGGAAAGGTTTTAGGTGAGAAAATGAAGGAGAGAGGAAACAAATGAGAGCCAGAGGGTTAAGGATAGAAATGAGTCGGTCACCACCCACCAACTCAAATATTAACAGTCTAATTTTTATTCCTCATCTAAACCTATTGTCTGGAACTGAAAACCATTTACAACTTTATTTTACTGTCAACTCCGTTTATTTAAAACACACATTATTTTATTAACCACAATAAGTCCTGAGACTCTTTTACTTATTTAATTTTCATAACAAATACCAAAAAATTACTTTTCTACACTTTAAGTATTCATTTCCAAACCAAAAACTATATAAAATTCCAGACCCTAAAATGGGATGTTACAATATATGTTAACCAAATTGCGTTAAGCCGCATTTAATAAAGTTTAAATTTTCTTAAATATTATCATTTGCATTTAATTTAATCTAATATATTTACCTTTTTTATATATATATTAATTACAATTCTGATATTTAAAGAGATTTCAACTTCATTAAATGTGACTTAACATATGCCATGATACGTTAATTTCCATAACTCTGCTTAAACCGCCACATAAAAAAACCTTGTTCTCCACGTATTACGTCTCTATAAATACACACCCTATGCAAAGCCCTTTCTGTAACAACCCCAAAATTTGGGTAAATTTAAAATTTTCCTAATTACGTGTTTATTACTTGTATTTAATATGAAATAGGATTAAATACATTACTTACTTATATATATATATATATATATATATATATATATGGATGGAATATATGTATATATACGCGTATACGATTCGTACATATCGTATAAAACAACAATTGTACAAACTTGCGTACGTTGATAAAACAATTATTAAATAATGTGAAATTATTTAATTACTTTGATTATTACTTTATATTACGTTTATAATATAACGGAAAACGTACGTTTTAATTAAAACGTCACCGAACTCTCCGAAAACTCGACCAACCGACAAAACCAAACTAAGTTATATTGTTCAACTTGAAAACTAAGTATTTTATTGAAATACTTCAACTAAATTTTCGGATATTATTTCGTATTTTAAAACGTATATTTAATCGCGTACAAAAGGATTTTAACGTTTAAACGACCGGGGAAACGAACACCGCACGGAGCGCAAACACGGAGGAAACAAAGTTTGGTGAGACCACACCTTGGTGGCCCCACCAAAACCGGCCAAGGTGAGGGGGCATTAAGCCCTCACCCCTTCTCCACTTACACACACAAAATACCATACTCAATAATTCTCTCTCTCTCTCAATCGGTTCTCTCATCTCTCTCTCTCTAAAACCAACACTAAATCACCATAAAAACACCACTAAAACACCTTGGAAGCTAGGCTCGATTTGGAGAAAAGCGATCACGAGAACGAGGGCTACAAACTCATCTTTTCGGATTTTCGTTTCGACAACTTTGTAAGTTTTCCGGCGACCCGAACTTTTTCCGATTACTTTTATTTTGCTAGATTATTGTTCCTTTAGCTAAATGATGTCCAAATATGTAATCTAAACTCGTTTTTGAACACTTTTACGAAAATGTCGGTTTTGGTCATTTTAAATAAAACGACACCTCGAACATTAAAAACGACATCCAACAATTTTTATGAACTCTACATAACATAATATAACTTGTGTAAAAGTTTCAACTTGAACGGAACTCGCTAAATACGTTTTCGACACGAATCAAAAACTGGCCAGACGCTAGTGTCGCATGACTCACGCCAGTTATGCGTCACTACGTCTGAGTGACGCATATGTCACGAACCGTCTATACGCGACACTTCTTTAGTGCCGCTACACATAAATACCGTCACTTCCTTAGTGACGCTACTATATAACATTCGGCAGAAACCATAAGACACTTCATTAGTGACGCCATCGTATAGCCTTCGGCAGAAACAATCACGGCACTTCCTTAGTGACGCTAGAACACGTATACCGACACTTCATTAGTGTCGCTATCATCGATAAAAACTTATAACTTTCAGTAGAAACGAATAACACCTAGTTACTACCGATGACGTCACTGACCCTCATACCGTCACTTCATCAGTGACGCATACATGTATATACCGACACTTGTCGAGTGTCGCCCCATAAACTGATTTACTCACCTATACCGTCACTTCAATTGTGACGCACTATTTGTACACGACATTTTATACCGTCACTATCATAGTGACGCACTGATGAAAAACAATACTTACTAACGTCACTTACTTAGTGACGCACTACCTGAATACCGACACTACTTAAGTGTCGCATACATATTGAAACAGATAACATATTACGACACTACCTGAGTGTCGCATAATATTCATAAGTGACGCATACAAGTGACGCTATAACAGGCTGATTGAAACTTACATTTTATACAAGTATGGAATATACTTAAAACGTAAACGTACTTTACTCGGCGTTACTTATACATGAAAATACTATACTTTTGAAAGTATACAACGATACTTGAATATGTACAAGGCTATACTAAACTAAACGTGAGATTTCACTCACACACGCGTACGAGATTACACTTGGATATACTTAGGAGATTACACTCCAACGAACTTACACTTGTACATACACGGGATTACATCCGATACGAACTTACAAGTTCACTCACTAGTTACGTGCTGGATTACACGTTAACTGATACGAACATACATACGAATACATACGAGGTTTCACTCGTACCCTTTGGGGACTAAGCCCATTGGAACTTACGCAAACGATACATGTTGTAATACAAACAAACGATCATACGAGTATACTTTACAACTGTACAACTACTATGAATACATAATAATAATGGATGGAATTATTATTATACACCGATAACAAACGAACCGTACAACTTTTATACAAACTACGATTTACAAACGATTACAAACTTACAAACAAACTAATGGACATTAACTAGTTTGGGAACAACTAGCATGGATACTTTACAAGTATTCCATTTACTTACTAAACCTTATGCGTATTAGGACGCTAAGGGTTGCTAGTTCGGAATACTACTTGCTTACTTACTGCATTGTCTGCCAGACTCAGGTGAGTCTTACAGCCCCTACTTTACTGTTTTATACTCAGGGGTGAGATGCATTACTGTTTTACATGAACACACAAAACTTACTTGCTGCCATGATTTACTTACTGTACGAGATTAACGATACGCCAATTGCATGAGTTTACGACTAATCCAATGAAATCCTCCTGAATCATAGTTGTTAGTTATGTGATAAGCGCGAGTTTTAGTATATGGATCCATATGGGACTGACAATCCCCGCCCGGGGTAGCACGCACTACCACGAACCGTTCCTGTAGAAACGGGCGTTTCTTACTCGTTCCGTATGAATGTTTTGGATTACATTCATGAGGGGGTACCTATATTTACTGTACGTTAAGCTTCAACTATGGTGGCTCATGGCGATTGTATCAAACGGTTTGCATGACTTGCAACCACCCACTTATTAAAACTTAAGTTAACGATGAACATAACCTGTGATCGTTAATTACTGGCTGGCTATGATTTACAAATACTACTTGTGTGTTCAAACTGTTTACTTAGTTACAAACCTGTGAGATTCACCAACCTTTTTGGTTGACCGTTTTAGTAATGCTTCTCAGGTACACAGCATCAGTAGGGATGCCCAGCAGGATAAGCTTACTTAGCTCGAGTCGCATGTATTTACAAGCTTGGAGATTTTCATACATTACTTTTGTACTTACTGTTATGTACTAGAATCTCTAGGAATTTACTTAAACTCGAGCTTGTATTTTGAAACTACTTATGTATTAATGTAATAACTTTTTGAACGTCTCATTTAGAGTCGTTCACTGTATCCTTTGTGCTTGTGATTATTGATTAGTAACACCCAAAACATCGCTTCCGTAAACTGTTAAATTTGGGGGTGTTACACTTTCAACATCCTAAACCACCAAATATGGCACCCACAATCGTCTCCCTCCTCGGACCACCAGGGATCTACCGGTCCGAGCAGAATCGCATGGTCTCCCGGTTTAACTCCATTAGTATCTCGCCGAAACCACCCATGGCTTACACTGAAAACATGTCACCTACATATCTATCCAGCGGCAACCCTTGTCTCGATTTCTTCTTCCACGTCGTCCCCGATACTCCACCGGAAACTCTTGCTCGACGCCTGGTGGAGTCATGGGGACATGACCCTTTAACAACATTAAAATTAATCTGCAACCTCCGTGGGGTGCGAGGTACGGGTAAATCAGATAAAGAAGGGTACTATACGTCCGCTTTATGGCTTCATAAAAATCATCCTAAAAGTCTAGCTTGTAATTTAGCTTCGATGGCTGAATTTGGCTACTTTAAGGACTTACCGGAAATATTATATAGACTTCTTGAAGGAGCTGACGTAAGAAAAAAGGCAAAAGAGGCAAGAGAGGGACGACGAAAACGATTTTTTAGACACTATGGTGGTCGATGGAGGCCAATGGCTAAAACACGAGCTCAAAAGGCGGCTGCTAGGATGGAACGAAAGAAAAAAAAGAGTGTGCCAAGGGAGGAGAGGATATCAGCGGAGAAGAAAAGAGTGGAGGCCGAGATGGCGAATGCAAGCAAGATTAGAAAAGAGAAGAGGGTTGCAATGGCTAAAAAAGCTATTGAACTATATAATCGTGACCCAGATTACAGATTCTTACACGATCGTGTTTCGGGTCTTTTCGCTGAGCATCTGCGAGCTGACATCAAGTTCTTGGCTGAAGGAGAGTTAAAAAAGATCAGTCTTGCTGCAAAATGGTGTCCGTCTTTGGATTTGTCATTCGACAGGGCAACTTTGCTATGTGAAAGCATTGCAAAGAAGGTATTCCCTTGCGAAGTATACACAGAATACGATGGTGTAGAAGAAGCCCATTACGCGTACCGTGTTCGTGACCGGTTAAGAAAACAGGTCTTGGTGCCACTCCGGAAAGCGTTGGAGTTACCAGAGGTTTACATAGGACAGAACCAATGGGGATTGATCCCGTACAATAGAGTAGCTTCAGTCGCCATGAAACTCTACAAAGAGAAGTTTTTAAAGCACGATAAATCCAGATTTGAAGAGTATCTAGATAACGTTAGGTCTGGCAAGGCCACAATTGCAGCAGGTGCATTGCTTCCACACGAGATCATATCATGTTTGGAAGACGATGATGAGGGTCAGGTGGCAGAGCTTCAATGGAAAAGAATGGTGGATGATATGGCAAAGAAAGGAAAGTTAAACAACTGTTTAGCGATTTGTGATGTTTCAGGTAGCATGGATGGGGTACCAATGGACGTGTGTGTGGCTCTAGGAGTTCTTGTTTCTGAACTAAGCGAGGAGCCATGGAAAGGGAAAGTGATTACGTTTAGTAGAAACCCGACGTTGCAGATGGTGGAAGGAGATGATCTTAAATCAAAGATCGAATTCGTGAGAACAATGGATTGGGGTGGGAACACTAATTTCCAAAATGTGTTTGATTTGATACTTGAAGTGGCAATTAATGCAAAATTGAACAAAGAGGATATGATAAAGAGGGTGTTTGTATTTAGCGATATGGAATTCGACCAAGCTTCAGCGAACCCATGGAAGACGGATTATCAAGTGATCAAGAAAAAGTTTAAAAAGAAAGGGTACGGAGCAGTGGTGCCATATATCTTGTTTTGGAATCTGAGAGATTCACTAGCGACTCCGGTTGCAGGGAAGGAGAAGGGCGTAGCGCTTGTTAGCGGCTTTTCAAAGAACCTGATGACGTTGTTCATGGAAGACGGATGGAGTATGAGCCCTGAAAGTGTAATGGAGAGTGCCATTTCGGGAGAGGAGTACAAGAAACTGGTGGTGGTTGATTGATGACGAGTTGAACGATGAATGTTTATGCATATTAGAGTTGAATCATATCAACTCTGGATATCTGCAATGTAACTTGGTTGATGTATAAGTAAATATTAAGTTATATATAATCCAACATATTACAATTTTTTCATTTGTTTTTCTTGCAGAATCAAGTCATAAACTTGATTCAAAGTTCACACTATCAGATGGTTTCATTAATATTTTCTTATAGTCAATATTAAAATTCAGTTCTTTTAGGGCATTTAAGAAAATGTCATTGTGGGTTCACTCCAAATCACCAGCAAGATCACCATGATGTATATATAATATACAATTTATTAAATATGATTTGGCTCCAAATTTGAGTTTTGGTTGACATTTTCTCATACACAGCATATATATCCGAACAGTTGGTATGCAATTTTATAAAACACTACAAACGTGCAAGAAATAAAGGTATTAAGTATATCTCTATATAAATCGAAATTAAACTACTTATTATAATAAGGATCTCCTCCTTAATTATGTATTGTTCTACATACAACAAAGAAATTCCGTAATGTTATAGTTCCTCAACTCACATTACTATTGTTCAGATCATTTTGTCCCTACCATGAAAAACATTAATGTCGTCTAAGACCATTTACAGTTCCTGCTGCATTCATGGACGCTTGCTCTTTAACAAGGTTGAATACAATAATTGGCACGTATAAATTGTTGGAAAATTTAGTGAAACATGTGTTTTTTCACTAACTTTAGACACATAAATCTATATGTATGTGTAGTATATATTAATGTTAGTTTACGTGATTGCGTTCTCTCTTATAAGAGCTTTGCATCGAGATAATATGTGTCCACATCGGAGTTAATGTGAATGAGATATCGATTCACAAAGTTAGACATTTGATGTGTAGTTTGGTAGGTTTAAGTTTGTCCCACATCGGTGGGTGAACTAAACCTAGATGTACCAACCAAACGATAAGTAGAGGTGTCTAGGCTCTATTCAAAACACACACACACAAAAAAAAGTCACAACCATTTTCCATTAAAGGAGATGTTAGTACTCTCCGATGAAATCTTGGGCATTTGTGCCTTCAAATGTGACAAAATCTGTTCTCCATAGGAAAGGCGAAGCAATGCGCATTTATAAGAATACGATAATGAAAAACATCATTCACAATGCACAGTTTGCCATCTATCTACCATTATTCACGAAGTTACTATAATATAGCATAGAGGCAGCTAACTGAACCTTGTATATCATGTAATTGTAATTGGCTAACATTTAAAGTTAAAAAGCGGAGACCTTGACAGCCAAGGTTACAATTGCAGTTGATTTTAAAAACTTCTTTAGCAATAACCATAAAGGTACCCAAAAGTTTCATCATAGCAGTACTTACACATGAGTAAGTGACCTTCACATGATCATCTCAACAAAATTTAAATAGACATATTTCCCTCACTTCTTCGTCACTAAACATTGAACCGTCATCTTGCCTCTAAAAATTGAATTAGATCAAATAGAAAGTTAAAGAATATAGTTTTGACACATACAGTAAATATGAAAAATAAGAAAGACGCTACCAAGCATAAAGTAAATGTACTGAATAAAAATATTAAAAGTAGGAATACCTCTGGAATTCAATGAATTTGGCTTCTTAGTAGTGTCTTGCACATTCTTGTTCTTCCTTGGTTTGCATTGATCATTCTCAAGAAGAACTAATATGACATCTTATAACCCTTACCAAATTAATAACAAACAGTTGATATTAGTAACCCATATGAAACTTGACCCAATTTTCTCATGTTACTTTGACCTTGCTGAAATCCACACGAACACCTTGGACTGAACTTGCATAAACAAATCAGTAGAACCTGGGCTAAATAAACCTTGTTTCTTTGAGACATTTCATCAAACAGGTGGAGAACAAATATACCTTGTTTCTTTGAGACATTTCATCAAACAGTTGTCGAACACTTCAATAAACTACTTTTATCAAACACACAATCAAGTTTATCATCTATCGTCAGATCTTCGAGTTCCACCACCATAATAAACTACAAATAGCACTAAATAAACAATACATCAGAATAGACACATATACAAAACTAATCAATATAGGTCAATTTCTACGAACTAATGTTTACCTGTGATCTTGCGCCCCATTAGAACTGAAGTTTACATCCAGAAACCTATATACATATACATGTACTTGAAAAGAAGAAAGCTTTACAGCTAAAATTAAAAAATCAATTGAAACTCCTCCAACAAAACGAAAAATTCAAGAACCCTACAAAATCAAGCGGACAAAACGAAAATCAAGCGAACAAATAGCGTTAACCAATACCTGAGTCTATTACCTGCATATAAATCGTGTAACCAACACCCAAGGTCTCAACCTAGAGAAAAATAAAATGAAGGGGAGGAGAAAATTCATGATGAAGGAGGATAGATGCTTAGATATGAAGAGCAGAAAGTATATTGATGTTTTAAAATTTCAATTTTGAAATTATGGGAAACATGAAGATGAAGCATTATTACCAAGAAAAAGGGCGGTGCAAAAAAAACCAATGAAAGAAAAGCGTGCAGAGTAAATTTCATATTTCCAAGAAACTGGGCGGCCTAAAAGTAGCTTAGTGTTTAGAAACTCACAACTAAATTAAAGCAAACAAATTACTGGATTATTATGAAAATAAAAAAAAAAAAAAAAAGGAGAAAATTTCTTGCATCACATTTCACCACGTCATCATGTTAAACAGCTTAAGAATTCGCCAAATCAGCTTCATGATATCAGCATCAACTGCCCTTTAATATATAATAGATATAGATATAGATTACTTTTATATATTTTTTTTAGGTATATAGTATATACAGTTAACGATCATCAAATTTTTAACCACCCCATCGCATTTTGCGATGGGCAAATAAAATCTAGTTAATACTCAAAGAAAGAAGGAAATTTATATTATTTTGGATTTTCCTCTATAATTAAAATTTTCAATTAATACATCACAAACAAAAAAAGTTTCATTAAATCAAATGTAAAGCCTAAGTGTAGTAATATAATTTTAAACAAGATAAGGAACAATATATAGGTATTATTGTTGTTGATCATTATCATTTCTCAAATAATAATTACACCCATCACATATGTATTTACGTTAATTCAATTAATTCATACAGTTAACTTGTTAATTAATTAAATAATGATCGGCAAATATATGATTACTCACAATTGATTATTAACATTCAAGCCAGTTATTCCTTTTGAGAGGTTAAGAATCGAATAATATTACTTGAAAAATATTAGCATCTTACTTATCATTGTGATTTTGTTGGATCGATTTGGATCACAAGATCACGTAGGGGTGGATCCAGCTTAGAAATAGGGGAGTCCCATGCCCCCATGATCTACTAAATTCTAGTGTATTTTTATTGTGAATTTGGTAAATTTTTTATTTTGCCCCTCTTGAAAATTGTTAATTGCCATCTTCTTTTCTTCTTTTAATGTATAATTTTTGAATGTATAAAGTGTTATTCTATAATTATATAAGTCCAGGTTGTTAACTATGAAGTTTTAGTACTTATAAATGGTTTTTAACTACGTGTTCTTCTTAAAATAAGTCATTTTGCTATTATATTTATATTTTGACGTTATTTTATGTCGTTTTTGAGATACATGATTTTACGGTAAATTTTTTTGGCCCCCTACGTAGGGGTGTTCATCGGTTCGGTTTCCTCGGTTTATTCGGTTCGGGTTCCTCGGTTTTGAAATTTTTTTAAGCAAAACCGAAAACCGAATTCACATGTAGAAACCGAACCGAAACCGAACCGAAAACCGAATTCGAAATCGGTTCGGTTTCGGTTAAAATCGAAATTTTTTTTTTTTTTTTTTTTTTTTTTTTTAAGTTAATCGGTTTTGACTCGTAATTTTTCGTGTGTTAGGGTTTTACCATAATTGAAAATTAAAGACGTGAAGTTAATTTAAGGTTTAAATGTAAATATACTTGTTTATAAATTCTAAATATCACACATATGCTACATATATTAATAATTTACTATATTATTAATTTGAATTCGGTTTTGAATTCGGTTTTCGGTTAAACCGAATTCAAAAATTCAAAACCGAAAACCGAATTCAAAAACCAAAATTGAACCGAAACCGAACTGAAAACCGAATTTGAATTCGGTTCGCTTTTTTTTCGGTTTTTATTCGGTTCGGTTTTCGGATTAAACGGTTTCAAACCAAATATTGAACACCCCTACCCCTACGGTTTGATTTTCTGGATCTGCTACTGTGATCACGTAAATTTTAATTATCAAATGCCATGTGATATGCTCTTCTCTTAATTAAGAGTTATAAAAGTTAACATGATCACATGTACACAAATATACTTATTATGGCTATGTTCGGCAAACTAGCTTGTAGGAGCTTGTTGGAGCTTGTTGGAGCTTGAGCTTATTTTTTCCAAAACAAGCTTTGTTTGGCATACAAAAGTGTAGGAGCTTATTGGGAGCTTATTGAAAAAATAAGCTCTAGAATAATAAGCTACTTCAACTAGCTTTTAAAATAAGCTACAAGCTTATTGGGTGTGAAATTACATGAATACCCCTCTCTACATGTCTTTGATTTAAACTTTTTGTCCTTTTATGTCTATTCACATATTAAGCTCCAGCTCCAGCTACTTTAACAAACACTTCTAAAAATTTATATAAGCTCCAGCTTCCAGCTCCAAAAATAAGCTCCAGCTACAAGCTCCAACTACAAGCTTTCAGCTCCAGCTACCAGCTAGTTACGCCAAACACACCCTATGTCCTAAATTCTTATTTGTTTCTCTTATAAATTAAATATAATTATAATTATAGAGTAAGGTTCAAATGAGTACACCAATTTTGAGTGAGAATGAGGGAACCAACAGATTTCTTGCATGTGTCACTTTATTCTCTCTCCTCCACACTTTATTCTCTCTCCTCCACATTTTTAAAAATTAAATATCTCACAAACGGTAAGTCGAAAAATCATGAAAATTGCACCATAAAATTCAGCGTTTTCTCCTCTTCGATTTGCCGTCCCTCAAGGCATACTATTGACAACTTTTTTTTTTCTCATTTTTTGGTGGGTTTCACAAATTAGTAACACATGCGTTAGTGATTAGTTGTACATTTAATTTGTGGTTAAGGTTAGGGTTTAGGGTTTAGTAGGGTTTATGGTTTAGGGTTTATAAGGGTTTAGGGTTTAGAAGGGGTTCAAGGTTTAGGGTTTAGAAAGATTTAGGGTTTAGCGTTTTGTAAAGCGTTTAGGGTTTAGGGTTTGGGGTTTAGGGGTTAGGGTTTAGGGTTTAGGGTTTGAGGTTTGGGGTTTCGGGGAGAAACCCCAAACCTCAAACCCTAACCCCTAAACCCTAACCCCTAAACCCCAAACCCTAAACCCTAAACGCAACACTTTAACACATGTGTTAGTAAATGTGAAACCCACCAAAAAATGAAAAAAAAAAAAACTTTTCGAAAGTATGTCTTGAGGGACGGCAAATCGAAGAGGAGAAAACGACGAATTTAATGGTGCAATTTTCATAATTTTTTGATTTGTCGTTTGTGAGATAATTGATGTTGGGGGTAAATGGGTTTTGTACATGTGGAACATTCTCTTTGTACACATGGCTTGATATCATTGGTCCCCTCATTCTCACACACATTCCTATTCTCATTTGAACCCTACCCATTATTTGGATTAATTTATTAAGATTTGAAAGGTTCCTAAAAAGACTATGCAAACGAATATGACTCGTTCCCATGTTATACTTTTTTACAACTTGTTCAAGTGAACACCACCTGAAGTTACAAGCTGTCACCTTTAACTTTCCCCTATATAACCCAACACCAATTAAGGCTGAATTCTCAAACCACAACTTCTTAACTTACAAACACAACCACTTTTATTAAACACTTGTGACATTTCACTTTGGAAAGATGGCACAAGTTAACACCATTGTGAAGAAAGTTTCGGTTTTCGCCATCATGGCCCTGTTGGCTGCGGCCACTGTGTCAGCTCAAGCATCCGCCCCAGCACCTTCTCCTGATGCCGGGATGGCCTTTTCTATCCCGGTTTCTGGAGTTGTGATTGGATCATCTTTGCTTCTTTCGTTCGTTGCTATCTTCAGGAATTGATTTATTTTGATCTCATTAACTTTTAATGTGTGAGCACATTGATTTTTTTCATTCCATTTATGTATAAATAACTTCTTTTGTAAGGTAATCTATTTCTTCATTCATCTTTTAAGTTATATCTGCTTTGATTTTTTTTTTTCTTTTTGTGCTTTAGATCATAAGAACAATTTTAATAACTAATTAATGAGTGTACCATGTGGAAAACAGTGTATAACTAATCTTATTAAGTCGTACTAATATGGCTAGATAAAATCGTGCAATTCAAATTTGTGTTGATTTAAAATGTATTAAACTTTATAGCTTTTACTATTGTATGAGACGAACTTTGAAAGTTCCTATTATATGTAATGAAGAAACGTCTATCTTAAAAAGGCGTAGGTAATGTTCATCTCAGAAATCATCCTAAATTTGATGATCTGATATGTCTGATAGCTGAGTATTTTCAGAAACTAAATAGTTAAAACATGGTCAATGTTTAAATTAAAGTTTAAATCTCCAAAGCCCAAAGGTCTTCAATTAAATTTCTGAAATAATATAATACTACGATTTTTTTAATAAAACTTAATTGAACTATAAAAATATAAAATGATAAAATCATAGTATCATACAGTAAAAGTTAAGCATAGAAGTACACAGTTTTAGCCCATCTACAGAAAGTCTTTTAGCCCATCTACAGAAAGTCCAGCCCAGGATAATAAACCAAACCCAGTCCGGATCAATAGCACGAAAAGCAGATCATTTGTGGGGGCGTGGGGCACCTTGGCCCCTTGACCCAGTTCATACCACGCGTGGGTTCAGATGACCGTCATGTCACTTATGCCAAAAATAGGCCATAATTTTGAATTTCTTTTGTAAGCCTAATATAATATAATTAATTAATTAATATAAGCTCTAACTGAATAGCAAGTATACTGTTTTTAGATGATGTTACCTAGTTAACATCCATATTTTTTAGTGTTTTATACATTACTACTTAACTTGTCAATATGTACATAATCAATTTTTCTTTGAAAGCTAACAACATGGTACGTAGCTGCACATATTAATTTATCAAGTTACAACTAAGATTTTGCAAAATGTAGTCAAGTTGATTTCAAACCATGCCATACTTTGTAAATCTGTTTTAATGTTAATAAAAGTTTATAATGATGAAACATCTTTCGACTTGAGTGAGGATTGTTAAGATCAACGGGTTACTCTCCGGTTGATGTGAATAGAAAGATAGTTATCTAACCACAGGTGGTAAGAGTCGATAGTTGGAATCATGAGGATGATATCGGGTTGTATGAGCACCATCATAGAAGATGGAGTTTTGTGGGAGAATGGTGGCTCTTTTGAGAGCATGGAGAACATGGTAATTGTGTGAATATTGTCAACGTGTACGTGTCTATATTGCTAGGTTTTTTTCCTGCTTATAAAGAGTAACGAGCCTGTTCTAAAATAGAAGTTTATTATGAGCTTAGTAAGTTAGGAGCTCAAATTATAGGGTAAACATACCAACAACATAGCATCTCTCTTCATCTGTTAGAAAGTTAAAATTAGTATGTTTTATACATTAATAATTAGTACTATGTTATTAAACATTTTGAATTCCTATTATTTATTACTTTTTTTTTAGTTTATTCTTATCATCCAAAACTTCATTTTTACCAGCTTGACCCTCTTAAACAGATTCCAAATGATAAATACAAAACTGACAAAAATCCACATTTTTGTCTTTAAAAAAGGTCTTGGATCTTCTTATTCTAATCTAGTAAATAAGTAACTTTCCGTTGAAAATCACACAAGTCGTTGTAGTATAGTGGTAAGTATTCCCGCCTGTCACGCGGGTGACCCGGGTTCGATCCCCGGCAGCGGCGTATTTTTTTTTTACTAAGTTTGATCTCTTGGGCTGGGCACTGATTCTCTGAAGGACTTGCATCTTTTGGGCTGGGCCTGCATAATATCTTTGTTTGAGTACCATTCGAGTACCATTTGTCTCAAGTCTAAACTAGGCATGAACAAAAAACCCGAACTCGGAACCGAACCCGAAAAAAAACCCGGAACCGAACCCGGAAAAAACCGGTTTTTTTGAACCCGGTTCGGGTTTTTTTCGTACCCGGCGGGTAGGGACCCGGTTTGGGGTTTCGGATTTCAAAATCGGGTTGGGACCGGGTAGGAAGCGGGTCGGGTTGGAAAACCCGGTATAAAACCCGGAAAAACCCGGTTTAAAAACCGGTATTCGTGGGTCAAAAACCCGGTTCGGGTTGGGTCGGGTAGGTCAACAAACCGGTTCTCATCCTTTGACCTAATACCCGGTTTGGGTTCCGGGTACGGGTCGGGTTGGGCTAATACCCTACTTTGTTCACGACTAGTCTAAACGAGACGTTATTGAAATGGGTAAAATGGATGTTTTGAAACCTTCAAGGTTTAGAAGGCATAAGTTTGCATTGTACTAACGTATTTGGAGCTTATTTAGCGTCTCTCTTGAAAGTGCAGGATGGTCGATAAAATTCAAATACACAAGTGATGATTTATGGAAAAGTGACATATTATTATTCAAGAAGCATGCTAAAAGGTTGTTTACCGAGACACTTTCTAACTCATTATTAAAGGAAGCTAGTTCACGCTATTGGAGCACACTGACACGTGGAGATCAAGTGATGTGCTCATCAGGGGGAGAAATACGCGTTGCACTCTTTTTTCTTTCGTCATGGTTTTGTCCCACTGGGTTTTCCTGACAAGGTTTTTAACGAGGCAGCATCCCAAAGCGTATTGAAATAACTATGTACTCTTTTTCTTCATTAGGTTTTTATCCCACTGGGTTTTTCCTAGTAAGGTTTTAATGAGGCATATTCTTTTAAGTGATGGATAGCCAAGAGGGAGTGTTATGAATATATTTATAATGGTGGCTATCCATATTACCCAACTCCCAAAAACCTTTGAGATGTCTTTGTACTTATTGTAATGATGATTTAGCCTTATAAAATATAAATAGTGGCTTCTATGTACTCGATAAAGATGATGATCAATGGAAAGTATTCATCCATATTCTCTAGTATTCTCCTATTATACTCAATGTATACAATATATGCTATAGTTTGCTAATTGGCCGGTTAATCTTTGTAATTCTGTTCATCCTCATTGCTGTGACTTGCGAATACGTATTTCCGTGTGTTAGTTATGCTTCAAATGTTAATATCCCTGTCGATTCCACGTGTTTTTTAGGTTATGACATGGTGTCTTCAGGGCTGTAAATGGATTGGATCATGATCCAAATCCGATCCATTTACATGACTTAATGAATCAAAAAACATATCCATTAATCCATTAAGTGATCCAACAAATCGGTCCAATTGTCCAATTAAACATTTGGATCGATCCGTATAAACTTCTTGATGACTTTCACCATACTGTGAATTTACTTTTAGGGGATAAAAATTGCAGAAACTTGCAACACAACGTGACGATGTGATGCCGTAATTAAACGTTCTACTTTTCGGTAATCAAATTCATTCGGTGACGGTTTTTCTTCCTATTAATCACCGAAACTTCATGCGATCATTTGAGCACAAATCGCATTAAACTAATCGATGACGTTAGCGAATTCGATTACAATTACGGTGCTCGCACCAACATAAACGATAATAATCGGCATAATGTTTTTGTTCGACAACGTTGTTCGTGTTATCCTTCACCACATCCTCGATCAGTAGTTTGATCTGTTAATCATATCTAATTTAGCATAGTTTGAAATCATATTCCGAGTACGTTGATTACATATTAGAGTAATTGTTTAATGCATTGATATTGTACATTACAAACTTGTGTCTTTCACGTTAATGGAGACATGGAGTCATATCATTATCATTTCATTATTATTATTATTGTTATGTTATTATCATTATTGTTTAAATAAACAATCTGGACTAACACAGTAGTGATAATCAACATCAACCTAGACTGGTACTCTTTTTATTTTAGGGAAAAAAAAAAAAGGAAAAAAAAAACAAATGGATCGGATCATGATCCATTCTATTGGATCATGGAGGGGATCATGATCCATTTACGTTGGATCATGAATGGAGCGGATCAAGATCCATCCATTGCGAGGCCTTAACCTTAAGACAAGATAATATCGTACAACGAATTCGAACACATTGCTTATGTGCTTCGTATAGTATAAGGTTCAATACATCTTGTCTTACTAGATATTAACCACTGTTTCTTTTAACTTATGTCGATGATTTAATAATTCGTTTGGCGGTTGAGAATGTTGATGTTAGTGATTGGGTCAGATGTCGTGTAGAAAACATGAATCAGTGAAAGAGATTTAATAGGATAGTTGTGTAGTGATGATCATATCTTCTTCTTTATGATAGATGATGAATAAAGGCAAGGTTTTATTAAAGTTAAAAAAAATCGAGTAAAAGAGTCCTTCACATAAAGCAAAAGTAAGAAAAAGTGTGAGATTAAGAAACACATTATGGGAAGCTATTGCTTTAGTTATATCATGTTTTTTCTTCTTAACAACCTCATTTTTCTTAGGGTTCACCGAATCAAAACGTCTACCACAACTATCATTGACTCGGGTCAAGTTACGTAGGACCACTTACCACGGGTTAATTGTAACTTACAGTATTAATTCTTCTTTTTTAGACACAAGGGTGCTAATGGTGGTATCATCACTTCAATTTTTAAGCCCAACATTTACTAATATACCTACGTATACATACATTAAATATAAGATGGGTCCCACCTCATTTCTCTTTCTCTTTCGTCGCCAAAGTGAAGAAACAAGGGAAGAAAGGGTGCCATCAATGTCACTTTGCCAAGCCTACTTCGGTTTCAAACTGAAGAAATCGTTGGCACTGGTCTTAAGTTGTTAACAATTTTTTTCATCTTTTTATATCTTTACGTAACAAATAACTATTTAATAAATATGATTCGAAACATGTATTATTGAATAAACGATCTTATACTACTATATAAATTAAATAGTTTAGGAAGTATTCAGGGGCGGTACTAGGGTGGGGGCAGTGGGGGCGGCCGCCCCCACCCGATTTTCGGGAAAAAATATTTTTTTAAAATTTTATAGGTTAATTTTGTAAAATAAAAATTATGCCCACACGTAATTTTAAAATTTAAGGTTAATTTTATAAGATATTTTTATTATTTTGAATTCGCCCCCTCGTTAATTTTTTTCTGGTACCGCCACTGGAAGTATTTGAGCGCATTTGTATATATTAGGCGACTTCTAAAACATGTAGCATCTTTTGTTATACCTATACCTAGTAACTTGTTTGACTTGTTATCTATAAATACCGTAAGAAAAGAAGAATAACAACTTACCCTCCGACGGCTACACCGATTTATCTTACAATAGAGTTACGTGATTAAATAGACACGTGGGTGAATAGTCGCCATCTATGTTACTATGTATATACCATATAATAATTGTAACATATAGTATTCTTCTTTTAAATGGATTGTGAGAGGTCAGATTGAATTAAGTTGTTAACATGTTTTTTTTTATCTTTAATTCTACATCTTAAGGGCAAATCTACGATTACCTGACACATTACATACACAATCACAAATACAAACACTAGGTTGAGTAATAACTCACATACCACTAGATAAAAGTCCTTCACTACTATATACATAAATTTATTTATATACATGAATTATTTAGGAGGTTTATGAGCGCATTTTTGAATATAAATAAGGTTACTTTTAACACATGTTGCATCTTTGGTTATAGATAGTTTTGACTATTACATAGTTATTTGAGTCGTTATCTATAACAGAGTAAATGAATAAATGATCCTTTGATGGTTGCTATCGACTGATTTCATAGTTAACATGAGAGATGTAAATCATGTAACATGTGACTAAAGGGACATAGGGATGAATAATTGCTATCTATGTATATCATATAAATTTTTATGGATTTATATGTTCAATCAAACAAATGTTTTTATTGTTGTTGAAAGTACCCAACGTAAGGTTAAAATGATGGGTTTTTTTTGTTGTTGGATCAAAAATGCAAACCTACATAGCCGACGTTTCCAAAAATACACATTTAGAATAATAGATGGTTGTGCAACCCACATGCCATGTTTTTGCCCCGAAAAAGACGCTGCTCACAAAATGCTATAAATTTTGCAATTAGGGTCCATCCGATACGACTATTCTTTAAATTCTTTGGATTTATATCAAAACTATTCTGATATTATATATTGTAATTGTAATAATCCCATTTTTTTTCCCTTTTCTTTTTGAAGAAGTCTAGTACGAAGCACTTATATGTTATTTCGTTGGATTCTTGTTTATATACTAAAAAATAAAGAAAAAAGTATTTAGCTGGAATAAGAAATGTAAAGAACTTGATTATATTGAGTTTGTACACTAAGTAGTGTAACAGTTTAATTATATGAATTATTTCATAAAGGTATACAAATGAGAGTTGATTTTTACACTACAAAATTCGATACGCAAACCACAAATTAACCCTATTCATGGCTTGATGCATATTTATAGTATTATATATGCACACATGGTTTGACAAAAATATACTCCCTCCATCCTACTACGAGTTTTTCAGGGATGGCTCAATGGTAAAGCTAGTGATTTATGCCCCTGATTTTGTAAGGCTCCAAAATTTTAATGTTATGTATTAGAGGTAAAGCTACAGGCCCAAAAACTTCGACCCTTCTTTCTAAATGGGGGTGCCCAGGGATCAGTGTTTTAAAACCTGGGTTTTTAGTTGACCCGAAAAAGTGTTAAAATCTGGTCGGACCGGTTGGGCCGGAAGGTCGGACCGAAGTTAATTAGTATACAGTAGTAGTATTTAGTGAATTTTTTATTTATAATTATAATTATAATTATTAATTATATCATGTATAATAATTATAATCCATAAAATAATAAAGGGTGCTGACACATCGATTCCCTTGTTATTCTTGGAATACACATCAATATAATAATTATATAATCCATAGAGTAATAAATGATGATGACACATCAGTCAAAGATTCCCTCATTACCCTCATTATTCTTGAAATACACAATCAGTCAACATTCCCTAATTCTAAATAATTAAATGTACATAGAAATTATAATAAAAAAAACATGAAACCGGGTCAATGCGCTAATCCGGTTCCCGGTCCGACCGGCCGGGTCAACCAAGTCATTGACTAGTCAAAGTATCGAAAAAATCGGGTTTTTTTGAGCCGAAATTCTCTAAAAATACGGTCCGACCGGGCCGGTCGAACCGGGTCTTAAAACACTGCCAGGGATAGGATAATGACAACAATCTTCAATCTTTTTAGACTTTAAAGAATATAAGATTCAAGAGATTATACTAAGTACGTGAAAAATTGATGTTGTAAAGCCTCAAAATATTTTAAGTCGTAAGATATTAGGCATATTTTATGTGAAAAAACGGCTATCTACCATTTTTGTAATTTAGTTTTAAGCAATTTCATCATAAAAGTTTTGACAATCTATTATTCATGTATTTAGTTTCAGTCTTTGTTTTTAATTAGCTATGATGAAAGTAATTTTCTCATAACCATTATGTTTTCATGATGAATTTCAGAAACATTTTTGTACGCATGATCATCTATTATATTGCTCAACTTAATTATTTCAAATATGACTCATAATTAAGTGTGTGAGTTATCGTGAATTGCATATTGAGTTTAATACATATATTATGTTTTGCGTGATATATGATCGTTAAAAGTCACTTAAAATTTACTTTTTACTATATGATGTTATGCTCTTAAAGAAGAAAACATGACATATATGATATCTGCATAATTAAAATTAGTAAAGTATTTATAAGTTATATGAATAAAATACGTGAAAGTTATTTTTTTTAGATAGACAATCCTACAATCTAACCAACCCACAATAATATCACATGAATATATACATGCTTACCACGAGGCTTGAACTCATAGCTTCTTGGTTGAAGGATTCCCAACATACTACTAGGTCAAAGGCTCTTTTGATAAGTGAAAGTTAATTTTTAGTCGTAGCTATAAACTTTGATAAGATTAAGAGCAATAAAATGAAGATTTCTTATAATTAGTCGATAATTCGATCTTTATCGAATATAATCTTCTTTAACATTTTTGTTATTTTCTCGTTTGTTTATCGAAATGTATGAAATGGGTAACAAGCTATAAAAGTCGATATCACTCCGGAATATATAGATATGCTTTTTCTAAATTATAAAACAGATTATCCGCACTATACCAAACAAATTTCACTAAACTTGTAATAAAATAATGTAGAAAAATAGTAAATAATTAAATGTACATAGAAATTATAATAAAAAAAACACGAAATCGGGTCAATGCGCTAATCCGGTTCCCGGTCCGACCGGCCGGGTCAACCAGGTCATTGACTAGTCAAAGTATCGAAAAAATCGGGTTTTTTTGAGCCGAAATTCTCTAAAAATACTGTCCGACCGGGCCGGTCGAACCGGGTCTTAAAACACTGCCAGGGATAGGATAATGACAACAATCTTCAATCTTTTTAGACTTTAAAGAATATAAGATTCAAGAGATTATACTAAGTACGTGAAAAATTGATGTTGTAAAGCCTCAAAATATTTTAAGTCGTAAGATATTAGGCATATTTTATGTGAAAAAACGGCTATCTACCATTTTTGTAATTTAGTTTTAAGCAATTTCATCATAAAAATTTTGACAATCTATTATTCATGTATTTAGTTTCAGTCTTTGTTTTTAATTAGCTATGATGAAAGTAATTTTCTCATAACCATTATGTTTTCATGATGAATTTCAGAAACATTTTTGTACGCATGATCATCTATTATATTGCTCAACTTAATTATTTCAAATATGACTCATAATTAAGTGTGTGAGTTATCGTGAATTGCATATTGAGTTTAATACATATATTATGTTTTGCGTGATATATGATCGTTAAAAGTCACTTAAAATTTACTTTTTACTAAATGATGTTATGCTCTTAAAGAAGAAAACATGACATATATGATATCTGCATAATTAAAATTAGTAAAGTATTTATAAGTTATATGAATAAAATACGTGAAAGTTATTTTTTTTAGATAGACAATCCTACAATCTAACCAACCCACAATAATATCACATGAATATATACATGCTTACCACGAGGCTTGAACTCATAGCCTCTTGGTTGAAGGATTCCCAACATACCACTAGGTCAAAGGCTCTTTTGATAAGTGAAAGTTAATTTTTAGTCGTAGCTATAAACTTTGATAAGATTAAGAGCAATAAAATGAAGATTTCTTATAATTAGTCGATAATTCGATCTTTATCGAATATAATCTTCTTTAACATTTTTGATGTTTTCTCGTTTGTTTATCGAAATGTATGAAATGGGTAACAAGCTATAAAAGTCGATATCACTCCGGAATATATAGATATGCTTTTTCTAAATTATAAAACAGATTATCCGCACTATACCAAACAAATTTTACTAAACTTGTAATAAAATAATGTAGAAAAATAGTAATTATATAAAATCGATAAGGCTTCATATTTAAAGCTCGCTTTATGCCCATGAGATCTTGAGCCGCTCCTGGAGTGTTTACATTACTATTTTGGGTTGTCCCAAATAAGTGTCCATTTCCATGTTTCAACCAATCGAATCAGACTTTAGTGGGTAGATATATGTTATTGGTAGGATACTAAAACTGCGTACAAAGTCAAAGTGGACAATTTGAGTAGGACGGAGGGAGTATCATTTTTCACCAAACGGTTCATTTAATTTTTACGAATTACGACCAAAGGGGCAATTATCATGGTTTTCAAATTATAATTTTTTTTGGGATAATCGATCATCCAAAATGGAACATTAAATTAAATGATTCGTAAAAATAAACGACCTGAAGTACGTTTATCTCCTTAAATTATGAATGGCACATTCAATGAAAGTCGATGTTTGGGCATGCAAGCCGAAGCACCTGATATGTGGTGCAATTAAGATTCATAAAGAATGGAAGTGGTAGGAATATGTCACCTCTTTATCTCTCAAAACTTATTTGACGAGAGCCATAAATACTGATTACGGTAAATGATTTATGATCAATAACCACGTGGTGGCAATGGTAGCATTGTGACGTAGGAGAAAGAGGAGTTGTCCGATGTTCAACTCGATCGGTGTTGAAAGTTAACACCAAGTTTAACATTAAGTATGCTTTCAGAAGAAGTTAACAGCGACCGATGTTCAATTTGTCGGGGTGTGGTTAACTTCAGTCCAGTCGGCGATAAAGACCTCTATAACACCGGTCACCTCAACACCACTTCCTATGCTCTAACAAAGATTTGAACATCTATAATTTAAACTCTCTTGTATCGGTCAAAGTGTCCACTTTGACTTTGCACACAGTTCTAGAAATTTCCACAAACTACATTTTTTACCAATCAAATAACATATCTACCCACTAAAGTCTCTTTTGATTGCTTGAAATATAGAAGTGGACACTCATTTGGGACAACCCAAGATAATAATGTGGACACTTGTGGTTGGACGGAGGAAGTACACTGTATATATATATACACACGTACATGGACATTTGTAATTATTCACTCCCTTCGTTCTATTTTTATTGTCTCACATGAATTTTTTTTATTAGGATATGTAGAATGAATGTCAATTCTGTCCTTATATATATTCGAAACAAATTTGACTGAAATTTTGTCCTTAAATACATACAGTTAAATACTTAGTTGAAGCGAGTTCAAATCAATAATATTAAATGCGTTTCAATGCGATTTCCAATTTGATTTCTAATCTAATCTGATATGGATGTCGAGTTTTCTCACCGTGATCAGACCACACCCCTTTAGTTCTTAAACTATAGGGAGTATTTAAATATCATCAGCAGTTACTACGTTAAATACTACGAGTATATACTTTATAATAATGAGTTAACCCAATATCTTGATGTGGGATCAATTTTGTGGGGTCAATGAGTCTTTATTCTATTTGCCAGGATACTACTCGATCTACAGAACACGTACGGTTGCTATTAAACCCTGATTTCAAGGGATGGTACCATTCAGTGTCGTCTTTGTATCAAGTGGTTTTAAAAATAAATTAAAAGTTGTAGTATTAATTTATTCCTTTATATCTCAATTATAGAGAAAGACGAACATATATGTACATCTCTTTCAGCTAGTTCAGTTAAAACTGAAACAAATAAGAGAAATCAGTTAGGGATATATTGTTTCGTTGTATAATTAACTTTACACTTATTACTACTGTATGAGACATACATTCATTTGCTCTATTGTATGTATCAAACTTGTAAATATTGTCTATTGTATATAAATTTTCCTTTTAAGGTAAGGTCATAAGAGGAAACTTTCATAGTTTGGCCTTACCCACAAAAGATTACAATAAACAATATTTACAAGTTCGATACATACAATAAAGTTTTTTTAAAGTTCGACTCATACAATAGTAAACTATGTAAAATTTAATACATAATCAAACAATAAACCCATCAATTAGTTTTCGGTTTAAAAAAGTTGGAATGGGATCGTGCCATATATCAAGATGAAAAACCAAACGAAAGTGAACCGAATTAAGATACTCCGTAACTTATAAAACGAGGACATCATTGAAACAATGATTCCACTAATAACTCAAATAACAGTGGTATGTGATAACGGTAAGAATTACTCATTACACGAGAATTTAAGTATAAATTGTCAAAATCACATTGTTATTTTTATAAGTATCACCTAAACTATTTCACAGGAAGAAAAATGGTACTTTAAGTTCAAAGTTTTGCTATTTCAATTCATCGGCTATAGCTTAACTTGTTTTTAACAATGTGTTAAGTTTGGCGTTCTCTTTGATTGGCCCTACAAACGAATAAAATAGAGATAAAAAATGAGTAAATTCACCTGAAGGTGAGTTATAACAGGAGGGTGAAAGCTCACGATGGCCGTTGATTGCGACATCACCGGTCTATAGATGAATGAGTGTGGTCCAAAGTCCAAACATATATAGAACTTACGAGTTAATAAAATTAAAGAAAATGTGTCGACTTTATTAGATATAGATCGAGCATTTAGAGCATGGAAGAGTAGGAGCCATCACCTTCAATTTTAAGCATCTATTTGTTCATACTCATGAATGGTCCACATGTTAGTACTCGATCCTTCATACCACCAAAGTGTTAACTATACATGAAACTACAATGTCATGGACGAGGGGAGACAATGTAAATTTCGGCATTCAATTAATTAAGTTACTATTCTACCCTTCATACTTAATACATTGATATGGTAGTCAATAATCTGTTTTTTTAGTAGATAATAGATAAAGGTACGTAGAACTTACAACTACGAATATTATATACTTACTGGTCTTAGGTGATGACTGAACTCACAACCTCTTGATTGATGAACTCATCTCATACAGTTAGTCTAACGGTAAAAGTCATAGATTGGTAACGTATTTTCATTTTTGTTCCAATGTTGGTAACGAACTAATTATATTACCAATGTAGGTAATGTACTTATAAAAAGTGTTACATATTAGCAACGTACTCTACATATATGTTCCAATGTTGGTAATGTACTTATAAATCATATTACCCATATCGAGACACTTTTACAAAGTACATTACCTATATTGGTAATAAAATTAGTTCCTTACCTATATTGGAACAAAATTGAGAGTACATTACCAATTTATGACGTTAGCCCTTAGACTAAAGGCCTTAAACTAGGTGTCAAACAATAATCTGTCTATATGTATTATCTTCATGAAAATGACTCATTATATTAGTTGGAAGTTACTTAGAAACATTTGTATGAAATGAATCTATGAGTAAAACGGTGGGAATCCGACGGCGCCCATCACAATTGACAATTGCGAGAAAGACCATAGCCAACAAACTAACAATTGCCACTCCGTGCTCAGATACTACGAATATACTTCCTGATATGTATCAGTGTCGTCCAACATCGCCTCATCGGTCATCATGACCTTTTTGTTCGTCGTACGTTGCTTGTAAATTAATTAAATAAGCATGCATATGTGTGTTAATTTGTACGTTGCCCTTGTGTTGTTCTCGATCCTTTCTATATTGTTGGAAGTGTTTAAGAATTACACAAAGGAATTTATACAAAGTGCCACCAATTTTGAGCATCTATATGATGAGACCGAGACCTTTAGCATACTATACCAAGATGGATCAAATGAAGGGGGACAATAGATAATGATAATAATCATGGTAAATGAAATGAGACTCATGTAAGCATGTATATATATATGGGTAAAGAAGAAATTTGTTTTCTTTCCTGTAACTTTTCCTAAGTTTTTAGTCTTCTATACTTTACTTTCCTCTTTCTGAAGATAAATTATGGGTCAAGATTTAGTTTGCTTTTCTTCACTTTTCCTTTTTACAATGGGGTACTAGCAGTCTAGTAAAGTTGTTGCATATATATCTACTACCATCGAAACTTAAGTATATATAACTTTATAAGGTCTCAAATTCTGATTGCTAGAATTTATGTAATGGTCCTGGTGTTCTGATAGATACTATATACTTTTACAAATGATCTTTAACGAACCATGGTTCCACGATCAACAACCGTACCGGCCAGGATTAATATGATCACAAGTGTGGTTGTCATACAACGCAGAAATTCCATTGCCACACCGTGTGCTCTTATAGATACTATATACCTTTTACAAATGATCTTTTTATATAAGTTTAGTTTGATGATCAAACGTGGGAGATTTTGTTAGTTGGCCCACAACTGACAACCTGTGTGTCTCATCCTATTATTCAGTTAAATCAGTGGTAAGTAAACGGGTTTATTGTTTCGTTATGTATTATACTTTACATTTTTAATTGTTGTATGAGCTGAACTTTAAAAAATTCTATTGTATGTATTGAACTTGTAAGTATCGTATGTACACTTTCCTTTTTTGGCATTGACAAAAATGGAAACTTTCCAATTTTAGCCATACCCAAAAAGGAAAGTATATATACAATAGACGATATTTATAAGTTCAATACATACAATAAAAGTTTTCAAATTTTGAGTCATACAATTAATAGTAAAAAGTGTAAAGTTTAATACATAACGAAACAATTGACCCGTAAGTAAACCCATAGCAGGATCATTACAACAATACATATTGTTAGTTTATTATATAATATAATATAATATAATAGTATAATATAATAAGGGTGACCTCTTGTAAATAATTTAAGTTTCATTAAAAACGCGAAAAAGTTTATCAAATCAAACCTTAATCAATTTTATAAACTAATAATGGGTTTACCTATAACTTTTTGTCGAATAAGGAGACAAAGCATCCCACACAAGAGAATAATGTATGTGTATTTTCATTATATAATCCTAAAAACTTGTATTCATATTCATATTCATATTCATATACAAAGGAAACAAGCATGTCCCCTTGGCTCCAATTACTAGAATGGTTTTGCTTTCATGTTTAATCTCTAAAATAAAACACTTGATTAATATCTCATCAAAAGACCACTTATCTATAATTAGGCAATTGTTGAAAAGAAAACTCACTGTTTAGAAACGGATGATCGGTAAAGATTATGAGGGGAATATACATGTAAAGCGCTAAATAAACAAACTTTACAGGATTACAGTAACAAACGGTACTAAAATATAAGAAGATGAAATGTGATGTATATATGTGCGTCAAAGTTTTGAGTGGACGTGCCACCCTCGGTGAAATTGGATAGTGTTGTTGTGGTTATGTGCAAACATAAATTAAATTATAGATGCACACTGTGTCAAAAATTGAGAAAGGTTTAAGGAAAATGAGTTAAAGAATACTTGAAAACTAAGAATTGAACCCAAATCATATATTCCCTCCGTCCCTAATCTATTGTCCAGTATTCTTTTTTGGGTTGTACCAAATTAATTGTCCACTTCCATAAATAGATAAGAATAATGAGAAAAAGTTCTTTTTTACCCCTATTGTATATATGTAAGACAAAAAAGTAGGAAAAAAGTAGAGGGTAAAACTGTCATCTTATCAAAAAGTAAAAGAGGTGATTATGTTTTCTTAAACTGCATGTTTTTTTGTCCGGGGACAATAAAATTGGGACGGAGGGAGTATATCTTATACATGAATTAAATCAAATAGATATTATTCAAACCCCTACATTTTTGTGGTTATGATATGATAATCAATGATGGGGCGGTCCATTGTTAAATTATTGATTGGTCAAACCAAAGATTTTCACTTTTACGGTATCAAAGTGATCAAATAAATTTAGAATGTTATTTCAATTAAAATGTACTTTAAGGAGTACACATGTAGTACATATATATTTTTATGTTTATATATGTACTTATTGCTAGCTAGTTTCACTTTAAAATGATCGAATTCATTATATATACTATGCATTTCAATTCGATTTATATACTCAATCTTATTACTGTTTTTCTTTTTTGGCGAAATAAATATATATATTAGAATTGACAACGATCCTTAACAAAAGTTGAATCTTATTACTGTGGGCTTAGTCCCTGCGAATTCACCCAACTTGGACGAAAAGTCTACTGTGTGCATCCTACTTACGGGTAGGGTTTTTAATTGTATCAACTTTCGAAAACAGGGGTATTGATGTATTTTGCTGATGTGTCATTGACGTGTCAAACCATGCGCAAGCCACGTGGCATCTCAACCGAACGACACGTCATCAAAATACATCAATACCCCTGTTTTTGAAAGTTGATACAATTAAAAACCCTACTCGTAAGTACGATGCACATTATAGACTTTTCATCCAAGTTGGGTGCATTCGCATAGACTTATCCCTATTACTATTATACTCCGTAACTATTAACTTATGATATATTTTAAGGGTTTAAGTTACGGATCGTCAACGTACTCTCCTTTTTGTTCCGAGATCACCAATGAATCGGTTTTATTACTAGGAACAATAAGGAGAGTACATTCGCGATCCGTGACTTAAACCCATATTTTAATTTTAAAGTGTGTTGCAAATAAGTATTATAGTAGTAATTATTAGTCCGCATTATTATTTATTATAATTATGTATAAGAAAGAAAGAATTTAGAGAAATGGAAAAAGGGGTGATAGGGGAGAATTGATGGTGGTTTGTAAGTGTTTGACCAGAAAACATAAACAAACACAAATGGATACTATTGAGCATGAAAGCAGTGTCACAATCAAAACCCTCCAAACATGCATTTGCTCATGTGAAGAATTTAGAACTTGTCATATATTTGTACTGTGTCATACCTTATCAGAAGGATCAAAATTACATAATGTACGTCTGTCTTCATCATTGAATGTTTCTTAAATATGTATATGATGACTAATAAAAGTGGTAGATACATCTGTTTTTGAAGAAAAATATTCTCATTGCACTTATCATTAATGCTTGCATATGCATGGTACCGTGATCATGATGAAAATCCAATTCATAAGAATTGGATAAATTAACCATCAGGTGGTGTACTGATAAAAAAAAAGGTTATTGGAGGGAACCTTTAACCCCGGATCCGTAGATCCACGGAGCCCCACCCGCAAGAGGCAACCCGTCCGGCTAAACACCTGGCCCCAGTGACCCCATACACGGAGCATAGGATTTTTTAAACTCCCAGAGGCTTGAACCCGGGTGGGGTGTGGGGATTTGCGGCGGCGGTACCACTGAGGCAAAGCCCCATTGGTTGGTGTACTGATAAGGTGTCCTGATCTCGTAAAATGTCCCAACTTAGATAAACATATTGTGAGTGGTCGATGGAAGAGTCATAAACAGTTATGTGAATACCCCGATTAGACCGCATATTCACCCTCCTCTAATATGGTAAAGAAAGAAAATCTCATTCGTTTACCCTCGTAATAGGATAAGAATAATTTTGAAATATAAAATAGTGAAGTTAGATTATATGCAAGCAGCTGAGGAATATTAAATATCATCAATCCTTATTTTGAATGCGGCATGCGCAGTCTAAATGAAAGTTAATTGTTAGAATGATCGATTTCACTAATTGTACGTTGTTTAAGGTATTTAAACGTAAAAATTACCTATACGAGCTTTAAACGCCATTTATGTAGGTAAGTTTGATCTCCTTTGCGGACTGGTATTACTGTAAATTTATATAGTTTACATTGTGATTCATCAACCATATGACAGCGCACCGGAATGAAAAATTTCAACATCAAAAGGTTATATCTTATAGATTTTCAAATGGATTCCGATTAATAGCAGTTTGCCTACTGCGTTAGCAATAATAGTAGTACTCTTGCGGGTGATGCCTGCCTGTAGGGCCCGGCTAATTGCTTCTCACCCAAAAGAACCACTCACTAGCTAGAGAAGCAAACCTTCATGTGTATGGGTAGTACGCCTGGAACAAGAAGGTTCGTCGTACAATCTTGGCGATTACAAAAATAAATAAGTATATCCCTCTCCCTTAGTGTCTTTCCATTAAAGTCCTCCCTCATGACACTGTTGTGTTGCCCATGGGGACGGGCTAGCCCCGACTTATGCAATCCAAACTACATAATTTGCTTCGTGTAAGTGTTTAATACTCCGTATAATATAGTACGGAGTATCAATTTATCATCACAATACTATTCATAACATGCATGTATATATGTTTGGCTAACAACCTCACTTTTAAACGCTTAGCTTTTTAATTAATAGTCGTATTAATTGTATGTGAATTAAAATCAGGTGCAATTCTGCATCACCGCGCTTTTGGGATGAAATAAATAAACAATTGATATACGTACTATACGTACCCTAACTTTTCATAATATGATAACATCTTCATGATTTATAGCTAAAATAAATTAGTAACTGTTTTAATATTTTTAATTAGAGCCAGCTTTTAATTTATGATGAATGTAATCCCATTGAGATTTATAAATTCCAGACAACCATTTCTGAGCTCTCTCCAGCTTTTCCATGCTTTCTGGGGCCATGTTTCCCATTTTGCCTTTGCCCACAGGATTTCATGTTTATGTTTTTCAGATATTGTAACTATTAAATCATCTATTCTCCAGTTTGGTAATTTAATAAACAAAGTTATATCATAATAAAATCTAACTCGGATGTTGTGGTTTTTGGTTCTTAACTTAGATCACCTGGTTTTTCTATCTCCGAAATTTCAAAACAGAAAGATTATATACTTTGACATCTTACCGTAGATACATTCATTGGACATGCCATTTGGTAGGAAACTCTTTTTAGCGGGCTGCTCACTCCCACATGAAGTCCTTGGACGGAGCATTTGGTCGGCCAGTCAGTCGGTATTGGTAGTTATCAACGTTTATATAACAATTGCGCGGGACATGAAAAGTTGTTGCATATACCGTAGAAATCATCCAAAATTGCTCCTCTGAACATAGTTTAGTGTTCTACTACCCGAAAAAAAGGTTTGGTGTTCTACTAAGTTGTAACAAAACACATCGTGTTCTTTGCTATTTAGTTTGCAAAAAAACCTTAAGCCAAGTACTATACTGTAATAGACCTCATTCATTCAAATTTCAAATAAATTCTAAGGTTGGAAAGTGAGAATTATAGAAACCAGATAATTATGCTTGCATCAAAATGGATTTACAAAGGTATTTAATCATCGTTTTGGTTGAATATTAGAAATTACTTACATAAAATCCTACAAGATTAATTACCTAGTAAATGAAGATTAGCAGATGGATAACGTTTACCCATATTTATGAATTACCATCATCATCTTGCTCGATTTCAGATGCCGGCTCATCTTCTTCTTCAAATCCACTGAGTCCACCATAAGCTGCATGTCCATGACCAAAAGCTTTAATGTGATCTTTAAGTGATCGTTTGTGCTTAAAATCCGAACCACAAATGCAATACCAAAGCTTCCCACAATTCTTTTCATGTGTTCTCCAGTCACCCCTTACTGCAAAAGCCTTACCACATTTTCTACACATAAAAGGCTTAATTCCATGTTTTCTTTTGTAATGTGTTTGTAGGGTTCTGAAGTCTTTGAGTGGCCTAGATCGCGGGTGATCGATATTATTACGACAACCCGGTGCACAACAATAACATGGTAGCTTTAGCATCCCAGTTGGTTGAGTTCCCCTTAGAGATTCCGGGCCTTTCCTGTACTGTGATCCATGCCCCCACATATGCATCTACAATATACAGCATACGTACTAGTCAGCATTGTCGGTTATCAACATTTTGCAAAATTACATGTAGTATATATCAACTAATCTACTACCGTATAATTCAACAATTTGTAAGTCAAATATACAATTAGTAAAGCATAGCAGATTAGTAAGCTTATATATAAAAATAAATAAATAAATAAATTAAAATGATAACTCAACTATTCAAGATTTTTGTCTATAAAGTACTTCATGCATTTGTCAACACTAGTGACAGTTTCTACATACATAGAGATGACGAAAACAGCAAACACTTTGTATTCTACATATTTAGGGACTCAACCATTGTTAAGGGATGCAAGAAGAGAGAGAGAGAGAGAGAGAGAGAGAGAGAGAGAGAGAGAGAGAGAGAGAGAGAGAGAGAGAGAGAGAGAGAGATGAAAATGTTGAAAGTTAAGGTTAAAACACTGTAAAAAGAAAAGAAAAAGAAAAAAAGTTTCACTTGAACACTATTCAAAAGCACAGATTTCCAAGTATAAAAAGCAGAATGAAATATTGGGTGTGTGGTTAAATCAAATCAAATGAATTTGTAGGGTACAACTGTTTCTAAGCCTGAGTTCAAAGTTCAATCAAATTTCAGATCCCAAAATCTGCAATCCATGCAGATTAATAAATTATTTAGAACCAAACAACATTTACTTCAATACCTATGTTTCCCCTTCACACTTTAAACCCACAAACTGATTAAAATATGGAGTATATCAAGAGATCTATCAAATTTTATAGCTCCATACAAATTTAGTTTTATGAGTGCTGTTAAGAACAAGGAAGGTTGAGAAAGACTCACATGGGTTCAATTAACAGCTAAAAAGTTTGATAAAAGACGCAAAAGAAGAAGAATCCGAAGATATAATGAACCGCTGCGTACATATGAGTAAAAAAAACTCGCCCGGGTAACCTGAACATGAAAAACCCGCCCCCTTTACCTTCTTGTAATCTAATTACGAAAGAACACTGAAATAAAAGGGTTTTTTTATTTATTTAATTAGGTATACTCAACCTGCATATTGTTGTATCTATTGAAGGTCTTGAAGCAAACCGGACAAGAGAATTGAGTAGGGCCAATAAGAATCTGAGAAGGTGTTGGTATCCAATACTGACCCTTGTTGAGTCTGCTAATTGGGCTATAATACCCAAGACTACCTTCATCTCCATCTCCCTCTTTAGTCTTATTAACCATTACTTGATCACAAGTAGTAGAAGATGAATTTGATGAATTATTTGAGATCAAAGATGCAAGATCAGCAGCACTAGCATTTGGTAGACCTATGTGTAGTGCTACTGTGACACCTTTTTCATCATCATCTTCTTCAACATCATCACCATCAGCATCCACATCCATATCTTGATAATTAGTACTACTGCAACATGGTTGTTGATTTTGCTGTTGTTGATGATAATTTTGTGGTTTTCTTGATGGGCTCAAGCTCAAAAGAGGGAGAGCTTCTCTAAGAGGAGGAGAAGTAGGGGGAGTACTACTTGGATGTTGATTAGTGACACAATTAGTGGATGGATTGAAGTTAAAACTAGTTTTAATGTTTGAAGAATATGATGAAGATTGGAAAGTGTTGTAGTAGTAGCTTTGAGGGTATTGAAAGTGGAGATTAGAGTCAACATGAGGAAGATTTGTAAGGGAATTAGTGGAGAATTGATCAAGTTTAAACCACTTTGAGTAGAGATTTGAAGAGTAAGGGTCAGTCATGTTTGTGATGATGATGATGATGAAGAATTGAAGAAGAAGAGGACAGAGAATAGGTTAGATTTGAGAGAGAAAGAAAGAAAATGGATGGTGATGGTGATAAGGAGGAGTAATCTAGAGACTTGTTTTTGTACATGTTTTAACTTTTATTTCTTTCATTATATAAAATTTATTTATTTATTATATAAAAGAGAAATTAATGAAACCATGTAAAGGTATAGTAGTACTACATGGTGCTACGTGCGGGTGAATGTGTGGGTATATGCCCTATCTATGAGAGTCAAATATATGATCACCATGGTCAAAATACACTATATTGGCATGTCCTTCATTATGATGATACTTTTAATCGTTTGTATTTTTTTGAGCTTACTTTCCATCTACTTCCCTTTATTATAAATGATTATTTGAAAGGATTTTTTTATGGTACAAAAGTAATTATGACTTGACAATTAAGTATATATACGAGGTTATATATTGCTCAAGTGGAATTGAACTAGATCGAACTTGTGTTACGAATCGTTAGAGAAATATCGAACGTTGTCCCATTGTGTATGGTTTAAATCCTCTTAGACGGCTGTTAGTTTTGGGTTTGTGTTACACAATGCCTAACACATTCTTTTTGAAACTTTGGAAATTTGGATAAGTATGTCTCTTAGGGTATAAACATGGGGAGTTGATAAATACAACTTATAATTTGATTCATACACCAAAATCATGCTACTGTATATTTGTACTGTGGGCTTTAAGTCTTGTACAATGTGGTGTAGGGAACAAATTTAGTGTCGTATCTATCACCTCCCTAAACATGCGCAACTAGTGTAAAATACACACTATCTTTCTAAAATAGCCTAACTAAAAAAAAAAAAAAAAGGAGGATATTATAGCTAATAAACTCTACACTGCAACACATACAATGGCCCAAAAGGACACGATCTCCATCCACTAATGTATATGTTTATAAAACTTGTTATCTTTGTGACAAATTGGCGAAGGACACATATATGCATGCGTAAGGCATATATAAATAAAGCCAACTTTTTAAATTGGGCCTTTTCGATTTCAGAAGCACGTACTATTTTTTCTCTAATGCCTATTCTCGGATTAAGTTCAGAAAAAATATACAATTTTATACCGTTTGTCTTTGGTAATTTACATTTTGCAGTTGGAAGTATCTTAATCTACTACGTATATATGTTTGAAAAGATTGAGAAAAAAAAATCCTCTAAAGACATCTCTAACGTATATACTAAAAACTACACCAAATTATGTATAATAAAAAAAATCTTTCTGAAATATACTTGCATCAAATGTGTTTCATCTTTAACGTATGCACTAAATTTCTGCAATAAAACTACTTTTTTCATTTACACATTGCCCCCTAAAATATTTTTACATTATACCTTACTTGGATTCATTATTTTTATGATCAATTAACCTTCCAAACTATTAACTTAAATGTGAAGTTTAGTTATTTATTTTTCGTAAAGCTTCAATTACATAAGTTCTTTGCATAAATCAATGTCTAAATTATCATATAAATAAATCTTATAAATTTGGTACAAATCTTATTGTTTTAATAATCATATTATTTAATCTAAAGTGTAAGATACTTAAAAAAATCATATAAATAAATAATTTTTCTTCAAGTTTTGTACTTAAATAATACTACGTAACTATAGTTCAATAATAGCGTCTAAAATGAAACATTATAAATTTGGTACAAAGTTTAGTATTGCATCAAATTTAGTGCAAAATCTTCCAAAATTTGGTGTACACCATATTCGGTGAGTTGGTTGGAGATGATTTTTTACACCAAATGTAACACCCCGAATTTCAGGAAATTAATATCGTACACGGATATATTTTTATCATGAAATATTATTATGTAAATAATGAGATATAGTGAAAACCGTAAACGGTTTTATCAGTTCCAGACTGTAGAGTTTAAAAAGGGGAATAAAATTAAAATACTTATAGCTAATATTTACACACACATACGTACATATTTCCAGAGAGATTTAGAGAGCGGGAGAAAAAGAGAGAAACTTCAGGGACGATCTAAGCTTCAATTCTTCAATCCAATTCATGATTCAAGCTTTAGGGATTCGAATTAATCTTCCTTTCATCATCTTCTAGCTCAATTAAGTTGAATTTTTATGTTCTTAACTTAGGGTTTTATGGAGTTTCATGAAGTTATAAGAAATTAAGGGTTTCAATCCAAATTTAAGGTTATAAAATGATAAAATTGATGTTAGTAATGTTATTATGATTGTTGGTAATCATATAACATAGTGAAAATGATGAATTCATGATTTATTATTTATGAGAAATTCTAGGGTTTATGTTAAATTGTATGGAATGATGAAATAAGCTAAAATATATGATTAGTGATGTAAATAAAGCATGAATATGATGAAAGAACATGAATTAAGGTAATAAAGTTGATTAATGAAGAATTTTTAAAAGGAATTCATGGTGATTCATATGAGTTGTATTAAGATTATTTTAATGAGTCTAAAGATGTGATTTATGATGTAATTAGAGTATGATTATAAAGGTGAAACATGAATTAAAATAGTGGAAGCTTATAAGTGATCATGTGAGGTAGTTTAGTGTAGTTAATTAAAGAATCAAACTAAGTGTAATCAAAGTGGGGGAGGGATTTAATATGATTAAAGTTAATGATGATTAGTGTTTAAATATGATGTCATGTGTTATGTATTATGTAGGAATTATGTAGGTGTTAAAGAAGTGGATGCTTATGTTGATCAAGATGGTGAAATCGTCGTGTAAGAGATTATGGTGAGTGATACGGGGGTTAAACAGGTGATGTGATTGTGTAGTACCGAATAGCTTGATGGCTAGAGGTTTACACAATCAAGGAATAAGTTATTTGTTTATGCTTGTTTAATTATGTTTATTGCTTAATTTAGTTTGTTGTGTTAAATTACTTGTTATGTTTAATTGTTATGTGATTACTTGATACTTGGTAAGAAAAGTAGTGATTATCTCATTAGCTTGATGTTAGCCAAGTAATGAGATTGTCACTAGCTTAACGGTAAAGGAAAAGATATGATAGTGTATGATTCGATTGTGTTGGATCCTGATTGCTTCCGAGCAAGAGGCTACACAATCGGGTGGAAGATGACTTGTTGATATATGTGGATTTAATAGTAATTATGTGGTGAACAGGGTATGAATTGATTGTATGTGTTTTCGGATAGCTTTCGAGCTAGAGGATCATACAATCAAGTGGAAGTTGCTTGTTATATGTTTTGCTTCTTATGTGTGTGTTTAAGATTATGTTAAAAGGTGTTGTTGATTAGTGAATTGATTGTTGATGGTTAATGGTTATGTGTAAAGATTCAGTGGTGATTAGAGAGTTAACTGCGGCTAACACATTGTTTAGTGTTCAGAGCCAAGTGATTTTGTGTTTATGTAATTGGATTGATATGTGTTAAGTGTTATGTGTATTGCTTGTTTGATTGCCTGTGTACTCACTAAGCAGTTGTGCTTACCCGTTTCAGTGTTTATGTTGTAGGTTGATGTTTTGCTAGCGACACGTGGATAGAAAGTTTATGTGAAATTAGTGACGTGGATATGGAGCATGCTTGTGGTTAGAATATGTTTCTTTCTTTTGAATTGTTGTTTTGATGATCAATTGTGTAAATCGCCCAAACAAAGAGTTTTCGAATTAAATATGTTGGTCAATGTATAGTAGTTGACTTTGGAAGTCAAACTGAGTTATAGTGTCTAGTGTATGTGGTTGTCAAGTGTATGATGTTATATGATTGGTTTGGTTTGGGTCAAAGTGTTGAATTGTAGAAATAGGTTGAAAGTGATTGGTTGGTCAAAGATGAAGTTGACAAATAGTCAACAATGTCGAAAGAGTCATATATGAGTGGAAAAGGGTGTCGTTTGATTAAATTATGGTTGTTTTGGTTAAACGGGTCGAAAGTGTCAAAATGGGTCAATTATGTGGTTGGGTGTGAAAATGAAAGTGAATCAATGGTCAAATGTGTTTTCTAGGTTTGTTTTCAAGTGTTAAGTGAGTGTGCTAAAGGGTTAAGTTAGAGACCATGTGGTTTGGAATTTGACATGTTCACCAAAGTGGCCGAAATGGCACTAAATTGGTGACACGTTCAAAATGGTTATTTTTGTGAAATTTGAAAAAGTGTCAAAAGAGAAAGTTTTATAATGTTATAGTGGTTGTGTGTGCAAAATTTCAGGTCCTAACTCGCAACGAGTAAAAAGTTATGCGCGTTTGAAATTGGTTAAAAAGTTGACTTTTGCTGACTTTTGAAATTGCACTCAGGACGCGATCCCGACCACATTTCCAGGATCGCGTTCGCAAGGCAAATTTTGTGACAGAAGGTTTATAACACTACGAACGCGATCCCACCAACTTTCAGGATCGCGTTTGTCAGTAGAAAATGATATTTTAGGTTATAAAAAGCTTATTTTAACTAGGAAAATTTATTTAGGATATATATATAATTGGGATATTAACAGGACAGTGTCGAGAGTGTTAAAAAAAATGGTTCTGTTTTCGGAGCGTTTCACCAAAATACCAAATTTGATACAAAATTGCATACATTCTAAATGGCCTAATAACCATGATTACAAAAACAACGATCAATAATGTAGAAGTTCAAACTTTAACTACAAAGCCATGTTCATCATGTAGGAGTGACCATCCATCTCTTTTTTAGAACCTTGAGACCCTATAAATGGAATTAGGTTGTCATTAATATTGCCTCCATTCCGCACAAAGTGTTCATGTTACTATATTGAACTGTCGCATTATATATGTTAAATATGATATTTAACCAATCAAAAATAATTTTAGTGGATAGAGATGAAATTTGATTTGTGTAAAAAGTTTTTTTAGCGTAGAATTCTAAAACTATGTATATAGTGAAAGATGACACTTTGACTGGAACGGAGTGAGTAAAACAATTGCTTAACTGCTTACTGAGTTAAAAGGCCCTAAATGTTAGAGATTAATATGGAGCACTTTTTACATATTAGAGCACAAGAAAATGGTGCGAAGTTCCACATCCACGTTCATATTCAAGAAGAATTGGTCCGCACCTCAACAACATTGAGGTTCAACAGAAAAAGAAAGAAAAGTAATTTCACACATCGTTTTGGCCTATCAATGCCAAGCCTTTAATTCAACAATGATATCACGTTGGTCGTCAGCGTGAAAAAAGTTACCACAGTATGGTTGGTTCTCTACTGCCGATGCAAAGCATATGGAGTGGACAGTGTTCCAACAAAATCCTCCATCCAGAACACTGTAATACAGTGTTCTGCCACTCCGCACCAGTGTTCTCATCGGTGTTCTCATCAATGTTTTTCGTTCAGTGTCCAAAATGAGAAGTTGTGTTGATTAATGTTCTCATCTTTTTTTTGGTTTTGCCCCACACAAAGTATAAATATATAAACAAAAATAAGTTTTGAGAACACTGTATAAAACACTATCCACCACACCACAAAATCCTCAATAACAACATTTTCCTCAGAACACTGTGAAAACAAAATCACCACTCCTTGTGCTCTTAGTCTCCGTTTTTCATATGCTGTCGATCATTTAGAGCATACGGAGTGGCAACGTTTTTGTCAAAATTATCCGTCGAGAACGCCGTAAAACGGCGTTCTGCCATTCCGCGACGGCGTTCTCGACGGCGTTTTTCGACCAAATTCTTCTGCAAGACGCTGTATCATTCGGTTTCCTCCATTTTTTTAATGTTTTTTTTGTTTTTTTTTTTGTTTTTTAGTCTTAACATGTGATTTAAAAAAAAAAAAAAAAAAAACTCCAGAACACTGTTACCACTCCACAAAATCCTCACCACAAAATTCTCACTCAGAACACCGTGTTTAGGCCATCACCACTCCGTGTGCTCTTATTACAAATATATACATTATTAGTGATTGTAACAGTGATTTAGTGAAATTATGTTAGAAATTTAAATTAATATATACTAAATGTACTCAAAACTAATCTATACTACTACATGACACATAGATTCCACTTAGAGCATCCATAACAACAAAAGCTTTATAAAGCTTTTTTAAAATGCCACATAGATTTGTAAAACAAAAGCTTTACAAAAAAGTTTTAACTCCAATGAGAATTTGCTTTCGAAAGCTTTTCTTTATAATTTAATACTCACATATATTCAAAAAAGCTTTACCTCAAAAGCTTTACAAATCTCAAGCTTTTACTAAAAAAAGCTTTTGCTCCAACAAAGAAAAGCTTTTCTAAAGCTTTTAATGTACAAAAAAGCTTTATAAAAAGTCTTTGTTGGAGTTGCTCTTATTATCTCTACGTCAATCAAATCTTTAAGTTTACTTATAACTCTGTATTTTTCAGGCACATTATGAGTTAAGTGTTCACTAAATTTAGTTTCTTTGATTAGATAAGAAAATCATTATTCTACTCGATGGCTTATTAGCAACTCTCTTGATATTTACTTCTTGATCACGTAAAAACATCATTTTTATTTGAAAATCTAAATTAAGTGACTACGTAATCACATGTCATATATATATATAAAATACCGCGTAATATAGTTCTCGTTTTGACAACGTTTAATATTTATTAATCACATGTTTGCACTACTATATAGCTAAATCAATCATCTTAAATTAGTTTTCAATTAAAGTCAAAAGTAACATATATATATGATCATTAACAATGTCTTCTCCTTTTTATGTTGTTGTACCAAAAGGGATAATATTTGGTTGGAAATGGAGTTACTGTGGTTAAAACTTATCGATATCAGTAATTTGTGGAATTGTATTACCATGTTACGTTACATCACTTTCATTGAAAAGGAAAGAACAACATAAAATAAGGCTTTAGTTAGAGTCCAACTCCAAGTAGTGATGGAAAAAGCAGTGAACATCCCTTTCCTGTAACTGCTTCCATCTATCTCAATCCAAACGCCACTTCCACCTGGGGTCAGGGTTACCCTTTGCCTCAAATTATTACTTCATCCGTCCTATCGTAACTGTCCACGTTACTTTTTTGTGTTGTCCCAAATAACTATTTATTTTTATGTAACAATCAATCATAAGAGACTTTAATGCATGCACTAGTACATAAATAGATAATTATGGCGGTGAAAAAGGCCATCTAAAGCGGTGATCTAACCGCCCCTGATGCCGGCGACACAAAAGCCTGAACATCTTTTAAAGCGGTCAAACGACCGTTTCAAAAGCATGAATTTGAAGCGGTTACTTTGCTTTAATAGAACGGTTGTTGGACAATAAATGAGGTGTTTGTTGGGCTAATGAACCGTTTCAAAAGTCAAACGAAAATTCAAAAGAAATTCACTTTTACCCCCCAAAAACATATATTCATTTTCAGTTATTCATTAGTTTTACTTCAACTTATACTTCAAATTCAAATTAATTTTCTTTCATGAAAAAAAAATTATATTCATTTTCAACTTATATAAATATACATACACAATAACTGAAATGAAAATTATCAACATGTTTTAATCAAACAAAAAATTACATATATCTTAAATAAACATTCCAAATTACAATAAATCAACAATACATAGATTTGAACATAGCAGTACTTATAACACCCTTCTCGAAAATACAAGGATTTTTTTTTTTTTTTTTTTTAAAAAGGAAGCGCAAGATTTAAATACAAACCATTGGATTGCATATTTACATTTCAAAATGGCAATCCAAATACATACAATCTTTAAACTAGATTATCCTAGACATTACATACGATAAGTTTAGTGTTATAGAAATCCACAACATAATGTCATAACATTAACAGAGTTAACAAAACAGAGTGAGCTTGTCAAACATTCCATTCCTATAGTACTTCTTGCCCACCCACATACCAAAGTAAACCTGCAAGAAGTAATGAGGGGTTAGCACGAAGCTAAGTGAATGAATCTCAAACTATCACCTAACTTAGCTTAACAAATGTCTACAGCAAAGCATAGTAACAGTTAATCATGAAGGATCGGTGGTCCTTGGAGTACCCTCATGCCGCGGTGGTTCCCCAAGTGACACTTAAAACCAACTGAAGGCCAAATCAGTGGCTAAACCGATAGCTTGGTACTATTACTACTTACAACATATTTTCAGTGAACAACACATGTACAAAGCACTTATGATGTCCAAAGTAATAGTACTCAAACCCAACACACGTTGACCCCCGACATTCATATAGTCCACAACCATCAAGGCAATCAAGGACACCAATAATTAAGCTAAATATAACCATCATGACAAAATATTAACTTAACAATGAAAACAGTAAATTCACATTTACCCGTTGTTACCATATTGTTACAACCAAATTAGACTGAAAGTCCAAGATCCACTCACCCTTACTGACAATGTCACCCCTCAGGGATCTTATCTTATTGAGTCTTCTGGTTATCTGAGAATACGATCAAAACCCGAGTTAGACTCTAATGTTTAGAATTTATAGTATAACATTCACATAAACAATGCCGTATAATGCTCATACTATACTTCAATACTCGTTAAATAACATAAGCACACAAGTCACAAGTTGTCAAATTCGTCAAAGTAAAACTGACAAACGCGATCCGGGTAGGGTATGGCTGGATCGCGTTCCTTAACACCAAAATATTCTGTTGCCAAAATACACTTGCAAACGCGATCCGGGACAAGGAGCTGGATCGTGTTCCAAGGAACAAAATCTGTTTGACCCAATTTAACACTATCTAACGCGATCCGTATGATAGAGACTGGATCGCGTTCATACGTACAAAATCATCCTGGGATCAAAATACACATAGCAACGCGATCCGGGTAAGGGTTTCGGGATCGCGTTCCAATGTTTTTCAACAATTATTCAGACCTGCAACTAGTTTCAGCTCGAACCAAAAACCCAAATTATCAAGTTTCAGCTACAACATGCGAATTTAGCAATTAAGTGACCTATACTAACATGTATAAACATATTGCACCAACAACTAACATCATCAAACACTACAAATCATACATGCATCAATGCTTCAACCTAGTTCCAACAAAAACCCAATTCATTCAACTTCACATATGAACACATAATTGATTCATCTAAATTGAACATGAAATCAGTTTATAATCAACACACAAACACATTCAAACATGAATTTACTCTATTTCATCATTCCATCCTATTAATCCAATCAATTCAACCAACTCAAGTTCATACATAAAATGGAGGTAATTTCACTTACAATGGAGATGATGAAGATGATACAATGAAGTGGAAGAACACAAGGGAATCAAAATCACACCCTTAACTTGATGAAATCAGATTGTGGTTAATTGATTGAGAACTCATGAAATCTTTGAAGTGAAAATGAGAGTTTGAGAAATCAAGTGAAATGGTGGCAAAATGAAGTCTCCAGGTGTCGACATATCCTATGACTCAGCCCCTTTGTTTTGGTTAAAATTATACCCGTCCTAAATCTATTGTCTGGAATCTAAAAACCATTTGCGAGAAATAAGTTTTTATTATACCGTCATCTAAATAAATTTAAAACATGTAATAATTCATTTATCACAATAAGCCAATTGACCAATTGACCTATTAATTTAGCTATCAAATACACCAAGTATTTAAAAATACAATTTAAATAGCAATTAAATTAAGGGAAAATACCGTATTTCAACTAGGCCACTTTTGAGGATGTTACAAATTTTCCCTCCTTAAGAAGATTTCGTCCCCGAAATCTCGCCACGCTCAAAAAGATTGGGATAGCGCGTCCTCATGCTAGACTCGGTCTCCCAAGTAAGATTCGGACCCAAACTATGATTCCACTTAACCAATACCATAGGGATTTCCTTCTTTCGAAGTTTAGTCGCCTTACGGTCCAAAAGCTCTACGGGTTCTTCTACAAGTCTTTGGCTTAAGTCAACACGCAAATCTTGCAATGGAAGGATTTGGGATTGGTCCTCCACGTTGCATTTTCTTAGATAGCACACATTAAAAGTATCATGAATACCCGACAATTCAGGAGGAAGATCTAATGACACCGTTTGATCATTGACGACATGTCGAATTTTAAACGGTCCGATGTATCTAGGAGCTAGTTTACCACGTTTCCCAAACCTGATAACACCCTTCCAAGGTGAAACTTTCAAATAAACCAACTCACCTTCTACAAACGAAACTGGTCGATGACGTGGGTCAGCATACTGTTTCTGTCTATCACGGGCAGCTTTTAATCTATCTCGGGCAATAGCTACCTTATCGGCTGTAATTTGAACTATGTCAGGACCCGCAAACTGCTTTTCACCCGCCTCTAACCAACAAGTGGGTGTCCTACACCTACGACCATACAACATTTCATAGGGTGGCATGCCTATACTAGAATGGAAAGAATTATTATAGGCAAACTCAACTAATGGTAAATGGGAATCCCACGACCCACCAAATTCTAATACACATGCCCGCAACATGTCCTTCAAGGTTTGAATGGTGCGCTCCGACTGACCATCCGTCTGAGGATGATAAGCCGTACTCAAATTGACCCTAGAACCCAATTCACGCTGTAAATTCTGCCAAAAACCTGACACAAATCGAGAATCTCTGTCTGAAACAATCGACAACGGAATCCCATGTCTAATGACCACTTCATTAATGTACAATTGCGCCAATTTACTTAATGATGTCGTCTCACAAGTAGCAAGAAAGTGAGCACTCTTGGTCAATCTATCGACAATTACCCAAATCATATCATTACCCTTAACAGTTCTAGGTAATTTAGTCACAAAATCCATGGTAATATGTTCCCATTTTCACTCGGGAATTTCGAGTTGCTTCAAAGCTCCATAAGGTTTCTGATGCTCGGTCTTTACTTGAGAGCAAATATGGCAAGATTCAACAATTCGAGCGACATCCAACTTCAAAGTAGGCCACCAATACAATTGTTTTAAATCCTGATACATTTTGGTGCTTCCGGGATGAATCGACAGTCTGGATTTATGAGCCTCTATCAATATGACATCTCGAAGTCCACCAAACAATGGGACCCAAACACGAGACTGAAATGTCTTTAATCCACGAGAATCTTCTACCAATAAATCCTTCCTTTTAAGCATGATTTCTGATTTCAGGTTATGATTCAATAGAGCCTCCATCTGAGCCAATTTCAATTTATCGATCAAGTCTGAAGAGATTTCCAAACGCATTAAGCAAACCCTTTCAGATTTACCCTTTCGGCTAAGCGCGTCTGCCACCACATTTGCCTTACCTGGATGGTATCGAATCTCGCAATCATAATCCTTAATCAATTCTAACCATCGTCTTTGCCTCATGTTAAGTTCTTTTTGAGTAAACATGTACTGAAGGCTCTTGTGGTCCGTACAAATAACGCATTTGGTTCCATACAGGTAATGTCTCCAAATCTTTAAGGCAAAAACCACAGCTGCAAGTTCCAAGTCATGGGTAGGATAGTTAATCTCATGAGGTTTCAACTGACGTGAAGCATAGGCAATAACACGGTCTCGTTGCATCAATACACAACCTAAACCCGCATGTGAAGCATCACAATATACGATAAAATCCTCGGATCCATCAGGTAAAGCTAAAATCGGAGCCTGACACAACAATTGTTTCAAGGTCTGAAAAGCCGATTCCTGTTGATCACCCCACAGAAATTTCACATCCTTACGAGTTAATTTAGTCAAGGAACCTGCAATCTTGGAGAAATCTTTAATAAATTTTCTGTAATAGCCTGCCAAACCCAGAAAACTCTTGATCTCTGACGGCGATTTAGGTGATTGCCAATTTATGACAGCCTCAATTTTAGATGGATCCACTTTAACCCCATTTTCACAAATGATGTGCCCCAAAAACTGAACTTCACGAAGCCAAAATTCACATTTCGAAAACTTAGCATACAATTTCTCCTTTCTCAAGGTGTCAAGAACTAAACGCAAATGTACTTCATGATCAGATTCAGATTTAGAATAGACTAAAATATCATCAATGAATACAATGACAAATTTATCAAGAAAAGGTCTACAAACCCTGTTCATCAAATCCATGAAAATTGCTGGAGCATTAGTCAACCCAAAAGGCATTACAAGAAATTCATAATGACCATAGCGAGTGCGAAAAGCTGTTTTAGGGATATCCTCCCCACAAACCCGGACTTGGTGATAACCCGATCTCAAATCTATCTTAGAGAAAAATGAAGACCCTTGTAATTGATCAAACAATTCATCTATTCGGGGCAAAGGATACTTATTCTTTACGGTCCTCTTATTCAATTCTCTATAATCAATACACATACGAAAGGTGCCATCTTTCTTTTTAACAAATAACACAGGAGCACCCCAAGGAGAAGAACTGGGTCTAACAAAACCCTTATCTAACAATTCCTGAATTTGATTCATCATTTCACGGATTTCGGAGGGAGCTAATCTATAAGGTGCCTTAGCTACCGGAGTAGAACCAGGAATTAACTCAATTTTATATTCTACTTCTCTAACCGGAGGTAAACCAGGCAATTCATCAGGGAAAACATCCGAATACTCAGAAACAACTCGGACATTACAAATGGCTTTCTTTTCTAGCTTAGCATCGACAACATAGGCTAAATAAGAATCACACCCTTTAGCTAGAGATTTTCTAGCTTTCATCATAGAGATCAAAGGTATACTACCCCTCTCCCTTTCCCCTTGAGCCACGACATATGACTCGTCTGAGATTGGGATTTTTATCAGCTTCTTATGACAATCTATATTGGCTTTATTACGACTCAACCAATCCATGCCTAACACAACATCAAATCCATGAATAGGCATCAACAGAAAAGAAGTAGGGAAGCTATGACCCTCAATCAAAATACTAGCTCCAGTAACCGATGTGGTAACCGAAACTACTTTACCATCCGCTACCTCAACCTCAATAGGTTTCAGAATACATGTAGGAGTCAATTTAAGTCTATCACAGAATAGCAAGGACATAAAGGAACAATTTGCCCCTGAATCAAATAAGGCGCATGCCGGTACTGAATTAATAAGAAAAGTACCAGTTATGACGTCCTCGGCTACCACAGCTTCATCCACAGTCATTCGAAAAGCCCGACCAGTTGGAGCTGGAGGATTCTTTCTTTTCTGGCCAGAAGATGATGATGACCCTCCGACCGTTCCCGATTTTTGCTTCCCTGCCTCTGGACACGCACTCGAACGATGCCCTTCCTTACGACAATTCCAACACACTGGTTTAGAAAAAGGACAATCCTTGATGTCATGACCGAACTGACCACACTTAATACACCTAGCAGTCTGAGGTGTACAATGTCCCGTGTGCCTAGACTTGCAATTCTGGCACCAATTTGATCTATCCACTGAGCCACCAACAACATTCGGTTTACGGTTATTATTATTACCTTGCCATTTCTTCTTCCCCTGACCTGACGTAGATTCACCTTTGGGTTTCATTGGGGACTTGTCTTTAATTTCCAAATCATGAGCTCTAATATCACCGTCCACAGAACGGGCCAAATCAAAAGCTTGGTTAAGATCGCCTGCAAGTCTCACAGTAGTCCGATAAGTATGGGGTAACATTCCAACAAAATGGTCAATCTTTGTCCTTTCATCCGGTACCCATTGATGTACAAATCTAAACTTATCGGTAAACTGAGAGATAAGGTCCTCTATAGTCATACTGTCAGTCAATTGCATATCCAAGAATTCACGCCTAATACGAGTCATGTCATACCCGGAGCAATACTTCTTACAAACCGCGTTATGGAAATCGGACCATGTAATGGAAACTTTTTGCTGAGGTGTTAAATAAGATGTGATAGAATCCCACCATCCCATTGCCGGACCCTTTAAAAGTTGCACTGCATAAGTTACCTTGATCTCATCCTCACATCTGCAAACCTCAAATTTTCTTTCGACATCCCTTAACCAATCCATGGTCACAGAAGGATTTGTACTCCCAAAGAAATCTGAAGGTCCACTAGACTTAAAGGTTTTAAATGAACATAGTTTTCGCTGAGATGGAGGAGGAAATACCGGAAACTGAAATCCCGAAGGTCCTGAAGAAGAAGTAGGAGGTGATGTCTGGTAGTAAGTAGGCGGTGGCATAGAAAACTGTGATGTCACTAATGGAGGTGTAATCGTACTAACAGTTGGAATCTGCCGGGATGTTCTAGCTTGTTGCTCATATAATTCCTTATATTTGTTTAACTCATCCTCTAAATACAAAGTGTACTCATCACGGCTCAATTCACTTGCAGGGAGTGTAGTATTAGTCTGACCTTGGCTTTGAGACTGAATTTCTGGAGGAGAGTCTCTCGCTCCAGAAGCATTGATCGGGGTACTGGTCGGAGCGTTACTTTCTGCCATATCCTGTACCACAACACATCTCATAACCCGTTAATTGTTAGTACCTAACAATACTAACCAAATCATATTCACTAGCTCAATCCCCTTCCCAGGAATGTTTGACTAACACAAATAGATTTGGGATTGAACAATTAACCCATGTTCAATTCACCCAAACCATTGCTCTGATACCAATTTATAACACCCTTCTCGAAAATACAAGGATATTTTTTTTTTTTTTAAAGGAAGCGCAAGATTTAAATACAAACCATTGGATTGCATATTTACATTTCAAAATGGCAATCCAAATACATACAATCTTTAAACTAGATTATCCTAGATATTACATACGATAAGTTTAGTGTTATAGAAATCCACAACATAATGTCATAACATTAACAGAGTTAACAAAACAGAGTGTGCTTGTCAAACATTCCATTCCTATAGTACTTCTTGCCCACCCACATACCAAAGTAAACCTGCAAGAAGTAATGAGGGGTTAGCACGAAGCTAAGTGAATGAATCTCAAACTATCACCTAACTTAGCTTAACAAATGTCTACAGCAAAGCATAGTAACAGTTAATCATGAAGGATCGGTGGTCCTTGGAGTACCCTCATGCCGCGGTGGTTCCCCAAGTGACACTTAAAACCAACTGAAGGCCAAATCAGTGGCTAAACCGATAGCTTGGTACTATTACTACTTACAACATAATTTCAGTGAACAACACATGTACAAAGCACTTATGATGTCCAAAGTAATAGTACTCAAACCCAACACACGTTGACCCCCGACATTCATATAGTCCACAACCATCAAGGCAATCAAGGACACCAATAATTAAGCTAAATATAACCATCATGGCAAAATATTAACTTAACAATGAAAACAGTAAATTCACATTTACCCGTTGTAACCATATTGTTACAACCAAATTAGACTGAAAGTCCAAGATCCACTCACCCTTACTGACAATGTCACCCCTCAGGGATCTTATCTTATTGAGTCTTCTGGTTATCTGAGAATACGATCAAAACCCGAGTTAGACTCTAATGTTTAGAATTTATAGTATAACATTCACATAAACAATGCCGTATAATGCTCATACTATACTTCAATACTCGTTAAATAACATAAGCACACAAGTCACAAGTTGTCAAATTCGTCAAAGTAAAACTGACAAACGCGATCCGGGTAGGGTATGGCTGGATCGCGTTCCTTAACACCAAAATATTCTGTTGCCAAAATACACTTGCAAACGCGATCCGGGACAAGGAGCTGGATCGCGTTCCAAGGAACAAAATCCGTTTGACCCAATTTAACACTATCTAACGCGATCCGTATGATAGAGACTGGATCGCGTTCATACGTACAAAATCATCCTGGGATCAAAATACACATAGCAACGCGATCCGGGTAAGGGTTTCGGGATCGCGTTCCAATGTTTTTCAACAATGATTCAGACCTGCAACTAGTTTCAGCTCGAACCAAAAACCCAAATTATCAAGTTTCAGCTACAACATGCGAATTTAGCAATTAAGTGACCTATACTAACATGTATAAACATATTGCACCAACAACTAACATCATCAAACACTACAAATCATACATGCATCAATGCTTCAACCTAGTTCCAACAAAAACCCAATTCATTCAACTTCACATATGAACACATAATTGATTCATCTAAATTGAACATGAAATCAGTTTATAATCAACACACAAACACATTCAAACATGAATTTACTCTATTTCATCATTCCATCCTATTAATCCAATCAATTCAACCAACTCAAGTTCATACATAAAATGGAGGTAATTTCACTTACAATGGAGATGATGAAGATGATACAATGAAGTGGAAGAACACAAGGGAATCAAAATCACACCCTTAACTTGATGAAATCAGATTGTGGTTAATTGATTGAGAACTCATGAAATCTTTGAAGTGAAAATGAGAGTTTGAGAAATCAAGTGAAATGGTGGCAAAATGAAGTCTCCAGGTGTCGACATATCCTATGACTCAGCCCCTTTGTTTTGGTTAAAATTATACCCGTCCTAAATCTATTGTCTGGAATCTAAAAACCATTTGCGAGAAATAAGTTTTTATTATACCGTCATCTAAATAAATTTAAAACATGTAATAATTCATTTATCACAATAAGCCAATTGACCAATTGACCTATTAATTTAGCTATCAAATACACCAAGTATTTAAAAATACAATTTAAATAGCAATTAAATTAAGGGAAAATACCGTATTTCAACTAGGCCACTTTTGAGGATGTTACAGTACTGTATTACAAGTCCTCAACCATATATTTATAAAGTAAAACTTCTTCAATTGCACTAGCGATACACTGCGACTCATCGCCCTTTCAGTAACTACTAGTCCACTCACTCATTTGTTTTTTGAGGATACTGCAATAGAAATAAACACACTATAAATTATATATTATTTTTATGTTTATTGTATCTACATATACATAGAAGAAACATATGCTCACCACAACAACCGATGAAGTACAACTAGATGTGAGCCATCATCACGGACGAGATCTGAACACAAATATAGATATGTAAGAACACAGATTTGATGAACCAAAAGACAGATCTAAAAAAAATATTAATTCATAGTTTCTTTTACTATTACATTAAATTACTGGTTTGCTGCACCGTGACGCACTGTTATTCATCACCGGAAACACTTCAATCTATTTTCTATAGTGGGAAATAACTAAAATAAATCTTGTTTCTGTAAGTTAGTGGGTGGGTGCTGGAGATAATATGTGTGTGGTGGAGAAGATATGTGTGTATGTTTATTTATAAGTAAAATGAGAAAAGAGGAGCGGTTATTTGTTATTTTATAGCGCGGTTCTGAAACAACGTGCTATATAATTATTTTGGAGCGGTCCTTGTTATTTTATATCGCGGTTCATGTGAACCGCGCTATAAAATACTTTTTATGGGGCGTAGGGGGCGGTTATTTATTATTTTATAGTGCGGTTCACAAAGAACGTGCTATTTTGAGCGGTTCTTTGTTATTTTATAGCGCGGTTCACAAACTCATTTTTTTACTTTGGAAATAACCGCTCCATTTTATTCTATTTGAAACGGTTTTTTACTTAACCGTTCTAAAATTGCACTTTTTTGAAGTGGGTTGTTTTAAACCGCCACAAATAATGGTACCTTTTGAAGCGGTGTTTACTAAACCGCTATAAATATAAATAATTAGAGCGGATTTTTTTAAAACCGCTACAAGTAATGCCATTAAACCGTTTCAAAAAAAAAAAATTGGACCCACTTTTTACTTTTTATAACGGTTTTCACGTAAAACCGCTATAACAATGCGCTCTAAATAGTCATTTTTGTACTAGTGATGGGTGAAAATGATATTTGATTGGTAAAGAATGTACTTAGTGGAGATTTGTTAAAACTGTCTGACTGGTCATAGTGAACATTTTTACCGAGACCGAAGTAGTACATCTCTTTTCTAATTTATTTTTAGATATATATAAGTTAGGGGTGAGCAAGAAACCGAATTAACCGAACCATAACCAATATAACCGCTAAAACCGAACCGAATTAACCAAAAAAATGGGTAACCAATGGTTCGGTTTGTAGATTTTGATTAACCGAAATAAACGGTTCGGTTATGGTTTTATATGTTAACCATAACCGAATTAACCAAATTAACCGAAAACATATATAAGTTATATAAATTATTGTTCATTACATGTTTTATCATATTTGAGAACAATTTTTAGAATTTAGTCATTGTAAACAAGTCTCCAGTAGCTTTTGTTGCCGAGATGAAAATCATTTAATATATTCGATTCATGTATGTGTTATGTTTATTACTAAGTATCAAACCTAAATGGTGATAACTTTCAATTGCAGTAGTCACCAAAGCATGATAATTTCCTTTCGACTGAATTGACAGAAACTAACAAAAATACTATGACTTAATTTATTCGACTATGGTATTCAAAATGGTTGTTGATAGTACATTTGGAATTTAATTTGTGAGTTCGTAGTACTTTGGTTATTAACCATTTCAACCAGAAACCGAACCGAATCATTTACTTTAACCATTACCTGAACTGCTATTTACCATAACTGAACGGTTAAAACTTTGAGTTAACCAAAATATCATATATGGGGGCGGATTTAGGCCATAACCGCCCCTACCCGCCCCATGCTCAGTCCTAATATAAGTACACTGTACACATAAAGGTAGTAAAAAAAGTATGGGACTGGAACCATAGCTTGAATATGCTAGATATACATATAGATATATGTGGTAAAGTAATTCTATAGTTCAAAGAATGGTACGATATACTGAATATATGTATGGAAGGTGCTAATACTATTCCATCCATTCCAATTAAATTGTTCATATTTTTGAAATGTCTAATGTATATATCATAGTTTCTGATGTAAATATTCTATTGTGTGTATCTACAACCAACATATATATATATATATATATATATATATATATATATATATATATATATATATATATATATATATATATATATATATATAAATTATACCTTAACTTCTGAAGTATGATTACATAAATAACAAAAAATTACACATAAAAAAGAAAAAAAGAAAAGGCAAACATCGATACATTCCGCTTCATTTTTCTCATATTAAAACTTGTTGCAATCAGGCCTATGATAGGTAAGCTGGTAGGCCCATTCTTTTTGGTTAGGCCCGGGTTTAGCATTGGGCCTTGGACTTTTGTCGGTTGATGGCTTAGATGTGACTGTGTACTATCTCGGTATCTCCGTTCCAACTTCCTGTCCAGTTTTGATTTTCCGAAATCTTTCTTTTTCAACATTGACTTTAATTATTTTTGTTTGTGTTATATAATATTTGATGCAAAATATATAAATGGATTGGGTTTTAAATATATTTTCATTGGTAAAATTTTTATTAAGTATTATATAACACAGACATAAATATTTAAGGTCAAAGTTGAAAAAGAAAGACTTCAGAAAGTCAAACTGGACAATAATTTTGGGACGGATGTAGTATTTTATTACTTGCTTTTAACATTTATAAATTCTACGATTTTTACTAATTAAATCTTGTTATATTATCTACTTAAAATTTAAAGGTGGAGATCATAGGAGAATGAAATATTTGAGGAGAATGAGAAGAATATTTAATTGTGGTCATTAGATCATCCTTTGGTATGGATCAATGGTTATAAGAGATGGCATTTTTTGTAATTATTTTAAAAAATAGGGGTTAGAGTTAACAAAAAAAAAAACATAACAAAAAATTTTACCCCACACCTTTTCTACTATTTTGATTTTTACATCTTAACCCCTCCAATTTTTTTTCTTTCTCCTCCTACCTTCTTCTTCCTCCAACCTCACCTACCACCACCCCACCACCTACTGGCTACTGCCACCACCTGGCTACCGCTAGCCACCGCCGGTCGCCACTGGAATATTTTTTTTCGAAAATTTTTTGTTCATTAAATTTTTATTATGTATAGTATCTATTTTTTACTGCATTTTGAATAAAACTATAAGTTTTTTTCACTGCATTTTGTATACGAAGTATTATTGTTTTTTAACTACAACTTGTATATATATTTTACTGTATCTTCAATACACGACGTCAGTAAAATGCAGTACAAATGGATAATGTGTATAATAGAATATGCAGTAAAAAGAGAACAATATGTCTTAAACAAAATATATGCAAAATGAAGTAAAAATAACAATATGTAGTATATTTTTATACAAAATGCAGTACAGTAAAAAAACAAACAATATGGAATACATGAAACATATGCAAAATACAGTAAAAATAACAAAATGCAGTATAATTATAACAAAATGCAGTATAATTTTAAAAAATGCAGTATAATTTTAACAAAATGCAGTACAAATAGATTATGTATAACATAAAATGCAGTAAAAAACAAACAATATATTAGATCGGGTTGTATATATAAAATGCAGTAAAAACTGTAACACCCCCAAATTTCGGGTTGCGGAAGCGGTCGGGTCGGGGTGTTACCAAATCAAATTTCACAAGCACAAGGTACATAATGAACGACTCTAAATGAGACGTTTGAAAATATGCATTTACATTTCCAAAATATAGTTTTACAAAGTTGCGAGTTTGTAAGTAGATTCCAAATACATAATTTGAAAATACAAAAGCAATGCATGGGTAGTCCCAAATGTTTGAAAGCGTGCGACTCGAGCTACGATCCTGATGGCAATCCTACTATCGCGTTGTACCTGAGAAAGCATACTAAAATGGTCAGCTTTACGCTGGTGAGTTCACATGTTTAATTAAACAAATCGTAATGTTATGAAACCTTATAAGTTTCAAAAATAGTTTGTAAATTGTATGATGTGTTTATAGTGTTAAGCAATGATTGCTCCCATGAGCAGCATTGTGAGCCATTAAGTAAACCTACAGTTCTAAGCCAGTAGGGTACTAATAGTGGTAACCTGAGGGCGAGCATAAACTCGAGTATATTCTAATGCGACGAGTACAACTCGTAATAACACACTACTGAGGACAAGTATTACCTTACGTTAATACTAAAGAAGGAGAGTTATTACTCGCATGTAGTTTGATAAGGACGAGTATAAACTCGTATTGTGTTTTAATAAGGACGAGTGCCAACTCGTAAGTATGATTACGAGAATTATCTCGTATTGAGTTTAAATGATGACGAGTGCCAACTCGTAGGAATAATGACGAGAATTAACTCGTAATGATAAATGATGTGTATCACAACCTGTGATAGCGATTTGTATCACCCACCGTGATATCGTTTTGTATCATCCATGATGATAGCTATGTGTACCACCCACCGTGGCATCGTTTTGTACCACCAACCGTGGTATCGTTTTGTATCATCCATGTAACACCACCAAATTCGTCTGTTTTGTTTAGCGGAAGCATTTAGTTTAAGTACGGGGGTGCCACAATAACAAAGCATGCATACGTATCAGAGCATATGATTACAACAGAACATAATATATTAAGATGCCAAAAGTATTAATTACAAAGTTTACGATTCATCGAATCGTACAAGTTAAAAGTAATAAGTTTACAAAAGTAGATTTCTGGAATATGACTAAAACAGTTTCAGTTATACTAGAGAAATCCCTATGTTTCCAAAAAGTTGGCATCCTAAAACTTCACGGGTCGCCTAATTCTCCATGTGTGTTGGCGATTCTTATATGCGCAGCTAATTCCCTGAAAAACATAGTAAAAGTCAACAACGAGGTTGAGTGAATTCACAGGTTTTATATTTGCAAGTACAGTTGATAACCCACTTGTTGTTTATACAGTATCGTTGGGATGTCACCCAAATGTGTAATTCGTAAAACCAAATACGTTTCCAAATAGTTGTTTGTAGGAAAGTTCGTATCCTAGTAGTTGTAGGAAATCAGTATCCTATTTTCAAGTATGTTCTGTAGGAATATACGTATCCTAATCGTGGATATGTTTCGTTGGGATGCTTCCCAAAAGTATAGTTCAAGTTATAGTAGGAATGTAGGTATCCTATTAGTTAATCTTAGGAATATCAGTATCCTAATCGTTTAGTGGGACCATGTCAGTAGGAACCCGGTGCCCATGTCAGAAGGGACTTTCCATCAGTTTAATAACAATAGTAGACCCATGTTTGCAGGATCTAGTGCCCATGTCAGAAGGGACTTTTCAACAGTCGATGCCCATGTAAGTAGGGACTTTTCAATAATTTGTGCCCATGTCAGAAGGGACTTTTCAGCAGTTCGTTGCCCATGTTAGTAGGGACTTTTCGATCGTGCAATACCAATAGTAGATCCGTGTTAATGGGATCTAGTGCCCATGTCAGTAGGGACTTTTAGTTACCCAGTCCGTTATATAAAGTGTTGCTGTTTATCCTCCAGCGTTCTCAAAACATATTCATGTGTTTACAGCATTGGTAGTATGAAAGTATTATGTAACACCCCCATAAGACCCGTACCTGGACCACGTGCGGGCAGTGTTACATATTATGTTGTAATCGTGAGTTTGTTTATCAGTTTACCAGTTCAATGTACTCCACTTGTTTGAGTAAAATAGTATACAACCATGTTTGTATAAAAGTGTTTGACTATGTTTTCCACCCCTGTTCAAAGCAGTTAAAACAGTAAAAGTAGGGGCTGTGAACTCACCTGTTGAGTTAAGTTGCGTGCGAGTGCTAGCAAACCTAAGCCCAAGTATGGTCCGAAATCTCCTAACGTCCTAAACGTATGAGATTTAATAAGTATGTGGATGTCTAAGCTAATCATCCATGCTAGTGTTCGTACAACCAAGTTATGTCCAAAGTGTTTGTTAAACGTTTACGTTTGTATTTCGTTGTTTGTGAAAATGTATACGACTCGTTGGTGATAGTTTGAAATCATAATTTCAGTAAAATAAGTATGTTTGTAATGTTTGTATCGTTCGTATATCGTATCGTATGTAAATATTCGTTTCCGGTTAAGTTCGACACTTAGTTTAAAAATAAGTTGCAAGTTTTCTGTTTTTGGCGACACTGGGCTTGTGTCGCTATAGGCTACACTAGTTAGGCGACACTAAGTGAGTGTCGCTATATTCCTGATTTTAAATTGAGTAGCGACACTTGGTTAGTGTCGCTATAGGCGACACTTGTTCAATTATGGCGTCACTAAAGTAGTGTCGCTAGGATGGATCTGGTTAAGTATTTCAGCGACACTTAAGTAGTGTAGCTATAGGGGCGACACTTAGTCATAGCGACACTTAGCTAGTGTCGCTAGCACTGTTTTTGGCACATAGCGACACTTCCAACTGTTCGACGAACAGCTTGAAAAAGTCGGGTTTTTGGTCGATTTTGGACGTTTTCGGTTGTATAAATCACTAAAACATGGTAATCTAAGTATACTAAACATGAAACATGAAAGAAAACTTCGAAATCTAAGGATTTACGGGAAATGTCGGAAACTTATGGGTGTCGGTTTTGAAATCTGAAAAGGTAGAAGTGTAGATCGTGATCCCGTGATCGTTTTTCTCTAAATGGTTAGATGATTTCGGCGCATTTTTGGTGTAGTTTTGGTATGATTTGTGAGGTTTTTGTTTAAGTTTAGAGAGAGAGAGAGATGAGAGAAAGGAGAGAAAGAAGAGAGAGAAGGAGATGATGGAAATGAGGATGGTGGAAGTGGGGAGGTGGGTTTTGTTCCCCTTTTTTTCTGCCTCCGTGGTTGTACTCCGTGTTTGTTTACCCGATCGTTAAATGTTACTTTATTTTAACTAATATATTTTTAATTACATATTTCATTATATTTTTAATTAGGATCTTTTTATGAAACCAAATTAATTTAGTTATAAAATTTTAACTTTGTTTTATTTTAATTATACAAGTTTACGTTTTACATTATAAAATGATATGTAAATATTATCGACATAATATTTAATTGTTAATATCGTTATTTAAATATTTCGTTTTATTAAATAACTTTGTTCACCAACAGTCGTATATTTTTGTCGCGTTTGCTCAATTCGTTTCGTATGTAATTACATCTAATTACAAATAAGTAATACTAAGCGTATTAACTAGTTGGGCTTTGCTAGACTTACCTCTAAAATGTGTTGTGAATTCACTCAAGTAGGGAATTAGCCTAATAATGCAAGTGACTATCGTTAATAATCGTGTATAAATTTGCGGGGTGTTACATTCTCCCCTCGTTAGAGAAATCTCGTCCCGAGATTTAAAATCAAGTCGGATCGCCCGCGGCGTATGTTCTTCGATAAGTCATGTCGTCAATAATAATACCAATTTGCGTGGCGCTCAATTGTTGCCATAAAAGTTTTAACGATTTAGTATACTCGCGGTATAATTTAGTATGTTTCGGTAGTAGTAGTAGTCTATGTGGCGTTCTAAGTTGTCATGAAAGTTCAAACAGTTTAAGTATGCTCACGGCATAGTTCAATAAGTTGTGTGTTTAGTTTCGTGGTCAGGGTTTACCAAACGTTGAGTTCGAATCGACATTCGAATAAAAGAAAATCGTAGCAACAGCTGTTAGGAGATACCGTGCTAGCCGAGGTCCGCAACCGTTTCCGGTGCACGGAGGATGTATGCACGTCCACGAGCTGGTGGGACGTTAGCAATGCGGTTGTTGTTGTTGTTGTTATTGTTGTTCCCGGGGTTGTTCTGGTTGTTGTTATTCTGATTGTTGTTGGCGTTATTGAGTTGGGGGCACTGATTTCGGTAGTGTCCCGGGTCGCCACAGCGGAAACAGCCAGTGTTTCGTTGTTCGTTGTTCGTGGGGTGAGTTCTACAAGCTTCGGTTCTGTGTCCAAATCGGTTGCAGTTACCACAGAAGAAACAATCACCTTCGTGGTGTTTTTCACACTTTCCACATTTAGGCCTTTTGCCTTGATATGTTTTTGGTTCGGGGTTGGTGATTGCGGCGTAAGATCGGGCGTTCCCCGGGTTTCTGTTTTGTTGACCCTGACGGTCGTTACCATCGTTGTTCCACTTTCGTTTGTGGGTTCCAAATTCGCCCGCATCAGTACGGGTAGGTTCAGTTTTCCCTGTGGTAGCTTTCAGGGTTCCAATCAAGACCGCGTCGTCGGTCAAGCTTTGAGCTAGGTCAACTGCGCTCCTAAAAGTGGCGGGTTTGGAAGACATAACCATGCCTCGGATTTGTGGGGCCAAACCCCTGTTGTAATGCTCAATGCGTTTGCTTTCGGGTGTCACCATGTGAGGTACCAAACGTGCTAGTTCTTGAAACCGGGTTGTGTATCCAGTGATGTCGGCACTGACCATTTGAATGTTCCATAGCTCGGTTTCCAGTTTCTGTTGCTCACTCTGGGAGCAAAACTCTTCCATCATCATTCTTTTCAGGGTTTCCCAGGTGATGGAGTAAGCGGTTGTACGGCCGAGGATCTGAATTTGAGCGTTCCACCAAGTCAACGCTTTGTCAGCTAGAGTACAGGTGGCGTACTTTACTAGTTTGTCAGCGGCGCAGTCGCTGATGTCGATCACTGACTCCGTTTTCTCAATCCAGTGGACTAGGCCAATGGCCCCTTCAGTCCCGGTGAAGGTACTCGGTTTGCAGGCTTGGAATGTTTTGTATGAACACCCCTGCTGGGTATTCGTCGGTGTTTCACTGTTGACGGGAGTAGCTCCGCTATTGTTGGTCAGGTTTTCACGATTGCGGCTGGCCTCGTATTGAGCGATGGCTTCAGCCACGCGGCGTTCGATTATTTGTTCGGTTGTTTCTGGAGGCGGAGGTGGAGGAGGAACATTTCGCTGACTGTTTCGAGTATTTCTTTTAGGCGGCATGATGACGTTCTGCAAGGAAAGAAATCGCAGAAGTCAATGCCAAAGAAGGAGAATGCGAAGAACAAAGTTCTAGTTATCAAGGGTTTGGAAAAATTGACAAGTTTTTCCCTTACGTATCTTACGACCATGAAACACCCATATGTACTTAGTATAATATAATCACGTTGGCCAGGCGTCATTATATGATGCTAAATACATACTTCTTTTCATCAATCGTTTAACACGATCAGGTTCATATGGGGTCAAATGAGGATGAGCAAATCGGATGTGATAAGATTCGATAGATAGTTTTACGCGTGTCGAGATGTCGTGACAATAGTTTTATCGTATGCAAATGTGTGTATGCATGTGCGTTCTAGCCAAGGCTATAGTATAGGTCTCTAGGTCGCTAAGTCACCTAAAGTTTCCTAGTTCGCTATAACCAATGGCTCTGATACCAATCTGTAACACCCCCAAATTCGTCTGTTTTGTTTAGCGGAATCATTTAGTTTAAGTACGGGGGTGCCACAATAACAAAGCATGCATACGTATCAGAGCATATGATTACAACAGAACATAATATATTAAGATGCCAAAAGTATTAATTACAAAGTTTACGATTCATCGAATCGTACAAGTTAAAAGTAATAAGTTTACAAAAGTAGATTTATGGAATATGACTAAAACAGTTTCAGTTATACTAGAGAAATCCCTATGTTTCCAAAAAGTTGGCATCCTAAAACTTCACGGGTCGCCTAATTCTCCATGTGTGTTGGCGATTCTTATATGCGCAGCTAATTCCCTGAAAAACATAGTAAAAGTCAACAACGAGGTTGAATGAATTCACAGGTTTTATGTTTGCAAGTACAGTTGATAACCCACTTGTTGTTTATACAGTATCGTTGGGATGTCACCCAAATGTGTAATTCGTAAAACCAAATACGTTTCCAAATAGTTGTTTGTAGGAAAGTTCGTATCCTAGTAGTTGTAGGAAATCAGTATCCTATTTTCAAGTATGTTCTGTAGGAATATACGTATCCTAATCGTGGATATGTTTCGTTGGGATGCTTCCCAAAAGTATAGTTCAAGTTATAGTAGGAATGTAGGTATCCTATTAGTTAATCTTAGGAATATCAGTATCCTAATCGTTTAGTGGGACCATGTCAGTAGGAACCCGGTGCCCATGTCAGAAGGGACTTTCCATCAGTTTAATAACAATAGTAGACCCATGTTTGCAGGATCTAGTGCCCATGTCAGAAGGGACTTTTCAACAGTCGATGCCCATGTAAGTAGGGACTTTTCAATAATTTGTGCCCATGTCAGAAGGGACTTTTCAGCAGTTCGTTGCCCATGTTAGTAGGGACTTTTCGATCGTGCAATACCAATAGTAGATCCGTGTTAATGGGATCTAGTGCCCATGTCAGTAGGGACTTTTAGTTACCCAGTCCGTTATATAAAGTGTTGCTGTTTATCCTCCAGCGTTCTCAAAACATATTCATGTGTTTACAGCGTTGGTAGTATGAAAGTATTATGTAACACCCCCATAAGACCCGTACCTGGACCACGTGCGGGCAGTGTTACATATTATGTTGTAATCGTCAGTTTGTTTATCAGTTTACCAGTTCAATGTACTCTACTTGTTTGAGTAAAATAGTATACAACCATGTTTGTATAAAAGTGTTTGACTATGTTTTCCACCCCTGTTCAAAGCAGTTAAAACAGTAAAAGTAGGGGCTGTGAACTCACCTGTTGAGTTAAGTTGCGTGCGAGTGCTAGCAAACCTAAGCCCAAGTATGGTCCGAAATCTCCTAACGTCCTAAACGTATGAGATTTAATAAGTATGTGGATGTCTAAGCTAATCATCCATGCTAGTGTTCGTACAACCAAGTTATGTCCAAAGTGTTTGGTAAACGTTTACGTTTGTATTTCGTTGTTTGTGAAAATGTATACGACTCGTTGGTGATAGTTTGAAATCATAATTTCAGTAAAATAAGTATGTTTGTAATGTTTGTATCGTTCGTATATCGTATCGTATGTAAATATTCGTTTCCGGTTAAGTTCGACACTTAGTTTAAAAATAAGTTGCAAGTTTTCTGTTTTTGGCGACACTGGGCTAGTGTCGCTATAGGCGACACTAGTTAGGCGACACTAAGTAAGTGTCGCTATATTCCTGATTTTAAATTGAGTAGCGACACTTGGTTAGTGTCGCTATAGGCGACACTTGTTCAATTATGGCGTCACTAAAGTAGTGTCGCTAGGATGGATCTGGTTAAGTATTTCAGCGACATTTAAGTAGTGTCGCTATAGGGGCGACACTTAGGCATAGCGACACTTAGCTAGTGTCGCTAGCACTGTTTTTGGCACATAGCGACACTTCCAACTGTTCGACGAACAGCTTGAAAAAGTCGGGTTTTTGGTCGATTTTGGACGTTTTCGGTTGTATAAATCATTAAAACATGGTAATCTAAGTATACTAAACATGAAACATGAAAGAAAACTTCGAAATCTAAGGATTTACTGGAAATGTCGGAAACTTACGGGTGTCGGTTTTGAAATCCGAAAAGGTAGAAGTGTAGATCGTGATCCCGTGATCGTTTTTCTCTAAATGGTTAGATGATTTCGGCGCGTTTTTGGTGTAGTTTTGGTATGATTTGTGAGGTTTTTGTTTAAGTTTAGAGAGAGAGAGATGAGAGAAAGGAGAGAAAGAAGAGAGAGAAGGAGATGATGGAAATGAGGATGGTGGAAGTGGGGAGGTGGGTTTTGTTCCCCTTTTTTTCTGCCTCAGTGGTTGTACTCCGTGTTTGTTTACCCGATCGTTAAATGTTACTTTATTTTAACTAATATATTTTTAATTACATATTTCATTATATTTTTAATTAGGATCTTTTTATGAAACCAAATTAATTTAGTTATAAAATTTTAACTTTGTTTTATTTTAATTATACAAGTTTACGTTTTACATTATAAAATGATATGTAAATATTATCGACATAACATTTAATTGTTAATATCGTTATTTAAATATTTCGTTTTATTAAATAACTTTGTTCACCAACAGTCGTATATTTTTGTCGCGTTTGCTCAATTCGTTTCGTATGTAATTACATCTAATTACAAATAAGTAATACTAAGCGTATTAACTAGTTGGGCTTTGCTAGACTTACCTCTAAAATGTGTTGTGAATTCACTCAAGTAGGGAATTAGCCTAATAATGCAAGTGACTATCATTAATAATCGTGTATAAATTTGCGGGGTGTTACAATCCAAGATGATAGCGATCAATAATTCATGTAAGTCCGTATCCATAGAGTCATCGGGTATATCAAGACAGACCCGATTGATAAGGTCATGGATGTATATGTGTAAGTATACAATATACCTAAATAGATTTAGATAGCACCAAGTGCTTGAGATAGTATATATATATATATATATATATATATATATATATATATATATATATATATATATATATATATATATATATACCTAGTTAACAAATACAACACACAGGGTGTTATTGATTAGGGTTTAACGTAGAAGTGATATAGTTACTCAGGGGGTAACTACAATTGTCATATATTATATAAAAGTGATTTAGTGTATCTAAGTATGTACAAACATCACTTAGATATTGGGTGTAGCATAATGAGCCTAAGTATGAATAGTCATCACCTAATGGTCTGGATACAGTACATAGTACTATACTATTGTTTGCTACTATCGTATACTCCTAGCCTCCAATCTAGCAAGTACATTGAGGTCTATGAATGATGTTTGCTTACGTACTAGCCTAAGCGTAGTAATTTTGGAACATAAGTGTAGGGAAAAGCTATGGTCCCTAGAAGTTCAAATGAGTACTAAGTCTAAGTACTATCCGTTTTAGAATATTTAATTTCCCTTAAGTATATTTTGAGAAAAATCATTGATGTTAAAATATAATGTTTTTAACATGTATATTAGGTAAGTGATTTGCATTCATTAACAATGAAAAGCAAATAAAATATGTGTATGCATTCTCACCCCGAAATCTTTGAAAACAGATTTAAAAGATGAGGCTATGAACTCACCTGAGTCTAGCCAAGCTATGAATATCCGATATGGAATGAATAGTCCGAAACCTTCTAATGCCCTATGCATATAAGGTCATTCATATATAAGTGATTGTTTTAGCGTTAAACTATATCAATAGTTTGTTTGTTTCGAAAGATTATTTTGAAAAGTTCGTTGGTGATATGAGTTGGAAATAATTATTATTTCACAATCTGTATTAAACTAGTGTCAAATATTAGTTATGTCTTTTTAAGTTTAACACGTAACGAAAATACCGCGCGAATGTATTTGTACTGTATTAGTTTTGGGCTGGTTACACAGAGCTAGCCGTTCGGCTAAGGTCACATAGCCGTTCGGCTAAGGTCACATAGCCGTTCGGCTATGATCATCTAGCCGTTCGGCTATGGTGATCTAACCGATCGGCTCAGTCTGGTTTTCACTCCTGCTCGAGATTTTTACACAGCAATCGAGTTTCGGTTTCATTTTTGGACATAATCAACTCTTTAGAACACTAATACGTGAAGTAATAAACATACTAAACACAAATTTAAAGTAAAGTTTAAAGTTTCCTTACAATTTTAAAATGGAACCGGAGTGAAGAAGATGATGATGATGATGGACCGATTTTGAAGAAGAAGTTGATGAGATGATGATGATGATCGATTTTGTTGTTGCTTGTTAATTGTTGTTGTTGTTGTTATTGTAGAGAGGAGAGACCGAGAGAGAGTTAGATGAATATGAGGAAGAAGAAAATGAAAACAAAGGGAGGTTTGGTCGGCTTATGAAGGAAGACACAGACCATCTCCAATTATTGGAGGTGGTTGGCTCCAATTGTAGTGTAAAATACTCGTGTTTGTTTACCCGATCGTAAAATAATTTAATATTTTAAATTTATAATTTTGTTTACACTCATTCAAAAATATATTCGGTTGAAGTATTTAGAGAATACTTTACTTGAGTTATATAAAATATAACTTTGTTTTCGCATGGTCTCAACTATATAAAACACATTTTAAAATGGAACGAAATATGTTTAAATTTTATCCGAGTAAATAAATATTATTTTTTTTAACAATAATACTTTATTTAGAAATGTTTTGCACTAACATTCGTTTTAGTATTTCTTCGCGCTTTCAGATTTATTTAAATGCGATTATTAAATAATCATTTTATGTTATATATATATATATATATATATATATATATATATATATATATATATATATATATATAATACTTGAATACTTTGATATTGATTCGTATATGATACGAGTAATGAAAGTTTAAATTGGGCGCAAAAATTGCCCCTTTTTGACCGGGTGTCACAAAAACGAACAATATTTACTAAACATATATATACAAAATATAGTAAAATTAATAAAATACAGTATAATTTTAACAAGGTGCAGTACAAAATGATAATATATAAAAACAATTGAAAATAATATGGAAAAAAGATTTCAAAATTTTTTTTTTTAAATAAAAAAATTTTCCTGCGACCGGTGGCGACTGGTTGCGGCGACCGACAGCTTGGCGGCAGTTGGTGGTGGGTGGTGGTGGGGTGTGGGATGGAGAGGAAGAAAGTAGGAGGGGATGATAAACAATATTAAGAAAGTGAAAGAGGTAAAAATGAAACTTGATTATGTGACATGTGGCGCATTTTTAATGGTTAAAATCTTTTTCTCACTTCTCCTTAAAATATACATTATCTTCTAAACCTCATCCAAATTAAAAAATGAATCATGGTCGTACGATGATATAATGTTGATCTTATTTGATCTTATTTCACTTGATAAATAGTTAAATTAAAGAGTAAAAAATCTATTAATATACTAATTTTGTCTGTTAGAACACTAATAAGTAACCGTTTACATGATTTGATTCTGCAACTGCAATTATTTAACATTTATAAATGTATAACTTTAAATACATAATCTAAAGACATAAAAATAATATTACACTATTATTATATTGTTAAACTATTAACATTTTTATTTATCAGGGTAACTCCATTTTATCCAAAAAAAAAAAAAAACTATTAACATTTCATCAGCTCGTACATTTAAGCTTCTATATGTATAGGGGTGTTCACAGTTCGGATATAACCGGATTATCCAAATGGTCTAATTGGATTGGACCATTCGGATTGGACAATTTGGTTTTTTGGATCGGATCTGACGAAAACCAAATTAGTAATTCGGTTTTTGGATTGGTTTTGGTTACTAATATTAGAACTGGATTATCCAAATAAACCAAATAGTAATAATTGTATATGTAATGCTAATAGGTTATACTCTTGTTTATCAATCAAAGTGAATGTTAAATATTTGTTTAGTTGTTTTTTATACATGAAACCTTATTATATGTGACACCCCCAAATTTGATGATTTGCGGAAGCTCGGTTTGGGTGTCACTAATCAATATACAAAGCACATAAGATATAATGAACGACCACTATATGCGTCGTTTTAAACTTGTATTAATAAAGTAAACGTTTACATCAAAATAATGTTACATTAGCTCGGTTCCTGAAATTGAGAGATTTCATAACATAATTACTTTAACAAAATATAATAATGCAATCAAATCTCTAGTTGTATGTATGCTGACTCGATCTAATAGTCCCTGTCTGTGCAGCCAACCTACTGCTGGGTACCTGTGATACATACTAAAATGGGTCAGCGAAAACGCTGGTGAGCTCGCAGGTTTGTATGTCAATGTATAGTTGTAAGAACCGCAAGATTTATATTGAATTTAAAATGCAATTAAGCAAGATAAAAGTTATATAATTCATGAGCACATAGTCTGAGCTTAACTTGATTTGTCAGGCCCAATTAAATAAACCTAACTTGAAGTGCCTCCTACGAGTGTCTAATCCACACTCGTCTTCCCAAATGCTAATACATCCGTTTGACTGGTTAGTGCGTGCTAACCCGGATGAGGATTGTCAATCCCATATGATATCATATACTAACATTCACGCTAAAATATTAGAGACTATGCTATAGAGGACTTTAAATTGATTAGTTTGAAACTCATGTAGTATTTGAAAGTTGGCACTTGCGTTCTACTTGTAAAACAAAACATAGCAGTAATATCACACCCCTAGTTGTAAAATAGTGAAAATGGGGCCATGAAACTCACCTGAGTCTTGAAGTGTTTAATTTAATAAACTTGAAGTAATTAGCTGTGAATTGATGTCCAAAGACTTGAAACCTGAATGTGTCCACGACACTTGAATTGTTATTAATTGTACCGGTATCCCGAAAGACTACCTTTGTAGTTGTTATACAACTATGTATATATGTCCAAATTACTACGATTTGGTTGATTGAATTGTTACAAGTTACTACGACTTGTTTGATTGAATTGATACAAGTTACAACGACTTGTTTGGTTTTGAAGTATGTTTTGAAAACACGTACGGCCCATTGGTGTTTGTTTGTAATAATAATCTCATCATTAAATTTTTGGTCTCGAAACATTATACTTGAATAGTATGTTTCAATGTGTTTTAGAAGTCGTATCGCACGAGTATTTGAAATTGTGCAAGTTCAACACTTGGTGAGAAATGTGCTTACGGAATCTAAGTACGGGGGTCCGGAGGCAGTGCCCCTGGTAGCGGGGTCCAAGGGGCGGCAGCCCCTGGCGGGGTCCAAGGGGCAGAGCCCCTGGCTGGGGTCGAGCTGCCAGGTCAGCTTGAAAATTTTTTATTTCTACTATATTGCTTTAAGGAAAAACGCATCTGGACTTGAATTTGAGTGAAATCAAGTGATAAAATTTTGGTCTCGACACTTAGTAAAAAGTTGTAAATATTCTGTTTTATGCGACACAATATGCGACATAATAATTTGTTGTGCGACACAAGGGTTGTGTCGCATCAGTCTGCGACACAATACCTATACGACACAAGGGTTGTGTCGCATAGGTTCGGAATGCTAAATCAATAGCGAAATAGTGGTTGTGTCGTACAGAAATACGACATAGTTTGCGACATAGTATACGACACAATATTTGTGTCGTATGAGTTGCGACACAAAAGGTTTGGTACGACACAATATGCGACATAACGGGTTTTATGCGACACAAGGCTTGTGTCGCACTGAAGAACACTCAGACAGTGAACACGGCTGTCTCGATTTTTCAATCCCAAAATCCAAATCAAACTCATTTTTAGGTTGTAAATTCTTGTTTTCTTCATATATTTGGACATATACATGTTATATAACTCCTAAATATGTAAAAACAAGCTAAAACGAGAAGTTTCGGGAATTTGTCGGAAACTTACGCGGTGTCGGATTGAGAATCCGAAAAGATAGAAATGTAGATCGCGTCGAGGTGGTTCCTTTTCCGTAATTATTTTGATGATCCGAGGTCGTTTCGTGTTCTTATTTTAAGGATTTGTAAGTTGGTGGTGGTTTGTGACTTTTGAGAAAAAGAAAAGAAGAAAGAGAAAGATGGAAAAAGAAATGAGAAAGAGAAAGGGGAGGAGGTGGTTTTGGTGGGGTTCCTCCACTTTCAGTCCACGCAAAGCGCTCCGTGCGGTGTTCGTTTTCCCGGTTATTTAAACGTTTAGTTAATATTAGTTACTTTTAGATATACGTTTTAAAATACGAATAAATTCCCGATGGTTTGGTTGAAGTATTTTTATTAAAGTACTTTAGGTTGTAGTTATAAATTATAAGTTAAACTCGTTTTGTTTTGTCGCGCGTGTTTACATTTTTAATCGCGTATACATTAATTGTGTAATAAAACTTGGATACGAAATATTAATATAAATAATATTTTGAATAAAAATGGAGTTATTAAATAATATTTGTATTACTTAATAAAATTGTTCACCAACGTCCGTATTTATTGTATCGAAATTCATTCGATTTGAAATTCGTATGATTTAAACAAACCGCATAATTGTGTAGATATATATATTCAACAATATATATAATAATTGATACATTAATCAGCCTAACACAGAACTAATTACATGTATTAATACTTGTTTAGGCACTAAATTCTAGTCCTAAGTTGACGGTTGTCACATTATATAATTGGTATTGTTAATATATATCATTGAATACAACTTAATCATAAGTTTGGATATAAAACACCAACTTCATATTTATATAAACCCTCAACGCAACATGACAATCGGTTCCCATTGATATCGCTCATGACATTACCCTTTCACGAGTCAAAACGATACACTCATGCAATCCACGAAAAAACCAAACGGTTAAAACCGATCAGTGGCGGATGTACCTTCAAATCAGGGTATGCAGTTGCATACCCTGCCAACCAAAATACCAGTGTTAATTTTTTAGTTTTTTGTTGTGAAAGTAATACGTATAAAGAGAATGCACACCCTCAAAATAGTTGTGACTACCCTCATTTGAAAAAGCCCAAGCCAATATAACTAAACTCAAATTTTGGGCCCCAAACAAAAACTCTTTAGCAACTCTAACGACATAAGCCCATTAAATATGTATAAATATTTAGTATAACATAAAGTAAATCATCGGCCCATATATTCTTTTACTTTCTTATTTTTACACTTCTTATTTTAATTAGTTTTTATTTGCTTGGAAAAAGGTAGAGTGGATCTGATAATTTTGTTACAGATATGGAAGACTAGAAATGGAGAAATTGAATAGCTAAAAGGTGAATCAAGGTTCATTTTCTTTTCTAATTATAAATATGTTTTTTTTTTAGTAGCTAAAAGGTGAGTCAATGAACATATGGTATGTATTTTGTTATTTAATGGATTTACTTCAATTAATGAGTACTTAAATTAGTTGAGAATCGATTTAAAAATTCGGATCTATGACCCGAACTGGTTGCCCGATATTTATTGGATCAACTCGATTAGGAAAAAAAAAAATTAGTATATACTGCATACTCTAATACGGATTCCTGGATACGCCACTGAAACCGATCCATCTGAATAGTAATTTGGTTCGGTTTAGTTCGGATTTGATATTCGTTTGGATGGATTGGATTCACATTTTGAGAACCAAAATCCAAATGGATTTATATATATGGATCGGATTTGATCCGATCCATCCAAACGAACACCCCTATATATGTATCGTAATGTAATATACAAATCCGATATACCATACTCAAATGTTAAAATATGTTATTAAACATAACTTATTCCATTTTATGATTACGATCTTACTTTGTGACACACTCATGTAACAGTGAAAACGATTTAGGTAAAAATGTGAATTTATATGAAGTTTAAGTAATGCTTATTTAAAGGATTTTGTTAAACATTGTTCCGTGCATTATGGATGACAAACAACAAATTATGGGTAGTATAAAATAAGTGGTTACTTTGTTAATCACTTAATAAATAATAATATATAGTTGACGATTCTTGAGAGGTTGACAATTTTCGATGAAAAATGACTATTACATTTGAAAGTTATATTTATTTGGTAGGTTTTACAAATTATGAACACTTGTGTTATTGTTTAATTGTATATTCGATTTAGGGTTACGGTTAGGATTTAGTAGGGTTTAGAGTTTAGTAGGGTTTAGGGTGATTTAGGGTCTAGGGTTTAGGGTTTAATAAAAGTTTTAGGGTTTGGGGTTTAGTAATTTGTAAAACCCACCAAGAAATGACAAAAAAAAAGTGGTCGAAAGTATACCTTGTACGATCTCTAAAAAAAGTGGTCGAAAGTATACCTTGTATGATCTCTAATTGAAGAGGAGAAAACGCTGATTTTTATGGTGTAATTTTTATAATTTTTGGATTTACTGTCTGTAAGATGGATACATTTTAAAAAGGGAGCTGATTTTGGCAAGTAAACTTTTACTTGTCACAAGGAAACAGTGCATTAACCAGTTGTACTATAGGCATAAACAATTGTACTGTTTCCTTGGGACAAGTAAAAACTTACTTGCCAAAATCAGCTCCCTTTTAAAAAAAGATATGCGGTAAATAAATTTTTATATATACGTGATATCGTATCATTTATTCTCACATTCTCTTGCAAAAAACCATATGCTAAAAATTAAACTACGGAGTAGTTTTTATCACGAATACTGATAAAAAAATTTCTTTTGTACTTCACTAATTTCTTGATACTCTGTACATATTTCGTTTACAAACAATCTTCGTTCCCACCTTTTATTCGTATCTTTGATTCGATTTTATTAAGCTCCCAGACATCCCACGAGTTCTTGATTTCCCTAATTTCAGTCTTCGTTTACAAACATTAGCTAAATAAATAACAATGTTGTGGCAAGTAATTTCATGGGTCTTCTTTTTTATCGTCAACATGGCCTTAATCGCCTCTAATCTCTACCAGGTATCCCCTCATTCTAATTCTTGATTACAACTGGTTGTTTTATCTGAGTTGAAATTAGGTTTAGGGTTTCATCAAGATTTGTGTTTATTCCTAAATTATAGAAGGCCTAGTTATTTAGGTATATTTTTTTGATCATATGTTGTCTATGAGTCTATGACTAAACTTAGTTATTTAGTTAATTAAAGTGAGATGCATATTGTTTAAAGCTACAATCTTTTATATGATTTAAGCTTATTATGCACTTGAGAACTTGAAGAAATTATAGAAGGCCTAGTGATATCGAGTTATTAGGATGAAAGGGTGCCTTGGTTCTGTTTGTAGCTAGCGCTGTTGATATTATTTTATAAAGATTTTTTACAGTATGAATTAACTTTTTGTTATATGCAATCTAGACGTCATGTCCCTGAGTTTAATTTAACATATTAACCGTTAACGTTTAAATCAACTAAAACCATGGTGGGTAGTTTTAGTAGGCAGTAATGTATGACATCAATAAAATAGTCAGGGCTTCTTTGTGTGTGTGTTTTATTCAATTGCTTTGTTGAGATGGAAAAGTGGGAGTATGGGGCAGGTTCGGTTGGATTGGCTTGCGACACTCTTGTTCATTTTTTTTATAGAAAAGAAGATGGCTTATGGCAAATCCTTTTACTCATAACACTTGTCAAAACAAAGAGTAAGGATGTGGAGACAGAATAAGTTGATTACATATGTCCTAATCTTATAATTCGGAGGATTTCCTATGGGTATATATCGTTTCTTGGCTATAAGCATTAGATATACATGTTGGGTGAATCTTAACTCATATAACCCGTTCATAAGTAAATGGGTCGAAATTGCTACCTCGAGTTTCTGCAACAAGAATTCATTCACTCTCTCATGTGTGACAGATTGTGTGCCTGACGGATTTGGAGTCCGACTACTTGAACCCATATGAATCGTCATCTCGCATTAATGCTGTGGTAATCCCCGAAATGGTACTCCATGGTTTTTGCTCTGCTTTTCTTCTTGTGACGGGCTATTGGTTCATGTTCCTTCTTACACTTCCAATCACTGTCTACAATCTCATGTTGTAAGTGTAATTTTTCTTAGCTTCCAACAATTATCTACGTGGATTTAAAATGAAATACATGTTATATCTATTTTTTCAGCTTGTATTCGTGGTGCCCAACTTGTTTTTCTTTAGAGGCCAATTCTGGTTGTTTTTATCACTAACAGGGAAAATGGGTGGAATTAAAGTACATAACCTAAAAGAAAATGGGTCAAAAGTCATCTGAAGCGTAGCATAAGACCTCCTAACTTATTATTTTTTTACATAGTTTGAATTCTTAGTTGAAATAATATAATTTTTTAATTATATTTGACGCACTAACTATCTAGTGTTTCAGGTCAATTTGACATAACATGTTCCCAAAGGTCACCTGTTTTGATCCACTACTCAGTCTGCCCGACCCACCCATTTTGCTACCGCTTTTGATTTTACGTCTTATAACCGCTGCTTTTACATTCTTCTTTCGTGTGTTTCAGATACATGAACAAAAAACATCTTATAGATGTAACCGAAGTCTTCAGATACGTTGATGCTGAAAAAAAGTATCGTTTTGCTAAGCTGGCTGTGTACTCATTTATCTTTCTTCTGATTATAATCAGGTTAGTTGTTTCTTCTCATTCCTTAGACTACATATGAATAGAGATACATATTGACTATTTGTGGTCAAACAAATATCTACACAAAAACAAGGTTACAATAAAAAATCATGTAAAGTTGTAAAGACTGCTACAATTGTCAGTTTTAATGTTCAAAATATATTATGATTTACCTTTATAAGTTCTACTCCGTACTTGTTTGACTCCAAATACTAAAAAAAAATATCTCCTGATTTTATATCAGGGAACTAGATAGTTTCCGTTTCATGCATCATGCTTCTTAGCGATATCCTGATATATATTTGCAATTGTTGTTTGATCATAGATCTGTGGTTGCTGGAAAATTCTCCAACATTCTAGAACCATTCCATCCCGCAAACGAAGATCTTGACATCCTTTCTCACGTTCTGGAGTTCTAGATACTGTTACCTTAGGTTCTCTTAAGTGCACGATGAACATGATTGCTTAAATTTTGTAGCTTGATAGAATATGTACCTCACTCAAATAGTTGATTTATACGTACTTAGTTGTCACATAGTTCTTGAATTTAGAGTCCAAAAAATCAATCTCGTGGGATGGAAGTTGCTGATTGATACATGATTTGCGCAGAACAGTAACAGGGATCGTCAACAATGTAATAGCGTAATAGTTGATGCCGATAAAGGACCAAGATTCAGTTTTTTTTGTTTCTTGCCCGTCTATAATCTCGGATAAATTATACCCTTCTTGAATATTGTTCTGATTGAACATCAAGAACTCTAATGCACTAATCTCAATTCTCAACCTACTTTGTTGTCTCAGCTTTTTCCCTTTTCTAATTGTTCATTAGCTGTTTTTGGTTGTTAAAAATTGATTCATAAACAAGTTAATGCTGTAGTGACGATAGGTTGCAATGAGCGAGCTACCGTTTTTATGTTTAGGATACAATATTGAGAACGAATGATATAATGGTCGATAACAAGTTCACTTGAGATTTTATTGTTTTAATAATATTTAAATAATATACTTAATGTAGTATATTTTATATTTAAGAATGATGATATTTTTAAAATTAACTTAGATAAATATGATATTTTAAACTTTAATAATGACATATACGTGATTCTCCCTATTTTTTCGAAACATACCATCAAGTCCAAATTATTTGGACTGGATAATGTTTTTTTTAGTCTAGTGATGGGTTTGAACTTTGGGCCTTTACTGGCCTGTTAGTACCTTTTCATATTGGCTAATGGCTACATACTTCCCAACTTCACTATGGTTATGAAAGCTTGTATATTGTAATTACCATTTTTTTCAATACAATTTTGATAATATTACTATCGTATGAGCAAAATGGTAAGATTATTCGTGATTCTGACAATGAGTCGTGCATGATTGGTGGTCATGTACGATTGACCACGAGTCACGACTGACAAATTGCTACTCCCTCCGTCCCATCACAAGTGTCCACATTACTATTTTGGGATATCCTAAATAAGTGTCTACTTTCATGTTCCAACCAATCGAAAGTGACTTTAGTGGGTAGATATGTTATTTGATTGGTGAAAAATGTAGTTAGTGCATAATTCTAAAACTGTGTTCAAAGTCAAAATGGACATTTTGACTGGGATGGAGGGAGTAGTAATCATGACCAACAAACAAGATCCACCATATTCTCTAATTTTATTAGTTAGGAATTTAGAACACCTAACCACACATTTGTAAACGTCGGATTAATTGTTCCAAACAAACTACCAACTGTTGTGACCAACTCTCGTGTAACGAAGACTAAGAAAAGTGCTTATAACTCATCATCGAATTTAATAATTAATACCACTTACTTGAACTTCGTTAAAATCGAATTAAACTGATTCACTTGATCAGCTATAGGTGCACCTTCTTCCATCTTCGTGCAGTGTTCACTAACTACCAGATCACTCTTGAAGTAATGGTTTCGGAAACAATGTTTTAGGCGGTGTTCAAGGCTAGAGACAACCTAACCAGACCAAGTCTCTAACGATCCATCAAGTCCCGGTCCTTCTAAGCCATCTCCTTAGGTCTCACATCGGAATACGAGATATATAAGTTCTTCTTGCATTCTTTAGAACCCGCAATCATGACTATCAAATTTATCGATCTTGATCTTGCTTTTTATCCACCATTGTTTCCCAAATTACTCAAACCTAGAGCTCTAATACCAATAGTTAGGAATTTATAGCACTAATACCAATAGTTAGGAATTTATAACACTTAAGAACACACATTTAATAGTAATTACACAACCACAACAATATACAGAATCAAACAAAGCAATAACATTCAATCAAGAAATGGAGAAACTAAATGAAACAAGGAATTAAGGTGGTTATATCCAATATATGCGATTGGTTTAGTACACGACCAAATTAGAGAGATCTTATTAAATTCGTTGCTTAAGATTTACATATATAGGGGTTGCAAAAATATTATTGTGTTTTAAATTGTTATCCCCATCATATATTTTTAACACCCAAAAAATTCATTAGAACGTGAAAATATATAAATATCCTAACCCAACCACCTCTTGCTTTCTTCTTCTTGTCACTTCATCATCTTCTTCTTTCTTTTCTTTGCGTTTGCTAACCCTTTTGAGACTCCACTAATGTCTAATGGTGTGTTGACAATGACTTTTTAGGAGTTTGAACTTTTACTTTTAATAAGTTTGAACTTATAAAATTTTTTGTCTAACACAATAAAAATTAATGAAACTTCTTAAAAAAATAAGTTCTTAAATAAAAAAACTTCTGAAGTAGCTTTTGAGTTTTGAATACAAACCAAGTCACAAACTCAAACTCCACATTTAGCAATAGTTACCAAACACACCCTAACAAGGTAGTCTAGGAGTGTTCACGGACGGTTAACCGGAGTCTCGGTTCGTCATATTCTTGAACCTAAATCGAAACCGAAAAATTCGGGTAACTGATTTTTCGGTTCGGTTAATCAGTTAACCATATTAAACATTTATTAATTAATGCTTATTTAAAAAGTAATTAATAACACATAAATATAAATTCATTAATAAGTGTTCACTATATTTAAAATATAATTGTATTTTAATGTTATACGTACGTTAATCATTCGAATATAACTAGAAGTAAGTAGTACTCCGTAATAATTACCATATTATGCCAAAATTAAGCTAGTAAATTACAATTAAACGAATGGAAAAGAAATATAAATGATTTTATCAAAGTACAAGTGTAAATATCCATATATAAATATAATATATACACTATATATAAAACTACATATATGAAATTTTCAGTTTTTTCGGTTAACCGTTTATCATGTCTAGCTCAAAATCATGAATCGAAACCGAAAAACTGTAAAAATTTCGGTTCGGTTAATAGAAACCGAAAAATGAAAATTTATCGGTTCGATTAATCTAAATTCAGTTTGATTTAACCAAATTTCAGTTCGATTTTCAAATTTCGGAATATTTTGAATACCCCTGGAAGGTACTACGTATTATGCTAAAATATGTCCCACGGCTAGAGGTGTTCAAATGGATGGATCGGTTCAAAACCGATCCGTATACATGAATCCAAATGGATTATGGTTTTGAAAAAAATGAATCCGATCCATCCAAACAAATTCAAAAGCCGAACCAATTCATCCAAATTACTATTTGGATGGATTGGTTTGGTTTTTGGATATCCAAACACGTACATAAATATTTACAATATCTACTAAAAATATGTTAGTTACTATAATAAACTTATATAGAATGGATGGTTCTCATTTGAACCTCCCAGTACATATACATGTATGTGTAATATAATAGTCTAATGCAAAACGAAACTATAGATTACCTACATATATAAGTAAACAATTTTGTACACTATAAACTACCTATTATATTTGGATATTTATACAATATTAATAAGTTAGTAAACTATTTTGTACGTGCATGTATACATATAATGTTTGAAAAATAAATATTTATTTGTTATTTGGTTTTATTGGATAATCCGGTTTGTAATTTACCAACCAAAACCAATCCGTGATCCAAAATAATAAGTTTGGTTTTGATCCGAGCCAACCCAAAAATTCAATTATCCAAACCATATGGTCCGATCCGAATTATCCATTTGGATAATCCAGTTTTATCCGAACTGTGAACAGCCCTACCCACGGCCCATGTGACAATGAAAGTAACCAACTTTTTTGTTGAATGCTTTTCCTTTTCATAGATTTTATTCTCTTGCCAACCGAATCTTTTCTATATTCCATATCCATACTTTCTATATACTCCGTATTATTATTAGACAAGGTTATTGTAAAATCATTTCTAATTATAAGAATTGTAGGAACGACTTTTTTCAATTTTAATTTCAGCATATGTACACTTTTTTGTAAAAAAAATTATGCCAAAATTATTAAAATTTTATTCTTTTTAATATTAGATCGATTTTAAAAAAATTAAAAAATATATGATACACATATTAATGTTGTGTATCACAACTTTTATGTGTTATACTGCGATACATAATAAATTTTTTATAATGTGTATCACATATTTGTTTAAACAATTTATCTCATATTAATGAGCATAAAATTCTAATAATTTTGATATAAATTTTTTATAAAAAAAATTATTTACTCTTAAAGTTAAAAATAAAAATGTTCGTTCCTATCGTTCCTACCATAGGAAGTGTTCCTACATGAACCTTCCTATAATATTATTATTATTAAAATGATATTAAACTTAAACTTTTATTTAACTTATCGTTTCCTTTAAATTTAAAATCATAATTAATATATTGAAAATATAAAGAAAGTTTTATTGAATTAAATGAAATTTTTTACCGTATTAATTATACTTTTGAATAAATAAGTAAACTTTAGTTTCAATAAACGCACAATTTTCCTCTTATTCAATTCCCATATTATTAATGTTATTATCATTATTACTAGTTTATAACCCGCGAATTCGCGAGCTAGTTCATGATTTTGTTTATATAATGCATGATGTGTGAATTAACTGATTAATTGAGTTATTGATTATTATAGATAGTCCTGTTTTTAACGAGGTAGTTGTAATTGAAATAATTAATATGTATAAGAGGTATCAAACTAAATTTTTTTAGAAAATATAAAAATCATTGTACCAACATTGAAATAGTGACATCAAAAAGTATTATTGACTTTCGATACATGCCAAATAAGCTTGCTTAGTGATCATATAATAATTGATCTATTATATACACTAATTGATATATCGTATGTGGTAGATTCGGTATATCTCGTCGATTTGGTATGTAGAAATCTATTACGGCTTGACATTCAACTATTGAAATAAAGTTCTTGAAGGTCATTAGTATGCCTTATTCTTGAAAAAGAATTACGTTTCGTAAGTCTCCATCGTTGACGCCTAGCTACAAACCATTGTTATGGTAGAATAAGGTGAAGATCTGCAAACAACCATTGATTGATATACTCTATTGTAAATTCATTTGGCGCAATAGAACACAACATTGCTTCATTCCCGTTTAAATTTGAATCAAAATATTTGATCAAAACATTTGTTCATCATAATGCACGCATATGTCGATCATCCACATGTAGACCAACACTGACATCATAATCAATTAAAAAACGGTAATTAACTAAATATAATAATAGAGGTGTTATATTTAGGATACTAATACACATTGGCTTATTTTGGAGCAACGATCCTCCAGATACGATTGTTATGTACATATCGGTACGACATTCTTTTTGGGATAAAGCGATTCAATTGTTTAGACACTTAGGCATTCAAGTTTTTGTTATCTATATTGATTATGTATATATAAATAATAAGCTAAATTTGGGAAGAATCTCATTCTCCCCGTGTGTTTACATTTACATGCACTGCAAAAATATATTGGATCACCTATATCCATATATTCTGAAAAACAATGATTTGATATTATTTATATTAAGTTTATATGTTAGCTAGTGAATACATAAAATTAAAACATAGGCTTTCAAGATATTAGTATAAAGTTTCAAATCGGAATGAATTAATAATAATTATTAAGAATCGTTTAAATACAACAAAAAATTTTCTATTTCGAATTCAAATTTATCTGTCACCTAAATTAGTTACTATACATAACTTGAAAATGAAAATATAACTAAAGATAAAAAAGGGCTTCTATTTTCATAGTTGTATACTAAAAATAACTAATTTAAGTGAAAATAGTATGAGAAATATTAAATGTTGCACTTGTAAATGTTTTCCCACCTGTAAATGGTATGTGAAATTTGAATAATTGATTATTGACTTAGATACGTTTTTTACCGGAAATAAAAAATAAATAATTAAAGCTTAATGAATGTAGTAATATTGATTTTTTTTGTTGTGTAATTAAAATATCATTGTATTTAATGTTTACAGTCCTAGTATGTTCTCCTTCGTATTCAATGTTCATAGCATTAGTACAGTTTTAAAATTGAAATTAGTATCATCTTTGAAATTGGCTACATAATTATACATGTAAATATGAAATATGTATTTCTTTATATATAATATTTTAATTATGATAATATAACATGTTAAACCAAAAATACTTTTAAGTACAAACTAATATCATAATTGTATTTGTATTTTAAAATTGAAAGAAATAATTTAATTTACCTATAAGATTGTAAAATAATTATTGAAGACTTTAAATTCAAGTATTGGAGAACAAATTACCCCATAAATTTCAGGAACCATATTTGTTAGATTACAAAACTATTTTTACATTTAATTAAAATTTAATACTAATGTTAAACATGAATAACTATTATTAAACTTCAAAGACATTGATGTCTTTGACCCATTTTGTTATGGGAAAAGTACAGAAAAATGTACTATACTTTTCATCTATTTCTATTTAAGGTACACAACCTTAATTTTTTTAATTTAAGGTATCGAACTTTCATTCTGTAATCAAGTAAGGGACGCGAATTGCACAAATGACGAGTTTTCAGCGAATTTCTTTTATACAAGTAACATATCTACTAAATCGATTAATATTCATCGATCAATTTTAAAAAGAATATTGAGTGAGGAGAGAGAACTTAACAAAAACTCATCACCACTTTCAACTCTTATATCTCTCTTTTTACTCTATATTTTCTAAAATTGATTGAGGGTTATTAATTGATTAAGTAGATATGTTATTTATGAAGAAGGAATTCAGTGACAACACGTCATTTGTGCAATTTCACGTAAAAAACGTTCTTAACTTGACTACAAATTGAATGTTCCATACATTAAATTAAAAATTTTAAGTTGTGTACCTTAAATTAAAATAAGTAAAAAGTAGAGTACTTTTTTCTGTCTTTTTCCCTTTTGCTATTTAGGTAGTCAAATTTGGAAAAAGAAATCAATGTCCTAATTAATTGAACTTATTCATTTAATAGTCAAGATTAGTCTATATTGATCTATTTTTAAAATGACTAGAATATGACTTTATATTATATATAAAGATAAAGATAGATTAAATTGATTGAAATCTTAAAAAGATACTAGTGGATATATTTTGAGGAAGTAAAAAAGATATCTTTCCAAACGTTAAAAGCATTGACATTTTGATTTACTTGAATACATTGAGCGTTGACCAGTACCGATGACATAAAACAAAACTATTTCGACACTCGCAGTAGTTTTGAAATATCTGTTCGTATAACGTAACTCATGTTAGGCAAACCTATCTCTTACGACCTTTTATAGTTATTATCTTTAATTTAAAAACCTTAGAAGTGAAATTCACTCATTTAATGATTTTGCTCGTAATTGATTTTAAACACAATGAAAAATGAAAAAAATTTGATGATATTCTTGCGAATTGATATTTATTAAATCAATTTAATTTACAAGTACGATGTACTAGGTAAATGACTTTCTAGCAATTTTTAGGAGCTTATTTCGATTATTTATTTGTTTAAGATCATACGAAGTGGTAACGATGACTAATAGTCACGTTAACTACGATTACTAGTCGTGGATGACTGGTGAGAGTGAGACATGATTGTGTTACCTGCATTAGTAAGTTATACTCTTTGCATAATCAATACTAACAAGGGCAAATGGTATGTAAATGTATTCAACCTTTTCGAAAATGCTTTTGTATGCATCCAACTCTTAAAAGTGCTATTGTATGTATCGAACTTACTATTATTGCTATTTTATGTAGTCATTAACACTAATGAAGTTTTTACCATGTCAGCTTCCACGTAAGTGACGCGTCAGATTTAATAATGTACTAAACTTATGTAAAATGTATGAAACTTGTATTTATATCCCCTAACTCATTTCATTTTCTAAAATTGTCATCTTCAACCTCATCAAAACCAACATGTCCTCGTCATCTTTCACCCCATCAAAACCAACATACCTTCGTCATCTTCTCGATTGTCATTTAACAACTGGTCTCATTTTTGTGATATATTGAGATGGTGTAAATTAGTTTTGGCTAAGTCGCCGGAAAAAATGGTGGAGACGTCCGAGATGATAATGTTTAGAGATAGTGAAGAAGTAGATATGATAGGGGTAGGTGTTAGGGGGTGTAAATTGATTGCGACGATGTCGCCGGAAAAAATGGTGGAGATGATAATGATTCCGGAGAGGGTAATCTTTTGGAGATGGTGAGTTGGAGATGATATAGTTTGGTGGTTAGAGGGGTGTAAATTGGTTGTGGTGAGGTTGTCGGAAAAGATGGTATCACCGGAAAAAATTGTGGAGATGGTGGTGATGCCAGAGATGGTAATTTTTCGAAGATGGTGGTGAGTTGGAGATGATATAGTTTGATGGTTCGAGAGGTGTGAATTGGTTGTGGTGTGTCGCCGGAAAAAATGGTGTGTCGGAAAAAATGATGGTGACGTTGGAGATAGTGATGTTTTAGAGATGGTGGTGAGGTGAAGATGATAGGGTTGGTGGTTAGGAAGTGTATATTGGTTGTAGTGGTACCGGCGGAAAAAATGATGTCGCCGGAAAAATGATATCGCCAGAAAAATGGCGTTCGCAGGAAAAATGAAGTTTATAAAGTTGATTAAGATGATGACATGAAAAATGTAATGAACTTTAGAGTGACTGTTGGATATAGTGTCCAAGTTCATAACTAATTGGTAAGAATGTCATTAAAAGTAGAGTCCTTTTTGGGTTACCCTCAATGAACAGTTAAGATAAATGAATGAGATATAATATTAATAAGAATTAATATTATAATTGATTAATTAGTTATTAATTTATTAAAGTTAATAAATTAATTAGAAACTAAAAGTAATTAATAGGAAATTCTAGAAGCGCATCCAACCGCCGGTTGGAAGGACCAGCTGGCGGCTGGAGTGTAATTTAGTAAGGCGGTGGAGCACGCGGGTCGCGGTCGAGTACTTGGGCAGAAAGCAAGCCCAACCGCAGGCTGGAAGGTCCAACCGGCGGTTGAAAGTCAAAATCTGCAAACCCGATAGTTTTCTTTCCCTATATAAATAGGGGCAGCCTATGCTTTCAGATGACATACGAATTTTCTGTAGAGATACGAAAATTCTTCATTCTTTGGGGTTCTTGGGTGTGAACCATTAGAGGTACTCTGGTTTGGATACTTGCCTCCAAGTAAAGAAGTTCTGCGAGGTGGTCTGCGTGCGAGAAATTCTATTTTCTCTAAGGTTAGTGTTTTTCCCTTTTATCTGTTTTGTTTATTGCTTTATTTATTAAGTTAAGATCCTTTAGGGTTTTAGTTTCCTTTTGCCCTAGATTAATTATTTAATTTCCGCATACGTATGTTAATCAAGTTAAGGAATTATGGAATAGAGAACTCATCAGTGATGTGGCACTGACTTTGCAATGCCACGTCAAATACCCATACCACGTATGCTAATTATGACCGGTCAAACGTCATCAATGTTAATGACTACATACAATAGCAATAATTAGTAAGTTCGATACATACAATAGCACTTTTAAAAGTTATATGCATAGAATGGCATTTTTGGAAAAGTTGAATACATTTACAGACTGTTTGCCCTAATAACAAAGTTGAAATGAATAAAAAATATATAAAAAATATAAATGGGCCCACTTGATTCATATGCTCTCTTATTAATTTCACCACGAATTGCCTTCAACCACGAGCCCACTCAGCTCGTCCTTGTCATGATGTCCTTCCATGAGGCCCAGCACTTGCACACTCCTAGTGGTCTAATCAGCTCCTCTACTAATGTTTGAATAAGTCCATTTTATATTGCTTATTTGTGAGGGGCTCCAAATTAAGCTTCAATTTTTCATCTTATTTACTTATAAGCAATAAGTCAAAAGCTTGAAAAATAAACTCTCCCAAACCAAGAGCGAAGCTAGGAAAAAAAATTGAGATTACGATTTTTTTTCTTTTTTAGACGGCAAAAGTTATAACATTATTACCCTTTAAAAAAAATTATATTTCTACGTAATTTTGCATTCTTGGGGTAACTACCCCTTACCCCCCTCCTTCTGGATCAGCTCCTGCCGTAAACACCCTCTTGATGTTCACTTATTTCTTCTCTCATTACTTTCAAGAGCTAGTCAAATTCAACTCTTCCAGTATATTTAAAGCCATAATTCATTTTTTACTAAAAGCATTAACGTGTTATAAGTTGATAATTACATTAATCACTTAAAATTATCATGTAATAAAATGTGATTATTTCAAACATTTGAAAAATCACATATTATAGCTGACTAGATTTATTATTATTAGGTTATATTTTGTGATTCTCATTAGAGTTAATTGCATAGTTGGTCCCTATATTTAACACACAATTGCACCGTTAGTTCCTATATTTTACTTTTTGCACCGGAGGTCCCAAAAACATGAAATTTGTTGTGTGGTTGGTCCCTCCTCAAACTAAAATGACCACATACCCTTAATGTTCTATTTTTTGTCTTGATTTAAATGAGGGTAATTTAGTCATTTTAGTTGAATGAGAGACTAACCACACAACAAATTTCATGTTTTTGGGATCTCCGGTGCAAAAAGTAAAATATAGGGACTAACGGTGCAATTATGTGTTAAATATAGTGACCAACCATGCAATTAACTCTTATCATTGTTTTTATAGCTTAATAAAATAAAAAGACATATAAAACAATGTAGTTTGAATATTTAAAGTAGAGGTGAGCACAAAAAATAAAAAATCGAATTGCAACCGAACTAACCGAAATAATCGAACCGGAAAAACCAAACCAAAGGCGAAACCGATGGTTTAATTTTTGATGTTGCAAAACCGTAATTATTTATATTTGATTCGGATTTCACCTAAAAATTGAACCATAAATAATCGAACCAATGTTTAATTACTGATTAAATATATATTTTTATTTTACATGTATAAAAAAAATTAATAGAGTATATTAAGTTTTCTAATTATGTAATCGACACATGAGCCGTATAAAATTACATACTTAATCTACAATTTCTACCATAATTTTGTATTTAATTAAATTGTTTTTTTGACGTGAAAATTTAAATTGTTGTCACATTATGTACTTATGAAACGCCCGAAATTTTTTTATTTTTTATTAACAACCATAAAACAAATCTTAATTTCGTCCCATTATCCATTGTTACACATATTACATATAATTAAAACAAGTTTAAATCAAACACAAGACTCAAAACCAAAAACATCACAAATGACCGGGTACCCGCCGGGCAGCGGGGGTACCCGCCGGGTAGACCTGAAACACATCAACTCCCAAAATCCCTGTCCCGTTTTGTACTAGAGCTACCCTTTTGGGGTAGCTTCACCCACCGGATACACCCACCGGATAAGGTCATACCCGCCGGGTACAGACCTTACCCGCCGGGTAAACATGCTGCACAGTAGCCCTGCAGACCTGATCACTTATTTACCAAATTACAAACTTCTGACGCGCATATCTCCCAAACCACAATGAATTAGACTCTGAAAATTTACGAGCATGTTCATTTGACCAAAACCAAGATTTTCCTTTTTGGACTTTTCCAACTTTCTTAAAAACGACCAATCGGGACAAATGGTTAGTTTTCGACCATTTTGAAGACTTTTACTTGACATAACAAAATGCACAACACTTGAAATCTGACCATAACATTTTGTACACTTATTTAGCATACAAAAACAAACTTAATGCACTATACCAAAGTGCCATAACACTATCTCATTCAAACATAATTTAAAAGCGTTTCTTTGACCCAAATGAACACTCTATGACCCGTTTAACCAAATAGCTATATTTTGACCACAACACTAGCCAATACCACTCATGTTTGACTATTTCAACATATTCGACTTCAATTTAACCAATCACTCAAGACTTGACTCTTTGACATTTTTCCATTTATTTAAACATAACAACGCTATTTGCATACATATATACTTCCAACATATCATATAATACATACATATTCAACTACATACCATAGTTGACTTTCAAAGTCAACTTATTATACAACCAAAAGACACGTTTCATATTTAACTTTCAAAAACTTGACATGTGGGCGTATTATACAAGTTGAACACAAAACGATAAGTAAGGAGAATACTTGCCACTTGCTACCCGTAGCTATCCACACTAATTCTTCATAACCCCTTTCCCTTTTCTTGCCCCGAAGTACCTAAAACGTAAAACATGGAATGAATAAGCACGCATGCTTTGTAAGCATATAGGCAACTAATCAATTAATTCATAACACTATGAAACAATCACCACATATCGTCATACTCAAAATCACTGGAACAACATATAAACACCATACACTATGCGGATCCGCGGCCATAAGAAACAAGACAACAAGGTACCAAATCACGTCGAAATGGATACCAAGTTTAAGAATCAAGTCTATGCTAACAACGCTAGCTAATCTTCCACTTGATTGTATGATCCTCTTGCTCGGAAGCAATCCAGAAACACATACAATCATTCATATATTTCAACATTTACCATTAAAATACAAAAATTACAAATAACATCCACATAGTTGTATGATCATCTTGCTCGGAAGCAATCCGGAAACACATACAACCATTACCAATTAGTCCCTATAATACTTACCTTGGTCTTCCACCGATGATTTACCACACGTAGTCAATGATGGTACTTCCAATACTTTAACACCTAACATATAACACATAACAACGCTTTTAACACTAAGAATCAACAATTTAAACTACTAACACATACGGTTTCTCCCCCACTTTGATTAAACCTCTTTTCTAGTCATCAACTAACATAATCATTTGTTCTATCATCATAATCATAATCATAATCAACACTTTCACTTTCATGAACATAATTCTTCCTATCAATTTCTTGCTAACTTTTGATTCTATTCTTATTGAAACATCATGTAAACACTATATTAACACTATAATTAACATCACTAGTTAATTAGAATCAATCTATAAGAATTTAACTAAAACCCTTATGTTTTCTCAAGAACACTTACAACAATTTCATCACTTTTAGGTTGTTTTATGATTACATACAAGCTTCATAACTGTGACAACCCTCGATTTAGGGTATTAATTTGGGATAAGTCCCGCGAAATACAACCAACTATGCCCGAAAATCTATGGTATGCGACTAACTTTGGACGAGGCCTAAGAATGCAACCAACTTTCAAAATGGGGTTTTTGATGTAATTTTTTACCGGTATAGAAGGTAACCGGTTACCATGCTACATTTGGCAGTACACGGTGGATATAAGTGTCCACGTATTATTTATTCATTAAATTATTTGTACATGTGTCATGCCAAATCATAAATTTGTTATCCACATTTTTTTTAATGTTTTCAGTGATGGTTTGTATTCATCTCTGCACATGGTGTTCTTCATCATCAAGTACTCATCATCTCGTTTTTCAGTTCATCATCACTTACAATTAACAATAATTTCATATCCCCAAACCAACAACAATTAACAATAATTTCATATCCCCCAAATCTGCTTTCCCCTTTTCTTTAATTCATCCATGAATACAAATAGCTGGTTCGATTTGGAAGGGCTATGAAAGTATTAGAGTTCATCTTACAAAGCATCACTCCATATATTAATTAATCGATTAGAACTCATCTCACAAAACTATATATCATTAAATCCATCGATTACTTTTTCTCAGTTCATCTATGAACATAATTTTTGTATCCCCCAAATCGGTTCATCTATGATGGATTCGATGGATTTCATATCAGTTCATCTAAGAACGTAATTTTTGTATCCCCCAAACCGGTTCATCTATGATGTATTCCCCAAATCGGTTCATCTATGAACGTAATTTTCTCAGTTTATCTAACATTAATTTCATATCCCCCAAATTCATGATTGAACCAAGTAACCGGGGATTCGATGGATTTATCAGCTGATTAAATGGTAAACGTAATGAACGGAATTTCATTCGATGGATTCGATGGATTTATGAGCTCATAAATATATCGATGGTGAACGTAATTTCATTTCCCCAAATCTGTTTCACCCTTTTCTTTCACCCTTTGACCCGACTCTGGTTTCTGAAATTGGTCTACAGTAACCAATTTGAAGGAATTTGCAATTGTAATTGATGATTAATTTATTTATGTTTTGTAATCGATAATATGTATATAGTTCCTGTGTTTTGCAATTTTAATTGATGATGAAATTGATAATTGTTACAATGTATGATTTGTTTTTGTTTGAATGGAATATTTATGAAATTCATTTTGAAGATGAATAGGATGTTGATTTTTTGAAGATGATGATGTTGTAACATCGGGTCAAAGTCTAGATGAAGAACCACAAGGACAGCAACATCTCCAGATGAAGAACTACAAGGACAAAATATGTGATTTTTGCAATCCACGTGTCTATGTACGTGGCATATACGTGGCATACAGGTGACAGCTGATGTGTCAAAAACCGACTGACATCACACTTTTGTAGGTAAACTGCATCAAAAATCTCACTTTAGCAGGTTAGTTGCATTCTTAGGCCTCGTCCAAAGTTAGTCGCATACCATAGATTTTCGGGCATAGTTGGTTGCATTTCGCGGGACTTATCCCTATTAATTTTTACTCAACTGCATGCATTACCTAGAGTAATTCCCTTATTAGTGAATTCAAAACGATTTTATGTGTTAAGTTTGCGAAACTTACTATTTAATACGTGATGTATTAGACTCGTAGTTATATATATATATATATATATATATATATATATATATATATATATATATATATATATATATATATATATATATATATATAATTACGTGCGAAACGAACGTATCAAACTTGACAAACTAAATACAATAAAGTTGGTGATACAAAATAATTAATAATATGAAATTATTAATTACAAATAATTATTAACTTATATTATTGAGATAATATAATGTATTATACGTTTTATATTAAACGTATCAAACGCGATACAAAAAGTTCAAAAAGAACTTCAAAATAATTTCGAATAATTTTTATTTGAAAATATTATAGAAAAGTGTTAGAACAAAAATAAAACGAAAACCTTTAGACGATTATTTAATACGCGTTATACACGAACAGAAACAATTACAAAACATATCTAAAGGTCAAAAATAATAAAAGAATTATTTTTCCCATTCCTGTTTTAGTATTTGGAAGATTACTTCAAAATATAATTTCCAAATTCAACCGAAAATTGGTACCGTACACGGAACTAACGGGCTAAAAACCCAATTAATTTACACTGATAAAATATCAGTCGACACTTCCTGTGCAAGAACCATACCTTCCGTTTGAAATTGTGAGCTGATGGAATATTATATACTCTCACATTTCCTTTGATCACTCTATCACCTAACATCAATAATACAATTGTGCAATGTTCTTGTTCTCTCCATCGTTAAGCAAGCAGAGGAGTAGAAGTAGAAACAACACAAAGGCAGGAACCATTTTTACCTTCAATACAATCAAACACCCAACACAAACATCTAACAACATGGTTTCCTAATCATCTCATCGTCATCGTCATCATCGAAATCATCTCCATTGTGAGGATTTTTATAACTTAAAATCTTTATTTCATACATATATTTTCATACTACTTTGATTATATAATGATTATATAATGTTATTATTGTATGTAAACTAGTTATAATGTGTTATTACACAATAGTTGTGGTTGATTTCATAGTTTGGTAGTGATTTGTTTGATAAATTCTTGAAATAAAAATTAGAAACCAAAGTAATAATTATGAAATTAGTGTTGACGATGTTGTTATAACTTGTTAAAAACACATTATATATCGTTTATATAGCATATTATGGGTGTTGGTTATGAAAAACACGGATATAATTTATGTATATAGGCTGAGCAGTAAGATAACATCGCAAACAGGGAACGACTGCTGGAAGCCACAACCGATCGGCTATGGCATCCTATAGCCGTTCGGCTAAGAACCCACATAGCCGATCAGCTATGTGTTGGTTCAGCCGATCGGTTAGTGCAGTCTGGGTACTGATCAGTTCGAGTATAAACTTTAACCACGCTGTCGATATGTTTTCGTAATACAAAAATATTAACAAGTTATAAATTTTGTAAAACTTTTGATGCAAAATTTGGTACAAAATTGTACACGACCGCGGGACAATATTTTGACACAAATATTTAAACGATACAACTTTTGGGCTAAACAAATGGGCCGGACTGGTTAAGTTTTTATATTGGGCCGATTGGTTTAAATGTTAATTGGGCCGGACAATTTAGTTAGTAATGGGCCTAATTAATCACATTTCTATTTGGGCTAAAACTATTAAATTATATTGTGCTAAACTAATGAATATATATTTGGCCAAAATTTGTATTTTGTTAATGGGCCAAAGTAATTTAGTTAATGTATTTGGGCCATATCAATTGGGCCGCATCTATTGGGCCTCATTATTGGGTCAAACTGTTTGGGCTTTGTTATTGGGCCAAACGAGTTGGGCCAAAGCCAGTTGGTTGTGTGATTATAAAACGCAAACTTAAAACCGGTTTATATAGATATAGAACGATCATTTTGATGTATATATTTGCGAATGACAACTTATATTTGTATGTATATATACGACAACGACAATTAATATATATACGAATACGAATATATATATTCCACTAATAAGTATATAGGTATATATACTTACACGCGCGCATAGTTTATCAAATGTATCACCAACCAACTAAAATTGTACAAATATTTAATCGTAACAAATAGTCCGTGTACTTATGTAAAGTATATTTATTTGTGTCTAGATATTTGAGGGACGAATCTGGACTGTGTATTACTAGCTGAAGACTTGCTAAACTGTGAGTTCACAGCCCCATTTTTACTTGTTTTACTGCTTTTAAATTATGGGGTGGAAAACATAGAACTATTTTGCTATAACATGCAACTTATTTATATATAATTGCTTGAATGCTTTTATACTCAACTGTTTATATGAAATACTTTTTCATACTATTTTTGGAATTAGACAACGCATCTTGGTACGAACTTAGGTTTACGCGAGGTAGTTGTAGTGCACGGAAGTCCCAGTGCTTGCAACCTATAACCATTAGCTAGGTGACTCTAGCCACTGAATATACGGATAGTATTATCGAGTTGACAGCCCTCCCACTATTTGTTGGTCATTCCAACCCCTGACTATATGTCACAACGAGGAGCGTATATTTACATTGTTACTGAGGCAAAAACACTAAACTGGTCGTGGATTGGTTATAGCACTAGGGATCGTTACTTCAACCCCAAAGGTCTAGCTAACCTTAGGGGGATCATCGTCTATATTTCTCACAAAACTATACATCTATATAGGAAATGTTTATCATTTTTGATTAAACCCGTGTTTCCTATACAACTATTACTTGTAGTAAGAATGACATTCTTACATTATATAGGAAATGTTTTCTTTTATTAGAATAACTTGGATTTCCTACTATACATATAAACATTATGTTTGTGTACATGAATGATTTATATCAAACTTAGTTTAACTATATATATACTAAACCTGTGAATTCACTCAACATTTAATGTTGACGTTTTACTATGTTTTTCAGAGAATTAGGACTCAGGTACTTCTGCATGCATAAAGGACGTAAGCTACCCTGGACGATTTAGTATGCCACTTTTGGGACACCCGGATTTCTTTTGTATTACTAATGTTATTAGTTATACTTACGAAATCCCACTTTTAAAACTGTATTTACTATGACTTACGTTGTTTCGATAACACTACTACTCGTACGACTCTATAAGTCGTATCTTTTGTATTAACTTTTAAACTATGGCATCTTAATATTATGTTCCGTAATGATCATATGCTCTGATACAATGAATACTGATGTGACTCAAATAGTCATGTTTTTAAGGACAATATTCCGCACTTTTTGGACGTATCTTTAGTGAAAATATTCCAAAATGATCATTATTTACTAAAATTCACTAAAGTGGTCTAAATAAAGGCGTTGTTGCAAAAATCACCTAAAACGTCCAAATAACAAGCGAATTAGGGCGAATAAACAAGCACAAAATCCTCCGGCCTCATTTACCTTATATAGATCACATTCTAACTTCATCATATGATAAAACAGGTAAAATCGAGACGGGAAAATCAAGAATCATGCAAATCGGATAAAGAACGGAGAAGACTGAGCGGTATCAGACCCTATAAAGTCATTTCGGCTATGCTTAAGCTATACACATCCAATTTCAGTGAAGTTGGCATCATTATAAGCGTAACGGAATTACGAAGACACAGCCGAAAGAATCAGGTCAAACGGACGCATAACGAAGGAGATACGCACGTTTTAAGCAACGAACAAAATCAGACGGACACCATATACGGCCCTGGCAACCGTATACGGCCTAACCAAGACCGTATATGGCCCTACCAACACCGTATACGGCCCTACCAAGGCCGTATACGGCCCCCTGCCCCGGTATGCTGCTTCGTTTGCTTGTACGTGCTGTTTCGCGAGTTGTACAGAAGATTTGAAGCTTTGCCTATAAATAGAGGGTCACCCCTCCTCATTTCACACACCTTAACACCTTCACACATTTTCTCATTCTCACATTTTTCTCATTTCTCTCTTTCTTTCACTTTCTCTCTCTAGCACTACTCTTAGGAGTTAGAGGAGAAAGGTTAGGGTTGAGCTTACGGTTCAAGTCTAGAGGAAGGTTTAGCTTGGTAATCTTGTTGTAACGAGTTTTTTCAAGTTCAGACTATTTGTAATCCTCAGTATTACGCTGCTGTATTCCCGGTGATATCTAAACTTTACTTACTGTTATAATGCTTGTGCTTTATGTTATTTCAGTTTGTATTCTGCATATTGCCATGTTTATAGAGTAGTTTAATATTGTGATTGTTGAAATGTAGATATTAGGAGTAGGGATGATGTTAAATTAATATTTCATTTGTACGATTGGAAATTGTTATGCTGTGTATCTGGTTAAGCTTATCCTGAATATAGATCTAGTCTCTCATCACCCTTTCCAGACTTTCACGTGACTGTTGCCCTAGGATAGGATCTGATCAACCCTAATACTATGAATATGCAGTTATCTCCAGTTACAGTATGAAACTATGAACTTTCCTTTAAAAGGCACGGTACTTCGTATAGCGTTGGAAACACCTCGTGTGGAGTACAAATACGTGGAAGCTAAGGAAATGCCATGGATTGTTTCATCGTGAATTACCTAGAAGTGACCCTTCTAGAACTGTGGTCTAGGAATCAAAGATGTGGAAATGCTTGTTGCACTGTACACCGTTAGTACACCTAAGATCTGGAACACTGTGGAAATGCTTAAATGCCCAGTACACCGTTAGTACATCTAGGGTTTGGAACACTGTGGAAATGCCTAATTGCCCTGTACACCGTGATTATTCCTAGGGATGAACGCCTGACTGTAAAGGAGGGTCTATATTTACGATGGTTAAGTATGTGCTTCAACAGATACAATACAGGGTAGTGTCAATCATATACCTAGACATGCAAAACCCTAATCACACCAATAGTTTAACATACACAGGATACAATCAGTATTTGCTATGATAAAAGTAAATAGACGATTAGGTGTTAAGAAAGGTCAGTAAATACAATTGCGGTCTGTTGCCTTATGCCTGATCCCTAGAAAATTTAGGGTGACTTTGTCTTAGTTAAGCAAAGGTTCAGGGGGGTTTGAAAACAGCCCGATCTGATCAGAATCATGATAACCTTGGATTCCAGTGACATATGTTTCTTGGGTTTCACCTGAACGTAGGGTCCTAGTGTTTACACTGAAAGTATGTTTACTCTTTATCTGGTAAATCTTCAATCAATTTTATAATGAACATCATCCCGAAACCCTAATTATCCAAGTTTCAGCAATCACATCTCTACCTGTCTGCTCATCCCCTATCTTTTATTTCCTGCATTTATTTTACTGTAATTAGGATAAAATTAGAAAACCAAACCAATTCAAAATCTATCTACCTACCCTCATCCTAATTGCGACCATAATCTTTGGTGACCCGCTTTACTTCAATTCGCTCCGATAAAAGAACGACCTCGAGTTATACTTACTGCTTGCTCCCAAGGTAGGTAGTACTTATAGTTTGAGCCCCAGCTCTTATAAATTTAAAACTCACTGTCCGCCGCTTCTGTTGCTGTTGGAACAACGACCAGAGTGAAATCCGACCGACCGATAGAGCTGCGACAAGTTTTTGGCGCCGCTGCCGGGGATCATAGAGCGTTACGATTTGAAGCCGCCTTAGATATTCTAACTTTTAGGAGATCCTTTCCAATTAGGTTTCCCAGACTTAGTTGGTAGTTATTTGCTTTCCGTAGTTTAATTTAGGTTAATTAAAAATGAAAAATACAAAAAATATCTTTCTATGATTCATCTCCGTCTAGCCCCATTTCTCCACTCGCCCTCAAGACGTCCGAAGAAATGATGGCCATGGATGACGCTGAGTTCTTTGCCTGCTTGGAACGAGAGTTGGAATCTGAAGTCTACTCTTCATCTTTATCCTCTTCTGAAGATATCTCCGTTAATTCAGACGATGAATCTAGAACTTTAGGGCAATTCTTAGACCTTGACTTAGGAACCCATGATTCTCATCAGAAGATCTCAACTTCTGCATCTAGCATTCTACGCTACCAGGTTATACCTGATCCCGAGATTTCATATTCCTTAGAAAACTTCTTTCAATTCCCTATCTCATCTGGTTTTGTTGAGAGTAACTCTGAACATCTTCAACCCTTTCGTTTTCCACCCGTTGAAGAACGTCTTCTACCATGGGATGAAGAAGTTTACGAATACCTTCCAAAATCACCTATCTTTGTGAACCTTGTACCCGAACCTGAGTACACCATCTATCGTGTTGTTGATAGGACTTTACCAATCAAACCTGAAGAAAATATCCGCTACGTAGGTAACTCTTTTGATCCTGATAGGAGATTGGATGTTTGTTGGGCATTAGCTAGACAACTCAAAACGTCTGACTTTCCTTTTTCGGTTGAACAAACAGAAGTCACTCGTAGGATAAAGAAACAGGTTGGTATTCTCCACCGTCTTCCAAACCAAAAGGAGGAAGATATCTTCACACATTATCGAGAGCAAGAACTAAAGCTTAAATCAGAAATAGACCTACTAATGGACCTATTCGCCTGCACCGATTATCAACCGGTTTCTCCAACCCTAATTAATCGTCATGTTGCTGCTATGATTTATGAGCTTGAGTTCTGGATCATCAAAGATCCCGCTATATCTCTCGTCATTTTTGATAAAATTCCATTCTTCGTTGACCCCGCTACCTACATGATCAACAAGTTGTTAGAGATATTCCCTGGAGCCACTGACAATAACATGGAAGCTGCTTTCTTTGCTGGAAAAAAGGATATTAACGTCTCACTCACTTTGTTATTTGCTCAGTCAATATTTCCTTTCACTGTTTCACAAACATCTTTAATCGAAGAAATCACGGAGTCAGTTCACACTACCACCGGAGATCCCGATTCGAGAAAAGAATGGGAATTTCAACAAACCCTAGGAATGCTTCTTCATGACTTGAACAATATAGATGACGGATCACGAAACAGAATTTCAAGCCCTAAGAAAGTTAGAAAGGAATTTAACAAGTTTATTGACAATCTTCTAGATTTAGGCAAAAAGGAACGTATGTTTCTCACTGAGCACGAACGATTCTCATTACATTCCGCGGACCTAGTTAATTCTGTCATTAAGATCCTCACTTGTGACTTTATTCCTCGCTATACTTTCCCTCAACCAAGAGCACCAAATTCACTTAAACAATTGCTCTTGGGAAATACTCAATAAATTTGTCCAAAAGTCGAGCTACCGACTTTAACCAAGCGCTTTTTGGGAGGCAACCCAAACTTTAGTTAATTTAGTTTTACTTTAAGTATTTAGGCTAAGTAATATTAGTAGTTAAATTTTAGGTTTAAAAGCTTTTAATTAAAAACATAAGAAAACGTTCTTTCAAAGTTCAAATTCGCACAACACCGTAACGAATTACAGACATTTTCAGAAAATTTGAAAAAGTTTATTTTTGAATTTTGAAAAATTAATTTTGAATTTGTCTTGAATTTTAAAGAACACAAAAATATTGTCTTGCTTTAAATAAAAACGTATACGAAAACGTATACGACTCGCAATATCATTTCAGACTGCACGTAAAGATTCAGAAAATTACAAATATACTTTTTAAAATTATTTTATTAAAAAAATTTTAACTTTGAAATTTTACTTGTATGTTTCGTATCTTTCGCGAATTTTAAATCGCGTGCGTTTGAAAGGCTATAAAAGGGACTTTTAGCCAACACAAAATGACAAAATCATTCAAACTTCATCTTCTTCCTCTCCCCCTTCTCTTCACCGTCGGCCTACACCCCCACCATCACCAAATCTCCATTACTCAACCATTTTGCATGATTCCAAGCTCAAAATTCATCATTTTATGATCTTTCTTGCATTCACAACATCACTACATCAAGTTTAAGGTAATTCTTGACCTAATTTTGTGATTTTCATGAAACTTTAAAAATTAGGGCTTGTAACTCATTTTCATAGATTTCATGGTTAAAAGTTGCAATCTTTAGTGTTATTTCATGCTTATCTTGATGCTTAACATGATTACAAACTTAATCTAGTGATTTGTTGGCTTAATTGCAAGATTGGAGATTAAAGTGTTGACTTTTTGGATGAACTATGGCTAGTTTGACTTTTTGGTTTATTAATTGCTTATGTTGACTTTTGTTGATTGAGTTATGCTTAAATATGATAGGTTAACATGTTTTGATTGATCATTTGCAATTAGAAAATGATTAAGCTAGTTTTTGGTAATTAAAGTAAACTAATTTTTGATAAAATCATCATAAACATCATTTTCACTTAAAACTTTTATTCTTAAACCATGTTTATGACTTTTCTAAACTTAAAAAGCTTACAAGATTATCAAAACAAGCTTCGGTTCATTTAATCATTCTTAAAGTTTATCACTTTAATTAATAAAGTGTATGACTTTGAAATGAAACCAATAAAAACGCCATTTTCTAAAAACTACCATTTTGTCAAATAAGTTTACTTCCGTTCTTTGCTTGAAATTATGTAAATAAAGCTTTATGTCTTTTGGAAATTGCGGAAAGTTGGATTGCATATTTAATTAGTAATATGCCCTTTTATGATTAATTGATTTACTTGAGGTAATTATATGACCTTGGATTTATCCAAAGTATTAAGCTCATTTAGATTGATTAACCATGAACATGAAGTGTTTATGTTTTTAGTGCTTGGGATAATTAAGTTAGGTACCTTGTTGACTTGCTTTGATTATGCTAGGAACTTGAAGCTTTGTGCCACTTCCCCTTATTTAGACATAAGTTGATAAAAGTTTTTGGATTTGTAATTGGTTGCGGTTAGGTTTAGCAATTCTAAATCTCTGGATATGCCCATTTCTAAAGCCTACATTTACAATTTTTTCTAAAAATCTGGAAGTACTTTAGCATATCCATTAATATTCCACTATTACGGTTTAATCTTTTCTTTTCTTTTGTCACAGATGGATAATTGCCCGCCTTCACTCAGCTACTTAGCCAAATCTTCAAAGAATATGTCACTCATTCGCCAGTGGTTGCAGCGACCGATTGGCAGTAATCGGTATGTGGTATGGAAAGACAAGATTAAGCTAGGGATCAGGGATGAGTTGAAGAGTTTGTTGATGTATGAGACCGATGGTCAAGTGAACAATGCCTTTCTTCGTCTTTTCGATATAGATGAGGATGCATACCGAGAAGTAGTGACAGAGTTCATGATGACATACCAGCTGAATCCAAAAATGAGTGTATCCGACAAAAGAAAGATTTCATTCAGGTTTCAGGAAAAGATTCATCATATCTCAGTTGCCGACTTGGGAGTGTATCTTGGTTTATATACAGAGTCTCAGGTCAACTCTGCATGGTTCAGAAACAGTGTTCAAGACATCTCCAGCCTACCAAACAGGAACCATAAAGATATTTGGATGGATTTAGCAGGATCAAACTTTAGGAGTTGTGTTAAGTCATCCACTTTCATCAAGCCGGTTCATCACATCCTTCACAAGTTGCTAGCATGTTCTATATTTGGAAAGAAGGAAGGTGGAGCTGTGAGTGCCGAAGAGTTGAAGTTCATGGAAGCAATCATTGGAGGAAAGAATCTGAATGTTGCTTTCTTGATCACTGAGAGACTTTGGGACGAGACAAACTTGGATAAGCACATGTTCATGGGGTCGATTATCACTAGATTGCTGTATGGTATGGGATTGTTGATTGAGGCCCACACTGAGGAGTTTACTGTTTGTTCTCGTTCTTTGCCATTCAACTTGGACTACTGCAAGTTGATCCATCTTGTTGAGGTAGATGAGCAGAGGCAGTGCCTATGGAAGAACACCAAACAGATCATTCAAGGATATCGTCTCCCTGGGAAGCGTGTTAGAGGATCCTCACCTGTTGCAGATACTGAGGATGGCCCATCTGATAGAGCTCGAGCACCTACTACTCATGCTAGTGTCCCGAATAGAGGAGCTGAGACAGCCGAGCCACCAGCTCAGGCTACTGTTCACTACACAGATCCAGTGACCTCGCTGACACATTATTATCTTTTGCATGCTCTTCAGGTTAGCCGTTCCCATCAGCTGTTGATTTCCAGGAGACTTGGTATTCCTGACCCGGAGCCTTACATGTACCGATGCGGTCCACCACCACCAGCCATAGCACCACCACATACATCCATCCCATCACATACCACCCATACACCATCACCCGCTATCCGGACCACACCAGTACCAGAGCAGGTCCAGTCAGTTGAGACCGAGATACCGGTAGTTCAGCCAGTGATTTTTGTACCTGTGATTTCTCATCCTACCCAGCCAGTCGCCAGTGGATCTTACTGTGCTGACAAGGTTTATTTGGGCATGGATGCTCTATCTTTTGACACTTCCAGGATGTTACTGAACCTTGGACCGATCTCTTCTTCAGATGTGCCCACCGAGACCATGCTGCGTCAGGCCTATATGAAACTACTTGAGGATGCCAAGATTACATCAGACATTCTGCTACAGTGGGGTATTACAGATCCGATGAAGCTGCCGGCAGCTACACTCAGAGATATTTTGATTCAGCTCAAGCTTATCACTGCTGAAGAAGGACAGAGAGTGTCGAGTGGCCAGCAGTCAGTCGTAGGACCATCCACAGCACCAACCCCTACTCAGCATGATGACATACCTGATCAGGGATCCCCAGCCTCATAGACCTGCCCCATTTGCATCACTTGACTTTGGTTTCAGACATTATTACTATTATTATCTTGTGTTTGTTTGGCTACTATTGGACCTTACTTTTGGAACTCATTTGTATCAGCCACTAGTTGGTTGATCACTCTATCCGTATTTACATTATGCTATTACTTATTATGCTTTATTTTCTTTCTGTTAAATAAGTAGAAATGTTGTGATGAATGAACGTGGAAATAGGCGAGATGACGCGCTTTCAAGAAGAAAATCCGTGAAGACAAAAGGCAACCCGAACCAGTTTTCCCATCTTTGCAAGACTACGGAACATTAAAACATCTCATGGAGGGGCCTCGTTCTTCTCAAAACTTCCTTGTATCTAAGCACTTCAAAGAACTAAGTGTGGGATCACTCCCCACACCACAAACACTTATCGAAATCACTCCAGTTTCTTCAAAACCTAAAGTATGAGATTCTACACCATAAGATTCCCTACTTAAAAGAATTGAAGTTGATTTCTGATAACGTTGGATACATGACACCGGATAACCCAGTATGAAGCTTGCTGTCCTTCAAGAAGAATGTAGAAGAAAGCTCACCTCGACTCTTTCTTTCCTGCAACCTTTCATAAGCTTCAAAACGTTCAAACGTTATCTGGGGAGTTTCTTATCCTTCTATCCATTTCATGATTACATATATTCTGTCTTGTTAGCTTGTTATAATCTATACCCTATCCTGAGCTTATCACTAAGTGTGGGATTCAAACCCAAATATAACACTTGCAGAAACATTTTCTTACATGTTCAAACTCTAAGTGTGGGATTTTACCTCCGGTAAAAACTCAACTCAAGAGAACATTAGGGACAATGTTCCTTTAAGTGTGGGATAGCTAGGTATAGAATACCTTGGATAATTTTAGGCGATTTTTATGTCCAAAATAGCATTACTCAGAAAATGTTTCCCCAAAAGCGAACTTTTTCAAATAAATTTTTTCAAAAAATTTTCAAAAAGTTAAAATCATAAGTTAGATTGTGAAATTAACTCTAAGTTTTCGAGTTAAATGCTTTCGAAAAGAATCATTCTCAAAATATGAGTAAGGTATTTTGGAATATAGGGAAAATAAGGTAGAAATTTCTCGAGCAAGAAACAATAATCTAAAAGGAGCATGGCTAGGCACATACAACCCTATTTTGTAGTGAGGTATCTTGAGCCTAAAGCATTCATTTTTAATGCTTCACTTTCATTTCTTGTGTGTGCCGATGCTTGCATCTCAGAATTAGAACTTGCTCCAGACATACGTTTCAAGACCACATTGGTGTGTACCGTACGCAGTATAGGTGCAGCTAGATGACCTTGACATTCCTTAGGATTTAAACCCAATTCTTACATATCTCTTCAAGCCTAAAACCCTTCCGATACTCATTTTCGGTATCGATGATCCGCCTAGTGAACCCTGTTGAGCCTAAACCTTTCATTTCGTAAAAAAAAAACCCTCGTACTCAACCCCTACTCACCCAAAAATTCCAAAAGCTTATCTTAAAATTTCTAAGGTCGTGAAAAACATCTTTTGGAACATCCTCTTCAATTATGCTCCAAAGTCTTCCTCTTCTGTGTACTTTAAAAGTCAAAAGTGCGAAAAATTGGCTCGATGAAAGAAATTGAAGTTGATAAACGCTCAAAAGTACTATATTTTAGTAGTATTTTACCCCTAATCTTGAATGTTTTTATTGCATTTTGTTTAGAATAGATATTGATTTCGTTCATATTTGCAAATAGATGTGGAAATGGAGCGTTTATGGAAAAGGAACGGAAAACAGTCAATAATCGAGCTAAATGATGCATATTTGAAGAATAATGAGAGCCGAAGTCGAAGAAAAGAATGAAATAAGAAAAGTCAAGAAATCGGCTGGAAAAAGCATCCATACGCCGTATGGAATCCATACGCCGTATGGATTGCAGCAGTGGAGGCCCATGTTACGCGAGTCTGGGCTGGGCTTGAAATCAATCCATACGCCGTATGGAAATCCATACGCCGTATGGATCAAAAATCACAGAAGTATAAAAACGCGTAAAAACCTTATTTCGACAGTTTTGAAAGGGTTTTCGTTTTCTTTCGGTTTCAGACGTATTTTAGGGTTTTAATTTCGTATTTTAGGGTTAGTTTGGAGGTACGGAAGCTAAGGAACGAGGATAATTCGCTCTAATCTTTCATAGTTCATCGTTAATCGATTCGGTATATTTCGTTTCTTTATTTTCATTGAAGAATTTGATATAATGAATCTGAATATTTCTGTTTTGATGATGAATTGAATATCCAAAGTGATTGTGTAGTTTATTTAACTTAGATTATGATTATGGAACGATTGTTATTGCGTATTGAATAAGTTATTTGATTGAAAACGGTTATATTGCTCGTGGACACTTGTTTATTGGTAACTAGTTATTATTGTTACTTCACGTGGTTAATAATGCTGTTGAGATTGAGTTCCTTTAATGTTATTAACTATTGATGGTCATAATTTTAGGGTTTTGATTTATCACTAAATACGTTGAGTCTGATAGGTCGAGTATACAATAATAATTTACTTTAAAATGAGCAAGACAATAAGTTAATTATTGGGTATTGTTGAGTCATACCAATAGAGTTAATTATAAGGCGTTGTGAATGTTTAATGCATAATTTAGGGAAAGGCACACAATTGACTGATCATCTTGTGACATTGGAACCAGTGTTTCATGTTGGACCCTAGATTATAGGAATTAGTTGGACCCGAAACGTTGGCTAGTTCATATTCGACTTAGTATTCATTGAAGAATTTGGTATTAAGTTGATCTAAAGGAATCACAATTAGATAATCAATACGTAATCAATCGGGAAATATGAATCTAAGTGACATTAACTATACAATTACTTGTTCCTTCCAATTAGGATTTATTATTATATTTATTGGTAATTTTAAATTAAGTTTTATTAAAGTTTGTTTATTTTAATCAATTGTTTTCTAAAATGTTCGCACGGAACTAAAACGCACCCCATATTTACTGCTTTCTAGTTAATTGTTAATTTTCTATTATTAAATATTCCACCTTTTCCCTGTGTTCGAACTTGACTTACCAATCTATATTTACAAATGATCGGGTATTCTTGCCTGGTTGCTTGAAAGTATTTATTAGGTATTTCTATTTATAAATTGTAAAACAAGACGCGCTTTCATTAGCGACATCAAGTTTTTGGCGCCGCTGCCGGGGAAAGCGGTTGTGTTTATTTGAATAGAAATTAATAATTTTTAATTCTTTCTTTTTAACAGTTACTTTTGTTAATTAATTTCAGTAAAGTTGTTTTAATAAGTTTAATTAAGTTTGTAATTTGTTTTCATTAATTCACTGGTTGAAACTAATTATCTTTTAATTGGTTAAACTTTTGGGGTTTTAGTTTCAACCGGCGGATGGAAATCCGTCCGCCGGTTGGAGTTACATTTATTTAAAATCGTACATGTTATTTAATTTTTGTTTATTTTGTGTGAACTAACTTGTTTTTCGTTAGTGGTGTTTTGTATTTTCAGATTTATTTTTATTTAGGTTTGTCCAATGGCGAGGAGTTTTGAAAGTGATGCAAACAATTACAATTTGGTTGGTATTTATGATTCTGAGAGTTTGGTGTCAAGGGTAGAAAGTGCAATTCCATCATTCACTCATTTAGGCCGCAAGATTATCAACTGGCATAAGTACAGAACTTACTAGATAGTGCAGAAGTGGTAAGACAATTTGGGGATTCTCAGCAGTTTCTGGATGATCTTTTTGATTTTGAGGAATCTATAACTTTAAGGATTGAGGATGAGAAAGTATTCTTTGCAAATCAAAAGAGGCGATATGTTGAGATTTATGAAATTTTAAGACAACATTCGTTTCCTTATTCGGCTAAGCAGGCCGCATGTCTTAGCCGTATGGTTAATGCTTGTTATGAGTTAACAGGTCATCCAACTTCCGAAGCTGATAAGGAATTTTTAGCTGGTTTAAAGGATCTGGTTCAATTGTTAAAGATAGATGATCATCTCAAGGATGAGACACCTCATTGTTTTGTAGTGAGTAACACTATTCACTATCACATGAATAGAATGGTTGAACAGTTAGATCGTCTTGCTAAGGAAGAGGAAGGAAGACCACGCCCGGATTTTATTCACCCAACTGGTGAAATTGATTTAGCAACATATCTAGTGGCGAATATGAGAAAGTTAGTGGATGAGACTAAGATTCTGTACCCAAATGAACATTTCCACTATGGAATGGTGGAAATCTACATGAGATTTGTTGAGATATTCAGGAGTTCAGGTTTGTGTTTTAACAGCCTTCAAGAGCAAGTTTTGAGGGAAATTGAAGGCTTAATCAGAAGTTTGAAGGAAACTCCATTGATGAGCAAGCAGCATCAGATTGGAGAATCATGTTTAGAATTTATTGGTGAGCTTGAGGATGACAGTCCAGAGCGAGAGGTTAAGTTAGTTGGTAATGATGAAGTGTGGGATGAAGAAGGAGAAGTAACTAAGTCAGTATTGAAGATCAGCTGGGATTTAATTTATCTGCTTCCTGTGGTTAACGAGCATTTGGCAACTTTTCCAACTTTTGGTCATGGGATCATTAATATCCTTCCCATTGTCACTGAGCATTTCCTTGCTATCTATCCGAATCAGTGATTCTATCCCTTTTATATTCCTTATGCTATTGGATTATTTTTAACATTTTGGTTTGTTTTGGATTATGTTAGACTTTTGTTTGTTTGGATTTTTGTTTTTGAATGTGTGGTTTGAATATTAGTATTATTTTGAATATTTTTCTTTTCTAAGTTTGTTAATTTTTGTTATTTATTTTATAGTGTGGAATTGTGAAGATTTTGAAGTCGTGATTATCATCCAGGTTTGAGATTTAATTATATAAAGTTAGTGGTGAATTTGGGTTAAAATTTGGGTTGAAAATCGTTTATTGAAAAATTCAGATTTTTCAATCCATACGCCGTATGGATTGATTGGGCCGCTGGACAGGGCCGTTGACTGGGTTTAATGAGTTGACTTGGGCCTATTTAATCCATACGCCGTATGGAATCCATACGCCGTATGGCTCAAAAATGCAGAAAACCGCCAGCAGCCTCTTTCTTTCTCATTTTTCATCCAAAACCCTTTTTCTAAAAAAACCACCTACGGTTTTCACTTCCACAACCCCCAAACGGAAATTCCGGCAACGCATTCATCGCCATTTTTGCATAGTCGTGTTACACGCACTTTCCTCTTCAAGGTATAACTTCCCGTTTTCATTTTCGTTGTTTAATTCGCTCGTTTGGAAGTTAGGGTTTATGATAGAATTTTGGGTATTTTGGATACGCGTATGATTATTGGCATGTTTTGATTGAGTTATGTTCTAATTGCTATATGCATTGCAATGTCATATTCGTTTTTCAATTGTATTGCATATTCGAGATTATTTGGATTATTCGTTAGTGATGAGTAATTGAGAATATGAGTTGTGCTCAATTATGCTATGTTTTAATTCAGTGCTTATTAATTTTCTGACCACATGATGATTAATGCAAATATTTGTTTGGTACACACGTGTTTGTGATTACGGTCATGTGATTAATTGTTATATTGATTAATTGTGTTACAATAATTCATTTTGAGTTTGTATGAATGTTTGCTAGTTGCTAATACTCGAGTTTAGTGATTGTGCAATTTCGTATATTCAGAATGGTACCAAGTTATTATAATACATTTGATTATGCAATTGTCAGGAATATTTATTTAAGTATATACATGTATGCATATTGAGTAGTTTTGTTTAAATTGCAATTCAGGTTAATGAAATTGATTGTTGCGGTAGTTTTAGGCTAAACCTTTATGGTGGATTATTCAATTTTAAGCCGAAATGCTGCCTAAATTTTTAGTGATTTTTTTTTGTGCAATTAACTGCTTATTTAGTATTATTAACAATTGTTTTGTTTAGCAGTTATCATGTCTAGCAGGAGAGCACGAGGAGGTGAGACTTTGGGAAACCCATTGATTAGATCACATAGATACCTCACATTTCATGGGTCATATACTGAGACTGCTAGGATGCAGTTTTGAGATCGTCTGACTTCCAATATTGGCCAGTCTATTGAGGTGTTTGATGCTGTTAACTGGAATGTTTTGGAGCATGTGATTGCTAGAGAAGGGTTTACTAATGGTGCTGAAGCCATTAGGAATTTACTGGCTATTCCATACGTATTAGAGGATGGAAACATTGGATTTGTTTCCTATGCTTGGTCCCGGTTATTCAGTATCAGGGAGGATATCTACAGAGAGTTGGTTGTAGAGTTTTACAGCACTTTTAGGTTTGATGCCAGGTCGACCCAATGGAATGAGTATTCCATTTTCTTCCAGCTAGGGGGACAGCCCAGACAGATGACCTTGGTTCAGTTTGCTTTGGGTTTGGGGCTTTATGAGCCCAATGAGCTGGATAACCCTCACTTTCTAGACCACATTTCTGCAGGTGCTGTGAAGAAGCTCACTGATTTGGAGATTAAGCAGGAGTGGCAGTTTATTGCCCAGGGTGCTTATGGTAGTTCGACGCCTTCTTACACGCGTATTCGAGATCCTCGTCATCGACTCATTCACAGATTGTTGACTTACACCATTGTGGGTCGCAAGGAGGGGCCTGAGAAAGTTTCGAGGCCTGACTTGTTTTATTTGAGCTCGATTATCAGGAAGAGGTTAGTGAATGTACCTTGGAGGTTGGCTAAGTGGATGTCGAAAAGAGCTACTGGTACTAGAGATGGTAGTAGTTTGTGTGGAGGTCACTTTGTTACTCGATTGGCGAGATATCTTGGTTTGGCTACTCAGGATGAGATGGGCTCATGCACGATTGTTCAGCCTAGTATGGGTTGGCTGACTGCACGCCGGTTGGAGGCGTTTGCTCTCATTGAGCCATGTACCACGTATGGAGGTCCTGCAGAGATGTATTACTGGGTTCCGATTACTCCGGTGGGACAGACTTTGCAGTCGAGGCAGGCTAGAGCCAGAGGAGATACGAGTGGCAGTGATAGAGGTCGAGGTACGGCACGAGGCCGTAACAGAGGGTATGCTACAGAGTTTGATCAGTTGTCTCAGCAGATGCATCAGATGCAGTTACAGCAGACTCAGAGGTTTGATCAGATAGATCTGATGCAGAGACAGCATTTCCATCAGACCAGTGCACACTTGGACTACCAGGATGGCTTGTTTGAGCAGTTGTTTGGTCAGTTTCCTTCTGGACCCACATATCAGCCATTCCAGTACCAGATGCCACCAGAGTTCATGCCACGACCACCACCACCATCGCAATCAGAGTATGGAGCGCCTTCTCATCAGTACCGGTATCGCCAGGATGACGACAGTGATTAGGATGATGTTCATCCTATTTGGTTTATGATTCCAGACACTATTATTATTATTGTTTTATTATTATTATTATTATGACTGTTTTTATTTTGTAGGTTTTATTAGTTATGTTGGATTGGTAGTTTTAGGTTTGGTTGTTTTTAATTCGGTTGTTTTTATTTGGTATTGTTTAATTATGTTTGTTGATTGTTCCCTCAGAATTGTGTTGTGAGTACGTGTCATACTGGCAGTAAGTTCAGCGCAACGAATAATTGAATCGAGAGGATGTGGGAAATTCGTATCATCCTTGTCATTAAACTGCACACTATTCCAGGGGAGTTTTTCTGTTCTAAGTTCTTTTCTCTTTTTCCCGTTTTCTTTTAAAAGTGTCATTATTTGTACAATGAGGTCATTGTACATCTTTAAGTGGGGGATGGGAGAGAAAAGAAGTGAAATTTCCACATTATTATTCTGTTAATAAGTAAATGATTTTGTAATTTGGTTAATAGTTATCTTATTAAGGTGAGTAACTAGGAGGTTATGAGTTGCCCATTCTTCAACCAAATTTTTGCATTTAAATTTCTTGTTTTCTAGGGATAATTATTTCGTAACTTTGTAGGTTAAATTTAAAATTTTCTACACTTTTAATTAAAAATTTAAGCTATTAAAGATATTATTTAGCTTCATTATATGATGTATTGATAGGCGATTTATATGAGAATGTTTGAGCTGTTAAGAAATGATAATTAAGGAGTAAATATTTCTTTTAGATGAATTTTAGCTATGTATGACGTATGTCTTAATTTTCATATTAGTAATGTGTGATATGCCATATTTTTGGGAATTTAATTAATAATCATTTGGGGATATACTGGGTGTTGTTTCCTTTGTTGTACGAAAGTACAGACCTGGTCTCCGTCAGTATATTTAATGAAAAAGAACAAAAGAGTTTAAAAACTCATAATTTTAAAATGTGGTCAAATTAAGTCGCTTTGTTGTACTGAGGTACAGACCTGTCACCAATGGTTTGACTAAAAACATTATTGCTAAACCAAAATCAAGTTATGTTGCTTTGTTGTGTTGAGGCACAGACCTGTCACCTCTGTCTTGATTTGAAAAATGATTGTTTTGATTAAATTTCAAGATATGTAATATTGGCATATTATGAGTATGAAAGTATATAGTTTTTGGGAGTCTAAGGAAATATTTACATAAATAATAATAATTTGAGCTCGAATATTCAATTATAGATTGTTTAAGTGGATAACAATATCAGTAATCATTGTGAACTATTTGATGTTTTAGAATAATAACTCTATGTGTAGATCAGTTTTTGTAAATCTCATAGTTTCTTAATAATTGTTTTTAGAATTAACAGAATTTTAAATTTAAACATTTGGGTTGAAGACGGGTGATGTTGTGTAATTCCTACTTTAGTTGTTTAGTTTAATGGAGATGACTGTTTTCCCAAGAATTTGATTTTTGAATTGATAGTCTACTTGAGGACAAGTAGGATTCAAGTGAGGGATGTTTGATAAACGCTCAAAAGTACTATATTTTAGTAGTATTTTACCCCTAATCTTGAATGTTTTTATTGCATTTTGTTTAGAATAGATATTGATTTCGTTCATATTTGCAAATAGATGTGGAAATGGAGCGTTTATGGAAAAGGAACGGAAAACAGTCAATAATCGAGCTAAATGATGCATATTTGAAGAATAATGAGAGCCGAAGTCGAAGAAAAGAATGAAATAAGAAAAGTCAAGAAATCGGCTGGAAAAAGCATCCATACGCCGTATGGAATCCATACGCCGTATGGATTGCAGCAGTGGAGGCCCATGTTACGCGAGTCTGGGCTGGGCTTGAAATCAATCCATACGCCGTATGGAAATCCATACGCCGTATGGATCAAAAATCACAGAAGTATAAAAACGCGTAAAAACCTTATTTCGACAGTTTTGAAAGGGTTTTCGTTTTCTTTCGGTTTCAGACGTATTTTAGGGTTTTAATTTCGTATTTTAGGGTTAGTTTGGAGGTACGGAAGCTAAGGAACGAGGATAATTCGCTCTAATCTTTCATAGTTCATCGTTAATCGATTCGGTATATTTCGTTTCTTTATTTTCATTGAAGAATTTGATATAATGAATCTGAATATTTCTGTTTTGATGATGAATTGAATATCCAAAGTGATTGTGTAGTTTATTTAACTTAGATTATGATTATGGAACGATTGTTATTGCGTATTGAATAAGTTATTTGATTGAAAACGGTTATATTGCTCGTGGACACTTGTTTATTGGTAACTAGTTATTATTGTTACTTCACGTGGTTAATAATGCTGTTGAGATTGAGTTCCTTTAATGTTATTAACTATTGATGGTCATAATTTTAGGGTTTTGATTTATCACTAAATACGTTGAGTCTGATAGGTCGAGTATACAATAATAATTTACTTTAAAATGAGCAAGACAATAAGTTAATTATTGGGTATTGTTGAGTCATACCAATAGAGTTAATTATAAGGCGTTGTGAATGTTTAATGCATAATTTAGGGAAAGGCACACAATTGACTGATCATCTTGTGACATTGGAACCAGTGTTTCATGTTGGACCCTAGATTATAGGAATTAGTTGGACCCGAAACGTTGGCTAGTTCATATTCGACTTAGTATTCATTGAAGAATTTGGTATTAAGTTGATCTAAAGGAATCACAATTAGATAATCAATACGTAATCAATCGGGAAATATGAATCTAAGTGACATTAACTATACAATTACTTGTTCCTTCCAATTAGGATTTATTATTATATTTATTGGTAATTTTAAATTAAGTTTTATTAAAGTTTGTTTATTTTAATCAATTGTTTTCTAAAATGTTCGCACGGAACTAAAACGCACCCCATATTTACTGCTTTCTAGTTAATTGTTAATTTTCTATTATTAAATATTCCACCTTTTCCCTGTGTTCGAACTTGACTTACCAATCTATATTTACAAATGATCGGGTATTCTTGCCTGGTTGCTTGAAAGTATTTATTAGGTATTTCTATTTATAAATTGTAAAACAAGACGCGCTTTCATTAGCGACATCAAGTTTTTGGCGCCGCTGCCGGGGAAAGCGGTTGTGTTTATTTGAATAGAAATTAATAATTTTTAATTCTTTCTTTTTAACAGTTACTTTTGTTAATTAATTTCAGTAAAGTTGTTTTAATAAGTTTAATTAAGTTTGTAATTTGTTTTCATTAATTCACTGGTTGAAACTAATTATCTTTTAATTGGTTAAACTTTTGGGGTTTTAGTTTCAACCGGCGGATGGAAATCCGTCCGCCGGTTGGAGTTACATTTATTTAAAATCGTACATGTTATTTAATTTTTGTTTATTTTGTGTGAACTAACTTGTTTTTCGTTAGTGGTGTTTTGTATTTTCAGATTTATTTTTATTTAGGTTTGTCCAATGGCGAGGAGTTTTGAAAGTGATGCAAACAATTACAATTTGGTTGGTATTTATGATTCTGAGAGTTTGGTGTCAAGGGTAGAAAGTGCAATTCCATCATTCACTCATTTAGGCCGCAAGATTATCAACTGGCATAAGTACAGAACTTACTAGATAGTGCAGAAGTGGTAAGACAATTTGGGGATTCTCAGCAGTTTCTGGATGATCTTTTTGATTTTGAGGAATCTATAACTTTAAGGATTGAGGATGAGAAAGTATTCTTTGCAAATCAAAAGAGGCGATATGTTGAGATTTATGAAATTTTAAGACAACATTCGTTTCCTTATTCGGCTAAGCAGGCCGCATGTCTTAGCCGTATGGTTAATGCTTGTTATGAGTTAACAGGTCATCCAACTTCCGAAGCTGATAAGGAATTTTTAGCTGGTTTAAAGGATCTGGTTCAATTGTTAAAGATAGATGATCATCTCAAGGATGAGACACCTCATTGTTTTGTAGTGAGTAACACTATTCACTATCACATGAATAGAATGGTTGAACAGTTAGATCGTCTTGCTAAGGAAGAGGAAGGAAGACCACGCCCGGATTTTATTCACCCAACTGGTGAAATTGATTTAGCAACATATCTAGTGGCGAATATGAGAAAGTTAGTGGATGAGACTAAGATTCTGTACCCAAATGAACATTTCCACTATGGAATGGTGGAAATCTACATGAGATTTGTTGAGATATTCAGGAGTTCAGGTTTGTGTTTTAACAGCCTTCAAGAGCAAGTTTTGAGGGAAATTGAAGGCTTAATCAGAAGTTTGAAGGAAACTCCATTGATGAGCAAGCAGCATCAGATTGGAGAATCATGTTTAGAATTTATTGGTGAGCTTGAGGATGACAGTCCAGAGCGAGAGGTTAAGTTAGTTGGTAATGATGAAGTGTGGGATGAAGAAGGAGAAGTAACTAAGTCAGTATTGAAGATCAGCTGGGATTTAATTTATCTGCTTCCTGTGGTTAACGAGCATTTGGCAACTTTTCCAACTTTTGGTCATGGGATCATTAATATCCTTCCCATTGTCACTGAGCATTTCCTTGCTATCTATCCGAATCAGTGATTCTATCCCTTTTATATTCCTTATGCTATTGGATTATTTTTAACATTTTGGTTTGTTTTGGATTATGTTAGACTTTTGTTTGTTTGGATTTTTGTTTTTGAATGTGTGGTTTGAATATTAGTATTATTTTGAATATTTTTCTTTTCTAAGTTTGTTAATTTTTGTTATTTATTTTATAGTGTGGAATTGTGAAGATTTTGAAGTCGTGATTATCATCCAGGTTTGAGATTTAATTATATAAAGTTAGTGGTGAATTTGGGTTAAAATTTGGGTTGAAAATCGTTTATTGAAAAATTCAGATTTTTCAATCCATACGCCGTATGGATTGATTGGGCCGCTGGACAGGGCCGTTGACTGGGTTTAATGAGTTGACTTGGGCCTATTTAATCCATACGCCGTATGGAATCCATACGCCGTATGGCTCAAAAATGCAGAAAACCGCCAGCAGCCTCTTTCTTTCTCATTTTTCATCCAAAACCCTTTTTCTAAAAAAACCACCTACGGTTTTCACTTCCACAACCCCCAAACTGAAATTCCGGCAACGCATTCATCGCCATTTTTGCATAGTCGTGTTACACGCACTTTCCTCTTCAAGGTATAACTTCCCGTTTTCATTTTCGTTGTTTAATTCGCTCGTTTGGAAGTTAGGGTTTATGATAGAATTTTGGGTATTTTGGATACGCGTATGATTATTGGCATGTTTTGATTGAGTTATGTTCTAATTGCTATATGCATTGCAATGTCATATTCGTTTTTCAATTGTATTGCATATTCGAGATTATTTGGATTATTCGTTAGTGATGAGTAATTGAGAATATGAGTTGTGCTCAATTATGCTATGTTTTAATTCAGTGCTTATTAATTTTCTGACCACATGATGATTAATGCAAATATTTGTTTGGTACACACGTGTTTGTGATTACGGTCATGTGATTAATTGTTATATTGATTAATTGTGTTACAATAATTCATTTTGAGTTTGTATGAATGTTTGCTAGTTGCTAATACTCGAGTTTAGTGATTGTGCAATTTCGTATATTCAGAATGGTACCAAGTTATTATAATACATTTGATTATGCAATTGTCAGGAATATTTATTTAAGTATATACATGTATGCATATTGAGTAGTTTTGTTTAAATTGCAATTCAGGTTAATGAAATTGATTGTTGCGGTAGTTTTAGGCTAAACCTTTATGGTGAATTATTCAATTTTAAGCCGAAATGCTGCCTAAATTTTTAGTGATTTTTTTTTGTGCAATTAACTGCTTATTTAGTATTATTAACAATTGTTTTGTTTAGCAGTTATCATGTCTAGCAGGAGAGCACGAGGAGGTGAGACTTTGGGAAACCCATTGATTAGATCACATAGATACCTCACATTTCATGGGTCATATACTGAGACTGCTAGGATGCAGTTTTGAGATCGTCTGACTTCCAATATTGGCCAGTCTATTGAGGTGTTTGATGCTGTTAACTGGAATGTTTTGGAGCATGTGATTGCTAGAGAAGGGTTTACTAATGGTGCTGAAGCCATTAGGAATTTACTGGCTATTCCATACGTATTAGAGGATGGAAACATTGGATTTGTTTCCTATGCTTGGTCCCGGTTATTCAGTATCAGGGAGGATATCTACAGAGAGTTGGTTGTAGAGTTTTACAGCACTTTTAGGTTTGATGCCAGGTCGACCCAATGGAATGAGTATTCCATTTTCTTCCAGCTAGGGGGACAGCCCAGACAGATGACCTTGGTTCAGTTTGCTTTGGGTTTGGGGCTTTATGAGCCCAATGAGCTGGATAACCCTCACTTTCTAGACCACATTTCTGCAGGTGCTGTGAAGAAGCTCACTGATTTGGAGATTAAGCAGGAGTGGCAGTTTATTGCCCAGGGTGCTTATGGTAGTTCGACGCCTTCTTACACGCGTATTCGAGATCCTCGTCATCGACTCATTCACAGATTGTTGACTTACACCATTGTGGGTCGCAAGGAGGGGCCTGAGAAAGTTTCGAGGCCTGACTTGTTTTATTTGAGCTCGATTATCAGGAAGAGGTTAGTGAATGTACCTTGGAGGTTGGCTAAGTGGATGTCGAAAGGAGCTACTGGTACTAGAGATGGTAGTAGTTTGTGTGGAGGTCACTTTGTTACTCGATTGGCGAGATATCTTGGTTTGGCTACTCAGGATGAGATGGGCTCATGCACGATTGTTCAGCCTAGTATGGGTTGGCTGACTGCACGCCGGTTGGAGGCGTTTGCTCTCATTGAGCCATGTACCACGTATGGAGGTCCTGCAGAGATGTATTACTGGGTTCCGATTACTCCGGTGGGACAGACTTTGCAGTCGAGGCAGGCTAGAGCCAGAGGAGATACGAGTGGCAGTGATAGAGGTCGAGGTACGGCACGAGGCCGTAACAGAGGGTATGCTACAGAGTTTGATCAGTTGTCTCAGCAGATGCATCAGATGCAGTTACAGCAGACTCAGAGGTTTGATCAGATAGATCTGATGCAGAGACAGCATTTCCATCAGACCAGTGCACACTTGGACTACCAGGATGGCTTGTTTGAGCAGTTGTTTGGTCAGTTTCCTTCTGGACCCACATATCAGCCATTCCAGTACCAGATGCCACCAGAGTTCATGCCACGACCACCACCACCATCGCAATCAGAGTATGGAGCGCCTTCTCATCAGTACCGGTATCGCCAGGATGACGACAGTGATTAGGATGATGTTCATCCTATTTGGTTTATGATTCCAGACACTATTATTATTATTGTTTTATTATTATTATTATTATGACTGTTTTTATTTTGTAGGTTTTATTAGTTATGTTGGATTGGTAGTTTTAGGTTTGGTTGTTTTTAATTCGGTTGTTTTTATTTGGTATTGTTTAATTATGTTTGTTGATTGTTCCCTCAGAATTGTGTTGTGAGTACGTGTCATACTGGCAGTAAGTTCAGCGCAACGAATAATTGAATCGAGAGGATGTGGGAAATTCGTATCATCCTTGTCATTAAACTGCACACTATTACAGGGGAGTTTTTCTGTTCTAAGTTCTTTTCTCTTTTTCCCGTTTTCTTTTAAAAGTGTCATTATTTGTACAATGAGGTCATTGTACATCTTTAAGTGGGGGATGGGAGAGAAAAGAAGTGAAATTTCCACATTATTATTCTGTTAATAAGTAAATGATTTTGTAATTTGGTTAATAGTTATCTTATTAAGGTGAGTAACTAGGAGGTTATGAGTTGCCCATTCTTCAACCAAATTTTTGCATTTAAATTTCTTGTTTTCTAGGGATAATTATTTCGTAACTTTGTAGGTTAAATTTAAAATTTTCTACACTTTTAATTAAAAATTTAAGCTATTAAAGATATTATTTAGCTTCATTATATGATGTATTGATAGGCGATTTATATGAGAATGTTTGAGCTGTTAAGAAATGATAATTAAGGAGTAAATATTTCTTTTAGATGAATTTTAGCTATGTATGACGTATGTCTTAATTTTCATATTAGTAATGTGTGATATGCCATATTTTTGGGAATTTAATTAATAATCATTTGGGGATATACTGGGTGTTGTTTCCTTTGTTGTACGAAAGTACAGACCTGGTCTCCGTCAGTATATTTAATGAAAAAGAACAAAAGAGTTTAAAAACTCATAATTTTAAAATGTGGTCAAATTAAGTCGCTTTGTTGTACTGAGGTACAGACCTGTCACCAATGGTTTGACTAAAAACATTATTGCTAAACCAAAATCAAGTTATGTTGCTTTGTTGTGTTGAGGCACAGACCTGTCACCTCTGTCTTGATTTGAAAAATGATTGTTTTGATTAAATTTCAAGATATGTAATATTGGCATATTATGAGTATGAAAGTATATAGTTTTTGGGAGTCTAAGGAAATATTTACATAAATAATAATAATTTGAGCTCGAATATTCAATTATAGATTGTTTAAGTGGATAACAATATCAGTAATCATTGTGAACTATTTGATGTTTTAGAATAATAACTCTATGTGTAGATCAGTTTTTGTAAATCTCATAGTTTCTTAATAATTGTTTTTAGAATTAACAGAATTTTAAATTTAAACATTTGGGTTGAAGACGGGTGATGTTGTGTAATTCCTACTTTAGTTGTTTAGTTTAATGGAGATGACTGTTTTCCCAAGAATTTGATTTTTGAATTGATAGTCTACTTGAGGACAAGTAGGATTCAAGTGAGGGATGTTTGATAAACGCTCAAAAGTACTATATTTTAGTAGTATTTTACCCCTAATCTTGAATGTTTTTATTGCATTTTGTTTAGAATAGATATTGATTTCGTTCATATTTGCAAATAGATGTGGAAATGGAGCGTTTATGGAAAAGGAACGGAAAACAGTCAATAATCGAGCTAAATGATGCATATTTGAAGAATAATGAGAGCCGAAGTCGAAGAAAAGAATGAAATAAGAAAAGTCAAGAAATCGGCTGGAAAAAGCATCCATACGCCGTATGGAATCCATACGCCGTATGGATTGCAGCAGTGGAGGCCCATGTTACGCGAGTCTGGGCTGGGCTTGAAATCAATCCATACGCCGTATGGAAATCCATACGCCGTATGGATCAAAAATCACAGAAGTATAAAAACGCGTAAAAACCTTATTTCGACAGTTTTGAAAGGGTTTTCGTTTTCTTTCGGTTTCAGACGTATTTTAGGGTTTTAATTTCGTATTTTAGGGTTAGTTTGGAGGTACGGAAGCTAAGGAACGAGGATAATTCGCTCTAATCTTTCATAGTTCATCGTTAATCGATTCGGTATATTTCGTTTCTTTATTTTCATTGAAGAATTTGATATAATGAATCTGAATATTTCTGTTTTGATGATGAATTGAATATCCAAAGTGATTGTGTAGTTTATTTAACTTAGATTATGATTATGGAACGATTGTTATTGCGTATTGAATAAGTTATTTGATTGAAAACGGTTATATTGCTCGTGGACACTTGTTTATTGGTAACTAGTTATTATTGTTACTTCACGTGGTTAATAATGCTGTTGAGATTGAGTTCCTTTAATGTTATTAACTATTGATGGTCATAATTTTAGGGTTTTGATTTATCACTAAATACGTTGAGTCTGATAGGTCGAGTATACAATAATAATTTACTTTAAAATGAGCAAGACAATAAGTTAATTATTGGGTATTGTTGAGTCATACCAATAGAGTTAATTATAAGGCGTTGTGAATGTTTAATGCATAATTTAGGGAAAGGCACACAATTGACTGATCATCTTGTGACATTGGAACCAGTGTTTCATGTTGGACCCTAGATTATAGGAATTAGTTGGACCCGAAACGTTGGCTAGTTCATATTCGACTTAGTATTCATTGAAGAATTTGGTATTAAGTTGATCTAAAGGAATCACAATTAGATAATCAATACGTAATCAATCGGGAAATATGAATCTAAGTGACATTAACTATACAATTACTTGTTCCTTCCAATTAGGATTTATTATTATATTTATTGGTAATTTTAAATTAAGTTTTATTAAAGTTTGTTTATTTTAATCAATTGTTTTCTAAAATGTTCGCACGGAACTAAAACGCACCCCATATTTACTGCTTTCTAGTTAATTGTTAATTTTCTATTATTAAATATTCCACCTTTTCCCTGTGTTCGAACTTGACTTACCAATCTATATTTACAAATGATCGGGTATTCTTGCCTGGTTGCTTGAAAGTATTTATTAGGTATTTCTATTTATAAATTGTAAAACAAGACGCGCTTTCATTAGCGACATCAGAAGTTCAAGATCAAAGATCATAATTCCGAAAAGGATTTCTGAAGGAATCAACTTAATATATCCTTAGAAATTCTCTGGCAAAGAAGTTCTGAAGAAGAAAAGAAAAATAAAAAGTAGAAAATCATGAAAAGAAAAAAAAGAAATAGTTCCATCAAATAAAGCTGAGTGCTTCAAGTATCACCTTCTCAAGGAAAATTCGATAGAAGACGAGCAGCTACAAAATCCTCCGTTCCGTTCTGAAATAAAGTTTTTCACTTTCTTTGAGTTTTAAGATGAGTCAAACCCCTACAACAAAACATATACCACTACCCATACCCTTAAACCTCACCAAACACTACAACCCGTTGAATGTCCTGGGATAGTTAGCACCGTCCTCACCTAAGTGGTGGAGATCCGATTCTCGACCAAGCTTATGACGATGAGTGCTGCATGACTGGCTTATTTGAGCGATTTCATTTGTTCTAGATTGTTAGGGAACCCGATACACTTTGAGTGAATTGAGTGACCACCTTTAGTGAGATCGCCTAGTCATGTGTACTCCAAGATCACGAGGATTGGTAGTATGCTTGATGATAATTGCTTCTTGCTTCTGAAAGGATCATCTTATCCTTTCCCTTATTCTTAAACAGTCTTAGTCATATTAGAAGTGGTATCCTTTTGAATTTATTTTGACTTACCCTTAAAAACCAAAAATAAATGTTTTTCTAACTGAGTGTTGCTTGAGGACAAGCAACGCCTAAGTGTGGGATAACTTGATGTGACTCAAATAGTCATGTTTTTAAGGACAATATTCCGCACTTTTTGGACGTATCTTTAGTGAAAACATTCCAAAATGTTCATTATTTACTAAAATTCACTAAAGTGGTCTAAATAAAGGCGTTGTTGCAAAAATCACCTAAAACGTCCAAATAACAAGCGAATTAGGGCGAATAAACAAGCACAAAATCCTCCGGCCTCATTTACCTTATATAGATCACATTCTAACTTCATCATATGATAAAACAGGTAAAATCGAGATGGGAAAATCAAGAATCATGCAAATCGGATAAAGAACGGAGAAGACTGAGCGGTATCAGACCCTATAAAGTCATTTCAGCTATGCTTAATCTATACACATCCAATTTCAGTGAAGTTGACATCATTAGAAACGTAACGGAATTACGAAGACACAGGCGAAAGAATAAGGTCAAACGGACGCATAACGAAGGAGATACGCGCGTTTTAAGCAACGAATGAAATCAGACGGACACCGTATACGGCCCTAGCAACAGTATACGGCCTAACCAAGACCGTATACGGCCCTACCAAGACCGTATACGGCCCTACCAAGACCGTATACAGCCCTACCAACACCGTATACGGCCCTACCAAGGCCGTATACGGCCCCCCTGCCCCCGTATGCTGCTTCGTTTGCTTGTACATGCTGTTTCGCGAGTTGTACGGAAGATTTGAAGCTTTGCCTATAAATAGAGGGTCACCCCTCCTCATTCCACACACCTTAACACCTTCACACATTTTCTCATTCTCACATTTTTCTCATTTCTCTCTTTCTTTCACTTTCTCTCTCTAACTTTCTCTCTCTAGCACTACTCTTAGGAGTTAGAGGAGAAAGGTTAGGGTTGAGCTTACGGTTCGAGTCTAGAGGAAGGTTTAGCTTGGTAATCTTGTTGTAACGAGTTTTTTCAAGTTCAGACTATTTGTAATCCTCAGTATTACGCTGCTGTATTCCCGGTGATATCTAAACTTTACTTACTGTTATAATGCTTGTGTTTTATGTTATTTCAGTTTGTATTCTGCATATTGCCATGTTTATAGAGTAGTTTAATATTATGATTGTTGAAATGTAGATATTAGGAGTAGAGATGATGTTAAATTAATATTTCATTTGTACGATTGGAAATTGTTATGCTGTGTATCTGGTTAAGCTTATCCTGAATATAGATCTAGTCTCTCATCACCCTTTCCAGACTTTCACGTGACTGTTGCCCTAGGATAGGATCTGATCAACCCTAATACTATGAATATGCAGTTATCTCCAGTTACAGTATGAAACTATGAACTTTTCTTTTAAAAGGCACGGTACTTCATATAGCGTTGGAAACACCTCGTGTGGAGTACAAATACGTGGAAGCTAAGGAAATGCCATGGATTGTTTCATCGTGAATTACCTAGAAGTGACCCTTCTAGAACTGTGGTCTAGGAATCAAAGCTGTGGAAATGCTTGTTGCACTGTACACCGTTAGTACACCTAAGATCTGGAACACTGTGGAAATGCTTAAATGCCCAGTACACCGTTAGTACATCTAGGGTTTGGAACACTGTGGAAATGCCTAATTGCCCTATACACCGTGATTATTCCTAGGGATGAATGCCTGACTGTAAAGGAGGGTCTATATTTACGATGGTTAAGTATGTGCTTCAACAGATACAATACAGGGTAGTGTCAATCATATACCTAGACATGCAAAACCCTAATCACACCAATAGTTTAACATACACGTGATACAATCAGTATTTGCTATGATAAAAGTAAATAGACGATTAGGTGTTAAGAAAGGTCAGTAAATACAATTGCGGTCTGTTGCCTTATGCCTGATCCCTAGAAAATTTAGGGTGACTTTGTCTTAGTTAAGCAAAGGTTCAGGGGGGTTTGAAAACAGCCCGATCTGATCAGATTCATGATAACCTAAGATTCCAGTGACATATGTTTCTAGGGTTTCACCTGAACGTAGGGTCCTAGTGTTTACACCGAAAGTATGTTTACTCTTTATCTGGTAAATCTTCAATCAATTTTATAATGAACATCATCCCGAAACCCTAATTATCCAAGTTTCAGCAATCACATCTCTACCTGTCTGCTCATCCCCTATCTTTTATTTCCTGCATTTATTTTACTGTAATTAGGATAAAATTAGAAAACCAAACCAATTCAAAATCTATCTACCTACCCTCATCCTAATTGCGACCATAATCTTTGGTGACCCGCTTTACTTCAATTCGCTCCGATAAAAGAACGACCTCGAGTTATACTTACTGCTTGCTCCCAAGGTAGGTAGTACTTATAGTTTGAGCCCCAGCTCTTATAAATTTAAAACTCACTGCCCGCCGCTTCTGTTGCTGTTGGAACAACGACAGGTCAAATCCGACCGACCGATAGGAGTGACGACAAATACACACTGTTAACGTCAGCACCCCGCTGTTTACTTAAAATGCTTCCGCTAATCACTAAAGCTTCCGCTAATCACTAAATAAACGCGATTACCGATTTTGGGGGTGTGACAGACTTGGTATCAGAGCCATTGGTTATAGCGAACTAGAAGTCTTTAGATGACTAAAAGCCTTAGAGACCTAGACTATAGCCCTGGCTAACATACTCATGCATTCATACCTTTGCATACGTCTAACACAACACACACAATTGCTTTTGTCACAGCAATGTCTAGGCAGTTTCCGATCTACATCTCTGAGTCAGAGGAGGAGCCTGACTATGCTAGTGATGATGTTTCTGAGGAGGAGCATCCACCCACATTCCCTAGAGCTACTTCTGATGGCACTATAGACACTCCACCATCACCACCCATTGATCCCGCTACTCGTATGCTAGGATCCACTTTCATGGCTACCCATCTTCTTGTTGGAGAGTCTTCACGTGGGCCCAAACTGTGTAGGACAGCTAGGATGAGTGTTCGAGCCCCACCTGTAGGACCCTTGGCACCTCGTGACAAGGAGCCGATGACTGAGGAGAGAGAGATACATTGTGATCAGCAGTCATCGCAGAGGGTTAAAGTTCCACATCTTGACTGGATGCCACGTATACTACGCCACTGGAGGACACTAGAGAGGATTCCCTCCACTTTCGAGACTAGAGAGTCATCTCACTCATCGACACCTTCTCATCTTACTGGAGAGCCTCTGGAACTCACTGTCCCTACTATAGTTGCAGTTATCCATACCCTTCTTGGATTTCATTATGGTACATAGGATTCTATCAGAGAGCTGCACAGTGATGCCTCTCGACTGGATGGTGATGTGCTTACTATCTATGGACGTCTTGCCACTTCTGAGGTGCACATTGAGATGGATCGAGAGTCAGTCGATGCGACTAGAGCACGTTTGATTAGGTTAGAGAGACGTTTGGGGGTAGCAGGTTTTGCAGTTGGAGTTTGTATGCTGATGGCAGTTGTTAGGATGGTTGTAGGGATGTTCTTAGCTTATTTCAGTTAGACCTATGTATGGCAGGTCGTGCCTACACTATATTAGGTTAATACTTTTGACTAGATGGATGTATAGGTTAAATCCGTCACATTTTGGGTATTACTTTTGACTGATGGGTATATTATTATATAGTAAATCCCATCCTTATACAAAACTTATGTAACAATGTTTAACCTATGATATAATATATATTATGTTTGGTTTACATTACCGTGTTTATTACATCTAGTATTACTATGAGCGAGATCGATTAGTGTTGATTAGCGTATCCTACTTATACTTATATACATGTTTTAGAACGACAACCAATCGATGACCTCTTGTGATCACATCTTGTACTCTTTGAAACCTATTATATTTTGATCAAAATTTCTTACCTCGAAGTCGTTTGAACCTGATCGTGTTAAATGATAATGAAAAGAAATATGTAGATAGCATCATATAATGACGCCTGGCCAACGTGATTATATTATACTAAATACATATGGGTGTTTCAAAGTCTTATGATGCGTAATGGGGATACCATAATTCCATCATACTGTTCCTTTACTAAACAATGTGAAATCTTATTCTTCACATTCATTATCTTGGCATTGACTTCTGCATTTTCTTAACCGCAGAATGGAATCATGCCACCAAAACGAAGAACTACCAAGAATAGTAGACGAACGATTACATCTCCAGTCCCTGAAACCACTCCACCCCCCCAACAACGAGGAAATTATTGAGCAAATGATCGCAAGACGAATAGCTGAAGGTATTGCTCAGTATGAAGCAAGCCGTAATCGCGAGAATGTGATATATAACAGCAGGTCTACCCCTGTGAACACTGACACTGCTGTGAATACTCGACGCGAGTGTTCATACAAAACATTTCTGGCTTGTAAGCCAACTACTTTCTGTAACATCCCGTTTCTGGACCCGAAAATAAATTGTATTTTATTAAGATTGGTTGGTTTATTTGAAAATAAACAAGTAAAAGAGCCTCAGTTTTTATTGTGACAAGTAAAATGTTACTTGTTTTAAATAGTTAAAGTTGACGGTAAAATAAAATATTTTGACTTGAGGGTATTTTCAGGTTCCAGACAATAGGCTTAGAAGGGGTATAATTTTAAACATAATAAGATGGGGCGGTGGGGATATACCGACTCATTTTATTCTCATCACTTCTCTTTTCTTCTTGAACCTTCAAACTCATTCTCTCAAAGTTCACTAAAGTAAAGAAATCAAAAAGAAAGAAAGATTAACAAGTTGTGAGATTAATTCATAGAATCAGATTCACCATCATCATCACTATCTTGTGTATCTTTTGATTGTAAGTGTTCTTGAACCTATTTCATAGAATTTGGGTATAGAATGAATATAAATGATTGATATGAATTGAAGCTTAGAAATTGTTGTATGAAGATTATAGATTGATTATATGATGATTTGTGATTGTTGGTAGTGTTCTTCAAATTATAAGTTAGGTTTTGGTGATTTTGTAAATTGATGATGATATATGTTAGAAATTAAGTTAGATAGTTTATTAGATGATGTTTGCTGTAATGGTATGTTTCTAGTTCATTTTTATTACTTGTAATCGGAGCTAAGACTTAAAAATTAGGAGTTGGGTGTTAAAAGTTCGTAACTTGTTTGCTGTTTCTGCTGATGCTGTAAATGATGATCCAGCCGGCGGGTCATTAGACTCAGCCGGCGGGTTGTGTTTGTGTGTAGGTGAGCCGGCGGGTGAAAACACCTAGCCGGCGGCTCGTAAAAGCTTTATTACTCAAAATAAGTTCTGATGTGGTAAAAGTTAAATCACCCGGCGGTTGAACATGGGTACCCGGCGGGTCAGGGTGCCAAGCCGGCGGCTTCCCTACCCAAGCCGGCGGCTTTTGGGTGTTTTCAGCAAATTAAGTTTTGATTGTGTGATTAATTGATAAGTGTTTAATTGTTGTATGTTATAATATGAATTAGTTGAATGATATGATAAATAGTGTTATGTTTTGGATTATGTTAGAATTTGAAGAATTGAAGTGGAATACGGAATAAGATACTAACTTGTTGTTATTGTTGTATTATCAGATAAGCGGACGACCACTCAGTAAAGTTAGACCTCTGAGTTGGTGATCAGACGATAATATTTGGTGAGTGGAATTGTAGTCCTCGGTTCAACCCAGTTGTAACGGGTTTGGGTTACAACGGGTAAATCAGGATAGTTTCAGTTGTAGTTATTGCCATGTTACTTTCAATTATTCAGTTGTTGATTATATTGATAGAATTTGATTGATCAAGTTGTAAAGTTATTCAGTTGGTTTACATAACTGCATATGATATGCCTTTATGTGACAAGTTGTTGTGATGAATTGGAGTGAGGTCAGCGTGCGGGTTGGGTTTGATTACTACTGTGTAGCTGTCTAGGTTACTTGAATACACATAGTTGAAGATTAGCCTATTCAGTGAAAGTAGTAATCAGGCTATCGGTAGATCACTGGGAATGGCATGGCGCCCAGTGGTTGTGGCATACTGAGAATCGCATACAGGAGCCGCCGATCCTCATGTAGTTATGTGCTTATGTGTTTAAATCGTTGTAGTTACCAGTTGTAAGATTTGTTATAAATGGATTGAACCGTCGGTTACGGTTCCATTCACTTAGCAAAGGCTAATCCCCTCGTTGTTGTATGTTTTGCAGATTTTGGTTAGTTGATGAAGTAGATCGGATAGTAGAAGTTGACTAGGTGTTTGACTAAAATGGCGCAAACTCTGACTTTTGACAATAGAATGTTTTGGAAAGTTGAATATAACAACCGAATTTAGTAGTATGGTTTGTAACAATAGAAGTTGATAAAAGTTTATTATGGTTCGTTTTGTAAATAATGGATATGTATATGTTTTGGGACGCGCTTCTAACGTATAAATTATATAATATATTTGTTTTAAAAGTGGGGTCTTACAAGTTGGTATCAGAGCATAGGTTTGGGTGAATTGGGCATTTGTAAATGTTCAATCCCAAATCTAGTCGGTGTTAGTCAAACATTTCGGTACGTGGGATTAGCTTTGGGATTGGGGATTGGTTAGTATAGTGAATGCTAACGATTAACAAGTTGCAAGTTGTGTTTTGATTGTGAGTACAGGCATGGCAGATAACGAGAACCCGATCAACAATGTTGTTCCACCTTCGGATACTCAGAATGATAATCAGAGGCAGGCTGGTACTACACAGGTTAATCAGGAAGAAACTAGTCAAGAGGATTATATGTTGCAACTAGAGGATGATGTGATAAGACTTAAAAAGATAGAACAGTTGTACTTGGAACAACAAGCTAGGTTAGCTCAGCAAGCTTATCAGTTTCCTTCACCACCACAGCAGAATAAGTTGTGTTCGTTTAAGACATTTAAAGCTAGTGGTCCGAAAGAATTTGAAGGAGGCAATGATCCTTCAGTAACATTGAATTGGTTGAGAGATACGGAGAAAAAGTTTGAAGTGTGTCGGTGTGAAGAAGAATTAAAGGTTGGTTATGCTGTGCAATTACTGAAGGGACAGGCGATGAATTGGTGGGATTCTATAACTGAGCAATTGACAAAGGAGCAGAGATCGAGAATTACCTGGGCAGAGTTTCATAATGAGGTTTGTAGACAGTTTTGTTCAGAGTTTGATATGCTTAGAATTAGACAAGAGTTTATGGATTTGAAGTTAACTGAACAAATGTCGATGGATGACCTCATTAATAAATTCACTGAGAAGTTACGTTTTGTTCAACAATGGGTCCCAGATGACAGGATGAGGATAAATCACTTTGTAGGAACTTTACCACCGGAGTACCGAACTAGTGTGAGATTGGCAGGTACTCTTACACAGGCTTTTACTTTAGCCCGATCTGTAGATGGTGACATGCGAGCTTCTGGTAAAACGACCAAGGAAAAGAGTTTCTCACAGGTTAAAAGTAGTTCTTCGGGAAACAAAGGACAGACTAGAAGAGTAGTTTATAATGATGATTCGGTGGGAAGTAATCCATGGTGTGTAAATTGTAAGTCGAAACATTCTGGTCCATGTACTTCAGAGACTATGAGATGTGTTAAGTGTGGGGTATTTGGTCATGGTATGCGGGATTGTACTTTTCCACAGTTTGTTTGTTGGAATTGTAAAAAGGAAGGACATAGATCACTGAACTGCCCGGAGAAGACAATGCAAGGTTCGGGTTTGGTTGGGAGTGTGGCCTCGGGTTCTGTGTCATCTGTTGGACAGAAGAGAAAGATTCCACCGGCTACAGGAAGGGCTTTTCAAATGACGGCAGAGAATGTTTTTGGACTTGATAGTGACGCGACAGGTATATTTTATGTTTAGTTTCTTTTAACATACAGTAATGTGATTAGAGTTGTGTGTTAATAGGAGAATTGAGTATGTTTAGTTTAATTGGGTGTGGTTGGATTTCGGGGACGAAATCCTATAAGGGGGGGGAGATTTGTAACATCCCGTTTCTGGACCCGAAAATAAATTGTATTTTATTAAGATTGGTTGGTTTATTTGAAAATAAACAAGTAAAAGAGCCTCAGTTTTTATTGTGACAAGTAAAATGTTACTTGTTTTAAATAGTTAAAGTTGACGGTAAAATAAAATATTTTGACTTGAGGGTATTTTCAGGTTCCAGACAATAGGCTTAGAAGGGGTATAATTTTAAACATAATAAGATGGGGCGGTGGGGATATACCGACTCATTTTATTCTCATCACTTCTCTTTTCTTCTTGAACCTTCAAACTCATTCTTTCAAAGTTCACTAAAGTAAAGAAATCAAAAAGAAAGAAAGATTAACAAGTTGTGAGATTAATTCATAGAATCAGATTCACCATCATCATCACTATCTTGTGTATCTTTTGATTGTAAGTGTTCTTGAACCTATTTCATAGAATTTGGGTATAGAATGAATATAAATGATTGATATGAATTGAAGCTTAGAAATTGTTGTATGAAGATTATAGATTGATTATATGATGATTTGTGATTGTTGGTAGTGTTCTTCAAATTATAAGTTAGGTTTTGGTGATTTTGTAAATTGATGATGATATATGTTAGAAATTAAGTTAGATAGTTTATTAGATGATGTTTGCTGTAATGGTATGTTTCTAGTTCATTTTTATTACTTGTAATCGGAGCTAAGACTTAAAAATTAGGAGTTGGGTGTTAAAAGTTCGTAACTTGTTTGCTGTTTCTGCTGATGCTGTAAATGATGATCCAGCCGGCGGGTCATTAGACTCAGCCGGCGGGTTGTGTTTGTGTGTAGGTGAGCCGGCGGGTGAAAACACCTAGCCGGCGGCTCGTAAAAGCTTTATTACTCAAAATAAGTTCTGATGTGGTAAAAGTTAAATCACCCGGCGGTTGAACATGGGTACCCGGCGGGTCAGGGTGCCAAGCCGGCGGCTTCCCTACCCAAGCCGGCGGCTTTTGGGTGTTTTCAGCAAATTAAGTTTTGATTGTGTGATTAATTGATAAGTGTTTAATTGTTGTATGTTATAATATGAATTAGTTGAATGATATGATAAATAGTGTTATGTTTTGGATTATGTTAGAATTTGAAGAATTGAAGTGGAATACGGAATAAGATACTAACTTGTTGTTATTGTTGTATTATCAGATAAGCGGACGACCACTCAGTAAAGTTAGACCTCTGAGTTGGTGATCAGACGATAATATTTGGTGAGTGGAATTGTAGTCCTCGGTTCAACCCAGTTGTAACGGGTTTGGGTTACAACGGGTAAATCAGGATAGTTTCAGTTGTAGTTATTGCCATGTTACTTTCAATTATTCAGTTGTTGATTATATTGATAGAATTTGATTGATCAAGTTGTAAAGTTATTCAGTTGGTTTACATAACTGCATATGATATGCCTTTATGTGACAAGTTGTTGTGATGAATTGGAGTGAGGTCAGCGTGCGGGTTGGGTTTGATTACTACTGTGTAGCTGTCTAGGTTACTTGAATACACATAGTTGAAGATTAGCCTATTCAGTGAAAGTAGTAATCAGGCTATCGGTAGATCACTGGGAATGGCATGGCGCCCAGTGGTTGTGGCATACTGAGAATCGCATACAGGAGCCGCCGATCCTCATGTAGTTATGTGCTTATGTGTTTAAATCGTTGTAGTTACCAGTTGTAAGATTTGTTATAAATGGATTGAACCGTCGGTTACGGTTCCATTCACTTAGCAAAGGCTAATCCCCTCGTTGTTGTATGTTTTGCAGATTTTGGTTAGTTGATGAAGTAGATCGGATAGTAGAAGTTGACTAGGTGTTTGACTAAAATGGCGCAAACTCTGACTTTTGACAATAGAATGTTTTGGAAAGTTGAATATAACAACCGAATTTAGTAGTATGGTTTGTAACAATAGAAGTTGATAAAAGTTTATTATGGTTCGTTTTGTAAATAATGGATATGTATATGTTTTGGGACGCGCTTCTAACGTATAAATTATATAATATATTTGTTTTAAAAGTGGGGTCTTACACTTTCCGAGGCACAGAGGGTGCTATTGTTATCATTCACTAGATAGAAAAGATGGAATCGGTGTTAGATATCAGTGACTGTTTACCTGACTGTATGGTGAAGTATGCCACCTGCACCTTGGCTGACAAGGCGCTAACATGGTGGAACAGTCAACTTCAATCCCTTGGACGGGAAGCTTCCCACTCCATGTCCTAGGGGGTACTGAAAAACATGATGCTGGAAGTGTTTTGTCCCCGTAGTGAGATGCAGAATGTGGAAACTGACTTGTGGGACATTAAGATGATTGGTGCTAGTATCACTGGGTACACCACTAACTTCCAGGAACTAGCACGTCTAGTGCCACATATGGTGACACCTGAGTACAAACGCATTGAGTGTTACATTTGGGGATTGGCATCGCAAATCAGGAGTTTGGTCACATCGTCCAAACCTGACACATTCAGGAGTGCTGTTACCCTAGCGCAAAGTCTGAATGATGAAGCAGTCAGGATGGGGACCCTCACTAAGAAAGCTGCTTCGGGTAAGGGTGAATCAAGCAGTACTGATGCTGGAAAGTCTGGAAAAGGGAAACGCAAGTGGAATGACCGTCAGGGTCAACAGAATAAGAAGCAGGCTGGAACCGCGAAAGCTTACCTTGCCACAACTGCTGAACAAAAGACTTACTTGGGGAACAAGCACAAGTGTGGCAAGTGTGGACATCACCATGAGGGTGATTGTACTTACTAGTGGGAACTGCAAACGCTGGGGGCATCTAGCCCAATACTGTAGATCGAACCCTACTACTCAAGCAAATAGGAATCGACCAGCTAATGGATGTTTTGAATGTGGCGAGCAAGGTCATTTCCGAAACAAGTGCCCTAAACTTAACCGTGGCAACCAAAACAATCAGAACCGCAACACCAACCAGAACAACAACAATAACAACCGTGGTAACACCAACAACTAACCAGCTCAAGGTCGTGCGTTTGTCATTGGAGCACAAGAGGCACGCCAGGACCCCAACACTATCACTGGTACGTTTCTAGTTAAGAACCATTATGCCTCTGTGTTATTTGATTCAGGCGCCAATTTGAGTTTTGTGTCTAAGGAATTTAGACCACTATTAGACATTAAATCCCGTAAACTAGACAACAAGTACACTCTAGAACTAGCCGATGGTAAGTTGATTGAATCAGGAGAAATAGTACCAGGATGTACTCTAGCATTGGAGGGTCATCCTTTCAAAATAGACTTACTACCGGTAGAGTTGGGAAGCTTTGACATCGTAGTCGGTATGGACTAGTTGTCGAAGAATCGTGCAGAGATCGTTTGTTTTGATAAAATGGTACGTCTACCATTGCTGACTGGAGAAACTTTGGTAATACAAGGAGATAAGAGGGCGAGTGCCGTCAAAACAATTAATTGCTTGAAAGCTTGTAAATATCTCCAAAAGGGATATCCAACATTTTTGGCACATGTTGCGGAAAATAAACCTGAAGAGCAACTCTTAAATGACATACCTATAGTACGAGACTATCCGGGAGTGTTTCTTGATGATATTCCAGGATTACCACCTCCGCGACAAGTCGAGTTTCGCATCGATGTGGTGCCCGGAGCCGCACCAATCGCCCGCTCACCTTATCGTCTAGCTCCATAAAAAATGCAAGAACTGTCTACACAGTTGCAGGAGCTCTTAGATTTGGGATTCATCCGACCGAGCTTTTCACCTTGGGGAGCTCCGATTTTGTTTGTCAAGAAGAAGGATGGATCCATGCGGATGTACATTGACTACCGAGAGTTGAATAAGGTAACTATCAAGAACCGATATCCGTTACCACGCATCGATGATCTGTTTGATCAGCTACAAGGATCGAGTTACTACTCGAAGATCGACCTTCGTTCTGGTTACCATCTACTGAAGGTTCGAGAAGAGGATGTACCGAAGACTGCGTTCAGGACTCGTTATGGTCATTATGATTTCCTAGTCATGCCATTTGGATTGACTAACGCACCTGCAGTATTCATGGATCTCATGAACCGAGTGTGCAAACCATATCTAGATAAGTTTGTCATTGTGTTCATTGACGATATTTTGATTTACTCGAAAATGAAAGAGGATCACGAACAACACTTGAAACTCATCCTCCAACTACTCGAGAATGAGAAGCTGTATGCTAAGTTCTCTAAATGCGAATTTTGGATTAGAGAGGTTCATTTCCTTGGTCACGTGATAAATGATAAAGGAATTCATGTGGACCCGTCCAAAATAGAGGCGATCAGAAACTGGGAAGCTCCAAAAACCCCAACCGAGATTCGACAATTTCTTGGTCTAGCTGGCCATTACCGCCGATTTATTGAAAACTTTTCCAAAATAGCCTAGTCACTCACCACCTTAACTCAGAAGGATAAGAAATTCGAATGGGGAGAGAAACAAGAGAACGCCTTCCAACTGTTGAAACAGAAGTTGAGCACCGCACCAATCCTATCTTTACCCGAGGGAACAGAGAACTTCATCGTTTACTGTGATGCCTCACACCAAGGATTGGGTTGCGTCCTCATGCAAAACGACAAAGTTATTGCTTATGCATCTCGTCAATTGAAGATTCACGAGAAGAATTATACAACTCATGACTTAGAGTTGGGAGCAGTCGTTTTTGCACTCAAGATCTGGAGACACTACCTATATGGTACAAAGTGTACGATCTTCACCGACCACAAGAGTCTACAACACATATTCGACCAGAAAGAGCTCAACATGAGACAGAGATGTTGGGTCGAATTGCTGAACGATTACGACTGTGAGATTAAGTACCATCTGGGCAAGGCTAATGTAGTAACGGATGCCCTGAGTCGTAAGGAGAGCATTAAACCTCGCAGAGTTCAAGCTTTGGTATTGACAATCCACTCGAATCTCATTACTCAAATTCGTGACGCACAACGAATAGCTTTCACTGTCGAGCGCATGAAAGGCGAATCCCTGAAGGGGATGGAGAAACAACACGAAACCAAAGAAAATGGAATTCTGTACTTCATGAATCGAATTTGGGTACCATGCGATGATGAACTACGCAAACTGATTTTGGACGAAGCTCACAAGTCCAACCACTCAATTCATCCTGGTGCAGATAAGATGTACCAAGATGTGAAAGGTTTCTATTGGTGGCCTAACATGAAAAGAGACATCGCTACTTATGTCAGCAAGTGTCTAACTTATTCAAAGGTCAAGGTTGAATATCAAAAACCTTCAGGACTTTTGCAACAACCAGAGTTGCCACAATGGAAATGGGAACACATAACAATGGACTTCATCACAAAACTACCAAAGACATCAACTGGAGCTGATTCGATTTGGGTGATTGTCGATAGATTGACGAAATCAGCCCACTTCCTTGCTATCAAAGAGAATGACAAACTAGAGAAACTGGCGAAGATCTATTTGAAAGAGATCGTTTCTCGACACGGTGTGCCATTATCCATTATCTCTGATAGAGATAGCAGATTTACATCTCGCTTCTAGCAGTCACTACAACAGGCTTTAGGTACTCGACTTGACATGAGTATAGCCTACCATCCATAAACCAATGGCCAAAGCGAATGAACGATTCAAACGCTCGAAGACTTGTTGCGAGCATGTGTGATCGACTTTAGAGGAAACTGGGATACTCATCTCCCACTAGCAGAATTCTCCTACAACAACAGTTATCACACCAGCATACAGATGGCACCATTCGAAGCATTGTATGGACGCAAATGCCGCTCACCACTCTATTGGGCAGAGTTGGGTGACAGACAACTATCCGGACCTGAGCTTGTCCAAGAAACCACGGACAAGATATCTCAAGTACTCAACCGATTGAAAGCGGCGAGAGACAGACAAAAGAGTTACACCGATAACCGTCGTAAACCTCTTGAGTTTCAAGTAAGTGACAAAGTCCTACTCAAAGTATCGCCCTGGAAGGGGATAGCACGATTTGGCAAACGAGGAAAGCTGAACCCGCGATATGTTGGACCTTTTGAAATCCTTGCGAGGATTGGTCCTGTTGCTTACAACTAAAACTGCCACAAGAGCTTAGTAGCATTCACGACACTTTTCATGTGTGTAACTTGAAGAAGTGTCTTTCCGACGAAACACTTATCATTCCTCCCGACGAAGTCTTTATTATCTCAAAGCTTAACTTTGTGGAGGAGCCTATCGAAGTAACCGATACGAAAACATAGAAACTTCGACACAAACGAATTAAACTTGTTAAAGTTCATTGGAACTCGAAACATGGCCCAGAGTTTACTTGGGAACGTGAGGATGAGATACGAAAGAAATACCCTCTCTTGTTCGAACAAACGCAGGTCATGAATAACTCAACTTAAATCTTGGGAGGAGATTTCGCTAATGGGGGGAGAATGTGATAACCCTCGATTTAGGGTATTTATTTTTACTCAACTGCATGCATTACCTAGAGTAATTCCCTGATTAGTAAATTCAAAACGATTTTATGTGTTAAGTTTGCGAAACTTACTATTTAATACGTGATGTATTAGACTCATAGTTATATATATATATATATATATATATATATATATATATATATATATATATATATATATATATATATATAATTACGTGCGAAACGAACGTATCAAACTTGACAAACTAAATACAATAAAGTTGGTGATACAAAATAATTAATAATATGAAATTATTAATTACAAATAATTATTAACTTATATTATTGAGATAATATAATGTATTATACGTTTTATATAAACGTATCAAACGCGATACAAAAAGTTTAAAAAGAACTTCAAAATACTTTCGAATAATTTTTATTTGAAAATATTATAGAAAAGTGTTAGAACAAAAATAAAACGAAAACCTTTAGATGATTATTTAATACGCATTATACACGAGCAGAAACAATTACAAAACATACCTAAAGGTCAAAAATAATAAAAGTATTATTTTTCCCATTCCTGTTTTAGTATTTGGAAGATTACCTCAAAATATAATTTCCAAATTCAACCGAAAATTGGCACCGTACACGGAACTAACGGGCTAAAAACCCAATTAATTTACGCTGATAAAATATCAGTCGGCACTTCCTGTGCAAGAACCATACCTTCCGTTTGAAATTGTGAGCTGATGGAATATTATATACTCTCACATTTCCTTTGATCACTCTATCACCTAACATCAATAATACAATTGTGCACTGTTCTTGTTCTCTCCATCATTAAGCAAGCAGAGGAGTAGAAGTAGAAACAACACAAAGGCAGGAACCATTTTTACCTTCAATACAATCAAACACCCAACACAAACATCTAACAAAATGGTTTCCTAATCATCTCATCGTCATCATCATCATCGAAATCATCTCCATTGTGAGGATTTTTATAACTTAAAATCTTTATTTCATACATATATTTTCATACTACTTTGATTATATAATGATTATATAATGTTATTATTGTATGTAAACTAGTTATAATGTGTTATTACACAATAGTTGTGGTTGATTTCATAGTTTGGTAGTGATTTGGTTGATAAATTCTTGAAATAAAAGTTAGAAACCAAAGTAATAATTATGAAATTAGTGTTGACGATGTTGTTATAACTTGTTAAAAACACATTATATATCGTTTATATAGCATATTATGGGTGTTGGTTATGAAAAACACGGATATAATTTATGTATATAGGCTGAGCAGTAAGATAACATCGCAAACAGGGAACGACTGCTGGAAGCCACAACCGATCGGCTATGGCATCCTATAGCCATTCGGCTAAGAACCCACATAGCCGCTCGGCTATGTGTTGGTTCAGCCGATCAGTTAGTGCAGTCTGGGTACTGATCAGTTCGAGTATAAACTTTAACCACGCTGTCGATATGTTTTCGTAATACAAAAATATTAACAAGTTATAAATTTTGTAAAACTTTTGATGCAAAATTTGGTACAAAATTGTACACGACCGCGGGACAATATTTTGACACAAATATTTAAACGATACCACTTTTGGGCTAAACAAATGGGCCGGACTGGTTAAGTTTTTATATTGGGTCGATTGGTTTAAATGTTAATTGGGCCGGGCAATTTAGTTAGTAATGGGCCTTGATATCGCGTAAAAAGTCATGTTTTTACTACCGATATCTCTCTCATTCTGGAATGACTCTTGGTATTTTAACTCAAATATAGCATAAATCAGTAACATTATGCCAAGATGGTAAAAACAAGGTTGCACGAGAAAAAATCAAGCAAAATGGATGTAAAACGAAGATTCCACACACGTTTGAAGATTCAAGACATCAAAACAAGATTTCAAGACTAAAGTGCCCTCCACCAACATCCATTCTATCCAAGATGTTCTTTTTAAAAATACAAATCCAACAGAAGAAGAATCAACTAAAACGGATGAAGAATGAAGATTCTACGCCCGCCGGAAGATCTAAATGATTCGTACGCAATATCTGGAGTTAGGGACCTCATCCCAGGGTCTATCTTATGTCAAAATTTTCGTTTTTGAATTACGAATCCAACAAAAAAAGAATCGACTCAGACGAATGCATAACGAAGAAAATACGCATGAATCAAGATACGAAGCAAAAGACGGCGAAACGGGGCGGGTGGCAACCGGCCACCACAGGGCCGCCGCCGGCCACCACCATGGTGCCGCCGGCCAGCCACCCCCTGCCCCGGTTTCCTTTTTTGGCTAATTCTCGTACCTGGTGCGCCTTTTGTCGGCGATGTACAGTACCCGGTGCGCCTACTTTCCGCGTTGTACGGTACCCGATGCACCTTTTTACCCACATTACGCTAACATGCACCCATTGATGCTAATGTGAGCCAAAACTCACCTATAAATAGAGGGATTTGGTTCATTTGTAAGACACATCTTGACACACCTTCCATACCTTGGAAAAACTCTTTCTTTCTTACTTTCTCACTAGAAAATCTCTTGTAGTCTTTTAGTCTTTCTCATTCTAGGATTATTGTAATTATTCTACGGACTAACATAGAAGCTAGGGTGAACGCTAAGGATTTGGAGATCAATCTTTGTACGTACGAAAGAGGTGTCAATTATAATAATACGCTGCTACGCATTTAAATTCCGGGTGATATCTTAACTTTTATTATACTTGTCTTACTTCATATTTTGAATATGTATTATTGCCTGGTATGTGATTTATTTGTTGCCATGAATCGCGAGTAGTTTATTATTGTGATTGCTGATGATGTAGATAATTATAAGTAAGGATGTCATTACATAATCAATGCACGATAATCGTAAAATGATATAACGGCCCCTATTCAACTGTTTATTCGGTATAGTGCTGGAAATGCTTTATGCAAAGTATAAACGTACGGAAGCCGGCAAACGACCGAAGGTAGTTATATCATTGGAATCAGCTTTGGTTTAAAATTTGGAACTCCGAAAGGATAATACAACTACACAACTAACTGGTGTATCCTACGAGAATCAATGCATTATAAAATAATGTTCATAAAACACGTTCAGATAAAATAGGAGATAATAATCCTTGTACTGTTAGGACTTTATGAATTTAAGTTTAATTTATGGAGTACCCTTTCCAGTTATCCACGTGACTGCAACCTAGTAATTAGGACCTAATCAACCTTAATTATGGTAAGTAGTTATCTGTGCCCATGACATGCAATAAGTAAGACACAATGAAACCACTTGTTGTACATATTAGGTTTACATTTCTGCACTGCTTTACATTTAATTAGATAGAGTGTCACTTTCAATGTCAATTACTCTTGACCGCGTGTTAGATATAAGACGCCGTGGAAATCTCATGTAAAGTACACTGTCTATTATTGAAAGGCATGGTCCTCATATGAAACATGTTTTAACAAACTGCGAATAATCTGGAGATGTATAACTATTTGAAAAGGAGAACTTAAACCATAAGTCGAAGCAATTAGAGCTTAATCGAGCAAAAACAAGACTTAGGAATAGGAGTAAAGTCCTAGTGACCTAGAATCCTTAAAACACTAAGCCTTACACAGTCGACGGTCCAAACATACAAAGTTATTAATCTGCGTGCTAATAAAGTAGTAAACTACCTTAGGGGTTAAAAACGGTCGGACCTATGAGACGATACGCTACTGATTCATGCACCTCGGTATAAAACCAAGATAGGTTGCTCATCTTTCAACTAGATGAGTATTGGAAGTTTGCGTATTGCTCCGATCAGAATCACGATAACCTAGTTCCAAGTGACACGCCAATGGGAAATTGAGTTGGTGGGGTTCTAGAGTTTACACCTAGTAGTTTAACTGCCACATTAAGTATCAACCCTATTTGTTCTGTCATCCTGAAATATTAATTATCGAAATCTCAGCAATCACACATTTATCTTTATCTGTTTTTCCTGTACTTTATTTTCCCTGCAATTTACTTTCTTGCATTTTAATTATCTGTCTTTAAATCCCAAACCTACCTACTTTGTTCCATCCTAAATACTTCCCTACCGAAAGTGTCAATTTTAATCGCCCACACGTTTGGATTCATAGAACGATCTTAGGTTATACTTACCGCTTACTAACTAGAGTAGGTAGTACGGTTAATTTAAGCCTCGCAAAATATAAATTTAAAACCCCTGCTGCGCTCGCATCATCATTTGAAAAACAACGACACGGTGTGAGCACAACAAGTTTTTGGCGCCGCTGCCAGGGAATCACAAACGTAGATTTAAAACCACCTTATGTAATAAGTATTTAGGAGACCCTTCCGAACGAAACCTTTTCGGGTATCTTTCGAAAGTTAATTTAAGTAATTTAGTTAATTTAATGTTAATTTAGTTTTAATGTTAATTTAGTTAATTAGGATAATATTAGTTCGAAAATGTCAACTCGAAAACCCACTCCTCTGGAAGAATTGTATGGTACCCTAGAAGAATTCAGGATTCCACCTTCTATTCCAAAACATTGCCTGGATTTTGATAATACGGATTAGTTACCTGACCTAGTATCATCTCCAGAAGATCACTCTCCAACTTTGCAAATGCATGAATTACCAAATTATGTCCACTTCGATTATCTTCCCAAAGAAAATCATGAAGTAAAACCTTCGAATATATATATATTCCACTAATAAGTATATAGGTATATATACTTACACGCGCGCATAGTTTATCAAATGTATCACCAACCAATTAAAATTGTACAAATATTTAATCGTAACAAATAGTCTGTGTACTTATGTAAAGTATATTTATTTGTGTCTAGATATTTGAGGGACGCATCTGGACTGTGTATTACTAGCCGAAGACTTGCTAAACTGTGAGTTCACAACCCCATTTTTACTTGTTTTACTGCTTTTAAATTATGGGGTGGAAAACATAGAACTGTTTTGCTATAACATGCAACTTATTTATATATAATTGCTTGAATGCTTTTATACTCAACTGTTTATATGAAATACTTTTTCTTACTATTTTGGGAATTAGACAACGCATCTTGGTACGAACCTAGGTTTACGCGATGTAGTTGTAGTGCACGGAAGTCCCAGTGCTTGCAACCTATAACCATTAGCTAGGTGACTCTAGCCATTGAATATACGGATAGTACTATCGAGTTGACAGCCCTCTCACTATTTGTTGGTCATTCCAACCCCTGACTATATGTCACAACGAGGAGCGTATATTTACATTGTTACTGAGGCAAAAACACTAAACTAGTCGTGGATTGGTTATAGCACTAGGGATCGTTACTTCAACCCTAAAGGTCTAGCTAACCTTAGGGGGATCATCGTCTATATTTCTCACAAAACTATACTTCTATATAGCAAACGACTCTATATGCGTCGTTTTAACAAAATATATTGATATAAGAAATGTTTACAACATTTGAAGCTAAACATAGCTCATGTTCTGAAAATGAGAGATTCCAATACATAAATACTTTTACAAAATATATTAATGCAAGGAAATCTCTAATATCTGCATGCTGACTCGAGCTACTGTGATCCTGAGGGCAGTCCAATCCTACTGCTGAGTACCTGTGATACATGCTAAAATGGGTCAGCGAAACGCTGGTGAGCTCACAGGTTTGTATGTCAAAACATATAGTATGAACCGCAAGATTTAAGTAATGATTTGCAACCAAGCAAATAATGATGTATACAGCCATGAGCACATAGTCTGAACTTAACTCGAGGGGTCAGGATCCACATTCAAGGACCTGATCGAGGTGTCTCCCACGAGTGCCTAATCTACACTCGTCTGAACAAATATTAGTACATCCGTTTACCCAGTTAGTGCATGCTAACTCGGACGAGGAGGGTCAATCCTATATGGTACCATATACTAATATTCACGCTACAACGTATTACCACACTATGCTGATGGAGGGCTTGAAAATGATTAGTGAAAATAACTCACGTAGTATATGAAAAGTTTGTACTTGCGTTCATATTGTAAATTAAAACGAGCAGTATATCACACCCCTGAGAAAACAGTAAAAGAGGGGCCATGAGACTCACCTGAGTCTTGAGAGTTTAACTTAATAAACTTGCGTTAATTAGCCGAGAATCGATGTCCGAAGACTGGTAACCTGAGGGTGTCCACGACACGCGATGGTTATAAACGTGGGTAGGTATCTATAAAGACTACCTTTGTAGTTGTTCATCCAACTAGAATACTACGATTTGGTTGATTAACTTGTCCAAGTTGCTACGACTTGGTTGCTTTGGTTATGTTTTGAAAACGTGTACGGCCCGTTGGTGATTGTTTGTAATAATAATCTCGACATTAGTATCATGATTTTGAAGTATTATACTTGAAAGTACGTCCCAAAGTGTTTTAGAAGTCGTATCGTATAAGTGTTTGAGGTTATGTAAGTTTGACACTTAGTGTGAAAAAGAGTTGCAAACTTTCTGTTTTTAGCGTCACTTATAGCGACACTTAGGGTTTAGGCGACACTCAGGAAGTGTCGCATAAAATGGTAACTTTTGACTTATTGGCGTCACTTGTAGAAGTGACGCACAGAGGGCGACACTTAAGGAAGTGTCGGGTGTCAGTTTCGGTATCAGGGTCATGCGTCATTAAGGCTAGTGTCGCAAGAAATCAGATTTCAATTATAGGCGACACTTAAGCAAGTGCCGCTAGAAGTGCCGGTTAGGAGTGTCGGGTATTGAATTTGCGTCACTTAGGCAGTGACGGGAAAAGAGAGCTTTTTGCGGCACTTAGGCAAGTGAAGCGAGATTAGGGCTTTTAGCGACACTTAAGTGACGCTTTAAGTGACGCTACGCTGCTTCGGCCTATGCGACACTTAAGTCTGTTGGTCGGATTTTGAGTCGAAAATGAGTTTTCCGGTGACCGTTTGGTCCGATTCTTTTACCCAACCCACATTTGAACATTTTAAGCTTAAACAAACAACAAACAAGTAGAAATGAGTGAAATCGGAGAGTTTCGAGTTTTGTCGGAAACTTACGAGTTAACGCGGGGAGAATCCGAAAAGATAGAAATGTAGATCGTGACGTCGTGGTTCTTTTTCTTCAAATGAGCGAGAGGAGATGAGTGTGTTTGGTGGCATTATTTGGTGGATTTAGGTGATGGTGGTGGTGGTTGTTTTTGAAAGAGAATTAAGAGAAAGAGAGAGAGAGAGAGAGAGAGAGAGAGAGAGAGAGAGAGTTTAAGTGGGAAATGAGGAAGAGAGTGAGGTGGGGAGGTGATGACCTCACCTCTTTTTTTTTGGCTGATTTTTGGTGGGGTCCACGGGTGTGGGCTTCACCAATTTTTAGTCCCGTGTTTACGCTCCGTGCCGTGTTCATTTTCCCGATCGTTTAAACGTTAAATAATTATTTTATACGCTTAAATATACGTTTTAAAATACGAATCATTATTCGGTATTTTTGTTGAAGTATTTCACCAAATACTTAATATTTGAGTTATAAAATATAACTTAACTTTATTTCGATTAGTTTGCGCGTTTAATATTTTAATCGCGTAGACGCTATTTGTACGATACGAAATGTAAACGAAATATTATCAAAATAATATTTTAAATACAATAGTGTTATTAAATAATGTTATATTATTTAATAAGATTTTTCACCAACGTCCATATTATTTGAACCGAATTATATTCGATTTGACATGCGTACGATTTAATCAAATCGCATAATGGTATATATATTCAACAATATATATATATATATATATATATATATATATATATATATATATATATATATATATTGATACATTAATTATCCTAACATAGAACTAATTACATGTATTATCAGTTGATTAGGCACTAATTACAAGTCCTAATTTGACGGGTGTCACATTCTCCCCTTGTTAGAAGAATTTCATCCCGAAATTTAGTTTGGAGTCGTGTTTGAAGTAACATCAGCGAATAACTGAGGGTACTTGAGTCGCATCTGGTCTTCCCGTTCCCAAGTGAATTGCGCACCACGCCGCGAATTCCACCTGACCTTTACGATGGGAATACGACTTTGTTTGAGTTATTTGACCTCACGGTCCATGATTTCAGCGGGTTCTTCAACAAAGTGAAGTTCGTCATCGATACGAATTTCATCGAGTGGAATAATAAGTGTCTCATCAGACAGACATTTCTTCAAGTTAGAAATATGAAACGTGGGATGCACGCTACTGAGCTCGGATGGCAGCTGCAATCGATATGCCACTGGACCGATCCTCTCGAGGATTTCAAAAGGCCCAATGTATCTAGGATTCATTTTTCCGCGTTTACCGAAGCGAATGACACCTTTCCAAGGTGAAACTTTGAGTAGTACTCGATCCCCAACCTGAAATTCGAGTGGTTTGCGTCTCACGTCAGCATAACTTTTCTGATGATCACGTGCGGCTTTGAGTTTGTTTTGGATACCAACGATTTTCTCGGTGGTTTCATGAATAATTTCCGGACCAGTGAGTTAGCTATCTCCCACTTCGGTCCAAGAGATAGGTGACCGGCACTTACGACCGTACAGTGCCTCGAAAGGTGCAACCTTAATGGTGGCATGATAGTTGTTGTTGTACGAAAACTCGCACAACGGTAGATGTTTTTCCCAGTTTACACCGAAGTCAACTACGCTGGCTCGTAGCATGTCTTCCAGTGTTTGAATTGTTCGTTCACTTTGGCCGTCGGTTTGAGGGTGGTATGCAGTACTCATATCCAGACGAGTACCAAACGATTTCTGAAGTGATTGCTAAAAGTGAGATGTGAAACGACTATCTTTATCAGAGATAATTGAGATGGGAACGCCGTGTCGGGTTACGATTTCCTTCAGATAGATTCGAGTGAGGCGTTCCATTTTGTCGGTTTCCTTGATCACAAGGAAATGAGCAGATTTTGTGAGACGATCGACGATCACCCAAATGGTATCGCAACCGCTCGATGACTTTGGTAGTTTGGTTATGATATCCATTGCGATTTGTTCCCATTTCCATTGAGGAATCTCGGGTTGTTGGAGTAAACCAGAAGGTTTTTGATATTCTGCTTTGACTTTTGAGCAAGTAAGACACTTGCTGACGTATGTGACGATTTCGGCTTTCATGTTTGGCCACCAATAGAATTCCTTGATGCCATGATACATTTTATCGGATCCCGGGTGAATAGAATATTTGGACTTGTAAGCTTCATCCATCACCAAGTCTCGCAGGTTCCCAAAACTAGGCAACCAAATTCGATTAGATAAGTACCTAACTCCGTTAGGTTTGATTTCGAATTGTGTATCCATGCCTCGCAAGGCTTCGTTTTTGATGTTATCGGGTTTCTGAGCTTCGAGTTGAGCAGCGAGGATCCGAATGTTTAGATCGTTGTGAATGGTCATACTGAGGGCTCGGACTCGAAGTGGTTTCGACCGTTCTTTCCGACTGAGGGCATCTGCAACAACATTTGCCTTCCCTTGATGGTATTTGATTTCACAATCGTAATCGGTAAGCAACTCGACCCATCGACGTTGCCTCATGTTGAGATCCTTTTGATCGAATATGTGTTGGAGACTTTTGTGGTCTGTAAAGATTGTGCACTTAGTGCCATAGAGGTAATGTCTCCAGATTTTGAGAGCGAACACGAAAGCTCCAAGTTCGAGGTCATGAGTGGTGTAGTTCTTTTCGTGGATTTTGAGTTGTCGTGAGGCGTAAGCAATGACCTTGTCTCGTTGCATTAGCACGCAACCGAGACCTTGATGAGAAGCATCGCAGTATACCACGAAGTCATCGGTGCCTTCGAGTAATGATAGAATAGGAGCACTGCAAAGCTTTTGTTTCAGAAGTTAGAATGCTGACTCTTGTTTATCAGTCCAATCGAACTTTTTGTCTTTCTGAGTCAGTGTCATGAGTGGTTGAGCTATTTTAGAGAAGTTCTCAATGAAACGCCGATAGTACCTGGCAAAACCTAGGAACTGCCGTACTTTGGTTGGTGTGATAGGTGCTTTCCAGCACTTGATAGCTTCGTTTTTTAACGGATCAACCTGAATTCCTTGACTATCAATGACATGTCCAAGGAATTGAACGGTTTGCATCCAGAACTCACACTTAGAAAATTTAGCGTACAGCTCCTCGTCTAAGTAGTTCTAGGATGGTTTTGAGATGTTGCGCGTGTTCTTGTTTGTTGCGCGAGTAAATGAGGATGTCGTCAATGAAGACAATGACAAACTTGTCAAGATAAGGTTTGCACACCCGATTTATAAGATCCATGAATACAGCCGGTGCGTTGGTTAGACCGAATGACATCACCTGGAATTCGTAATGCCCGTAACGGGTTCTGAAAGCAGTCTTTGGAATATCGGTGTTGCGAACTCGTAGTTGATGATAACCTGACCGAAGATCGATCTTTGAATAAAAACTCGATCCTTGAAGTTGGTCAAACAGGTCATCAATGCGTGGAAGTGGATATCGGTTTTTGACGGTCAACTTGTTCAACTCTCGGTAGTCGATACACATTCTGAATGAACCGTCTTTCTTTTTCACAAATAGGACCGGAGCTCCCCTAGGTGAAGAACTCGGTCTGATGAATCCTCTTTTCAGGAGTTCCTGTAATTGGGTGGACAATTCCTGAAGTTCGAATGGTGCTAAGCGGTATGGTGCTCGGGCCAAAGGTGTAGCACCTGGCACGAGGTCGATTGAGAACTCAACTTGTCTTGGTGGTGGTAGACCAGGCAGTTCTTCGGGAAAGACTTCTGGAAAGTCTCGAACGATGGGCACATCTTCAAGTCGCTTCTCCTCCGACTTTTTCTCCATGATGTGTGAGAGGATTGCTGGATAACCTTTTCTCAGAAATTTTCGAGTTTTCAAACAAGATATGATGTTTAGTCTCGTCCCACCGGTATCCCCCTGTATGACCAAAGTTCTACCAGCGGCGAGAGGAATACGAACGAATTTGTCATAACAAATGATTTCAGCACGGTGTTTGGACAACCAGTTCATACCAATGATGACGTGAAAACTTCCAATTTTGACAGGCATAAGATCGATCGAGAAAGATTCGTCGGCTAGGTTTAAAGTGCAATTAGGTATCACACTATTGGTTTCTATGAGTTTACCGTTCGCTAGTTTTACTGTGTACTTAACATCTAGAGCAACAGGGGTGATGTCAAGCAGGGGGCAAAATTCATCAGAGATAAAGCTCTTATCGGCACCAGTATCAAATAGAACAGAAGAAGATAAGTTGTTGAGGAGAAATATACCCGAGACCACATGCGGGTCTTGGCGGGCGTCCCCAGAGTTGAGTACAAAGGCTCTACCTCTTGTGTTGTTGTTGTTGTTGCCCTTGTTCTTCAGTTTAGGACACTCGTTCCTGAAGTGTCCGGTGTCCCCACATTCGAAGCAGGCTCTGGATGGCTTGGCGTTGTTGTTGGAATTGTTGTTATTGGTTTTGGAGCTCGACAATCCTTTGTCTGATCTCCGTACCTCTTACAGTTGTTACAAGGGGTACTACATGGGCCATCGTGGTGGCGGTTACACTTGGAACAATAGGGTTTGTTCCCAGTGTACCCACGTTTGGGCTCAGAGTTTGTGGTGTACATTTGGATGGCATTGGATTTCTTGTTTGGTTGGTCGTGGTGTTCAGTAGGTTTGCGTTTGTTGTTGGAAGGTGCGGTGGATGCTTCACGGCTAACAATCATCGCCATGATTTCATGTGCAAGCCGGATTGCACTTTGGATGGTAGTTGGTTTGGATGAGGCAACGTTCCCCTGGATATTTTCCGGGAGACCACGGTTGTACTTATTGATGCGCTTTCGTCCGTGTCTACCAAACCCGAACATAGAAGGGCGAGCTGCTGGAATTTGGTGATATAATCAGCGATATCATTGCCCTGAACAGTCAGGTGCCAGAACTCTTCCTCCAACATGTGGAGTTCTTCGTTGGGACAATATTCGTCCCTCAGCATTTTCTTTAAATCCGCCCATGGGAGTCGGTTGGCTACATCAATGCCCACAGAACTGGCATGAGTATTTCACCACGTTAGTGCACTTTCTTGAAAGGTGTAGGCAACGAATTTGACTTTGCTGTCTTCTGTGCAGTTGCACAAACTGAAAACTGATTCGATCCTCTCGGTCCACTTGATTAGACCAATGGCACCTTCCGTGCCTTTGAAGTTTAGTGGTTTGCAGCTGAGAAAATCGTTGTAGGAACAAGGTTTGATAACAGGGGTGGTATCCACAGTTTGATCACTGTTTCGTTGTGAGCCCCGAGCAGCCAAGGCATCGGCTACCGCCCGGGAGATGATGGCACTGAGTTCAGCATCACTGTAACTTTTCTTCTTTGGTGACATGATTCTTCAAGAAAGAAACAAATGGTACATGAGAAATTGTACCGGGGTGATAATTACAACAGATGTATATATATATATATATATATATATATATATATATATATATATATATATATAAGCGGTAATATACAACATCACAATGTAAGAATCAATAATGTAGAATAATCGAGGGAAATTGTCAATTGATATTACGAGTCTAAAAGATGATGGACAATTTCGAGTTACGAGTTCCAAAAGTTACAGACTTAGATGTTTTACAAAAGCACCGGGAATTGTTACATCCGGTTGAATTACATAGGTCCTACGAAAGCATAGTAAAGTACAGATTCAGCCTAAGCTAATTCTGACGTAGATTGAGTTGTGGTAGTAGTGCAGTGAGATGGTCCACAGATTCTGCAAGTCTGCTAACCATTCGGAGGGTGTCCTCGGTTTCCCTTAGACGTGTCTCGCACTGATTTAACCTTGATTGTAGGTCAGAGATTTCGTTTCAGTTACCAATCACTTGGTTGTGGATGACCTCCATGGTTTCGATGGTTTCACCCATTTGGTTGCGGAGGGTGTCCATGTTGTTAACGGTATTTTCGTGGTCCTCGGAGACTTGATTGATACGCTCGAGCGATGTGAGTCTACAGTTTTTGTTAGTTTCCTGCAGTTCGATATCCATATCGTGGAGTCATTGCTCGTGACGGTGTACTCTGGCAGCTAAGACAGGTACAGTGAAGTGAGCTGATTCTTGAGTATAAGGAGAGATTTCCATATTGGAAAATTCTCCGTTTGAGGCGGGGAATTGGATTCCTTCCTCGTCCCTCCAAGTGTTGAGTTGATTTGATAACCATCTCCATTAGCTGGTTGTTGCTTGCCTCTAGGACTGTTTATTGAGTTGGTTTTGAGTGGGGTATGGGCTAGCTCGAGGCGACCCAGTGTCCCTCCTAACTACCCTTGAGTTTCGTGACCCATAAGGATGCGAGCGTGACGAATTGGGTGGTGTGTTTGCCATTTCTGAGACAAAGCGTTAGAGAGAGTGAGGCCTATATTCATATAATACATATATAATATAGCCTAAGATTGTAACGAGGCCTATCTATGTATACTTAGTATCACATAATAGCCTATTGGGTGTCTAGCACAGACATGTTTGAGTCCCGGTTCTCTCAAGGTCAGAGTCAACTAGTGTATTCCCGTTCAACATAACCGTTACAGACCTTACATCATCTTTCCTTAATTGTACATAGTTGATCAGGCTATGTTAAATTAAAGTCGTATGCTGTAATTCCTGAACCAGTCATGCCTAATAAAGAAATACTGCCTAACGGTCATAGTCTAGGCCCACTAAATGCAACCTAGTTCACTATAACCTTAGGCTCTAATACCAATCTGTTGCACCCCCAAATTTAAGATGCGGAAGCGGTTCGGGTCGGGGCGCAACTAATCAAATATCAAAGCACACAAGATATAGCAAACGACTCTATATGCGTCGTTTTAATAAAATATATTGATATAAGAAATGTTTACAACATTTGAAGCTAAACATAGCTCATGTTCTGAAAATGAGAGATTCCAATACATAAATACTTTTACAAAATATATTAATGCAAGGAAATCTCTAATATCTGCATGCTGACTCGAGCTACTGTGATCCTGAGGGCAGTCCAATCCTACTGCTGAGTACCTATGATACTAGCTAAAATGGGTCAGCGAAACGCTGGTGAGCTCACAGGTTTGTATGTCAAAATATGTAGTATGAACCGCAAGATTTAAGTATTGATTTGCAACCAAGCAAATCATGATGTATACAGCCATGAGCACATAGTCTGAGCTTAACTTGAGGGGTCAGGATCCACATTCAAGGACCTGATCGAGGTGCCTCCCACGAGTGCCTAATCTACACTCGTTTGAACAAATATTAGTACATCTGTTTACCCAGTTAGTGCATGCTAACCCGGACGAGGAGGGTCAATCCTATATGGTACCATATACTAATATTCACGCTACAACGTATTACCAAACTATGCTGATGGAGGACTTTAAAATGATTAGTGAAAATAACTCACGTAGCATATGAAAAGTTTGTACTTGCGTTCATATTGTAAATTAAAACGAGCAGTATATCACACCCCTGAGAAAACGGTGTAAGAGGGGCCATGAGACTCACCTGAGTCTTGAGAGTTTAACTTAATAAACTTGCATTGATTAGCCAAGAATCGATGTCCGAAGACTGGTAACCTGAAGGTGTCCACGACACACGAGGGTTATAAACGTGGGTAGGTATCTATTAAGACTACCTTTGTAGTTGTTCATCCAACTAGAATACTACGATTTGGTTGATTAACTTGTCCAAGTTACTACGACTTGGTTGCTTTGGTTATGTTTTGAAAACGTGTACGGCCCGTTGGTTATTGTTTGTAATAATAATCTCGACATTAGTATCATGATTTTGAAGTATTATACTTGAAAGTACGTCCCAAAGTGTTTTAGAAGTCGTATCGTATAAGTGTTTGAGGTTATGTAAGTTTGACACTTAGTGTGAAAAAGAGTTGCAAACTTTCTGTTTTTAGCGTCACTTATAGCGACACTTAGGGTTTAGGCGACACTCAGGAAGTGTCGCACAAAATGGTAACTTTTGACTTATTGGCGTCACTTGTAGAAGTGACGCACAGAGGGCGACACTTAAGGAAGTGTCGGGTGTCAGTGTCGGTATCAGGGTCATGCGTCATTAAGGCTAGTGTCGCATGAAATCAGATTTCAATTATAGGCGACACTTAAGCAAGTGCCGGTTAGGAGTGTCGGGTATTGAATTTGCGTCACTTAGGCAGTGACGGGAAAATAGAGCTTTTTGCGGCACTTAGGCAAGTGAAGCGAGATTAGGGCTTTTAGCGACACTTAATGCGATACTTAAGTGACGCTTTAAGTGACACTACGCTGCTTCGGCCTATGCGACACTTAAGTCTGTTGGTCGGATTTTGAGTCGAAAACGAGTTTTCCGGTGACCGTTTAGTCCGATTCTTTTACCCAACCCACATTTGGACATTTTAAGTTTAAACAAACAACAAACAAGTAGAAAGGAGTGAAATCGGCGAGTTTCGAGTTTTGTCGGAAACTTACGAGTTAACGCGGGGAGATCCAAAAAGATAGAAATGTAGATCGTGACGTCGTGGTTCTTTTTCTTCTAACGAGCGAGAGGAGATGAGGGTGTTTGGTGGATTTAGGTGATAGTGGTGGTGGTTGTTTTTGAAAGAGAATTAAAAGAAAGAGAGAGAGAGTTTAAGTGGGAAATGAGGAAGAGAGTGAGGTGGGGAGGTGATGACCTCACCTCTTTTTTTTGGCTGATTTTTGGTGGGGTCCACGGGTGTGGGCTTCACCAATTTTTAGTCCCGTGTTTGCGCTCCGTGCGGTGTTCGTTTTCCCGATCGTTTAAACATTAAATAATTATTTTATACGCTTAAATATACGTTTTAAAATACGAATCATTATTCGGTATTTTTGTTGAAGTATTTCACCAAATACTTAATATTTGAGTTATAAAATATAACTTAACTTTATTTCGATTAGTTTGCGCGTTTAATATTTTAATCGCGTAGACGCTATTTGTATGATACGAAATGTAAACGAAATATTATCAAAATAATATTTTAAATACAATAGTGTTATTAAATAATGTTATATTATTTAATAAGATTTTTCACCAACGTCTATATTATTTGAACCGAATTATATTCGATTTGAGATGCGTACGATTTAATCAAATCGCATAATGGTATATATATTCAACAATATATATATATATATATATATATATATATATATATATATATATATACATTAATTAGCCTAACATATAACTAATTACATGTATTATCAGTTGATTATGCACTAATTACAAGTCTTAATTTGACGGGTGTCACACTGGTAAACCATTTATGTTTTATTTTATATATTATTATTTAAATAATAATACTTCGTAATAATTATATATTCGCATACGAAATTAATAACCTGAAATTGGGGTGTTACAACTTAACTAAGACTTTTATTAAATCTTTGAAAACAACTATTGGCGTATATTATATGATATAGTTATGTTTAATTTAGCGTGTTTATATCTTTACAAATACTTCGTAATACATTTTTTATTTTTTGTTTAATATTGTAACCCAAATATTAATCAGCTTTTAGCCTAAAATTGGTTATAAACCGAAAGATAATCGATAAGAAAAACCAAAATTGATAAACTGTAAAATCGAATTGTATAGAAACAAAAAATGAGCGGTTTTGATTATTAAAAAGGTGAAATTTTTTTAATGATTCAATTTTTTTTATCAATAGTCGAATCGAACCCAACTCTAAAGACCCATAATTTGAAACATATTTAAAATCAGTCATATTCTCACAACTAAACAATAACATTTCTTATTTAATATCTACCTTAAACAAAATATTTATATCTGTATTTATATTTATACAACCCTCAAATGTAAGTAAGGCTTGGAGAAGGTGAGTGATCCGTACACCATTAAAAAATATTTGTACATCACTAAATAGTGTTGTACAGAAAACACAATTAATAGTAAATGAATAATTTTTGATGGTATACTAATCACCACCTTTTGAAAAGGCGCGTACCATCTTGAGCCTCTCGTGACAAGGCGAAATATAAGATAAAGTAAAATCACGCGAGAATTAAAGGGAAATTGAGTACGAGACGAGTGACGTGAATGAAGGAAAGAAAGTAAAAAGATAAGATAAAACGGATACTCCGTGAATCCGATTCTTTTTATTCAATCACACTCGTTCCTATTCGATAATAAAACGGCGCCGTGACATCACCTCCTTATCCCTTTATATATTGCTGTCCCTGAATCCAATGCCAGTTGTAAACCATTAAAATTAAAATATTTACTAATAATGTTATTATCACGTTGACTTAATTAGTAGCTTGTCCCGATTCAGCGGAAATCCATTCAACCTTATCCATCACATGAAATAAACGGATATGGATATGGATGTGAATATCAAAATATGTCATGCACAAATATTTTGGGTGGTAAATGGATGCATTAATAATGTTATTATCACGTTGACTTAATTAGTAGCTTGTCCCGATTCAGCGGAAATCCATTCAATCTTATCCATCACATGAAATAAACGGATATGGATATGGATGTGAATATCAAAATATGTCATCCACAAATATTTTGGGTGGTAAATGGATGCATTAATAATGTTATTATCACGTTGACTTAATTAGTAGCTTGTCCCGATTCAGCGGAAATCCATTCAATCTTATCCATCAGATAAATAAACGGATATGGATATGGATATGGATATGGATGTGAATATAAAATATTTCATTAATGCATCCATTTACCACCCAAAAAGATTTTTAAATATATTTTATGACACTATTAAAATGAAATGAAATATTAATTCTTAGTTTAGTTTTGAAATGACTAATTGATAATTAAAAGTTCTTTGTAATACCAAGTTATCTAATAAAATATACTTTCAACATTAATATTTGATAGATTTTAAACGTTGTCTATTATGTAATTATATGAACTTCAAAATTTAACTATTAATTTGTATTCAATATAAGCGGTTAGTATCGTTTATGATAGGTATGATAGTTTAGTGTTAGGTTTGTATTCAATATAAGCGGTTAATTTGTATCACTAACCCTTATATTGCATTTAAGTAGTTTGGCTGAATGCTTAAATAAGGAAGATAAGAAATCCCAAATATATCCTTTAAAAGATGGAGTTATTAAAGGAAATTAATTAGTTAGCAGCCTCATATACTTGTGTGACTTAAATATATGTTTGGGTGACAAATCAAGAGTAAATAATGTAAGTGTAATGTTAAAACTTAATACCTTTAAATAAAAACAATCTGATCGACATGCTCGTGTACACAAACCAATATTTTCTTAAAAAGAATAATAGCCCAAACCAAAATCCACACTTACATAAACAACTACATATCACTCATAATAATGTTCAAATACAGATCAAATATTAATAAATTTTTTTTTTTTGAAAAGAATTTTTATTTTTAAAACACAATTATTACTATAAACAAAAAACACTCGTATTTCTAGCATCGTATAAACAATTGAACACAATCACATAATAGATAAACAACAAAAAATAATCAATATTATAATATTAAAAAGAATCGAAAAACAACCACACCTATGCTTACTTAGCTAATATTGAGACTCGTGTTTCCATTGAGTGTTCATTGATCAAGTGCTTTTATTAAGTTTGGGGTGTTCTTGATTATATTACTTCATATTGTTATTGTCTGTTTGATCAAAGACGTATCATCCGAATCAATTTTACAACAGTTAATCACCTTTTCTCTTTTACCGATTTCAATGTTATTCTGTCGCATTGCGCGGGTTATATGCTAGTTCAATATAACCAGTCAGTCGGTTTCAGTCTGCTGTTGAAAGTGATCTTATATTAAGTTCCTTCATTTGATCGGACGGCTATGATTATTTCCTATCTCAAATCTTGGACTTTAAAGGCATACTCATGACTTTGTTCAATAGCCCTTTTTATAGCCCTTACCCTTTACGTATGGGAGGTGATAAATACAACACCATAATTGATTCGTACATAAAATTTGTGTTGTGATATGTTTGTACAGTATGCTTTAACAGTTGTGCAGTTTGTTGTATAAAACAATTTGTTTGTTGTATGTATCAATTCCCTTTACGTATCAATCTTCTAGGTTTAGGTTACACAACATTTTGTAAAATAAAAGCTATAATTCAACCCTTTATCTTTCAACCATTTGACTTTAACGTTACTTAATTAATACTCCGTATAACGTTATTTATGATGTTTTTTTTTTGGGTTTTGGGAATATTTAAATCGTTGAATTCACTCATAGAGTTATATTTATAATTGAATCTTTAAAAATGACTCAATATTATTAACTATAGATTATTAATAAATTTGTGATTTTTTCCTTCAATAACTTTAGCGTATAGTTTATCCACAATGTGTAAAATACGTTTATCGTAAGTCAAAGTAATACGGGTCTTATTCAATGAAAGCTTTCAAAAGAGTATCACTAATTATTACATGAATTCTAATAATACGACAAGGTATATACCTAACAAATGTGATGTATGTATATTGTTCATCAGAAAAAGTTGATTGTATAACAAAGAGTGTCAAATTATATGTATCGAATTACCGCGAAACATAGTACACATAATAACTAACTCGGTGTTGTATCGCTACTTACAAGATGACTTACAATGGTTTAGTCAAGCTTAATTTTCATCTATAACAATAATTACTTTTTTATTATAATTAATACTCAAATACTCAATTGTTAGAATTTAAAATCAGAGATAGTCACGGTGAATAAACAAGTATGATACTACCTTCGTCCCATCATAAGTGTCCACTTTTGACTTTTTGAAGTCTTTCATTTTCAACTTTTACCTTAATGTTTTTATATGTGTTATATAATATCCGATGAAAATTATATCAATGAAAATACATTTAAAATTCAATCCATTCATATATATATTGCATCAAATATTATATAACACAAACAAAAATATTTAAGGTCAAAGTAGTAAAAGAATGACTTTCAAAAGTCAAAAGTGGACATTTATAATGGGATGAAATAGTAACAAATTTTTAATCTTTAAGTATGAGGAGCCAATAACCGTGACGACCAACTTATCATAACGAAAAAGCCAATTATGTCATTTGCTTATAGTTGTCTTTTAGTTGTACTTGTAACACCACTCCAACTATTACTTCAAATTGCTGAATCAGTTAGTATCACATCATTACTTTTCAAAATTATTGTATAACTAACTGACACTGCTAACTTTGATAAATCACTCAGTTTTTTCTAGACCCCATATAATATTTACTTTAAATATTTAAAACACAAAATAGTTTAACACAAATTTATTTAATTAAACAACACATTACAATAATTAAAAAAAAACAATACAATAGTAAATGTAAACTAGTAGTCTTGTGATTGTCTATTTTTAATTTATTCCATTTGGAGATTTGGTACGCTTCACCTCAACTTTTGTCATTGTAGTATTTTTGTACGGTTTTCCAAAATCCTTCGAACGTGTGTGAATTTCCCGTCGGACCATTGTTTGAAACTTCGACCCACTCATTATGCATTATTTTGCACTCGTTCTTAGACCATCTAATGTTTTCTTCGACAATGGATGATGATGTTTGGATGTTTTGGATAAGATTTTGGGAAGAATTGCTAGACATTTTTGTGAGGTCTGTGGAAATAATTGTTGTAGCGCGCGCGCGCGCGCACACACACATATATATATATATATATATATATATATATATATATATATATATGTATGTATGTACATATGTATACATATACATATGTACATACATATACATATGTACATACATATATAATATGTATATGTACATATATATAGGTATGTAAGCGAACTGAACGTTCATCGAACAATTCGTGAACCGTTCGACGGAAAGTTTGTTTATATATGTTCGTTCGCTTTGTTATATGAACGAACATGAAATTTTTTTTACGTTCGTATAATTATATGAACGAACATGAACATATGTCTCGTTCGTCATTTACGTTTGTGAACGTTCGTTAATATGTTCGTGAATGTTCAGTAACATGTTCGTTTGTTAACAAAATTAATAAATATTTGTATATCTTATTTAATTTCATCCAAATCATTAATATAATAGTATTAAACATTTAGATATTTTCAATCTAATTATAACAGTGTTAAACACTTATAATGTCTTGTAAAACTTGTTAATATGTTAGAATTAAGCATCATATTCTGATTGTTTTATAATGCTGAATATGCATTGTTATGTTATATATATATATATATATATATATATATATATATATATATATATATACATATATATATATATATATATATATACATATATATATATATACATATATATATATATATATATATATATATATATATATATATCGAGATGATCCAGGGGGAATCACTTTTTTTGAAGGAAGGCGGAAGTGTAATAATCATCACGAACCATCTTAAATTCTTACAATACAAATGTCAAAAAATAAAAAGTGAAAATTAATAAATGGGAATCAAAATCGATGCTATAAATGTTAAGCTTCCTTGATAAATTATTTTTGTAGTTTATAACATCAATTAATGGATATTATATTCAAATATATATATATATATATATCGAGATGATCCAGGGGGAATCACTTTTTTTGAAGGAAGGCGGAAGTGTAATAATCATCACGAACCATCTTAAATTCTTACAATACAAATGTCAAAAAATAAAAAGTGAAAATTAATAAATGGGAATCAAAATCGATACTATAAATGTTAAGCTTCCTTGATAAATTATTCTTGTAGTTTATAACATCAATTAATGGATATTATATTCAAAATCTTTAATATTCATCGATGTAAATGTTAGTTGAAATTCATTATGATGAATGTTAAAACTAAAAATATTTGTGAAAATGTTATTTTTTAACATTCATCGTGAAGAATGTTAAGTTAACATTCATTATATGGAATGTTAATAATTTGTTAAATAAATATTCATCAACTAATATTATGACTTAAAAATGAATTTCATCATTTAATATATTCTTTATAGCATCAATTTTGATTATTATCTACTAATAATTTTTTTTTTTTTTTTAAATTTGTATTGGAAAAGTTAAAATGCTTCGTGATGAATATTACACTTTCCCATTCCACCAAAATTAGTGTTTCCCCTCTTGATCGCTCCCCTATATATATATATATATATATATATATATATATATATATATATATATATATATATATATATATATATGTTCATTTGTATTCGTGTTCCTTGAGGTTTGTTTAACGTATTAATGAACAAATGTATTAAATTATGTATTCACTTGTTTACGTTCGTGAACAAATAAATTTTCTTAGTGAACGAACATAAACAACAAAATCCGTTCGTTTATCCATTCGTATTCGTTTGTTTGTCTGATCAAAACTTGATGAACGAACGTAAACTTGTTTCGTTCGTGTTCGTTAGGTTCGTTTATAGACCTATATATGTATGTATGTATGTATATATATATATATATATACATACATATATATATGTATACATACATACATACATATATATATATATATATATATATATATATATATATATATACATATATATAGGATTGGGATCTAGGGAGAAGGTTTTTTAAAGGGAGAAGGTGGAGAAGCAATCTAGGCCCTAGGATCAGTAAATCGATGGTTGTGTTTGGTCAAAGGTCTGTTAGTACAAAATCGGATGTGTGAGGGGTATTTTAGTCTATTTCTATGTTCACTTAAAAAAGGGAAAATATTCACATTTAATGGAAAATTAAATACACGATCGACTACATGCAGAATCATAACCGAAGAAAACCCCTCATCTCCCAAAACCTTCGGCGATTCACAAAATCACAAACGCTATTGTTGATTTCGCAAGAAAATTTTGGAAATAATCAATTCGGCTATATCGTTTTTTTTTATTTCGTAACAAAGACTGAAGGGTTTCACGGTTTGAGGCGCAATTTTGCAGCGATAGGGAAGATGGGTAAAACTAACGAACAGAGACAATCGCACAAGAAAGGTATTGAATCTAGGGTCGGTTTTGTTTGCTGTATTTGTTTGCGAAAGTGTGATTCATCGTTTAGGTTTTTTTTTTTTTGCAAAGATTGGATGCTGATTGAAAAAATTAGTGTAAAAATTGGGGGTTTGTATCAGGGGTGCTTTTGATTTATGTATAGTAGTTAGATTATTTTAGCGAGAATGGTGTTTTTTAATGGGCTGCATGTTTTTCGTTGATGGAATATGTATTTTTTAAGTTTTAGGGTAGACAATTTGAAACCGATTCAATGTGAAAAGGGACAATGTTGCTGAATCACACAAAAAAATAGTCCTTTGCGTGTAACAATTAAAAATTTAATGGGGCGTAGTTGTTATTGTCTTAAGTTGCGGTAGCATGAAACGGTTGATGATAGGAAAATTGAAAAGCAATTTGGTATTGTTAGTTTAGAGTTACAAAATGCAGAAACAAGCTATCTTGCTGTGTAATTGTGAACGCCGTCCGTTTGTTATTATGATTCAGTGTTTCGTATTACTCTTTCAGGCAAGGCACATGTTTATGAAGATGATTCTGATGACGACTTTATGGCACCAGCGCCGGATGTGTTTAAAAGGGAAAAGCGGAAGAGAGTAGAGCAGGAAAAAATAAGTATCGGTAAGTTGGCGAAAAAAGGTGAGACCGTTAGAACAAAACAACCTTTAATGGTTGGTTGGACTACGGAAGAGTTAAAAAAAGGGAAAATTATGAGAAGAAGTCAAGGTTCAGAAAGCTTAAGTTTGTGGGTGGATCAGACTTTATGGAAGAAGATGATGATGCAGAATTAAAGCAGAAGGTAGAGAGGATAATCAGAAATATGGCAGGTACTTCTACTGACGGTGGGAGTAAGGAAACACCACCTACGGCTAATGAAGGTATGACAGTTGTCATTTTAGTTTTTGGTATTAAGCACATCAAACAGATTCACTAATGTATCTTTGTGATTCATATATTATTTAATTTGGATTCGGTAATACAACCTCTTGATTCAGTATTATATTTACAAATACAAGAACACAACACTTGTCATTGTATTACAAATATACGATTACAAACCATTGCTAAAAAAACAAAACACACTTGCCAGCTACTAAATAAAAATAGGGTCATAAAACAACGTACCCCATAAAGCATAGTGATTCAGTCCTGCATGTGTAATTATTTTTTTATTTTCACAGGCATTGTAGCATGTGTAACTCTCTGATTCTGTTTTTTGTTAGGGAATGCTCCGGGGGATAATGGAAGGAACGACATGGAAGTTGTTATCGAGGTATTTTTGAAACGGATATGATTGACGTAAAAATTTTTTTAGCTAATTGAATTTCAATTTGTTTATCTAGGTGTTTTTTTTTGTAAAAATAGGATATCGTTGACGAAGCAAGGAAAAAACTAGAGATGCTTTCAAAAGTAAAGGAAGAACTAGAAGATTTGTTAGGACGTGGGTTGGCAAAATTCCCCAAAGACGAGCGGCTTTGTGGTTTCTCTAGGGAGAAGGATGCGATGTTTATATTGTTGACAGGAATGACTGATTCAAACTATAAAATGATGTCATATTACTATAATAAAAATGAATCATAGTGTTGCAGGACTGAATCAATATGGTGTAAGTGGTACGTTGTGTTATGATCCTAATTTTATTTAGAAGCTGGTAATTGTGTTTTGTTTTTTTGTTGTCGGTTTGTAAGCATATGTTTGTAATACAAAACAAGTGTTGTGTTCTAATAGTTGTAAATAAAATACCGAATCATAGGGTTGTATTACCGAATCCAAACTACAAAATACCTGAATCAGATTGGTACAGTGGTGAATCAGATTGGCATGTTTAGTTTGTATTGTCACGTTGAGTCTTGGGTATAGTATACAAAACGTTGTAGGATAGTGTCTCTAAAAACGGGATGCACATGATTAACATGACGATATCTAATGTTGAAGCATGACATGTTTTAGTCGGAATACAACTGTAACCATATATGGAACATACAACATGAAGTACTGAATGGTGCATAGGAAGCATAATTGTGCAAAGATATCGAGTGTTATGCTGTAATTAACTCAAAACAATAATGTAACACAATACACGAGATACCAAGGCGAAACTGTATGTGTAAATAATGGGTATCTTATAAAAAGTGTGTAAAGGACATTAAAAAGTTCACAAAAAATCTGCAAGAAAGTATAAAATAAAAGTAGGCAGTAAGATTTTCCGAAAAAATGAAACGCCTACTCGGAAGACGAAGAAGGTTCATCGGGAAACTCATATGCCCAGTCTATACTGTCAAACGCCATTCCAATTACTGGTTTGCTATCATCGGGAACATCGGGCACCCAATATGGTACACCTTCCGTGGAGACATGCAAAACCCCAACTGATATTGTTTTCATCACCGTTCCATTGCCTGTTCATGAAGTTTAAAACACTCATAAATACATAAACGAATCAAACGAAAGTGACAACACATATGGTACCATGCTATACTTATTTTTATGCAGTATAAACACAGAGATTAGTTACTGAATCAAAGTAATTTTTAATTAAATGAACATGGGTATGTAACTACCCCAACACATTAATATCGATATCAAAAATAGGCAGCTAGCACTAGATATTTGCAAAACCATAATTTAAATAGCTGTAAGTTCACCAACACGTTTCCTAAACATATTGCAAATACCGAAACCGTATCAGGAATACCGAAACCGTAAAACGAATTTACTCATATATCAGAAAACAATCGTGAAAAAACTTACTTTCTTCGGAAGAAATCCCGGTATCATCTGCTTCATCTGTGGAATAATCCTCTACAAGTTCCATCTCGTGTTCATCATTGGCCATTTCGAATCGCCGTTTTTTAAGATTGTGTATATGTGGGTGTCAATAATAAGGCAACGAATCAGACGTTTTAGTGGAGAAGATGGTTATAAGTCTTTGATTGTATTTGATATAACAATTATTTAGTAAGAATCAATTCATACGAAACACAATGATTTGGTAGGATTTTTAGGATAGTGGGTGTGATGGCTCCTACAAAATTGGAGGAGAAAACCGCCAATTGCAATCAATTTGAAATATTCATTCTTAATTTATTATCTAATTTGTAAAAGACCATATTACCCTTTGACCATAAATTAAATTGATTGGCCAGGAATCCTTCTCCCCCTTCTCCATAAAATTTTTCTTCTTTTTAGATCCTCTTACCATATATGTATATATATATATATACATATATATATATATATACATATATATACATAATTTATTATCTAATTTGTAAAAGACCATATTACCCTTTGACCATAAATTAAATTGATTGGCCAGGAATCCTTCTCCCCCTTCTCCATAAAATTTTTCTTCTTTTTAGATCCTCTTACCATATATATATATATATATATATATATATATATATATATATATATATATATATATATATGAATTTGAGTTAAGTTGTATGTGTATTTGTGACACCCGTCAAATTAAGACTATTAATTAGGGCCTGATCAATTGATGAATATACACGATTATGCGATTTGATTTAAATCGTACGCATCTCAAATCGAATGTAATTCGGTTCAAATAAATACGAACGTTGGTGAACAATTTTATTAAATAATAAAACATTATTTAATAACACTATTATATTCCAAAAATATTATTGTTATAATATTTCCATTCAAACTCGTATCGTACCAGTGACATTTTACGCGATTAAAATGTAAACGCATAAACAAAACAAAATAAATTAAAGTCATATTTTGTAACTCCAATATTAGGTATTTTGGGTAAAATACTTTAACCAAATATCGAGTAATTATTTGCAATTTAAAACGTATATTTAAAAGTATAAAATAATTATTTAACGTTCAAACGATCGGGAAAATGAACACCGCGCGGAGTACGAATGCAGGGAACGAAAAATGGGTGAAGCCCACACCCGTGGGCCGCACCCAACCGGTCAACAAAAGGGTGAGGGGATCAAATCCCCACCCCACTTTCTCATTACACACTCTCTCTCTCTATCTTTTCTCCTCTCTTTTTCTCTCAAACCACCACATCAAACCACCACCTTAAATCCTTAAATTACACCACCATACGACCTCCAATCGTCAAGCTTTTTTAGGAAAAAGAATTACCGCGCAACGATCTACAACTCTATCTTTTCGGAATTTCATTTCGACACTTTGTAAGTTTCCGACAAAATCCCGAAACCTCTCGATTCTTAGTGTTTTTACTTGTTTGTTGTTTATAATAACTTATAATGTCCATATAAGGGTTGGGTAAAAGAATCGGACCAAGTGGTCACCGGAAAACACGTTTTTGGCTAAATATCCGTTGAACAGGCTTAAGTGTCGCAAAGACGACCAGTATAGCGTCACTTAAGTGACGCATAGAGTGTCGCTAAAACCACTAATTTTTCCTAAGTGTCGCTAAAAGCCCTCTTTTTCTGTCACTACCTAAGTTACGCATTTTTAATAACCGTCACTACTAGCGTCACTTGCCTAAGTGACGCCTATAATCGAAATCGAATTTTATACGACACTTCTGATCGACACTACCCTAGTGACGCCTATAACCTTAAACCGACACTTGTTACCGTCACTGCTTGAGTGTCGCTACCTCATGCATCACTTCCCTAAGTGACGCCCGAACTCATATTTCGCAATTTTATGCGACACTTCCTAAGTGTCGCATAAACTCTTGAGTGTCGCTATAAGTGACGCATAAAACAGAAGGTTTCAAACCATTTTTACTAAGTGTCGAGACCTAAATTTTATCACTTGATTTCATCCAAATTCTAGTTCAGATGCGTTTTTCACCAAAGCAATTTAGTAGAAATAAAAATTTTTCGAGCTGACTTGGCATCTCGACTCCAACCAGGGGCCAGCCCCTTGGACCCCGCCAGGGGTTGCCACCCCTGGAACCCCGCTTACCAGGGGCGCTGCCCTCGGACCCCCGTCATCTAAAGTTTATAAATACTTTTTAAGTATAACTATTTGAAATCAAAATAATAATGTTAAGATTATTACTACAACTAATCACCAACGGGCTGTACACGTTTACAAAATACAAGTTAATCAAATAACTAAATCGTGGTCATTTGGACATTATAGTTGAACAAACAACTACAAAGGTAGTCTTTGTAACTACCTACTCATATTAATAACCATCGCGTGTCGTGGACACCCTCAGGTTATCGGTCTGCGGACATCTCATTGCTTGATTAAGCATCGTACATTTATTGACTAAACGCTCAAGACTCAGGTGAGTCTCATAGCCCCTCTTTTTACCGCTTTTCACTCATGGGTGTGATTCAATGCTTATTTTTAACATGTGAACGCAAGTACAACTTTTACAATATACTACATGAGTTGTTTTCCACTAATTATTTCAAAGTCCTCCGTCAGCATAGTTTCGTAATACATTGTAGCGTGATCATTAGTATATGGTACCATATAGGATTGACCCTCCTCGTCCGGGTTAGCATGCACTAACTGGGTAAACGGACGTACTAATAATTGTTCAGACGAGTGTGGATTAGGCACTCGTGGAGGCACCTCGCTCGGAATTCTCTATATGGGACCCGACCCTCGAGTTAAGCTCAGACTATGTGCTCATGGCTGTATACATTACTATTTATTTGCTGGATGCAAATCATTACTTAAATCTTGCGGTTGATACGATATTATCTGATTTCAAACCTGTGAGCTCACCAGCTTTAGCTGACCCATTTTAGCATGTTTCACAGGTACACAGCAGTATGTTGGACTGCCATCAGGGATACTATAGCTCGAGTCAGCATGCAGATATTAGAGATTATCTTGCATTAGTTTATTTTGTACAAGTACTTATGTACTGAAATCTCTCACATATTCGAACACGAGCTATGTATTTGATTGTAAATGTTGTAAACAATTAAATATTCATATATTTTGTTAAAACGACGCATATAGAGTCGTTTGCTATATCTTGTGTGCTTTGATATTTGATTAGTAACACCCAATGTATGTTTCCGCTAAACTGTAAATTTGGGCGTGTTACAGATTGGTATCAGAGACTAAGGTTATAGTGAACTAGGTTGCATTTAGTGGGCCTAGACTATGACCGTTAGGCAGTATTTCCTTACTAGGCATGATTGGTTCAGGAATTACAGCATACGACTTTAATTTAACATAGCCTGATCAACTATGTACAATTAAGGAAATATGATGTAAGGTCTGAAACGGTTATGTTGAAAGGGAATACACTAGTTGACTCTGACCTCGAGAGAACCGAGACTTAAACATGTCTGTGCTAGATACTCAATAGGCTGTATTATATACGTAACATATGAATATAGGCCTCACTTCTACTAACGCTTTGTCTCAGAAATGGCAAACACACCACCCAACTCATCGCGCTCTCAATCCGGGTCGCAGAACCCACGGGTAGCTAGGAGGAACGCTAGGATGCCTCGAGCTGGCCCATATCCCACCCACTTCAGCCTGCCGGCCTTGGCTGTTAGGCTAGATCACCACGACCAACGACTTCGCACCATGGACGTCGTGTTGCAGGAAACGAACGAAAACTGGAGACTTACATCCCTCGAGCGCATCGAACAAGTCTTCGAGGATCACGAAACCACCGTCAACAATGTGGACGTCCTTTTTAACAAAGTGGTGGAGATAAGCGTAGAAACCGCCCTGTTGAAACACAGACTAGAAGAGTGTGAGCAACGCTCACGGGAAACGGAAGAATATGCCCGTGGATTGGTACAGCGACTAGCATTGGCTGAAGACAATGCCCGACAGGCCAGCAGACTTGCAATTACTGTGGATCGTCTCATTGAGATGATGGAGCAGATTAATCTGCGTCGCGACTAGTGTAGTCCTTGTCTTGTAATCTATCTTGTAATCTAGTAACTATCTAAGCGCTACACTATAATTCAGTCGGATGTAACAATTCCCGATGCCCTTTGTAATACATCCATGGGATGTAACCTTTGAACTCATATTATCAATCAAATATTCCTACTGTTCCAAGTTGTATTAATTGCCATATTCATATTAATGTTATGTATTACCGCTTTTATACATGGACATCTGTGACAAATACAACTTTCATACAAGATCTCATATGTCTTCATTTCTTTTATTGAAGAATCATGCCGTCGAAGACAAGACCATACACCGACGCCCAGCTTACGTCACTCATCACTCAGGCCGTGACTGAAGCCCTGGCTCGGAATTCTACACCGAACTCCGGGAAAAACAGCGATTCCGCTGAAACCACTACCGCCGCCAAGCCTTGTTCCTACAAGGATTTCCAGAAATGCAAACCCTTGAGCTTCAAGGGGACTGAAGGAGCCATCGGACTAATCAGATGGTTCGAAAAGATGGAATCTGTCTTCCGCATCAGCAAATGTGCGGAGGACGACAAGCTCAAATTCTCCACCTGCACCCTCGAGGATGGTGCCCTCTCATGGTGGAACTCATATGCCCAGTCTGTGGGTATTGACACCACTTATCTACTCCCTTGGGAGGATCTGAAGAAAATGCTCACTGATGAGTATTGCCCAGCCGAACAACTCCAGAAGCTGGATGAAGAGTTCTGGCACTTGAAAGTGCAGGGAACTGATATTGTTGGATACACCACCAGATTCCAACGGCTCACCATCCTTCGCCCAGCTATGGTAAGTACCGAACCCGAAAAGATCAAGAAATACATCCGCGGCCTTCCGGAACCTGTTCGGGGAAATGTCGCATCATCAAACCAAACCACCCTTCATGGCGCCATCCGGTTGGCCCATGAACTGTTAACCATGAACGAGAACCCAGAACCACCCACTTCGTCCTCCAACAACAACAAAAGAAAGTGGCCCGACAACCACAACAACTACCAAAACAAGAAACCCGACACCATCAAAGCCTACAACTCCACCACCGAAACCAAACGGGGTTACACCGGGAACAAACCCTACTGTTCCAAGTGCAACCGCCACAACGAAGGTCCCTGTGAAACCCCCTGCAATAACTGTAAGAGGTATGGACACCTCACCAAAGACTGCAGGTCTCCCAACAACTCCAGCAACAACTCCAACCGCAACGCCAGGCCGTCCAAAGCCTGCTACGAATGCAGAAACCCCGTGCACTACAGGAACGAGTGCCCAGAACTGAAGAGCAAGGGAAACAACAACAACGCCAAAGGAAGAGCCTTTGTACTCAACTCTGGGGAAGCCCGTCAAGACCCGAATGTGGTCACGGGTATGTTCCTCCTCAACAACTTAACTGCATCTATTCTGTTTGATACTGGTGCTGATAGGAGCTTTGTATCTGATGAGTTTTACCCCCTACTTGACATCACCCCTGTGGTCCTAGATGTTAAGTACACCATAGAACTAGCAAACGGTAAACTCATAGAAACTGATAGTGTGATACCTAATTGCACTTTAAACCTAGCAGACGAAACCTTTTCAATTGACCTTATGCCTGTTAGAATCGGAAGTTTTGACGTCATCGTGGGTATGGACTGGTTGTCCAAGCATCGGGCCGAAATTGTTTGTCATGATAAGATTGTTCGCATTCCTCTCGCCGTCGGTAGAACCTTGATCATACAGGGGGAGACCGGTGGGACGAGACTGAATATCATCTCTTGCTTGAAAACCCGGAAATTTCTGAGAAAGATTTATCCAGCAATCCTCGCGCACATCATGGTGAAAAAGTCGGAGGAGAAGCGACTTGAGGATGTGCCTATCGTTCGAGACTTTCCAGAAGTCTTTCCCGAAGAACTACCTGGTCTACCACCACCAAGACAGGTCGAGTTTTCAATCGATCTCGTGCCAGGTGCTGCACCTGTGGCCCGAGCTCCTTACCGCTTAGCTCCATCCGAACTTCAGGAGTTGTCCACCCAGTTACAGGAACTCCTGGATAGAGGATTCATCAGACCGAGTTCTTCACCTTGGGGAGCTCCAGTCTTGTTTGTCAAAAAGAAAGACGGCTCATTCAGAATGTGTATTGACTACCGAGAGTTGAACAAATTGACCGTCAAAAACCGTTATCCACTCCGTCGAATTGATGACCTGTTTGACCAACTTCAAGGGTCGAGTTTTTATTCAAAGATCGATCTTCGGTCAGGTTATCATCAACTACGGGTTCGCGACACCGACATTCCGAAAACGGCTTTCAGAACTTGATACGGACACTACGAGTTCCAAGTGATGCCCTTTGGTCTAACCAACGCACCGGCTGTATTCATGGACCTTATGAATCGGGTGTGCAAACCTTATCTCGACAAGTTTGTCATCGTCTTCATTGATGACATACTCATATACTCGCGCAACGAACAAGAACACGTGCAACATCTCAAAACCATTTTAGAACTACTTAGACACGAGGAGCTTTACGCCAAATTCTCCAAGTGTGAGTTCTGGATACAAACCGTTCAATTCCTTGGACACGTTATCGATAGTCAGGGAATCCATGTTGATCCATCAAAAATCGAAGCTATCAAGTGCTGGCAAGTACCTACCACACCGACCGAGGTACGACAGTTTCTAGGACTTGCCGGGTACTATCGGCGATTCATTGAAAATTTCTCCAAAATAGCCCAACCACTCACGATACTGACTCAGAAGGAAAAGAAGTTCGATTGGACTGATAAACAAGAGTCAGCGTTCCAACTTCTGAAACAAAAGCTTTGCAGTGCTCCAATTCTATCACTACCTGAAGGCACCGATGACTTCGTGGTATACTGCGACGCTTCTCATCAAGGTCTCGGTTGTGTGTTAATGCAACGAGACAAGGTCATTGCCTACGCCTCACGACAACTCAAAATCCACGAAAAGAACTACACCACTCACGACCTCGAACTTGGAGCTGTCGTGTTCGCTCTCAAAATCTGGAGACATTACCTCTATGGCACTAAGTGCACAATCTTTACCGACCACAAAAGTCTCCAACACATATTCGATCAGAAGGATCTCAACATGATGCAACGTCGATGGGTTGAGTTGCTTATCGATTATGATTGCGAAATCAAGTACCACCCAGGGAAGGCAAATGTTGTTGCCGATGCCCTCAGTCGAAAAGAACGGTCGAAACCACTTCGAGTCCGAGTCCTCAGTATGACTATTCACAATGACCTAAACATTCAGATTCTCGTAGCTCAACTCGAAGCTCTCAAAACCGACAATGTCAAAAATGAAGCCTTGCGGGGCATGGACAAACAATTCGAAATCAAACCTAACGGAGTTAGGTGTTTCTCTAACCGAATCTGGTTGCCTGGTTTTGGGAACCTGCGAGACTTGGTGATGGATGAAGCTCACAAGTCCAAATATTCTATCCATCCGGAATCCGACAAAATGTATCACGGCATCAAGGAGTTTTATTGGTGGCCGAACATGAAAGCCGAAATTGCCACATATGTCAGTAAGTGTCTTACTTGCTCAAAAGTCAAAGCTGAATATCAAAAGCCTTCTGGCTTACTTCAACAACCAGACATTCCCGAATGGAAATGGGAACAAATCGCCATGGATTTCATAACCAAACTACCCAAGTCGTCGAGCGGTTGCGATACCATTTGGGTGATCGTCGATCGTCTCACGAAATCTGCTCATTTCCTGGCGATTAAGGAAACCGATAAAATGGAACGCCTTACACGAATCTACATCAAGGAAGTCGTCTCTCGACACGGTGTTCCAATCTCGATTATCTCCGATAGGGATAGTCGCTTCACATCTCACTTTTGGCAATCTCTTCAGAAATCGTTGGGTACCCGTCTCGATATGAGTACCGCATACCACCCTCAAACCGATGGCCAAAGTGAACGAACTATTCAAACACTGGAAGACATGCTACGAGCCTGCGTAGTTGACTTCGGTGTAAACTGGGAACAACATCTACCATTGTGTGAGTTTTCGTACAACAATAGCTATCACTCCAGCATTAAGGTTGTACCTTTCGAGGCACTATACGGTCGTAAGTGCCGGTCACCTATCTGTTGGACTGAAGTGGGAGATAGTCAACTCACTGGTCCTGAACTCATCCACGAAACAACCGAGAAAATCTTCGAGATTCAAAATAAACTCAAAGCCGCACGTGATCGTCAGAAAGGTTACGCTGACGTGAGACGCAAACCACTCGAGTTCCAAGTTGGAGATCGAGTGCTTCTCAAAGTATCGCCTTGGAAAGGTGTAATCCAATTCGGTAAACGCGGGAAGTTAAACCCCAGATACATTGGGCCTTTTGAGATCCTCGAGAGAATTGGTCCAGTGGCATATCGATTGCAGCTGCCATCCGAGCTCAGCAGCGTGCACCATACTTTTCACATTTCTAACTTGAAGAAATGCCTATCTGATGAGACACTTATAATTCCACTCGATGAAATTCGGGTTGACGACAAACTTCACTTCGTTGAGGAACCCGCCGAAATCATGGACCGTGAGGTCAAACAACTCAAGCAAAGTCGTATTCCCATCGTAAAGGTCAGGTGGAATTCGCGGCGTGGTCCGGAATTCACCTGGGAACGGGAAGACCAAATGTGACTCAAGTATCCTCAACTCTTCACCGACTCTACATCAAACACGACATCAAACTAAATTTCGGGACGAAATTCTTCTAACAGGGGGAGAATGTGACACCCGTCAAATTAGGACTATTAATTAGGGCCTGATCAATTGTAAATACATGTAATTAGTTCTGTGTCAGGCTAATTAATGTATCAGAATATATATTGATGAATATACACGATTATGCGATTTGATTTAAATCGTACGCATCTCAAATCGAATGCAATTCGGTTCAAATAAATACGGACGTTGGTGAACAATTTTATTAAATAATAAAACATTATTTAATAACACTATTATATTCCAAAAATATTATTGTTATAATATTTCCATTCAAACTCGTATCGTACCGGTGACATTTTACGCGATTAAAATGTAAACGCACAAACAAAACAAAATAAATTAAAGTCATATTTTGTAACTCCGATATTAAGTATTTTGGGTAAAATATTTCAACAAAATATCGAGTAATTATTTGCAATTTAAAATGTATATTTAAAAGTATAAAATAATTATTTAACGTTCAAACGATCGGGAAAACGAACACCGCGCGGAGTACAAATGCAGGGAACGAAAAATGGGTGAAGCCCACACCCGTGGGCCCCACCTAACCGGTCAACAAAAGGGTGAGGGGATCAAATTCCCACCCCACTTTCTCATTACACTCTCTCTCTCTATCTTTCTCCTCTCTTTTTCTCTCAAACCACCACATCAAACCACCACCTTAAATCCTTAAATTACACCACCATACGACCTCCAATCGTCAAGCTTTTTTAGGAAAAAGAATCACCGCGCAACGATCTACAACTCTATCTTATCGGAATTTCATTTCGACACTTTGTAAGTTTCCTAAAAAATCCCGAAACCTCTCGATTCTTAGTGTTTTTACTAGTTTGTTGTTTATAATAACTTATAATGTCCATATAAGGGTTGGGTAAAAGAATCGGACCAAGTGGTCGACGGAAAATACGTTTTTGGCTAAAAATCCGTTGAACAGGCTTAAGTGTCGCAAAGACGACCAGTATAGCGTCACTTCGTGCGTCACTTAAGTGACGCATAGAGTGTCGCTAAAAATCCTAATTTTTCCTAAGTGTCACTAAAAGCCCTCTTTTTCCGTCACTACCTAAGTGACGCATTTTTAATAACCGTCACTACTAGCGTCACTTGCCTAAGTGACGCCTATAATCGAAATCGAATTTTATACGACACTTCTGATCGACACTACCCTAGTGACGACTATAACCTTAAACCGACACTTGTTGCCGTCACTGCTTGAGTGTCGCTACCTCATGCGTCACTTCCCTAAGTGACGCCCTAAACTCATATTTCGCAATTTTATGCGATACTTCCTAAGTGTCGCCTAAACTCTTGAGTGTCGCTATAAGTGACGCATAAAACAGAAGGTTTCAAACCATTTTTACTAAGTGTCGAGACCTAAATTTTATCACTTGATTTCATCCAAATTCAAGTTCAGATGCGTTTTTCACCAAAGCAATTTAGTAGAAATAAAAATTTTTCGAGCTGACTTGGCATCTCAACTCTAACCAGGGGCCAGCCCCTTGGACCCCGCCAGGGGTTGCCACCCCTGGAACCCCGCTTACCAGGGGCGCTGCCCCCGGACCCCCGTCATCTAAAGTTTATAAATACTTTTTAAGTATAACTATTTGAAATCAAAATAATAATGTTAAGATTATTACTACAACTAATCACCAACGGGCTGTACACGTTTACAAAATACAAGTTAATCAAATAACCAAATCATGGTCATTTGGACATTATAGTTGAACAAACAACTACAAAGGTAGTCTTTGTAACTACCTACTCATATTAATAACCATCGCGTGTCGTGGACACCCTCAGGTTATCGGTCTGCGCACATCTCATTGCTTGATTAAGCATCGTACATTTATTGACTAAACGCTCAAGACTCAGGTGAGTCTCATAGCCCCTCTTTTTACCGCTTTTCACTCAGGGGTGTGATTCAATGCTTATTTTTAACATGTGAACGCAAGTACAACTTTTACAATATACTACATGAGTTGTTTTCCACTAATCATTTCAAAGTCCTCCGTCAGCATAGTTTGGTAATACATTGTAGCGTGATTATTAGTATATGGTACCATATAGGATTGACCCTCCTCGTCCGGGTTAGCATGCACTAACTGGGTAAACGGACGTACTAATAATTGTTTAGACGAGTGTGGATTAGGCACTCGTGGAGGCACCTCGCTCGGAATTCTCTATATGGGACCCGACCCTCGAGTTAAGCTCAGACTATGTGCTCATGGCTGTATACATTACTATTTATTTGCTGGATGCAAATCATTACTTAAATCTTGCGGTTCATACGATATTATCTGATTTCAAACCTGTGAGCTCACCAGCTTTAGCTGACCCATTTTAGCATGTTTCACAGGTACACAGCAGTAGGTTGGACTTCCATCAGGGATACTATAGCTCGAGTCAGCATACAGATATTAGAGATTTTCTTGCATTAGTATATTTTGTACAAGTACTTATGTACTGAAATCTCTCTCATATTCAAACACGAGCTATGTATTTGGCTGTAAATGTTGTAAACAATTAAATATTCATATATTTTGTTAAAACGACGCATATAGAGTCGTTTGCTATATCTTGTGTACTTTGATATTTGATTAGTAACACCCAATGTATGTTTCCGCTAAACTGTAAATTTGGGGGTGTTACAGTATTTATAGTGTGTTTGTATAGGAAAAAGTAGTAAAAATATTAATTCAATATTACAATATTTTCTTAAATAAAAAACGGGTATATTACCTTTTTAAAACGGTATAAATTATTTATTATTATTCGTAGTATACCAAAAAAAAAACATTTGTTAAATCGCTGGGTTTCACTCACCGCTTCCCTCACCGGTCTCTAAAGTGCTTATCAACTACCTGCTGCCCAACCGCTACACCCGTGCCATCCACTGCTCCCAGCCGCTGCGAACTGCTACTCAGGATGGTAGTTACCAAAAAATGAAATCGCCACCCGATACAAACTTGAAACTATAAATAAATTTATTTTATTTTTTCCCCCTTAAAACTACTCAAGTTTGGTAACGTTAACATTATAGATGTTATCCCCTAATTGCACGTACTCAAATAACATTCTCCTATGTAATTTTAGATGATTAGATGGTGATTTGTATGTTATTGATTTTATTCATATACCACCAAGATGTGCTTTATGGAACCTAATGTTCATCTACCGAAAACTTTTGATATTGTACAAATCACTATTATATCACATTTGTTGTGACCTTGTAACTCAACTTTGATAGACGTTATACACTGTCACAATCAAAGTATCCACTTTGATTATGCACACAGTATTAAAAATTTCCACTAACTATACTTTTTACCAATTAAATAGCATATCTACCCATTAAAATTTGTGACACCCGACAATTTAGGTTAACTTTTGTACCTAAACTAGAACGTTATTACATGTATATAGTTCGTGTTTAGGCTAGGTAGTTGTAACACTTTGTATATATATATATATATATATATATATATATATATATATATATATATACACACGTACGTAGTTAATTGTAATTACGCATAACAATCGGATGGGTTCCGACATATACGGACGTTGGTGAAACATTCTCATAAATAGCGTAAATCTATTTTGCAATTAAATAGTAGTTATTTCATAATATTATTATGTTATAATAATATACGTGACATTTATACGTTTTATATAAAATGCAAAGAACGCAACGCAAACGCGCGAATCGAACTCGATAACCAAACGAAACCCGACGAACATTTTAGAACATTAAATAAAGTATATGGACATAATACTTCAAATTAAATTAACGATTAATTATCGTTAACAGAACGTATCAATTAAACGCGTAAAACGTATAAACGAATAACACAATTAACGGGTAAACGACCACGGCACTTAATGTAAATTGGGGAGCAAGATTTAAACACACCCACCCTTGACCCCCAAAATCTGCCCAAGATCATACCCTGATGCGCCACCAGCGGTCGGTAAGGGAAATTACTTACCCTTCGTCGTTGCACCGGCTACAGGCGATGGGCATCAGTGGGTGTTTTAAATTTGTAATTGCGGGGCCTAAGTTTTCCCTAACAATGCTAATCCTAAGGGTGGGCAAGTGGTAGGTATGACCTAGATTCGTTCTTCAAACCGACTGAATTGAAACTAAGACGTGGCAGATGAGGGCTTTCAAACTAGTGAAGGGTTTATAAAATAGTGGGGAGGTTTTGTTTTTTATATTAACTAACTTAGGCAAGTAAATAAATAAAAGAGAAATAATAATAAAACGTAAAGCAGATAAAATAAAGATAGTGTTTGCTGAGATTTCGTTAATTAAGTTATGGGATGATGTTTGGAGAAACTGTTTTGAAAGATATTAGTTAATTATCATTGTTGTACTTGTAAGTAAACACTAGATTCCTGTCGCTACCTCTATCGGTCGGACGGATTTGATTCCGGTCGTTGTTCCAACAACAATAGAAGCGGCAAACAGTGAGTTTTAAATTTGTAGAGCAGGAGAATCCTAAGTTGTATACTACTGACAGTCCTAAAAGGGCAGCAAGTGGTATGAATGACTCAGGTGTCGTTCTTCAAACTACAACGGGCATGGGAGTCTAGGAAGTTTTATTATCTTTGGAGATTCAGCTAGGGTTTTTAAAAGTGTTTGGATATGTTTGGTTTTTATACTAAATACTAATTTAAATAAAGAAAATAAAACTAAAGAGGTTTGTACGGAGACTCGGTCAACAGAGGATAAGCGAGTGTTTACTATGATTTCGTTATATGTTATTGATGAATAGTCAAGGGTAAGGCTACTAGATGTGATGACTAATCCGGAAAGGATAGAAACATAATTAATGCAAAGTATTGTACCTACAACCGTTCCGCGGCTTCCATACGTTTGTACTCCACCAATTGGTGTTTCCAGCACTATACCGAGTAATAGGGCGTTTTACGGTTTTTCCGTTACATTAATTAGGGTTCCACATTACTCTCGTAGATTTCCTATATCCTAATGAGCTACAACTACGATCCTATTAAATATCTAACGTAGAGTTGTCCGCAATCAGATAAATAACATGTCACGTGGATAGCAGTTATAGAAGTCAAATACACCGGAAGTTCTCCCAAATGTACAGACCAATTTAACCGACGACTATCCTCGAATCCTGGTCCCCAGTCACAGTCATCAGAGACGTCTGTATCGTAGCGTGAATTGTTGATTGAACAAGAACACGAACGGGGATAATCCCGCGGACCAAGTTGGGATAATCGGGCTAACGATCAGTTAAATTGTTCAGCATTACAAATATAAATCATCACAACTATTCTATGCATGTTAATCTACTGTATAAACCAATATTCTGTGTCTGAAAACCTAATTATACAGTTACTGATATGAATCAGGAGGATAACTCTAGCATGCATCATTCCTAAGGCAACAATCAAACAAGAACATGCGATAGGGTAACACATAACAGAACACCGTAATCCTAGCATAGCAGATAACCAATAATCAGATCATAGATATCCCGAAAGTTCTCTCAAAGATATATAACAGATAAACATGAATCTAACCTATCTCTAATCCTACGCTCCGTATCTCTTATGATTTGTTTCAACCTAGAGAACACAGCCATACCAAGTTCATTGATCATCAAGTATAGAATAAGTAAAGAACGTACCACTAGCAATTGGCCAGGTTCTAGTAGGAAGCTTCTAACCACAGCATAGGTCGGATAGATAAACATTCGAGATTCAGTTTACGAGTTCATACACAGTTTAAAGTAACACGGGTAGAGTAACAGCATGGCATAAACATATTGACCATTCTAACATAACTACATCATAGTAAACACAAAGAAATGTCTAGCCTAACATTATATATCTAACATACAATCCTAAACAAGCATAAACAAAGCAACACATGTTTAAAACTGGAAAGTAAGAGATATATAAATAGAACCTGATACCAATTTATTACAGACAGATCTTCGCAAATACAATGTCTTGGAGTGACTCCGCACAAAAGCTAAAAGCTACCTCTATCTAACTATCTCTTTAACTAGCTCAATTCTAGAGAGAGAAAATTCTCTAGAGAGAAACTAGAGAGAGAGTGATGTGTGTGAGAGAGAAAGTGTAGGGAGAGAATGAAAATGAGAAAAATGGTATGAATGAAGTGTTGGGGATGTCCACTATTTATAGGCAAACTATCAAATCGCACGTACAACTCACGAAGCAGCACGCACAAGCAAACGAAGCACGATATGGGATAGGGGGTAGTATACGGCCTTGCAGGGGCCGTATACGGTGTATAGTAGGCCATATACGGTCTTACAAGGGCCGTATACGGTGCCTGAGGCCGTATACGGCCTCCGTCTGATTTTGTTCGTTGCTTAAAACGTCTGTATCTCCTTCGTTATGCGTCCGTTTGACTCGATTCTTTCACCTGTGGTTTTGTAATTCCGTTACGCTTCTAATGATGCCAATCTCACAGAAATTGGATGTGTAGAGCTTAGGCGTAGCCGAAATGACTTTTAATGGCTCTGAAAGTGTAGTGGTTTCTCCGTCCTTAGCCCGTTTCACTTGATTCCAGTTTTTTCCGTATCGATTTTACCTTTACAACAGATGGTAGAAGTTAGGGGGTGTGCCTTGACAGGAAAATGAGGTCGGAGGAATCGGCTTGTATTAAAATGCTGTGTTTTGTGCATTTTCCGAGTGTTTTCAGTGATTTTTACCACAACGTCTACTTTTGAACCACTTTAGTGTATTTTAGTAAATAATCAATGTTTTGGAATGTTTTCACTAAAGAAAGGTTCAAAATGTGAGGAATAAAGCTTCTAAAAACATGACTTTTTACGTCACATCAAGTTATCCCACACTTAGACGTTGCTTGTCCTCAAGCAACAACTCTCTGAAAAATATTTTTAGGTCATGTTTTTAGGGGCGAGTCAGAGAATATGTTCCGAGATTAGCATTTCCTCATATAATCAAGTTACTTCTAAAAGTGTGGAGGAGGATAAGATGATCCTTCCATAAACAAGAAGAGATTCTCTTAGGCGTACGTCCAAATCTCATGATCTTGGAGTACACATGACTAGGCGATCTCACTATAGGTGGTCACTCAATTCACTCAAAGTGTATCGGGTTTCCTATCAATCTAGCTCAAACGAAATCGCTCAAAATAGCCAGTCATGCTGCATTCATCGTCATAGGCTTGATCGAGAATCGGATCTCCACCACTTAGGTGAGGACGGTGCTAATTATCTCAAGACATTCAGAGGGTTGTAGTGTTTGGTGAGGGTGAAGGGTATGGGTAGTGGTTTGTGAGGGTGTTTAGCTTATCCTAGAATCACTGAGATCATGAACAACTTTATTTAGAACGGAGAGGAACGGAGAGTTGGTAGCTGTTTCAGCTTTTGTCGGATTTTCCATGAAGAGCTATGCTTTTGAAACTTTCAGCTTTATTTGCGGAGCTATTTTCTTTTCTTTTTCTTTTCTTTTCCTTCTTTTGTCTTTTCTTTTTCTTTTCTTCAGAATTTCTTTTTAGAGAATTTCCAAGGAATTTATATTTAGAATCCTTTAGAAATCTTTTCTTCTATCTTGATCATTTTGATTCTTTTCCAGGTGCTAATTTTTCCCGCACCATCGTCCTTCCAGTTCTCTTGTGTGCTAATTTTCCCGCACCATTTGTTGAGAAGCTTGATTTTGGAGAATGCGAATGAGTAGGATATTTGAAACAGATATTCTAAAAGGGTGTTCTTCACAACCTCAGAAATTCCAAGATAAGTTTGGGGGTAATTTTGGGAAGTGGGTGAAAATTAGGGTTTTGAAGAAATGAAAGGTTTAGGCTCAACAGGGTATACTAGGCGGATCTTCGATACTAAAAATGAGCATCGGAAAGGGTTTTGGGCTTGAAAAGATATGTAAGAAATGGGTTAAGTCCTAAGGAATATCAAGGTCATTTAATTGCACCTATACCGCGTACGGTACACACCAATATGGTCTCGAAGCGTATGTCAAGAGCAAGTTCTAATTCAGAGATACAGACATCGGCACACACACAAGAATTGAAAGTGAAGCATTAAAGATGAATGCTTTTAGGCTCAAGATACCTTACTGCAAAGGGTTGTATGTGTCTAGTCATGCTCCTTTGATTATTACTTCTTGCTTAAGCAATTTCTACCTTATTTCCTTTAGGCTTTTAGAAATATCATACTTATATTTTGAAAATGGTTTATCTCAGTAGTATTTGAGACTCAAAAACTGAGTTAGACTCATTAATTTTGAAAAAATTTGACCTTATTTTTTTAAAAATTTGAGAGAAAGATTGCTATTGGACATAAAAATCACCATTTAAGGTATTCTATACAGACCATCCCACACTTAGAGGAACATTGTCCCTAATGTTCTCTTGAGTAGAGATTTTACTAGTAAAATCCCACACTTAGAGTTTGAACATGTAAGTAGATGTTTCTCAAGTGTTCAATTTGGACTGGAATCCCACACTTAGTGATAAGTTTAGGATGAGGCACAGAAATTAAACGCACTAACATAGGCATAATAAACATAATTGAAACGGGGAGAAAGGAACAGAGAGACTCCCCATTTGTGTTTACAGGAATAAACCAAGTTTGTGCAGGAGTGGTGCTAGTGAATTGCTGGATTTAAAGGACCAGGCTCGTTTAAGATCATCCATTCCACACAAAGCTGAATTCTGCAATAAACCACGACACACATATCACAGCATCTCATCTAGGTAGCAGGTCTAAAGCGTAAGTACAGAGTCATAATATAGAAAGTAAATAATAAAGATAAAATCTAGTAATCATCAAGTAGGTCATCAGTGTCAGGATCAAACTCCTCCACAACATCCCTATCAAAGATGGAAGTCGGAGATGGGATGGAGAAATCCATAGTAGCCACAGTCGGACTCACAATCTCGTCAGTGGAAGTGTGGGTGACAGAAGTGTGAGCATCAAAAACAGCCAGAAGCTGCTCTGTGAGGCTGCGGTCTGGTGATGTGAATACTGTGGGCAATGCTGGATCAGGATCAGCAGCTGCAGCAGTGGAGCCAGCGGAAGGTCCAGCAGTAGAGAGAACAGGTGGATCAGCAGGAGGACAGAAGAACCATGGAAGGCGAGATGGTCCTGGATCTTAGCCAAGCCTGTAGGGAATGGCATCAGGTCTCGGAATCTCGAGCTGCTCACAGATAGAGGACATGATGTCATGCTGGATGGAGAGTGTCTGGAAGAGGGCCCACGAAGCAGCTGGGTTAGCCGTAGTGATACCGTACTCGAAAGTGGGTACGGGGGCTGGCAAAGGTGATGAGGGCCTCTCATCGGGCAACTCCTCGTGAGTGATCGGGACATCAGTCAGGTCCTCCTCAGTGATGGTCTGCATAGCCGCTCTCTGTACTCTGCGTCTACGGGCTCTGTGTCGTCTGCGTGGTCTCGCAGCTACATGATCAGTGTCAACAGCGTCCATCCTGAAACAAGATAAAATAAACAGGTAATGCTAACAGTGATAGTTAATGAACAATACTTATCTCAGATTTTACAATTCGAAGTCAGATAAGTGGCAAGCCTGCAATTTTATTAGTTCAGAGACAACCATACTTAATAAAAATAAACTAAGAAATAAAATGACAGAAATAAAGATAGGCTTGGGGTGCCTCCCAAGAGCGCTTGTTTTACGAGTCTCTAGCTTGACTCTTTGTACCTTTCTGTCGACTCATGGCGGTTCAAAGATAAAGACATCTTCCCTGATGGGAAAGTCTTCGAAGTAATGCTTTAAGCGATGACCATTTACCTTAAAATTACCTTCTGGTGCCTCGAGTTCGACTGCACCGTAAGGAAATACCTTTGATACTATGAATGGTCCGCTCCACCTGATCCTAAACTTGCCAGAGAATTTCTTGAAACGCGAGTTGAAAAGCAGCACTTTATCTCCTGTTTTGAATCGTGAGGGCCTCAGCTTAGCATCGTGAATTTTCTTAGTTCGTTCCTTGAAGCTTAACGAACTGTCATATGCCTGATCCCTTAGTTCGGCTAACTCGTTCAACTGCATTCGTCTATTTGCTCCAGCTGTAGAAATATTTAAGTTGCAGTTCTTCAAAGCCCAGTATGCTTTATATTCCAGCTCAATTGGTAGATGACATGCCTTGCCATAAACTAGACGATACGGTGTGGTTCCTAATGGTGTTTTATAGGCGGTTCTGAATGCCCACAATGCATCATCTAATTTTTCAGCCCATTTGTACCAATGATTACCAACAGTTCTTTCCAAGATTTTTTTCAAAGCTCGATTTGTTGCCTCAGCTTGCCCATTTGTCTGGGGGTGATAAGTTGTTGACGTCTTGTGAGTAACACCATACTGTTGCAGAACTTTCATGAATTGAACGTTGCAAAAGTGTGTACCACGATCACTGATTATTGCTTTTTGAGTCCCAAATCGACTGAATAGCTTTTTGAGAAATTTGGTTACCACTTTGGCGTCATTTGTTGGGAGAGCTTGGGCTTCGGCCCACCTGGAGACGTAGTCGACTGCAACCAAGATGTATTCTTTACCGTTAGATTTAGGGAATGGTCCCATGAAATCTAATCCCCAGATATCGAAGATTTCTACGGCCTGGATGTTTGTGAGTGGCATTTCATTCCGGGCTGTTATATTGCCTTGTCTTTGGCAGATATCGCAGCGTCTCACCAGATCGTATGCATCTCGAAATATGGTTGGCCAGAAAAAGCCGGCATCGTACACTTTTCTTGCGGTCATGTTGGTACCGTGATGTCCTCCAGTAGGTCCATGGTGGCTTTGGTGTAAGATGTGTTCTGCCTCTTTCCCATCAACGCATCTTCTAATGATTTGATCAGGGCAAACCTTAAAGAGGAAAGGGTTGTCCCAATAGTAATATTTTATATCGCGGAAGAATTTTTGTCTTCGAGAGGTTGGCATTCCTTTAGGTACAACTTTTCCCACCAAATAATTGGCATAGTCAGCATACAAGGGATCATTTGTAGATCGTGACCCTTGATGGTATCTACCAATATGCATGAGTTGTTCTTCTGGAAACTGGTCTTGAATGTCTTTTTCGTGCAACTTATCCATTGAAGGATTTTCTAATCGGCTGAGATGGTCCGCCGCGACGTTTTCTGCTCCTTTTTTGTCTTTGATCTCGATGTCGAATTCTTGAAGGAGTAGAATCCATCGTAGAAGGCGAGGTTTAGCATCTTGCTTCTTAAAAAGATATTTCAGAGCTGAGTGATCTGTATAGACAATAGTTTTGGACAAGATTAGATAAGAACGAAATTTATCTAAAGCAAATACTACCGCTAGCAGCTCTTTTTCTGTAGTTGTATAATTTTCTTGGGCGTCAGTGAGCGTTTTGTTGGCGTAGTATATTGGTTGAAACTGTTTCTCCTTCCACTGTCCCAGAACTGCTCCGACAGCTAAATCACTGGCGTCGCACATGATTTCAAATGGGAGACTCCAGTCTGGAGCAACCATGATTGGTGCATGAACAAGCAGATCTTTCAGATGATCGAAGGCCTTGAGACGTTCGTCTGTAAAGACAAACGGAGTATCCTTTTCGAGGAGATGAGTCATAGGTCGGGATATCTTAGAGAAATCTTTGATAAAGCGACGGTAGAACCCGGCGTGTCCTAGAAAACTGCGGATGGCTTTGACAGAGGTGGGTGGTGGAAGTTTTGAGATAGTCTCGACTTTTGCTTTGTCAACTTCAATTCCAGCTTTGGATATACGGTGTCCTAAAACTATGCCTTCTTTTACCATGAAATGACATTTTTCCCAATTCAGAACTAGGTTCGATTCTTCACATCGGGTGAGCATTTTGTTCAAGTTAGAAAGACAATTGGTGAACGAATCTCCGAAAACCGAAAAATCATCCATGAACACTTCCATGCATTGTTCAATCATGTCATGAAAGATTGCTACCATGCATCTTTGAAATGTCGCCGGTGCATTACATAAGCCAAACGGCATACGTCGGTAGGCAAAGGTTCCGTATGGACAGGTGAACGTTGTCTTTTCTTGGTCCTTTGGATCGAGAGGTATCTGAAAATAGACGGAGAAACCATCGAGGAAGCAATAGAATTCGTTTCCTGACAATCTTTCAAGCATCTGATCAATGAACGGTAGAGGGAAGTGATCTTTGCGTGTAGCTTCATTTAGTTTCCGATAGTCGATACATACCCTCCAACTGGTGACGGTTCGTGTTGGAATCAACTCGTTGTCTTCGTTAGCGATGACCGTCATGCCTCCTTTCTTTGGGACGACTTGAACTGGACTGACCCATGGGGAATCTGAAATAGGGTAAATTAAACCAGCATCCAAGAGTTTGATAACCTCTTTTTTCACCACGTCTTGAATCTTCGGGTTAACTCTCCTTTGCCTTTGAATGGAAGGCCTGAAGTCATTTTCCATTAAGATCTTGTGAGTGCAGTAATTTGGGCTGATTCCCTGTATGTCAGAGATCTTCCATGCAATCGCTTTCTTATGTGACTTTAGAACCTTAATGAGTAGTGCTTTCTCCTCAGGTTTCAGATCTTTGGATATGATAACTGGTAAGTGTGAAGTTCCTTCGAGAAAAGCGTATTCAAGGTGTGAGGGAAGTTCCTTTAGCTCCAATTCGGGTGGTTCTTCAGTGGAAGGCTTCATCCTGGAAATCTCGTCTCTTTTAAGCTCATCGTATGTTGTCTGATAATCTGACTCAACTGCAGGTGCCTCTGGAATGTCGGCTGATGCTATTTCAACCCATTCTGTATTGTTGCAAAGCTCATCTTTTCTCGGCTCATATTTTACTTGGGAAGATTGAGAGATTGCATTATCTTCAGTGATTATTTCCTTGTTGTCCTTTGTGGATGCAAATCTCTGAAACTGAGCTGAAGAAGATGTGGTAAAAGTAATCTCTGGTTTCAAGTTTTTACAACTTTCAGAAAGTTGCGGATCGGATAGTTTAAGCATTGACTCCATTTCCTTGAGAGTCTTCAGAATTTCTTCTTTTGAGAGAGATGAATCAGGAACTTCAGAATTAGGGCTTCTTCTCAAGAGAGTGACCGGAGTGCCTTGTCCAAGTGGTACAGCAGTGATAAATCTGTTGCGCTGTAAGTTGGAATTCTTTAAAGGTAATAGCACTTCCTTTGAAGCAATGGATGGATCTGAGATAGCTGAGCATAGACCCGCACCTTCTTCACAGATTTTTCTTGTTGTGATGACAGTGTTTGGAAGGGGATTAATGCTGCTTACTGCGAGAATTTCTTCCAAGTGTTCTTCAATTATTTCCTGCATAGAATCTACAAGACCAAGGTCTTCTCTCATAGGAAGTTTCATTAGTTTATCGACATTGAAGGTGACTTCCTCAGTTCCCACTCTAAGTTTTAAAGATTTTTCATTCTCGTCAATGACGGCCTTGGCAGTGTTTAGGAAAGGTCTACCAAGGATGAGTGGTACCTGAGCGTCTTTCTCAATATCCATAACAACAAAATCAACAGGAAAGACGAATTTATCAACACGCACCATAATATCTTCAGCAATTCCTCGAGGGAGTTTAACTGATCTATCAGCTAATTGGATGGTCATACGGGTTGGTAAAAGTTCGCTTAATCCTAGTTTCCTATAAAGCGAGTATGGCATAAGGTTTACACTAGCTCCTAAGTCAGCTAAGGCGTTACTTATTTGAACATCCTGAAGGTAACAAGGAATAGTGAAACGGCCAGTGTCTCCTAGCTTTGGGGGCAGTCCTTGTTGCATAATTAAAGAGCATTCTGCGTCTAAGGGCAAGTTAACTATTTGTCTGAGTTTTTCTTTGTTGGATATAAGTTCTTTGAAGAATTTGGCACAACTAGGCATTTCAACTAAAGCATCTAATAATCGAACGTTTAAGTGTAGGCTTTTGAACATCTCTAGATATTTTCCAAACTGGGCTTCTTGTTTCTCTTTCTTAAGCCTACCAGGGAAAGGTATACGTGTTGGTTTAACTACTTCTGGGGCTTTGGAAGATTCTGGTTCAGGAGAGGTGACAGGAGTGTCAACATGTACTGAATCAGTGGGTAGAGAAGAACTAGAAGGTTCGTCTGAAGGAATATATTCTGATTTCTCATTCTTAGTCTCTTTTCCGCCTCTAGTGACAACAAGGATATCATCATAATCATAAGATGAATGACGAATAGCTTTGCTAATCGCTTCTTCTCTTTGCTTCTCCTCAACTTTTAAAAACAATCTTTTAACATTATCCTCCATGTTTTTAATTAAATCGCTTGAAATTCTGAGCAAATAATCAATTTGGTTTTGAAAATCAACAATTTGTTTGTTTTTATTATTTTGCTCAACCATGAAGTTATTGAAAATCATATTGTTTAGACGAGAAGACAATTGAGAGGAAGTAGAGGGTGTAGAGGGAACTAACAAATGAGAGATAGGTTGTTTGGATAACCGCTGAGTGAAAGATTTTGAATGAATGATTTGATCAGTGGCTCCAGATGTGGCGAGAACATCTTCCTTGGGCTTCGAGTGTGAGAAGAGCCGTTGAGGTTGCTTCTTAGATTTGGAAGAGTCTTGCATATCCTTAACAACTTTAGAGATGGATTCGAGTTGAGTTCTTAAAGTGTCGAATGCTTGAGTAGAAGTGTCTTTGTCTTCCGAGGTTGATTCATCAAACTCCAAGTCATGTTGGTGCATCGTTATCGTCTCAATCAACTTCCAGGCTTCTTCTGAAGTATGTAGCATGAAATTTCCGGATGAAGCAGCATCGAGGGTTTGTTGGTGATGAGGATTCAGACTGTTGTAGAATGTGCAGACCAGATTCGTTTCAGCCAACTGATGATTCGGACATCTTCCAAGCAGATTCTTAAAGCGTTCCCAAGTTGAGCTTAATGATTCAGTAGTTCCTTGACGAAAGTTAATGATTTCACTTTTGAGCTTGGTTTGTAGGGACGGAGGGAAAAACTTAGCTAAGAACTTAGTAGCCATCTCCTCCCATGTATGAATCGAATTGGGTTCGAGTTCATAAAACCATGTCTGAGCTCGGAAAGCTAAAGAATAAGGAAACAGGTGAAGTCGGGTGACTTTGACACTGGATCCGGTTTGTTCGAAAGAGTCGGAAAGGTTGATGAACTTGTTAAGATGGGCGTTTGGATTTTCAACCGAAAGACCATGAAACTGACACTGTGATTTAAGTAACTTAATGAAGTGTGGTCTGATTTCATTGGTTTCGTCGGTTGGTGATACGATTGGTCCTCCCCGCCCCTCTAGCAGTGGTTGGGTTGATGAGGCGAAAGTGATACGATTTGCCATAACTTGTTTTTAGAAGAAAATAGGGTTTTGGAAGGGATAGGTTTAACTAAGGACGGGAAATTAAAAACTAACTAACCTAGGGATAAAAACTGTAACTTCCGGATGATATTGATCTTCCGTAAGGATCGCTAAATAACAGAGATAACAAAATTCCTAAAATCGGTCGTTGTAGTCCCCGGCAGCGGCGCCAAAAACTTGTCGCTACCTCTATCGGTCAGACGGATTTGATTCCGGTCGTTGTTCCAACAGCAATAGAAGCGGCAAACAGTGAGTTTTAAATTTGTAGAGCAGGGGAATCCTAAGTTGTATACTACTGACAGTCCTAAAAGGGCAGCAAGTGGTATGAATGACTCAGGTGTCGTTCTTCAAACTACAACGGGCATGGGAGTCTAGGAAGTTTTATTATCTTGGGAGATTCAGCTAGGGTTTTTAAAAGTTTTTGGATAGGTTTGGTTTTTATACTAAATACTAATTTAAATAAAGAAAATAAAACTAAAGAGGTTTGTACGGAGACTCGATCAACAGAGGATAAGCGAGTGTTTACTATGATTTCGTTATATGTTATTGATGAATAGTCAAGGGTAAGGCTACTAGATGTGATGACTAATCCGGAAAGGTTAGAAACATAATTAATGCAAAGTATTGTACCTACGACCGTTCCGCAACTTCCATACGTTTGTACTCCACCAATTGGCGTTTCCAGCACTATACCGAGTAATAGGGCGTTTTACGGTTTTTCCATTACATTAATTAGGGTTCCACATTACTCTCGCAGATTTCCTATATCCTAATGAGCTACAACTACGAGCCTATTAAATATCTAACGTAGAGTTGTCCGCAATCAGATAAATAACATGTCACGTGGATAGCAGTTATAGAAGTCAAATACACCGGAAGTTTCCCAAATGTACAGACCAATTTAACCGACGACTATCCTCGAATCCTGGTCCCCAGTCACAGTCATCAGAGACGTCTGTATCGTAGCGTGAATTGTTGATTGAACAAGAACACGAACGGGGATAATCCCGCGGACCAAGTTGGGATAATCGGGCTAACGATCAGTTAAATTGTTCAGCATTACAGATATAAATCATCACAACTATTCCATGCATGTTAATCTACTGTATAAACCAATATTCTGTGTCTGAAAACCTAATTATACAGTTACTGATATGAACTAGGAGGATAACTCTAGCATGCATCATTCCTAAGGCAACAATCAAACAAGAACATGCGATAGGGTAACACATAACAGAACACCGTAATCCTAGCATAGCAGATAACCAATAATCAGATCATAGATATCCCGAAAGTTCTCTCAAAGATATATAACAGATAAACATGAATCTAACCTATCTCTAATCCTACGCTCCGTGTCTCTTATGATTTGTTTCAACCTAGAGAACACAGCCATACCAAGTTCATTGATCATCAAGTATAGAATAGGTAGAGAACGTACCACTAGCAATTGGCCAGGTTCTAGCAGGAAGCTTCTAACCACAACATAGGTTGGATAGATAAACATTCGAGATTCAGTTTACGAGTTCATACACAGTTTAAAGTAACACGGGCAGAGTAACAGCATGGCATAAACATATTGACCATTCTAACATAACTACATCATAGTAAACACAAAGAAATGTCTAGCCTAACATTATATATCTAGCACACAATCCTAAACAAGCATAAACAAAGCAACACATGTTTAAAACTGGAAAGTAAGAGATATATAAATAGAACCTGATACGAATTTATTACAGACAGATCTTCGCAAATACAATGTCTTGGAGTGACTCCGCACAAAAGCTAAAAGCTACCTCTATCTAACTATCTCTCTAACTAGCTCAATTCTAGAGAGAGAAAATTCTCTAGAGAGAGAAACTAGAGAGAGAATGATGTGTGTGAGAGAGAAAGTGTATGGAGAGAATGAAAATGAGAAAAATGGTATGAATGAAGTGTGGGGGATGTCCACTATTTATAGGCAAACTATCAAATCGCACGTACAACTCACGAAGCAGCACGTACAAGCAAACGAAGCATGATATGGGGTAGGGGGCCGTATACGGCCTTGCAGGGGCCGTATACGGTGTATAGTAGGCCGTATACGGTCTTACAAGGGCCGTATACGGTGCCTGAGGCCGTATACGGTCTCCGTCTGATTTCGTTCGTTGCTTAAAACGTCCGTATCTCCTTCGTTATGCGTCCGTTTGACTCGATTCTTTCGCCTGTGGTTTCGTAATTCCATTACGCTTCTAATGATTCCAATCTCACAGAAATTGGATGTGTAGAGCTTAGGCGTAGCCGAAATGATTTTTAATGGCTCTGAAAGTGTAGTGGTTTCTCCGTCCTTTGCCCGTTTCACTTGATTCCAAATTTTTCCGTCTCGATTTTACCTATACAACAGATGGTAGAAGTTAGGGGGTGTGCCTTGACAGGAAAATGAGGTCGGAGGAATCGGCTTGTATTAAAATGCTGTGTTTTGTGCATTTTCAGAGTGTTTTCAGTGATTTTTACCACAACGTCTACTTTTGAACCACTTTAGTGTATTTTAGTAAATAATCAATGTTTTGGAATGTTTTCACTAAAGAAAGGTTCAAAATGTGAGGAATAAAGCTTATAAAAACATGACTTTTTACGTCACATCAATTCCCTACTAATTAAAATCCCATTAGCATGTCACACCGGGAGCTAGGTTATGGTAACATTACAAAGTATTTAGAATAATAAGCAAAATCTTAATTATGGTTTAATAATACTTTCATACGAACGGGAGCAAAATCTTAAGGTACTAGACATAACAAAATCATATAACGATTCCTCGTCATCCTAACAGATTCGTATATTTAAAAAGTTCATTTATGATTTTAAACCAGCCCTTGCTTAAGACTACCCAATAAATCCCCTAATTATCCACAGCGTTCCTCACTTTGAGTGGTTCCGCCGCTTCAAACCTTGGCCATGTCTTGTCCTATGGTAATCCCCCATGTAGCCTTGCGGTTCCATAGTTTCATACCTTTGACAAATTATATTGACACAGATGACTGACTACCTTTTAATTGGACGTCGTTAAAAAGGTGTTGTAATCACATTTATTGGTAGAAAGGCGATAGATTAATTTAAAGTTTAAAAGTCTATTTAGAAAGGTTAATTAAACTAGGTTTCTCATTTTATATATTAGTCCGTAATATAACTACCTTCGGTCGTTACGCAGCTTCCACGTATTTGTACTACACCTAAAGTGTTCCCAACGCTATACTGAGTAACAGTCGAATAGGGGCCATCATATTACTTCATAATATTATACCGGTTCGTAATATGACTACCTTCGGTCGTTCCTCGACTTCCATACATTTGTACTCCACCTTGAAGTGTTTCCAGTACTATATCGAGTAACAGTCGAATAGGGGCCGTCATATTATTTCACGATAATTAAGATTAGCACGTTCCTAGCATAATCATGGCAATAACTAAATCTAGCATAATCATGGCAATAACTAAATCTAGCATAATCAATATAAGCGTAATTAATTAAGATAGATAAGGATAGAAAGAATCAGGATTATATGCGGGAGAAAGTAGACTTGAATTAATTGACACAATTCCAAGCTTACACCGAAGATTACAAGCACGTTCCTTGCTTTAGTTCTATTCTAAACAAATTCCCTAAACTAGCCTATTACTAATTTAGAATAAGAAAATAGAGGGAGAAAGAAGAACTAATAATTAGAGAGAATTATTAGCCTAAAGAGAAGTATGGAAGGTGTTTTTGCTAAGAAAGGTGTAGCAAAGGAGGTGTGTCTTAAAATGAAGGCTTAGGGCTGCTATTTATAGTGGAAATTTGGATCAAGTTAGCATTTCAAGGAGCACATTAGCAAAAGGTGCTAAAGGTGATAGCACGTGTACCCTAAAGCGCACAAAGGTGGTGCACCGGGTATCAAAAAGCATGTAAAGGTCTAGCACCGAGTACACAAAAGGACCAAAAAGCGGAAACGGTGCAGGGGGTGCCGGCCGGCGGTGGGCACCTGGTGGCCGGCGGTGGGAGGCTGCCAGCCGGCCTGGTACGCCACCCTGCCGCACCGGTTCGCTTTCTTTCGCTGCGTTGCTTAATTCGGTGCGTATCTTCTTCGTTATGCGTCTGTTTGTGTTGATTCTTTTTTTGTTGGATTCGTTTTTCAAAAACGAAGACTTTGATGAAAATAAATCCCAAAAATATGTCTCTGAACTTTAGATGTCTCGTACGAATCGTTTGAATCTTCCGGCGGGCGTAGAATCTTCATTCTTCATCCGTTTTTGCTGATTCTTCTTCTGCTAGATTTGTATTTTGAAAACGAACATCTTGGATAAGTTAAATCTTATTTATGGGCACTTTGTCTCTAAATCTTGTTTTGATGCCTCGAGTCTTCAATTGTGCGTGGAATCTTCGTTTTTCGGTCGGTTTGCTTGATTTTTATCGTGCAACCTTGTTTTGACCATCTTGGCATAATTTCATTGATTTGTACTGTTTTTGAGTTTAAAATGCCAAGAATCATTCCAAAATGAGAGAGATATCGGTAGTAAAAACATGACTTTTTACGTTATATCAAGTATCCCACACTTAGAACTTTGCTTGTCCTCAAGCAAACTCGAATTTCAAGCATGGTTAAAGATAAGTAGATGATGAAATATTTTAGAGCGGAACTTTTTAATGAAGGGGTTTTGGAAAAATAAAATATTTGTGCTTTGAAAAAGTAGGGTTGTAATCTTTGGGAACATGCTTTTGATCTTTGATCTTGGATACATGACTAGGCGATCCTCTCAAGGTGGTCACTCCAATCACTCAAAGTGTTTAAGGTTTCCTATTCTATTATTATCAATCACTCAGAACGCCAGTCATGTATCGTTTATTGTCATAGGCTTGATCGAGAATCAAATCATTACCCTTAAGGTGAGCGCGAAGTCAATCTAACCACAATCATTCTAGGAGGGGTGATGTAAGGTTTTTGGAGTGGAGTGTTAGTGATATGAGAGGAGGTTGTGTTGGTTTTTCATGGGTTTATTTTTGTTGAAGAGGAAAGCTGGAATTTTGAATTTTTAGGAGGATTGACGCCCTTTTCTTATGATATTTGGAAGGAGTCTTTTTCCACTTGACTTCTTTTCTTCAAATTCTTTTCTTGGATTTTTTTTTCGACGTCATATCCTTGTAGCTTTTCTTCTTTCATCTTTGGAACTTACTATGAAGTTTAAGGATGCTTTTGAGAGGGTAGGGATAACGTATTTATTTTTGGGTGTACGGATGGGTTTAAGAATGATGTGATTCGATCTCCTTTTTACTCACCAGTTCGGATTCGAAATGCATAACAGGAGCAAGTTCTGATTCTAAACGTATATATCGGCACACTCAATAATCGAAGAAGTGAAGCATTAAAAGTGAATGCTTTATATGGCTCAAGATATCTCATGAATCGAAAGTTGGTTTATTGTGTGCCTAGTCATGCGATGCTTTTTATGGGATTACTAAACTAATCTTTCAAAGGAATTCGTATTTTATTTATCCTTCTTCCCCAAAGTAAATCATTCTTTGTCTAAAATTTTCATTTTCAACATATTTTTAACTCAATTTTTAAAAATTTTGTTTAAATCTTCGAGTTACTTTTTGGAGAAGGATGGTCTAAAGAGCAGCGAGTTTAGAATCAAGCATATACCATATCCATGTTACAGTAGTGTAACTACTGCTATCCCACACTTAAAGGAACATCGTCCTCGATGTTATTCTAAGTTCTGACTGGGGTAAAGATCCCACACTTAGGATTTGAAACATCTAAGACGTATTCTTTTAGAAGTGTGTGTTGGGTTTGAATCCCACACTTAGTGATAAGCATAGTGGATATGGTATATTTATAACGAAGGAAAGAGGCTGGTATAGAAGTACTCCCCAGTAGCTACATGGTATGCGTTTACCGAACTTCATTTTGCTGGGTTCACTCTTGATCAAGTCTTCTTGTGATTGGTCTCGTAGGTGTGAACATGTTGGATATATTAGTTCTTTGATGCGCGGCGCCAAAAACTTGATGCGTCAGGCAGAAACTTTGTCGTATATCCAAGTGTGAAAGATAGTCGGAGACTTCATCACTTCTTGGAATGTAAATTTGCGGAAATGTAAAACACGGGTTGCCTCCCGAGAAGCGCTCTTTTAAAGTCGAGAGCTCGACTTCTTCTCTTCTAGCTAGATAGAGATTGATGCATCCATGGAATCCCCTTTGTTGATGTTGTGGGCCCTAGATTGCGGGAAAGTGTATCGAGGTGGATAGATTCTCATGAAATGATTGACTATTGTTGTAATCAATTCAAATGGACTATCTCTCGATTCTTCCTTGTAGTTCTAAAGATGCTCTAAAGTTGTCCTCGCAAGTCCGTGAAGTCCGAAGGTGATGTAATCGACTGCTTTAGTGACAGTCCCACTAGGGTCGGTCATGGTGGTTATGTCTGTCTTAACAACCTCTCTTGGCGGTGGGTTTTGCCAGAGAGAGCATACAAATGTCAAGAATTGCAGTTTTTTGTCTTCATAGTTTTCGGTCTTGGGGTCTCCATTGAATTTTCTGATAGATATGCACAGGTTCTTGATTTGCCGGTGCTGATGGTCGTTGAATGCAAAGTCGGATTCTGAGAAAACTAGAGTAAGCTGACGAAGTATCTCCTTGCATCCTGAGTAGAATATGAACTTCGTTCTGGAGTTACTTTTCCATTGTTGAATCTCCCGTAGATAGATCATAACAGAAGTAGCGATATCAAGTGGTGATTCACGTGCAAACGCCTTGATTCCTCCCAAACGAGATCACTAAGTTCTTCAATCATTAACTCAATTTGTTTTTCCATAGTGGAGTTGATAACCATAGATCAGCTTTCCTTGGAACTGAGGTGATCTTCTCTACTTAGCAAGGTAAGCAATGATGTGAGGTCATTCATCGTCAAGATGTCGGGACAACTGCTCGGATGTCCAGTAATCTCTTTCACATGCGCTCTAATGGATCCTAACATCTCCCATTACGTTGAGGTGAATGGGATATTAGATCTTTTAAGGGCATTGTATATTCTAGTATATGTCTGTCTCTGTTACTGGCAGAATTGCAGTTCAGCAGGGGAAAGAGTAAGCAATTTGACTGCGTTACTTATTCCTCCTACCGCTTTGTCGAATCTTTGGATGATTTCGTTGAGTACTTCGGGATCTGCAATGGTTTGTGGTTGGTTTCTGGTGCGTTTGGAATATTCCTCCAGTGTTTCTCTTCTCGTGGGATGGTTGTGGTTACTTCCCGCCATTTCTTCAGTGGTAAACGGGTTAGATGGCGGTATGCTTCTTTTGTTTTCTTCTTCTATCTTTCTCATCCCAATTTCTTCCATCGTTGGTTTGTTTGCTGATGGAGATGCGTTTTTCATTTCTTGTCCTATCCGTCGGAGGTCAATCGGGCAATATGGCATGATTGCCATTTCCTTGCTAGATTTCCTTTCAGTTGTTGACCTTGCAGTTTCTTCGTCCTTTGCGGTCTTGTTGGAGATCATATACATATCGGCTTGTTCTCCGTCATTTAGGTTGTCGATATGGAAAGTGATGGTTTCTCCCTGCGACTGCAAGCTAATAGTTTGTGCGAAGACGTTGATGATTGCCTTGGCCGTATTCATGAAAGGTCTTCCTAGTATGATTGGGATGTGTACGTCTTCCTGCATATCCATTACTACAAAATCTGTTGGGTAAAGAAATTTGTCAATCCTAACTAAAACGTTTTCAGCTATTCCCCTAGGATATTTGACCGAGTGGTCAGCAAGCTGTATGGTCATTTTGGTAGGTCGAAGATTTTCTAACTCAAGCCTCTTGAAAAGCGAGTATGGCATAAGATTAATACTAGCTCCTAAATCGGCGAGAGAACAGATAATGCCTGAATTGTAGATAGAACAGGGGAGAGTAAAACGTCCGGTGTCTCCGAGTTTTTCTGGAATGGTATTTTTCAAGATAGCTGAACATTCCTCATTCAGCGGGACATTGGGTACTTCGGGTACCTTATCCTTGGTTGTAAGAAGTTTTCTGAAGTACTTTTTGGAATGAACTTCCGATGCGGTATCTAGGAATTTCCTATCAAGCTTAAAAGACTTAAGCTTTTCGGGTCGTTGTTTAAGACGAGCCGAAAATGGAATGTTTACTTTCCTATTTGGTGGAGACTCTAAATCTATTGTCGATGGAACAATAGGTGGTTCCTTCACCGGAGAAGAAACCGTAGGTGGGCTATGTGCTACCTGAGAGTCTTGAATATGAGAAGCCTCTTTATGGCAACTAGTTGGACTATCCTGAGGTTTAGCGTTAATACATTGTGCTAATTGTCCTAAGATGAGATCAGCTTGGTCTTGTCTAACTGAGATTCCTTGAATGACTTGTATCAGGGTGTCGTCAAAACTAGAGGTCTGTGAGGAAGAGGGTTCCAAAGGTTGAGGTTGGTAAGTTAGTGAGCTATTCCTAGGTGGGTTTAAGGAAGGGTTAGTATTGGGCGGTGTTAGATGAGATTGAGGGATTTGGGCTGAGTGGTTCGTATTAGCACAATTAAGGCAGGTTTTGTGACACCCCGCAAATTTGGGTACAATTAAGAACAATAAATACATGCATTTTACGCTAATTTTTTTGACCAAAGTTTAAACAAAACTTTCCTTGTGAAATAAACCTAGCAAGCCCAAAACTTTTAAACAAAGAGTATTACGTATTTCGTAATTAACTAAATTACGTACAAACTTATCGGGACGAACTCGACAAATTAAATACAATAAAGTTGGTGATACAAAAATAATTAATAAATCGAATTTTTTTATTATGATTACTATTATAATTATATTATCGAAATAATATAATATATTATACGTTTACTATTTAACGTATAGGACACAGTGCAAATGTCCAAAAAGTATCTCAAAATACTTTTGAACAAATTTTATTGGAAACTATTATGGAAAATAGTTGGAACAAAAGTTGTTCGGGAACTTTTAGACGACTATTTAGGACACGTTATACACGGACAGAAACAATTATAAAACGTGCCTAAAAGTCAAAAAAATAACAAAAGTGTTATTTTTGCCATTCCTGTTTTAGTATTTGGAACATTACCTCAAAATGTGAAATCATAATTTAACTGAAATTTGGCACCCAATTGGATGCACGCAGTAAAATGTACAAATTTGTACAACAGTCTAAAATAATGAAAATCTCATTATTCTAAATTTAAATAACGAACCAGAGGAACATCTAGAAAATAAAAATATAAAATATTATATTTTATATTGCTATAATTATACCCGTACTCGAAATTAACGGGTTAAAAACCACAATTTAATCTCAATTATTGTGAGACCAAACACTGGAGAGTGGAGACTCCATACTCATTTAAAAATTGCTCCGTATCATATATTACTCCCTTCTCACTGGTTTCTTTTGGGAGGATTTAACAACAACAACAAACTCAAATAATTGCACACCAACTTCTTCTTTTCTTTTTCTTTGTGAGTCCATCGGCAGCAGCAGCAGAAGCTCCTCAACAAGAATTTTCTTCTTCATTTTCAATTTATCATTCTCACCATTAACAACAACAAACCACTCATACTATAACTATCATCATCATCATCATCATCATCATCAAGTCGTATCATCATCATCATCATCATCATCATCATCATCATCTTTGTAAAACTAGCAGCACAGATAAGACTGCTTGCATATGGAGTTAGGCGACCCGCGACTAATTAGGATGCCACGTTTTGGGACACTTAAGAGTTCTTTGTTAAATTATTTACATTAATCACTATTATGAAATCTTTTTGATAAAAACTGTGTACTTGATACACATTGTATTTTATAATACTATTTATACGACTTGACGAGTCGAGGTACTTTTGTAATCAAATCATTTACTTAAATGGCATCCTAAATTATTGTTCAGCAATAATCAAAAGCTCTGATCTGGCATGATGTTCAAAGTTGACGTCAGCACCCCCACTTACTCTAATGCTTCCGCTAATCACGCGTTGACCGCGCTGACCGAAATTGGAGGTGTCACAGATTGGTATCAGAGCCATTGGTTATAGCGAACTAGAGTTCTTTAAGTGACCTGAAAGCCTTAGAGACCTAGACTATAGCCCTGGCCGGAACATACATGCACATATTTGCATACGCTTAGCTCACTATACAATGACTATTGTCACAATGTGATTTGATGAATAATTGCGTGTTCCTACACGTTACTTCGGAAATATGGTTGTGATAACAATGGAAACTCGATACACGAGAAACCATCAACCAACACCATCACACACTTAATCTATACAAACAGTATCACCTAAGGTATAGTAAATCTGATTTGTATTTCCTGAAACAAACTACACTTGAGGCAGTCAAGCCTACTTGAACATTTGGAGAATGCCTGAGGGCACATATATTATATTAAAGGTCTAGAACTCTTTTCCTTCACACAGCTCCCATTTTTACGAGCAAACATATGTAGAACTAATGGTACCTACCGTGGTTGATGTAATTCACTCACTAATCAGGAAACACCCTGACACACGAAATAATGTTTAAAAAGATCACAAAGCAATAATCCCGATTTGGATAAAGACATGATCCACATAAGAGCGCCTAGAACTTGTTGAAGGCCACATGAACTTAGAAAACGAAACTGTCCATACTAAAACTATGCTTCCGCAGTATTGTGCTAAAACTTTTATATGACGAATATACATTAATTCCCAACATACTTTATACGAATACGACCGTACAAAAGTCATGTTTAATAACTACTTGACCATAGTAGACAATTATGCAAACAAACTCTCACTTATTAAAGGATCGAACAAATCCTCACTAAACATTTTAACGATTGGGACTGACAAATTATCAATCAAATGAATGGAGAGAACAAATAACAATGTGATACATATATTGGATTAACGAGCCTTAAGTATTACAAGAATAAACATGGTAAAGTGTCGTTACTCACTAATCGAGATGAAGTCTCAAATAACCACTAGGGTGATCAGACCCAATTATGTGAAACAAAATCCTCCCCACAAATGACAAACTTATTTTGACAAGTATTATGAAATTTGTCTACGAAAATACTCTTTGGATAACATTCCAACGAAAACGATATTTTGGATAACTTTCCAACAAAAACTATATATTAGACAACATGCTCACGAAAACTATAATTTTGGATAGCATTCCGATGAAAACAATGACTTTGAACAACATTCCTAAAAACATTTTGGACAGAGTACCGGAAAACAACCGGTAGTATCTATAATAAATCGGAGGACGCTCCGATAATATTTAGATATACTGGAAAAACATACCAGTGAGGCCTCAAACCGGAGAACAACCGGTGGAAAAACTGAAGAACAATCAGTACTGAGAATTGCTGGAGAACAATCAGCAGTATTACAAACCGGAGAACAACCGGTAGATTTTTGGAAATGTTGATCCTTAGTTGGATCAGCCTGTGTTTCCTACGATAACTATTTTGAGGAATGTTAATTTTAATAGTCTATGTTTTCTGTTACTACTGAATTGGAAATGTTATTTTACTAAATAACTTGTGTTTACTATACACCATTACTTTAGGAAATGTTTCTCTTAAATGATAAACTTGTGTTTCCTACAAAACAAACAACTAAACTACATTAAGGATAGATGTCCCACCTAAGTCGCGATGTGAGTAGACATCTCAACTAAATTGTATATTGGGTGATATCCCAACAAAATCTTACTCTTAGACGACAATCCCACAAAGTTAAATTAATTGAATCTTAACACTGTCAACGAGAAGTTGTGAAAAAAAAAAAAAAAAAAAAAAAAAAAAAATGATAACTCAACTTTTAGAAACTGACTAACATAAACTAGAATGACAAACACGATATAGAACTAACCGATGGTAAGTTGATCGAATCAGGAGGAATAGTACCGGGATGTATCCTAGCGTTTGGGGATCATCTCTTCGATATAGACTTGCTATCGGTAGAGTTGGGGAGTTTCGACATCATAGTCGTTAGGGATTGTGTTTGTCGAGAATTTGAGATAAGATTGTATATTCTTATAAGTTGGTACGAGTACCTCTACTCACTATCTATTATCTCTAATGAAGATAGGAGATATACATTTTGCATTTGACAATTACTGCAACAGGCTGTGAACATTGGTCTCAATATGAGTACCGCCTACTATTCACAAAACTAACGGCCAAAACAAACGAACGATACAAACGATTGAGGACTCGTTGTGAGCCTGTGTAATTAATTATGGAGGAAATTGGGATGTTCGTCTCCCACTAACCGAATCCTACTACAACAATAATTACCACCCTAGGGTACAAATGACGCCATTAAAGCACTATATGAAACAAAATACCGATTACCACTCTATGGGATAGAGTGGGTGATAGACAACTTTGAACACCATATTGAAAACCTTGCACTTCCTCCAAAACTTAACTCATTGATTTCAGTTAGCACTAACGCATGTTGCTCATTCCTCAATACCACTTTCACTGATTTGACATCAAGTGCGGAATAGGGATGACCTATCTAAGTCAACGATAAACTCAGGGTTTGCATTTAGCAGACAAGTCAAATTACTGTTAGGTCAAACTAATTAGTCATGAAAGGACTACTGTATATATATGGCTACCTTGCAGCCACGATATAACTACGATTTGAACAATAAAATAGTCAGGACTCGACTACTACGATAAACATGCTAGGCCCAATATCAGTTAAATGACTTAATTACAACTGGGACGTGAGGCAAAGTAAACTTGTAACAAACTCTTCTTACGTACATTTCTCCCTATAGCATTACTAACTGGAGAAACCCTGGCGATATGAGTGGAAAAACTTAACCTCCGCCACGTAGGACCGTTTGAAAGTCCTTACAAGAAACCCTGTCACATACAGGTTTGAACTAACACGAGAGTTCAACAACATTCACGACATTACCCATTTCTAACATGAAAAGGGTGTTCTCTAACGAGACCTTAATTCCTTTTTCCTGACATAACTACTATTGGCATAAAAATTTAACTTTGTAGAGGAACTTTTCAAGATGTCGACTAAGGTTTTGCAGCTAGCAAACTAGACACACTATCAGGTATATAATCTGCAAAAGTGAACTATACTCGTACTACAAGCCGTTAGGATTGTTACAACAACTTGAAACGTCGCAACCGAACTATGAACGCAAGAAACGAAACACGAGTGTTAGACACTCACGACTTGATTCAAATTTCGAGGACGAAATTTCTTTAACAAGGGGAGAATGTGACACCCCGCAAATTTGGGTACAATTAAGAACAATAAATACATGCATTTTACGCTAATTTTTTTGACCAAAGTTTAAACAAAACTTTCCTTGTGAAATAAACCTAGCAAGCCCAAAACTTTTAAACAAAGAGTATTACGTATTTCGTAATTAACTAAATTACGTACAAACTTATCGGGACGAACTCGACAAATTAAATACAATAAAGTTGGTGATACAAAAATAATTAATAAATCGAATTTTTTTATTATGATTACTATTATAATTATATTATCGAAATAATATAATATATTATACGTTTACTATTTAACGTATAGGACACAGTGCAAATGTCCAAAAAGTATCTCAAAATACTTTTGAACAAATTTTATTGGAAACTATTATGGAAAATAGTTGGAACAAAAGTTGTTCGGGAACTTTTAGACGACTATTTAGGACACGTTATACACGGACAGAAACAATTATAAAACGTGCCTAAAAGTCAAAAAAATAACAAAAGTGTTATTTTTGCCATTCCTGTTTTAGTATTTGGAACATTACCTCAAAATGTGAAATCATAATTTAACTGAAATTTGGCACCCAATTGGATGCACGCAGTAAAATGTACAAATTTGTACAACAGTCTAAAATAATGAAAATCTCATTATTCTAAATTTAAATAACGAACCAGAGGAACATCTAGAAAATAAAAATATAAAATATTATATTTTATATTGCTATAATTATACCCGTACTCGAAATTAACGGGTTAAAAACCACAATTTAATCTCAATTATTGTGAGACCAAACACTGGAGAGTGGAGACTCCATACTCATTTAAAAATTGCTCCGTATCATATATTACTCCCTTCTCACTGGTTTCTTTTGGGAGGATTTAACAACAACAACAAACTCAAATAATTGCACACCAACTTCTTCTTTTCTTTTTCTTTGTGAGTCCATCGGCAGCAGCAGCAGAAGCTCCTCAACAAGAATTTTCTTCTTCATTTTCAATTTATCATTCTCACCATTAACAACAACAAACCACTCATACTATAACCATCATCATCATCATCATCATCATCATCAAGTCGTATCATCATCATCATCATCATCATCATCATCATCATCTTTGTAAAACTAGCAGCACAGATAAGACTGCTTGCATATGGAGTTAGGCGACCCGCGACTAATTAGGATGCCACGTTTTGGGACACTTAAGAGTTCTTTGTTAAATTATTTACATTAATCACTATTATGAAATCTTTTTGATAAAAACTGTGTACTTGATACACATTGTATTTTATAATACTATTTATACGACTTGACGAGTCGAGGTACTTTTGTAATCAAATCATTTACTTAAATGGCATCCTAAATTATTGTTCAGCAATAATCAAAAGCTCTGATCTGGCATGATGTTCAAAGTTGACGTCAGCACCCCCACTTACTCTAATGCTTCCGCTAATCACGCGTTGACCGCGCTGACCGAAATTGGAGGTGTCACAGGTTTGAACTTGACAGACTTGTTGTTGTTGACTTTTCAATTCCTTAATCTCCTTGGTTAGGTCTGCCACTTGCTGAGTGAGAGTTTTGATAGCTTCATTTCCGAGTGTAGTTGGTGGATTTACTGTTGAGGGGTGATTTTCACTGTTCCAGTCGTGGTTGTGCATTGTCATTATTTCAATAAGGCTCCAAGCTTCGTTTGTCGTACAATTCATGAAACTGCCTCGAGAGGCGGTATCAAGTAAAGGACGGTGATGTGGGAAGAGACCATTGTAGAAAATGCGCAACTGGTCTGAGCGCTCAAAACGATGATTCGGACATTTCTTAAGCAATTTCTTAAAGCGTTCCCATGCATCGTAGATTGACTCATCATGGACTTGACGGAAGTTTATGATGTTGGTCCAAAACATGGCTTGTTTTGATGGGGGAAAGTATTTGGCCAAAAATTTGGTTGCTAATTCTACCCAAGAGGTTATAGAGTTAAGCTCTAGTTCCTCAAACCAGGTTTGTGCATGAAGAGTGTGTTAGAATATAGCAAATAAATATATATTCAAATTGTCACACAATTGTGGAAGCGACTAAACACGTATGAATAATTAGTTAAGTTAGAAAACGTGTACCTTTTAGCTAGCTCTAATTAATCGTTTAACAAACGAATAGGTTTCACAAATGGTAAAACCCTCTACGATCGCACACACAACACATCGTTGATAACCACCCGAATGCTAGTTCAATTAACCAATTAATTAATCCCTTTTCCTATTGTGTTTTACGATAAAACAAAGCCACTTATGGGTTTTGTTTTTCTTGCGTCGGACGAATCGAAAAACCAAAATAGGGATTGAATATTATATTCGTATGTGAGGTTTGGGGTTTTTAATTCTTTCTTTCTATTCGTATGTGTATACAAAACCAAAACTAGAATCATCTCTGACCAAGGTTATATATATATTATTCTTTTATAACCTTATATTATAATAATGGCCAAAATGCATATTGATACCCTGAACTTGGCTAACTAGGTTTTCTAGTACCCTGAACTTGTAAGGGTGTAGCATAGTACCCTGAACTTGGAAAACCGGTCAATTTACTACCCTGACTCAGTCATGTGCATAGCATGTGCCTATTTCAGTTAAAAACTTGACACTGGTAACTTGAAATTCTCAATTAGGTATCTGACTATCTAGCACTTTTTCTTCTGAAAGATTATGATTTTGAAATTAATTTTTTCAAAAAGTAAATATAAATTTCAACAAAATTAAAAAAAGACATTGTAGTCTTGTAGATGGAGGCTAAAAAACAACCCTGCGCTCCATGAGTTGAAGGGATGGATATTTGGTCGGCAAGAAGCAATACCATTTGTCAACAGAAACAAACCTACAACAGAAACAAACCTCTAAATATCACCCAATTCTTTTATGGGATGTGTTTTTTATACATACAAATTATATAAATCGATTAGCAGATGGAGAGCTGTTATATAATCGAATCACACATCATACAATAATAATAATAATAAAATTATAGTATAAAAATTAACAAAACCCTCCCAATTTTTATAATGGAATAAAAGAACTCAAAAAGTGAACACGAATTCAGTGTTTTAATCTGGATCTTGAATTTCTGGGTTTTATTCATTTCGAATCCAGGAATGAGAGAAATTTGCATAGAATAAACGAAGTTATTAACGTGATTGGTTTATGTCCGTCAAATTTTTAATTGAAATACGGCACATGCTATGCACATGACTGAGTCAGGGTAGTAAATTGACCGGTTTTTCAAGTTCAGGGTACTATGCTACACCCTTACAAGTTTAGGGTACTAGAAAACCTGGTTAGTCAAGTTCAGGGTACCAATATGCATTTTGTCCTATAATAATTAATTAAAATAATAACCTTTTATTATTAATTAATTAAAAACCCTTTAAGTAATTAGAAGTAACATTTTAGTCCTAATAACTTTCACACTGAACCTTATAATTCAATAACGTTTATTAAATTATCACAAATTAACTAATAACTCAACTAGTTATTACAGTTAACTTAACTTGGTTAAATAAGCGGTATCTACGTGTTAACGCGTGTGACCCCGTAGGCTTAAACGTTTCCGGACATGCGTTTATTTGACGTGGTCATTTCCCAATAGCTCCCACTTAAGCATGTCTTAATAAAGGCAATAACATTGGTAAGCGTCTAGCAACACGCCAATGCTCCCAGAAATATTTAAGTATAGTTTCTTGAAGTATATTAACATGATTTCAGTGTTTACTATCCCTTTGTTTCAGATACCTTTGTTAATTATGGATACGGATCATAGTCATTCCATATTTAACGATTCTGTTTCTCATTCTTATAATCAATTAAGATTACCAAATCAATCGAGACACATCTGGATTTCATTTGGGTATGGCCATACACACATCTTAATTAATTCTAATGTGGGGCCCAACGGTATCATACTTTAATAGCTAGTTGAAGGAACAAATTCTATCTTGACTACACGTGTCAGTCATGTACTTCACTAAACTTCTGAAAATAGCCTTTTATTACTACCTTATTCAGGATAGCTAGAACTATATCAAGAAAATGCAATCCATACATGCAAGACCTACTTGTATCTCAAGTCTAAGGATAAGTAAAGCAACCATTTACAAGTTTCACTTGATAACTCCGATCCATAAAGTGATAACTTGTTAGTTGGGGTAGTCCGATATGCATCTCATGAATATCATGTGAGTTTGGAGGGACCATCCATACCAATCACTCAGATTTATCTTAGTTTAACTATATTCCCATATAGCTAATCGATAATGGACATATTAGAATAATGTAAAATTATTCATGGATTTAAACATGCAAAAATAGGATACAATTAATTATCAAATGAAAACAAACATACCAGGTACTTTAATTCATTTATTGTATGATAATTGTTTCACATCCTTTATCCAAATACTAAAACACAAATTTACATGAGATAACTAGCCATACGAAGTCCTATGCTCACGGCATGTTGATTAAGCTTTCCCTTAGGTAAAGCCTTCGTAAATGGATTAGCTAGATTATCATATGTGTGAACTTTGAGTAAATTGATTTCACCTAATTTGATCTGCTCTCGAACATAGTGATATCTTCTAAGATAATGCCTAGCCCCATTTTGAACTCTAGGTTCATCAGCAATAATAATTGCTCCTGAGTTATCGCAGTATAACTCCATGGGTTTTTATTTGGGGTACCACGTCAAGCCCAGAAATAAATTTTCTAATCTAGACAGTTTCCTTTCACAGCTTCCAAAGATGCTATGTACTCTGATTCAGTTGTAGACATGACAGTTTTTTATTGCTTCATAAGGAATCTTTTCCACTGCGTCTCCATCCAAGATGAAGACATATCCTGTCTGAGATTTCATATCATCTCTATTGGTTTGAAACCCAGCATCACTGTAACTAGTAACTTTTGAGCTCAGTTTCAGGTTTTCCACCATAAACAAGGAACATATCTCTAGTAGCCCTTAGGTAATTGAGAATATCTTTCACAGCAGTCCAGTGACCCTCACCTGGATTCTGTTGAAAAACGGCTGGTTATGTTCTGTGCGAACGCCACATCAGGTCTAGTGCATCTAATCGCATACATTATAGATTCAATAGCCGAAGCATAAGGAACCCTTTGCATACGCTCCACCTCATCAGGTGTAGAAGCACACTGTTTGCTATTTAAGTCAAGTCTTTCTAACAATGGAACATTCCACGCTTAGAATTCTCCATCTTAAATCTCTTTAAGATCTTATCAATATAAGCACTTTGACTTAGTCCAAATAAACCGCTTAGATCTATCTCTATAGATCTTGATTCCAAGAAAAAATGCTGCTTCTCCCAAGTCTTTCATAGTGAAACACTTTCCAAGGTAAGATTTTACATCTTGTAACATTGGAATGTGATTTCCTATGATCAATATGTCATCAACATATAAGACAAGGAAAGTAACATTACTCCCACTAGCTTTTTGATATACACATGGCTCATCAGGGTTTTGAATAAATCCAAGCTTTTTGATTTCTTCATCAAACCTTTTGTTAATAAAAACCTTCAGGTTAATCCATATAGACCTCTTCGTATAGATAACCGTATAAGAAGGCAGTCTTAACATTCATTTGCCAAATCTCATAGTCATAGTATGATACTATGGCTAAGAGAATCCTAATAGCCCTAATGTCTGCCACATGAGAGAAGGTTTCATCATAGTCAACTTCATAGATTTGAGTATAACCCTTCGCTACGAGACGAGCTTTATAGGTGTGTACATTTCATTTCCACATTCGCAGCTTTAAGCCATTTTTTAGATTCTGGATCTGATAATGCAGCTTTGAAATTAAGAGGTTCATTAAGATCCTTTAACATGTACTCCTCAGTTTATACATTTAGACACAACTTTTCGGGAGCACGTATTATCCTTGCGGACCTACATCGACTTGAGGTTCAGCACTTTGAATACTAGTGTTTTTATAGGTGTGTACATTTCATTTCCACATTCACTAGTGTTTTTAGAAGGTGATGCATCTTTCTCTTGATTCTCATCAAGTTCTACTATCCTCCCACTGTTTTCTTGAGCTATAAGATTCTTTTCAAAGAACTCAGCATATCTAGCAACTTTAACAGTATTTTCAGAAGGATTGTAGAAGTAGTAACCCATTGTTTCCTTTGGGTATCCTACAAAGATGCACTTAATAGATCTTTGCTCGAGTTTGTCAGGCGTATCCCGCTTCACAAGCGCCTCACATCCCCAGACCTTTAAGTAAGACAAATTAGGGACTTTTCCATGCCATAGTTCATGTGGTGTCTTATCAACCTTCTTGGTTGGAACCATATTCAAAATACGTACAGCAGATTCAAGAGCATAATCCCAAAATGATAATGGGAGAGTTGTAAGGTTCATCATGGATCTCACCATGTCTAACAAGGTTCGATTCCTCCTCTCAAACACTCCATTATGTAGTGGCGTGTATGAAGGAGTAAGCTGTTGGACAATCCACACGCTTTCAGATAATCCTTAAACTTTTGGCTTAAGTATTCACCACCTCGATCCGAACGGAGGATCTTGATGGTCTTACCGAGTTGATTTTCTACTTCACTCTTAAACACTTTAAATGTTTCAAAGACTTCATGTTTATGTTTAAGCAAGTAAACATAACCATAAGGACTGAAATCATCAGTAAAAGTGATGAAGTAGCTAGCACCTTGTCTTGACACATATCTAAATGGACCACAAACATCCGTATGTATAATTCCAAGTAGATCTTTAGCCCTTTGCGTTTGATGCGAAAAGGGTTTACTTACCATCTTGCCACAAACACAAGATACACATTTATCAAAGGATCCATCATCATTCGATGTTAAGAGCCCTTCACGTTGAAGCCTTTCAATGCATTTCTTGCCAATGCTTGCAAGACGATAGTGCCAAATATAGGTAGAGTCCAAATTAGATTTGGCTCTTTTATTGCTAACAGAATACATATAATTAACTTTTGAAAGACGATTATGCATTTCCATTTTAAAAATACCATCACAGGGAATAGTATTATCTTTCAAAAATGAAACTGAAACTACACCTCTAGAAATAGTAAGGTGAAAAATGACAATTGTCTAATACAATAACTAAGCCCGAAGGCAAACTTAAGTTATACTTCAATTTGGCTTCTATTGCTTCACGTACACCATTGTACAAGTAGAGTGCCTCATGTTTTAGTTTCTTCTTTCCTCTAAATTCCTGAAGGGTATTACAAATGTAAGTACCACAGCCAGTATCATATATCTAGGAATTTGATTTGAAGAAAGAATATAATTCTATCGTGAAGATACTTGAAGGTGCAGTCGAGCCGGCTTGCTTCTTCTTCTTATTTATCAACTCAGCAAGATAGGTAGGACAATTCCTCTTCCAGTGTCCCACAGTGGTAACACGCCTCATCCTTAGCTGGATGCTCTTTCTTTGCTGAAGAGGTTTTCTTAGGTTTAGGGACATAAGCACCTTGCTTTCCCTTAACATTTCCCCTAGTTTGCGGTTTCTTATCTTTCTGGATCTTTCCACTTCTAATCGCAAGGATTTGTGGAGTAGCCGATTTCAGCTCTGTAATCACATTAAGTGGAATATGATTTTCATATTGGTTTTGAAGTTCGGGAGTCATGTTGCCGAGCATCAAACAAGCAACTTCATTATGACGATCATAAAGAGCAATTCATACTGCTAATTCCTCTACAGGACCAGTAGCAGTATTAGGAACAAGTCTGATCGACTGTTCAATGACTTATGTTTTCCTTTCAACATGAAGGACAATCCTTAGTTGAAAAAACCAATCATTGAAATTAATTCCAGAAAGTTTTACTTTTTCTAGAATTTGCCTGAAAGCCGAATAATTCGAGTTCGGTGCAGGATTTGCCATCTACAACTAGATAAAAGTTCAAATTTAGTATTTTCGATAATACATCCTTAAAGAAAATCAAATACCCTAATGTTTATATATACATATAAACAATTAATTTTCTTAAGGCTAGGATCCTACTTGACATATCACCATCACATCAGTTGATCTGCTAGCAATGATGGTACTCAAAAGGTAAGTGACGATCAATAATTTCATTACAAGTGCAATTCCTAGAAATTATGGGACTTACAAATAAAATTTATGAAACAAGCACAAATGAATTTGTAAACATGTTTCATCCCATATTTTGCCACGGGCTTAAGGATCTCACCGCTTAACTCGCTTTAAGTCGTCCAATTAAAAACTGTAAATAGTCCACCACCGTCTCACGATGAGTGGTAATTTACCTTGGGATTGAAATTTACCTACGTCTCACGCAGAGTAAAAAGCAACTGCAAGTGTTCTTACGATTGGATGTCAATGACTTAAGTTTAAATGGGTAATTTATTTGATAATATGTATCAAATATGTACGAAGAAGCATGCACACATCTTCGTATCATAGGTTTTAATAAAAACATTCTTCAATTAAGTTATGTGCGTCAAGATGTCTAATTTTAATATTCATATTAAATTAGAGATTGCACTTTTATTAAAATTGACGATTCAATATGTTTTAAACCTTTTCGGCCATGTACAAGAGAGGCCATGAAGAGGCCAGAGGAGGGGCAAAGATCTTTTCATCGTTTTATCTAACCCGTCATCTAGGCACCAAGCCGAAGATACCTCTCCTATACAAGCTCCTAGTCGTGGTTTAAAACAAATTATTAACTTGCAAATCTCGTCGTGGGAGAAAATTACGGTATGTGAGCCCAACCCGAGTTGACAATAAGATTTGATAGAAAATAATAAATCTTATTTTATAGTTATTATTCAAGTTTAATTTTATTTTCTAAAAACAATTTTGCATCACAAGTCAACAATTGGCAAACAATTAAACTAAACTAATCTACTTGCTTAAGGGACATTGATCCTATGGCCACTATATTTTAGTATGTGTCATTTAAACTACTAAAACTATTAAACAATTAACAATTAATTTTCGTGCAACTTTTGGTAGGTGGAACCCTAAAGCATGGCAAACTATGGACATGTATGACTTGTCAATTAAACTCTTTAAACAAGTAACACGTAATGTTCTTATCATTATTAACAATTAATTTTAACTAGCATATCATCTCAATTAACAATTAATTCTAACTTGCATATCAATATATCAAAGCGATATCCATGACAAATTATGCATGAATTTCATGGATACACTTTCTAGTTATTACAAAAGTACACATATAATAACAAAATAATTTACCTTAAACATGTTATTATTCTTGTTAAACATCAAATTTTCAATAGAATTTTAAAAATTTTAACAATTTAACTTCAAAGTTTAATTTAAAAAAAAAATTCCTCCTTTTTTGTCACTGGATCCATCACAACCAAAAACAAAATTTCCTTTTTTTTTTTCTCTTCCTATTTGTTTGACTTTTGATCACACACAACAAACAAATAAACAATTTTTTTTTATTTTTAAAACGTTGGATCCCCATACAATAAAAGAAACATTTTTTTTTCTTTGTTGTTCCTGTAGATCGACTCATTCGCACAAACGAAAAAAAAAAACAATTTTTTTTTCTTTTGCTTGTCTTGTTCATCCGTTGCATCCCCACAACAAAACACATTTTTTTTCTTTGTGTTACTTCGAACCAAACAAAACAACACCCCCCACAAATTTGATGTGTAACATATCTAACTAATTATCAACATACGTGTGGCTCTGATACCACTGTTAGAATATAGCAAATAAATATATATTCAAATTGTCACACAATTGCGGAAGCGAATAAGCACGTATGAATAATTAGTTAAGATAGAAAACGTGTACCTTTTAGCTAGCTCCAATTAATCGTTTAACAAACGAATAGGTTTCACAAATGGTAAAACCCTCTACGATCGCACACACAACACATCGTTGATAACCACCCGAATGCTAGTTCAATTAACCAATTAATTAATCCCTTTTCCTATTGTGTTTTACGATAAAACAAAGCCACTTATGGGTTTTGTTTTTCTTGCATCGGACGAATCGAAAAACCAAAATAGGGATTGAATATTATATTCGTATGTGAGGTTTGGGGCTTTTAATTCTTTCTTTCTATTCGTAAGTGTATACAAAACCAAAACTAGAATCATCTCTGACCAAGGTTATATATATATTATTCTTTTATAACCTTCTATTATAATAATTAATTAAAATAATAACCTTTTATTATTAATTAATTAAAAACCCTTTAAGTAATTAGAAGTAACATTTTAGTCCTAATAACTTTCACACTGAATCTTATAATTCAATAACGTTTATTAAATTATCACAAATTAACTAATAACTCAACTAGTTATTACAGTTAACTTAACTTGGTTAAATAAGCGGTATCTACGTGTTAACGCGTGTGACCCCGTAGGCGTAAACGTTTCCAGACATGCGTTGATTTGACGTGGTCATTTCCCAACAGAGTGAGTGAGTAGGGAAATAGGTATAGATAGACTATGTCCCGATTAACCCCAATCGGCTTAAAAGAGTTGGATAAGGAAATGAATTTTTCAAGGTGTGAGTTGGGATCATCATTTGGTAGGCCATGGAATTGACAGAGGTTTTGGACTAACTGAACAATGTGTGGCTTTAACTTGAATGATCCTCTACCAAATTCAGGATAGACAATTGGTCCTCCTCGACCTTCAATAAAGGTTTAGAGTCTTCAGCGAGAGTTATACATGTAGCTATCATAGTCTCATTGGCAGGTGGTTGACTAGTTGAGTGGATAGGGATAACGTAATTTGTAAAAGTAGTAAAAGGAAGGAAAAATAAAGAAAGACGTAGGGGTCTAAGGAGAAGAGTTAATCCTAAAGGTTCACTAGCGAGTAAGTTCATCTTGACGCCTATGGATCGTACAGTTGGTTCCCCGGAAGCGGCGCCAAAAACTTGATGCGCTACCAGCGGTCGGTAAGGATTTTACCCCTTGTCGTTGCACCGGCTGCCGGAGGCGGCGATCAGTGGGTGTTTTAAATTTGTAATTGCGGGGCCTAAGGTTTCCCTAACAATGCTAATCCTAAGGGTGAGCAAGTGGTAGGTATGACCTAGAGTCGTTCTTCAAACCGACTGAATTGAAACTAAGGCGTGGTAGATGAGGGCTTTCAAACTAGTGAAGGGTTTATAAAATAGTGGGGAAGTTTTGGTTTTTATATTAACTAACTTAGGAAAGTAAATAAATAAAATAGAAATAATAATAAAACGTAAAGCAGATAAAATAAAGATAGTGTTTGCTGAGATTTCGTTAATTAAGTTATGGGATGATGTTTGGAGAAACTGTTTTGAAAGATATTAGTTAATTATCATTCTTGAATACTTGTATGTAAACACTAGATTCCCTACTAATTAAAATCCCATTAGCATGTCACACAGGGAGCTAGGTTATGGTAACATTACAAAGTATTTAGAATAATAAGCAAAATCTTAATTATGGTTTAATAATTTTTTCATACGAACGGGAACAAAATCTTAAGGTACTAGATATAACTGAATCATATAACGATTCCTCGTAATCCTAACAGATTCGTATATTTAAAAAGTTCATTTATGACTTTAAACCAGCCCTTGCTTAAGACTACCCAATAAATCCTCTAATTATCCACAACGTTCCTCACTTTGAGTGGTTCCGCCGCTTCAAACCTTGGCCATGTCTTGTCCTATGGTAATCCCCCATGTAGCCTTGCGGTTCCATAGTTTCATACCTTTGACAAATTATATTGACACAGATGACTGACTACCTTTTAATTGGACGTCGTTAAAAAGGTGTTGTAATCACATTTATTGGTGGAAAGGCGATAGATTAATTTAAAGTTTAAAAGTCTATTTAGAAAGGTTAATTAAACTAGGTTTCTCATTTTATATATTAGTCCGTAATATAACTACCTTCGGTCGTTACGCAGCTTCCACGTATTTTGTGACAACCGTCACCAAACCGTTATCATAGTTCGAGCCGTAAAAAGTCATTTTTGTGAAAATACTAATTTCAATGATTTCTTTACATAAAAGTCTTCGTTTTTCAAAAACGAATCCAACGCAAAAAGAATCAACGCAAACGGACGTGTAACGAAGAAGTTATGAAGCAAAACGTAAACGAAACTGAGCTGAACAGATCGCGACGCGATATGACTAAATCTCGACTCTATCTACCCTAGATCGCGGCTCTATCTACAACGGTCGCGGCTCTATCCTGTCTGACGAGTATAAATTCGATTTTTAAACCCTAAAACGCATTTACAGACCCTATTATGATTGCGGTTTGGGTTGTTTAGACAAGTGATTGGAGTTGATTCATTTTAAACCCTAATCTGATTAGGAATTTTGTTCGGATTGGGAAGCTTGTAACTTGGTCATATCACGATGGTTTTCAATGAAAAAGTAGTCTAAACATAAGTATTTTGAGTCTACTTTCAAATGGTGTTGGTTTCATGGATAAATGTTGAGGATAAGTCAGTCAAAACTATTTTACAATATCGAGTGTCATTTCTGAGTTTTTTTGTTTCCTGATTTTGATTGACTTGTCGATTTTTGAAACGTAGGTTAAACTAATAATTAGGATTTGAAATTTTTACTGAAGTGTTTTAAGGTGTTAACTATTTTCTGTAAAAATGTTATAATCAATTGGAGTCTCTAAGTATTTTAAGTAAATTATAACTTTTGTGAAGTCGGAAAGTGTTGTCGGTTTGGAGCAGTTCACTTTGGTGAATTTTTTAAAAATAGTAAATCAATGTAATTGAATCTGGAAAAAATTACAGAATCTTCTAAACACATTTAAATATCACTGGTTAAAATTATAGAGTCAAATGATTTAATTAAGTAATATTTAAAAATTCGTAAAGTGATATGAAAATTGTGGACAGAATCTGATTTCTTTCTCGATAGGTTGATTCAAGTTAATATACATGGGTTGAGTTGTGAGGAAACTTAGTGAAGGTGTTTTGGACTTGGGATATAATGGAATGACCTAGTTATCTCTAGGTTGTAACCCATATGCATTATGATATTGTAGATTGCGAGTGGTTGAGTGGATTACACTTAAGGGCGGTACTTACATCATTTCTTGAGGTGAATTTTCGTGGCCCATTTTTCATATACATGTTTTCAAATTGCGGGAAAAGTATGCTCACATATTTTATCAATTGTTTTATGCTGTGAAACGTATTCATTTTCATTTTTTGAACATATGTTTGAAATGTGTGACACTATGTGACTTATATGCATTGGTTGTTGGATTCATTTTTATCAAAGGCCTTACTCTTTCGAGGGTAAGTACCTAATGTGTACTGTTAGTATACATTAAAGGTCATGTTGTTTTTCAAAAGGCCTTGCTCTCTTTCGAGGGTAAGTACCTAATGTATGCTTAAGTGTACATTGAAGGTCATTTATGTGTAGCTTACGCATACGCAGGATTTGGTTGGATCATACTCCTTCGTGGGGTGATGACGGTTTGTGGAGATGTTTGGTTGTATTATTTCACTTGTGTGCCATTTCTATATGCATTGTCCTAAACTAGTATTATCACAGCAAAAAGGTTTATTTTATGGTGTCTGGTTTCAAACCTACAAAACTCACCAACATTCGTGCTGACGTTTTTGAGCATATCTTTTAAGGTTATACTAGTGGACTTAAAGCAGAGGACAAGAGAACTTAGTGGACCTTTAGGGTTTTATTAAGAGTTATTCAAGACTTGTGATACATCATGGTTTTGAGTGATGGCATGATTTGCCTTAACATTGTAGTGTACGTTTGTTTGTAAGATTTTGAATTCCTTGTTGAAATGTATGCACGACATGAACCGTTATTCATGTTAATGGCATCATGACACATTGGATATTGTATTTCATATAGAATTCTTTATAATAATGTGTTATGATGCTATCACCGTTATACCCCATTATTTCCGCTTTAGACGGGGTGTGACAGATTGGTATCAAAGCCATTGTTTATAGAGATCTAGGTGGATTGGTCTAGACTATAAATAAGGAACCCACATATAGAACATGAGTTAGGAAGTTATGTGTGCATACAATTCCGTGAAGCTAGTTGTAGTTGATGTCGATCATTCATCTTAACCATTTCAACTAAGAAGGACGTTGAGCGTTTCTTCATCATCTTACGACTCTTTATGTGGTTCGTCTACATGCTACTCAGGATTCCGTAACTATCTGACCTTTTCCTTAAATATAAAGCTTATTGTGATATAAAGACTTGGAAGATAAGTATATGTATGAAAGGATACTTTTTCAATTATGGCTGCAGACGTAATTGACAAAGGTATTCTTACATATGCTTGCTTATCCGACCATATTTGCGTGTCCAATGTGCTATCTTCGTGTCATATGGGAATAAAATCCCAACTATATTCCTTACCGAATCATTCTTATGTTTGTGAGTCTTGTGCATTTACGCCTTGACAAACTCCAAAGCATTCATCTATTCTAAACTAATAAGAATTCGAAACTTTAGTGAGCATACTTCTAAGACGCATTACTCGTAAAATTTACTCATGGAGGAGAAACACTCGGTGGTGGTCATACAAGTGATAGTGGTGATTGAACTGATGGTTGAACTGGAGGAAATTGTTGTATTGAAGGCAAGAACTCCAATGTTGTTGCGATCATTGCACGACAGTGGTGGGCCTTAATATTCAAAGTTGTCATGCAACTTAGTAGCAGTATATTGAATCATGGTAGAGCTAACAACACCGAAGACGAAAATGGAATTAATAATCGAGAATTCAAATGATGGGAGTGGTGATGGCGCGAAAAATAAACAAATAAGTAAATAAAATAAAATAAAAATAATAATAATAATAAAAATATATATATAAATAAAAATATAAATAAATAAATAGATAAATAAATAAAATAAGTAAATGTACTGTTTAAGGAGAAATATTCTTTCAATAACGAAATGAAGAAGTTAGTGAACAAGTTTGGAATTTCTCTACGATGGGAGTTAACCATGCTACGTATATCGGTGTAACACCCCCGAAATTCACTGTTTTGCGGAAGCATAGTTTGGGGTGCTACTAATCAAATATCACAACACAAAGATAAAGTAAACGACATCTATATGCACGTTTGTAAATTGGTTACATTCCATAGATATGTTGTTTGAAAACTTAGTGTTTTCGTATACAAAAATGTATTTTCCCTAGAGTCCGCGCGTGTAGCGGGAGATTCTATTACATAATCATAATATACAAAAGATAATGCTAAGAATCTCCGTTAATGCAGTTGTGTTGAAATCATGCGACTCTAGCTAAAATCCTGGAGAAATCCTACTCCATCCGGGTACCTGAGAAAACATGCTAAAAAGTGTCAACCAAAAGGTTGGTGAATCTCACAGGTTTGTAAATAATATCGGCTTTGAACACGAGATTTCAATAGTAGTGCCCGTAGGCGTAAAATCAGCCATTGCAACCCAGCAATCGTAAAATCAGTATTTGCAATCCAGCAAATGTAAATAAATAAGTTTATACCGTTGCCATGAGGCTCATAATCGAAGCTTAACCCGTAAGTAATAACTTTGCTCCCGTGACATGCTCGTAAATGAGCAAGCATCAGTAACGAATAAGTAGTCACCCGTTTCTACGTGTAAATCAGTACGTGGCAGCGCTACTGCCCCGGGTGGGGAGGGTCATTTCCCTAATGGATCCATTAACTAGTGTTCGCGCTTAAGTCCATAACTAACGATATATGATGGAGAGACTTCTGTTTGTAATTAAACTCATGCAATTCCGTTTGGTATAGTAAACAGTTTAGTACTTGTGTTCAAGGAAAAGTAGTAGCATGTTTCTCCCCCAATAAGATAAAACAGTAAAAGTGGGGCCGTAAGACTCACCTGAGTCTGGTAATATGCCGTAGCAAATAGCAAGTAGTAAATATAGCAAGTAGGTTCTCCGAACCCGTAACCTTCAAATGCCTATTCATATGAAGTTATGTAAGTATGCGTCTCACGTGACGTTTCGTTTAGTTGTACACAACTAGTATAGCCAATGTTTGTCCGTATGTTTGTAATTGTTCGTTTGTTGGAAAACACGTTTGGGCCCGTTGGTGACTTAGTTGAAACGTTAATCTCGACATTTATATACTAGTTTGAATTGTTATGCTTGAAAAACATGTTTCAATGTACCTTAGATGTTATATCGTATAGTCGTTTGAAGTCCGAAATGTATAACACTTAACTTGGAATTTAATTTGTAAATCTGCTGTGTTTTGCGACACAAAATGCGACACTAAAGCTGTCATGCGACACAAGGATTGTGTCGCAGACGTCATGCGACACAAGAATACGACACAAGGATTGTGTCGCATCAGATACGAAATGCTAATTTAATAGCGACATAGTGGTTGTGTCGTATGAAATACGACATAGTATGCGACATAGAGTGCGACACAATATTGTGTCGCATAGATTACGACACAAAGGTTCGGTACGACACAAGGTACGACATTAATGGGTTTATGCGACATAGCATGCGACACAAGGCTTGTGTCGCATGGATGAACACCAGCCCAGAAACTTTCGGGTTTCGAGGATTTTCGACCAAAAACGCAAATCTAACCTATTTTTGAGCTATAAAATCGTGTATTATGCATGTATTAGGTTATATCTAAGTTGTGTACACTTCAAAACATCAAAACATTACACCAAATTGAATAGATCTAAGATTTTAGAAATTTCTTACTTTTGCAAATCGAGCTAAATGGAGGATGAATTGATGAAAACGATCTTGATATTCTTGCTCCACTCGTGATGGTGATTCCGAATATGTATTTTGTTTGTTGATTCGGTATGGTTCGATTTTGAGAGAATTTGGGTTTGAGAGAGTTTTGTGGGTGTTTTTGTTTAGTGAAAATAAAAATGAAAGAGAGAAGTGAGGGTGGGGGTGGGGGTTTGGCTGATCCAAAGGGGAAGGGAGGGGAAAATGCTCCCTAAAACTCAGTGTTGACTCCGTGTCCTAATCGTTTAATCGCTAATTTTTAATATTTAGTCAAACGTTTATATTCTTAAAATGTAATTAAAGTATTTAAATAAAAATACTTTGGAATTAATAGTAAAACATTTGTCGCACTATTTTAATTATTAAGTCGCGTTTATTACGTTTTGTTGTGTTGGTTAAAATGTCGTCGCGATAGTATATAAATAATGCTCGTTCGGTTGCGTATTTTATATAACAAAATACGTTCTCATTATTTAAGTAAATTTCTGTCACCAACGTCCAAGTAAGCTGTGTCGGACTCCGTCCGGTTAATCCGCACGATTTATCCAAATCGCGTAAGTACATAAACATATATATAAATTACCTTATATATATACAAATAGAGCCTGTAATTAGTCCAATTACATACTAATTACAACTAGTTACAAACAATCAGGCATAATTAATTATCCTAATTATGCGGGTGTTACATTCTCCCCTTGTTAAAGAAATTTCGTCCCGAAATTAGCTTGAGTGCACGGACGGTGCGTTATCTGGGAAGAGATGTGGATATTTCTGTCGTACTTGGTCTTCCCGTTCCCAGGTGAACTCAGGGCCGCGCCTAGAATTCCACCTGACCTTTACGATGGGAATACGACTCTGTTTCAATCGCTTGACCTCACGGTCCATGATTTCCATAGGTTCCTCGACAAAATGAAGTTTATCATCGATTCGAATTTCGTCGAGCGGTATGATCAGTGTCTCGTCAGACAGACATTTCTTCAAGTTAGAAATGTGGAATGTGTTGTGTACGCTGCTAAGTTCGGCAGGAAGTTGCAGGCGGTATGCAACTGGACCAATCCTTTCAAGGATTTCGAATGGTCCGATATATCTAGGATTTAGTTTGCCTCGTTTTCCGAATCGAATAACACCTTTCCACGGTGCCACTTTGAGAAGTACCTTGTCCCCTACCTGGAACTCAAGGTGTTTGCGTCTCACGTCAGCATAACTTTTCTGACGATCATGTGCGGCTTTCAGCCGGTTTTGAATACCAACGATTTTCTCAGTAGTTTCTTGAATGATTTCTGGACCCGTGAGTTGGGAATCTCCTAACTCAGTCCAACAGATAGGTGATCGGCACTTACGTCCGTAAAGTGCCTCGAAGGGTGCAGCCTTTATGCTGGTATGGTAACTGTTGTTGTACGAAAACTCGCACAACGGTAAGTGATTTTCCCAAGAAGTACCGAAGTCAACTACGCAGGCTCGTAGCATATCCTCCAGTGTTTGAATAGTTCGCTCGCTTTGGCCATCGGTCTGCGGGTGATAAGCAGTACTCATATCCAGACGAGTACCAAGAGATTTCTGTAACGATTGCCAAAAGTTAGAAGTAAAACGGCTGTCCCTATCCGAGATGATCGAGATAGGTACACCGTGTCGCGAGATGATTTCTTTGACATAGATGCGAGTCAGACGCTCCATCTTGTCGGTTTCCTTGATAGCCAGAAAATGAGCAGATTTCGTGAGACGGTCCACGATCACCCAAATGGTATCGCAACCACTCGAAGTTTTCGGTAGTTTGGTAATGAAGTCCATGGAAATCTGTTCCCATTTCCATTGAGGAATTTCAGGTTGTTGAAGCAACCCAGAGGGTCTTTGGTGTTCGGTCTTTACTTTTGAACAGGTTAGGCATTTACTGACGTATAAAGCGATGTCAGCTTTCATGTTAGGCCACCAATACAACCCTTTGACGTCATGATACATCTTGTCAGAACCAGGATGTATAGAGTATCGAGATTTGTGAGCTTCAGCCATCACCAAATCTCGCAAGTTTCCGAATTTGGGTAACCACACCCGGTTAGAGAAGTATCGAGTTCCATCGGGTTTGATTTCGAATTGTTTATCCAAGCCTCGCAAGGCTTCATTTTTCAAGTTTTCATCGTTGAGTGCTTCAAGTTGAGCGGTAAGGATTTGAGCAGGAAGCTCGTTACGAATTGTCATAGAAAGTGCTCGGACTCGAAGGGGTTTCACTCGTTCTTTTCGGCTTAAGGCATCGGCAACTACGTTAGCCTTGCCCGGATGGTATTTGATCTCGCAGTCGTAGTCACTAAGTAACTCAACCCAGCGACGTTGTCTCATGTTTAGATCTTTCTGATCGAATATGTGTTGGAGACTTTTGTGATCGGTAAAGATAGTGCTTTTCGTACCGTAGAGATAATGTCTCCAGATTTTCAATGCGAAGACCACAGCACCTAACTCGAGGTCGTGGGTCGTATAGTTTTTCTCGTGGATTTTCAGTTGTCGTGAGGCATAGGCAATGACTTTTTCCCGTTGCATCAACACACAACCAAGTCCTTGGTGTGAGGCGTCGCAGTAAACTACGAAATCGTCGGTGCCCTCGGGTAAGGACAAGATTGGTGCACTGCAAAGTTTGTTTTTCAATAGCTGGAAGGTTGACTCTTGTTTATCCGTCCAATCGAACTTCTTATCTTTCTGAGTCAGTGTGGTTAGGGGAACAGCTATTCTTGAGAAGTTTTCGATGAATCGGCGATAATAACCAGCAAGACCTAAGAATTGTCTCACTTCGGTTGGAGTGGTCGGTGACTCCCAGCCCTTGATTGCTTCAATCTTGGCGGGATCAACATGAATTCCTTGGCTGTCAATCACGTGCCCGAGGAATTGAACGGTTCGAATCCAGAATTCACACTTAGAGAATTTGGCATATAACTCTTCGTGTTTCAGAAGTCCTAGAATGGTTTTCAGATGTTGAGCATGTTCCTGCTCGTTGCGAGAGTAAATCAGAATATCGTCGATGAACACAATGACGAATTTGTCAAGATATGGTTTGCACACCCGATTCATAAGGTCCATGAATACGGCCGGTGCGTTGGTCAACCCGAATGGCATCACTTGGAATTCGTAATGCCCATAACGAGTTCGGAAAGCTGTCTTTGGGATATCATTGTCACGGACTCGGAGTTGATGATAACCCGACCGTAGATCAATCTTTGAGTAAACACTCGATCCCTGGAGTTGGTCAAACAGATCATCAATTCTAGGAAGTGGGTACCGATTCTTTATGGTTAGCTTGTTCAGCTCTCGGTAGTCGATACACATGCGGAAAGATCCATCTTTCTTTTTCACGAATAAGACCGGAGCTCCCCAAGGCGAGGAACTTGGTCGAATGAATCCTCTGTCCAGGAGTTCCTGTAGTTGGTTAGACAATTCCTGCATTTCGGACGGTGCTAAACGGTAAGGGGCTCGTGCCACGGGTGCAGCTCCGGGCACAAGTTCGATTTGAAATTCAACTTGTCTAGGTGGCGGAAGTCCGGGCAAGTCTTCAGGAAAGACTTCCGGGAAATCCCGCACGATCGGAACATCCTCAAGTCGCTTCTCCTCCGACTTCTTCTCCGTTACATGTGCGAGGATGGCTTGATACCCTTTTCGTAGGTATTTTCTCGTTTTCAGACAGGATACAATATTCAGATTCCGTCTACCGGTCTCCCCTTGTAGGACTAAGGTTCCACCGGAGACAAGAGGTATGCGAACGAGTTTGTCATGACAGATGATTTCAGCTCGGTGCTTGGATAACCAATCCATACCGACAATAACATCAAAGCTGCCGATCTCGACAGGAATTAAATCAATGGGAAACGTTTCGTTCGTGAGGTTAAGTGTACAGTTGTGTATGATGCTATCAGTCTCAATCAGTTTGCCGTTAGCTAATTCAACAATGTATTTAGCATCTAAGGCAGTGGGAGTAATATCGAGTAAAGGGCTAAATTTCTCAGAAATGAAGCTTCTATCGGCACCGGTATCAAATAACACAGAAGCAGTAAGGTCGTTGAGAAGGAACGTACCCGTCACGACGTTCGGGTCTTGTCTGGCTTCCCCAGCCTTGATAACGAAAGCTCTACCGCGAGCAGGGTTGTTGTTGTTTTTCAGCTTTGGGCAATCTCTCTTGAAGTGCCCTGAATTTCCGCACCCAAAGCAGGCCTTTGGTGCATTGGTGTTGGGAGTAGAAATGTTGGTTCGGCAATCCTTGGCTAAATGCCCGAACCGTTTGCAGTTGGAGCGAGGGCAAGAACCGTCATGATGGCGGCTGCATTTGGAACAGTAGGGCTTGTTCCCGCTGTACCCTTTCTTTTCCGAAGTCCCCGATGAATAAGCCTTAATGTACTCAGGCTTCTTGTTGGAGGTTTGGTTGGATGGGTTGGGGTTTCCTTCCCACTTTCGTTTATTGTTTGCAGATGGGGTTGAGGTTGTACCGCGGCGGACAGAATTTGCCGTTAGTTCATGGGCCATACGGATGGCGCTCTGAATAGTACCCGGTTTAGATGAAGTCACCCGGTCCTGAAGTCTCTCGGGAAGTCCGTCAACGAATTTCTCGATCCTCTTATACTCAGGATCGACCATGGTTGGGCACAGAAGTGCCAGTTGGTGAAAACGGTTGGTGTATCCGGTGATGTCATCACCCTGCATCTTGTGGTTCCAGAATTCCACTTCTAGTTGTTTCAATTCATCCCTGGGGCAATACTCGCCCCTCAACATCTTCTTCAACTCCTCCCACGGGAGTTGGTAAGCAGTAGCAACACTCACAGTCTGGGCATAAGTGTTCCACCAGGTGAGTGCGGTGTCAGTGAAAGTACTAACGGAGAACTTAACTTTATCTCCCTCCGCACAGTTGCAGATCAGGAATACAGACTCAACTTTCTCGATCCAGCGTACTAGACCGATAGCTCCCTCAGTACCTTCAAAGTTTAAAGGTTTGCAGTTCTGGAAGTCCTTGTAAGAACAAGGTTTAGCAGCAGAGGTTTCAGCGGCATCGCTGTTTCTTGAGGAGTTGGGTGGGGTATTGCGAGCCAAGGCTTCAGTAACAGCCTGGGTGATAAGGGAGGTAATCTGGGCATCAGTGTAAGGTCTTGACTTTGGCGGCATGATTCTTCAATAAAAGAAATGAAGATACATGAGATTTTGTAGGAAATTGTAATGGTCACAGATGTACATGTATAAAAGCAGCAATACATAACATCAACATGGAAAATGACAATTAATGTGAGTTGAAATAGCAAGGAAAGTTTGATAGATAATGTGGGTTCAAAGGTTACATCCTACAGAGATATTACGAAAGGTGTCGGGAATTGTTACATCCGACTAGTTTATAGAGTAGATCATTCGGTGTTGTTCCAGTTCAAGATTTTCGAGTCTTTGTTCCTGACGGCAGAATTGGGTAGTCAATGTTGGCAACGTAAGATGTGCCGAGTTCTGAGAGTTATGTACAGGATAAGGATTGGTCCGAGGTGACCTTGTGTTCCTCCTGGCTACTCGTGGGTTCCGTGACCCATGTGAGTGAGAGTGTGACGGATTAGGTGGTATGTTTGCCATTCCTGTGGCAGAGTGTAAGTAAGACGAGGCTAATATATATATACATATATCATATCCAGCCTAGTGTCTAGCACGTATCAAGTAATGGTCCGGTTCTCTCGTGGTCAGAGTCAACTAACGTATCCCTGTTCAACATAATTATTTCAGACCTTACATCATCTTTCCTTAATTGTACATAGTTGATCAGGCTATGTTAAATTAAAGTGGTTTGCTGTAATTCCCGAACCAGTCATGTCTAATAAGAGAATACTGCCTAACGGTCATAGTCTAGGCCCACTAAATGCAACCTAGTTCACTATAACCTTAGGCTCTGATACCAATCTGTAACACCCCCGAAATTCACTGTTTTGCGGAAGCATAGTTTGGGGTGCTACTAATCAAATATCACAACACAAAGATAAAGTAAACGACATCTATATGCACGTTTGTAAATTGGTTACATTCCATAGATATGTTGTTTGAAAACTTAGTGTTTTCGTATACAAAAATGTATTTTCCCTAGAGTCCGCGCGTGTAGCGGGAGATTCTATTACATAATCATAATATACAAAAGATAATGCTAAGAATCTCCGTTAATGCAGTTGTGTTGAAATCATGCGACTCTAGCTAAAATCCTGGAGAAATCCTACTCCATCCGGGTACCTGAGAAAACATGCTAAAAAGTGTCAACCAAAAGGTTGGTGAATCTCACAGGTTTGTAAATAATATCGGCTTTGAACACGAGATTTCAATAGTAGTGCCCGTAGGCGTAAAATCAGCCATTGCAACCCAGCAATCGTAAAATCAGTATTTGCAATCCAGCAAATGTAAATAAATAAGTTTATACCGTTGCCATGAGGCTCATAATCGAAGCTTAACCCGTAAGTAATAACTTTGCTCCCGTGACATGCTCGTAAATGAGCAAGCATCAGTAACGAATAAGTAGTCACCCGTTTCTACGTGTAAATCAGTACGTGGCAGCGCTACTGCCCCGGGTGGGGAGGGTCATTTCCCTAATGGATCCATTAACTAGTGTTCGCGCTTAAGTCCATAACTAACGATATATGATGGAGAGACTTCTGTTTGTAATTAAACTCATGCAATTCCGTTTGGTATAGTAAACAGTTTAGTACTTGTGTTCAAGGAAAAGTAGTAGCTTGTTTCTCCCCCAATAAGATAAAACAGTAAAAGTGGGGCCGTAAGACTCACCTGAGTCTGGTAATATGCCGTAGCAAATAGCAAGTAGTAAATATAGCAAGTAGGTTCTCCGAACCCGTAACCTTCAAATGCCTATTCATATGAAGTTATGTAAGTATGCGTCTCACGTGACGTTTCGTTTAGTTGTACACAACTAGTATAGCCAATGTTTGTCCGTATGTTTGTAATTGTTCGTTTGTTGGAAAACACGTTTGGGCCCGTTGGTGACTTAGTTGAAACGTTAATCTCGACATTTATATACTAGTTTGAATTGTTATGCTTGAAAAACATGTTTCAATGTACCTTAGATGTTATATCGTATAGTCGTTTGAAGTCCGAAATGTATAACACTTAACTTGGAATTTAATTTGTAAATCTGCTGTGTTTTGCGACACAAAATGCGACACTAAAGCTGTCATGCGACACAAGGATTGTGTCGCAGACGTCATGCGACACAAGAATACGACACAAGGATTGTGTCGCATCAGATACGAAATGCTAATTTAATAGCGACATAGTGGTTGTGTCGTATGAAATACGACATAGTATGCGACATAGAGTGCGACACAATATTGTGTCGCATAGATTACGACACAAAGGTTCGGTACGACACAAGGTACGACATTAATGGGTTTATGCGACATAGCATGCGACACAAGGCTTGTGTCGCATGGATGAACACCAGCCCAGAAACTTTCGGGTTTCGAGGATTTTCGACCAAAAACGCAAATCTAACCTATTTTTGAGCTATAAAATCGTGTATTATGCATGTATTAGGTTATATCTAAGTTGTGTACACTTCAAAACATCAAAACATTACACCAAATTGAATAGATCTAAGATTTTAGAAATTTCTTACTTTTGCAAATCGAGCTAAATGGAGGATGAATTGATGAATACGATCTTGATATTCTTGCTCCACTCGTGATGGTGATTCCGAATATGTATTTTGTTTGTTGATTCGGTATGGTTCGATTTTGAGAGAATTTGGGTTTGAGAGAGTTTTGTGGGTGTTTTTGTTTAGTGAAAATAAAAATGAAAGAGAGAAGTGAGGGTGGGGGTGGGGGTTTGGCTGATCCAAAGGGGAAGGGAGGGGAAAATGCTCCCTAAAACTCAGTGTTGACTCCGTGTCCTAATCGTTTAATCGCTAATTTTTAATATTTAGTCAAACGTTTATATTCTTAAAATGTAATTAAAGTATTTAAATAAAAATACTTTGGAATTAATAGTAAAACATTTGTCGCACTATTTTAATTATTAAGTCGCGTTTATTACGTTTTGTTGTGTTGGTTAAAATGTCGTCGCGATAGTATATAAATAATGCTCGTTCGGTTGCGTATTTTATATAACAAAATACGTTCTCATTATTTAAGTAAATTTCTGTCACCAACGTCCAAGTAAGCTGTGTCGGACTCCGTCCGGTTAATCCACACGATTTATCCAAATCGCGTAAGTACATAAACATATATATAAATTACCTTATATATATACAAATAGAGCCTGTAATTAGTCCAATTACATACTAATTACAACTAGTTACAAACAATCAGGCATAATTAATTATCCTAATTATGCGGGTGTTACAATCGGACAATTTTATGAGTTGGCAAGAATTAGACCTTATCCCGTGGCACTCGAAGCTAGAAAAATTGAGAAGTACATTAACAGCTTTGTTCTGAAAACTAGCAGGATGGTAGAAGTGACTGAGCCTCCTACCATCCAAGGCGCAATAATGATGGTTGAAGCGTTAATCGATGAAACCAATAAGACAGAGAATGTATAAACAGTATCAAAAACGAGAGGGTACTCAATAAATTCGTAAATACTAACGCATGAAGAGAGGGTTACATTGGTTCACATCTTCTATGAGTAAGATGTAACTACTATCATCACACATCTGCATCATGATATATTTATTCAAACTGCAACTTTGGAGGTCGCTTTACAATTGAATGTTGGATGACAGCTTGTCAAGTGGCACCAATCAACACAGTAGGAAACTCGATGTCTTGTCTTGAGTGAGAGACGTTGAAACAATTTTATTAATGGGAGCACATAAAGACTAAAAGACATTACATAAGGGTGTACTTTAGTGCTAGAAGATTACTCTTTTAGCATTGACTTGTTGACCTTCGGACTCAGAAGTTTTGGTGTAGTTGTGGAATGGGTTAGTTGACGAAATTCAGGTGGAAATTGTATATTTGAGAAAGTATTCCGTATACCAGTTAAATGGTGGTGAAATACTTGAGATTCGCATAAAACAATCCGATGACAAACATAAACAATTCATGAGCGTAAAGGCGAATAAGTTAAAATTTCAAAACATTCTATTATCAACGATTTCCTCGAGGTCTTCTCGGAAGATTTAGAAAGATTATTTTCCTCTTTACTCGTAAAGTTTTGTATCGATCTTATTCTTGGAGCAACCCCAGTTGCAAATGCTCCATATCACATAACACTATTGGAATCCAAGAGTTAGTTAATACACTTCATGATGCTCCAAGACAAGGGTGTTATTTGCCCTAGTCTTTTTCTTTTGGGAGCACCTGTCTTATTTGTCAAAAAGAAAGATGGTTCTTTTCATTTGTGCATTGATTATCATGAACTTAACAAATTTACGGTCAAGAATCGCTATCCTCTTCCAAGGATAGATGATTTGTTTGATCAACTTCAAGGTGTTCAGTGGTTTTCAAAAATCAATCTTCATTTTGGTTACCATCAATAGAGGGTGCCTGAATCAGATATACCTAAGATTGCGTTTAGTACTCGTTACGAACATTTCAAATTTCCCGTTATGTCTCTCGATCTTACTAATGCGAATATAACATTCCTATATTTAACGAAAGCGTATATAAACCGCATCTCGATGAATTTATCATACTTTTCATTTGCGACGTTCTGAGTTATTCTAAAACCAAGGAAGAGCATGAAATCCCTTTGAGAGTAATCCTGGAGTTTCTTTTGAAAGAAAAGGTCTATGCAATATATTCAGAGTTCGAAATTTGACTACAAGAGGTTTGTTTTTCTTGAACACGTTGTGAACAAAGAAGTCATTCTTGTAAATTTTAGCAAAAATAGAAGCTGTAAAGGGATGGAAGGTCCCACAGTCATCATTGGATGTTCGTAAAGCATTTAGGATTCACATGCCGATATCGGCATTTTATCGAGAGTTATTCCAAAGATTGTTCAACCACTCACACAATATATATATATATATATATATATATATATATATATATATATATATATATATATATAAGTTTGTTTGTGGTGAGGAACAAGAAGAAGCTTTTCAATCATTGAAGGATGACGGATCGAAGAATTTCGTTGTGTATTGTGATGCATCAAAACCGATGTCTAGGTTGTGTGTTAATTAAATGGGAAATGTAATCGTATTCGTCTCTCGACAACTCAAGATACATAAGCATTACTATATTACCCACGATTTGGAACTTGGAGCGGTAGCATTCGTACATATGTGTTGAAGACACTACTTGTATGGAATGAAGAACGTTATGTATACCGATCATAAGAGCTTTTAACACCCCTATGTTCAAAAGAAGTTGAATATGAGGCACATGAGGAAGCTCGAAATATTCAGTGGCTACGATTGTGAATTTCGATATCATCCGGGGAAGACGGATGTTGTGGCAGATGTTCTGAGTAGGAAGGAAAGAGAAAACCAAGGTGAGTGCAAGTCAAAGTGTTATGATACATTCTGGCATTAGGGATAAGATGTTCAAAATTCAAGATGAAGCGTTAAGGATACTCATGTGCAAAACAAAAAGTGTGCGGGTTAGACAAACATTTGGAACAAAAAGTGGACAAGATATTACATTATCGAAAAGATTTTGGATTCCTTTGCTAGGTGGTCTATGGACACTAGTAATGGACAGAGTACGTAAGTCAAAAGATTCCATACAAAGGGAGTTGTTAAGAAGTAGTATGATATCATGGATTTGTATTGGTGTCTGGGAATGAAGAAGGACATCATTTAATACATTCTCCATTTGTTAATGCATGATCTGTTTGAAGTTCAAGGCTGTATACCAGAGACTCTCAGGTCTATTACAGCAACCGGATATTTTTGAATGGAAAGTAGGAAACATGACTATGGATTACGTTATGAAGTTTCTTATAACTAGTAGTGAGCATGGATTGATCTAGGGATAGAATGACTAATTCAGCTTATTTCTTAGCTGTCCACGAGGATTACAAAATGGAGAAATTGGTAAGGCATTACATCGATGAAGTAGTAGCAAGGCATGAAGTGTCTATGTCAATTATGGTCGTTTTAGAGGGTCAATTTCTACAAGATTTTGGCAAACGTTACAACAGACTTTGGGAACGCGTATTGATATGAAGAAGGTTTATCATTCTCAAACTAACGAGCGGAGTGAGCAGACCATTCAAACATTTAGGAATATGCTTAGAGTGTGTTGTTGATTTTGGTGGAAGCTGGGATACCCACTTACCATTAGTCAAGTTTTCATACAACACAATTATCATGTTAGTTTTCAATGTGCACTATTTCAGGCACTTCAAGGGTGTAAGAGTCGTTCAGTTGTAGTCTGGACTGAAGTTGGATTAAAGCCAGTTGATTGGATTGAAATAGTTCAAGAAGCTATTGACCAGATGGTTAAAATCAAGGAGAGATTGGGAATCATATATTGCTTAAAGTGTTACTTTGGGAAAGTGTCGTACATTTTGGGAAGTTTGAAATATTAGCATATGTGTTTGTTGGACCGTTCTAAATTGTTGAACGTATGGGTTCAATAATGTATCGGTTGGAAGTTGTCGCAAGAGTGAAGTGTTGTTCATGAAGTATTTCATATTTCAAATCTAAGAAAGTGTCGACTGATAAAGTCTTACATGTATTTCTAGAAGGAATTTACAGGGAATCACATATAACATTGCGTAGAGAAACTGGTAGAAACCATGGATTGAGAGGTAAAAATGTTGAAGCACGGAAAGTTTTAATTTGTCATTGCTTGATCGAACGCTTAGCAGGGACCCGAATTTACTTGCGAACGAAAAGATCAAATCAATCTTAATTTTACATACTTATTCAGTGATCGTGTTGACAATATAGCTCCGACTGAATTTCGGGACGAAATTCTCTCAACTTGGGGATATTGTGACAACCGTCACCAAACCGTTATCATAGTTCGAGCCGTAAAAAGTCATTTTTGTGAAAATACTAATTTCAATGATTTCTTTACATGAAAGTCTTCGTTTTTCAAAAACGAATCCAACGCAAAAAGAATCAACGCAAACGGACGTGTAACGAAGAAGTTATGAAGCAATACGTAAACGAAACTGAGCTGAACAGATCGCGACGCGATATGACTAAATCGCGACTCTATCTACCCTAGATCGCGGCTCTATCTACAACGGTCGTGGCTCTATTCTGTCTGACGAGTGTAAATTCGATTTTTAAACCCTAAAACGCATTTACGGACCCTAGGGCTGATTTTGTGTGACCAGGGGAGTATTATTCATCATCTTTACAAGATCCAAAGGCTATCAACTCAATTCCTTAGCCTCTTAATCAATCCATTAATCAAAAACTCGTATTCGGTAAGTTTTGTGATCGAATCTTACATTTCCTTCGTATTCAAGATGCGTGGGCTGTTTAGATCCTTTTGAAGTGCTTGTTTACAGATTGTAATAAAGGAATCTCGTGCGGATATTCGTTAGATGGTATAATCTCTAACCGAATCATTCATTTAAACGTATTTCAATTATTTCGTGTTATCGGTTTTCATTTGGTTCAATCCATTGTATTCCTAGGGTATGTAATCATTAGGATATTGGTAAAATCAGTATATAAGTTAGTGGAAATGGGATATATGATTATGATTGCGGTTTGGGTTGTTTAGACAAGTGATTGGAGTTGATTCAATTTAAACCCTAATCTGATCAGGAATTTTTTTCGGATTGGGAAGCTTGTAACTTGGTCATATCACGATGGTTTTCGATGAAAAAGTAGTCTAAACATAAGTATTTTGAGTCTACTTTCAAATGGTGTTGGTTTCATGGATAAATGTTGAGCATAATTCAGTCAAAACTATTTTATAAGATCGACTGTCATTTCTGAGTTTTATTGGTTCCTGATTTTGATTGACTTGTCGATTTTTGAAAAGTAGGTTAAACTAATAATTAGGATTTGAAATTTTTACTGAAGTGTTTTAAGGTGTTAACTATTTTCTGTAAAAATGTTATAATCAATTGGAGTCTCTAAGTATTTTAAGTAAATTATAACTTTTGTGAAGTCGGAAAGTGTTGTCGGTTTGGAGCAGTTCACTTTGGTGAATTTTTTAAAAATAGTAAATCAGTGTAATTGAATCTGGAAAAAATTACAGGATCTTCTAAACACATTTAAATATCACTGGTTAAAATTGTAGAGTCAAATGATTTAATTAAGTAATATTTAAAAATTCGTAAAGTGATATGAAAATTGTGGACAGAATCTGATTTCTTTCTCGATAGGTTGATTCAAGTTAATATACATGGGTTGAGTTGTGAGGAAACTTAGTGAAGGTGTTTTGGACTTGGGATACAATGGAATGACCTAGTTATCTCTAGGTTGTAACCCATATGCATTATGATATTGTAGATTGCGAGTGGTTGAGTGGATTACACTTAAGGGCGGTACTTACATCATTTCTTGAGGTGAGTTTTCGTGGCCCCTTTTTCATATACATGTTTTCAAATTGGGGGAAAAGTATGCTTACATATTTTATCAATTGTTTTATGCTGTGAAACGTATTCATTTTCATTTTTTGGACATATGCTTGAAATGTGTGATACTATGTGACTTATATGCATTGGTTGTTGGATTTATTTTTATCAAAGGCCTTACTCTTTCGAGGGTAAGTACCTAATGTGTACTGTTAGTATACATTCAAGGTCATGTTGTTTTTCAAAAGGCCTTGCTCTCTTTCGAGGGTAAGTACCTAATGTATGCTTAAGTGTACATTGAAGGTCATTTATGGGTAGCTACCGCATACGCAGGATTTGGTTGGGTCATACTCCTTCGTGGGGTGATGACGGTTTGTGGTGATGTTTGGTTGTATTATTTCACTTGTGCCATTTCTATATGCATTGTCCAAAACTATTATTATCACAGCAAAAAGGTTTATTTTATGGTGTCTGGTTTCAAACCTACGAAACTCACCAACATTCTTGTTGACGTTTTTGAGCATATCTTTTCAGGTTATACTAGTGGACTTAAAGCAGAGGACAAGAGAACTTAGTGGACCTTTAGGGTTGCATTAAGAGTTATTCAAGACTTGTGAGACATCATGGTTGTTAGTGATGGCATGATTTGCCTTAACATTGTAGTGTACGTTTGTTTGTAAGATTTTGAATTCCTTGTTAATATGTATGCACGACATGAACCGTTATTCATGTTAATGGCATCATGACACATTGGATATTGTATTTCATATAGAATTCTTTATAATAATGTGTTATGATCCTATCACCGTTATACCCCGTTGTTTCAACTTTAGACGGGGTGTGACATATTTGTACTACACCTAAAGTGTTCCCAACGCTATACTGAGTAACAGTCGAATAGGGGCCTTCATATTACTTCATAATATTATACCGTTTCATAATATGACTACCTTCGGTCGTTCCTCGACTTCCATACATTTGTACTCCACCTTGAAGTGTTTCCAGTACTATATCGAGTAACAGTCGAATAGGGGCCGTCATATTATTTCACGATAATTAAGACTATTTATATTTTACTACTATGATGATCCTAAGGCAACAATCAAACAAGAACATGCAATAAGATGATCAAAGCAATACTTCCGATCTTTAATATTTAATTATACATCATCCCATAATTAACTAACTACATCGCAAGCAAACACAACAAGCTTACTACTCTCTAATCATGGCAATAACTAAATCTAGCATAATCAATATAAGCGTAATTAATTAAGATAGATAAGGATAGAAAGAACCAGGATTAAATGCGGGCGAAAGTAGACTTGAATTAATTGACACAATTCCAAGCTTACACCGAAGATTACAAGCACGTTCCTTGCTTTCGTTCTATTCTAAACAAATTCCCTAAACTAGCCTATTACTAATTTAGAATAAGAAAATAGAGGGAGAAAGTAGAACTAATAATTAGAGAGAATTATTAGCCTAAAGAGAAGTATGGAAGGTGTTTTTGCTAAGAAAGGTGTAGCAAAGGAGGTGTGTCTTATAATGAAGGCTTAGGAATTCTATTTATAGTGGAAATTTGGCTCAAGTTAGCATTTCAAGGAGCACATTAGCAAAAGGTGCTAAAGGTGGTAGCACGTATACCCTAAAGCGCGCAAAGGTGGTGCACCGGGTACCAAAAAGCATGTAAAGGTCTAGCACCGAGTACACGAAAGGACCAAAAGGAGGAAATGGTGCAGGGGCGTGCCGGCTGGAGGTGGGCACCTGGTGGCCGGCGGTGGGAGGCTACCAGCCGGCCTGGTACGCCACCCTGCCGCACCGGTTAGCTTTCTTTCGCACGTATCTTCTTCGTTATGCGTCCGTTTGCGTTGATTCTTTTTTTGTTGGATTCGTTTTTCAAAAAAGAAGATTTTTATAAAAAGAAATCCCAAAAATATGTCTCTAAACTTTAGATGTCTCGTACGAATCGTTTGAATCTTCCGGCAGGCGTAGAATCTTCATTCTTCATCCGCTTTTGCTGATTCTTCTTCTGATGGATTCGTATTTTGAAAACGAACATCTTGGATAAGTTAAATCTTATTGATGGGCACTTTGTCTCTAAATCTTGTTTTGATGCCTCGAGTCTTCAATTGTGCGTGGAATCTTCGTTTTTCGATCGTTTTGCTTGATTTTTATCGTGCAACCTTGTTTTGACCATCTTGGCATAATATCATTGATGTGTACTGTTTTTGAGTTTAAAATGCCAAGAATCGTTCCAGAATGAGAGAGATATCGGTAGTAAAAACGTGACTTTTTACGCGATATCATACCCCCTCCCCACCTCTTTGTTTATACCACACTTCACTCAACCATATTCATCATTCACCCACTCTATCATTTCCACTCTCCTCCTCTCTCTCTCTCAAATCCTGCAGCAAAAACAGCCCCTAAGAACCACCATCGACCACCACCATCATCATCATCCTCCGTCGATTTTTCAAGGAAGAACCAAGTAAGAAACAAAAGCTGCACCTTTCCATAATCATCTTTGTATGTCCACTAGTTTTAGGATCGATAACTTCGTTATCTGTAGTATTAAGGTGCGGAATCCCTTAATACGGTGTTATCTTACTAACAACGAATATGTTCGTATTGCGTTTAGTAAGACTTAGCTTTAAACAACGAATTGTAAAAGCCTAGCCTTTAGGTTTAGTTTTCTCTGGATTTGTTGAGTTCGCAGAATCGCAAAAGTATTAAAAAGTTATGTTTTTCACGGAGTAAAAAACAATATATACGTCCAGTCGTCTCGGCTCGCATGGGCCTGCGAGTTCAGTCCAACTCGCAGCCCAAGCCCAACACAGAGCTCGGCTCGCCAGACTGATACCTCACGAGTTCAGATCTCACCTCACAGCTCGACTCACTGCGACCTGATATCTCGACTCGCTACGCATCAAACGTCTATTTTTTATTTTTTATTTAATTATTCGTCTAACTTAACAAAACAATATGTTTAACGAATATCACTAACAAAACAAATATTCTTTTACAAATCCAAACCAATATACAAACACAATAATAATTACACTAGTCCTATTTCAAGCTAGATCTGTTGTCACAATCTATGTCCCAACAGACTCCCCCTTGACAATAGCTCTAGCGTCTTTATCTTCACGCTTGTCTTTGGTCTTCATTTGTAAATCTTACTGCCTGCGTAAATCTTCATCTTGATACACGTCTTAACCATCATCTGATAATCTCGTCCCAAATCACCCCATGCATCTGTCGTCAAGATTCTATTTTCATTCAACTTAATCAAATCTTTCTTCGACATGTTCATTAGGTGTCGATGGTCATAGACTCTGAAGATTTCTCTTTCACCACCGTCAACCTCATCATCAGCTTCAACCATAACAGCTTCTCCAGTTCCTGAATCTACATGCCATCTCTTCATATTACCCAGAATATCTTGTGGCATTGTCTTCAGTGGAATCTGCTGTATGGATCTAACAGCTGGATATATCTTCTTCCTTCTTCTTCTTCCTGTTCTTTGACTTCTCTCTTGTAATTTCACAGTTTTTCCCTTTCTTGGCTTAATCTGAACAAACTTATTTGTACCAACCTCATGTCTAATGATTCTTTCAACACGATCAGCATAATCATCACGACTTGGATTGTTAATCTCTAATCTAGCCAAATCACGTATTTCATAACGTGGTAGAGAACTAAAAAATGCTAGCTTTCTTTCAAAATATTGAACTCCGTCAAACCTTTTGATCGCAAAAAGCTTTAGTTCTGAGTCAAAGTACCATCCAATAATCCCTTTACGTGATACACGCTTTTTCATAATATCAACTTCAGAAATTCCAATCTTCTTCTTCTTCTTTGGAAGTTTCCTAAGTACAACAGCAGGATTTTTGGTTTGAACAAAAACTTCTTCTTCATCATCAGAGGTTGAATCATCAATATCTTCATCTATATCGACAATTGTTGGACCTTGTTCATTTTCAATAACAACTTCTGTCCTAGATGGGCTCACATGGTGTTCATCAATGTTTGCATCTAGATCTACACCCATGTCTTGCACATTCTCAGGTACAGCAGTCCAATCAGTAGGTGGTTGGAATTCTCCTTCCTCAAGATCATAATCAATCTCTTCATCTATCTCATCAAAAATATCATCTTCTGAATCAGATAGATCAAGCATCTCCAATCCTAAGAGAAAACCACAAATACAAATAAATATTAATAATTAAAATTCTATTATCAATTTCCCTGAATCAACTTAAGAATTTCTTTATTAATTCTTTTGTATATTTTAACCTAAAATATAAACGCAATTTACATATAACTTATAAAATCTTTTATTGATTACCCTGAATCAATCCAAAATTTCTTAAGTCTACTTAACAAATATTAATTAATTTTAAATTCTAATGCATTGTGAATAATCACCAAACATTTAAATTTACTATTAATTAACTTATATAATTTCCAAGTGTTAATTGATCTAATTCATTATCAATTTAACCTTTAAATTATATATCTTTTGTCTAGTTAATACGAATACATTTTTAATTTGTTAATTACTTATATACCTTACGGTCTTAAGTCTATAATCAAATCTAAAAAGCATATGTTATCATAAAATTTTGACCGCCGAAATTAATCGGAACATGCCGCTCGACTACTCAATGAGTCGGAAGTCTTTCGATCACTATTTTATCTTAACATAATTATATAAACTTAAATTACCCAACATATTTTACTTAAAATAATAATAACCCTAAGCCAAATATATTTACACAATAATTAAGTTTACATTTGTTCACTACAAACTATTACAAATATTACAGTACTATGATAATACTAAGCTATCTTACCAGCTTCAGTATCACCCGGTACAGTCTTATCTGCACTTGTATCCACTCCAGAACCACTAGCACCAGCACCAGACTCCCCCTGAATAGTAGCTTGCTCACCAGTCTTTGAAGGACCAGTCTGCTCACCACTCGGTGCATTGGGATCATCGTCCTTGTCTTGATCTCTCTTCCTCTTCAACTCATTTTCTCTGCAAGACTCCAGATATACCAATATCTCCCCCTGAGTAGACTGTCCTGAATGCGATCTCAAGACCAGACTCTCTAAAGAAGATAACTTCAATCTCTGTACGTTGAAGTCCGCAAGCAAAGTCTCATGAGTCTTCATCAACAGATTGTACGATTCACTCTGCTTGAGAATCTGTTGTGAAAGAAGAAGATTGCTCGACACCAGCTCTGGAATCTGAGAAGTAAGTTTCTCCAAATCCTTTACCCTCGACTCTAAGGATGTAATCCTTTCTGCATCAGTCGTCGGAGTAACAGGTATCGTTCTTGGTCCAGGCGGTGTGAGAGACTCAATATGCCAGTCTCTGGTAAGCGGTGTATGAGGTTGAGACAAAGCTTGCGTAAGCAAACTTGTCGCAAATCTAGCTGTTTTGTTCGTTGGAAAATTAGCTCCACGAACTAGATCAGCAACCTCATGCTGTAAAGTTAAACACAATTAAAATCAGTTATTGTTACAGATTACTCTGTCTCAAACTCTAATTAATTGCATAACACTCATAGTTATAGAACTTATATCTCATACCTGAAGCGGTAAAGATATCGATTCAGTAACCACCGGTGCATCCATCTCCACCTGTGGTGTATCCTGAGCAACTGTATACAGAATTAACTGTCTCAGTTCAACTCTTGATAAACAACAAGTTAAGATTATTTAACTTTTATAATCAATACTAACCTTCTCGAATAATAAGCGTTCTCGGACGCTTCATCAAAGGAATCTCAACTTCCTCAGTACCTTCCTCCAGAATATCTTTTCCTTTTCTCTTCCTTTCAGAAGCAGATGAAGGAGGAGAAGGTGTATTATCAGAATCTTCATCTGAAGCCGTCTCACCATCACGACCTCTAGATGATCTAACAGGATCCTAAAGTTTAAATATATTAAACATTTATGATTAGCGTAAGCTCTATCATACAAGTTCTATATATTTAAGATTAATCAGATATAATACCTCAGTTGGTACTTCAACTGATCTATCAAGCTGTATCTGCTCATCCTCAAGTAATATAACTTCGGGATTTGCAGCCTCAGCTTCAGCCTCCTGTTCATGTAATGATATTTATATTTTAAAATCAGAAATAATATCCAATTTACTAAATATCTAATATCAGAATCATTATATAATAATATTATGCATCTATGATTAATAAAACAATCTATCAACTAAGCATCTATATTATTACATAAATAAAAGATTACCTCAGATGGTGCTAAATAACTCTCAATGTCTTGAAGCAAAGGATTTGTCGAATCATCATTCTGCTCCAAAACCTCTTGCACAACCTGTGCAGCAACATCTGGATTCACTTGCTGATCCACCTGACCAACCTGAATAAGAACATCCTCAAGGAGCCCTTGTTGATCTTCAGGTTGAGCTTCCTCAGTTGCAGGTTCTTGTACAACATCAGCAATAGCAGGAGCAGCAACAGCAGCAGGAGCTACGTCTAACCATCCATGATTTGGCGGTGCAACGTAGTTCGGATCAACAACATATCCAAAAAGTGGTCTAACTTCCGGTTTCACCACTCCTTCCTTCCTGACTGTCTGCATGAACATGGCGTTATACCCACTATGGTCAATCGTATTAACCACTAGATGTGGTTCAGGTATAGCCAAATCCGGTAGACGCGCACGGATAATCAGCATGCAAAATCGCGGGTAAACCAAAAATCTTGATCTAACAGACCCCGATATCTGTTTCGCAATCTCACCAAAAATATAGTCACAAAAACTGTATGGTTTATTATAAACCAGTGACAGTGCAGCCGATAGAATCGCAGGACTTAACTCATCAAAGCCACCTTTCTTCGCTGCGAAAACTATATTCATCACGTGCCAGAGAAACCTCCACTGACCAATGACCAGAGGCTTCTGGAACTGACGTCCACGTCTGTCTCCTGTATATTCCATACGCCCTATCGCACCCTCAATAAAATCCATAGGATACTCAGTATCCACGTTCTCCTGTTCTACGGTACCTAGCTGCAAAATCTCACGAAGATTACCAGCTGAAAATGTAACAGGTCGTCCACTAACCGTAGCTCGAATCTCAGGTGGGGTGACAGATTCATCGTATACTATATCTGTCCAAAAGTCATTCAGTATAGCCTGAGAAATAGGAGGATTGGCCGTAATGGCGTATCGAATTCTTGATCGTGCTAGAAAACGTAAAATATCAGCAACCCTGTCAGCCCGCTTGGCTTCAAGATTCAGATCAACCAAAATATTGTGACCCTTATCAAATGCTCTAGCCATATCTGTAAAATAAACACAAACAACAGATATAATTTAATGCACGATTAAAAATATTTAAACTATTACGTATTATGAATCGAGATTCATCAAACATCTTAATTTAAAATTGAAATTATATATAACTTGTTACAAAAATAGTCTCAAGTCGTATATAAAAATTTAACTTATAACTAAAAGTCTTAAGTCTAATTTAAATTAATTAGATAAAAGTTATTACAAAAAAAAATAAAATGTTTGTAAATTCCGGACTCGCATAAACTGGCCTAACGAGGTGAGGTCAACTCGTTTTGCTTATCAACTCGCTATACTCAACAACTCGCTACATTGATCAGCTCGCTAAAGTTACCAACTCGCTAAACTTATCAAGCAGCTATTGAAGTGAACTCGCTAATCTCATGGATTCGCTAGTCAACTCGCTGCGAGTTGATTCACATTGTCAACTCGTTCGATGAACTGCCGTCGCGAATTTCCAAATAAAATCGATTCATCAGTTGATTTTAACATGATCTATCGATTGATTTACGTTTATTAACATCCATTTAACATAAACCACAAGGATTCGTGTTCTAATAGTCCTTTAATATACGTGAATCGTTCGAATTATAAACCGAAACCCTAAGCTTATTAAAACTTCGATTTCGAGTAATTTAAACGGTGAAATCCGTTGGTTTATACCTCAAAATGTTCGTAATATGAAGGTGTATAAAGTCTACGGATTGAATAACTCGTTCCCGTACTCTAAAATTCAAAATCAAACGAAAAAAGAAAATCGCCTCGTTTCGCCTTTTTGACGGATTCGCAAGCTTTACTGAACTCGCGAAGTATGTGTGGGTTCGGTGGGTTGGTTTGACTCGTTTGACCCCCTTTATACTACATATCCGATTCGCGAGATTTAAGTGGACTCGCAAGTTGATGCCAACTCGCAGAAACAATTAAAAACGCGAATTTAATGCTAAGTATAAATAAAAACCCGATATTTTACAAGTCTAAATTATAATTAATTTTCACTTGTATTTGTCACGTTGTTCAACTCAAAAATATACAGTATAATTTAATTCCAAAGGGTAAACATAATTAATACAAAAATTTTAAAAAAATAAAAAATAAGATAAAACAAAATTACATAACCATTGGTATCAAGTACCATTTTATTAATCACTTTGAAACAAAGTAAATATACAATGTAAATAAGATTTTATCTGCTTAGGGATCATATTAGTAAGAATTAGCAATTAATTATATATTAAAAAGTCTAAGCAGATTGGTAGTATACATTCCTCATGAAATTCAAGTGAATCACTGTAAAATTACAACTAAATTTATCATTTATACATTTATATTTATAAAACTATATCTTAGGTACCTTTATCCACATAGCATAATTAATAAATGCATTACTCACATAAAGTGAATATTTTAATTATAGATAGTTCAAGACGATTACCGGTATTATGATCCACATAAACAAATTAAACTCAATTTTCTAAGCAAACTCTTTATTGTTAGTATGAGTATTATCAAGTGCTTCCTATTATATGATATACTGAAGAATTCAAGTAAAACACATAACATTGCATCATTAAATTTTCAAGGTAGCGGTTACTAAATGATGTATCTTTTCAAAACATATAACATACACTTGAATTTTTTAAGGTTAGACAAATATCAAACATACTTTGAATATGCTATGTTATCTAAGTCTGTACTTAGTACAACAGAAGATCCCTTCTAGCATAATTCAAAATATATTTGAGAATATTAATTTAATTAAAGGTTTCAGTTCTGTACTTAGTACAACAAAGTTACCAGTAATTAAGTTAATACCCATATTGCTACTATTTGTCAATTCAAATTAATATGTATAATAACAGTGTATGGCAATACCATCATTCAACAATTAAGACTTAATGTCATACATCATAGAATAGTAACACAAAATAATAAACAAGTAGTTGATTAACTTCTTAAGGCTTAGAAAATTTCATATAATTTGCCTACCAGTACATCATATGATGAAGCCATCTAAAGATTTAATAAAAATAGACAAATTATAACTTGTGGATATAGGTGTATAATCAAATAAATATAAACACATACCTGATAGAACCGCTGTAGTTCTAAAGCAACTTTATTTGAACCTACTACCATATCATACTTAGGACTTAAGCTTATTATTGTGAAGCTTATTCTCCTAATGTACTATCATTTCCCTTAGTTTTTGCAAATAAAAACTTAAATGAAGGCGATTCCCCTTAGGTAACAAGCAAATGAATGCCATACGCCTTTTTTTTTTTTTTTTTTTTTTTTTTTTTTTTAATGAACACATAAATACTAACTATTACAAAATTACCCTTGGAAGACTAATCACTCTGGATTTCTCATTCCATTCAGTTGAACCAACGTCTCAAATCTTGCTCTGTCGAACGCCTTTGTGTATAAGTCTGCTAAGTTATCCAATGATGGTACCTTAACTAACTTTATCAATTTCTTCTCAGCACAATCTCTAATAAAATGATGTCGAATATCAATATGCTTAGTTAACTGTGCTTCACCGGATTATTGGTGATCGACATAGTATATTCGTTATCAATCATCATAGGAGTATTGGTTATATTTAACCCGTAATCCCGCAGTTGCTGTTGAATCCAAAGAACTTGTGAGCAACAGCTGCCAGCTGCAACATACTCAGCTTCACATGTAGAAATGGCTACCGAGGTTTGCTTCTTGCACTGCCAGGATACTAATCTACCTCCTAGGAATTGACATCCTCCGGTCGTAGATTTCCTATTCTGATTGCATCCTCCATAATCCGAATCAGTATAAGCTACGAGATCTAAGTCTCCATCAATCGGATACCAAAGACCCAGCTTAGGTTTCCCTTTGAGGTAACGAAAGATTCGTTTAACAGCTTGCATGTGTGACTCTTTCGGATTAGCCTGATATCACTGCATAAACAGACAGCAAACATTATGTCAGGCCTAGAGGCTGTAAGATACATTAGTGATCCGATCATGGCTCTATAAAGAGTTGGATCCACATCGCTATCACTCGATGTATCTGGACCTAGTCCATGATTGACTGGAATTGGAGTATTGTAGACCTTACTTTCATCCATCTTGAAGCGTTCTAATAGCTCATATGTATATTCAGATTGATGAATAAAGAATCCATCCTTCTTTTGATCAACTTGTAATCCTAAGAAGAAATTCAACTCTCCCATTGCAGACATTTCAAACCTTTTTCTCATGACTTTCTCAAATTCTTGACACATCTTTTCATCAGATGATCCAAAGATAATGTCATCAACATAAACTTGCACGAGAAGAAAGTCTTTCTTTTTCCATTTCACAAACAGTGTACTATCAATCGATCCTCTTGTAAATCCATTCTCAAGTAGATACGTTGATAGTGTTCCATACCACATCCTTGGTGCTTGATGTAATCCATATAGAGCCTTATTCAAACGATATACTCTATCTGGATACTCAGGATCAGCAAACCCTGGCGGTTGTGAAACATACACAAATTCTTCCACTTTGCCATACAAAAAGGCACTCTTAACATCCAACTGATAGACCTTTATACCATAATATGATGCGAATGCTAAAAATACTCTAATTGCTTCTAGCCTAGCAACTGGTGCAAACACTTCATTGTAATCTATACCTTCTTGTTGATTAAAACCTTGAACTACCAGACGAGCTTTATTGCGAGTAACGATTCCTTTATCATCTCTCTTGCACTTAAATACCCATCTAGTTCCAATTGGATATTCTCCCTTTGGTAGGTCAACCAACTCCCATACTTGTAATTTAGAGAACTGAGATAGTTCTTCTTGCATTGCTTCTACCCACGAACTTTCTTTTAAAGCCATTTGAACATTTTTAGGCTCGACTTGTGAGATAAAGCATGAATATAGACATTGATTAGGAATCCCTGTCTCTTTCATTGCAGTATACAAGCTTTGGTATTCAGAATTCTCAGACGTACTAGCTCTGGATTGATGCCTAGTTTGAACCGGAGTATTAATATCACCGATGATGTTTTCAACGGGATGATTCTTACTCGTTCTAGTTGTAGTAACTGGTTCAACTGGTATCTCATCTTCCAAATTAGTACCAATCTCTTCCAATTCAGGTACATCTTCCGTACGTGCTGAAGATATCCTTAAATGTTTCAAAGGAGTAAGTATATCATCAAACTTTGTAGAAAGATCATCAGGATCTTCTGTTTCTTGAGACTTATCCTCTGAAGGTTGTTGTGACTCACTTGTGGAAGCTTTATCTGAGTCAACATTAGTCTTAATTCCAGATTGCTTAACACTTGATGTTGAAGCAGAACCAATATTCTCATCTTCAAACAATAAATGTTCAGCTATCTCTGAATCACTGACATAGTCACTAATAGGAACTTTAAATGATGCAAAAAGATCAGAATAATCAAATTGCCAATCTAAGCCCGTATGAACATCAGGTGAGTAGCTCGTAATCTCAATATTATAAACTACCTCCAAACGTCCTGTGACTTTATTAAAGACTCTCTTGTTTGGCGAATTGGGCATATAACCTAGAAAAAATCCTTCGTCAGCCTTCTCACCAAATTTTGCTTGATGTCCAGTCTTTAATATGGTGCATGAAACTCCAAAGGGTTCAAACCCTTTTAAGTTAGGTTTCTTATTGTTCAAAAGCTCATAACAAGTCTTGTTATGTCTCTTAACCGTAAGAACTCTATTAAGAACATAACATGCTGTATTCACTGCTTCTGCCCAAAAGATGACCGGAAGCTTTGAATCAGCAAGCATTGTTCTTGCAGCTTCAATCAACGTCCTATTTTTCCTTTCAGCAACACCATTCTGTTGAGGTTCATAAGGTGCACTGAATTGATGTAATATCCCTTTGCTTAAGCAATAGATATTCAACGTTGAATTCTTGAACTCTGTTCCATTGTCACTACGAATACGCTTAACTCTCTTTTTATAGACATTCTCTACTAGATCAAAGAACTCAATTAGAATTCCAGGAGTCTCATCCTTTGATCCCAAAAAGAATACCCATGAGAATCTAGAATAATCATCTGTGACAACCAAACATTACCATTTGCCACCTATACTTCTCTTGCTTATAGGGCCGAAGAGATCCATATGTAGCAACTCAAATGGCGAAGAGATAGAGTTTTCAGTCTTAGGTCTGTGTGGTTTCTTGTGTTGCTTTCCTTTCATGCAAGGAACACACTTATCCTCAGACTCGAAACGTTTTTGTGGTACACCTAGAACCAAACCATTTTTGGTTATATAATTCATCTTTCTCCAGTTCAGATGTGCCATTCTCCTATGCCATAACAATGCGTCTGTTTCCGAAGCCTTGGATAATAAACATGTAGACACCATTGAAGAGTTAGGAACACCCATGTTGATAGCATAGATGTCCTTCTTCCTTGGTGCCCTCATCAATATCCATTCATCAGGAATTTTAAAACTTGGCTTCAGGACTAAGGCCTCCTTTTCATTAAAATAAACTGGGTGACCTTTATCACAGACTTGGGAAACACTCACTAGGTTGTGAGTAAGTTCTTCAACATAGTTCACATCCTCAAGAGTCAAAGTTCCATTTGAAACTTTTCCTTTTCCCGAAATTATTCCTCCTTTATCTCCTGCAAAATTTACTTTTTGCTTGAGACTATCCTTGAAGTCCTTCAGTAGACTTCGTTCTCCGGTCATGTGCCTTGAGCATCCACTGTCTACATACCACCAGCTGTCCTTGTTCACAGCATGCTCCTGCATATAACACAAAATACGATCAGTTATCAAGAGGGACCCAAGCCATTACGGTCTTGGTTTGTCCCTTATCATCAACAAACTTAAGCTCTTTAAAATAACCATCCTTCCCATCAAGAGCTTTGGTTACTTTCGAAGTAGCTTGAGTTTGTGGACGATCAGCCTTAAGAGGTGAATTTGAGGAGAACCTCTTAGGCACATAATTATGAGCTCTATTATGATAATTATAATTAAACTCATGTGATCGTGAAGTAGTACCACTCTCATAATGACTATGGCCTCTACTTGAAGTTCTAAACCTCGACGGTGTCACATCCCTAGACTTATGGATAACATTATCACTTTGAGTATATGGCCGTTTAGGTTTAGGTGGGGAGACACTATGCTTACCATCTCTTTTAAGAATGTTAACAGATTTATTACCTAACTTAGGTTTGGCATCTAACCCATCTACAGTCATACTAGAGTCGGTCTGTGTCTTTTCATCCATCACAAGCTTATGTGGTGTTTCAGGCTTTTTGTTAGGAAAACACGAAGCCACGTGTCCCTTTTGATGACACTTGAAACAAGACATCTACTTGCGTGATTTACTCACTTTTGCTTTCTCATCCGGAGTCTTAGGCACTAAAGGTTTAAGCTGTTCCTTATCAACTTTATCATCAGTCTTAGCATCGTTAATCACTCCACCCGATACAAACTGTATTTTGGTGAACTGAGAAGCCTTGCTATTATCTAATGATACGTTCTTAATAACATCTTTCTGTGCCTCTGACTGTTCAGGTTTATCAGCTACTGAAATCTCAGGATTAACTTCAGTCATCTCAGAATCTTCAGGAATAGAAGTGTAATTGGCATTAAAAGGCGGGGATACATCATTGTAACCTAACCCAGTCTTGTCCTTTACACTACGTTGAGCATCTAACATTTTATCCATTTGAGATGTCCTATAGTTCTCAAGTTTACGGTTTTGCTCAATTAACCTTAAGTTAAGGTTCACTATTTCCTGATCCTTACTAGCAATCGTCTCATTTAAGTCTTTGATATTCATATAGAGACCATCTATGACAACAGATTTTTCACTTATGGTATCTCTAAGTTTTGTTCTATCCGAAGCATCAGACTTAATTTTATCTTTTAAGACCTGTTTATCATCACTTAATCTACGAATATCCATAATAGCTTGATCAAGTTCAGATCTAACAGTCTTATAGGATTCCTTATCCATATTTAATTGTGATGACAAATTGCTATTTGACACAGTTAAGACACTATTTTGAGATTGTAAATCAGTAACTAAGTAACAAACATCAGCAAGATTAAGAATATCTAAACATACCTTCTTCTTGTCAGTTTGTAATTCAGCCATGCGTGCCACGAATTCCTCAGGACTCATATCTGGAGCTGAATCCATATATAGCACGTCATCATCACTTGCCTTCACTTCAGACTTAGGCACCTCTACTCTCTGTTCCATATCAGTGGGCATGTAGGAAACTGATCCAGCAGTTGTTTCTTCGATCTCGGCCATCAAGGCTTCCTCAGAATGAGCTTGCCAATCATAAGAGCCATCCAACTGCTTTACTACTAAGGCTTTGGAAGCGAGAGTACTTCCCGAACCTTGTTTTCCTAGTGCTTCTACTTTAGGTCTTTGGCATTCTCTAGCAAAATGACCAATACCCTGACAGTTAAAGCATCTGACCTTGGTTTTGTCAAACCCTGATCTATTGCCCAACACCTTTCTACCAGTTCTCTTGAGGAAATTCTTCACCTTTCTAGATATCAACGCTAGTTGATCTTGAAGCTCCAATTCCTCAAGATAATCAGAATCTATCTGCTCATAATCCTCATCAAACAGAATAGGATCATTGATCTTTCCCTCTATGTAGTTCTCATATGATGCCACAAAGGAAGCAAGAACAGACAGTTGCTGTTCAGCAGATTTCACACTCATCGGCATCTTCTGATGCTCTTGAGGTGACTTCTCAGAATTCTTTCCCTTTGTCTCATCACCAGAGGAGGAAATAAAACACAGATCTTCAGTAATCATTTCTCCATTTCACTAGTATCACCAACTAACAGTGCAGTGGTCGAACTAGATGACGCAGTCGAAAGACTTGACTTTCCATGATACAACCCAGGGTTCTGAACCTGATCAGAATCACTATCTCTTGACTTCTTGGAGAAATCATAACCTTTCAGCTTGTCAATGACTTGCTCTAAGGTCATAGTAGAATACCTAGTTTCGTTATCCTTAATCATAACACCATACATTTCCCATTTAGAAGGCAAACCCTCAAGAAACTTGTCGGTTTTAGATACTTCTTCTTCAACAATCTCATGGTATTCTAATTCACTTAGTAGATGGTAGAAACGCGTGACATAGGCATCAAGATCTTCTCCTTTTAAAGCTTTAAACATAGTAAACTGCTTTTTAAGAAGACTCCTCTTGCCAGCTCTCACCTGTGGACTTCCTTCACCTCTTTTCTCTAGAGCTTCCCAGAGCGTTCTAGCAGTATGAAAGGATTTCAGTTGATGAGCAATCTCTTTAGGAAGACACATCTTTATGCAAGAATGTGATTTATTTTCATTTCTGTAAGCTTCCTTCTCTTGATCACTCATGTTCGCATAGGTAAGAACCACAGTAGCATTTTGAACAGTTTGAGTAGGTGGGGTGTATCCACTCTTGATACACATCCAGATTGACAGGTCATGGAATCTACAGTAAGATTAAAATCTGTCCTTCCAATTGTAGTAATCCTCGATTCTTAACAACTTAGGTGGAACGTTTGACTTTCCCACCTCGTGGTCCGTTTCGATCATTCTACTTAAGTCAGACATCTTAAAACGTAAAATTAAACTGTTTCAGCGAATTCAGAAAACTCGACTCGCAAGACTCAGCTCAACTCGCAATCTCAGCTCAACTCGCAGAATTCGTCGATTCGCAAGCCTCAGTTCAGATTGCTAAAAGATGTCGATTCGCAAGTGATGTCGATTCGCGAGGGATCTCGGTTCGACTCGCAAGCCTCAGTTCGACTCGCTAGTTCAACTCGGTTCGCAGGCGACGCTGGAACCCTAATCTCGACTCGCGAAACGGCTGTTAAACCCGAAAACGAATTTTTAAGGTATTTTTACGACTGAAACTTAAAATTTCGGCTGTAAACAAACCCTAAAATGTCCAGAGAATGATTTTGATTGTTAGTATTACAAGAATGCACGTAATAACGACCCGAATCAAAAACACAATAACACTAAAACTCACAAACACACTCGTATTTAGCCCGAAAGCTCTGATACCAGATGTAAGTCCCCTAGTTTTAGGATCGATAACTTCGTTATCTGTAGTATTAAGGTGCGGAATCCCTTAATACGGTGTTATCTTACTAACAACGAATATGTTCGTATTGCGTTTAGTAAGACTTAGCTTTAAACAACGAATTGTCAAAGCCTAGCCTTTAGGTTTAGTTTTCTCTGGATTTGTTGAGTTCGCAGAATCGCAAAAGTATTAAAAAGTTATGTTTTTCACGGAGTAAAAAACAATATATACATCCAGTCGTCTCGCTCGCATAGGCCTGCGAGTTCAGTCCAACTCGCAGCCCAAGCCCAACACAGAGCTCGGCTCGCCAGACTGATACCTCACGAGTTCAGATCTCACCTCACAGCTCGACTCGCTGCGACCTGATATCTCGACTCGCTACGCATCAAACGTCTATTTTTTATTTTGTATTTAATTATTCGTCTAACTTAACAAAACAATATGTTTAACGAATATCACTAACAAAACAAATATTCTTTTACAAATCCAAACCAATATACAAACACAATAATAATTACACTAGTCCTATTTCAAGCTAGATCTGTTGTCACAATCTATGTCCCAACAATCTTCATCTAGATCTGATTCTCACACTTTGTAGGAACTCGTTTTCTTGTTTATTTTACTTGGATAACGTGAATAAACATGCTACTAGTTTACTCATACGAAATCTTGTCCAAAACCAAACACGTAAACGTTTTTGAAACATGAAAAACCACTGGATAATGCTTTTATCCTCTGGTCAGAAACTTTCCCGTTTTTCATCACACGAGATCTCACTTAAAACTTAACCAAAATAGTCAAATCATAAGCCTAAAACTAAGTTAAAGATGTTAGCTTTCAGATCCAACCGGTTTCGTAATTTTTCGACAAGATTTAGTACTTCAAAACGAATTTATAAAAGTACATAGCCGATCTGACCTAATGAGCAGATTCTTGGCCCAACTTGGTGATGCAATAACTCGATGTACACAAATCAAAACGACATGAGACCTTTTTCTATAAGTCACAATTTTTGTTAACTAAAAATCTTGTATGATCTCATTTTCTTAGGTGGTGTATAGTTTTTACAATAATTAGATCTATGGACCTATATACAGATTTATTGCTGCTGGACACAGGGTCACTTTTTAATATTTTTGACCCCCTTAAACTTTTTCGCACCCCCAAATTCGTAATGCAGCGGAAGTCGGGTCGGGGCATGACTAATCAAGTATCATTACACAAAGTTATATTGAACGACCTCTATATGCGTCGTTTTGAAACAGTTCAAAAATAATACATTGAATTATCAAAAATGTTTACATAATTTGCGAGATCGCATCTAAGTCTAGAGATTCTAATACATAACTAATATTACAAAATAGTAATGCAAGAAAATTTCTGATTTTTGTAAATCATGCGACTCGAGCAAGTATGTCCTGCAGTTATCCTACTCCTGCTATGAAATTGAGAACACATGCTAGAAGATCAACATGGATGTTGGTGAGCTCACAGGTTTATCAGTAAAGTATCAGTATGAACCACAAGATTTATCAGTTGTTGCAAAATAGTATATACAATTGCGATGAGCTCATAGTCGAAGCTTAACAGTATGTATGGTACAACCAAGTACCGTATAGTTGCCCCCGTGAGTACTAATCCAAAACACCCATAAGTAACAAGTATCGAACCCCCATTTATACAGTACGGTTCGTGGTAGTGCGTGCTACCCCGGGCGGGGATTGTCAGTCCAAAATGGATCCATTTACTAATACTCGCGCTTAAGTCCATAACTAACAACTATGATGGGAGGACTTCAGTGGATTATAATGTGACTCATGCAATCCGTATAACAGTTAAATCATTACTTGTGTTCATATGTAAAACAGAGCATGTATCCTCACTCCGAGGTATAAACAGGAAAAAGCAGGGCTATGAGACTCACCTGAGTCTAGTAAGCGAAGCGTAGAAATCAAGCAAGTAGGTTTTCCGAACCCGTAACGTTCTAGTGCCCTAAACGCATAAGGTTATAGTAAGTAGATGTCTCAAAAAACCATCTAGGCTAGTTGTCCACTCAAATAGCAATGTCCAAGTGTTTGTTTAACGTTAGTGTTTAGAAAACGTGTACGGCTTGTTGGTGACGTTTCGTAATAATAATACTTCTTAAAAATATAATCATTATCATTTTGGTTTCACTTTGGTTCATAGTATTCCTTACAAATATTTTTATTGTTGTTTCGTCACATAGCGTAGTATATATGGTTTATCAATATACTAATATAGTTGTGTCGTTGTTTACAATATTTCTTAAGTATGTTAGGACATTGTGATTTGTTGTTGTTTAACCTTTGGTGTTGATAGTTTCTATTTTCTGTGTGCGAATGTTTGAATCTACGAAAGTATATATGTGTATGTATCCGAAAATATGTATATGTATATATACCCGAAAGTATGTACATATATGTATCTGTAAGTATATACATGTCCGAATGTGTCAAAATCACTGTTCATCTGAAAGTCAAACCAAAAATTTGAAAGTCAACCCAAAATCCGAAAGTTAGACCAAAAATCCGAAAGTCAACCCAAAATCCGAAAGTTGGACCAAAAATTCGAAAGTGTGGCTAAAAATCCGAAATTCAAACTTAAATCCGAAAGTCAATCAAAAAGTCAAACTTTCATAGGTCAAAGTCAGACCTATCTTCTGACTTCGATTTGACTAATGTCGTAGCTTTCAAAAACATATTTTTACATATTTTTAGGCCAAAGATAAGTGGGTCAATTAATTATAAAACTAACCCTGTGTCCAGCAGCTAACAATATCGACATAGGTCCAAAGATTAGTTTATATCTCAAGTTCTACTTATTCGCAGAAATCGCAATTATACTACTTTGAAAGCTAATTAAATTAGTAGTCTCAAGGAAAAGACCTCACGTTATTTGGAGTTGTATAACTCGAGTTATGGTGTCGAGAATTTGGTTCAAGTTTCTGCCATCCGAAGATAGCTTGTATATGTCGTCTTAGAAATTCATTTTCGGGTAGTAAACGGAGTCGAAAAATTACGAACATTTTTGTGTTTTAAAATTGTATTTTGACACTTGTTTTGGACATATTATTGTTAAGTGGACATATAAACATGTAGATACGTATGTTCTAAGTATAATACAAGTGGGATGAAGTTACTTACAAAGAGAATGATGAAGAGAAGGAGAAAGGAAGTCGAAAGCCCTTTTTCTAGCGTTTTCTTGTATTCCGACGTGGTGGCCGATGGTGGCTTTATCGTGGTGATATGTTGGTTGTTTGGTGGTGTTTGGTGGTATTAGGACTGAACAAAAACATTTGTAGAGAGAGAGAAGAGAGAAGGTGGAGAATGAGTGAGATGATGAAGTAATGGTGAATGAATGAGAAGGTATGGGTTGTGTATGTTGTTTAAGTCAACAAAAGGGGAGGGGGTAAAGGGCAGGGCTGCAGATTTCATGGGTGCCACCCCATGTGGGTGTTTAAATCTTATTCCCAAAGTTACGTCACGTGCCGTGTTCGTTTACCCGATCGTTTCATCGTTCGTTTAAACGTTAAACGTTTTAAATGTTATATTTCGTTAACGATTAATTCGCGAAATTTTTAGTTGAAGTTTTATTTATAATGTTATAAGCTATTAAAAAGTTCGTCGGGCTTCGTTCAGTTGTCGGATGCGATTCGTGCGTTTCCGTCGCGTATGATACGTTTTATACAAATCGTATAACATTTAATATATTATCGTAATAATATAAGTTAAATAATGATTATTCTAAGAAATTCTAATTATTTAAGAAAGTGTTTTCACCATCGTCCATATTTAGTTACCGTCGGGTCTCACCCGGTTGAAATTGCACAATTTAAAATAATCGTGTATGTGTATATATATATATATATATATATATATATATATATATATATATATATATATAAAATCATATATATAAACAATTACTATACTTAGTCCTATTTCATAATAAATACACGTAATAATCATACAATTAAGTACAATAATGAAGATCGAAAATGTCGGGTGTCACATTCTCCCCTTGTAAGAAGAATTTCGTCCTGAAATTCGCTCGTAATCGCGGTCTATGTGGGGTCTGTGAACAAGTGTGGCTATTTTTGTCGCATCTGGTCTTCCCATTCCCAAGTGAATTCAAGACCTCGCCTCGAATTCCATCGGACCTTAACGATGGGAATGCGACTCTGTTTTAAGCGTTTGACCTCACGGTTCATGATTTTCACAGGTTCCTCGACGAAGTGAAGTTTGTCATCAATGTGGATTTTGTTGAGTGGTACGATAAGTGTTTCATCAGACAGGCTTTTCTTAAGATTAGAAATGTAAAAGGTGGGGTGCACGCTACTAAGTTCGGGTGGTAGATGCAGTCGATAAGCCACTGGACCAATTCTTTCCAGAATTTCAAACGGTCCAATGTACCTGGGGTTCAGTTTCCCACGTTTACCAAAATGAATGACGCCTTTCCAAGGTGATACTTTCAAAAGTACTTTGTCCCCAACTTGGAACTCGAGATGTTTGCGTCTCACGTCAGCATAACTTTTCTGACGATCACGTGCGGATTTCAGCCGGTTTTGGATACCTACGATTTTCTCGGTTGTTTCATGAATGATTTCTGGATTGGTGAGTTGGCTATCTCCCACCTCAGTCCAACAAACATGTCGCACCCCCAAATTCGTACAGCAGAAGCGACTCGGGTCGGGGTGCGACTAATCAGTAATCATCATACAAAGTTATATCGAACGACCTCTATATGCGTCATTTTGAAAATACAATTTAAAAATAATTTATAGATCACCAAAGTGTTTACATAGTTTGCGAGTTCGCGAAAAGTCTAGAGATTCTAGTATATATTCACTATTACAAAATAATAATGCAAGAAAATCTCCGTTGTTTGTAAAATATGCGATTCGAGCTAGTGCTTCCAAAAGCATCCTACTGCACCTATGAACCTGAGAATTACATGCTAAAAGGGTCAATATAAAGTTGGTGAGCTCATAGGTTTGCATAGTTGAAATCATAGTAAAATCGTAGTTTAGAAAACAAGATTTCAGAGTTATCGTAGTAGCATAGTTGCCAAAGTAGTACACTATTGTCATGAGCTCATAGTCCGAAGCTTAACCGTAGTTGGTGCCTCTAGTAAGTGCATCTCAGTACACTCAATTACGAAATATTATGTGTCCGTATAGTAGTTAGAGCGACTAACCCGGACGGCGGAAGGTCAATTCTCGATATAACTATCCATAATGTTCGCGCTCAGTATTAACGAGACTATGAAATTTGTTAGAGGCCAGAATCGTAGTTTTACTCATGCAATATGTATAAGTGTTTTCAATTACTTGTGTTCATAAAAACAGAGCATGTAATCCCACCCCAAAGTAAAAAGCAGTAAAAGTGGGGCTATGAGACTTACCTGAGTCTTGTATGCATTGCTAACAGCAAGAAATGTTGTTATCCAAAACTGTAACCCGCTGGCGTCCTAAACGCGTAAGGTTATAATGTGAGTAGATGTCTCAAAAGGTCATCCATGTTAGTTGTCCACTCAACTAGGTAATGTCCAAGTGTTTGTTTAGTGTTTGCGTTTATAGTTAGAAAATGTGTACAGCCCGTTGGTGACGTTATGTAATAATAATTCCCGAAGGCATTATTATTATGTTTGTTTCATTGTATACTTATAAAGTATATGTATTTGCATGTTTAAGTAGTGTCGTATAAAGTATATTTGTCGTTACGCGGATTCGACACTTGGTTAATGGGATCAAGTTGTTAACAGATTATTCAGTTCGCAAGATTTCAAATCGCTAGGCAAAGTCAATTCGCAAGTCAAGTCGCAATACAACTCAGCTCGCGGTTCAACTCGCAAGACAAGTTCAACTCGCAGGTCATGGGTCAGTTCGCAAGTGAAAGTCAGATCGTAGGTCAAAGGTAAAGTCGCAGGTCAAGGAGTCAATTCGCAAGAAGGTTCAGCTCGCAAGATCTCAACTCGCAGCATGATGTGCGAATTGAAATTGGACTCGGTCCGCAGACTCGGCTGTAAGTGTTTTCGTTTTTAGGGATGTGGTCAAACAAGCTTGGTTTGACCTGAAACTTTTAGGGAAGTCTTAAATATGTTTTTAAAGCCTAGGAAAATTATCGTTTCGTTTTGTGGTTTGCCGAAAGTGTCGTTTCTATAACTCGTGTCAAAACAGTCCCTAAACGAGTGTTTTCCAGATATAAGTGGTTTTCTAGGCTCGTTTTTCACTAGTAAAAATCCGAAATAATTTCCGAGAAAAATCATGGATGTTCACCTATGTCTTAGCTACTTTGTGTAATTTTTCCATAATTTTTAGGCATCGATAAGTTGGTCAAATAAAATGTCAAGTCCCCTGAGGTCTAGTTTTGAACAATCTGGACACAATCATGAGCATCTAATTTCCTAGTCAAATCCGTGTATTTTCAGGAGATGCTATAGAAGAACTTTTTGAAGTTAACACAATTTGTAGCTCGTAGGAAAAAGCCTCTTACGTTTTTGAGTCCTAGAGCTCAAGATATAGGCTCTTGAAGTGGGCGAAATTTTCTGTTTAGTTTACTTTAGAGACCTCTTTTATTTCACAATTTTCAGTGAGTTTTATTTCAAGTCTAAGTTTAATCGTGTAAGTGATGTATGTATCTAATGTGTATACAATTGAGTTAAGGGACATTGTTTATGTGGTTTAAAGTTTAAAAAAAAATTTAAAAATTTTTGGGGCATTTCAACATGTATCCCTTGACTGTCAATGACATGACCAAGGAATTGTATGGTTTGCATCCAGAACTCACACTTTGAGAGTGGCGTATAACCTCTCGTGCTTGAGTAGTTCCAAGATGGTTTTCAGGTGTTGTCCATGTTCTTGTTCGTTGCGAGAGTAAATCAAGATGTCATCGATGAACACGATAACAAACTTGTCTAGGTAAGGTTTGCACACACGGTTCATTAGATCCATGAAAACCGCTAGTGCATTGGTTAAGCCGAATGGCATCACTTGGAATTCGTAATGGCCGTAATGAGTTTTGAAGGCTGTTATCAGAATATCGTCGTCACGAACTCGTAGTTGGTGATAACCTGATCGTAGGTCGATCTTTGAGTAAAACCTCGACCCTTGAAGTTGGTCGAATAGGTCATCGATTCGAAGAAGTGGGTATCGATTCTTTACGGTTAGCTTGTTCAGATCATGGTAATCGATACACATGCAGAAAGATCCATCTTTCATTTACACGAAAAGGACCGGAGATCCCCAAGGTGAGGAACTTGGTCGAATAAATCCTTTGTCCAGGAGTTCTTGTAACTGAGTAGACAACTCCTTATGTTCGGAAGGTGCTAAACGGTAAGGTGCTCGTGCCACGGGTGTTGCGCCGGGCACAAGATCGATTGAGAATTCTACTTGTTTGGGTGGTGGAAGACCCGGTAAGTCTTCAGAAAAGTCTCGTACGATAGGCACATCCTCAAGTCGCTTCTCCTCCGACTTTTTCTCCGTTACATGTGCCAAGAGTGCCTAGTACCCTTTTCTAAGGTACTTTCATGTTTTCATGCAAGATATAATATTTTATCTTGTTCCTCTGGTCTCCCCTTGTACGACTAAGGTTCCACCGACAACGAGGAGAATACGGACGATTTTCTCAAAGCAGACGATTTCAGCACGGTTCTTGGATAAACAATCCATACCAACGATGTTGTCGAAACTTTCGATCTCGACGGGTATTAAGTTAATGGGAAAATGTTCGTTGGCTAGGTTTAGAGTGCAATTAGGTATTACACTGTCAGCCTCAATTAGTTTTCCATTTGCTAACTCTACAGTGTAAATAACATCTAAGGTAATGGGAGTAATGTTGAGTAGTGGGCTAAACTCATCAGATATATAGCTTCTATGATCAAGCAAGACCAAAGCAGTTAAGTTGTTGAGAAGAAACGTACCCGTGACCACATTGGGGTCTTGACGGGCATCCCCAGAGTTGAGTACGAAAGCTTTGGCTCGAGCGTTGTTGTTGTTCTTGTTCTTCAGTTTGGGGCAGTCGTTCCTAAAATGCCTAGCAATACCACCTTCAAAGCAAGTTTTCGGTGCACTGGGTTTAGGGTTTGTGTTTGTGGTGATAGTTCGGCAATCCTTAGCTAAGTGTCTAAACCGTTTGCACTTACTATAGGGGCAGGAACCGTCATGGTGGCGATTGCACTTAGAACATTAGGGCTTGTTCCCGATATACCCTTTCCTTTCATCCGAACCCGAAGCGTAGGCCTTAGCAGTCTCAGGCCTCTTGTTTTGTTGGTTCTGGTTGTTGTTGTGATGATTTCCTTCTCATTTTCTCTTGTTGTCCCCAGTTCGGTTCCCAGTATCTTTTCCTGTAAGTGTCCCACGTCAAACCAGCTGTGTCATCAAGTTGTGTGCCGTGCGGATGGCACTCTGAGTTGTTCCTTGGTTGGATGCGGTTACCATTCCCTGAATTTTTGCTGAGAGGTCCCAGATTTACCTCTCGATCCTCTTATACTCTGGGTCCACCATGGTTGGGCATAGAAGTGCTAGTTGGTGGAATCGGGTGGTGTAACTGGTGATATCATCACCCTTAACGGTGAGGTTCCAGAATTCAACCTCTAGTTGTTGTAACTCTTCTCTTGGACAATACTCGTCCCTCAACATTTTCTTCAAGTCATCCCACGGGAGTTGATAAGCGGCATCAATCCCTACAGTTTGAGCATAGCTGTTCCACCAAGTCATGGCTCCTTCCAGAAGGGTGCAAGTGGAGTACTTGACCTTGCACTCTTCGGTGCAGTTGCAGATTCTGAAGGCAGATTCTATCTTTTAAAACCATCATAGTAAACCGATGGCTCCTTCGGTGCCCTTGAAGTTCAAGGGTTTTCAGCTCAGTAACTCCTTGTATGTGCAACGTTTGACTACTGGATTGGTGGTAGTCGTATCTTCACTGCCATTATTCCCGGGTGTTTCTTGAGCAGCCAGTGCGTCGGCTACTCCTTGGGCAATGAGTTGTGCAGTTTCTGCTTGGCTGTAAGTCCGTCTTCGTGGTGGCATATTTTTTTAATAAAAAGAAGATAAAAGGTGTGTGAGATTTTGTACAATGATTATGATTATCACAGATGTATATATCAGGAGGTAATATACAACAGCACAACGTGACAATCAACAACATAAGATAATAAGATTTGTAATCATTCAAGATGCGAGTCCAAAAGATTACATGATTTGTAGTTTACAAAGGATACCGTGAATTGTTACATCCGGACGAATTACAAGAATCTTACTAATCGTGGTGTTGATTCACTCGTGATATCAGGGTGACAAGGTGTTCCACAGCTTCTGCAAGTCCGCCAGCTTGTCGCGCATTTTCTTCAGCAATTGTCAGGCGTTGCTCCAGCATGCGTGTGTATTATTCAGCTTCTTGTGAGCGTAGCTCACATTGTTCCAGTCTCAGTTGTAAGGCATCGACCTCGCTTCTATCATCAATCACTTGTTGGTGGACAATTTCCATGATCTCAGTCAGGTCCTCCTGGTCCTGGTAGATTTGTGCAAGTCGCCCCTGGGCTAGGTGCATCCAGCCCAAACGCGTTTCACGTTGTTCCCGTTCCACAGCCTCAAGTTGGTTCTCCTGGCGGTAAATCCTAGCAGCAAGTACCGGAATGGTATAATGTGCGGGTTCTTGTGTGTGTGGTATGTTTTGCATGTTTTTGTTTTATGTAGGAACCTATATTCCTTCTTCGGTTCTCCAAGTTTCAAGGGTATATGGTAACCAGTTCCATCGGCGGATATCATCCCAACGACGGGCCCCATTGGGTGATGTAGCAGTAGTAGTGTGGGTAGGTTAAGGGCTAGCTCGTGGTGACCTAGTAGTCCTTCTAGCCATGCGTATCACACGTGATCCTGAAGGTCTCTGATGAGAATGGTAGGAAGAATGCGAAGTGTAATCTTCCTTGAGGTTAGGTGACGATACAGCGGAAGGGGTTGTCATAATCTGTGGCAAGAGTGTTTAGTGAGTAAGACCTATATAGCATATAAAAGCCTAGCGTGTCTTGCACAAACAAGTTTGGTCCCGTTTCTATCATAGTCAGAGTCAACTAATGTATTCCTGTATAACATAACCATTTCAGACCTCGCATCGATCCTCCTTTAATTGTACATAGTTGATCAAGCTATGTTAAATTAAATTCGAATGATGCAATTCATGAACCAGTCATACCTAATAAAGAATACTAACCTAACGGTCATAGTCTAGGCCCACTAATGCAACGTAGTTCGCTATAACCTTAAGCTCTGATACCAATCTGTCGTACCCCAAAATTCGTAATGCAGCGGAAGTCGGGTCGGGGCATGACTAATCAAGTATCATTACACAAAGTTATATTGAACGACCTCTATATGCGTCGTTTGAAAACAGTTCAAAAATAATACATTGAATTATCAAATATGTTTACATAATTTGCGAGTTCGCAACTAATGTAACACCCGCCAAATTAGGACTAGTAATTAGTGCCTAACCAGATGTTAATACATGTAATTAGTTCTGTGTTAGGCTAATTAATGTATCGAATTATATATATTGTTGAATATATACGAAAATGCGATTTGGTTAAATCGTACGCAATTTAAATAGAATGTATTTCGATTCAATTTAATACGGACGTTGGTGACCAATTTTATTAAATAACACTTTTATGTCAAAAATATTATTATGATAATATTTCGTATTCATTCGTATCGTACAAACAAAACTTACACAATTCAAAATATTAAAACGCGCAAACTAAATAAACAAACTTACATTTTATAACTCAAATATTAATTGATTTGTAAAATATTTAAATAGAATATCGCATAATAATTTACATTTTAAAACATACCATTTAATATATAAAATAATTATTTAACGTTTAAACGACGGAGCAAACGAACACCACACGGAGAGCGGAGACTGAAAAGTGGAGGTAAAAACCCCCACCTCTCTTCTCCTCCTCTCATTTCTCACTCATTCTCTCTTTCTCTTTTCTCTCTCTTTTCTTTCTCTCTAATCACCACCACCTCCACAATTCCTACAAAATCGCAAAATAACAACATCAAACGGCCTCGGATTATACTACTCCTTTGGAAGAAAACGACCACGACACCACGATCTATCATCCTATCTTTCCGGAATTTCGTTTCGGCACTTTGTAAGTTTCCGACAAAACCCGAAACTCTCCGTTTTTACTCATTTTTACGTTTTTAAGGTTTGTATCAACTTATTATGTCCAAAAATGGGTTGGGTAAAAGATTTAGACCAAACGGAAGCCTCTCGTCCGTTTTTCCGGCCACCGAAATCGTAACAGACCCCGACGTCACACTTGGCTTGGCCCGATTGCGACGTCAGCTGCAACGTCGCTAAAATCTCTCAGCGTCGCTTATAGTGACGCAGCCTATTACGTCGCATTGACTTGCGAACGTCGCACTTAGCGACGCAAACCCTTACGTCGCTGAAATCGACAACGTCGCCTATAGCGACGCCACGTACAACGTCGCATTAAGTTGCGAAAGTCGCACATAGCGACGTCGTGCCCAACGTCGCAGTCAGGATCTGCGACGTCGCACCCAACGTCGCATCCAACGTCGCACAAACCAGAAAACACGGATTTTCACTAAGTGTCGAGACCCTAAATTTTATCACTCGATTTTACCCAAAATTCGGATCCAAATGCGTTTTTCGTCAAAGCAATATAGTAGATATAAAAATTTTCCAAGCTGACCTGGCAGCTCGACCCAAGCCAGGGGCTCTGCCCCTTGGACCCCGCCAGGGGCTGCCGCCCCTTGGACCCCGCTACCAGGGGCGCTGCCCCCGGACCCCGTACTTAGATTCCGTAACGACTTCTAAAACACAATCAAAACACATTTTTCAAGTAAAACGACACGAAATCAAAATAATAATAGTTGAGATTATTATTACAAATCCGTCACCAACGGGCCATACACCTTTCAAACACTTAAACGTATCAACCAAATAGTGGAGATTTGGACATTATAGTTGAATGAACAACTACAAGGGTGATCTTTTGAGATACCCAATCATGATTATAACCATCGCGTGTCGTGGACACCCTCAGGTTGCAAGTCTTTGGACTTCATACTCGGCTAATCAACTTACGTTTGTTTAAATGCTTTCAGACTCAGGTGAGTCTCATAGCCCCTCTTTTACTGTTTTACTCAAGGGTGTGATATATTGCTCAACTTTTAACATGTGAACGCAAGTACCAACTTTTCATATACTACATGAGTTTTTCGAAACTAATCATTTTAAAGTCCTCCGTCAGCATAGTTGTTAATACGTTGTAGCGTGAATATTAGTATATGGTACCATATAGGATTGACCCACCTCGTCCGGGTTAGCAAGCACTAACCGGGTAAACGGACGTACTAATATTTGGGAAGACGAATGTGGATTAGGCATTCGTGGAGGCAACCTCGCCCGGAATTCTCTATAGGGGACCCGGCCCTCGAGTTAAGCTCAACTATGTGCTCATGGCTGTATACACGATGACTATCATTTAATTGCTGGATGCAATTCATTATTTAATTGCTGGATGCAATTCATTATTTAAATCTTGCGGTTCATACAATATTAACTGATTTCAAACCTGTGAGCTCACCAGCTTTTAGCTGACCTTTTAGCATATATCGCAGGTACCAAACAGTAGGATGTTTCTGCTTCAGGACTTTAGCTCGAGTCAGCATACAGACGATTGAGATTTTCTTGCATTAGTATATTTTTGTACAAGTACTTATGTACTGAAATCTCATTTTATTTAAACTCGAGCTATGTAAAGCTTTAAATGTTGTAAACATTTCAATTATCAATATATTTTGTTAAAACGACGCATATAGAGTCGTTTACTATATATCTTTGTGCTATGTTATTGATTAGTAACACCCAAATCAAGCTTCCGCAAATCATTAAATTTGGGGGTGTTACAGATTGGTATCAGAGCCTAAGGTTATAGTGAACTAGGTTGCATTTAGTGGACCTAGACTATGACCATCAGGCGGTATTCCTTATTTGGTATAAATGGTTCAGTGATTACGTCATACGAGTTTAATTTAACATAGCCTGATCAACTATGTACAATTAAGCAAAGATGATGTAAGATCTGAAAGTAGTTATGGCTGAACAGGGTACAATAGAAGACTCTGACCTCGAGAGAACCGAGACTTAAACATGTTTATGCTAGACACTCAATAGGCTATATTATATAGGAACTATATGAATATAGGCCTCAATCTTACTAACGCTTTATCTCAGAAATGGCAAACACACCATCAAACTCATCTCGCTCTCAATCCGGGTCGCAGAACCCAAGGGTAGCAAGGAGGAACAACAGGTTGCCTCGAGCTGGCCCGTACCCCACTCACTTCACCTTGCCGACCTTAGCCGCTAGGGTGAACCAACACGAGCAGCGACTTCGCACCATGGATGTCGTGCTGCAGGAAACGAACGAAAACTGGAGACTTACATCCCTTGAACGCATCGAACAAGTCTCCGACGACCTGGAAACCACAAATAACAACATGGATGTCCTTCGCAACCAAGTAATAGCGATAAGCGTGGAAAATGCCCTCCTGCGTCAAAGGATGGAAGAGTGTGAACAGCGTTCACATGAAGCAGAAGAGTATGCCCGTGGACTAACACAACGACTAGCACTAGCAGAAGATAACGCCCGTCAAGCTAGCAGACTTGCAAACACTGTGGACCATCTTGTCACGATGATGGAACAAATTAATCTACGTTAAGACTAGTGTAGTCTTTGTCTTGTAATCTATCCTGTAATCTAGTAACTATCTACGCGCTACTCTAAAATTCGGTCGGATGTAACAATTCCCGACGCCTTTTGTAATAACTCTGTAGGATGTAACCTTTGAACTCATATTAGCTATCAAATATTCCTTGTTGTTCAACTCATATTAATTGTCATTTTTTTTCCATGTTGATGTCATGTATTACTGTTTTTATACATGTACATCTATAACAAATACAACTTTCCTACGAAATCTCATGTATCTTCATTTCTTTTATTGAAGAATCATGCCGCCAAAGTCAAGACCATACACCGATGCTCAGCTTACATCGCTTATAACCCAGGCTGTTACTGAAGCCTTGGCTCGAAATACCCTACAAAACTCCACCAGAAACAGCGATGCCGCTGAAACCACTACTGCTAAACCTTGTTCTTACAAGGACTTTCAAAGCTGCAAACCCTCCAGCTTCAAGGGTTTGAAGGAGCCATCGGACTTATCAGATGGTTCGAGAAAATGGAAACTGTTTTCCGTGTCAGCAAATGCGCGGAGAACGACAAAGTAAACTTCGCCACCTGCTCTCTTGAAGATGATGCTCACTCTTGGTGGAATTCATATACTCAATCAGTGGGTGCTGACACTGCCTACCAACTCTCTTGGGAGGACTTGAAAGCAAAACTCACTGCCAAATACTGCTCAATCGCCAAACTCCAAAAGCTGGACGAGGAGTTCTGGAACCTAAAGGTTCAGGGTGGTGATATCGATGGTTATACCACCAGATTCCAGCAACTCGCTGCCCTCCGCCCAGCCATGGTTAGCACAGAACCTGATAAAATCAGGAAGTACATCCTTGGCCTTCCTGAGCCTGTTCGGGGGCATGTTGCCTCTTCCAACCAAACCACCATTGACGGTGCAATCCTATTGGCCCAAGACCTGATGTCAATGAGCCAAGATTCTGAACCACCCATTTCCTCCTCCCACAACAACAAAAGAAAGTGGTCCGACTACCACAATAACCACTCCAGCCAACAAAACAAGAAACCCGACACCATCAAAGCCTACAACACCACCACAGACATCACACGGGGCTACACTGGGAACAAACCCTATTGTTCCAAGTGCAGTCGTCACCATGAAGGTTCCTGTGGTCCCTTTTGCAACAACTGCAAGAGGTACGGCCACCTCACCAAAGATTGCAATTCTCCTGCCAACAACAATTCCAACAACAACACCAGACCACCCAAAGTCTGTTTTGAGTGTGGGAAACCAGGGCACTTCAGGGATACGTGCCCAAGGCTGAAGAATAACAACAACAACAACAACAACAACAACAACAACAACAACCGCAACAGCAACAACAACAACAACACCCGAAGCAGAGCCTTCGTCATCAAATCTGGGGACGCCCGCCAAGACCCGAATGTGGTCTCGGATATGTTCCTCCTCAACAACTTAAATGCTTCTGTTCTATTTGATACTGGTGCTGATAGAAGCTTTATCTCTGATGACTTTTGCCCACTACTTGACATCAATCATGTTGCCTTAGATGTTAAGTACACTGTAGAACTAACAAATGGCGAACTTATAGAAACCGATAGTGTGATACCTAATTGCACTTTAAACCTAGCTGACGAAACCTTTTCAATCGATCTTGTACCCGTTGAAATCGGAAGTTTCGACGTCATCATTGGAATGGACTGGTTGTCCAAACACCGAGCTGAAATCGTTTGTTACGATAAGATCGTCCGCATTCCACTCGCTGCCGGTGGAACCTTGATCATACAGGGGGAGACCGGTGGGACGAGACTCAATATCATCTCATGCTTAAAAACCCGAAAATTTCTGAGAAAGGGTTACCCTGCAATACTCGCACACATCACAGAGAAGAAGTCGGTGGAGAAGCGACTTGAGGATGTGCCAATTGCTAGAGATTTCCCGAAGTCTTTCCGGAAGAACTACCTGGTTTACCTCCATCTAGACAGGTTGAGTTCTCAATCGATCTTGTGCCGGGTGCCGCACCGGTGGCCTGCGCACCGTACCGTTTAGCCCCATCCGAACTTCAGGAGTTGTCTGCCCAGTTACAGGAACTTCTGGATAGAGGATTCATTAGACCGAGTTCTTCACCTTGGGGAGCTCCGGTTTTATTTGTTAAAAAGAAGGACGGTTCATTCAGAATGTGCATCGACTACCGAGAGTTGAACAAATTGACCGTCAAAAACCGATATCCACTTCCTCGCATTGATGATCTATTCGACCAACTTCAGGGTTCAAGTTTCTACTCAAAAATCGACCTGCAATCAGGTAATCATCAATTACGAGTTCGCGACACCAATATTCCAAAAACTGCTTTCAGGACTCGCTACGGGCACTACGAATTCCAAGTGATGCCCTTTGGTCTAACAAACGCACCGGCTGTATTCATGGACCTTATGAATCGGGTGTGCAAACCTTACCTCGACAAGTTTGTCATTGTTTTTATCGATGACATACTCATTTACTCGCGCAACGAGCAAGAACATGCGCAACACCTCAAAACCATCCTTGAACTACTTAGACACGAGGAGCTGTATGCAAAATTCTCTAAGTGTGAGTTCTGGATCCAAACTGTTCAATTCCTTGGTCACGTGATCGACAGTCAGGGAATTCACGTAGATCCATCAAAAATCGAGGCTATCAAAGACTGGCAAGCACCTACCTCTGCAACAGAAGTACGACAATTCTTGGGTCTTGCTGGGTACTATCGGCGATTTATCGAAAACTTCTCAAAAATAGCTCAACCACTCACGGTACTGACTCAGAAGGACAAAAGGTTCGATTGGACCGATAAACAAGAGTCAGCATTCCAACTTTTGAAACAAAAGCTTTGCAGTGCTCCAATTCTATCCTTACCCGAAGGCACCGATGACTTCGTGGTATACTGTGATGCTTCTCACCAAGGTCTCGGTTGCGTATTGATGCAACGAGATAAAGTTATTGCCTATGCCTCACGACAGCTGAAAATTCATGAAAAGAACTACACCACTCATGATCTCGAACTTGGAGCTGTCGTTTTTGCTCTCAAAATCTGGAGACATTATCTCTACGGCACTAAGTGCACCATCTTTACCGATCATAAAAGCCTCCAACATATATTCGATCAGAAGGATCTCAATATGAGGCAACGTCGATGGGTCGAGTTGCTTACCGATTACGACTGCGAGATCAAGTACCATCCAGGGAAGGCTAATGTTGTAGCCGATGCCCTCAGCAGAAAGGAACGACCAAAACCACTTCGAGTCCGAGCCCTCAGTATGACCATTCACAACGACCTTACCGTTCAAATTCATACCGCTCAGATCGAAGCCCTGAACCTGAAAACATCAAAAATGAAGCCTTGCGGGGTATTGACAAACAATTTGAAGTCAAATCTAACGGGATTAGGTATTTTTCAAACCGAATCTGGTTGCCTAATTTCGGGAACCTACGAGACTTGGTGATGGATGAAGCTCACAAGTCTAAATATTCTATCCACCCGGGATCCGATAAGATGTGCCACGGAATCAAGGAATTTTATTGATGGCCAAACATGAAGGCCGAAATCGCCACTTATGTCAGCAGTACTTGCTCGAAAGTCAAAACCGAACATCAGAACCACCTGGTTTACTCCAACAACCTGAAATCCCTGAATGGAAATGGGAACAAATTGCCATGGATTTCATAACCAAACTACCCAAGTCGTCGAGCGGTTGCGATACTATTTGGGTGATCGTCGATCGTCTCACCAAATCTGCTCATTTCCTGGCAATCAAAGAAAATGATAAAATGGAACGCCTTGCACAAATCTACATCAAGGAAATCGTTTCTCATCACGGTGTTCCAATCTCGATCATCTCCGACAGAGATGCCCGCTTTACCTCTCACTTTTGGCAATTACTTCAAAAAGCATTGGGTACTCGTCTCGATATGAGCACCGCGTACCATCCTCAAACCGATGGCCAAAGTGAACGAACCATTCAGACCCTGGAAGATATGTTACGGGCCTGCATAGTTGATTTTGGTACAAACTGGGAAAGACACCTACCGTTGTGCGAATTCTCGTACAATAACAGCTATCACGCCAGCATTAAGGCTGCACCTCTTGAGGCACTGTACGGTCGTAAGTGCCGATCACCGATCTGTTGGACTGAAGTGGGAGATAGTCAACTCACTGGTCCTGAACTCATACACGCCACCACTGAGAAAATTGTGGAAATCCAAAACCGACTCAAAGCTACACGTGATCGTCAGAAAAGTTATGCTGACGTGAGACGCAAACCACTCGAGTTCCAAGTTGGGGATCGAGTACTCTTAAAAGTATCGCCTTGGAAAGGCGTCATCCGTTTTGGCAAACGTGGGAAGTTGAATCCCAGATACATCGGACCTTTTGAGATCCTCGAACGGATTGGCCCCGTAGCTTATCGATTGCAGCTGCCATCCGAACTCAGCAGCGTGCACCCTACTTTTCATATTTCCAACCTGAAGAAGTGTCTGTCTGATGAGACACTTATTATCCCACTAGATAAAATTCGTGTTGACGATAAACTTCACTTCGTTGAGGAACCCGCTGAAATTATGGACCGTGAGGTCAAACAACTGAAACAAAGTCGTATTCCCATCGTCAAGGTCAGATGGAATTCGCGGCGTGGTCCGGAATTCACCTGGGAACGGGAAGACCAGATGCGACTCAAATATCCTCAACTCTTCACTGATTCTACCTCGAACACAACCTCGAGCTAAATTTCGGGATGAAATTCTTCTAACAGGGGGAGAATGTAACAACCGCCAAATTAGGACTAGTAATTAGTGCCTAACCAGATGTTAATACATGTAATTAGTTCTGTGTTAGGCTAATTAATGTATCTAATTATATATATTGTTGAATATATACGAAAATGCGATTTGGTTAAATAGTACGCAATTTAAATAGAATGTATTTCGATTCAATTTAATACGGACGTTGGTGACCAATTTTATTAAATAACACTTTTATGTCAAAAATATTATTATGATAATATTTCGTATTCATTCGTATCGTACAAACAAAACTTACACAATTCAAAATATTAAAACGCGCAAACTAAATAAACAAACTTACATTTTATAACTCAAATATTAATTGATTTGTAAAATATTTAAATAGAATATCGCATAATAATTTGCATTTTAAAACATACCATTTAATATATAAAATAACTATTTAACGTTTAAACGACGGAGCAAACGAACACCACACGGAGAGCGGAGACTAAAAAGTGGAGGTAAAAACCCCCACCTCTCTTCTCCTCCTCTCATTTCTCACTCATTCTCTCTTTCTCTTTTCTCTCTCTTTTCTTTCTCTCTAATCACCACCACCTCCACAATTCCTACAAAATCGCAAAATAACAACATCAAACGGCCTCGGATTATACTACTCCTTTGGAAGAAAACGACCACGACACCACGATCTATCATCCTATCTTTCCGGAATTTCGTTTCGGCACTTTGTAAGTTTCCGACAAAACCCGAAACTCTCCGTTTTTACTCATTTTTACGTTTTTAAGGTTTGTATCAACTTATTATGTCCAAAAATGGGTTGGGTAAAAGATTTAGACCAAACGGAAGCCTCTCGGCCGTTTTTCCAGCCACCGAAATCGTAACAGACCCCGACGTCGCACTTGGCTTGGCCCGATTGCGACGTCAGCTGCAACGTCGCTAAAATCTCTCAGCGTCGCTTATAGCGACGCAGCCTATTACTTCGCATTGACTTGCGAACGTCGCACTTAGCGACGCAAACCCTTACGTCGCTGAAATCGACAACGTCGCCTATAGCGACGCCACGTACAACGTCGCATTAAGTTGCGAAAGTCGCACATAGCGACGCCGTGCCTAACGTCGCAGTCAGGATCTGCGACGTCGCACCCAACGTCGCATCCAACGTCGCACAAACCAGAAAACACGGATTTTCACTAAGTGTCGAGACCCTAAATTTTATCACTCGATTTTACCCAAAATTCGGATCCAAATGCGTTTTTCGTCAAAGCAATATAGTAGAAATAAAAATTTTCCAAGCTGACCTGGCAGCTCGACCCAAGCCAGGGGCTCTGCCCCTTGGACCCCGCCAGGGGCTGCCGCCCCTTGGACCCCGCTACCAGGGGCGCTGCCCCCGGACCCCCGTACTTAGATTCCGTAACGACTTCTAAAACACAATCAAAACACATTTTTCAAGTAAAACGACACGAAATCAAAATAATAATAGTTGAGATTATTATTACCAATCCGTCACCAACGGGCCGTACACCTTTCAAACACTTAAACGTATCAACCAAATAGTGGAGATTTGGACATTATAGTTGAATGAACAACTACAAGGGTGATCTTTTGAGATACCCAATCATGATTATAACCATCGCGTGTCGTGGACACCCTCAGGTTGCAAGTCTTTGGACTTCATACTCGGCTAATCAACTTACGTTTGTTTAAACGCTTTCAGACTCAGGTGAGTCTCATAGCCCCTCTTTTACTGTTTTACTCAAGGGTGTGATATATTGCTCAACTTTTAACATGTGAACGCAAGTACCAACTTTTCATATACTACATGAGTTTTTCGAAACTAATCATTTTAAAGTCCTCCGTCAGCATAGTTGTTAATACGTTGTAGCGTGAATGTTAGTATATGGTACCATATAGGATTGACCCACCTCGTCCGGGTTAGCAAGCACTAACCGGGTAAACGGACGTACTAATATTTGGGAAGACGAATGTGGATTAGGCATTCGCGGAGGCAACCTCGCTCGGAATTCTCTATAGGGGACCCGGCCCTCGAGTTAAGCTCAACTATGTGCTCATGGTTGTATACACGATGACTATCATTTAATTGCTGGATGCAATTCATTATTTAATTGCTGGATGCAATTCATTATTTAAATCTTGCGGTTCATACAATATTAACTGATTTCAAACCTGTGAGCTCACCAGCTTTTAGCTGACCTTTTAGCATATATCGCAGGTACCAAGCAGTAGGATGTTTTTGCTTCAGGACTTTAGCTCGAGTCAGCATACAGACGATTGAGATTTTCTTGCATTAGTATATTTTTGTACAAGTACTTATGTACTGAAATCTCATTTTATTTAAACTCGAGCTATGTAAAGCTTTAAATGTTTTAAACATTTCAATTATCAATATATTTTGTTAAAACGACGCATATAGAGTCGTTTACTATATATCTTTGTGCTATGTTATTGATTAGTAACACCCAAATCAAGCTTCCGCAAATCATTAAATTTGGGGGTGTTACAACTAAGTCTAGAGATTCTAATACATAACTAATATTACAAAATAGTAATGCAAGAAAATCTCTGATGTTTGTAAATCATGCGACTCGAGCTAGTATGTCCTGGAGTAATCCTACTCCTGCAGTGAACCTGAGAATACATGCTAAAAGATCAACACGAATGTTGGTGAGCTCACAGGTTTATCAGTAAAGTATCAGTATGAACCACAAGATTTATCAGTTGTTGCAAAATAGTATATACAATTTGATGAGCTCATAGTCGAAGCTTAACAGTAAGTATGGTACAACCAAGTACCGTATAGTTTCCCCCGTGAGTGCTAATACAAAACACCCATAAGTAACAAGTATTGAATGCCCGTTTATACAGTACGGTTCGTGGTAGTGCATGCTACCCCGGGCGGGGATTGTTAGTCCCAAATGGATCCATTTATTAATACTCGCGCTTAAGTCCATAACTAACAACTATGATGGGAGGACTTTAGTGGATTATAACGTGACTCATGCAATCTGTATAACAGTTAAATCAGTACTTGTGTTCATATGTAAAACAGAGCATGTATCCTCACCCCGAGGTAAAAAAAGTAAAAAACGGGGCTATGAGACTCAGCTGAGTCTAGTAAGCGAAGCGTAGAAATCAAGCAAGTAGGTTCTCCAAGCCCGTAACGTTCTAACGCCCTAAACGCATAAGGTTATAGTAAGTAGATGTCTCAAAAGACCATCTAGGCTAGTTGTCCACCCAACTAGTAATGTCCAAGTGTTTATTTCACGTTAGTGTTTAGAAAACGTGTACGACCCGTTGATGACGTTTCGTAATAATAATATTTCTTGAAAATATAATTATTATCGTTTTGGCTTCACGTTGGTTCATAATATTCCTTACAAATATTTTTATTGTTGTTTCGTCACATAGCGTAGTATATATGGTTTATCAATATACTAATATAGTTGTGTCATTGTTTACAATATTTCTTAAGTATGTTAGAACATTGTGATCTGTTGTTGTTTAACCTTTGGTGATGATAGTTTCTGCTTTCTGTGTGCGAATGTCTGAATCTGCGAAAGTATATATGTGTATGTATCTGAAAGTATGTATATGTATATATACCCGAAAGTATGTACATACATGTATCCGAAAGTATATACTTGTCCGAAAGTGTCAAAATCACTGTTCATCCGAAAGTCAAACCAAAAATCCGAAAGTCAACCTAAAATCCGAAAGTTAGACTAAAATCCGAAAGTCAACCCAAAATCTGAAAGTTGGACCTAAAATCCAAAAGTGTGGCTAAAAATCTGAAAGTCAAACTTAAATCTGAAAGTCTAACTTTCGGAGGTCAAAGTCAGACCTATCTTGTGACCTCGATTTACTTATCCGCAGAAAACACAACTATACTACTTTGAAAGCTAACTAAATTTACAGTCTCTGGGAAAAGACTTCACGTTATTTGAAGTTGTATAACTCGAGTTATGGTGTCGAGAAGTTGGTTCAAGTTTTTGCCATCCGAAGATAGCTTGTATATGTCGTCTTAGAAATTCGTTTTCGGGTAGTAAACGGAGTCGAATAATTACGAAACCACTTGGAAAGTTTAGCTAACTTCTTAAACTTAATTTTTCTCTTTTAAATCGTCCATTTTCGTTGAGAAATGAGTATGAAATAATTTCTTGAAACCGGCTTTAATTTCTGTCCAGTAAACTGTGGTTGTTTTTGTGTTTTAAAAATGTATTTCGACACTCGTTTTGGACATATTCTTGTTAAGTGGACATATAAACATGTAAATACATATATTCTAGGTGTAATATAAGTGGGATGAAGTTTCTTACAAAGAGAATGATGAAGAAAAGGAGAAAGGAAGTCGAAAGCCTTTTTACTTGCGTTTCCTTGAATTCCGACGTGGTGGCCGATGGTGGCTGTAACACCCGGTCAAAAAGGTCAATTTTCGCGACTGATTTAAAACTTTCATTTCACGTACTTGGTACGTATTACTTTAAATAATGTGTTATTATTTTAAATAAACATTATGTACATGGAAAATATTAAACAATTTCAGAACATAATTCGTTTTGTTTAAAACGTATTTTTCGTGACGAAACCATACGAAAGGTATCTGTCAAACAAATCCAACACAAAGTTATAATTTTATAACTCGAATAAAGTATTTTTATAAGATGCTTTGAATAAAAACATATACGATTTCGTATTAACAAAATTATGATTTTAAAATAATTAAATTATTTTTACGATCGGGCAAACAAACACGGGCATTTAATACTACAATTGGGGACAACCAACCCACCATCAAAAGGGGGCCAGCCTCCCCCTTATCCCATTTTCCTTCTCATTTCTACCCACCAAACACACCTTTCTCCACTCTCTCTCTCGGTTTACACCGAACCACCACCGCCACCACCGGAATCACCACCACCTCGTCATCATCATCATCAAGAACAACAACAGCAGCTTCACCATCCTCATCTTCATCATCGCCATCTCCATCATCTCGATCCGTCATTTTTGAGCTCGAAATCGACATTCGGTAAGAACACCCAATTTCACCCCTTCAAAACACTTGATTTATGTTTGTTAACATGTTATTGAGTCCACACAACAAGAAAATATCCAAGAAATCGGTTAAAAACATTTTAAAACTTGAAACGCACCTCAAAAATCAAAGCAGTTCGTCGTGCGAGTTGAGACGAACTCAACTCGCGAAACCTTATCCGAACTCGTGGATCGAACAGACTTGCGAGTCGAACTGAGTCGCGAGTTGACATGCGGACCGACTTGTCTGCGGATCGAGCTGCGAAGCGGCTCGACCCGCGAGTCCACTTGTCCTGCGAATCCAAACTCAGTTCGCTTCGCGGACTCAATTCACACCATCAATTCGGTCCGCAGCCAACCTTTGGTAAATCTTCCGACTTTAAATCTTCGATGCGATTTTTAGTAAAGCAATGTAGTAGAAATAAAAATTTTCCAAGCTGACTTGGCAGCTCGACTTCAACCAGGGGCTCTGCCCCTTGGACCCCGCCAGGGGTTGCCACACCTTGGACCCCGCCAGGGGTTGCCACCCCTTGGACCCCGCTACCAGGGGCGCTGCCCCCGGACCCCCGTACACGGTTCCAAACCTGAACGACAAATAAATAATTACACAATTCGCTTAGACAAACTGATTTGTCTCTTACTTACATAACCTCGCGTGTTTAGGACACTAGGAGGTTATCATTCGGACAACACACGTGTAGTAGGATCGCTGACAACTCGCAGGTGAGTTCATAGCCCCACTCTTTCATCTGTTTTACTGTTTTCGGGGTGAGACGCATGCACAACTACTGTTTTGGAATTATAATGATAAACTTTTATAATTCACACGTAACTATATTACTGTTATGTAATACAAATGTGTAATACTTTGGAATTACACCCAATATATTGTTGTAGGACAATATCACTACTTAACCTAGATAGGTTGCCATTGTACATTACTAGATTGTTGGAAAACAATCACCATCACATAACTTGACTAAGTTATCATTATGCATTGACCATATTGTCACGGGTCAATACTATCAAACACACTAGAACTAGTTAGTTCTACCAACGCTGGACAACGACTAGACTTTTACAGGATTAGTTTCCCTTTCGGGACTACGACTGCTCATACAGTCCAGGACTTCTAAACTGGAATAGTACCCAAATAAACAACAACCAAGGACTTCAGATATACTCGCTAGGCTGAGGCTAGGAGTATACATTAGTGACAAATGTTAGTATTGGATCTTTATACTAATACAAACCAACTAGATGATGACTATTCACACCTAGGCCTAATGTGATACAATTAATATCTAACTATTGTACATACATATTTAGATACAATATATTACTTCATGCGTAGCATGATACACTATTTCTTGTGCTTGTAGATTTGACTTATATATATGTATATATAAATATTCTCGTACACTATATCAAGCGCTTGGTGCTTCTTACAATTTATACATGCATATTGGCATACATACATACAAACATAACTACTTAAGTCAGGCGCGTCGTAGTACGGCTGGCTCTCATTTACTTAGCTAGTCTGTCGTAGTACAGTTGGCTCTACATTTCACTAGTCGGGCTAGTCGTAGTACAGCCGGCTCGATTATATACTTTGCTTACGAGCAATATGGACGATGTCCAGATTGGACACACAACGATGCCACGGTAAAGTGGGCACAAAATGATGCCATGGTATTGCAGTGGACACAAGGACGTATTCGCGGTAAAGCGATACACTCACGGATGGACGGGCTTATACTCGTGATCCACAACAGTTAACGGGTCGGTGAGATTTCACGCGAGGTCGTTAGCTCAGTATTTGATTAAATACTCTATCGTAGTTCTACGGGACTACACGATTACTCATACTCAGCAACGGATCGGCGAGCTTATACTCGAGATCGTTGGTTTAATTTACGTTGCCGGAGGCAACACTACATGTCAGATAGGCTTGCCGATTATTACTCAACATCACATGACGTAGTCATACATTTACTTGTACTATACTCAGGCAGGTTTTTCCTCGCATTTGTTTATTTCACTTACACCAGATAGGCATTTAGGCATGGATTGCCACACCCTCGATATGACGCAGTCATACACTTGATAGTATATAGGCATGTATTGCCTCACGATCGTAGACTCACTATACCTGATAGGTATCTAGGCATGGTATGCCTCATTCCTTACGTACTTAGGTACACATAGCTACTTTTAGGGTAGGAAATACCTAGTGAAATGTATACACATTGGTGTTACATCTTTAACACAATACAAATCAAAATATAGGGATTTCGAACTACTTTTCAAAACATATAGGATTTACACTTTATGTTTTCAACTAAAAATCCTATGAACTCACCAGCTTTATAGCTGACTCGTTTTAGCATGTGTTCTCAGGTGCCCAGCAGGATTAGGATTGCTACAAGATTATGCTAGCTCGAGTCGCATATTTTCAAACAACGGGATTTCTCTGCATAACTTTCGTATTACAAATTATGTATTGAAATTATTTTGCGAACTCGCAACTTGTATACAGTTTTATCTTGGAAATGTAATAACTATTTTCAAACGTCTCATTTAGAGGTCATTTGCTATGTATCTTATGCTGTGATATTTGATTTGGTAACACCCGACCCGACCGCATCCGCAACTCAAAATTTGAGGGTGTTACAGTGGCTTTATGGTGGTGATATGGTGATTGTTTGGTGGTGTTTGGGTGGTCTTAGGACTGACCAAAAACATTTGTAGAGAGAGAGAAGGTGGAGAATGAGTGAGATGATGAAGTGATGGTGAATGAATGAGAAGGTATAGGTTGTGTTTGTTGTTAAAGTCAACAAAAGGGGAGGGGGTAAAGGGCATGTGTAACACCCCAATATTGGAGGTATTATTTTAGTGTATCCAGAAATATAAGTATTATGAAATATTATTATATAAATAATAAGATATAAAATTAAACACAATTAGATTTCTCAGTTCCAGATTGTGTGAAATAAACGAATTATAATTATATACATACATACGTGTCTACTTCCTGATGCATTCTAAAACTCTCCAGAACTCATCTATACAAGGAACCAAAGTCGTGAATCATCATCACCATCAAGAATTCTCCAATCAAACTCAAATTAAGCTCTAGAAATCTTTGATTTCCTTATCTCCATCATCATCTCTAACCCTTTGTAAGTGTTTTCTTCATGAATCATATTCTAGGGTTTATGTGGTTAGTGGGTTTTGGTGATTTCATCAAATTAGCTTAAATTAGGGCTTGTAAATAGTGAATTAATGTTAATTAATTTAGTGGAAATGATTCCTAACTTGATTATCATCAAATTATGATGAAAACTCAAGTTGTGTTCTTGAATCATTATGAAAGTTTTGTTAAATCTTTATGAATTAGAGTGAATTAATTAAGAGTATGAATTATAATGTTAGTAGTATAGTTGAAATGATTAGTTAGTTAATATTTAACTAAACTAATCTAAGTGGGGGAGAGAGTTGAAATACTAAGTATTAAGTTGTAATAATTTTTAGAATCTAAATGAATCATGGTGTTGTTATGTGTTGATTGAAATAGGTGTAAAATACTTGGAATAGCTCATATCTTCTTTGCTTGAATTCCTCATTCAAATTATAAGGTGAGTATATAAAGAATCGATTAAGTGAAGGTTATGTAGATTCCAGATTGCTTACGAGCAAGAGGTTTCTACATAATCATATGGTTGGTATATACATGTATCTATTTGTATTGATATGATTATATGAAGATCATTGTGAATTATGTGATTGAGCATTAAAGTAGAGATTTGATATTACGAAATAATCATTATACGAAATATGTGCTAAGCACACTGGTATCTTATGGACCGCATGTCCAATTTGGGATTTATTCTCTATTTATGCTCATTTGTTGCATTAGTACGATTATATTATGCAAGTGTATCTATTTCATTTAAGAAGTTGTATTATATGTTGATTGAATTGCTTAATTGGTTGTTTATATATTCACTAAGCATTTTTATGCTTACTCCGTATTATGCAAATGTATTGTAGGTGATAGTTCACAACGAAAGGATAAAGAAGTCAAAAAGGAATAGAGTGGATCGGCTTGCTTGTGTGTAAGTAGTAAACTTTCTCTTGATGATTCGTTTTGTATCCACTTATGTTATAATATGTTAAACATATTGTAACATCCACTCCTCGGGTCTAGTTGTATTTTAATATTTTCTGACTTTTAATTATTTATTAGTGTGTCAGAAAATAGTTTTGTGTTGTTATTTGAAAATATTGGGAAAAGAGTCATATAATTTATTGTGACTAGTAAATTGTTAATTGTTTTAAATTATCCTAGTTGACGGTAAAATAAAATAATGTTTTCCCGTAAATGGTTTTTAAGTTCCAGGCAATGATAAATACGGGGAACGAAATTTAACCAATTATGTAATAGACTCATAGTTGAGTCGGTTAGTTAAATATATTACTGCATACATACATACGCCTTGTACATACATACGTACTATTCAAAACCCTAAATTCATGAGGAATCATCAAATTGGAACCATAGAACTAGAATTCAAGCTTCAAGAACATTGATTATCATCCCTTGTTCCTTCTAATCATGTTGTAAGTCTTGATTTCTTAATTTTCATAAACCTATAAAATGGGGTTTTGTGTATATGATGAAATTAGGATGAGAAATGTTAAATTGAAGCTTGTAATGATGAAATAATTGTTAGTTGATGCCTAATTCATGATTTGTAATTGAAAACCTAACCTAGAAATGATATGAATGAATGATGATCATGAATTAAGTTATGGGTTAGTTGATTATTCATGAATTAAAGCTTGTAATCATGTTATAATGGTTAGTTAATAATGTAATCGTGATTATAGTTAAGCTTTAACCTAGAAATGATGAAGTTGAAATATGATCATTAATAAAGTTTAAGGGTTTAGTGATTATGCTATGATCAAAGCTTTTAAGCTTGTGTTATTAGTACATAAATGGATAAGTGTTGCTAATGATCATATTATGATTGATTAAAGTGATTGTGAATTAATGATGTTAATGTGATTATTCATAATCTTGAAATGAGAATTATAAGTGAATAATGATTTGAGTAATAACTCATTGGAATTGGGATTTTGAATCATGTTGTAGTTACTTAAATAAGTTGTTTAATGTAACTACATTAGTATAATGTTATATTCATATTAAGACAAGTGACTAACTTGTGTATTCTAATGTATTCTCAGATATGGAGAAAGACTCAGTGACATTAGACTACTGAGTGGACAACTGAGGTATTCGGTGAGTGGATCTGTAACCTCAGTGTAATTTAGTTGTAACAAGTTTGGTTACAACGGGTAACGTATTATTACTGTTTTATTATTCCATGATGATTATGGTTGTTAGTAATAATACTGTTGATAGACTGTTAGTCTGATATGATGAATATGTGATCACGTGATATTCAGCCTTTGGGCTTTGACGATATTCAGAGGCCAGCCTGGAGTTGGGCTTGGTTTGCTATTGGTTGGATAACACAGGGTCTTAGTACAAGTATTATTGTCGTAGCCTGTGTTATATTTGTTAATAGCACCAAGTATTCGGTTAAACCGCTGTATTGGCCTGCAGTTGGTTTCAAAGTGTTCTATGAGAAGGTGTTACCTCAAGAACCACCGGTCCTCTTTGACGCCAGTTGTATTTGATATTATAACATGTTGTGGGTTCTTGGCTGAAGGTTTCCCCAAGAACCATAGATACTCAGTGATATTTTATGTTTACGATTATTTGCTGTAAACTGATTTGTTATTACTGAGTTGGACTGTTGGTTATATTCTGTCTCACTTAGCTTTATGCTAATCCCCCACATTAAATACTCCTTGCAGGGCATGATTTGATAAAGAGCTGGGCAAGGCAGTGGCACTTTATTGGAATGTTTGACAACCGAGCGTGTACTCTGATATATTATTGGTTAAATCAGAAATGTTTTATGAAATCATATAACACCTGAGTTGATAAACTATAGTTTGAAATAGTTTGAATATTTTATGTTTGTTAAAATAATGTAAACAATTAAGGTTTATATGGACTTACGCTTCCGATATATTATACTAAATGGAAGTAAAATGAGGGGTGTTATAAGTTGGTATCAGAGCATAAGTTTGGGTGAATTGTACATTGTAAAATGTTCAATCCCAAACTTTGTTATGTGTCAAGTCAAACATTCCAATGAGTGTGGGATTAGTTGTGGTATGAGAATTAGTTAGTGTGATATGTAGTAACGCTTAACAACTTGTGAGATTGTTGTTTTGAATACAGAGACGGTAACACATGAGTACTGACTGGTACTCTCGGCAATTCGGCTATATCAGGTAATCCTCGATAAGCTTACTTGGATTTACCTTAATTGGAATTGCTTGCTTTACAATGATGATTAATAGTAAAGTAAATTGATTCAGACTGATATGATTCCCCCGTTATGAGTCATTGATGATTATTACTTGTTAATGTGATGCTAGGAATATTAGTTGAGATGTTTAGCATCATGAGTAGTTCTAAATGAACTAGAACTGAATTGTGTAGACACCTTGTTAAATAAAGTGTAACAGTTGTATTAATTGGATTTAAGTGTGTCTACAATGTGAAAATAAATTATAAATCATTGTGTGATCATGATTTGATAAATGCAAGGTGTAGTTATGAATCCTTGCTAGAAATTTAATTGCTACATGACAAATTGAATCAATGTGACCCCTTATAGTGAAATTGATGAGATATTAGTATATCGCAATCAATAGTTTTGGAGTCATGTTGTTGTTTAATTTAGAAAGTGTCCATTGATTGGAATGTGTTCCTTTGACTAGGAAAAGTCAAAGTTGAAATTGGTAGAGTCAAATTGTGTAATGACTATGTTATAAAGTGATGAATGTGGCTAAATACTTATGTGTTTAATATTGATTATGATTGGGTTGAATTATGATCTTCGTATTAAAAGTTGAGCAATTAGAAAGTCAAGTGGTCAATGAGTCTTATATGTGTTGACAAGTTGTAAAAAGTCAAAATTGAAAAAAAAAAAAAAAAAAAAAAAAAAAAAAAAAAAAAATTGTTGAAATTGAAGAGAAATTGGCCTATATATGATGAATTTATGTGAAATTGGTGTTGTACGGTTATAATGTAAGACCAATAGTGAAAACAGTTTTGTTGGACTTAAAATAGTCAAAGAAGTGTAAAATGGGTGATAGAATAGTGATCATGTGGATTGAAACCCAAATGGGTCATAAAAGTCCCTAAATGGACCACTTAGTGATAAATGGTTAAAACGAGTGGTGATTCGAGTATAACGAATGTTAAAGTGACTTTATGTCATAAATATAATAGCAAAGTGTATTGGAAGAGCTAATGTAGTCATTTTGGTTAAATTTGATAAAAGTGCCCATTTGGACCCTTAAACGGGTCGACTAGTTATAACATGATAGAACAAGTATATGAGGGTGATGAAAGTGCCCACACGTCACAAATATATGTATAAGCATGTTGGCAAAGGGTTGAAACCAGAAAATAAGCCAATTGAAATTGGATGTGTCAACCAAAATGGTCGAAAATGGCCTAAAATGAGTCATACGTCCGTTTTCTCGATAAACATGAATTTTAAAAAAGGGGAAAAATGGAAAGTTGCATTTTGATTATATGAAGGTGCCTGCAAAATTTCAGACTCTAACTCTTTACGGTTTGTGAGATATGCGCGTTTGAATTTCGTGTTTTTGCACTAAAAATTTGCAGACCTGTGCAGCAGATTAAATCCGGCGGATTTAGTTAGAATCCGGCGGATTCGAGCAGAATCCGGCGGATTCCTTGACCAGATTCGTTAAAATGGTTCTGTCCCACGAGTTCATGAAAAATTGACGAGAATCCGGCGGATTCCCTTCAATCCGGCGGATTCCCTCCGAATCCGGCGGATTCCCTTCTCCTTCAGCCATTTCTTGTATAAATGTTGCATTATGTAAATCTGTAATGAAAATTCGTAAATTTGGACGTTTGATGTAAAATTTAACGTAGAAATTTCCGTTAGAAAATTTTAGTGTCAGATTAAGACGAAATTTACATGTCCACTCGAAAACGGCCCAACGGTCAAAGCTCATCGCTTTGCCATGAGCCTTGTCAGTTTTGGGCACTTCGGGGTCGTTTGGGGCCCGAAAATGGCATTTTACTATTTTTCGGACCTTATTTCGGACTTTTAACTTACGTTCTGTATGGGGCTTTTGTTTCTTTGAGCCCAGAGAGTATTCCTGTGTATATGTGCAATATTAAAACTTGTTTTAAGAGGTCCACATATGTTTTTGCGTATGAGTTGTTCATAGGCGGTTTATTTAACTACAAAATCGGGTAGCAACTGGTATAGTTGATTGTTGCTAACCAGGGTTAGTAAATATTGAGTATGAGATTATGTGGATCATATATGCGAACTAATTGAAACATGATGAAGTACTTGAATCATGTAGAATATTACAATTGATTGAATTGAGCATTTTAAGAGTTAAAGAATAAGTATATGAGTATACATTATGTGATAATTGAACATGAAATGCTCAATTGTAATTCAACTAAAGGAGAATAAATTGATGAATATGTGTTGAATGTTACACATAGTTTTGAGGAAGTGTTTAGTACTAAATGTACTATAAGTGTTAAATGATGTTGATGGATATAATTGTTGGATATTACATCCATGTTAAAGAAATATAACTAGTAATTGATATTAAATCAGGTAATAAAGAAGTGATTGAGATAATTGTGTTAGACATTACACTTGTGTTAATGATATAGTGGAAATGGTGTTGAATGTCTAAGTTGCTTATATATACCTGATGATATGTGTAGTTTTCATTCAAAGTGATAAGTTGAAAATGGTAGCAAGTTAATACTTGGTTGTATGCCTATTGTTAAGGTGTTGTATATGTGTGTAAATTTGGATATCACATTTGTGAGACATGTGAAAGTAAAGATTAATCACTTTGGAGTTTGATGGTATGAAGTAGCCTGAGAATGAAATGTGACTGACATAATATGACGACGTCTGGCCAACGTATTTATATTATGCCATTTTACATGGAATTGTTGAGGTTACTAAGTACCAGATAAAGTTAAGTGGTTTAAAAATAATAGGTAAGATATGTTAACCTGTAATTGAGAAATAGTCAATGATTGACTAAAATGAAAGAGTAGTAAACCAAAAATTTGTTGTTAATGTGGTATTTATTATACACTAGACGTGTATGTGTGATGAATTGCAACTAATAATAATTAAAAGATGATTTAAGCAAAGTAGAGGTCAGTTGACTGTAAATTACATTGTGATGATATTGTTGAATATGTGAATTATGACAGCACCTTATGTTGTTGAACGATTTATGCTAATGCAGCATGGTATCAACTGGTGCTGATTTAGCATCCAACTGGATATGGTAGGATGCTAATTGATTATGTGATAATAGTTTTACCTATTGAATTTGACCTCTACATATTGCTTACTCTTATGTGTTTAGGGTTATATGAATTGGATTCCTTTCGAGTAAAAAGTTTCATATAACCTAGTGGTGATGTATAAATACAAGTTGTAAATCAGTAAAGAACTAGTTGCGAAAGTAGATATTCTAGCAATGTGTTAGCTAAAGAAATACATAGTTATTAGCTAAATTGCTAGTTGTGAATTGAGTAGAACTTTTATTGTTAATGTGTATATTGTGGTATTCCTTACCACTAGTGTTATTGATGTAACAATAAAATGATCATGTTACTATGTGTTTCACTTATGTCAAGTGATTGTGTGTTTTAAATTGTATACATGACTAGTTATGAAGGGTCATGTAAGTGGTTATTTAATCTAATTAGAAACAGGATATATGCATAATACCTATGCAGGGAAAAGATAGAAACATGTACATTCGGTTATGTGCATGTGGAAAGAATTGAAAATATGTATTTATATATATAAGTTGCTCAAGGGAGTAACATCTGATACGTGTATATTGTGAGAAAATAGTTGATTAAGCTACACTTTATGCTGGATATTGCATTGGTGATAGCTATTGGAATAGAGTATAATGTATGTACAATTTGTGTTTACAGGAATAAAGATATGCATAATGATAATATGTATAAACTATTTAAAATGTTACACACATTTTATGTACATATAGTAAATGAGCGAATATGTGATTCTATTAAATAGATTGGATAAGTGTGATCAGATTTCGAGGACGAAATCTCTTTAAGGAGGAGAGATTTGTAACATCCACTCCTCGGTTCTAGTTGTATTTTAATATTTTCTGACTTTTAATTATTTATTAGTGTGTCAGAAAATAGTTTTGTGTTGTTATTTGAAAATATTGGGAAAAGAGTCACATAATTTATTGTGACTAGTAAATTGTTAATTGTTTTAAATTAACCTAGTTGACGATAAAATAAAATAATGTTTCCCCGCAAATGGTTTTTAAGTTCCAGGCAATGATAAGGTACGGGGAACGAAATTTAACCAATTATGTAATAGACTCATAGTTGAGTCGGTTAGTTAAATATATTACTGCATACATACATACGCCTTGTACATACATACGTACTATTCAAAACCCTAAATTCACGAGGAATCATCAAATTGGAACCATAGAACTCGAATTCAAGCTTCAAGAACATTGATTATCATCCCTTGATCCTTCTAATCATGTTGTAAGTCTTGATTTCTTAATTTTCATAAACCTATAAAATGGGGTTTTGTGTATATGATGAAATTAGGATGAGAAATGTTAAATTGAAGCTTGTAATGATGAAATAATTGTTAGTTGATGCCTAATTCATGATTTGTAATTGAAAACCTAACCTAGAAATGATATAACTGAATGATGATCATGAATTAAGTTATGGGTTAGTTGATTTTTCATGAATTAAAGCTTGTAATCATGTTATAATGGTTAGTTAATAATGTAATCGTGATTATAGTTAAGCTTTAACCTAGAAATGATGAAGTTGAAATATGATCATTAATAAAGTTTAAGGGTTTAGTGATTATGCTATGATCAAAGCTTTTAAGCTTGTGTTATTAGTACATAAATGGATAAGTGTTGCTAATGATCATATTATGATTGATTAAAGTGATTGTGAATTAATGATGTTAATGTGATTATTCATAATCTTGAAATGAGAATTATAAGTGAATAATGATTTGAGTAATAACTCATTGGAATTGGGATTTGGAATCATGTTGTAGTTACTTAACTAAGTTGTTTAATGAAACTACATTAGTATAATGTTATATTCATATTAAGACAAGTGACTAACTTGTGTATTCTAATGTATTCTCAGATATGTAGAAAGACTCAGTGACATTAGACTACTGAGTGGACAACTGAGGTATTCGGTGAGTGAAACTGTAACCTCAGTGTAATTTAGTTGTAACAAGTTTGGTTACAACGAGTAACGTATTATTACTATTTTATTATTCCATGATGATTATGGTTGTTAGTAATAATACTGTTGATAGACTGTTAGTCTGATATGATGAATATGTGATCACGTGATATTCAGCCTTTGGGCTTTGACGATATTCAGAGGTCAGCCTGGAGTTGGGCTTGGTTTGCTATTGGTTGGATAACACAGGGTCTTAGTACAAGTATTATTGTCGTAGCCTGTGTTATATTTGTTAATAGCACCAAGTATTCGGTTAAACCGCTGTATTGGCCTGCAGTTGGTTTCAAAGTGTTCTATGAGAAGGTGTTACCTCAAGAACCACCGGTCCTCTTTGACGCCAGTTGTATTTGATATTATAACATGTTGTGGGTTCTTGGCTGAAGGTTTCCCCAAGAACCATAGATACTCAGTGATATTTTATGTTTACGATTATTTGCTGTAAACTGATTTGTTATTACTGAGTTGGACTGTTGGTTATATTCTGTCTCACTTAGCTTTATGCTAATCCCCCACATTAAATACTCCTTGCAGGGCATGATTTGATAAAGGGCTGGGCAAGGCAGTGGCACTGTAATGGAATGTTTGACAACCGAGCGTGTACTCTGATATATTATTGGTTAAATCAGAATTGTTTTATGAAATCATATAAAACCTGAGTTGATAAACTATAGTTTGAAATAGTTTGAATATTTTATGTTTGTTAAAATAATGTAAACAATTAAGGTTTATATGGACTTACGTTTCCGATATATTATACTAAATGGAAGTAAAATGAGGGGTGTTATACATATGGTCTAGATGAAAGTTGACTTTGTAAGTCAAACACTTGTGTAAATTATGTATGATGAAGTTGAAGGAATATAGTTATCTTGGATATAGGATATATCATGAAATAGTATAAGAAATGAAAATGATTGAATTGTATTTTCGGTTAAAATTAAAGTTGATATTTAGTTCATTATCTTTGTTAGATAATTATAAAAGATTGTAGACTTTTGTAATGGGTCAAAACAGTTCCTATATGCTAACGGGTCAAAAAGTGTCCATTTGGGGCATGGAATGCAATATAGTATAAGTTGAGTTATATCAAGGGTATGGAGCCTTGGTCAAGTTCCTTGAGTTTGTTTTAACATGTTTGAGAAGTGGTCAAAAGTCCAAGACTTAGAATGGTTTAGTTTGTGATTTGGTATGTTATGTAAAAGTGACCAAAAGGGGTGAATTTGTGTCATACGCATTGAGAGTCCCGTAATTCACTATTATTTAGTGAATTGGAATCGCAAAGTGTAAAGTTTAATTGTAGAAGGGGGGGTTGAATACAATTTAAAACTATTTCAGATTTTAGCTCAGTTGATTGATGAGTTTTAAATTGTTTAACAAAAACAGAGTATAAACAATAGTAACAGAGTATAACAGATTATAGATATGACAATATCAAAGTAATAAAGTAATAATAGCTAAAATGATGAATTATATTGATCATACAATTCACAAGTGTTGAATGCGGAATGGATTAACCAAAGTTAATCCAATTCAAACACTTAGCTAATCTATTACAAATGAGATGAATAGTAGTGGACCAACACGCTGACTGTTCACTCGCTGGATCGTTAATACGTACTCTAGACAAACTGATCACTGATACACAAGTGATAAGTACGATTGAACGACTAGCCTCTACAGTACAAAACACTGAACTATTTATACTACAAGAGTTCCTAAAATATCGCCTAAAAAATAGGATCTTGGAATGACACGTGTCGTTGCAAACCCTCAAGCTTCAAGGGTACTAAGGGAGCCATCGGACTGATCAGATGGTTCGAGAAAATAGAAACTGTTTTCCGCATCAGCAAATGCGCGGAGGACGACAAGGTCAAATTTTCCACTTGTACCCTCGAGGATGATGCCCTCTCTTGGTGGAACTCGTATGCCCAGTCGGTGGGTATCGACACCGCCTTCTTGTTACCTTGGGAGGATCTGAAAAAGATGCTCACCGCTAAGTATTGCCCGATTGAACAACTCCAAAAGCTGGAGGAAGAATTCTGGAATCTAAAGGTGCAGGGGACTGACATTGATAAATACACCACGAGGTTTAACCAGCTCGCCATCCTTCGACCAGCAATCGTAAGCACCGAGCCTGATAAAATTAGGAGGTACATCCGCGGTCTCCCGGAACCTGTTCGGGGGAACGTCGCCTCCTCAAACCAAAAAACCATTGATGGTGCTATTCGATTGGCCCATGAACTCATGGCCATGAACGGGGATCCAGAACCACCCACTTCATCCACAACTCTACACAAACGAAAGTGGTCCGATAACCTCAACAACCACTCAAACAAGAAACCCGACACCATCAAAGCCTACAACTCAAACACCGAACCCAAGCGAGGTTACACTAGTAATAAACCCTACTGTTCCAAGTGCAACCGTCACCACGAAGGTCCCTGCGAAACCCCCTGCAACAACTGTAAGAGGTACGGACACCTCACCAAAGACTGCAGGTCCCCCAACAACTCCAACAACAACTCCAACCGCAGCGCCAGGCCGTCCAAAGCCTGCTATGAATGCGGAAACCCTGGGCACTACAGGAACGAGTGTCCAAAACTGAAGAACAAGGGCAACAACAACAACAACACCAAGGGTAGAGCCTTTGTACTCAACTCTGGGGAAGCCCGTCAAGACCCGAATGTGGTCACGGGTATGTTCCTCCTCAACAACTTAACTGCATCTATTCTGTTTGATACTGGTGCCGATAGGAGCTTTATATCTGATGAGTTTTACCCCCTACTTGACATCACCCCTGTGGCCCTAGATGTTAAGTACACCATAGAACTAGCAAACGGTAAACTCATAGAAACCGATAGTGTGATGCCTAATTGCACTTTAAACCAAGCCGACGAGACCTTTTCAATTGACCTCATGCCTGTTAGAATCGGAAGTTTTGATGTCATCGTGGGTATGGACTGGTTGTCCAAGCATCGGGCTAAAATTGTTTGTCATGATAAGATTGTCCGCATCCCTCTCACCGTCGGTAGAACCTTGATCATACAGGGGGAGACCGGTGGGACGAGACTGAACATCATCTCCTGTTTGAAAACCCGAAAATTTCTGAGAAAGAGTTATCCTGCAATCCTCGCACACATCACGGAGAAAAAGTCGGAGGAGAAGCGACTTGAGGATGTGCCTATTGTCAGAGACTTTCCTGAAGTCTTTCCAGAAGAACTACCTGGCCTACCTCCACCTAGACAGGTTGAGTTCTCGATCGATCTCATACCGGGTGCCGCACCGGTAGCCCGAGCACCGTACCGCCTAGCCCCATCGGAACTTCAGGAGCTGTCCACCCAGTTACAGGAACTCCTGGATAGAGGATTCATCAGACCGAGTTCTTCGCCTTGGGGAGCTCCGGTCTTATTTGTTAAAAAGAAGGACGGTTCATTCAGAATGTGTATCGATTACCGAGAATTGAACAAATTGACCGTCAAGAACCGTTATCCACTACCTCGAATCGATGACCTGTTTGACCAACTTCAAGGGTCGAGCTATTATTCAACGATCGATCTTCGGTCAGGTTATCATCAACTGCGTGTTCGTGACACCGACATCCCGAAAACTGCCTTCAGAACCCGTTATGGGCATTTCGAATTCCAAGTAATGCCCTTTGGCCTAACCAACGCACCCGCTGTATTCATGGACCTCATGAATCGGGTGTGCAAACCCTATCTTGACAAGTTTGTCATCGTCTTCATCGATGACATACTCATATACTCGCGCAACTAACAGGAACACGCGCAACATCTCAAAACCATTCTAGAACTACTTAGACACGAGGAGCTTTACGCCAAATTCTCCAAGTGTGAGTTCTGGATACAAACCGTTCAATTCCCTGGACACGTTATCGATAGTCAGGGAATTCATGTTGATCCGTCAAAAATTGAAGCTATCAAGTGCTGGCAAGAACCTACCACACCGACCGAAGTTCGGCAGTTTCTAGGACTTGCCGGGTACTATCGGCGATTCATCGAAAATTTCTCAAAAATAGATCAACCACTTACGGTACTGACTCAGAAGGACAAAAAGTTCGATTGGACTGATAAGCAAGAGTCAGCGTTTCAACTTCTAAAAGAAAGGCTTTGCAGTGCTCCTATTCTATCATTACCCGAAGGCACCGATGACTTCGTGGTATACTGTGATGCTTCTCACCAAGGTCTCGGTTGCGTGCTGAAGCAACGAGACAAAGTCATTGCTTACGCCTCACGACTGCTGAAAATCCACGAAAAGAACTACACCACCCATGACCTCGAACTTGGGGTTGTCGTGTTCGCTCTCAAAATCTGGAGACATTATCTCTACGGCACTAGGTGCACAATCTTTACCGACCACAAAAGTCTCCAACATACATTCGATCAAAAGGATCTCAACATGAGGCAACGTCGATGGGTCGAGTTGCTTACCGATTACGAATGCGAAATCAAATACCATCCGGGTAAGGCAAATGTTGTTACCGATGCCCTCAGTCGAAAAGAACGATCAAAACCACTCTGGGTCCTAGCCCTCAGTATGACTATTCATAACGATCTAAACATTCAGATCCTCGATGCTCAACTCGAAGCCCTCAAACCTGATAATGTCAAAAATGAAGCCTTGCGGGGCATGGATAAACAATTCAAAATCAAACCTAACGGAGTTAGGTGTTTCTCAAACCGAATCTGGTTGCCTAGTTTTGGAAACCTGCGAGACTTGGTGATGGATGAAGCTCACAAGTCCAAATATTCCATCCACCCGGGATCCGATAAAATGTACCACGGTATCAAGGAATTCTATTGGTGGCCAAACATGAGAGCCGAGATCGCCACCTACGTCAGCAAGTGTCTTACTTGCTCAAAAGTCAAAGCTGAATATCAAAAGCCTTCTGGCTTACTTCAACAACCCGATATTCCTGAATGGAAATGGGAATAAATCGCCACGGATTTCATAACCAAACTACCTAAGTCGTCGAGCGGTTGCGATACCATCTGGGTGATCGTCGATCGTCTCACGAAATCTGCTCACTTTCTGGAGATCAAGGAAACTGATAAAATGGAACGCCTCACACGAATCTACATTAAAGAAATCATTTCTCGACACGGTGTCCCAATCTTGATTATCTCCGATAGGGATAGTCGCTTCACATCTCAATTTTGGCAATCACTTCAGAAATCATTGGGTACCCGTCTCGATATGAGTACTGCATACCACCCTCAAACCGATGGCCAGAGTGAACGAACTATTCAAACACTGGAAGACATGCTACGAGCTTGCGTAGTTGACTTCGGTGTAAACTGGGAACAACACCTACCATTATGCGAGTTTTCGTACAACAACAGCTACCATACCAGTATTGGAGCTGCACCTTTCGAGGCATTGTACGGACGTAAGTGCCGCTCACCTATCTGTTGGACCGAAGTGGGAGATAGCCAACTCACTGGTCCAGAAATCATTCATGAAACCACCGAGAAAATCGTTGGTATCCAAAACAAACTCAAGGCCGCACGTGATCATCAGAAAAGTTACGATGACGTGAGACGCAAACCACTCGAGTTCCAGGTTGGGGATCGAGTACTCTTAAAAGTATCGCCTTGGAAAAGCGTAATCCGATTCGGCAAACGCGGGAAGTTAAACCCCAGGTACATTAGGCCATTCGAGATCCTCGAGAGGATTGGTCCAGTGGCATATTGATTGCAGCTACCGTCCGAGCTCAGCAGTGTGCACCCCACTATTCACATTTCTAACTTGAAGAAATGTCTGTCTGATGAGGCACTTATTATCCCACTCCATGAGATTCCTGTTGACGAAAAACTTCATTTCGTTGAGGAACCCGCTGAAATCATGGACCGTGAGGTCAAACAACTCAAACAAAGTCGTATTCCCATCGTTAAGGTCAGGTGGAATTCTCGGCGTGGTCCGGAGTTCACCTGGGAACGGGAAGACCAAATGCGACTCAAGTATCCTCAACTCTTCACTGACTCTACATCAAATCCGACATCGAACTAAATTTCGGGACGAAATTCTTCTAACAGGGGGAGAATGTGACACCCGTCAAATTAGGACAATAAATTAGGGCCTAATCAATTGTTAATACGTGTAATTAGTTTGGTTTTTAGGCTAATTAATGTATAAAAATATATATTATTGAATATATACAAATATGCGATTTGATTTAAATCGTACGCATCTCAAATCGAATGTAATTCGATTCAATTAATACGGACGTTGTTGAACAATTTTATTAAGTAATATAATGTTATTTAATAACACAATTAAATCCAAAATATTATTTTGATAATATTTCGCAAGTTAACTGTATAAATGTAAACGCACCCAACGTGAACCAAATACGCGAAATGTCCCAACAAATATTTAGAATAAATATTTGCAATTTACTTTTAATAAATACTCTAATGACATTTTTACAATAAAAACCATTTGGCTAAATAATAAAATGCGCAAATAATTAATTTGGAACGCGGGTTAAATATTACATTTTGGGAACGAAAATTTCACTTTTATCGTTTTACCCCCTGGGAAAATCTGCCCAAACCGCCCCCTCCCCACCATTTCCTTTCATTTCCATCTTTACCAACACACACACACACACACACACACAAACTCTCTCAACCAAACTTTCCAAATTTTCGGATCTTGCAAAACCGACAACAAAACTCACATTTTCGGAATCACCATTACAAGGGGAACAAGATTAACAAAAGCACTATCATCATTTTCGGACTACATCTCTCCCGATTTGCGATTGTAAGAATTTTTACAAAAACTCCTAGATCTATCAAATTACTAGTTGTTTTTGTGTTATGGTAGTTTATATAACTCATATATGTCCAATACTAGGAAGATAACAAGGTTTTATATCCTAAAAATGAGTATGATTTGGGTTTTGGGTTGAAAAATCTCGACAGCCGCTGTTTTCTAGGCTGGTGTTCATCTTTGCGACACAAGCCTTGTGTCGTAGGTTGTGTCGCATAAAACCTCTTGTGTCGTATTTTGTGTCGTAGGAACCCCGTTATGTCGAACCTTTTGCGACACAATATTGTGTCGTACCCTATGTCGCAAATACCATGCGGCGCAATCATTATGTCGTTGTTGAATCAGCATTGTACGCTTATGCGACACAACCCTTGTGTCGCTAAGCTCGTTGTGTCGCACTTCTATGCGACACAACCCTTGTGTCGCATGACAAACTTTTGTGTCGCATGTTGTGTCGCAAAAACACAGAAAACCAGAATTTTGAAGTCAAGTTTACTGTAGCAATTCACTGTAACAAAGTAACTAGTTTTCCACACTTTATGCGATACCTCAAACATGTATATACTTTTATAAGTATACAAACAACTCAAGTATAATAATAATAATCGAGATTATTATTACAAACCGTCACCAACGGGCCGTACACGTTTTCAAAAAGCATATCAAATAATCAATCAAATCGTAGTAATTTGGACATATATAGTTGTGTAACAACTACAAAGGTAGTCCTTTGAGATACCGACTCACGTTTATAACCATCGCGTGTCGTGGACACCCTCAGGTTACAAGTCTTCGGACATCGATACTCGGCTAATCAATCAAAGTTTATTTAGATAAACTCTTCAGGCTCAGGTGAGTCTCATAGCCTCTCTTTTTACCGCTTTTCACTCAGGGGTGTGATTCAATGCTTATTTTAACATGTGAACGCAAGTACAAACTTTACAATATACTACATGAGTTGTTTTCCACTAATCATTTCAAAGTCCTCCGTCAGCATAGTTTGGTAATACGTTGTAGCGTGATTATTAGTATATGGTACAATATAGGATTGACCCTCCTCGTCCGGGTTAGCATGCACTAACTGGGTAAACGAACGTACTAATAATTGTTCAGACGAGTGTGGATTAGGCACTCGTGGAGGCACATCGCTCGGAATTCTCTATATGGGACCCGACCCTCGAGTTAAGCTCCGACTATGTGCTCATGGCTGTATACATTACTATTTATTTGCTGATTGCAAATCACTACATAAATCTTGCGGTTCATACGATATTATCTGATTTCAAACCTGTGAGCTCACCAGCTTTAGCTGACCCATTTTAGCATGTTTCATAGGTACCCAACAGTAGATTGGACTGCCATCAGGGATACTATAGCCCGAGTCAACATGCAGATATTAGAGATTTTCTTGCATTAGTATATTTTGTACAAGTACTTATGTACTGAAATCTCTCATTTAAATCGAACACGAGCTATGTACAGCTTCAAATGTTGTAAACATTTTCATATTAATATATTTTGTTAAAACGACGCATATAGAGTCGTTTACTATATCTTATGTGCTTTGATTAATGATTAGTAACACCCAAAGTATGCTTCCGCCAAACATCAAATTTGGGGGTGTTACAGATTGGTATCAGAGCCTAAGGTTATAGTGAACTAGGTTGCATTTAGTGGGCCTAGACTATGACCGTTAGGCAGTATTTCCTTATTAGGCATGACTGGTTCAGGAATTACAGCATAAGACTTTAATTTAACATAGCCTGATCAACTATGTATAATTAAGGAAAGATGATGTAAGGTCTGAAACGGTTATGTTGAACAGAAGTACACTAGTTGACTCTGACCTCGAGAGAACCGAGACTTAAACTTGTATGTGCTAGACACTCAATAGGCTATACTATATACGTATCGTATGATTATAGGCCTCACTCCTACTAACGCTTTGTCTCAGAAATGGCAAACACACCGCCCAATTCATCGCGCTCTCAATCCGGGTCGCAGAACCCAAGGGTAGCAAGGAGGAACGCTAGGTTGCCTCGAGCTGGCCCGTACCCCACTCACTTCACCTTGCCGGCATTAGCCGCTAGGGTGAACCAACACGAGCAGCAACTTCGCACCATGGATGTCGTGTTGCAGGAAACGAACGAAAACTGGAGACTTACATCCCTCGAGCACATCGAACAAGTCTCCGAGGATCACGAAACCACCATTAACAATGTGGACATCCTTTTCAACAAAGTGGTGGAGATAAGCATAGAAACCGCCCTCTTGAAACACATATTAGAAGAGTGTGAGCAACGCTCACAGGAAACAGAAGAATATGCCCGTGGATTGGTACAACGATTGGCCCTGGCTGAAGACAACGCCCGCCAGGCCAGCAGACTTGCAAATACGGTGGATCGTCTCATTGAAATGATGGAATAGATTAATCTACGTTGAGACTAGTGTAGTCCTTGTCTTGTAATCTATCTCGTAATCTAGTAACTACTTAAGCACTACTTTATGATTCGGTTGGATGTAACGATTCCCGACACCTTTTGTAATACATTCATGGGATGTAACCTTTGAACTTGTATTATCTATCAAATATTCCTTGCTGTTTCAACTCATATTAATTGCCATTGCCATTTTCATATCGATGTTATGTATTACCGCTTTTATACATGAACATATGTGACAAATACAATTTTCCTACAAAATCTCATGTATCTTCATTTCTTTTATTGAAGAATCATGCCACCGAAGACAAGACCATACACCGATGCCCAGCTTACATCCCTCATAACTCAGGATGTGACAGAAGCCCTGGCTCGGAATACTTCACAGAATTTCGGGAGAAACAGCGATTCCGCTGAAACCACTACTACCGCCAAGCCTTGTTCCTAAAAGGATTTCCAGAAATGAAAACCCTCAAGCTTCAAGGGTACTGAGGGAGCCATCGGACTGATCAGATGGTTCGAGAAAATAGAAACTATTATCCGCATCAGCAAATGCGCAGAGGACGACAAGGTCAAATTTTCCACTTGTACCCTCGAGGATGATGCCCTCTCTTGGTGGAACTCGTATGCCCAGTCGGTGGGTATCGACACCGCCTTCTTGTTACCTTGGGAGGATCTGAAAAAGATGCTCACCGCTAAGTATTGCCCGATTGAACAACTCCAAAAGCTGGAGGAAGAATTCTGAAACCTAAAGGTGCAGGGGACTGACATTGATAAATACACCACGAGGTTTAACCAGCTCGCCATCCTTCGACCAGCAATGGTAAGCACCGAGCCTGATAAAATCAGGATGTATAGCTCGAGTCAGCATGCAGATATTAGAGATTTTCTTGCATTAGTATATTTTGTACAAGTACTTATGTACTAAAATCTCTCATTTAAATCGAACACGAGCTATGTACAGCTTCAAATGTTTTAAACATTTTCATATTAATATATTTTGTTAAAACGACGCATATAGAGTCGTTTACTATATCTTATGTGCTTTGATTAATGATTAGTAACACCCAAAGTATGCTTCCGCCAAACATCAAATTTGGGGGTGTTACACCCTCCTCACTCACTGCGAGCTAACATGCTCTTGTAGAATGACTTGAACTAGAGATCTTCAGTGACTAGCTGTTATTCTGGCAGTGACTTTTGCCTTTATTTATTTGTAGTAAAGCTCTCGCTGACGTTGATCAGCGACACACCAAGTTGAGCTTTAATCTTCCTCAGCATATCAAGCAGAATGAATGATGATCAGCGAAACCTAGCAACAGCAGCTTCGATACAATCCATTTCTTCATCGAGTAGTGAACAGTTGAGTTGGTCAGCGACCAGCGACTTCATCATGGTCAGCGACCAGTGACTCAACAATCTCCCCCTAAATGATTGTGATCGAAGCTCCCTAGACAAACTTGTTGCTGTGAAAGTTTATAGTCAGTGTTCAAAGAATTTAAACATTCAGTGACTTACACGTTGATCCATTCATTTTTATTTTTGGATTATTTTGATATGATCTGAGTTTTGCACTTTGGTTTTCTCAAAAGATAAGATATTATTGAACTGCAAAATATAAAGTACAGATAGTTTTTCAGTTACAATACATCTAATCTATTATAAGTTTTAAACCTACTAACTTCAGTGATTGGATAAATAGCAGAAATTCCTACTATCTTCAGCGATTAGATAAATAGCAGAGATTCCTACTATCTTCAGCGATCAGATGAGGTAGAGACTTTTTATTTATCAAACCTTCAAACTTACTATCTTCAGCATGACATCTTTTCACGAAGCTTTAACGGACTGAAAATCAATGAACCTTCAGATACTTAAGTTATAACTGATCCGGATAGAGAAGGATTCATTGCTAACCTGAAGTGGCACAAATATTGAATAAAATCGCCAAGAAAATTGTAACTCAAATACAGGAAATACGTATGTTTTGTGATATGATTTCCAAGTATCAGCTACTTTGACAGCATCAGCGATTTCAAAGATGATATGATTTCCAAGTATCAGCGATTTGTCACATGAGCAACATTGGTTTTTGCATTCATTTGCACATTTTCTCCCTCTTGATAATACCACGAAGTAGATAAGTATTTCTCTGGTAGCATCAGCAACAATTGAATATTTCTCCCCCTTGATGATAGCATGAAATACTGCAGCAAATGTTTGATCCTTTCGTAAAAGGTGATTGGTTTTCTCATCATCATCAGCTTGTGTTTTAGCTAATGGATCATTGAAAACAGAGGGATCAGCTTGTATCTCTCCCTGTGACTGGAGAGAGACATTGACAACTGGTGCAATGAGAGATGAGAGATAGCTCGGGTCTGTATCCAGTGATGTGACACCAGCGAAGAGTGTGTTATCACCCACTGATGTCACTTTCCCTTTGTTTAAAACATCATCCTTTTGTGAGAATAATGAGTGGCTCATGGGTTGACTCGATAAAAGTTTGTGATTTGAAGGCTTGATTTTAGCAAGAATGCCCACAGTGACTGAACGTTCAGACCCTGTTTCATCCTTGGCATCCGTAGACGTCTTCTTGTTGAAAGTTCTTTTAGAGGTTGGTGAAGTTTTCTTTGGTGGTTGTCCAGTTTGGGTCACTGGGGGTGTTTTCAGTGACATGGTCAATGTAGGTGTAGGAGCGGACGAATGTGCAGCAGTTTCATACTGAATATCAAATAAACTTTGTTTTCTCATGAGAGTATACAAAAATACTTTCACTGGTTTTATTAAAGATATTGAGAACATATCAGGGTTAATCTTAAGATTTTTTTTTTTTAAAATTTTTAACCCTTTTTACTTCAGTGATCAGTATCTTCACATACTCTGTTTTTGAACACAAAAAGTTTCTTTGATGATTTTGAAAGATTGACGTAGCAAGATCTTTGATTTCTACAAAGGCTCGAAGAGCTTTAAACTTTTGCAGAAATGATGTAAGTAAAACTTGATTTTGATCTTGCTACCAATGAAAAAGAAATTACTTCCATAACAGAGTGACAAGGAAATGATCGTTAAATAGGCGTTATGTGAAATGAGATGAAGAGTCGTTTTTATAATGGAGTTATGTGAGAATTATGTGGTTGAAAATGGATCGTCGTGGTTGATGATGGTGGTAAGTAGAGGTGGTATAGGGGTGATAATTGATGGTGGTTAGTGGGATAGGAGTGATGATTGTAGAACCTGGTGGTATTAATGGTGATTGGAAAGGTGCGCCGGAAAAGTACACTTGACGTAAGATAGAGATTGTGTCAGAGATGTGACTTTTGTGACACACCGAAATGATTAATCGCTTCACCATTAATGATGAAAGGATCAGGGAGTCCCTGAAGCTTATAATCATATGAATAGATTATGAAATGAAAAGAAACGCAAATATTCAAGAATACTAATCATAATTTTCCATTTGCCTGAGATGTTATCTCACTGATTTAGTCACAACTTAGAATACTAACTAAGTCATAGAGATTTTATTACTGACAAATATGAATCATGGCTTTTATTATTGAACATGAGTGTTATTTATTAAAACATGATATAAATTTTGCCTGTATAAAAGTTATATCACAGAGACTTATCTTTCACTGAAAATGTTACAGCTTAGAATACTAACAAGATCAGCTAAGGAAGGAATAGGTCTCTGAGATAAAAAAAAAAAAATTTATTTTTATTTTTTATTTTTATAAAAGAAAGATGAGTATAGATTATGTCTGATATGAACTATATAATACTTTACTATATTAACTTTCACTGATCTAGTTACAACTTAGAATACTAACTAAATCAGCTTAAGGAAAAATATAGGACAATAAAATATAGATCATATGAAGACATAACAGATACTCAATTTATTAAAAAAAAATTGAAGCTTTTAAACAAAAATAACTAACTGAGCTTGATAGCTGAGCTAGTCATTCAAGTTTAACATGCCAAGCTCGCTGATGAGAAAGTTAAATCTTTTCTCATCTAAAGGTTTTGTAAACAGATCAGCGAGTTGGTAATCAGTTGGGATAAAATGCAATTCAATGTCACCTTTCATCACATGGTCCCTGATGAAATGATATCGGACATCAATGTGCTTTGTCCTTGAGTGCATTACTGGATTATTGGCAATAGCTATGGCACTTTGACTATCGCAGTAGATTGGTATCTCACTGAAATCAAACCCATAGTCAGCTAGCTGATTTCTCATCCAGAGAATTTGAGCAGTACAGGCACTTGCAGCAACGTATTCAGCTTCTGCAGTTGAAGTTGAGACTGAGTTTTGTTTCTTGCTTGACCAACTTACTAGCTTTTCTCCAAGAAATTGACAGCTACCAGATATACTTTTTCTATCCAGTTTGCATCCAGCATGATCAGAATCAGAATATCCTTTTAAGGAGAAATCTGAACCAGATGGGTACCAGAGACCAAGATTTGGTGTACCCTTCAGATATCTGAATATTCTTTTGACAGCGAGCAAATGTGATTCTTTGGGATCAGCTTGATACCTAGCACAAAGACATGTAGCAAACATAATGTCTGGTCTACTAGCAGTTAGATACAGCAGTGACCCGATCATTCCTCTGTAAGCAGTAATGTTTACAGATTTACCATCAGGATCAGCATGTAGCTTTACTGCAGGTGACATGGGTGTAGCAAGGGTTGAGCAATTAGCAAATTCAAATTTCTTTAACAGATCTTTAACATATTTTCCTTGACTTATAAAAATTCCAGTTTTGGTTTGTTTTATTTGCAGACCAAGGAAAAATGTTAATTCACCCATCATGCTCATCTCATAACTTTTGGTCATGAGATCAGAAAATTCCTTGCACATGTCACTGTTAGTAGACCCGAAAATAATATCATCAACATAGATCTGGACTAATATGACAGACGTAGCCACATTTTATCAAGTAGACAGAGAGAGTATCATACCACGCTCTGGGAGCTTGTTTTAGTCCATACAAGGCTTTATCAAGTTTGTAAACATAACCAGGATGTTTTGGATCAATGAATCCATGTGGTTGCTTGACATACACTTCTTCCTGCAGCTTGACATTCAGAAAGGCACTTTTCACATCCATTTGATATACTTTAAACTTCTTGTGAGCTGCATAAGCTAGAAATAGCCTGATTGCCTCAAGCCTAGCCACTGGTGCAAAAGTTTCGTCATAGTCAATGCCTTCTTGCTGACAGTAACCTTGTGCAACCAGTCTAGCCTTGTTTCTTGTTATCACACCATCAGCATCCATCTTATTTCTGAACACCCATCGTGTTCCAATAACTGATTTACCAGTGGGATGTGGTACAAGCTTCCAAACTTTATTTCTTTCAAACTGAGATAGCTCTTCTTGCATGGCAGCTATCCAGTGATGATCAGTGAGTGCTTCATCAACCTTCTTTGGTTCCATCAGTGACACAAAACTTACAAACAAACAAAAGTTAGCAGTTGCTGATCTTGTCTGAACCCTGGATTGTGGATTACCAATAATCAGTAGATTATCAATATGTTTTGTCCACTTAGTCATTCGCTGAGGTTCAGCAGTGACTTAACTATTTTTGAAGGTTCAGAAGGCAGATCAGCATTTGAAGCATGAGTATCGTTGTTATGAGAGTTTTGGTTTGGACATTGATTTGATGATAATGAGACATCTGTAGGTAAAGATGATGTTCCTGAATTATTCTCGGCTAAAGTAGAGCTAGAATTGATTTCAGGAATATTATCTTCCCCTTCAGAGTCTGATGAGAAATTTTCATATTTCTTATCATTTGATTTTATTTCATTTGATGAGTCACCATCCATTTTGTTAAAAACAAGATTTTCATACTCTTTAGGATCAGTGAGTGACTTATCATATGATTCATCAAAAGTAACATCCATTGATTCCTCAATACATTCTCTTCTTTTATTGTAAATTCTGAAAGCTTTAGAGATAATTGAGTAACCAACAAATATTCCTTCATCAGCTTTTGGATCAAACTTTCCTAAGTGATCTCTTTTGTTTAAAATGTAGCAAGTGCTACCAAAAACATGGAGTAAACTTATGTCGGGTTTTCTCCCCCTTAATAGCTCATATGCTGTCTTATTATGTCGTTTGACAATCAGTGACCTATTCTGAGTATAGCAGGCAGTACTTACTGCTTCGGCCCAGAAATAGGTCTTAAGACCAGCATCAATGAGCATTGACCTGGCAGATTCAATTAAGGTTCTATTTCTCCTTTCTGCCACCCCATTTTGTTGGGGTGTTCTTGGAGCTGAAAAATTTTGAGAAATACCATTTGAATCGCAAAAAGTTTCCAGGTCAATATTTCGGAATTCAGTGCCATTATCACTTCTCAGATGTTTTACCGTAACATCATTTAGATTCTCCATTTTCTTGACAAAGGATATGATCTCACTGGCAGCTTCACTTTTAGCTTTGAGAAAAAATACACAAGTGTATCTGGAGTATTCATCCACTATTACCAAACAGTACCTTTTTCCACCAAGACTTGGAGTACTCACTGGTCCAAATAGATCCATATGGAGCAAGTGAAAACATTCAGTTACTGATGAAGTCTGCTTACTTTTGAAGGAAGACCTGTGATGCTTTCCCTTTTCACATGCTGAACAAAGCTTATCTTTATTATAAGATAACTTTGGTAGTCCAGTGACTAAACCATTCTTGCTCAATTTACTGATCGCTTTTAGATTCAGATGAGAAAGTCGCTTATGCCACAACCATTTTTCTTCTGAAACGGTTCTAGAGTAAAAACACGTTCCTGACTGTGATGAATCTATATTGACAACATAAGTATTCCCTTTTCGATTAGCAGCAAGTACAGCACTTCCCTTCTTGTTATAAACGACTCCTGCTTCATGATTAAATAGTACCTTGTTCTTGGAGTCACAAAACTGACTGATGCTTAACAAATTGTGCTTCAGACCCTCTACATATGCTACACGTTTGAACATTACATTACCATTGGTTAAGACTCCATACCCTCTGGTCTTCCTAACCTTGTTATCACCAAATACCACATCAGGACCTCTTTCATCTTGATAGTCACTGAGCAGAGACTGGCATCATGTCATGTGCCTGGAACATCCGATGTCCAAGTACCAGATAGTCTCTCTAAGAATACCTTTGTAGATGCTATCAGAATCCCAACCAGATGCTGAACATTTCTAAGCTACTTCCTTGATGTCTTCATGGAATTCAGTGTCATCAGCCATCAAACAATAATCTTTGTCCAAGCAAATCATTGCTTCTTCATCATCGGATGAAGAGGATGAATCAGAGTCGCTGAGTGAACTTTCTTCAGTGACAAACCCTTTTCTCTTCTTCTTCCCTGATTTGGACATAGCCTTCAACTTTTTGTACTTTTCCTTGTATTTGTTGTACTTATCATTTCTGTATATTGGCTTTTGTTCAGGGATTGGATTGACTGACTTTGATCTACATTCAGCTGCAAAATGACCAGGTTTGCCACACTTGTAGCATTCACCTTTGGATTAAAAATTATCAGATGCTGGAGCACCAGCGAATCTTCTTGATCTGGTGTTCCTTATGAAATTAGCAACCATCATGGCCATATCCTTTTCAAGCTTTTCCACCCCTTCATCATACTCATACTCCAACTGTTCTTCAGCACCTTCACCTTCTTCTTTAGCTATCAGTGACTTCGAGCATTTCTTAAACACTTTTGATTTTTGTCTCTGATCAATTTCATCAAGCTCAGCTACAAGGGCATTGGATATCTTCTGACTTCCAAGAGTAGCACGAATATGCTCACTCTGATCAGCTTGCTTTTCAGACTGCTCCCAGTTGAGCAAAATACCATAGACTTGAGTGAGATTAAGAATTGAATAATCATTCCTTTGTCTGGTACATGTGGCAATAGTTCCCTAGATTTTTCTTGGCAGCAACTCAAGAAACTTCTTAACAGCAAATCTATGTTCCTTACCTATACCAGCCTTTTCCATTTTGTTCATCAGTGACTGGTATCTAGTGTAAGTAGAAGACAGAGATTCATCTGGTTCCATTGCAAACAACTCATACTGGCGAGTGAGATTAACTTCCCTGCAGCGAATAATATCAGGAGTTCCAATATATATATTCCTAAGGGTATCCCACATGTCTTTAGCAGTTTTACAAAGCCTGATAGATTCGAACACTTCATCAGGAAGTGCCATGCCTATGTAGATTTTAGCTTGTTTATCCAATCTAACCAATCGTCTATCCTCATCCGACCATTGTTCCTCTCTTTTGGGCACAACCATTTCTGGTATAGCTGGAGTAGTAGCTGTAGCCATGACAGCAGGAACAATTGTGGTTGGAATGTGGGGACCATTGGTTATTGTATTACAGAGACGGTCGTCAATTAGGTCTAAAAACATCATCATCCGGGACATCCACGTTTCAATCCTTGATGGATCAAAAGCTGGAGGTTTGGTTATAGAACCATTTCCCTTCTGATAATCAGAGTCAACACAGCTGTACTTTACTGATTCCATTGCAGACCTGGTTAATTGAATTTAAACCAACTCTGCTCTGATACCAATTGAGAGTCCCGTAATTCACTATTATTTAGTGAATTGGAATCGCAAAGTGTAAAGTTTAATTGTAGAATGGGGGGTTGAATACAATTTAAAACTATTTCAGATTTTAGCTCAGTTGATTGATGAGTTTTAAATTGTTTAACAGAAACAGAGTATAAACAATAGTAATAGAGTATAACAGATTATAGATATGACAATATCAAAGTAATAAAGTAATGATAGCTAAAATGATAAATTATATTGATCATACAATTCACAAGTGTTGAATGCGGAATGGATTAACCAAAGTTAATCCAATTCAAACACATAGCTAATCTATTACAAATGAGATGAACAGCAGTGGACAAACACGCTGACTGTTCACTCGCTGGATCGTTAATACGTACTCTAGACAAACTGATCACTGACACACAAGTGATAAGTACGATTGAACGACTAGCCTCTACAGTACAAAACACTGAACTATTTATACTACAAGAGTTCCTAAAATATCGCCTAAAAAATAGGATCTTGGAATGACACGTGTCGCTGCTTGATTGGCTTGATCTCTGATGAACCGACATTCTGCGGGTCCCAATTCTGTCACCGCAAATATCTCGTTACCTTAAAACCAATCATTCGCTGCCACGTAATCTTTCGGACATACTTCAAGTTGGAACACTCTTGCTGATGTATAGATAAGTACAGTACTTTCTGTACTTGATGATAGAGAGGCTTTATTGAATAGTCCTTGAAGATGCAGTAACCCTCCTCACTCACTGCGAGCTAACATGCTCTTGTAGAATGACTTGAACTATAGATCTTCAGTGACTAGCTGTTATTCTGGCAGTGACTTTTGCCTTTATTTATTTGAAGTAAAGCTCTCGCTGACGTTGATCAGCGACACACCAAGTTGAGCTTTAATCTTCCTCAGCATATCAAGCAGAATGAATGATGATCAGCAAAACCTAGCAACAGCAGCTTCGATACAATCCATTTCTTCATCGAGTAGTGAACAGTTGAGTTGGTCAGCGACCAGCGACTTCATCATGGTCAGCGACCAGTGACTCAACACGCATAAATCTTGCGTATTTGTGAAAAGTTCAAAAGTCTAAAAAGGCAAACTTTCATATTGGTTGTATGGAGATGCCTGCAAAATTTGAGAATCTAATTCTTTGCGGTTTAAGAATTATGGTCGTCTAAATTTCGTATATTAAGTAATCAAAACCTGCTGGTCTGCTGTAAAAACGAGTTACCCGGCTGGTAACTGGAGTACCCGGTGGGTAACCCGTGTTTTGTGAGTACCCGGCTGCTCTTATAGCCTTTAAACGGACTTTTGTTTCTGTTACCACTTTTAGCTAATTCACCCGGCTGCTAGCCGTTGGACCCGGCTGGTTCTATGATTACCCGGCGGGTAGTCATAGTACCCGGCGGGTACTACTTGTATTCAATTAATTTATGGTTTGTTGTTATAACTAGGACCATTGCATTACATAATGATCAAATCTACTAGTATAACGTATTTGTGAAAGGAAAAAAAAAAATTGGACGTTTCAAGTTGGTATCAGAGCGATAGTTTAAGAGAATTACGTAATCCACATTAGGATTGCATGATCTTAAACTATTCTGAATCTATAATTATGTTTCTATTTGTATCGTGATAGAAGCTTATTGTGTGAAATTGTGTTTAATCTCATGAACGGTTTTGCATTTACTTGAATATGTTTAAGAGTAATGGGTGGAAGTGTGTATTTAATATAATATAGCTATGCCTGGCCAACGTGGTTGTATTATACTAATGCACATGGGAGATTCAAGACTCTTGGACATAAGATGGTTTGAGGCAAAGATTATTCTTTGTAGAGGATATCTTTAACCTGTATTATTATACAGAAAATGGGACATGTTGATTAAAATTGTGAATTTTTGTAGTAAATCGAATCGTCGAGAAATCAAGGTGATCAGGATCCTCAGGGACATTCTCCTCTACATGAAGAGAATGCAGGTAATAGAAATATAAATCCTGAGGATGAGGCAGTAATTAAACAAATCATTGGGCAAGCTCTCAAAGAATTCGGTCCAACTATAATTTCTGAGGTAGATAATATTGTGACTTCTAAAGTCAACCAAGTCGTAACTGATAAGTTAAATGAGTTTGAACAACAACATCATGTCTTGACGAATCCTCCAACAACTGCGGGACTCTTGACTGCTCAAGGGTCAATGACTTTAAGAAATTCTCAAGCTGTAAACCACCTGAATTCGAAGGTGAATTAAATCCTACTGTTAGTCTTAGGTGGTTAAGTAGGATGGAAGAAACATTTATGTTATCTAAATGTCCTGAAGATTTGAGAGTGTTATTCGCGACTCACCAGCTTAAAGGTGATGCTCACGAATGGTGGAATTCAAAAATTGACACTTACGGTTTTGAGACAGCCTCTAAATTTTCTTGAAATACGTTCAAAGATATGTTTAAAAGCGAGTTTTCGCCACCTGCGGAATTAGAAAAGTTAAAAGGTGAATTTCTCGCTATTAATCAAGGAAAGATGTCTGTAGCTGAGTATTCAAAATCTTTCCATGAGAAATCCCGCTTCTGTCCATAATATACTTCTAATCAGAAATTGTTGGCCGACCATTTCTATCGCCATCTGAATCTTGAAATTCGTGAATCTATTGATCCGGTATTCTATAATGATATCCCGAAGATATTGAATCGAGCCTTAGTTAGAGAAAAAGGCTTGCTAGCTAAACGTGCTGAATATGAGAATAAAAGAAAGGCCGAACAATCTAGTTCATCACAACCTTCATCATATAAGAAAAGTAGAACTGAAACGAAATCACCATCCCAACAATCATCACAGAAATCACAATCACAACAAACCCGTTCATCTCAAACTCATTTTCGTGAATGGCCTTTGTGTGACAAATGTGGAAAAAGACATCTAGGAGATTGTAAATGTTTAAAATGCGGGAGGCCTGGAAATATGGCACCGGATTGTCCAAGCCCTTTCTGGTTGTGTTATACTTGTTTTAAAAGTGATCATATTTAGACGGATTGTCCCGTGAAGAAGGAGGAATTGAGGAAGCTACAACAAAGGAAGGATGCTGAGAAAAAGGGGACAACCGCAGGATCGGGGTTTATAACACCTGTCTCGAAAACACAAGGATATTTTTTTTTTTTTTTTTTAAAGGAAGCGCAAGATTAGATACAAACCATTGGATTGCATATTTACATTCAAAATGGCAATCCAAATACATATAGTCTTTAATCTAGATTATTCTAGACGTTACACACGATTAGTTTAGTGTTATAGAAAATCCAAAACATAATGTTATATCATTAAAATAGTTAACCAAACAGAGTGAGCTTGTCAAACATTCCATTCCAAGTACTTCTTGCCCACCCACATACCAAAGTAAACCTGCAAGAAGTAATGAGGGGTTAGCACGAAGCTAAGTGAATAAATCTCAAACTATCACCTAACTTGGCTTAACAAATGAATACAGCAAAGCATAGCAACAGTTAATCATGAAGGATCGGTGGTCCTTGGAGTACCCTCATGCCGCGGTGGTTCCCCAAGTAACACTTAAAACCAACTGAAGGCCAAATCAGTGGTTAAACCGATAGTTTGGTACTATTACTACTTTCAACATAATTTCAGTGAACAACACATGTACAAAGCACTTATGAGGTCCAAAGTAATAGTACACAAACCCAACGCGCACGTTGACCCCCGACATTCAAATAGTCCACAACCATCATGGCAATCAAGGACACCAATAATCATGTTAAGTATAACCATCATGGCAACCATTAACATAACAATGAAAAATAGTAAAACACGTTTACCCGTTGTAACCATATTGTTACAACCAAATCAGACTGAAAGTCCGAGATCCACTCACCCTTGACGAAGATGATCACCACTCAAAGTTCTAATATTATTGAGTCTTCGTCGTATCTGAAATCACAATAAAGTTTTATAAGTCAATAACTCATTTCAAATGTTCATAACTTGAAATAAATGTACTATTGACATCAAGCTTGTTAATTAAGTTCACAACACATCATATGTATATAATTCCATGTATTAACCCGTTATGATACTATATTACAGGTTACTAGATCCTTTAAACATATCACATGTTAAATGAAAGAGTTTTTAAATCAAAGCTTGGTTTGCTGAAATCGTGATCATAGCCGCCGGCTGGGTCACATGACCCGCCGGTTAACCACCACTAGCCGCCGGCTTCTAACTCAACCCGCCGGGCAAATTTAATTTTTCACAAACAGAAACATTTCGTGTTTTAAAGGATCTAGAGGCCGCCGGTTATGGTTCAAAGCCGCCGGCTATATAACACAAGCCGCCGGCTAGGGCCTATCGCCCGCCGGGTCACCCAACAGATGAACAAACCGCCGGTTGGGGTACATTACCCGCCGGTTTGTTCTTAGTTTCCAGCACCTGCAGGTGCAGTTCATAACCTGCTCGAACCTCAAATCACCAAATCGACATTTTCAGTTACAAGACACGATTTTAACCATAAATTTACCCCAAGCAACACCTATGAACATGTACTAACAACAAACAAGGTTCATCACACTTCTAAATCCACACATGCATCAATTTTTTAAGATATTCAAAACTTTAGCTCAAATTCATATTTCAACTAAGTAATTGCTACAATCTGAAATGCAAGCACATAATCAGTTTACTAGGTTCATATATCACATTTCAAGTACGAATTTAACTCCATTCTATCATCACTTCACCAAACTCAACATTTCAAGCATTATATGAAAAGAATGGATATTTCACTTACAATTTAGATGAGGAGGTTATAATGAAATGAAGAACAAGTTGCAAATCAACCTCACAGATTCAATGTGCTAAAATCAGATTGTTGGTATCATTTTCTTTGAGAGGATGTGTGTGTTTTGAGGTGTAAATCAAAATCAGGGAAATGAAATGAATAAGGTCTGCCTCACCATTTACACTAGGCCAAACACAGTGTAAATTATACCCGTCCTAAATCTATTGTCTGGAACCTAAAAATCATTTACGAGAAAAATACATTTTATTATTCCGTCAACTAAATTAATTTAAAACAAATGATAATTCATTTATCACAATAAGCCAATTGACTAATTGACCTATTAATTTAACTATCGAAATACACCAAATATTTAAATACAATTTAAATAACAATTAAATTCAGGGAAAATACCGTATTTCAACTAGGCCCATTTCGAGGATGTTACAATTCTTCCCTCCTTAAGAAGATTTCGTCCCCGAAATCTCGCTACGCTCAAAAAGAATCGGATAACGTGCCCTCATGCTAGACTCGGTCTCCCAAGATAAGTTTGGACCCAAACTATGATTCCACTTAACCAATACCATAGGGATCTCCTTCTTTCGAAGTTTAGTCACTTTACGGTCAACAATTTCTACGGGTTCTTCTACAAGTCTTTGGCTTAAGTCAACACGCAAATCTTGCAATGGAAAAACTTGGGATTGGTCCTCCACATTGCATTTTCTTAAATAGCACACATTGAAAGTATCATGAATACCCGACAATTCAGGAGGAAGATCTAACGACACCGTTTGATCATTGACAACATGTCGAATTTTAAACGGCCCGATGTATCTAGGAGCTAGTTTAACCCGTTTCCCAAACCTGATAACACCCTTCCAAGGTGAAACCTTCAAGTAAACCAACTCACCTTCTACAAACGAAACCGGTCGATAACGTGGGTCAGCATACTGTTTCTGTCTATCACGGGCAGCTTTCAATCTATCTCGGGCAATAGCTACCTTATCGGCCGTAATTTGAACTATGTCAGGACCCGCAAACTGCTTTTCACCCGCCTCTAACCAACAAGTGGGTGTTCTACACCTACGACCATACAACATTTCATAGGGTGGCATGCCTATACTAGAATGGAAAGAATTATTATAGGCAAACTCTACTAATGGTAAATGGGAATCCCACGACCCGCCAAATTCTAATACACATGCCCGCAACATGTCCTCCAAGGTTTGAATGGTGCGTTCCGACTGACCATCCGTCTGAGGGTGATAAGCCGTACTCAAGTTGACCCTAGAACCCAATTCACGCTGTAAATTCTGCCAAAAACCCGACACAAATCGAGAATCTCTGTCCGAAACAATCGACAACGGAATCCCATGTCTAATAACCACTTCATTAATGTACAATTGCGCCAATTTACTTAATGATGCCGTCTCACAAGTAGCAAGAAAGTGAGCACTCTTGGTCAATCTATCAACAATTACCCAAATCATATCATTACCCTTAACAGTTCGGGGTAATTTGGTCACAAAATCCATGGTAATATGTTCCCATTTCCACTCAGGAATCTCGAGTTGCTTCAAAGCTCCATACGGTTTTTGATGCTCGGTCTTTACTTGAGAGCAAATATGGCAAGATTCAACAATTCGAGCTACATCCAACTTCAAAGAAGGCCACCAATACAATGGTTTTAAATCATGATACATTTTGGTGCTTCCGGGATGAATCGACAATCTGGATTTATGAGCCTCCATCAATATCACATCCCGAAGTCCACCAAATAATGGGACCCAAACACGAGACTGAAATGTCTTTAATCCACGAGAATCTTCTACCAATAAATCCTTCCTTTTAAGCATGATTTCTGATTTCAAGTTATGATCCAACAATGCCTCCATCTGAGCCAATTTCAATTTATCGATCAAGTCTGAAGAGATTTCCAAACGCATTAAATAAACCCTTTCAGATTTACCCTTTCGACTAAGCGCATCCGCCACCACATTTGCCTTACCCGGATGGTATCGAATCTCACAATCATAATCCTTAATCAATTCTAACCATCGCCTTTGCCTCATGTTAAGTTCTTTCTGAGTAAACATATACTGAAGGCTCTTGTGGTCCGTACAAATAACGCATTTGGTTCCATACAGGTAATGTCTCCAAATCTTTAAGGCAAAAACCACAGCTGCAAGTTCCAAGTCATGGGTAGGATAGTTAATCTCATGAGGTTTCAACTGACGGGAAGCATAGGCAATAACACGGTCTCGTTGCATTAAAACACAACCTAAACCCGCATGTGAAGCATCACATTATACAATGAAATCCTCGGATCCGTCAGGTAAAGCTAAAACCGGAGCCTGACACAACAATTGTTTTAAAGTCTGAAAAGCCGATTCCTGTTGATCACCCCACAGAAATTTTACATCCTTACGAGTTAATTTAGTCAAAGAACCTGCAATCTTGGAGAAATCTTTAATAAATTTTCTGTAATAACCTGCCAAACCCAGAAAACTCTTGATCTCTGATGGAGATTTAGGCGATTGCCAATTCATGACAGCCTCAATTTTAGATGGATCCACTTTAACCCCATTTTCACAAATGATGTGCCCCAAAAATTGAACTTCACGAAGCCAAAATTCACATTTTGAAAACTTAGCATACAATTTCTCTTTTCTCAAGGTGTCAAGAACTAACCGCAAATGTACTTCATGATCAGATTCAGATTTAGAATAAACTAAAATATCATCAATGAATACAATGACAAATTTATCGAGAAAAGGCCTACAAACCCTGTTCATCAAATCCATGAAAATTGCTGGAGCATTAGTCAACCCAAAAGGCATAACAAGAAATTCATAATGACCATAGCGAGTGCGAAAAGCTGTTTTAGGGATATCCTCCCCACAAACCCGGACTTGGTGATAACCCGATCTCAAGTCTATCTTAGAGAAAAATGAAGACCCTTGCAATTGATCAAACAATTCATCTATTCGGGGCAAAGGATACTTATTCTTTACGGTCCTCTTATTCAACTCTCTATAATCAATACACATACGAAAAGTGCCATCCTTCTTTTTAACAAACAACACAGGAGCACCCCAAGGAGAAGAACTGGGCCTAACAAAACCCTTATCTAATAATTCCTGAATTTGATTCATCATTTCACGGATTTCGGAGGGAGCTAATCTATAAGGTGCCTTAGCTACTGGAGTAGAACCAGGAATTAACTCAATTTTATATTCTACTTCTCTAACCGGAGGTAAACCAGGTAATTCATCAGGAAAAACATCCGAATACTCAGAAACAACTCGGACATTACTAATGGCTTTCTTTTCTAGCTTAGCATCGACAACATAGGCTAAATAAGAATCACACCCTTTAGCTAGAGATTTTCTAGCTTTCATCATAGAGATCAAAGGTATACTACCCCTCTCCCTTTCCCCTCGAGCCACGACATATGACTCGCCTGAGATTGGGATTTTTATCAGCTTCTTATGACAATCTATATGAGCTTTATTACGACTCAACCAATCCATGCCTAACACAACATCAAACCCATGAATAGGCATCAATAGAAAAGAAGTAGGGAAACTATGACCCTCAATCAAAATACTAGCTCCAGTAACCGATGTGGTAACCGAAACTAACTTTCCATCCGCTACCTCGACCTCAATAGGTTTTGGAATACATGTAGGTGTCAATTTAAGTCTATCACTGAATACCAAGGACATAAAGGAACAATTTGCCCCTGAATCAAATAAGGCGCATGCCGGTACTGAATTAATAAGAAAAGTACCAGTTATGACGTCCTCGGCTACCACCGCTTCATCCACGGTCATTCGAAAAGCCCGACCAGTTGGAACTGGAGGATTCTTTCTTTTCTGGCCAGCAGATGATGATGACCCTCCGACCGTTCCCGATTTTTGCTTCCTATCCTCTGGACATGCACTCGAACGATGCCCTTCCTTGCGACAATTCCAACACACTGGCTTAGGAAAAGGACAATCCTTGATGTCATGACCGAACTGACCACACTTAATACACCTAGCAGTCTGAGGTGTACAATGTCCCGTGTGCCTAGACTTGCAATTCTGGCACCAATTTGATCTATCCACTGAACCACCAACAACATTTGGTTTTCGGTTATTATTATTACCTTGCCATTTCTTCTTCCCCTGACCTGAAGTAGATTCACCTTTGGGTTTCATTGGGGACTTGTCTTTAATCTCTAAACCATGAGCTCGAATATCACCGTCTACAGAACGAGCCAAATCAAAAGCTTGGTTAAGATCACCTGCAAGTCTCACAGTAGTCCGATAATTATGGGGTAACATTCCAACAAAATGGTCAATCTTTGTCCTTTCATCCGGTACCCATTGATGTACAAATCTCAATTTATCGGTAAATTGGGAGATAAGGTCCTCCATAGTCATACTATCAGTCAATTGCATATCCAAGAATTCACGCCTAATGCGAGTCATGTCATACCCGGAGCAATATTTCTTACAAACCTCATTATGGAAATCAGACCATGTAATGGAAGCTTTTTGCTGAGGTGTTAAATGAGAGGTTATAGAATCCCACCATCCCATTGCCGGACCCTTTAAAAGTTGCACTGCATAAGTTACCTTGATCTCATCCTCACATCGACAAACCTCAAATTTTCTTTCGACATCCCTTAACCAATCCATGGTCACAGAAGGATTTGTACTCCCAAAGAAATCTGAAGGTCCACTAGATTTAAAGGTCTTAAATGAACATAGTTTTTGCTGAGATGGAGGAGGAAATACCGGAAACTGAAATCCCGAAGGTCCTGAAGAAGAAAAAGGAGCTGATGTCTGGTAGTTAATAGGTGGTGGCATAGAAAACTGTGATGTCACCAACGGAGGTGTAATCGTACTAACAACAGGAATCTGCCTGGCTGTTCTAGCTTGTTGCTCATATAATTCCTTATATTTGTTTAACTCATCCTCTAAATACAAGGTGTACTCATCACGGCTCAATTCATTTGCAGGGAGTGTAGTACTAGGCTGACCTTGACTTTGAGACTGAATTTCAGGAGGTGAGTCTCTCACTCCAGAAGCATTGATCGGGGTACTGGTCGGAGCGTTATTTTCTGCCATATCCTGTATCACAACACATCTCATAACCCGTTAATTGTTAGTACTTAGCAATACTAACAAAATCATATTCACTAGCTCAATCCCCTTCCCTGGAATGTTTGACTAACACAAATAGATTTGGGATTGAACAATTAACCCATGTTCAATTCACCCAAACCTTTGCTCTGATACCAATTTATGACACCTGTCTCGAAAACACAAGGATATTTTTTTTTTTTTTTAAAGGAAGCGCAAGATTAGATACAAACCATTGGATTGCATATTTACATTCAAAATGGCAATCCAAATACATATAGTCTTTAATCTAGATTATTCTAGACGTTACACACGATTAGTTTAGTGTTATAGAAAATCCAAAACATAATGTTATATCATTAAAATAGTTAACCAAACAGAGTGAGCTTGTCAAATATTCCATTCCAAGTACTTCTTGCCCACCCACATACCAAAGTAAACCTGCAAGAAGTAATGAGGGGTTAGCACGAAGCTAAGTGAATAAATCTCAAACTATCACCTAACTTGGCTTAACAAATGAATACAGCAAAGCATAGCAACAGTTAATCATGAAGGATCGGTGGTCCTTGGAGTACCCTCATGCCGCGGTGGTTCCCCAAGTAACACTTAAAACCAACTGAAGGCCAAATCAGTGGTTAAACCGATAGTTTGGTACTATTACTACTTTCAACATAATTTCAGTGAACAACACATGTACAAAGCACTTATGAGGTCCAAAGTAATAGTACACAAACCCAACGCGCACGTTGACCCCCGACATTCAAATAGTCCACAACCATCATGGCAATCAAGGACACCAATAATCATGTTAAGTATAACCATCATGGCAACCATTAACATAACAATGAAAAATAGTAAAACACGTTTACCCGTTGTAACCATATTGTTACAACCAAATCAGACTGAAAGTCCGAGATCCACTCACCCTTGACGAAGATGATCACCACTCAAAGTTCTAATATTATTGAGTCTTCGTCGTATCTGAAATCACAATAAAGTTTTATAAGTCAATAATTCATTTCAAATGTTCATAACTTGAAATAAATGTACTATTGACATCAAGCTTGTTAATTAAGTTCACAACACATCATATGTATATAATTCCATGTATTAACCCATTATGATACTATATTACAGGTTACTAGATCCTTTAAACATATCACATGTTAAATGAAAGAGTTTTTAAATCAAAGCTTGGTTTGCTGAAATCGTGATCATAGCCGCCGGCTGGGTCACATGACCCGCCGGTTAACCACCACTAGCCGCCGGCTTCTAACTCAACCCGCCGGGCAAATTTAATTTTTCACAAACAGAAACATTTCGTGTTTTAAAGGATCTAGAGGCCGCCGGTTATGGTTCAAAGCCGCCGGCTATATAACACAAGCCGCCGGCTAGGGCCTATCGCCCGCCGGGTCACCCAACAGATGAACAAACCGCCGGTTGGGGTACATTACCCGCCGGTTTGTTCTTAGTTTCCAGCACCTGCAGGTGCAGTTCATAACCTGCTCGAACCTCAAATCACCAAATCGACATTTTCAGTTACAAGACACGATTTTAACCATAAATTTACCCCAAGCAACACCTATGAACATGTACTAACAACAAACAAGGTTCATCACACTTCTAAATCCACACATGCATCAATTTTTTAAGATATTCAAAACTTTAGCTCAAATTCATATTTCAACTAAGTAATTGCTACAATCTGAAATGCAAGCACATAATCAGTTTACTAGGTTCATATATCACATTTCAAGTACGAATTTAACTCCATTCTATCATCACTTCACCAAACTCAACATTTCAAGCATTATATGAAAAGAATGGATATTTCACTTACAATTTAGATGAGGAGGTTATAATGAAATGAAGAACAAGTTGCAAATCAACCTCACAGATTCAATGTGCTAAAATCAGATTGTTGGTATCATTTTCTTTGAGAGGATGTGTGTGTTTTGAGGTGTAAATCAAAATCAGGGAAATGAAATGAATAAGGTCTGCCTCACCATTTACACTAGGCCAAACACAGTGTAAATTATACCCGTCCTAAATCTATTGTCTGGAACCTAAAAATCATTTACGAGAAAAATACATTTTATTATTCCGTCAACTAAATTAATTTAAAACAAATGATAATTCATTTATCACAATAAGCCAATTGACTAATTGACCTATTAATTTAACTATCGAAATACACCAAATATTTAAATACAATTTAAATAACAATTAAATTCAGGGAAAATACCGTATTTCAACTAGGCCCATTTCGAGGATGTTACAGGGTTTAAGTCCTGTGCTTTTGAAATAACAGCAGAGGAGGCTAAGGAATCACATGACATAGTCACAGGTACCTTAAATAAAAATTTCATACCTGCCCATATTTTGTTTGATTCCGGAGCTTCTAGATCTTTTGTATCACTATCGTTTTGTAATTGTTTGAATATTCATGTATCTAAACTGGATCATCCTCTAGAAGTTGAAATAGCTGATAATAAACTAGTAATAGTTTATGATGTGTATAAAGGATGTATCTTTGAAATAGGGGACGAAAAGCTTAGTGTAGACTTGATCCCGATGCATTTGGGAGAATTTCATGTAGTAATAGGAATGGATTGTTTAGGACGAAATAAATGCGTAATAAATTGTCATGAAAAAGTTATTTTCCTGAAAGCACCTAGCGGACAGGATATAACTATTTATGACGAACGTATCAATCGATCTATTCCTGTATGCACTTTCGCACGTGCTAAAAGATTATTGTCATACGGGTGTCGGGCCTTTTTGGCACACGTGGTTGATAACTCCAAAGCTGTTGCTGTTCCTTCTGATATTCCAGTTGTTAATGAATATCCGGATGTATTTCCCAATGAACTTCCTGGTCTTCGTCCTGATCGACAAGTGGAATTTAGAATTGGTTTAATCCCAGGAGCTGTTCAAATTGCTAAAACACCTTACCGTTTAGCCCCCACTGAAATGCAAGAGATGATGGATCAATTGCAAGAACTACTCGACAAAGGTTTTATTCAACCAAGTAGTTCGCCCTGGGGAGCTCCAGTGTTATTTGTTAAGAAGAAGGATGGATCTTTACGTATGTGTATTGACTATCGGGAATTGAATAAAGTGACCATTAAGAATCGTTATCCTTTACCCCGTATCGATGACTTATTTGACCAATTGCAAGGTGCCAGTTTCTTTTCAAAAATCGATCTTCAATATGGTTACCATCAGTTAAAGGTAAAGGAAGATGACATTTTCAAAACTGCTTTTCGAACCAGTTATGGTCACTATGAATTTGTCGTTATGCCATTTGGTTTAACCAATGCTCTAGCTGCATTTATGGATTTGATGAATCGTGTATGTCGTCCTATGCAGGATAAATCTGTGATTGTTTTTATTGATGACATTCTCATTTATTCTAAAATTGAGAGTGATCATTCAATTCATTTGAGACAAGTTCTTGAAATGCTTCGACGTGAAAATCTTTATGCTAAATTTTCCAAGTGTGAATTCTGGTTGCGTGAAGTTCAGTTTCTCGGACATGTGATTAATGTCCATGGTATTCAAGTCGATCCCTCTAAAGTAGCTGCTGTCATGAAGTGGGACCCACCTTCGAGTCCCACTGAAGTCAGAAGTTTTCTTGGTCTTGCGGGTTATTACCGGCGTTTCATTCAGGATTTTTCTAAGATTGCTACCCCATTGACTCAATTAACTCGAAAGAGTGTTTCTTGGAAATGGATTGAGGAACAATCTAAAGCATTTCAATTGTTGAAAGAAAAGCTCAGTCAAGCTCCTATCCTTATCTTACCTGAGGGTAAAAGGATATGGTTGTTTATTGTGACGCTTCTAAGCTTGGTCTGGGCTGTGTTTTAATGCAACGTGGGAAAGTCATTGCTTATGCTTCACGACATCTTAAATCGCATGAGCAAAACTATCCTACTCCTGATCTCGAATTAGCAGCTGTGATTTTTGCCTTGAAGATTTGGCGACATTATCTGTATGGAGTCAAATCTACCATTTATATTGACCACAAAAGCTTGAAATATTTCTTTGATCAGCGGGATTTGAATAACCGACAGAGGAGATGGCTTGATTTAGTCAAAGATTACGATTGTGACATTCTTTACCATCCTGGTAAAGCTAATGTCGTTGCGGATGCTCTTAGCCGAAAGGCTATTCATTATATTCTTTCTGTGAAATCTCTTAGCATGGTGGTGTTTCCTCAACTGCTTGAATCCATAAAAGTTTCTCAAATTGACGCATTATCTTCTAATGACCTGAATAAACAACGTTTAAAGGGTCAAGTTTCTGAATTAATTGACGATTCTAGAGGTTTGAAAACTCGTTATGGTAGAATCTGGATACCAATAACGAGTGATGTAAAGAAGTTATTATTGGATGAGGCTCATAAATCGAAATATTCTATTCATCCAGGTGCCACCAAAATGTATCGTGATCTCAAATGTAATTATTGGTGGCCTGGTATGAAGCGTGATATCATTAAGTATATTCAGAATTGTCTTACATGCCTACAAGTGAAAGCTGAGCACTGTCGCGCATCAATCCGACACGGTCGTCAACGCAACGGAAGGAGGACACGGCAGTGGGGTGTTTTAAATTTATAGAGCTGGGGACCTAAGCTTTACTACGGCTGTATAGCAGCAGTATGACCAAGGTTCGTTCTTCAAGCTAATCGTATTGTGAAACGGAAGTATCAAGACAAGTTATTTATTTTAGTGACGGGATTTTTAAAACGGAGTTTTGAGTGGGTTTTTTTGTTACTTAGGTCCGTAAATTAAAGCAATTAAATAAAAAGTAAATAAATGGAAAACAGAAATAGGGATGAAATCAGTATGGAAGAGATGTGTTTGTTATGACTTCGTTAGCTTATGCGGGGGTGATGCTAGGGTTTTGATATGAAAACGTCTTTTTAAAGGTTTGTGTCTTATCTGAGCTTAATTGTTCGTAGTGTAAACACTAGTACCCTACTGATTGGGGAAACCAATCAGTATGTCACTGAGTACTAGGCCAAATTGAGTCTGATCAGAGGAGGATGCTCAACTCTTCAACGTTATCCAGTGACGGAGTAACGACCCTTCTTGGAATGTTAGTTCCTGGGTGCATGAGATAGAGTAACATACCCACTAAGGTTCCGACCTTTCTTAACACTACGGGGACAACGAAGTCAAACAAGGCATTTAAGATTAAGACTTGGTTTGGTAACTATTAACTTTATATTAATGGTTATATTTTAGTCTAGAGCTTTCATCACGGTGTACAGTGCGATTATGCATTTCCACAGTTTTCCAGACCCGAGATGTACTAACGGTGTACAGTGCAATTAAGCATTTCCATAGTGTTCCAGATCTTTAGGTGTACTAATGGTGTACAGTGCGATCAAGCATTTCCACAGCTTTGAAGTTAAACCAGGATGTGACACAGTCTTCAACCACCGACATTTCCTTAGCTCCTACGTATTTGTACTCCACCAGAGGTGTTTCCAACGTTACACGAAGTACAGTGCCTTTTACTATACCATGGTCTTTCCGGGGTCACATACTTTATGGTCACTCTAGACTAGTTTAAACTAAGTTTGTATTAAAGCCCAACCATTTATGATATAAACCAGCCCTCACTATTTCCCAATAAATTCCTGATTGATTCACGGTGTACTATACGAAAGGTTTTAAATAGTATTTCCACAGCTACGCAATTCAGACCATGTTTACAATTTCAGATGACATAGATAGGTAGTGACCGTTTGATCAAGGTTCGAGACTCCTTGTCATAAAGGTTCTAACCACGTTTAATTGGAGGAAAGGCGATAAGGTTTAGAAATTCATAAATACAAGGTTAATAAATCATCGTTTTTCATTATATAATATAATTGGGATCATTACTTCCACAACGGATTGTGCCCACGACTTTCATAGCTTCCACGTTCCGTACTACACACATAAGTGATGATTCCGGCGCTATACAAATGAAAACCGTATAACGTTACCTACGTTGTTTCATAACATTATCATCCCAATCATATATTTAAAGTAGCATCACCCCACACATATATAAACTAACTACATCATAACAAACACACAGGGAAACTACTCACTACGCATATGTGACACCCGTCAAATTAGGACTAGAAATTAGTGCCTAATCAAGTTTTAATACATGTAATTAGTTCTGTGTTAGGCTAATTGATGTACCAATTAATATATATTGTTGAATATATACAAGTATGCGATTTGATTAAATCGTACAAGTTTCAAATCGAATATAATTCGATTCAATTAATACGGACGTTGGTGAACAATTTAGTTAAATAATATAAACATTATTTAATAACACAGTTATATCCAAAATATTATTTTTATAATATTTGGTATTCATTTCGAATCATACAATCAATGGATACGCGATTAAGATAATAAACGCGCAAACAAACAAAACAAGTTAACGTTATAATTTATAACGCAATTATTAAGTATTTGGTTAATACTTCAAGTTAAATACCGAATAATTATTCGTATTCTTAAACGTATATTTTCAACGTATTAAATTAATTAAACAATTAAACGACCGGGAAAACAAACACCACACGGAGCGCAAACACGGGAACAAAAATTAGGAGCCAACCACACATGGGTGGGGCCCATGTGGGCCGGCCCCCAAGCCACCAAAATGGGGAATCCCCATTTTCTCTACCTCATTCAACATCACCACCATCTTTTCTTCTCTCTTTCTTTCTTTTTCCTTCTAAAAACATCAAACACTTTCATCACACTAAATCCTCAAATCACACCACAAAACGACCTCAAATCGCAAATCTAATTAGGGAATAACGACCACCACGCAACGATCTACAACCTCATCTTTCCGGATTTTCATTTCGGTACTTTGTAAGTTTCCGACAAAATCCCGAAACCTCTCGTTTTAGCTTATTTTTACATGTTTGCGGGTTATTTGGGTTTATATATGTCCATTACAAAGTGTAGAATACGATTTTATAGCTTAAAAACGAGTTTGAATTGGGTTTTGGCCGGAAAAATCTCGGCAGTTGAAACTTTCTGGGCTGGTGTTCTTCAATGCGACACAAGCCTTGTGTCGCATGATTGTGTCGTATAAAATCCTCTATGTCGTATTTTGTGTCGTATGAAGCCAGTTATGTCGTATCCTATGCGACACAATATTGTGTCGTACCTTATGTCGCAAATACCATGCGACACAACCTCTATGTCGCTGTTGAATCAGCATCTCGAATCTATGCGACACAACCCTTGTGTCGTATAGATATTGTGTCGCATTCCTATGCGACACAACCCTTGTGTCGCATGACAAACTTTTGTGTCGCATATTGTGTCGCAAAAGACAGAAAACTCAGATTTTTACTAAGTGTCGAGACTCGAAATTTATCACTTGATTTTACCCGAATTCAGATCCCATATGCGTTTTTCGACCCCAGCCAGGGGCCAGCCCCTTGGACCCCGCCAGGGGCGCTGCCCCCGGACCCCCGTACTTAGATTCCGTAAGCACATTTCTCACCAAGTGTCAAACTTGTACAACTTCAAAACACTTATACGATACAACTTTTCAAACATAATGGAAATTGCTTTTCAAGTATAACGCTTCGAAATCAATGAGATAACATCAAAACTATTATTACAATTAATCACCAGCGGGCCGTACACGTTTTCAAACATACAATTCAATCAACCAAATCGTAGTAATTTGGATAAGTCAATCAACCAAATCGGGGTAATTTGGACAAACAATTACAAGGGTAGTCTTTCGAGATACCTAAACAATTAATAACCATCGTGTGTCATGGACACCTTCAGGTTACAAGTCTTCGGACGTCAATACAAGTTAAGCCAAATCAAGTTTATTTGTTTAAACACTTCAAGACTCAGGTGAGTCTCATGGCCCCTATTTTACTGTTTTACAATCAGGGGTGTGATATAATTGCTCGTTTTGTTTTACAAGTTGAACGCAAGTACAAATCAAATCAAATACTACATGAGTTTCAAGCTAATCAATTTAAAGCCCTCCATAGCATAGTCTGGTAATACGTAGTAGCGTGAATGTTAGTATATAATATCATATAGGATTGACAATCCTCATCCGGGTTAGCACGCATTAACTGGTCAAACGGATGTATTAGCATTTGGGAAGACGAGTGTAGATTAGGCACTCGTAGGAGGCATTTCAAGTTAGGTTTCCTTAAGTGGGCCTGACAACTCAAGTTAAGCTCAGACTATGTGCTCATGGCTGTATAACTTTTATTTTGCTTAATTGCATTTTAAATTCAATTATTAAATCTTGCGGTTCATACAAACATATGTGTTGACATACAAACCTGTGAGCTCACCAGCGTTTCGCTGACCAATTTTAGCATGTATCACAGGTGACCAGCAGTAGGTTGGACTGCTCAAGTAAGGATCAATTAGCTCGAGTCATCATGCAAACAAACAGAGATTTAGCTGCATTATTATATTTTGTATAGATTAATTATGTACTTAAATCTCTCAATTTCAGGCTGAGCTAATGTAAACAATATTTTTGATGTAAACTTTTGTTTTATCAATACAAGTCCAAAACGACGCATATAGTGGTCGTTCATTATATATCTTTGTGCTGTGATTATTGATTCGTAACACCCAAATCGTGCTTCCGCTAAACAATAAATTTGGGGGTGTTACAGATTGGTATCAGAGCCTAAGGTTATAGTGAACTAGGTTGCATTTAGTGGGCCTAGACTATGACCGTTAGGCAGTATTTCCTTACTAGGCATGATTGGTTCAGGAATTACAGCATACGACTTTAATTTAACATAGCCTGATCAACTATGTACAATTAAGGAAAGATGATGTAAGGTCTGAAACGATCATGTTGAACAGGAATACACTAGTTGACTCTGACCTCGAGAGAACCGGGACTCAAACAAGTCTGTGCTAGACACCCAATAGGCTGTTATGTGATACTAAGTATACATAGATAGGCCTCGTTACAATCTTAGGCTATATTATATAAGTTATTATATGGATATAGGCCTCATTCTTCCTAACGCTTTGTCTCAGAATGGCAAACACACCACCAGGTTCATCACGCTCTTATCCACATGAATCACGAAACTCAAGGGTAGCTAGGAGGGACACCTGGTTGCCTCGAGCTAGCCCATATCCAACTCACCCCACTCTACCGGGCTTAACCGCTAGAGTACATCACCACGAACAACGACTTAACGCTATGGATATCGAACTCCAAGAAACTCGTGAAATCTGGAGACTCACAGCTATGGAACGAATCGAACAAGTCTCCAAAGATCACGAGCACACTGTCAACACCATGAACACTCTTCAAAATCAAGTGGAAGAAACAATCGAAACCATGGAGGTTGTCCACAACCAAGTGATTGGCAACCGAAATGAAATCTCTGTTTTACAATCAAGGCTGCATCAGTGCGAGACACATCTAAGGGAAACCGAAGACGCCCTCCGAACTGCCAACAGACTTGCAGAGTCTGTGAATCATCTCACTGCACTGCTGCCACAACTCAACTTACGTCAGAATTAGCTTAGGCTGAATCTGTACCCTAATATGCTTTTGTAGGACCTAAGTAATTCAACCGGATGTAACAATTCCCGGTACTTTTGTAAAACATCTAATCCTGTAACTTTTGGAACTCGTAATTTGGAATTGTTTGTCAACTTTTGAACTCGTAATATCAATTGACAATTCCCCTCGATTATTCTATATTAGTGATTTTACATTGTGATGTCGTATGTTACAGCTTTTACATATATGCATCTATTGTAATTTTCATTCTGGTACAATTTCTTATGTACCTTTTGTTTCTTTCTTTCTTGAAGAATCATGCCGCCCAAGAAGAAAAGTTACAGTGATGCGGAAATCAATGCTATCGTTTCTCGGGCTGTGGCCGATGCCTTGGCTGCTCGGGACTCGCCTAGAAACTCCCGAAATACTGGTGAAGCTCCCAGTAATACCCCTGTCATCAAGCCTTGTTCTTACAAGGATTTTCTCAGCTGCAAACCACTCTACTTCAAGGGCACGGAAGGTGTCATTGGACTAATCAGTTGGATAGAACGGATGGAATCCGTCTTCAACCTCTGCAACTGTACAGAGGAAAACAAGGTCAAATTCTCTGCTTACACCTTTCAAGAAGGTGCACTTACGTGGTGGAATACCCACGCCAACTCCATAGGTCTTGAGATAGCTAATCAGCTACCTTGGGCCGAGCTGAAGAAGAAGTTGAGGGAGAAGTACTGTCCCGAAGAAGAATTGCACCGTTTAGAGGAAGAGTTCTGGCATTTGACGGTGCAGGGAACTGACATTGCTGGGTATACCATCAAATTCCAGCAGTTTGCGTTGTTATGCCCGGGTTTAGTTGATCAGGAGGAGAAGAGCATCAAAAGATACATCCGCGGCCTCCCTGAGAGCATTCAGGGGAACGTCGCTTCATCTAAGCCAACCACTACTGAAAGTGCTATCCGGCTAGCACACGAGCTTATGGCTCTAGTTATCAGCCGTGGAACACCAAACACCTCCTCCAACAACAAACGTAAATCCTCCGAACACCACGACAACCACCAGAACAAGAAAACCAACACCATCCAAGTCTACAACACCAATACTGAAACCAAACGTAGCTACACTGGAGACATACCATACTGTTCCAAGTGTAATTACCATCATGATGGTCCATGCAGTACTCCCTGCAACAACTGCAGGAGGTATGGGCATTTGACCAAAGGCTGCCGAGCCCCCAAATCCAACAACAACACCTCCAACAACAATAACCAACAACCCAAATCCTGCTATGGATGCGGAGAGACGGGACATTTCAGAGATGCATGTCCCAAACGAAAGAACAAGGGCAGCAACAACAACAACAACAACAACAATGCCAAGGGAAGAGCATTCGTTCTCAACTCCAGGGATGCCCGTCAGGACCCGAATGTGGTCAAGGGTATGTTCCTCCTCAACAACTTAACTGCTTATGTTCTATTTGATACTGGTGCTGATAGAAGCTTTATTTCCAATGAGTTTTGTCCACTACTTGACATCACCCCCGTTGCCTTAGATGTTAAGTATACCGTAGAACTTGCAAATGGTAAACTCATAGAAACCGATAGTGTGATACCTAATTGCACTTTAAACCTAGCCGACGAAACCTTCTCAATCGATCTTATGCCTGTTGAAATAGGAAGTTTCGACATCATCATTGGTATGGACTGGTTGTCCAAACATCGTGCTGAAATCATTTGCTACGACAAGGTCGTTCGAATCCCTCTCGCCGCCGGTAGAACTTTGGTCATACAGGGGGAGACCGGTGGGACGAGACTCAACATCATATCTTGTTTGAAAACCCGAAAATTTCTAAGAAAGGGTTATCCAGCAATCCTCGCGCACATCATGGAGAAAAAGTCGGAGGAGAAGCGACTTGAGAATGTGCAAATCGTTCGAGACTTTCCAGAAGTCTTTCCTGAAGAACTACCTGGTCTACTACCACCAAGACAGGTTGAGTTCTCAATCGATCTTGTGCCTGGTGCTGCACCTGTGGCCCGAGCACCATACTGTTTAGCACCATCTGAACTTCAGGAGTTGTCCACCCAATTACAGGAACTCCTGGAAAGGGGATTCATTAGGCCGAGTTCCTCACCTTGGGGTGCTCCGGTCCTATTCGTCAAAAAGAAAGATGGTTCTTTCAGAATGTGCATCGACTATCGAGAGTTAAACAAGTTGACCGTCAAGAACCGATATCCACTTCCTCGAATTGATGACCTGTTCGGCCAACTTCAAGGATCGAGTTGTTATTCAAAGATTGATCTTCGATCGGGTTATCATCAATTGCGTGTTCGCGACACCGATATCCCAAAAACCGCTTTCAGAACCCGTTACGGGCATTACGAATTCCAAGTGATGCCATTCGGCCTGACCAACGCACCGGCTGTATTCATGGACCTTATGAATCGGGTGTGCAAGCCTTACCTCGACAAGTTTGTCATTGTCTTCATTGACGACATCCTCATATTCTCACGAAACGAACAGGAACACGCGCATCATCTCAAAACCATCCTAGAACTACTTAGACACGAAGAGCTGTATGCAAAATTTTCTAAGTGTGAGTTCTGGATACAAACCATTCAATTCCTTGGTCATGTTATCGACAGTCAAGGAATCCATGTCGATCCATCAAAAATCGAGGCTATCAAAAATTGGCAATCGCCGACAAATCCAACAGAAGTACGGCAGTTTTTAGGACTGGCCGGGTACTATCGACGATTCATCGAAAATTTTTCAAAAATAGCCTTGCCACTCACGACACTGACTCAGAAAGACAAAAAGTTCGACTGGACTGAAAAACAAGAGTCAGCATTTCAACTCCTGAAACAAAAGCTTTGCAGTGCTCCAATCTTATCATTACCCGAAGGCACCGATGACTTCATGGTATAATGCGATGCTTCACATCAAGGTCTTGGTTGTGTGTTGATGCAACGAGACAAGGTCATTGCTTACGCCTCACGACAACTCAAAATCCACGAAAAGAACTATACTACTCACGACCTCGAGCTTGGAGCTGTCGTGTTCGCTCTCAAAATCTGGAGACATTATCTTTACGGCACTAAGTGCACAATTTTTACCGACCACAAAAGTCTTCAACACATATTCGATCAAAAGGATCTCAACATGAGGCAATGTCGCTGGGTCGAGTTGCTTACCGATTATGACTGCGAAATCAAATACCATCCAGGGAAGGCAAATGTTGTTGCCGATGCCCTCAGTCGAAAGGAACGATCGAACCCACTTCGAGTCCGAGCTCTCAGCATGACAATTCATAACGATCTGAACATTCAATTCTCACTGCTCAACTCGAAGCCTTGAAAACCGATAACATCAAAAACGAAGCCTTACGAAGCATGGATAAACAATTTGAAACAAACCTAACGGAGTTAGGTGCTTCTCAAACCGAATCTGGTTGCCTAGTTTTAGGAACCTGCGAGACTTGGTGATGGATGAAGCTCACAAGTCTAAATATTCCATCCATCCGGGATCCGACAAAATGTATCACGGCATCAAGGATTTCTATTGGTGGCCGAACATGAAAGCCGAAATCGCCACGTATGTCAGCAAGTGTCTTACTTGCTCGAAAGTCAAAGCCGAATATCAAAAATCTTCTGGTTTACTTCAACAGCCCGACATTCCTGAATGGAAATGGGAACAAATTGCCATGGATTTCATAATCAAACTACCAAAGTCATCGAGCGGTTGCGATACCATTTGGGTGATTGTCGATCGTCTTACCAAATCTACTCACTTCCTGGCAATCAAAGAAACCGACAAAATGGAACGCCTCACACGAATCTACATCAAGGAAATCGTAACCCGACACGGTGTTCCAATCTCGATTATCTCCGACAGGGATAGTCATTTCACATCTCAATTTTGGCAGTCACTTCAAAAATCATTGGGTACCCGTCTCGATATGAGTACCGCATACCATCCTCAAACTGATGGCCAAAGTGAACGAACAATTCAAACACTTGAAGACATGCTACGTGCCTGCGTAGTTGACTTTGGTGTAAACTGGGAACAACATCTACCGTTGTGCGAGTTCTCGTACAACAACAGTTATCACTCTAGCATCAAGGCTGCACCATTCGAGGCACTGTACGGTCGTAAGTGCCGGTCACCTATCTGTTGGACCGAAGTTGGGGTTAGCCAACTCACGGGTCCAGAAATCATTCACGAAACAACCGAGAAAATATTTGATATTCAAAACAAACTCAAAGCCGCACGTGATCGTCAGAAAAGCTATGCTGACGTGAGATGCAAACCACTCGAGTTCCAGGTTGGGGACAGAGTACTACTCAAAGTATCGCCTTGGAAAGGCGTAATTCAATTCGGCAAACGAGGGAAGTTAAACCCCAGATACATTGGGCCATTTGAGATCCTCGAGAGGATTTGTCCAGTGGCATATCGATTGCAACTGCCAGCCGAGCTCAGCAGTGTGCATCCCACTTTTCACATTTCAAATTTGAAGAGGTGTCTGCCTGATGAGACACTTATCATTTCACTCGATGAGATTCGAGTTGACGACAAGCTTCACTTCGTTGAAGAACCCGCCGAAATTATGGACCGTGAGGTCAAACAACTCAAACAAAGTCGTATTCCCATTGTCAAAGTCAGGTGGAATTCACGGCGTGGTCCGGAATTCACCTAGGAACGGGAGGACCAAATGCGACTCAAGTATCCTCAACTCTTCACTGATTCAACAACAAACACGTCTTCGACTTAAATTTCGGGACGAAATTCTTCTAACAGGGGGAGAATGTGACACCCGTCAAATTAGGACTAGAAATTAGTGCCTAATCAAGTTTTAATACATGTAATTAGTTCTGTGTTAGGCTAATTGATGTACCAATTAATATATATTGTTGAATATATACAAGTATGCGATTTGATTAAATCGTACAAGTTTCAAATCAAATGTAATTCCATTCAATTAATACGGACGTTGGTGAACAATTTAGTTAAATAATATAAACATTATTTAATAACACATTTATATCCAAAATATTATTTTTATAATATTTGGTATTCATTTCGAATCATACAATCAATGGATACACGATTAAGATAATAAACGAGCAAACAAACAAAACAAGTTAACGTTATAATTTATAACGCAATTATTAAGTATTTGGTTAAATACTTCAAGACTCAGGTGAGTCTCATGGCCCCTATTTTACTGTTTTACAAACAGGGGTGTGATATAATTGCTCGTTTTGTTTTACAAGTTGAACGCAAGTACAAATCAAATCAAATACTACATGAGTTTCAAGCTAATCAATTTAAAGCCCTCCATAGCATAGTCTGGTAATACGTAGTAGCGTGAATGTTAGTATATGATATCATATAGGATTGACAATCCTCATCCGGGTTAGCACGCACTAACTGGTCAAACGGATGTATTAGCATTTGGGAAGACGAGTGTAGATTAGGCACTCGTAGGAGGCATTTCAAGTTAGGTTTCCTTAAGTGGGCCTGACAACTCAAGTTAAGCTCAGACTATGTGCTCATGGCTGTATAACTTTTATTTTGCTTAATTGCATTTTAAATTCAATTATTAAATTTTGCGGTTCATACAAACATATGTGTTGACATACAAACCTGTGAGCTCACCAGCGTTTCGCTGACCAATTTTAGCATGTATCACAGGTGACCAGCAGTAGGTTGGACTGCTCAAGTAAGGATCAATTAGCTCGAGTCATCATGCAAACAAACAGAGATTTAGCTGCATTATTATATTTTGTATAGATTAATTATGTACTTAAATCTCTCAATTTCAAGCTGAACTAATGTAAACAATATTTTTGATGTAAACTTTTGTTTTATCAATACAAGTCCAAAACGACGCATATAGTGGTCGTTCATTATATATCTTTGTGCTGTGATTATTGATTCGTAACACCCAAATTGTGCTTCCGCTAAACAATAAATTTGGGGGTGTTACAGCATAATAACGGGTACTAAATCTAGCATAATAACAATAGTAATTATCATTATAACAGATAAGGAAAGAAGTAACCGTTAATAAAGCGTAGATTGAATAAGCGTTTAGAGAGAGAGTACAAGCAGAACTTCCGCAATATCCTTGACAATATCACAATAAAAGCCCCTGGACTATTCCCTATGCTATTACAAAAGTAGCCCCTCCGTTAGTTTCAGTTAAATACTAACTGAGAACTAACTAGACCTAACCCTAATTTCTAGAGAGAGAAAGAAAGAAAGAGAGAATAGAGAGAGAGAGAATGTGTGAGAGAGAAAGTGGAAATGGAGAAATGTGTGGAATGGTGAGGTGTGTTGAATGTAGGAGGAGGTATCCCCTATTTATAGGCAAAGCTCAAAATCACACGTACAACTCACAAAGCAGCACGTACAAGCAAACGAGGCACGATATGGGGTGCAGGGGCCGTATACGGCCTTCATAAGGCCGTATACGGTGTATGAAGGGCCTTATACGGTCTATGAAGGGACGTATACAGTGTGCAAGGCCGTATACGGCTTCCGTCTGATTTCGTTCGTTGCTTAAAACGTCCGTATCTCCTTCGTTATGCGTCCGTTTGACCTGATTCTTTCGCCTGTGTCTTCGTAATTCCGTTACGCTTCTAATGGTGCCAATCTCACTGAAATTGTATGTGTATAACTTTAGCATAGCCGAAATCACTTTATAGGAGTTTGTAACCGTCCAGTCTTTTCCGTTCTTTATCTGATTTGCATGATTCTTGATTTTCTCGTCTCGATTTTTCCTATTACAACATATCATAAGGTTATAATGTGTTTATCATAGGATAAATGAGGGTGCGAGATTTGGTTGCTGTTTATTTGCTCCGTTTTGCTCGTTATTCGGATGTTTTTAGTGAGTTTTGCAGCAACGTCTATATTTTGAGCACTTTAGTGAATTTTGGTAAATAATGATTGTTTTAGAATGTTTTCACTAAAGATGTGCCCAAAAAGTGTGGAATAATGGCCTTGAAAACATGACTTTTTGCGTCACATCAAGTTATCCCACACTTAGACGTTACTTGTCCTCAAGCAACACTCAGTTTTTGAAAACATTTTAAAACATTTTTTTTTAGAGCGAGCTTCAACATTTTTAAGAGTTACCACTGTCTAATGCAAATAAGATAGTTTCAGGAATTTAGGGGAAGATAAGATGATCCTTCCTTAAACAAGAAAAGATTCTCTTAGGCATACATCCAAATCTCAAGATCTTGGAGTACACATGACTAGGCGATCTCACAAAAGGTGGTCACTCAATTCACTCAAAGTGTATCGGGTTTCCTATCAATCTAGAACAAACGAAATCGCTCAAATAGCCAGTCATGCAGCACTCATCGTCATAGGCTTGGTCGAGAATCGGATCTCCACCACTTAGGTGAGGACGGTGCTAATTATCCCAAGATATTCATGAGGGTTGTAGTGTTTGATGAGGGGTAAAGGGTATGGATAGTGGCATTTTTTGGGTTGTAGGGGTTGCTTATCTTAAAACAACTGAGATCATGAACAACTTTATTTCAGAACGGAGAGAGAGGTAGCTTTTGGTCTTCTATCAGGATCTTCTTGTGAGGATGATACTTCAAAGGACTTTAAGCTTTATTCTTTGTGGAACTATTTTTCTTTCTTTTCTTCTTTTTCTTTTCTGCTTTTATACTTTTCTATTTTCTTTTCTTCTTCAGAATTTCTTTGCCAGAGAATTTCCAAGGATATTTTTCTTCTTTTGATTCTTTCAGAAATCCCTTATCTTGAACATTTCGAGTCTTTTCGCGGTGTCAATTTTACACACCAAGGATTCTTCAATCTTTTTGAGAGCACGAAGGGGTAGGATAAGTGAAGCGGATATTCTAAAAGATGTTCTTCATAACCTCAGAAATTCTAAGATAAGTTTGGGAATATTTTTGGGAAGTAGGGTTTTATGAGGATTTTATGAAACGAAAGGTTTAGGCTCAACAGGGTTTACTAGGCGGATCATCGATACTAAAAATGAGCATCGGAAGGGTTTTGGGCTTGAAGAGATATGTAAAAAGGGGTTCAAATCCTAGGGAATGCCAGGGTCATCTAATTGCACCTATACCGCGTACGGTACACACCAATGTGGTCTCGAAGCGTATGTCAAGAGCAAGTTCTAATTCAGAGATGCACGCATCGGCACACACAAGAAATGAATAGTGAAGCATTAAAGATGAATGCTATTAGGCTCAAGATACCTCACTGCAAATAGGGTTGTATGTGCTTCGTCATGCTTCCATCAGATTATTATTTCTTGCTTAAGCAATTTCTACCTTATTTTTCCTAGACTCCGAAATATATTACTTGCATCTGAAAATAGCTCCTCTCAAAAGATATTTTGGCTAAAAATTAGCTGAGTTAATCAATAGATTTAGCTCATACTTTAAATTTTCTTGAAAAAATTTTGAAAAATTTGAGGAACATTTCCTGAGTTTACTATTTCGGACATTAAAAATTAAAGAAAATTAACCAAGGTATTCTATACCTGCTATCCCACACTTAGAGGAACATTGTCCCTAATGTTCTCTTGAGTTGAGATTTACTGGAAGTAAAATCCCACACTTAGAGTTTGAACATGTAAGAAAATGTTTCTAAAGTGTTTGTTATGGGCTGGAATCCCACACTTAGTGATAAGCTTAGGATAGAGTATAGACTACTTTAACAAACTAACAAAGTAAATAATAAACAGAATCATAAACAAAAGAGAGTAAAGGTTAAGACACTACCCAGATAGCGAGCAGCAAAGAAGCTGAGAATCTGAATTTGCTGGAAAGAGATGTTGCCAAGATCTTTTTCTGCATTCATGAAGAGCGGCACAGCTTCAAGCGTCTTGCTATTGGTTTTTCTCCATCCATTATTTCTTTTGTGAATCAATCTCGTAAGTGTGAACACGTTGGTCGTACCAGTTTATAAACTCAAAGTATTTGCAAATGAAAAGATATATCACCGTCTCAGAACTTGAAAAGATGTTTTTTACTACAAATTATTTTTCTAAAACATGTGTTTTTAAACGAGTTCAAGCATAATGCATAAAAGTAGTATGCAAGTACCTCAAATGCTCGAAACACATGAATTGTCATTTTTCAAATTGATTTCCATATTTCTGAGACGAGTGGTTTATTTGCAAATGAGTTGTAATATCATAAAAGTGTTTTGGTGACGACCAAGTGTGAAGGATAGTCAGAGAAATATCTTCACTTATTGACACTGTTCTCTCTACATGTCTTATTGCACGGGTTGCCTCCCGAGAAGCGCTGCTTTTAGAGTCGAGAGCTCGACTTTGCCTTCCTTCAGATTAGTTGGTGCTGGAACCTCCAGGACCGGAAGTGCTCAGTAGTGGAATCCTGGGGTTGCGTGGGTAGATCCTCAGAAAATGACGAGCGATGATGTCGACGATGTTCGGAATCTCTGATGAAAAGATAGGGAAGCTTTTAAGATGATTCTCAGCAACCCTTTTCATGTGTAGAAGATCCCAAGTTATCTCCTTTACTGCCTTGGAGATGGTTCCACGGGAATCCACAAAAGAGAATCCATCAGCCTCGATCATTTCTCGTTCAGGATGCTGTCGTCTGAGAGAGTCCATGAATCTAAAGAGCTGCAGGTGTAAAGTCTCGTGATTTGCAATGCCTGAGTTTCCTCTAAGTTCTCGGATTGACTCATGGATCTCTTGAAGTAGGTGAGTCTGATAGTGGGAAAACGTGAGGTTTGAGTTCTTGAAGGTATTGTTTACTATATCGTTAACCTCACGTAATCCGTAGTTGAATATTTGACTATGCTCTTCATCAGGTACCTCAGCGAAGATTTCCTTGATTCGATCAGTGAGGAAGTTTGCGATGTTAACCATTGAACCTTCAGGTATAGAAGGAGGGATGTCACGCGTCCTCTCGTCAGAACTCACGTACTCGAGGTCTTCGGCAATCTTGTGAGCGTGGTACTCGATGATGCAGTCAATGTAGAACCTATGAGGAGACGTTTCGTCGATATGATCATTCCTAGCCATAGAATCTAGAAGTCCCCTAAGATCATTCATCAACCAGATGTCTATGTCTGCATCGGGATTCCCAGTAGCATTGTACATATTGATGCGATAAGAATTTAAGAACTCGTGTTGCTCAGCAGAATATGGAAATGCGGATCTGAACAGCGTGTCATAGATCTTCCTGTACATGCGTCTTTGGTCTTCAAAGAACTCTAGCTCCTCAGGTGTTGGTCCAGTAGTGTGGTGCTCTCGTAGCAACTGAGCAGCGAGGTCTTCGGCAAAGGCATTTAGGCGGTTGTGGAAGAATCTGTAATCTTGGGAATTCTCGGCTTGGTTGACCTCAGATTCTGCTATGATTTCCTCAATCAGGTTCCTTTGTTGTAGAGTGTAATCATTGGTGGAGTTAATGATAATGCTTGTCATCATAGGTATGTCGTTTTCGAATTCTTCAATAGCACTTATCATTTCCTCATGGTTGGATATAGTCGGAATTTGGGGAGAAGCGGGAACAGTCGAAGATGCAAGAAGTCGGACAGACCGGATATCTATTGGAACATCAGTATAGATGATGTCATCATCATCACTCTCCTCAGCTGGAGTATCCCTAGCCTGGAAATCAGGGAACTCAACAGTATCGGACTGTGGAAGGGTGTCATCAGTAATCTGAGATATCGGCTGAGAGGAATCCATCTCGATGTCTTTTTCCTCCTGAGAATCAGAATCACGGCTAGATCCGGAGGTGCTTCCCTTCTCGAACTGACTTCGAGGTGCAAATGTGTCAAAGGTTTGAATCCTTTGGGGAAGTCGGGATGCTTTATATGCTGCAATCTTTCTCAAGAGTCTGTCTCGAAGCTCTGGGTACTGTGCGGATAAGGCTATAGTTTTCTCAATATTCAGCAGAGCGTCAAGTCGGGGAGATACGAGAGGTTTGGTGGGATCAATAGCTGATGCAATAAGTTTTTCCATGGTGAGACCAAATTCTGCATCATGAGAGTAATCAGTCAGTGTATCTTCATCTGATTCATCTTGTGATAGAGGGATGAAGTTCTCAAGGTTCTCGATCTGCATAATCTCTGCTGTCGGTAAATATGAGTCAGGAAGACATTGATGAGGTGGTGTGGACTGATATACTTCCTCGGGCTCTGATTCTTCCTGCTCTTCCTTGGATTCTTCCATTTCTTCTGGTTCCGTTTCTTCCATCTCCTCTTCCTCTGGTTCTGTTTCAGGTTGTTCCTCTTCTTCTTCATCCTGCTCTGAATCTTCCTCCTCTTCTATTTCTTCCTCTGGTTCAGATTCTTCCATTTCCTCGTCTTCTGATTCTGACTCTTCAGTAGCTGAGATAAGACAAGTATGCTCGTATGGCCTGTATGGTTCTGGCTCTGAATTAGAAGTGTCATCATCTGAAGTAACTCTGCCCATGGATATTGCGTATATCTCTGCATGCTCCATTATTGAACAGTCGGTCTGATCAATCTTGTATGATATCGTCTGTCCATGTGCTCGTAGACTGATAACCTGAGAGTATACATCAATAATAGCACGTGCAGTATTCATGAATGGCCTACCTAGGATAATGGGTATGTTAATATCTTCCTGTATATCCATCACTACAAAGTCAGTGGGGAAATAGAACCTGTCAACTTTTACCATGACATTCTCAGCAATGCCTTTCGGGTATCGGACTGATTGATCGGCAAGCTGGACGCTCATTTTAGTGGGCTGGAGAGGTCCTAATTCTAATCTGGAGTAGAGCGAGTAAGGCATCAGATTAATACTAGCTCCAAGATCGGCCAAGGAGCGTATTATGCCTGAGTGATAGATGGAACAGGGCAAGGTGAATCGAACCGTGTCTCCTAGCTTTTCCGGTAAGGCATTCTGGATGACGGTTGAACACTCGGCGTTTAGGGAGACTTTAGGAGTGGAAGGATGTTGATACATGATTGTGTGTCTGTCAGTTGGTCTATTGAGTTGTAAGTGTCGTTAGTTAGTTTTATTAGAAAAGTTATTTTCTGTATTTGCGACACTTAAGTTTAGCATTAGGCGACACTTGCCTTAGTGACGCATAGCGACACTTAGGTAAGTGACGCATGAGGGCGGCGACATGCGACACTTCTCAAGTGACGCATGTCTGCCGATTTTGTTTAGTATAAATTGAAACCTACGGGTTTTCGGCTAGGGTTGACGAAACCCTAGCACCATTTGTCGACTAAGCACTTCTGTAAACAGTTTCAATACGAATTACAAGCTAATATACTCGTTTACTTTGATTAATCATTGTTTCGGTTTGAGTTTGTTACTTGTTTGTGTAATTGATTGATTCCGCCAATCTATTACTATCGATCAACACTCAGATCCACATCCAGGGGGCACTCTCAACTGGTATCAGAGACTCGGAGTTGATTTGATCGACGTGTGTACGTGTATTGAAGTGTTTTCGGTTCGATTTTGTGAAGATCAAAGACATTCTAGCAAGATTAGGATCAATTTGGTGCTATTACTGTGTTTTGAGTAAAGATTTACAGGTTTCGTACGATTGGGACTCAAGAATTTTCGTTAGGTTTAAAAAAATTCGATTTTTAGGGTTTTTGGGTGTTCACAGCCGTTTCTGCGTCACTCAGAGCGTCACTTCGACACTTTGTGCGGCACTTCGAGCGACACTTCTGTAAGGAACAATTAGGGTTTTTACGACACTCAAGTGCGTCACTTGGTAACGTCACTTGAGTATTATACGTCACTTACGTTAGTGACACCTACTGTTCATTCCGACACTCTTTTGCGTCATTTGATACGACACTTGTGTGTCATCCGTCACTTACAGCTAGTGACGCGTTATTACTGTGAGTCACTGAAAGCGTCACTTACCTTAGTGACGCCTGTTATTGCTAAGCGACACTCAAGTCCGTCACTTGATTACGTCACTTACGCGTTTATAAGACACTAATCTCTAGTGTCGTTCTGTTTGTTTACCCGTCACTCGATAGCGTCACTTATCAAGTGCCGCTACTCTTTGCGACACTAAGGTGCGTCACTTACCAAGTGACGCCTTTGTTACTAATCAGCTTCCAAGTTTTTTTTTAGTTGATTTTACAGGTACGCTTCAATGTCTGATAAGGAAGATATTAGAGGAATCAGAGAGATGCTCTGACAGAGCAATGATATTGGCTCCAGTAATAAACCTCCGTTCTTTGGACCAGATTTAGATTATGTGTATTGGAGAGATAGATATGAACAGTATATAGATTTCCACTGTCCTGAACTGTGGGGACCTTTAAAAGAACGATATGTTGCTCCAGTGGCTGAAGGGAATTATCGTGGTGTTCCTCCAGCTAAAACATATAATGCTATGTCACCTCAAGAGAAAAAGGAGTATGAAACAGAAAGAAAGGCTCATTCTTCTATCTGTATGTGTTTGCCTAAGGATGTTATGAGACTCTTTAAATCTCATGACACAACTTATGATCTGTGGAAGGCAATTGAGACAAGATGCGGAGGAAATGAAAAGTACAAGGAGGCTAAGCTAGAATTAATCAAAAAGCAGTATGATTTATTTGACATGATTCCAAATGAGCTGACTTCCAGTCTATTCACTCGATACTCACATCTGGTTAGTGAGTTAAATGAAGGAGGATACAATCTTCCTGCACTTGAGGTAAACAAGAAGTTGCTGGACGTGTTGCCAAGTGCTTGGGATGTGAAAGTCCAATTTTTAAAAGAAAATCCAGAATTACAGAGGATGACTTTGGATCAATTGATAGGTATTCTACAAGCTCATGCGATGGAATTGAAGAAGAAAGAATGTAAGTCAGGTGGATCTGTACAGAATGCCACAACTGGTGGAGTTGGTCTAGTCAATTCTGGCAAGAGTTACGGTGGAGTAGCATTTATAACGGATACTAATTCATCTTCTGCTTCTTCTGGAGTTCATCATACAGCTTATCTTTCTGGAACATCTCAAGGAAATCAACAACAGGCTTCAGTTTCACCAGCAATACAAGAGCAAGCTGCAATTTATACAGCTTTTCTGAGCTCTTACAAAGATTTGGTTACTCAACCAAATACAACTTTGGAACTGATCAAGGAGGATTACGGACAATTGGATGAAGATGATCTAGAACAGATGGACTTGAACTGGAACATTGCTATGATAACAAGAAGGGTTCAAAAATTCTTGCAACGAACTGGACGCAAGAGTTTAGAAGGCAATGGGAAGTCAGGATTTGGTTTTGATAAAAGCAAGGTCCGTTGTTATAACTGCCAGAATTTGGGTCATTTCGCTAGGGAATGCGAGAAACCCAAGATGCCACCGTCGGGCCTTACTAAACCTGATCCTCCAAAAACGAAAGAAGAGGGCAAGACGTTAGTTGTGGACAATGCTTTGGTGGTTTTTGAGCCAACTACTCATGACTGGAATGCGGAGGCTACAAAGTTTCAACAGTGTCTCATGGCTCATATTACACCTGAGGTACAAAATGAATCACCTGAACCTTTAAACTGTATCTCATGCATTAATCTAACTGAATCTCTAGAGGCTTTTCAAAAGGATAACCAAGAGTTGCGAGATAAAGTTGCAAAACTTAATGAGTCAAATAAGTTTTTGAAAGAAAATGAAAAACTCTATGAAAAACATATTGAAGCTCATAAGTTAGATACTCAAACTTATAAAGCTAAAGTTTTTAGTCAACAGGATGCAATTAAAAGTTATCTTACTGAAATTGAACTGTTAAACAAAGAGCTTTCAGACTTAAAAAGTGAGTATGGTAATTATCAAGATAAAGTCTTAGGGTCAACTTCTGCGACAATGATCTTTAATGAAATTATTAGCAATCATAAGCAGGATAGGAAAAGTAAGGGAGGAAAAGGAATAGGTTTTGTTGAAATAGCACCTCCTACTACTTATACTCCTTTACCTGTTAAGGAAGGCCTTGATGAAATTCCAGTTGATTATGCTAAGTTGTTGGGTATCAAGGGTAAAGTGGCTAAATCCAACAAACAGGAGAAGGAGAAAACCACGAGGCCAGAGTATCCCACTCCTAAGTTTGTTAAGCCACTGAATAAATCTCCTGTTAGTGCTGAGGAGATTGTTGAGGAAAAGGATGCATCTCCAGTTTGTTTTGAGGAGATCGTTGAGATTGAGGATATTACGGATCAGGAGTATCCTGAAGTTAAGAGAGTTGAAGTTAAACCTGAAAAGGAAATTTCAAAAGTTGAACCTGAAATTAAGGTTCAAACAAATAAGGGTAAAGCCAAGGTTTTAAAATCAAAACAACAAACTTTACAGTCACCTGTAAAGATTTTGCAACGAAAATTAGTAAATGAAAAAGTTTTGTCTGATAAACCTTCAACTTCGACCTCTCAACCAAAGCAAACATTTTCTAAGGCATGTACTCAATGTTCATGTTCTAGAAATGTTTCTCCACCTCCTGTGGTAATGCCTCAGCCTCAACCGTTAGTTGAGACTCGTTCTTGTTTCTACTGCAAGAGACAAGGACATTTAATCCGTGACTGTCCCAAGCTGTCAAATCAGCGCTATGGGAGAGAGATGCCTAGGACATCAGTTTATAAAAATTCTTTTTCAAAATCTCCACCTAGGCGTTACTCAAAGTCTCCCAAGCCTGTTCTAAAGCTAAGTAATGTTGAGCAAAAACCTTTGCCAATTCAAAAGCCCAACATTATTTCTGATATCAATTCCGAACCTTCAAAAGTTTGGAAACGAAAAGAGTCTGATGTTGACTCTTCAGTCGTCAACAATAACACTTCAGATAAAAATTCTAATTTGTTTAAAGATAAAGTCCTATCTGATGTGCTTATTGTTGATGACCATGGAAGACCTAAGTCTGTAAAGGCTTGGGTCTCCGTTTCTCACTAATCTCTTTCTTTGATGTGTTGCAGCAGTCGGAACGTGTGAAGGATAGTTTATGGTATATGGATAGTGGCTGCTCGCGACACATGACTGGCGATGTGTCTCTTCTGACGGATATTAAACCATACTCGGGAGGATACGTTGCTTTCGCGGGAGATTCAGGGGGAACGATTTCGGGAAAGGGAACGCTAACAAATGGAAAAGTTAGCTTTGAAAATGTGAATTATGTGGCTGAGCTGACTCACAACTTGCTGAGCGTTTCACAAGTTTGTGACAAGGATTACACCACTTTATTCACAAAGACGGAATGTGTAATATTGAAGCCGGGGTATGTCATTCCTGAGGATTGGGTATTGATGCGTGCACCTAGAAAGAATGACACCTATGTGATGAATATGCGAACTGTGGAGACTACAAGTGACTATACTTGTCTTCTTTCAAAGGCTTCAGAAAAGGAATCACTCCTTTGGCACAGACGGATGGGACATATTCATTTCCGTAAAATGAATTTTCTGATTAATAATGATTTAGTGAGGGGAGTTCCAAAACAGTCATTTGCTTTACAAGATGACTGCGTTTCTTGTCACAAAGGAAAACTCCACAAGAAGTCCCACAAGTCTAAGGTTGTGAATTCTATTGCAGCTCCGTTGGAACTACTGCATATGGATCTGTTCGGTCCAGTTTCCACAAAGAGCATTGGTGGTCGGTCTTACTGCTTGGTAGTTACTGATGACTACTCAAGGTTTTCGTGGGTATATTTCTTGACTACAAAGGGGGAGACTCCTGATATTCTGGTGTATTTGTTGGATAAGTTGGCAAATCTATGCAACTTAAAGGTGAAAAGGATTCGAAGCGACAATGGAACTGAATTCAAGAACTCAACTCTCGAATTGTTTTGTGCTACAAGAGGAATTGAGCATCAATTTAGTGCTCCAAGGACTCCACAACAGAATGGAGTTGCAGAAAGAAAGAACATGACAATTATAGAGACAGCTCGGACTATGTTAGCTGACTCCAAATTACCAATCATCTTCTGGGCTGAGGCAGTTAATACTGCCTGTTATGTTCTCAACAGAGTGCTCACGGTTAAGAAAAAGAACAAGACGTGTTATGAACTTTTCAATAACCGTAAGCCAAACCTTCAGTTCTTAGAACCATTTGGGTGTCCATGCATGATCATGATTACAAAAGATAAGGTCTCTAAGTTTGGTGACAAAGCTGTTGAAGGGATTTTTCTTGGATATTCAGTCAATTCTCCGAACAAAAGAGTCTTTAACAAATCAACGAATCAGATTGAGGAACAGTTTGAAGTAAAATGTTTAAGGTATACGGAACCTCCTCAAGGAACAGGTCCGGATTGGTTCTTCAACTATGGAAATCTCTTTGACTCTTTCAAAATTCCTGATGATGATGAAACGGAAGAGTTAGTTTCCATGCTACATGGACTTGATTTTTCTCAAGATACACCAGTTAGTAAACCATCCGACCCATCTCCTAATGCAACACCCGAACCACCACCAACTGATACTACACCAATTGATACTACACCCACACCACCATCAACAACACCTACTCCGACATCTACTTCTCGAGTTACACCATCGAAAGATGCTCCTTCTACCTCTAAAACAATGTATAACTACACCAAGGAGCTTCCGTATGATCCAAACATGCCATCATTAGAGGAAGGGGGAGAGGATGAGGTAAGTGATGAGGGAGAGGAAGCAGAAAATATGAATTATTCTCATTTATTTTCTCAAGGAGATGAAGATGATGATGCTTCTCCGAATATTTCTGCAAATGAGGGAGATCTGAGTAATCTGGAACAGAATCTTGTGCCAGATCAAATTCCAGTGACTCGGATACATAAGGATCACCCCATTGATAATATCATTGGTGATCCTCATGCAAAGGTTCAAACACGACATCAAGCGAAACAGACTGATACTGAACAACTTTCGGGTCTGATGGCTAATGTTAATTCATGTTATCTTTCGCAAAATGAACCTAAGAAAGTTGAAGAGGCCTTAAAAGATCCATCCTGGATCGAGGCCATGCAAGAGGAACTACAACAGTTTGAAAAGTTGCAAGTCTGGGACGTAGTTCCATTACCCAAGGGTGCCCACTTGACTGGCACTCGTTGGGTTTTTCGTAATAAGATGGATGATAGGGGCGTTGTAATTCGCAATAAAGCACGTCTAGTAGTTCAAGGCTTCAGTCAAATTGAGGGGTTGGACTATGATGATGTATTTGCCCCGGTTGCTCGATTGGAATCCATACGCATCTTTTTGGCATACGCGTCCTTCAAGGGATTTCGCGTCAATCAACTTGATGTGAAAAGTGCGTTTCTGTATGGAAAGGTTGACAACGATGTGTATGTTAAGCAGCCTCCTGGTTTTGAAGACCCTGTGCATCCTGAATACGTCTGTAAATTGAACAAGGCGTTGTATGGTCTTCACCAAGCACCAAGACTTTGGTACGAGAGGCTAACTACACATCTGATTAAGCATGGTTTTGTGAGAGGGAACATCGATAGCACGCTATTTATTCTTCGTGAACAGTCAGAGGATAGGGAAGATTTGCTACTTGTGCAGGTTTACGTGGACGATATTATCTTCGGGTCTACCAATGAGGCAATGTGTAAGAACTTTGAGAAAATCATGAAGTCTGAGTTTGAGATGAGCGCAATGGGAGAACTCACTTTCTTTTTAGGTGTACAAGTTGAGCAGCTTGCAAAAGGTATTTATATACATCAGTCAAAATATGTCAATGACATGTTGACTAGGTATGACCTGCTCACTTGTAAAACCTATGGGACTCCCATTGAGCTTAATCACAATCTCAAGCTTGCTGAGGAAGATGAAGATTGCAAGGAGAGGGACTATCGTTCAATGATAGGTTCTCTTATGTATTTGACTGCCTCAAGACCGGATATTGTATTTGCCGTGTCGATTTGCTCACGTTATCAGGCTAAACCAAAGGTGTCACATATGAAGGCAGTAAAGCGAATTTTTGGTTATCTCAGAGCTAGACCTACCCTTGGTCTTTGGTATTCAAATGAGAAGACTTTCGCTCTAACAGCCTATTCAGATTCGGATCATGGAGGTTGCAGTATCGATAAGAAGTCTACAACGGGTGGATGTCAGTTTCTGGGATCGCGTTTGGTCTCGTGGCAGTGCAAGAAGCAAACTACAGTCTCTCTTTCTACAGCAGAGGCTGAGTATGTTGCTGCCGCTAGTTGCTGTGCTCAAGTTCTCTGGATTCAGCACCAATTACGCGATTACGGGTTACTTCTTACTATGACTCCCATTCACATAGATAACACTGCTGCTATCTCTATCACACGCAATCCCGTACAACACTCTAAGACAAAACATATTGAACTTAGGTTCCACTTCATACGGGATTGCTATGAAAAACACTTGATAGACCTGGTCCACATAGACACCCTTAAACAAAATGCTGACCTATTCACCAAAGCCTTTTCACGTGCTCGATTTGATGAACTGGTCAACATGATCGGTTTAAGATTCTTTGGGTCTAAAAAGTAATGTGTGACTTGGATAATTAACGTTATTTGCTTTTATGTGTGTTTATTATTAAAAAAAAAAAAAAAAAAAAAAAAAAAAAAAAAAAAAAAAAAAAATTTTGCAACAGCCACTCTTTATATTCTTTAGTATCAAAGAAAACGCAAGGTTGCTACATTTTAAAATAGACGTTGAAGTTGTGTCTGTAAACAACTTGGGATATGATAGTACATCGGGTGACATGCACAAAATGGAATTTTAAGGTTTATCTTGGATGTGTCAGTAGATTTATCTGACACACTTAACACAGTTTTAATCTAAATTATCTTCATCACACGATGTATTGGTAGGCATGGTACACACCGGTTTCTGAGGTATTAAGAAGTAATTTACATACATGTCTATGATCATGTGGTAAACACCTTGTGATGTACGACTTTAAGTCTTAATTCCTTAGCATAGCTTGACATACTTCTATTTTTGGATCGTATATCTGAGATCTTTTGGGGGAGTACGCTGATTGTTTCCTCTGTTGTACGAAAGTGCAGACCTGGTCTCAATTCAGCTTACTCTCAAAACTAAGCAAACGTAAGTCAATGCACTTGCAAAGTCTTAAATTTAAGATACTACACAAGGTCGCCACAAATTTGGTTTGACTGCGTTTAGTTTTGCTTATACCTGAATCAAGTTATGTTGCTCTGTTGTACGCAAGTACAGACCTGTCACCGCTGGCTTGATTCTTAAAATTGATCCTCTTATATTCCTTCAAATTTTGGAAACTATGTTCATGTCTAAGTTATAGGGGTATATCTATGGTGGGGACCATGGTACAATATTCATCCTAACAATAAAAGGTTACCTCACAGACACGGATGTAACATGTTTAGGTGGACAAACAATACCAATAATTGTCTTGAAATAATTTTTATACAAGGTGTTTTAAATGTGCCAAGTAAATTTAAAGTGGACAAATATACTGATGATCGAAATAACACTTACCATTCCTAATAATTGCATGTTATTCCGATATGATCCCTAACTAGACTTAATCAACTCCGTCACCAAAAAGAATGTATTTAGTTTGGTTTTATATTTGTAATTTTGTGTCTTTAAATTTTATTTATTTGTTAACCAAGTCACATTTACTGTCAAATTGAGTACTTCGCAAAAGATCGATAAAATTTTAAATTTTTTCAAAAACTGTCGATATGCGTCACTTCCTAAGTGACGCTCATAGTGACGCATAAGAGTGACGCTTTAAGAGTCGTTCTAAGTGACGCTGATTAGACTTTTGGTATAAATAGTTCGTATCCGGCACTTATTTCTACCACCAATACTATTCACTACGCGTCACTTCCACTACCCTTGCGTCACTTCTCTCGTCGCTGCGTCACTTCGACTGTTCGTGCTTTCCGATCGATCTACGGCTTTTCGTGTATTTTTCGTGCAATCGGTCTCCGTTAACTTGTTCATATCACTCATACGCATCATTAGGTACCATTCTTATCTATTATAATTGCGTATTCATGATTTAATCGTGGATTGAAGTTTCGGGTTTTTTAGGGTTTATGAAATCATGGTTATTGGGGATCGTTTTGTTATTGTTTTGTGTTAATAAACGGTGTGTTTTACTCGTCTTTACTTGCCGCACCGTTTGGTTAACTCGTTTTCAAAAACCCCAAAATTGGTTCGTCGTGATTTCTGGGCTTGAACAGTGACACGATGATCTTCATCGTTGCGTCACTTCAAGCGTCACTTCCTTAAGTGACGCTTAAAGGTAATTTCACAGGTTAAGTGTCACTTCCACAAGTGACGCCTTTAAACGTCACTTTGCTGAGTGACGCCTTTATGCGTCACTCCCACATAATACTTACCGAGTGACGCTTTGATCCGTGACTTTCTTAACTGACGCTGTCAGTGCCGCTTTAACTGACCGTCACTTTCTAAATGACGCATACCCGTCACTTGTTAAGTACCACTTGAATGCTACATGTTGCGGCAACGTCACTTACACCAGTGACGCTTTCAATGCGTCACTTACCTTAAGTGACGCATCCTTCTGATTTCTGATTTTCATACGGCACTCCTTAAGTGTCGGCTGACTTACGTGCGTCACTTCTTCAGTGACGCTATAAAATCAGATTTTTCGATTATGTTTTTGAGCTTATTCTGTAACGATTTTTCGTGTTCTTGTCTGGTTTATAGTTACAGATGGAGCATCTTCATGATTATTATCGTCGCACAAACACCAGGCACAACATTGTTGCATTTTTGGAATCTACGCATAAGAACTCATTGCCTTTTCGGCCGATGATCGAGTTTCTTAGACGTTCGAGGATTCATTACGCTATTACAGCTTCAGTACCAGTGTATATGAATCAAATCGAGGAGTTTTATGACCACGCATTTATCAGAACAGAGAACGATACTCCGCGGATTGTGACCACGATGTTTGGTCGTGAGATTCAGATTACACAGGATTCAGTTCGCCGTGTTTTGCAGTTTGATGATGCAAATGATATGCCGACCGTTTTTGAGACCACTTTTATCTACGGGGGTCTTCAGAGATTGGGTTATCCGGCTGATCAGCTTACTGATTTTCGTAAACAGTATCTCTGTCGGGTTTGGAGATATTTGGCTCACATTGTAATTGTGTGTTTATCTCCGCGAAAAGGAGGATACGATGCTGCAAGTCACATGACTTTATCTCTGATGCTGGCGTTAGTTTATAACAAGCCGTATAACTTCAGCGGTTATATTTTCGGGAATATGGTTGATAATGTTCGAGCTGGAAAAGAAAAATGGCTGTTATATCCTCGTTTTGTTCAGCTGTTGTTAAATGATTTGAATCTGGGAATAGCTCCGGATCTAAGATCGTTACTATTTCCAACGCCCATGATGTTACGTGTTTTCAATGACTGTAAACTTCCACCGAAAGATTCTCAGATCTTACCTGATCGTGAGTTATTTGGGCACATAGTAAACGAAAACTATGTTGCGCCGCCCGGGGATGGTTATGAGGATGTTGTTGCTCCTCCGGTCAATGAGGCAGATTTAGTTGATGCTGCTGTAGCTCAAGATTTGGAGGATATTGAGCAAGTTGGAGAGGTTCCAACTGAGGAATCTGATGGTGGTGTTACACCACCTGATTCTCCGGGTGATGTACCACCTCAGGATGCATTGGATGGAATACAGTTGGCTGATCCTCGACGCTTTAAGCGTATTTTGAGAAGGATTTCTGCGGGGCGTGTTCATGTACCGCCTAATCTTGGAAAGCGACCAGCTGGGTCTTCTCCGTCTTATGCTAATTTACCATTGAGAAGACGCCAGCGAACAGGAATTACCATTCAGGAACCTGGTCACCAAGATCAACAACAACAACAACAACAACCGCCTACTGCGATGCTTCAGCAGTTACTTGATCAGATAACTCAGATGAACAAGCGTTTTGATGATCAGGCTGCCGTGATTGAAGCTCAAGCTGCTCAAATAAAAGATTTGGAGATAAAAGCGGCTCATGTGCAGGAATTGCAGCTAGAATTGAAAGATGTGCAGTCTAGGTTGTTAGAATTGGAAGCGGTTACTGTTGTTTCGGGGGAGGAAGGTCAGAGAACCTTAGAAACAAATGTAACCCCTCCCCCAGAATCCGAAAATGTAAATCCAGATTCTATTAATGAAAACATTGCTTTGGATTATTTCGTTGATGTTCCAGGACAACCGAGACCCATTTCGGTTGATTATTCGAATGTTAATCTCACATACATTCAGAGTTTGATAAATCCGGATGATGAAGAAGATAAATCAGTTGATCCGGATGATATAGAGATGGATGCTGAGGTTCCAGGGTCAGACGAAGAATATTTGGTTAATCCTCATCAGGAACCAGCACCTGAGCGAGAATCGGAACCAGTTCAGAAACAACCGGCTCAACCGTATGATTTTGATGCACCGATTATTGAGTCCGATGATTCTGATGATGACCAAGAGCTTCATACAGATACTACTCAGGAACAACCAACTGCTGAATCTGTTCCTGAACAAGCGCAACCGTCTACATCTTCAGAGCGCCCGATGTTTCGAAAGCTCAAGCCTGAATTGAAGATTTGCAAAACATATCAGGTTCGAGGTGATTTGACTGGATTAATCAGAAGTTGGAAGTTTGATGAAGTCAACTTTCTGATTCTTATTAAGCGAAGAGATGGAGTACAGTATTTTCGGCCGAGATTTAACTGTATTAGCACGCTGCCGAAGGAAGAATTGAATCGTCTTGCTCAACTGAACATTGTTAACCACACTGATGATTTTCGTGGTAACATGTTTCAGAAGATTCTTAGAAAAGATATCTACAGCAAGAAGTATTTGTGGGTTAGACCAGAGCTGGGAGTTCGTTATTCATACAAGAAAAAGTTGGATTCAAGAACTCAGCAACCGATTGTGAAGTATCATTATCCTCCAGCTGCTAGTCAGAAAACTGTGCCTTTGCAGTCATTACCACTTGATTTTCTGAAAAGATTACGATATTGGTGGTTTGACTCTGTTACTCAAGAAGCAGTCATTGAATATCTTTCGGTTGAAGATTCAGTGATTGAGAAGGGTAATTGGAGTTTATCTGCAAAATATGGAAGAACTCTTCGTGTTTTTGATCCGATCAGCCTTATCAATTTGACGAAGAAAGATTTGAAAGCTCTTCACAAAAGTAAGATGGAGTATCATCGTTATGATCAAGAAGAAGCTTCAAAGTTCGAGAAGGTGGTCGAGATTTGTGTTCGAGTGGGTATTCATGCTGGTGGAGTATTTCCACCAGGTTGGGTTTAAACTGAAGATGTTTTTGAAGACCAAGCTGAAGACACGGGGGAGTTTGTTGATACATGATTGTGTGTCTGTCAGTTGGTCTATTGAGTTGTAAGTGTCGTTAGTTAGTTTTATTAGAAAAGTTATTTTCTGTATTTGCGACACTTAAGTTTAGCATTAGGCGACACTTGCCTTAGTGACGCATAGCGACACTTAGGTAAGTGACGCATGAGGGCGGCGACATGCGACACTTCTCAAGTGACGCATGTCTGCCGATTTTGTTTAGTATAAATTGAAACCTACGGGTTTTCGGCTAGGGTTGACGAAACCCTAGCACCATTTGTCGACTAAGCACTTCTGTAAACAGTTTCAATACGAATTACAAGCTAATATACTCGTTTACTTTGATTAATCATTGTTTCGGTTTGAGTTTGTTACTTGTTTGTGTAATTGATTGATTCCGCCAATCTATTACTATCGATCAACACTCAGATCCACATCCAGGGGGCACTCTCAAAGGAATCTTGTCCTTAGTTGCCAGCATTCGTCGGATGTATTTCGTACTAGAAGGGATTCTAGACACGGTGTCTAAGAACTTTCCATCAAGTTTGAATGACTTGGCATTGTACTTCTTGTGCAGGCGGTTAGGGAAAGGAATCTCAACCTCACGATTCGGCGTGGGCATTGATTTGGTCTCAACTGTCGGTGGGACAGGAGAATTTTCCCTTTTTGGAGAAGCAGTCATAGAAGGAGTTGGTTTATCAGAGTTTAAGGTCTTGGCTTCCTCGACGTGGGGGTTCTGAATAGTATTGCTTGGTAAGGTCCCTTGCGGTCGGGTATCGAGACGTTGGGCTAACTGACCGATCTGGTTCTCAAGGCTTTTTAGGACCGAGAGTTGATTTCGAAGGAATAGATCAGTTTGGTCTTGTCGAGCTGTAGTCTTTTGGTTGAAAGCGGTTTGACCTTGGATGAATTTGTTGAGGTTGTCATCAGTACTCGTGACTGGAATGATGGTTTTCACAGGTTCAGCAGGCTGGGTATCCTCAGTGGCGGTTAATGGAAGTGGTTGATTGTATGGGAGTTGTGGTTGTTGCGGTTACATCGGATATCGTGGCTGAAACCTGGGCTGGAAAGGGGGTTGGTGGTTCCGTGGAGGATATTGGTTTCCTCGAGTTCTGGGTGGTGAAGTTCTAGCGAAGCCAGGAGGATTTTGAGGTCTGACAGGGAACTGGGCATAGTAGACCGAACCGTCAGTAGGATCTTCGTACTCAACCTCGTATTCTTCAGCGGGATGGTTGGTACAGTTCTGGCAAGCCTGAACTTGGTGGATCTGCTGTGGTTGTTTCTTCAGATCTGCTATTTGTTTTGTCAGAGTCTCAATTTGTTCGCTCAGAGACTTAATGGCTTCAGTTTGGCGGGTGTTATTTGCGGAGAGGGGTAAGGATGAGGATTGCTCATCAGACTTCCAATCGTGGTGGTGCATCATCATATCCTCAATCAAGCTCCATGCTTCATCATCGGTAAGTTTCATGAAGTTTCCTTGAGCTGCTGCGTCAAGATTGATGCGATGGTTAGGATCAAGACCTCGGTAAAAGGTGCACACCTTGTCAGTCTTCGTCATTTGGTGGTTTGGACATTTCCTCAGTAAACTCTTGAATCGCTCCCATGTTGAGTAGATAGATTCATCGTGGGCTTGTTGGAAGTTTGCGATGTCATTCTTTGCCTGAGTTTGTTTGGATGGGGGAAAGTATCTAGCGAGAAACTTATTACCCATGTCGGTCCATGAGGTGATTGAGCCGGTCTCAAGTCCCTCAAACCAAGTAGAAGCATGTAAAGCGAGAGAATAGGGGAACATGTATAAGTGAATGATATCCTGCTCAACCCCATTCTGCTTATAGGAGTTTGAAACCTGAATAAATTTGTCGATATGAGCGTTGGGATCATCACGGGGTAGACCGTGGAATTGGCAGTTATCTTTTATGAGTTGTACGATGTGGTGTTTAAGCTCAAAAGAAGCTCCGTCAATCACTGGATAGCTAATCGGTCCTCCTCGTCCTTCGATGGATGGTTTGGTGTTGTCGGCGAGAGTAACACGAGCGGCCATTTGTGGAAAACGGAAACGTCTTTCGTTGCGGATGGTGCGGATAATCGACTCAGGATCGGGTACGAAAATGAGAGGCTCAGATCCGGATGATCTGGTCGAATATCGTTGTGGGATATGGGAAGATATTGTCGGTTGGAACAAGGAAAAGAAAATAAGAATGGGAAAGAAGTATCACTAAATAGAGAACTCGTCTGGATGCTTCAGAGTCTTACCATTAAGTCCCCGGCAACGGCACCAAAAAATTGTCGCGCCTCAATCCGACACGGTCGTCAACACAACGGAAGGAGGACATGGCAGTGGGGCGTTTTAAATTTATAGAGCTGGGGACCTAAGCTTTACTACGGCTGTATAGCAGCAGTATGACCTAGGGTTGTTCTTTAAGCTAATCGTATTGTGAAACGGAAGTATCAAGACAAGTTGTTTATTTTAGTGACGGGATTATTAAAACAGAGTTTTGAGTGGGTTTTTTTTTTACTTAGGTCCGTAAATTAAAGCAATTAAATAAAAAGTAAATAAATGGAAAACAGAAATAGGGATGAAATCAGTATGGAAGAGATGTGTTTGTTATGACTTCGTTAGCTTATGCGGGGGTGATGCTAGGGTTTTGATATGAAAACGTCTTTTTAAAGGTTTGTGTCTTATCTGAGCATAATTGTTCGTAGTGTAAACACTAGTACCCTATTGATTGGGGAAACCAATCAGTATGTCACTGAGTACTAGGCCAAATTGAGTCTGATCGGAGGAGGATGCTCAACTCTTCAACGTTATCCAGTGACGGAGTAACGACCCTTCTTGGAATGTTAGTTCCTGGGTGCATGAGATAGAGTAACATACCCACTAAGGTTCCGACCTTTCTTAACACTACGGGGACAACGAAGTCATACAAGGCATTTAAGATTAAGACTTGGTTTGGTAACTATTAACTTTATATTAATGGTTATATTTTAGTCTAGAGCTTTCATCACGGTGTACAGTGCGATTATGCATTTCCACAGTTTTCCAGACCCGAGATGTACTAACGGTGTACAGTGCAATTAAGCATTTCCATAGTGTTCCAGATCTTTAGGTGTACTAATGGTGTACAGTGCGATCAAGCATTTCCACAGCTTTGAAGTTAAACCAGGATGTGACACAGTCTTCAACCACCGACATTTCCTTAGCTCCTACGTATTTGTACTCCACCAGAGGTGTTTCCAACGTTACACGAAGTACAGTGCCTTTTACTATACCGTGGTCTTTCCGGGGTCACATACTTTATGGTCACTCTAGACTAGTTTAAACTAAGTTTGTATTAAAGCCCAACCATTTATGATATAAACCAGCCCTCACTATTTCCCAATAAATCCCTGATTGATTCACGGTGTACTATACGAAAGGTTTTAAACAGTATTTCCACAGCTACGCAATTCAGACCATGTTTACAGTTTCAGAAAACATAGATAGGTAGTGACCGTTTGATCAAGGTTCGCGACTCCTTGTCATAAAGGTTCTAACCACGTTTAATTGGAGGAAAGGCGATAAGTTTAGAAATTCATAAATACAAGGTTAATAAATCACCGGTTTTCATTATATAATATAATTGGGATCATTAATTCCACAACGGATTGTGCCCACGACTTTCATAGCTTCCACGTTCCATACTACACACATAAGTGATGATTCCGGCGCTATACAAATGAAAGCCGTATAACGTTACCTCCGTTGTTTCATAATGTTATCATCCCAAATATATATTTAAAGTAGCATCACCCCACACATATATAAACTAACTACATCATAACAAACACACAGGGAAACTACTCACTACGCATAATAACAGGTCCTAAATCTAGCATAATAACAATAGCAATTATCATTATAACAGATAAGGAAAGAAGTAACCGCTAATAAAGCGTAGATTGAATAAGCGTTTAGAGAGAGAGTACAAGCAGAACTTCTGCAATATCCTTGACAATATTAAAATAAAAGCCCCTGGACTATTCCCTATGCTATTACAAAAGTAGCCCCTCCGTTAGTTTCAGTTAAATACTAACTGAGAACTAACTAGACCTAACCCTAATTTCTAGAGAGAGACAGAAAGAAAGAGAGAATAGAGAGAGAGAGAGAGAGTGTGTGTGAGAGAGAAAGTGGAAATGGAGAAATGTGTGGAATGGTGAGGTGTGTTGAATGTAGGAGGAGGTATCCCCTATTTATAGGCAAAGCTCAAAATCACACGTACAACTCGCAAAGCAGCACGTACAAGCAAACGAGGCACGATATGGGGTGCAGGGGCTGTATACGTCCTTCATAGGGCCGTATACGGTGTATGAAGGGCCGTATACGGTTTATGAAGGGCCGTATACGGTGTGCAAGGCCGTATACGGCTTCCGTCTGATTTCGTTCGTTGCTTAAAACGTCCGTATCTCCTTCGTTATGCGTCCGTTTGACCTGATTCTTTCGCCTGTGTCTTCGTAATTCCGTTATGCTTCTAGTGGTGCAAATCTCACTGAAATTGGATGTGTATAACTTTAGCATAGCTGAAATCACTTTATAGGAGTTTGTAACCGTCCAGTCTTTTCCGTTCTTTATCTGATTTGCATGATTCTTGATTTTATCGTCTCGATTTTTCCTATTACAACATATCATAAGGTTATAATGTGTTTATCATAGGATAAATGAGGGTGCGAGATTTGGTTGTTGTTTATTTGCTCCGTTTTGCTCGTTATTCGGATGTTTTTAGTGACTTTTGCAGCAACGTCTATATTTTGAACACTTTAGTGAATTTTGGTAAATAATGATCGTTTTAGAATGTTTTCACTAAAGATGTGCCCAAAAAGTGTGGAATAATGGCCTTGAAAACATGACTTTTTGTGTCACATCAAGCACCAACAACCATATGGAAAACTCCAGCCTTTGGATATTCCAGTATGGAAATGGGAACACATTACCATGGATCTTGTTACAAAGCTGCCGAGAACTCCTCGCCAGCATGATGCTATTTGGGTGATTGTGAACCGATTAACTAAAAGTGCTCTATTCATACCTATTAAAGAGGCCTCATCATCTGAAGTATTAGCTGATATCTATGTTCGTGAGGTTATTGTCCGACATGGAGTACCTATTTCTATTGTTTTTGATAGGGATACTCACTTTACTTCTCGATTTTGGAAGAAATTTCAAGAGGACATGGGTACTCAATTGCATATTAGTACGGCTTTTCATCCTCAAACGGATGGACAAAGTGAACGTACTATCCAAACTCTTGAAGATATGTTGCGGGCATGTGTCATTGATTTCGGTGGCAGTTGGGATTCTCATCTTCCATTGGTGGAATTCTCTTATAATAATAGCTATCATTCTTCCATTAAAATGCCACCATATGAAATGTTGTATGGTCAAAAGTGTCGTACTCCCATTTGATGGGGAGAAGTCGGTCAACGTGAGCTAGGAAGTACGGATGTGGTACAACTAACCACTGAAAAGATTGGTCAAATCCGTGAAAGACTTAAAGCAGCTCAAAACTGACAAAAATCATATGCTGATAAACGCAGATGACCAATTGAATTCCAAGTTGGTGATAAAGTGATGTTAAAAGTTTCTCCTTGGAAGGGTATCATTCGATTTCGGAAGAGAGGAAAACTAAGTCCAAGGTATATTGGACCTTTCGAAATACTTGATCGTGTTGGTCGTGTAGCTTATCGGCTGCAATTACCGGATGAGCTTGGTGGTATTCATGATACATTCCACGTGTCACAGCTTCGAAAATGTCTTGTTGACGAAGCTTCATATGTGCCTCTCTCTGAAATCCAAATAAATGAAAAGTTAAATTATGTTGAAGAACCCGTTCATATTCTTGATCAGAAAGTTAAACAATTACGAAATAAAACAGTTTCTATTGTTAAAGTCCAGTGGAGACATCGGAAGGGTTCTGAATTTACTTGGGAACCCGAAGAATGGGTGATGGTGTACTATCCTTCAGTACATCAAGTGAAACACCCCGAAATTTAGAACATTTTTTTTTTTTACTCATTTCGTAAAGTCCTACGTTTTAATATGATATTTTAGACTTGTTGTATCATTCCCTAGATCAAATAAGGATTTAAATAAGAAAATGTTGAATTTATAAGAGATTCCCCAGGAATGACTCCCATTCCCCAGGAATGAAGCATGCTGTTAGTAATTTGAGTCGGATTCCCCAGAAATGACTCCCATTCCCCGGGAATCAAGCCTGCTGTCCCTTTTACCATCTTCCAAAATTCGATCGTGCATATCTTGAAAATGACAAGTCCAATGACCATGAAAATTTGCAGGCACGTGTATTATGACTATATGAACATTCCCCAATTAACACTTTTCCAAATTTCACGTTTAACGAGAAAACGGATCGTTGACCATTTTATGGTCATTTTTGACCACTTCCGTTGACATACCAAATTCCAAACCAACAAACTTCAGACTTTGACACTTCTACTACCTTTTTAATACCACAATTGGGACCTAGTGCAATGTTTACATTCGTCATATCATATTTACAACTCAACGTAGCCTTTTGACCCGTTAGTGACCCATTTGGGCACTTTAAAGACCCGTTTGGATCTTTACCCAAATAACCACTATTCCAACACCCAAATCACATTTCTTTGACTATTCTAAGTCAACTCATGCCACTTTCACTATCAATACTTCAACTTAACTATTAACATCAAATTTCCATAAAACCATTATATTCACATTATATTCATCTATTATACAATAACATCATCTCCAAAACTATCAATGAGTATAACAACTCATTGACTAATTTGACTTCCACACTTCAACATGTTTGACTTTCAACATTAGGTGTCAAAACTAAGTTTTCTTAAACAAAAGGGGTGATTACATATCGAGAGCATGATTCAAAAGATTAGCTTGTTACCGATAACTTAACAAGCTCCACCACTAGTATCATTCGGGCCTTTTACCCGGATCCCTATGGGTCCCACTTGGCTCACCTAAAACACATAAACATAATAGAGTAAGCATAAAGCTTAGTAAGAAATGGGCTATCTATGATAATCAATATCATTTCACAACATACGTATATTAAGGATCCATAACATCATATGCTAATTCCCGTAAGAATTAACATCTTCGGGCCTACACCCCGGTATATAATCATAACTCATCAAGTAAATGACATATCCATTACCAGTCCTTCCAAGTAAATGGAATAAGCATTACTTGAAGAAAGATAGCATCATCCATTAACTTACCTCGTGATAGCCCACGTATAAAATTACGTGTATCAACACTTTGATCACGTTTATCACCTAATCATGTAATCATGTAGCCAAGTATCAAATACACATTCTACTTTCAACTCATTACTTGTATTAAGCTATACAAGTGTTAAGTTTCACACACTTTATTAACTAATTACACATAAATGGGTAGTTCATTATCATTCACAAATCAAAACCATCACTTACACTAAGATTACCATTTCTTAGTGTATATTCACATATATCTATATCATTACCATCTTCAACTACCCTTTTATGTATAATTATCATCTCTAATTTCATCAAAACACCAATTAACAATATCACACAAGATTAAAATCATTAGTTTACTCATAACCCCAAAATTATGGTTCTTTTATAAAATTAACTATATTCAAACACCATACATAGTTTTATCATGTGTATGAATCATATATAACTCATTAAACCACTAATTCATGAATTTCATGAACTTAGGGTTTAACCTAATCACCTCAATTCATCAATTAAACAAGAATAGAGTGTTAATCATACCTCAAGAACACTAATTAGTAGCTAGCAACCTTAAGAAATCGAAACCTTAGTTTGAATTGCTTGATTTTCTTCCTTCTTGATTTCACTCAAAAGCTCAGTACGTGATTTAGAAATATACAGTGTTTGGAATAAGCTGGAATAATACAGAACCTGGGTTTTTATACTGTTAATTTCATCTAAGCCCCTCAACTTATGGCACTTGTCACCTTATACCCTTCTACTAACTAATTCATTAAATGGCAAGTCCTATAAACATAAAATACTTTACACAGTTAGTCCTCCTAACTTAAACAGTTTAAATTATATATTTTAAGATTTAGAACTTACGAAATTTGGGGCGTTACAACTCTCCCCCACTTATTCAGGATTGTGTCCTCACAATCCATTCTTGGTATATAGCTGGATAATAACGAAGAATCTCCTCCTCGGGTTCCCATGTGAATTCTGAACCCTAGCGATGTTTCCATTGAACTTTGAACAAATTGATCTCTTTATTTCTCAGCTTCTTTATCTTTTCATCAAGAATCATCACTGGTTGTTCAACGTAATTCAACTGATCATTAATTTCAATTTCATCCAATGGCACGTAAGCGGCTTCATCAACCAAACACTTCCTTAAATAGGACACGTGAAAAGTAGAATGTATTCCAGCTAGTTCATTAGGCAGCTCGAGGCGATAAGCTACCTTTCCAACTTTTTCAAGAATCTTAAAGGGACCAATGTATCGAGGGCTCAATTTTCCCCGCTTTCTGAACCGAATGATACCCTTCCATGGAGATACTTTCAACATAACAAAATCTCCAACTTGGAATTCGATTGGACGCCTTCGGTTGTCAGCATAAGATTTTTGTCGATCTTGGGCTATTTTCAACCGTTCTCTGACCTGATCAATCTTTTCAGTCGTCTTCTGGACAATATCAGTACTACCCAGTTCTCGTTGCCCAATCTCATCCCAACATATTGGAGTCCTACATTTTCTACCATATAACATCTGATAAGGAGGCATGCCAATACTCGCGTGATAACTGTTATTATAAGAAAACTCAACCAACAGTAAGTGAGTATCCCAGCTACCACCGAAATCAATGGCACATGCCCTCAACATGTCTTCAAGCGTCTGGATGGTTCTTTCACTCTGCCCATCAGTCTGGGGATGGTATGCAGTACTCAAATGAATACGAGTACCCAGATCTTCTTGAAATTTGTTCCAGAATCTAGAAGTGAATCGGCTATCTCGATCAGAAACAATAGAAATAGGCATACCATGACGTGCCATAACTTCTTTAACGTACAAATCAGCAAGTGCCTCTGAAGTATAAGTTTCCTTGATCGGTAAGAATAAAGCACTTTTTATCAACCTATCAACAATCACCCAAATTGTGTCATGATGACGTTGGGTTTTGGGCAATTTAGTAATAAGGTCCATGGTAATGTGCTCCCATTTCCAAACAAGTATGTCCAACGGTTGCATTTTGCCAAACGGCTTTTGATGTTCTGCTTTAACCTGCAAACACGTTAGACATTGTTCGACATATTTTACAATTTCACGCTTCATTCCTGGCCACCAGTATTCAACCTTCAAATCGTGGTACATTTTTGTTACACCAGGATGAATGGAATATCTGGACTTGTGAGCTTCATCAAGTAACAACTTTTTCAGCTCAGGTGAATTAGGAATCCAGATTCTTCCATAACGTGTTTTTATTCCACGAGAATCATCAACAATGTTTGGAATTTGACCTTTAATACGTTCTGCTCTCCAAAGACCTTTTTGCCATGCATTTTGTTGGACTTCCTTAATCTGGTCAAATAAATCAGGAATGACAGTAATGCAAAGAGATTTAACAATTAAAGCATGATGCATCGACTTTCGGCTGAGAGCATCAGCTACAACGTTAGCCTTTCCTGGATGATAAAGAATTTCACAGTCATAATCCTTTACCAAGTCAAGCCAACGTCGCTATCTCATGTTAAGGTCACGCTGATCAAAGAAATATTTGAGGCTTTTGTGATCAGTGTAAATGGTACACTTCACACCATATAAGTAATGCCTCCAGATTTTTAGAGCAAAGACAACCGCTGCCAGCTCCAAATCGTGAGTTAGATATCCTTTTTCATGTTCTTTCAGTTGTCGAGAAGCATAAGCAATCACTTTACCCCTCTGCATCAGAACACAACCAAGACCATTTCGAGAAGCATCGCAGTAAACTACCATGTCATCAGTACCATTAGGAAGTACTAAGACAGGAGCTTGACTAAGCTTTAATTTCAAAGTACGGAAAGCTTGTTCAGCTGCATCATTCCATTCATATTTAATATTTTTACGAGTAAGCTTAGTGAGAGGAGTAGCAATCTTGGAGAAATCCTGGATAAACCGTCTGTAATAGCCAGCTAAACCCAGAAAACTTCTAACTTCTGTTGCATTGGTTGGAGGTTCCCATTTCATCACCACCTCAACCTTTGCAGGATCAACCATAATACCTTGGTTATTAACAACATGACCTAGAAATTGTACCTCACGAAGCCAAAATTCACACTTGGAGAACTTGGCATAGAGTTTCTCATTTCTCAAAGTTTGTAATACCTGCCTTAAATGAACATTGTGATCGTTAGCAGATTTGGAATATATGAGAATATCATCTATGAATACAATTACAAACTTATCGAGCATAGGTCGGCACACTCGATTCATGAGATCCATAAAAGCGGCAGGAGCATTTGTCAGACCAAAAGGCATAACCATGAATTCATAATGGCCATACCTTGTCCTAAAAGCTGTTTTAGACACATCTTCTTCTCGAACTTTCAATTGGTGATAACCAGAACGTAAATCAATCTTCGAGAAGAAACTAGCACCTTGGAGTTGGTCAAACAAGTCATCAATCCTAGGCAAGGGATACCTATTCTTGATGGTAACCTTGTTCAATTCCCTATAATCGATGCACATTCTCTTGGTGCCATCTTTCTTTTTAACAAATAGTATCGGTGCACCCCATGGTGAACTACTCGGACGAATAAAACCTTTATCAAGTAATTCTTGCAATTGTTTCATCAACTCTTGCATTTCAGAGGGGGCGAGTCTATAAGGTGTTTTGGCAATAGGAGTAGCTCCAGGTACCAAATCAATTCGGAACTCGACTTGCCTATCAGGCGGAATGCCCGGTAGCTCGTCGGGAAAAACATCGGGAAATTCATTAACAACAGGGATTTCTGTAAGTTTGGGGGTTTGTTTCTGAGTATCAATCACATGTGCCAAGAAAGCCTGACACCCATGTGATAAATGGCGTTTGGCCCGAGCAAAAGTACAAATAGAAAGTGATGGTTTTCTCTTCTCCCCATAAATATCTATCACTCCCCCACTAGGCGAATTAACCCGAATTATCTTTTTCTCACATTGGATTATGGCGTTATGTTTGCCTAACCAATCCATTCCCACAACTACATCAAACTCACCCATTTGCATCGGGATTAAATTTATGATGAAGGTTTCATTATTAATCACTAACTGACAACCTCTATACACATTGGTCACAAAAATAATTCTATCGTCAGCAACCTCCACATAAAGTAGAGCATCTAACTCAGTAAGAGGAATTGAGAAATATCGACAAAACTTTTCAGACTCAAATGATCATGAGGCTCCCGAATCAAACAGTATGTATGCAGGTTTAAGATTTACAAACAAGGTACCTGTTAACACATCGGGGGCTCGTTGTGCTTCTTCTGCAGTAATCTGAAAGGAACGGTGTCTAGGCTTCGGTGGTTCCACTGTCTTCCTCTCAGTATTCTTGCGAGGAGCAGAAGAAGTAGGTTGAGATTTCAATTCAAGACAATCAGATCGAATATGTCCTGGTTTCAGACAATGATGACAAACTTTGATTGGATTGGGACAATCTTGCTAAAATGTCCCGGCCTTCCTGATATGTGCTAAAAAGTCATGTTTTCAGGCACATATTTCCCGCACATTTGGCCTAATTCTTGGTGAAAACACTTGAATTAAACGTTTATTTACTTAATTTCACAAAGTTGGTCAAATTATAGGCATTACTGTAAAAAGTGCTAAAAACGTTCAAAAGGCACGCAAATCGAGGCAGGTTATTCTAACCACTGATTCTTACAGACTTTTAACCATATTATGATACAAGTCCTTAAATAGTCTCATATGATGTATCAGGTTATTCCAAGACTGTAGAATCAAGAATCGTGCAGAACGGGTAAAGAACGAGGAAGATAGAGCTTTCTAAGCCCAAACCGAGGGCATTCCGCACACGCCAACTCTAGAGATATCCAAATTTGGCACTTTTGGCATCATTAGAAGCGTAACGGAATTACAAGACCGCAGGCGAAAGAATCAAGTCAAACGGACGCTAAACGAAGAAGATACGGCCTTCCGAAGTTGCGAGAAAAGTCAGAAAAATCACACGGCCTACCACACGGCCACCCCCTAGCCATACACGGCCATGAGGAGGCCGTACATGGCCTTTTTGAAGCCGTACACGCCCATAACAAGGCCGTACACGGCCTGTTTTGGTCTCACACCCCCTCGTTGTTGCTTCGTTTGCTTGTACGTATGCTTGTAGGCTTGTACTCTTGGATCCATGGCTTGCCTATAAATAGAGAGCTCTCCATCCTCATTCCACACACCATTCTTCAACAAGAATTCTCACTTTCTCTCTCACACACTCTTTCTCTTTCTAGTTTTAGCTTTCTCTCTCTAGCACTACTCTTAGGAGTTAGAGGAGAAATAGATTAGGGTTTTAGTTCGTTAGTTCTTGGTTAATATTTAACCTAGACTAACGGAGGGGCTACTTTTGTAATAGTGTAGGGAATATTCTAAGGGGCTTATTTGTAATATTGTCGAAGATATTGCGGAGGTTCCGTTCGTGTATTCTTCTAACATTATTCTGTCTACGCATAATCTACGGTTATTTCTTTCCTTTTCTATTATGATGATTGCTATTATTATTATGATAGATTTAGGATTGTTTGCTATGCGTAGTGAGTAGTTCTCTTATGTGCTTGTTGTGATGTAGTTAGCTTGTTAATTGGGGTGATGTTACTTTAAATACACAATTGGGATAATATCGTTATGAAACAACGGAAGTAACGTTATACGGCTTTCATTTGTATAGCGCCGGAATCATCACGAATGTGTGTAGTACGGAACGTGGAAGCTATGAAAGTCGTGGGCACAATCCGTTGTGGAATAATGTTTCCAATTGTTACAAAATGAAAACCGGTGTATTGTTAACTTTGTATTTATGAATTTCTAAACCAAAATCGCCTTTCCTCCAATAAACGTGGTTAGAACCTGTATGACAAGGAGTCGCGAACCTTGATCAACCGGTAACTACCTATCTATGTTTTCAAATACAAACATGGTCTGAATTGTGTAGCTGTGGAAATACTGTCAACCCTTTCGTAGAGTACACCGTGAATCAATCAGAGATTTATTGGGATATGTTTAAATAAGTGAGGGTTGGGTTTATATCATAGATGGTCAAGCTTTAATACAAACTTACTAAACTAGTCCAGAGTGACCATAAAGTATGTGGCACCGGAAAGACCATAAATCGGCACAGTACTTCGTATAACGTTTAAATACGTGGGAAAAGCTGAGGAACTGCCGTCGGTTGAAGACTGTGTCACATCCTGGTTGAACCACATAGCTCTGGACTAAACAAAGACCATTAATACAAAGTTGACAGTCACCAAACCAAGTCTTAATCTTAAATGCCTTGCCTAGCCCTAGTATCTCCGTGGTGTTAAGAACGGTCAGAACTTTTAGTGGGTCTGTTACTCTATCTCATGCGCCCAGGAATACCATTCCAAAAAGGGTCACTTTTCCACTAGATGGAAAGTGTTGAAGAGTTGAGCAGCCTCCTCTGATCAGAATCACCATAGCCTAACATTCCAGTGACATATTGTCTGAGAAATCAGGTAGTAGGGTGTTAGTGTTTACACTACGAATACTCAGGCAAAAGCAAGACACAAATCTTTAAAAGACGTTTTCATAAATAACCCCAGACATCACCCCATAACACAAGCTAACGAAGTCATAACAAGCACTATTCTCCATTACTGATTCCCTATCTATATTTTACTGTTTTGTTTATTTCCTGCTTTTATTAGTTTAGTTTGAACGGACCTAAAACCAAATCAAAAAAACTCTTTTCAAAAACCCATCACTAATTTGAATAAGTTTGTCTGGACAACTCCGCTTCACAATACGATTGATCTTAAGAACGACCCTGAGTTATACTTACCTCTGTAAGTAGAATTTAGGTCCCAGCCTCTATAAATATAAAACTTCCACCAGTTGCGCCCGTCGCGAGAACGACCGTTTCGGGAGTAACAAGTTTTTGGCGCCGCTGCCGGGGAATCAATCGTAAGACCCAGAGGCGTCCTGACGAACCCTTTCTTTTTAGTGATACCCTTATTTTTCGTATTTTACTATTTACTTTCTTTGTTCCAGCCAAAAATAACTTCCCACAACACACAACGATATCAGACCAGATCGTCCGAATCTGAACCGCTCATTTTCGTACCTGATCCTGAGTCTATTATCCGTACTATCCGAAAACAAAAGCGCTTCCATCTTCCCGAAATGGCCGCTCGTGTCACTCTTGCTGATAACACCAAGCCATCCATTGAAGGACGAGGAGGACCAATCACCTATCCGGAGATAGAGGGAGCATCCTTCGAGCTGAAGCATCACATCGTACAACTCATCAAGGACAACTGTCAATTCCACGGACTACCACGTGAAGATCCTAACGCTCACATTGACAAGTTCATCCACATATCAAACTCCTACAAGCAGAATGGGGTCGAGCAGAACATAGTTCGCTTATACTTGTTCCCCTATTCTCTCGCTTTACATGCACTTTCTTGGTTTGAGGGACTTGAGACCGGCTCAATCACCTCATGGACGGATATGGGTAACAAATTCCTTGCCAGATACTTTCCTCCGTCAAAACAAACTAAACTCAAAAATGACATCGCGCACTTTGAACAAGCTCACGATGAATCAATCTACTCGGCATGGGAGCGATTTAAAAGTTTGATAAGGAAATGTCCGAATCACCAGATGACAAAAACCGACAAGTTATGCACCTTCTACAACGGTCTCGATCCAAATCACCGCATTACTCTTGACGCAGCTGCTCAAGGTAACTTTATGAAAATGACCGATGATGAAGCATGGAGCTTGATCGAAGACATGACGATGCATCACCACGATTGGAAAGCTGATGGGCAATCCTCATCAACACCTCTCTCCGCTCATAACTCCATCCAAGCTGAAGCTATCAAATCTCTGACGGAACAGATCGAAACCCTAACGAAGCAGATTAGAGAGCTAAAGAAGCAGCCGCAGCGAGTTCATCAAGTTCAGGCTTGCCAGAACTGTACCAACCATCCCATTGAAGAATATGAGGTTGAGTACGAAGACCCGACTGACGGTTCTGTCTATTATGCCCAGTTTCCAACCAGACCTCCAAATCCGCCTGGCTTCGCTAGAACATCTCCACCCAGAAACCGAGGAACCCAGTATCCTCCACGGAATAACCAACCACCGTATCCACAGAGATTTCAGCCACGCTATCCGACATATCCACAACAACCACAACTTCCTTACAACCAACCTCTGTCGTTGACTGCACCCGAAGATGTCCAGCCTACTGAGCCTGCAAAGACTACCGTACCCATCACCAGTGCTGACGACAATCTTAACAAATTCATCCAGGGACAGACTACTTTCAACCAGAAGACTACGGCCAGACAAGACCAGACGGACCTATTTCTCAGAAATCAACTCTCGGTCCTAAAAAGCCTTGAGAATCAGATTGGTCAGTTAGCCCAACGTCTCGATACCCGACCGCAAGGATCTCTAACCAGTAACACCTTTCAGAATCCTCACGTCGAAGAAGCAAAAACCCTGAGCTCACCTCCTACTAATTCCACTCCAGTAAAGGAACATACCCCTGTCCCACCGACAGTTGAGACCAGATCCGTACCCACTCCGACTAGAGAGGTGCGAGTTCCTTTACCGAACCGTCTATGCAAAAAGTACAATGCCAAGTCTTTCAAACTTGATAGAAAATTCATGGACACCGTGTCTAGAATCCCTTCCGGCACTAAGTATATCCGACGAATACTGGCTACTAAAGACAAGGTTCCTGAAACCCCCAAAATCTCTCTAAATGCTGAATGCTCAGCCGTCATCCAGAATACCCTACCGGAAAAACTAGGAGACACAGGTCGATTCACCTTGCCCTGTTCTATCTATCACTCAGGCATGATACGTTCCTTGGCCGATCTCGGAGCTAGCATCAATCTCATGCCCTATTCACTTTACACCAGACTAGAAATAGGACCTCTCCAGCCCACTAAGATGAGTGTCCAGCTTGCCGACCAATCCATTCGATATCCAAAGGGCATAGCTGAAAACGTCATGGTTAAAGTTGATAAGTTTTGGTTTCCCACCGACTTCGTAGTGATGGATATTCAGGAAGACATCAATATCCCTATTATCCTAGGTAGGCCATTCATGAATACTGCACGTGCTGTTATTGATGTTTATTCTCAGGTCATAAGTCTGCGAGCACATGGACAAACTGTATCTTTCAAGATTGATCAAGATGAGTGCTCACTAGCAGAACAGGCAGAGATTTACGCAATATCAATGGGCAAAGTTACTTCAGATGATGACACTTCTGACTCGGATCCAAAACCATACAGACCAGATGATCACACCTGTCTCATCTCGGCAACAGAGGAGTCAGAATCAGAAGAAGAAGAGATGGAGGAATCAGAACCCGAGGAGGAAGAGGTAGAAGAGGAGGAAATGAATGAATCCGAGGAAGAAACAGCACCAGAATCAGAACCTGAGGAAATGGAAGAATCAGAGGAAGAACAGGAAGAAGATTTAGAGCCCGAAGAAGAAGAGGAGGATGTATACCAGTCTACACCACCGCATCAGCACTTACCAGAATCACACCTTCCGACAGCTGAGATTATGAAGATTGAAGATTCTATCTCTCTATCAGATGTTGATTATGATGCAGGATTTGGTACTACTATGGATGAACTCTTGGCATCTGTCATAGATCCTTCCCAGCCTCTTGTCTCACTTAGACTCAACGCTCTGCTGAACATTGAGAAGACCATTACTTTTTCAAAACAACATCCAGAGCTTAGAGACAAACTCCTGAAGAAAATATTGGCATACAAAGAATCCATGCTACCGGATCTTTATTCAGACTTACCTTCCCGAAGGATTCAAGCCTTCGATGCTTCTGCACCTCGAACTCTGTTCGAATGGGGAGATACTTCTGAAACTAGCCATGATTCCGAGGAGAGAGACATAGAGATGGATTCTTCTCAGCCAATATCTCAGATCACCAGTGATATCCAGTTACCTTCTGATGTTGTTGAGTTCCCAGACTCTCAAGATATGGATACTCCGTCAGCAGAGGATGATCAGGATAACACTGTATACATCGATATACCGATCGATATGCGCTCTATCCGACTTCCGAAACCTCCAGCTATCCCCATGGTTTCTAATCACGAAGAAATGATTAGTGCTATCGAGGCATTCAAGAATGACCTCCCCTCAATGATGAACATCATCATGAACTCTACCAATGAGTACACACCACGCCAAATGGACCTGATAGAAGAAATCAAGGCCGAATATGACGTTTATCAAGCCAGCAGCCGAGACCCACTGTTATTTCAAAACCGCTTGCAGGCCTTCACTGAAGATCTCACCACTCAGCTCCTGCACCAAACTGCTGAACCTACATTCGAGGAGTTAGAGTTCTTCGAGGACCAGAGGGCCATGTATCGAAAGATACATAATGTGCTGATCAGATCTGCGTTCCCATATTCTGCACAGCAACATGAATACTTAAACTCATACCGTAGGAATATGTACCACGCTACTGGGAACCCTGATGCAGATGCTGATGTCCGGCTAATGAATGATCTTCGAAGATTGATAAATTTAATGGCTGAGAACGATCATATAGACAACACTTCTTCCAACAGGTTCTATATTGATTGTACCATTGAGTACCATGCTTACAAGATCATCCATGATCTCGAGTTTGAGAGTTTTGATGAAAGAACGCGTGCCATCCCTTCTTCCATAACCGAAGGCTCGATGGTTAACATCGCGACCTTCCTCTCAGACCGAATCAAGGAGATCTTCTGTGAAGTCCACCCGGATGAGTACCGCCAGATCTTTCACTACGGATTGCGAGAGGTGTACGATATTGTCAACAACATCTTTCGTGACTCTACCCTCTCATTCTCCGCTCATCAGGACAATCTCATCCAGAGCATTCACGAGTCTATCAGAGAAATCAGAGGAAACTCCAGCCGAGCTGATCACGAAAACATCCATCAAATGTTCCTCAGATTCATGGACTCGTTGAAACAAGACCATCCAGAATGTGAGCTGATGGAAGCCAGTGAAGCAGGATTCTTTGTGATTGATCCCCATGGAGTTATCTCCAAAACCATAAAAGACATCACTTTGGATCTTCTGCATATGCAGAAAGTCACTGAAGACCACCTTGACAGCTTCCCTGACTTTGCAGCAAATACCCCGAACATCATCAGGGTCATCGCTCACCAGTTTCTACGAATCTACCCACGCAACACTTGGACGCCACGCACTTCCGGCCCAAGTGGTTCCGGTTCTCATTAATCTGAAGGAAGGCAAAGTCGAGCTCTCGACTTTAACAGCAGCGCTTCTCGGGAGGCAACCCGTGCAATAAAAAGAAAAGATTGAGTGTCAATAAGTGAAGCAGAATCTCCGACTATCCTTCACACTTGGTTATGCCTAAAAATATTTTCAAAATCATTTCTCAAAACAACTCATTTTGCAAAACACTCGTCTCAGCAGGAAGTAAAAATAATAAATCACTGTTTCGAGCATTTGAGGTACTTGCATACTACTTCTATGCATTATGCTCGAACTCGTTTAAAAACAATGTTTTATAAATGATTTGTCATAGAAAACATCTCTTCAAAATCTGAGACGGTGAGTTCACTTTTATTTGCAAAAATATATGAGTATGTTAAAAAGGCATATCCAACGTGTTCATACTTACGAGATCATATCACGAGAGTAGAGTATGAATAATTGAAGTTTTGAAGTGTGCAAGAAAACCCTAGCAAGAGTCTCGAGGATATAACCAGAAGAAAATGCAGAAATGGATCCTAGCAGCATCTTATTTCAGCAATTTTCTTATCATACGCATCCGAGCATCTCGCTATTTGGGGAGTTTCCTTATCCTTTATTCACTTTTCAATAAATAAATAATCTGTTTTGTCTAGTGTGTTATCTATGCCGTATCCTAAACTTATCACTAAGTGTGGGATTCCAGCCCAAAATAACACTTGAGAAACATTTTCTACATGTTCAAACTCTAAGTGTGGGATTTTACTTGTAAAATCCCTACTCAAGAGAACATTAGGGACAATGTTCCTCTAAGTGTGGGATAGCAGGTATAGATACCTTGGATTGATTTTACGCCTTTTTGTCCAAATAGTAAACTCAGAAAATGTTCCTCAAATTTCAAAATTTTTTCAAAAATAATAAAAAGTATGAGTTTTTAACTCTGCTATTTTGAATTCTAAACGTTCTAAAGAGGAATCATTTCCGTATATGAGTATGCTATTTTGGAAACTAAGGAAAATAAGGTCGGAATCTCTCAAACAAAAATGATAATCTAAGAGGGGCATCGCATGACTAGGCACATATAACCCAAAAACTTGCAGTGAGGTATCTTGAGCCCATATAGCATTCATTTTTAATGCTTCACTTTTCGTTTGTTGTGTGTGCCGATGTATGCATCTCTGAATTAGAACTTGCTCCTGACATACGTTTCGAGACCATATTAGTGAGTACCGTACGCGGTATAGGTGCAATTAAATGATCTTGACATTCCCTAGGATTTAACCCCCTTTTCTCATATCTTTTCAAGCCCAAAACCCTTCCGATGCTCATTTTTAGCATCGATGATCCACTTAGTAAACCCTGTTGAGCCTAAACCTTTTCGTTTCATAAAACCCTAATTTTAAACCCACTTTCCCAAAATTCCCAAAAAGCTTACCGCAGAATTTCTAAGGTTATGGAAAACGCCTTTTAGAATATCCTTTTCGCTTGATTCAACATTTCGATCCTCTCTCACAAAGTCATCAAAGTTATATATGAAGGAGAGAGAAACATGGTGTGAAAAATTGACACCAGAAGACTGTCACGAATGAAGAAGTTAAGTTAGAAAGGATTTCTAAGGGAGCCATAAAAAAAAGAGAAAAAGAAAAGAAAAAGAAAAAAAATAAAAGAATAATCCCTTGGAAATTCTGTGGCAGAGAAATTCTCAAGAAGAAAAAGAAGAAAAATATTTAGTCTAAGAATAAAGCTAAGTGCTTTCAGTAGTATCAATCTCCAGAAAAATCTGATAGAAGCAAAATAGCTATCTAGTTCCGTTTCCGTATTTGCGCTATTCTAAATAAAGTTTTTCATGATCTTTAGAATTCTAAGGTACAGCTAAACCCTTACACCCAAAACAAACCAATATCCATACCCTTTCACCCCCACCAAACATTACAACCCTCATGAATGTCTTGGGATAATTAGCACCGTCCTCACTTAAGTGGTGGAGATCCGATTCTCGATCAAGCCTATGACGATGAGTGCTACATGACTGGCTTTTGAGCGATTTCATTTGTTCTAGAATGTTAGGAAACCCGATACACTTTGAGTGAATTGAGTGACCACCTTGTGAGGAATCGCCCGGTCATGTATACTCCAAGATCGCGAGAGTTGGAAGTATGCCTAAGAAAGTCATTCCTTGTATCTGGGACGATTATCTTATTTCTCCTTATTTTCTATTATGGTTTACTAATATGCGGGGTGATTGCTTTTAAGAATTTTTAGAATTCGCCAAATCTGCTTAAAACCGTTTTCATAAAAGTTGAGTTTTGCTTGAGGACAAGCAATGTCTAAGTGTGGGATATTTGATATGTGCTAAAAAGTCATGTTTTCAGGCACATATTTCCCGCACATTTGGCCTAATTCTTGGTGAAAACACTTGAATTAAACGTTTATTTACTTAATTTCACAAAGTTGGTCAAATTATAGGCATTGCTGTAAAAAGTGCTAAAAACGTTCAAAAGGCACGCAAATCGAGGCAGATTATTCTAAACACTGATTCTTACAGACTTTTAACCATATTATGATACAAGTCCTTAAATAGTCTCATATGATGTATCAGGTTATTCCAAGACTGTAGAATCAAGAATCGTGCAGAACGGGTAAAGAACGAGGAAGATAGAGCTTTCTAAGCCCAAACCGAGGGCATTCCGCACACGCCAACTCTAGAGATATCCAAATTTGGCACTTTTGGCATCATTAGAAGCGTAACGGAATTACAAGACCGCAGGCGTAAGAATCAAGTCAAACGGACGCAAAACGAAGAAGATACGGCCTTCCGAAGTTGCGAGAAAAGTCAGAAAAATCACACGGCCTACCACACGGCCACCCCCTAGCCGTACACGGCCATGAGGAGGCCGTACATGGCCTGTTTGAAGTCGTACACGCCCAGAACAAGGCCGTACACGGCCTGTTTTGGTCTCACACCCCCTCGTTGTTGCTTCGTTTGCTTGTACGTATGCTTGTAGGCTTGTACTCTTGGATCCATGGCTTGCCTATAAATAGAGAGCTCTCCATCCTCATTCCACACACCATTCTTCAACAAGAATTCTCACTTTCTCTCTCACACACTCTTTCTCTTTCTAGTTTTAGCTTTCTCTCTCTAGCACTACTCTTAGGAGTTAGAGGAGAAATAGATTAGGGTTTTAGTTCGTTAGTTCTTGGTTAATATTTAACCTAGACTAACGGAGGGGCTACTTTTGTAATAGTGTAGGGAATATTCTGAGGGGCTTATTTGTAATATTGTCGAAGATATTGCGGAGGTTCCGTTCGTGTATTCTTCTAACATTATTCTGTCTACGCATAATCTACGGTTATTTCTTTCCTTTTCTATTATGATGATTGCTATTATTATTATGATAGATTTAGGATTGTTTGCTATGCGTAGTGAGTAGTTCTCTTATGTGCTTGTTGTGATGTAGTTAGCTTGTTAATTGGGGTGATGTTACTTTAAATACACAATTGGGATAATATCGTTATGAAACAACGGAAGTAACGTTATACGGCTTTCATTTGTATAGCGCCGGAATCATCACGAATGTGTGTAGTACGGAACGTGGAAGCTATGAAAGTCGTGGGCACAATCCGTTGTGGAATAATGTTTCCAATTGTTACAAAATGAAAACCGGTGTATTGTTAACTTTGTATTTATGAATTTCTAAACCAAAATCGCCTTTCCTCCAATAAACGTGGTTAGAACCTGTATGACAAGGAGTCGCGAACCTTGATCAACCGGTAACTACCTATCTATGTTTTCAAATACAAACATGGTCTGAATTGTGTAGCTGTGGAAATACTGTCAACCCTTTCGTAGAGTACACCGTGAATCAATCAGAGATTTATTGGGATATGTTTAAATAAGTGAGGGTTGGGTTTATATCATAGATGGTCAAGCTTTAATACAAACTTACTAAACTAGTCCAGAGTGACCATAAAGTATGTGGCACCGGAAAGACCATAAATCGGCACAGTACTTCGTATAACGTTTAAATACGTGGGAAAAGCTGAGGAACTGCCGTCGGTTGAAGACTGTGTCACATCCTGGTTGAACCACATAGCTCTGGACTAAACAAAGACCATTAATACAAAGTTGACAGTCACCAAACCAAGTCTTAATCTTAAATGCCTTGCCTAGCCCTAGTATCTCCGTGGTGTTAAGAACGGTCAGAACTTTTAGTGGGTCTGTTACTCTATCTCATGCGCCCAGGAATACCATTCCAAAAAGGGTCACTTTTCCACTAGATGGAAAGTGTTGAAGAGTTGAGCAGCCTCCTCTGATCAGAATCACCATAGCCTAACATTCCAGTGACATATTGTCTGAGAAATCAGGTAGTAGGGTGTTAGTGTTTACACTACGAATACTCAGGCAAAAGCAAGACACAAATCTTTAAAAGACGTTTTCATAAATAACCCCAGACATCACCCCATAACACAAGCTAACGAAGTCATAACAAGCACTATTCTCCATTACTGATTCCCTATCTATATTTTACTGTTTTGTTTATTTCCTGCTTTTATTAGTTTAGTTTGAACGGACCTAAAACCAAATCAAAAAAACTCTTTTCAAAAACCCATCACTAATTTGAATAAGTTTGTCTGGACAACTCCGCTTCACAATACGATTGATCTTAAGAACGACCCTGAGTTATACTTACCTCTGTAAGTAGAATTTAGGTCCCCAGCTCTATAAATATAAAACTTCCACCAGTTGCGCCCGTCGTGAGAACGACCGTTTCGGGCCTAACACTTCCACAAGAAAAACAATTTAGAGTCCCGGCTTTACACTCCCCACGATGCCTTTTATGGCATATCTTGCATTCTGGGATTTCAGTTCGATCATCCTTTCTAAAACTCCCACCAGATCTAAACTTCTTAGATGAAGTAGAAGTGGGTTCAGCTTTTCTTTTTGTAGAACTTTTCTCCTCCTTCTTTAACTCTAGCTCATGAAATCGAGCTTCGTCTACCATTTCAGAAAAAGTACTACATTTCTTTGGATTGACAAACTGTCGAATTTCTTTCTTCAGGATTATATGAAAGTGATCCATAAGTAATTTAGGATTTGCCATGTATTCTGGACAAAATTGGGCTCGATCCAGAAAATTTCCTACCAGCTCGTTTATCGACTCAGTCGTTTGTTCCATAGAAAGGAACTCACGATGAATTCTATTTAAATCAGCATCCTGCGAATAAGTTTCAACAAACATCTTTTTGAATTCTTCCCATGTCATCACTGTAATAGCTTCCTCTCCTAAAGTACGACATTGAACTTCCCACCAGAATTTAGCACGGGATTTAAGAAGATTAGAAGCATATCTCACTTTCAATCGGTTAGGGACTTCTGCTGTGGCAAATGCCCTTTCAACTTCAGATAACCACCTTTGACATTTAATTGGATCCATCTCACCTTGAAAATCTGGCGGGTTACAAACAGAAAAGTCTTTATAACTGAATTTACGATCTTCGTCACGATTTTGAATCACCCTGCGAACAACAGGTGTTGGTGGTCTTTCTTCATTTCTTTCACCACCAGGAGGTGGTCTTTCAAGATCAATTTCATTTTCATCATCTCGCCTTTGAAATTCATCAGCAACAGTCTCACGTATGGTTTCAGAAATACGGCCCAATAAGAGGGGAAGGGACGCCTCTTAAGCCTTTGCTACTTCAGCTGAAATTAGAGTTTTTAAGGCGGTTAAAGATAACCTAGCATCGTCTGCTGGAGGTCTTTGTCTAGCATCATCACCTCCAGTTCTTACATTCTGGGCTTGGTCTCGTAGTCGCGGCCCAAGTGTCAATTCTATTTCTTCTTGATCATTCATCTTATTACTGAAAGTAGACACAATATATTTAATACAAACATATTCATCAATAAAATGTCTACTTTGTAATTTAACTGCACCTAGTCACATAGCAGTTTACAATTATTACCAAGACTTTATCTTCTTAACACCTTGTAACTTCCTTGGCTCCATACAATTGCCATATGATAATTATTGTGGTGGCCAGTCACACGAATTATCATATCCCAGTTATACGTTTCCAAAGTTACCACAAGATATTTCAAGTCAAAAGTCTTAGAAATCAAATAACTAGATTAATCAAATCAGATAACAATTCAATATCATGCTCAACAATAATCATAATGGCTTAAGATCAAGTACCCACTAATGGTGGATACCCGAATCCCTTAAACCAAGCTCTGATACCAACTTGAAACACCCCAAAATTTAGAACATTTTTTTTTTTTACTCATTTCGTAAAGTCCTACGTTTTAATATGATATTTTAGACTTGTTGTATCATTCCCTAGATCAAATAAGGATTTAAATAAGAAAATGTTGAATTTATAAGACATTCCCTAGGAATGACTCCCATTCCCCAGGAATGAAGCATGCTGTTAGTAATTTGAGTCGGATTCCACAGGAATGACTCTCATTCCCCGGGAATCAAGCCTGCTGTCCCTTTTACCATCTTCCGAAATTCGATCGTGCATATCTTGAAAATGACAAGTCCAATGACCATGAAAATTTGCAGGCACGTGTATTATGACTATATGAACATTCCCCAATTAACACTTTTCTAAATTTCACGTTTAACGAGAAAACGGATCGTTGACCATTTTATGGTCATTTTTGACCACTTCCGTTGACATACCAAATTCCAAGCCAACAAACTTCAGACTTTGACACTTCTACTACCTTTTTAATACCACAATTGGGACCTAGTGCAATGTTTACATTCGTCATATCATATTTACAACTCAACGTAGCCTTTTGACCCGTTAGTGACCCATTTGGGCACTTTAAAGACCCGTTTGGATCTTTACCCAAATAACCACTATTCCAACACCCAAATCACATTTCTTTGGCTATTCTAAGTCAACTCATGCCACTTTCACGATCAATACTTCAACTTAACTATTAACATCAAATTTCCATAAAACCATTATATTCACATTATATTCATCTATTATACAATAACATCATCTCCAAAACTATCAATGAGTATACCAACTCATTGACTAATTTGACTTCCACACTTCAACATGTTTGACTTTCAACATTAGGTGTCAAAACTAAGTTTTCTTAAATAAAAGGGGTGATTACATATCGAGAGCATGATTCAAAAGATTAGCTTGTTACCGTTAACTTAACAAGCTCCACCACTAGCATCATTCGGGCCTTTTACCCGGATCCCTCTAGGTCCCACTTGGCTCACCTAAAACACATAAACATAATAGAGTAAGCATAAAGCTTAGTAAGAAATGGGCTATCTATGATAATCAATATCATTTCACAACATACGTATATTAAGGATCCATAACATCATATGCTAATTCCCGCAAGAATTAACATCTTCGGGCCTACACCCCGGTATATAATCATAACTCATCAAGTAAATGACATATCCATTACCGGTCCTTCCAAGTAAATGGAATAAGCATTACTTGAAGAAAGATAGCATCATCCATTAACTTACCTCGCGATAGCCCACGTATAAAATTACTTGTATCAACACTTTGATCACGTTTATCACCTAATCATGTAATCATGTAGTCAAGTATCAAATACACATTCTACTTTCAACTCATTACTTGTATTAAGCTATACAAGTGTTATGTTTCACACACTTTATTAACTAATTACACATAAATGGGTAGTTCATTATCATTCACAAATCAAAACCATCACTTACACTAAGATTACCATTTCTTAGTGTATATTCACATATATCTATATCATTACCATCTTCAACTACCCTTTTATGTATAATTATCATCTCTAATTTCATCAAAACACCAATTAACAATATCACACAAGATTAAAATCATTAGTTTACTCATAACCCCAAAATTATGAGTTCTTTTATAAAATTAACTATATTCAAACACCATACATAGTTTTATCATGTGTATGAATCATATATAACTCATTAAACCACTAATTCATGAATTTCATGAACTTAGGGTTTAACCTAATCACCTCAATTCATCAATTAAACAAGAATAGAGTGTTAATCATACCTCAAGAACACTAATTAGTAGCTAGCAACCTTAAGAAATCGAAACCTTAGTTTGAATTGCTTGATTTTCTTCCTTCTTGATTTCACTCAAAAGCTCAGTACGTGATTTAGAAATATACAGTGTTTGGAATAAGCTGGAATAATACAGAACCTGGGTTTTTATACTGTTAATTTCATCTAAGCCCCTCAACTTATGGCACTTGTCACCTTATACCCTTCTACTAACTAATTCATTAAATGGCAAGTCCTATAAACATAAAATACTTTACACAGTTAGTCCTCCTAACTTAAACAGTTTAAATTATATATTTTAAGATTTAGAACTTACGAAATTTGGGGCGTTACATCAAGAATGGTTCGTGAGGACACGAACAGATTAAGTGGGGGAGACTTGTAACACCCTAATATTCGAGGTATTATTTTAGTGTATCTAGAAATATAAGTATTATGAAATATTATTATACAAATAATAAGATATAAAAGACAACGCAATTGGATTTCTCAGTTCCAGACTGTGTGAAATAAAAGAATTATAATTATATACATACATACGTGTCTACTTCCTGATGCATTCTATAACTCTCCAGAACTCATCTATACAAGGAACCAAAGTCGTGAATCATCATCACCATCAAGAATTCTCCAATCAAACTCAAATTAAGCTCTAGAAATCTTTGATTTCCTTATCTCCATCATCATCTCTAACCCTTTGTAAGTGTTTTCTTCATGAATCATATTCTAGGATTTATGTGGTTAGTGGGTTTTGGTGATTTCATCAAATTAGCTTAAATTAGGACTTGTAAATAGTGAATTAATGTTAATTAACTTAGTGGAAATGATTCCTAACTTGATTATCATCAAATTATGATGAAAACTCAAGTTGTGTTCTTGAATCATTATGAAAGTTTTGTTAAATCTTTATGAATTGGAGTGAATTAATTAAGAGAATGAATTATAATGTTAGTAGTATAGTTGAAATGATTAGTTAGTTAATATTTAACTAAACTAATCTAAGTGGGGGAGAGAGTTGAAATACTAAGTATTAAGTTGTAATAATTTTTAGAATCTAAATGAATCATAGTGTTGTTATGTGTTGATTGAAATAGGTGTAAAAGACTTGGAATAGCTCGTATCCTCTTTGCTTGAATTCCTCATTCAAATTATAAGGTGAGTATATAAAGAATTGATTAAGTGAAGGTTATGTAGATTCAGGATTGCTTACGAGCAAGAGGTTTCTACATAATCATATGGTTGGTATATACATGTATCTATTTGTATTGATATGATTATATGAAGATCATTGTGAATTATGTGATTGAGCATTAAAGTAGAGATTTGATATTACGAAATATGTGCTAAGCACACTGGTATCTTATGGACCGCATGTCCAATTTGGGATTTAGTCTTTATTTATGCTCATTTGTTGCATTAGTACGATTATATTATGTAAGTGTATCTATTTCATTTAAGAAGTTGTATTATATGTTGATTGAATTGCTTAATTGGTTGTTTATATATTCACTAAGCATTTTTATGCTTACTCCTTATTATGCAAATGTATTGTAGGTGATAGTTCACAACAAAAGGATAAAGAAGTCAAAAAGGAATAGAGTGGATCGGTTTGCTTGTGTGTAAGTAGCAAGCTTTCTCTTGATGATTCATTTTGTATCCACTTGTGTAATACGCCCTAATGTATATTTGGAATATATGAAAGAAATGTTAAACATATGGTCTAGATGAAAGTTGACTTTGTAAGTCAAACGCTTGTGTAAATTATGTATGATGAAGTTGAAGGAATATAGTTATCTTGGATATAAGATATATCGTGAAATAGTCTAAGAAATGACAATAATTGAATTGTATTTTCGGTTAAAATTAAAGTTGATATTTAGTTCATTATCTTTGTTGGATAATTATAAAAGATTGTAGACTTTTGTAATGGGTCAAAACAGTTCCTATATGCTAACGGGTCAAAAAGTGTCCATTTGGGGCATGGGATGCAATATAGTATAAGTTGAGTTATATCAAGGGTATGGAGCCTTGGTCAAGTTCCTTGAGTTTGTTTTAACATGTTTGAGAAGTGGTCAAAAGTCCAAGACTTAGAATGGTTTAGTTTGTGATTTGGTATGTCATGTAAAAGTGACCAAAAGGGGTGAATTTGTGTCATACACATAAATCTTGCGTATTTGTGAAAAGTTCAAAAGTCTAAAAAGGCAAACTTTTATACTGGTTGTATGGAGATGCCTACAAAATTTGAGAATCTAATTCTTTGCGGTTTAAGAATTATGGTCGTCTGAATTTCGTATTTTGCATTAAGTAATCAAAACCTGCAGGTCTGCTGTAAAAACGAGTTACCCGGCTGGTAACTGGAGTACCCGGCGGGTAACCCGTGTTTTGTGAGTACCCGGCTGCTTAAACCAGAACCCGGCTGCTCCTATAGCCTTTAAACGGACTTTTGTTTATGTTACCACTTTTAGCTAATTCACCCGGCTGCAAGCCGTTGGACCCGGCTGCAAGCCGTTGGACCCGGCTGCAAGCCGTTGGACCTGGCTGGTTCTATGATTACCCGGCGGGTAGTCATAGTACCCGGCGGGTACTACTTGTATTCAATTTATTTCTTGTTTGTTGTTATAACTGGGACCATTGCATTACATAATGATTAAATCTACTAGTATAACGTATTTCAGAAAAAAAAAAATTTAGGCGTTTCAGCATGGGCTGCAGATTTTGTGGGTCCCACCCCATGTGGGTGTTTAAATCTTGTTCCCAAAGTTACGTCACGTGCCGTGTTCGTTTACCCGATCGTTTCGTCGTTCGTTTAAACGGTAAACGTTTCAAATGTTATATTTCGTTAACGATTAATTCGCGAAATTTTTAACTGAAGTTTTATTTATAATACATTATTTAAAGTTATTAAAAAGTTCGCGGGGCTTCGTTCAGTTGTCGGATGAGATTCGCGCGTTTCCGTCGCGTATGATACGTTTTATACAAATCGTATAACATTTAATATAGTATCGTAATAATATAAGTTAACTAATGATTATTTAATAAATTCTCATTATTTAAGAAAGTGTTTTCACCAATGTCCGTATTTAATTACCATCGGGTCTAACCCGGTAGAAATTGCGCAATCTAAAACAATCGCGTACGTGTGTGTGTGTGTCTATATATATATATATATATATATATATATATATATATATATATATATATACAAATAGTTACTGTACTTAATCCTATTTCATACTAAATACACGTAATAATGATAGAATTAAGTACAATAATGAAGACCGAAAATGTCGGGTGTCACAAACTTAACCAAAATTATGTAAAATACATTTCTAGAAAGCTAAGACTTAGGGAAACATTTGGTAAAAATCTCGTAATTTTTTCTCAAAGGTTTGACTAGTCAAAACGAGCTCACGAAAACGTATAATTTTGGCAAAATCTGGCCCGGGAACTGATTTGGATACTTTTAATTATCAACACTTTCCGGTTTTCTAAAAATCATAAAACTTACTTTTTACGAGTACTAAAACATATTTAGGTGACGTGTAAAAATTTTGGGTCAAACCGATAACGTTTGACCAAGTCAACAAAAACGAGACACGATACGATAAACGCGAACCGAATTATAAAATGTTAGGATTTTATCCCGAAATGAGTTTATATGTATTTTATTATTAAACTCGAGCAAAAACGACACTTACAAATAATGCAAACGAAAAACGACACTTAAAACACTTGGAACGAGAACGAAACATAATCAGACCCCTAGTGTCGCAGGTCATCCAAATCGATTGCGACACTAACCTGAGTGTCGCTAAGTCATCCGAATGTCTCATACCGCGACACTACCCCGTGTGTCGCGCTAAATTAATTTCACAGGGATTGCGACACTGACCCCATTGTCGCATATTTTATGAATTATACATTAATGGCGACACTAACATCTGTGTCACAACAAATTGAATCCTCGCCACCTGCGACACTAAGTCTAGTGTCGCAACACTTCTAATTTTCACAACTAGCGACATTAATCTCAGTGTCGTAACCCATCCTAGTGTTGCATCTAGTGTCGCATAAAAAAGATTGATTTAAACCATATTTTCACGAGTATAAATCGCGTATTAACAACAAACAACCATAGATGACACTACTCGGGGACACTCTGTATATACTTTTGCAAGTATACTATGGAACAAACATAATAATAATATCTACAAGAATTATTATGACAAAACTTCACCAACGGGCCGTACGTGTTTTCAAAAACGATAAACATTTGGACATAACTACTTGAGTGAACAACTAGCATAGATGGGCTGTTAGCCATCTACTTACCTACAACCTTATGCGTTTAGGGCGCTTGAAGGTTGCACTTTGGGAAACGAACACCCACTACTTGATACACTAGCCCACAAGACTCAGGTGAGTCTCATTACCCCACTTTTACTGCTTTTTACCTTGAGGTGAGAATACATGCACTTATTTTATGAACACAAGTACTGAAAACACTTATACTGATTGCATGAATAACGGAACTAATCCACTAAATGCCTCTTAAATATTATTGTTCGTTAATCTAGACTGAGCATGAACATTATGGATAGATCTATTGGGAACTGACAATCCCGCCCGGACTAGTAGCGATAGTCAACCCATGGGCGCATAATATTTCGTATATAACGAGTGTTCTGGATTAGGCACTTGCGGAGGCAACAACCCACACGTTAAGCTCGAACTTTGAGCTCATGACAGTAGTATACATTTACTTATCGTAGTTTTGCGATACAAACAAACTTGGAAATCTTGTGGTTCATACTAATACTTTTTACAACTGTGTTAAACCTATGAGCTCACCAACTTTATTGTTGACGTTTTAGCATGTATTTCTCAGGTCCACAGACGCAGTAGGATTGCTTCGAGGAAGCAATAGCTCGAGTCGCATGTTTTACAACAACTTTCAAACAGAGATTTTCTTGCATTACTATATTTTGTACAATTAGTTATGTATTAGAATCTCTAGACATTAGATGCGAACTCCAAGGTTATGTATTTGGATGTAAACATTTTTATCAAAGTAATGTATTTGTAAAATGTATTTTCAAAACTAAACATATAGAGGTCGTTCGTTGTGACTTTATGTAATGATCCGGATTAGTCGCGCCCCGACGTGTTTCCGCCGCGGGCAGGGTGCGACAAAATTTCTTTTGATAGGTTGTTACATAAAAGTGGACACTTATTTGGGAAAATCCAAAATAGTAAGTAAAACGTTTGAAGGAGTACTACCAATCTATATTTCTATATTTATATATATAAGAAAACCCCTTGAAGAATCTCCTCCATTAATTTCAAGCTAATCCTTCTATAATCAACCATTGGATTAAAATATGTCATACTTTAATTTATTAATTGTGTAATAAAATACTAATATGCCCATGATTTATTTAGACTTATCATCCTCAATTTTCTTTTATTTGTCATAATAAAACCTTCATGTTTTGACTTAATCTCCCTTTATTGTAACAAATTTTCATATTAACAACCAACCCTTACATTTAGGCTAAGAAAAATAAATGGGGGGTCGATCTACACACTAACAAACTTTCATCTTCTTTTTCTCTAAACTTTTTAAAAAAAATATATTATAACAATTAATAAAGACCTTCACCAACACTTTTTCATATTTAATTATTTTGTTTTTGAGTCGTAAGGAAAAAAAACCCTCCTGGAAAACCCCTTCTCCACCGGAACGCCGTCACCACCGGAACGCCGTCGCCACCGTCACTCCTACACCGTCAACCGTTCCTTGCCGGCAAACCCCTTCACCATCACCATTCTGTTACCACATGCAGTTCTCTCCCGTTATCCTTTGCTTTCCTCGTGGTGAGATTTTATGTTTAGTTCTCTGGAATTAATTTAGTTGTCTGCCAATTATATTTAAAATTCAAATCATGTGAGCTGTAATTGTAGCTGATATTATAGGATTTACATCATTTAAATCATTAAGAAGGAAAACAAATCCTCGATATATGGTTAATGGGTAATTTCTACCAAAATAATGAATGTTAGGCATTTGAAGATAAACTTATTAAGGAATTGATTCTATCTCATCAACAAATTGAGTTTTTCCCTCTCATCTTTCCAATTTTATATGCATTTTAAATTTGCTAGGTCAACAATGATAGTATGAATAGATATTCTAGCCCCATACGATCACACCTACTTGCAAATCATTATCTAACGTCATACATTATACTTTTACTTGTCTTTTATTCTTAACAATGGCGAATCAACATCAATTAAACTGTACATAACTATTTTTTAATTAAACACGTTGATCACAGTAAAACATTGAAGAGTCCCACAAATTTTGCGGGGTCTAAACTAGTTATAAGTTGATCCTACTATTATTTATAAAAAAATTGATAAGAAAAAAAAAACATAGCGACCACGGCTCGAACTCACGTGTATGGTTCATAAGGTAATACAACCAAACCATCTACCTGCCTTGTTTGTCTCTATTTTGTTATATTTATCTTTTATATAGCAAACAATATTTATTTTATATAGTATGTGTTGTCTCAAAACTGAAGGGTCACGTGGGAAGCTGGCCAATAATTTTATCACACGTGTCGAATGCTAAGACCGCTACAGTAAAACATTTTCTCTTTTCATAGATAGGTAGATAGATAGATAGATAGATATATATATATATATATATATATATATATATATGTATGTATGTATGTATGTATGTATGTATGTATGTATGTATGTATGTATGTATGTATGTATGTATGTATGTATGTAGGGGTGTCAAAAAAACCCGACCCGAATAGGTAACCCGAAACCCGACCCGACTCAACCCGAATTCCAAGCTTATTTGGCCACCCAAATAACCCGAATAACCCGCTTCTTATTTGAGTCGGGTTTCGGATAAAATTTTTTCAATTCGGGTAACCCGAATAACCCGAATAACCCAAATAAGCTAATAAATTATTTATTTTTAAAAATATAATTATATATATAAGTTATTTATGGTTTATACATATATAATATACATATATAAGTAATTCATTATGATTTATACAAGCTATTACTGTCATTTTGTAAAGTTTAAGTTTATTTAAAATACGAAAATTTGAAATATCATCTTATTTGAGTTAAATGAATAACCCGAATAACCCGAATAGGTAACCCGAATAACCCGACCTTATTTGAATTGAGTTTCGGGTTAGATTATAAACTTCGAAACCCGAATAACCCGACCCGAATAACCCGAAACCCGATTAACTCACCCGATTGACACCCCTATATGTATGTATGTATGTATGTATGTAGAGAGAGGTTCAAATGAGAACCAACTAAAAGTAGAGAACTGTGAGAACTACTAGATTACGTGTTTGTTCACATGTGATTAACTTCAATCATATTTGAACATTGATGTACATTTAATTGATAAAGAAAAAAATCCAAAAAAATCCTAAAATTACGTCTTAAAACACATTTTACCTGATTTGTTCACATTATCAGGTACATGTGAACATATATTTGTTTTTTGTGTTTTTTGATATAATTTTAGGATTTTTTTTGATTTTTTTTCTTTATCAATTAAATGTACATCAATGTTCAAATATGATTGAAGTTAATCACATGTGAACAAACACGTAATCTAGTAGTTCTCACAGTTCTCTACTTTTAGTTGGTTTTCATTTGAACCTAACCCTATGTATGTATGTATGTATGTATGTATGTATGTATGTATGTATGTATGTATGTATGTATGTATGTATATATATGTATGTATGTATATATACATATGTGTGTGTGTATATATATATATATATATATATATATATATATATATATATATATATATATATATATATACATACATAAATACGTATTAACTAAAATGTATTAATATGATGTATTAATCATAAATTTAGTGATTTATATCATTTATACTATTGAAACTTGCCCCCGGGCGTGTACCCAAGTGGTTGAGGGTATTGGCCGAATGTGGGACCTCTATTGAATACATGAGGTTGGGTGTTCAATCCTTGTGGTTGGCATCCCCAGCATGGCCTTGGACGTTGGCGAGTCCAATTTACCTCTCACGTGATGGGCCTGGGGAGGCTTAACGTGGGCCGGTTTGGTTGTCCGGAACAACACGTTTTTTTTTAATACTAAATAATATGGTTATTAGATCACTCCCACTGGTTTCAGTCGGCTTGAACCGACGGAACTGACACCGATGGCACCAACCGTCGGTTCGGTCGGTTCGATCGTCAGTTGGAATCCGTCTGATATCCGTCGCTCGTCTCTTTTTTTTTTCCTTTCCAGCGTGTGTGTATAAGTAAAGGTAAATTGGTAAATGTGAGACTCAAAAATTAAAGTGACGGTGTCACTAATGGCAGGGGTCCGTTAGTTTCAGTCAATTTTTGAAAAAGCTGATGTGGCGCTGACGTGGCTCAGTCGGTTTCAGTCACTTTTAGTCACGGATGGGAGTGGTCATATTCTATCTTTTATGATAATTTAACAGTTATATGTAAATTAAGTATTATATTGTTGAATTGTGTGCTTTAAATCAATTAAAAAGGATTTAGTGTAAATATTTAGTGCAACACATTGGACCAAACCTTTTTTATGTAAGTATATTATTAAAAGATTATCTTTTTGCACTCATTTGCAAGACTAAAATATTGTATACATCGGAGATGGTTAAGTGAAATCCTTTACTCCCTCCAAACCCATAAAAAAATATAAAATATAAGTCCACGTTATTGAAAATGAACAGAACTCTAAAAAAATTGTCTATGAACAGAAGATAATTATTGAAAATGATAGAACTCTAAATTTTACCGTTAATATATTATTTTAAATGACTTTTTTAAAAATTTTAAGTCAAATTGTGTTAATATAAAAATAAAAGTGAAATTACTCATCAGATCTTAAATTAACAAATTTTTTTATTTTTTATTATTTTTTTGGTGGTGGACATTTTTCGAAACGAAGGGAGTAGAATATATAACTTAAACACTAAACTGATAATGTCAACAAGAGTGTGAGAGTTTTGATTCTCAACGTGATTCGAAAAGGAAGCGGGCAGGCTAAGATTCTCAATGTGTCAACGAGTGACCCTAAACCCATTAACTTGTTTATTTTTTTTGGTAAGATCAGGTCAAGATTTGGGTTAGTAAGTCGACCCGCAAACTCAAAAGCAAGCTAACAAATTTAAAATTAACTCATCAAATTTGAAAGATCATTTAGAATAGGGGTGTCAAAAAAAACCCGAACCCGAATAGGTAACCGAACCCGACCCGACCCAACCCAACTTCGAAGCTTATTTGGCCACCCGAACCCGAATAACCCGAACCCGAATAACCCGCATCTTATTTGAGTCGGGTTTCGGATAAATTTTTTTCAATTCGGGTAACCCGAATAACCTAATAAATTATTTAATTTACAAATATAACTATATATATAAGTTATTTATGGTTTATCCATGTAAAATATACATATATAAGTTACTCATGATGATTTATATAAACTATTAGTGTCATTTTGTAAAGTTTAAGTTTATTCAAAATACGAAAATATCGAATATCATCTTATTCGAGTTTAAATGAATAACCCGAACCCAACCCGAACCCGAATAACCCGAAACCAAATAACCCGACCTTATTTGAATTGAGTTTCGGGTTAGATTCTAAACTTGAATAACCGAATAACCCGACCCGAATAACCCGAAACCCAAATAACCCGATCCGTTGACACCCCTAATTTAGAATCAAAAATAACATGCCAACTCAAAATCAACCCGTCAATCGAAAACCAACTCACCATGATGTATTATGTGGATCGTGTCCGCCGTTAATACTTTTGACTCTACGGCCTTTAGAGCATACGGAGTGGCACCGTTTTCGTCAAAATTATCCGTCGAGAACGCCGTAAAACGGCGTTTTGCCATTCCGAGACGGCGTTCTCGACGCCGTTCTCGACGGCGTTTCGCGACCAAAATCTTCTGCACGACGCTGAACGGTTCGGTTTCCTCATTTTTTTAATGTTTTTTTTTTTTTTCTTTTTTAGTCTTAACATGTTATTTTTAAAAAAAAAAAAAAAAAAAACTCCAGAACACTGTCCAGAACACTGTTACCACTCCACAAAATCCTCACCACAAAATTCTCACTCAGAACACCGTGTTTAGGCCGTCACCACTCCGTGTGCTCTTAGCTTACAACAATCGTTACATGAGATCAATTTGGATTGGGTAATTTTGACCTGCCAATCCAAATTAGTAACCCGGACTGACTCAAGTTGTCACTTTAAAATCTGAATAACACGATTGTAACTAGGGCTGTTCACAGTTCGGATAAAACCGGATTATCCAATTGGATAACTCGGATTGGACCATATGGTTTGGATAATTGGATTTTTGGATCGGCTCGGATCAAAACCAAAGTTATTATTTTGGATCACGGATTGGTTTTGGTTTGTGAATTACAAACCGGATTATCCAAAAAAACCAAATAACAAATAAATTTGTATTTTTCAAACATTATACATATAGATGGATATACAAAATAGTTTACTAAATTATTATTATTCTATAAATATATACAAATATAATAGGTAGTTTATAGTTTGCAAAATTGTTTACTTATATATGTAGATAATTTATAGTTTCGTTTTACATTTTACTATTATATTACACACATGCATATGTACTGAGAGGTGCAAATGAGAACCATCTATTTTGTATAATTTTATTATAATATCTAACATATTTTTAGTAGATATTAAATATATTTAAGTATGTGTTTGGATGTCCAAAAACCAAACCGATCCATCCAAATAATAATTCGGATGGATTGGTTCGATTTTCGAATTTGTTTGGACGGATCGGATTCGAAACCATAATCCATTTGGATTCATGTATACGGATCGGTTTTGAATCGATCCATCCATTTGAACACCCCTAATTGTAACAATTCATAAAGTTAACATGTGTACCATTTTAATGTGGGTTTATCGTTTCGTTATGTATTAAACTTTACACTTTTTACTATTGTATGCGACATACTTTCATATGTTCTATTGTATGTAGTAAACTTGAAAATATGGGCTATTGTATGTATTATTTTCTTTTTGGGTAAGACCAAAAAAAGAAACTTTCCTATTTGGGCCTTACTCAAAAAGGAAATTTTACATACAATAGACCATATTTACAAGTTCAATACATACAATAGAAGTTTTCTAAGTTCAACTCATACAATAGTAAAAAGTGTAAAGTTTAATACGTAACGAAACAATAAACCTTTTTAATGTTAAGCAAATTTTTGAACATACATTTTAATATTTTATACCCATAAAACAAGTACACTTGTTTTAGTACAAAAATATAGTGATATGAATTAAAAAACAAAACCAAAAAAAGTTTAACCCTATTATGCCCATAATACCCTTGAACCCGGATGAAATTACAGGATAGTCCATCTGCAGTCATCGTTATCATTAATACTTTCTGCTTAGCTTACTTTCATAGCAACAGAACACAAGGAAATCAACCTCATCAGATCTGTTCAAAGTTTATCCACACAAAAAAACCCTAAGCATTTATTATCCATTCTTACCTTCATCCACAAGTTTCAAATTCCAACAAAGCTTACAAACCAAGCAGTTGTTTTATTTATTTTATAAAATTCACACATAATTATTCAAGAAACCAAAAGTTGAAAGTAACTCATACTACTACTACTACTACTACTACTACTACTACTACTACTACTACTACTCATGATAATGATTATTCTCAAGCATAGCATTATTCATTGATTCCATCTCTATATTTTTCTTCAAGATTCAAACTTTATCTAACCAATCACATAAAGTTTATATTTTTATAGATTTTTTGAAGTGGGATTCTGATGAATTTTGATATGAGTAATCAGAACAATAATGGGTTGCTTAGATTTAGGTCTGCACCCAGCTCTATACTTCAAAGTTATGTTAATGATATTGAAAAAAACAGAGATATAAATGATGGGTTGAATTATAATTTTATTTCTCAAACTTTTCAAGATCTACAAGAGGAGGTGGATCTTAAACCTAACTTGATGACTGGATTTTCTATGAATTCTCAATTACCATCTACTCATTATCCAAGACAAAGTACAAGTCAAGCAAGCATGGATAGTACAAGTCAAGTAAGCATGGGAGGTCAGTTGAGCTCATCATCATCACCTATGGTTATGGGTATTGATAATTTGGGACAACAATCTAAAATGGGTACTTCAAGTCTTCTGAGACAAAATAGCTCTCCTGCTGGTTTATTCTCTCATCTCAATCATCCAAATGGTACTGTTTAGTTTACATAGTTTTTTTTCTTTAATTTCTTGATTTAATTCATTTAATTTTTGGTATGGTCTGAAATTGTTCATGTTTGTGTGAAGGATTGAATTTTTGTACTTTTTATCTATTTCTAGGTGTAGTTTGTGTTTAAGATGGATCTGATGTTTAAGATTTTTTTTACCATTTTTGGTAATAGCTGTTGCGGTCAAAAAGTTTCTATATTTAGGGGTTTTGTCTTATGAATGAAATGCTCTGTTCATCTAATCATGAATGTTTTTACCTTTTTACTAATTGTTTGTCTTCCTTCCATTGATTAAAATGATTTCTATTCCGACTGAACTTTTAGTAATTGATTTTGACTCTAAAAGTCAAACGTATACTCTGGATTTGTAGATTTTTTGTCTTCCACATTTGTACTTAATTTATTGTTATTTTATATTATGCTAAATTATTTGGATTGTAAGACTATAATTTAGCATTTTTTCGACCCATGACTAGAATATACTCCTGATTTTAAAAACTTCAGTCAACTTGAAGTTTTATAATTAGTTTTGAGGTTTGACTTCGGAAAGTCAAAAAAGGATGAAGTTGTAGATCTTTTAGTCTTGAAAAACTGTACTTTGAATGTATGATAATCTTACATTATGCTTCGTATATTCAGATTATATTAACTAAAAACAATTTTTTTATCTGAGTTTTTCGGATTCTTCTAAGAAAAGAGCACATAAAAGCAAAAGACTTTGATTGTGTAATACTTTAAATACCGATTATGTGAATCGAGTTACTAAATTTTGTTCAGCAAAATAATATATGCAGGTTTTAGTGGAATGACGGGTATGGTTGGGAATTACCGATTAGGAAATGTTAGCAACAATGCCGATATGAGTCCATCTTCAACCAGACTAAAGAGACAACCATCAGGGGTTCCAACGTTGCCGAGGATCTCAGAAATGGAAGCTGATAACATTGACCCGGGAGTACTTAATGAATCATCTGATTACCCTTTTGGTTCATGGGAACATGAGCCATCACAATTCATTGACAACTTTACTGGGCTCAAAAGGGAGCTAGATCTTCAGGTATCATTCACAAGAACGTGTTTAAACAAATCTTGAATTCTCGATCCCTGATTGTATGATTAGTGTTACTGAAATGGGTTTTGCTTATACTCGCTTTTAGAATGTCGATAATATGGGAAATCATCCGCCTATGTTGGCACATCACTTGAGTTTACCAAAAACCTCTGGAGAAATGGCTGCTGTCGAAAAGCTGCTGCATTTTCAAGATTCTGTCCCGTGCAAGATTCGTGCAAAACGAGGTTGCGCTACGCATCCAAGAAGCATTGCTGAGAGGGTAATGTTACTTAATTTTTAAGGCTTCGGGTCACAATCTTGGGTTTTAACATCTCCAATAGATCATGATTGTTATGAATTTTTTAGGTCCGAAGAACACGAATAAGTGAAAGAATGAGAAAACTACAAGAACTAGTCCCGCACATGGACAAGGTATAAAAGTTGACCAAACTATTCAATCAAAATTATACATTACCCGCTGCAAAAGTTGACCCAACTTTCGAGAACTCGAACCTGAATGGTTTTTTTTTTTTTTTTTTTTTTTTTTTTGTCCTGGGTAGCAAACAAACACATCAGATATGTTGGATTTGGCCGTTGATTACATCAAAGATCTTCAAGAACAGTACAAGGTATAAAATGAACAATCTTTATCAACCTTTCTCTTCATGTTCTGTTCTGTCTTTTATTGGGTGTCAATTTCAACGGAGTGATCTCCCCAATTTTGGGTTACTCGGTCATATGAAAAAGATGGAATGGGTCAGATGGGTCGACAGTGACCACAAGTTAAAAATGTACTCAAAATGCGTAACACCTCCCGTGCCACTATATTTCAAATATTAGTTGTCATTTTATTAATAATTTTTCAATCACTTCTTAAGCATAGAATCTCTATGAAGTTTATGCCAAGAGAATAGACTAATATGTTTCCGGGTCAGCCAGCAACCCTGCCAGTTTCAGCCCGTTCTTGAATGTGCCCTTTCTTACTTGCTAGTCAACCTTCCATCCCACTTATTTTAAATATTTTGCGACCTCCGAGAGCTATCCTTCTCGTTATAATCCAATTTCACACTTATTTGTTTTGCAGGCGTTGAAAGATTGTCATGCGAACTGCAAATGTTCAGCAAAGTCGGGTCAGAGCTAAACTGATCGATAACGTCTTGGTTGTTACTGGGAGAAGAAATTTTTTGTTTGTTATCTATTTTGCTTCTATACTTCTGGTTAGAGGATCATTACTTACATGATCATCAAACAAGACAGAGATTACAAAATAATATTAGAAACGATAAAGTTTTTAATTAGTTGTACAGTGGATCTAAATAACATTAATCTTCGCTATATGTTAAGTTATCATTTCATATTTCATGCCATTTATCCAAAAATATTTATGAGGTGAAAAATAGACATTTTTATTTAACTTACGTAATTTTTTCATGAAGTTCGTAAAATCATGGAAGGTATCGTACACAAGTCACAACATAGATATCATGAAAAAGTCGTTGAACAATAATGAGAAGATATCCAAGAAGATAAGATATTAATGAGACTCGTTTATGCTTTTTATTCAATTGCTTAAAGTGCGGAATCGATATCTTTTTTATTATATTTTATTTTATTTGTTGGTTCGTGTAAAGTTTTGATTAATTATTTATGGGTTATGACGCCTTGCAGTCTTACAAACAAACCCGAAGACAATTTCCTTTTTCTTTATTTACCGTGTTACATGTTATTTTTATTTACTAGAGTACTTATTTTTTAAATAATATATCACATTGGGTGGTAATTCGAGTTTGGGTTTAAAGGTAGAAATTACTCGACCCAAACACAATCGTCATTTTAATAAACGGGTTGACAATTTCAACCCTAACTAGTAACCTACTAATTCGGACCCGACCTATGTTATATGCTCACGTGAATGGGTCAACAGGTTGACGGGTCAGTTTGGAGTTCAACTAATCGGTTAACGGATAAACAATTTAGTTTCATGTCAAATGGATCACGTTAGGTTGAGTTTGGTCAATCCGTTTGAACATAAATATTTCCCTAAAGCAAAATTAGATCATTGATCAAAATTAAAAGCATATAAATGCATATCAGATTTAAAAAATACTACATTCAACCCAAAATAATTATTCAGTTTTGACTTTTTTAAGTTTTTTTTTCTTTTCCAACTTTGACTTTAAATATTTTTGTTTGTGCTAGATAACACATGATGCAAAATATATGAATGGATAAGATTTTAAATGTATTTTCATTGGTATAATTTTTATTAAGTATTATATAACACAAACAAAATTATTTAAGGTCAAAGTTGAAAATGAAAGACTTCAAAAAATCAAAACTGAACAATTATATTTAGACGGGGTATCCGTATATGAAGTTGCATGGTTAAAATGGTTCAATTAATTGAAAACATTTAACAAATAATTTCGGTTGGCGGGCAACTTGATAACCCATATGTTGACCGGAACTCGAATCGAAATATAAACATGTTGGTGGGTTGTTGGGTAGATACGTCATGTATCTTAATCAAACCCGTTAATTTTAGTGTTGATTTTATGTCACAATAATCATAAACATCTCACACAACGAAAATTTCCAAGAATTTTCCTTTTACGAGGAAATAATCGTAAGATTTACTTTATACTCATTAGAAGAGATTGCAACCATGGAGCGTGAATGGTAAACCACTTGCAATGGTCGTCACACCATTTCAAGAAGAAAAACGTATCTTTACGATGATGATGAGTGATTTGTATGCCGTTAACTTTTATCCATGCACCAGCAAATGTGTTTTATGATGTCATAATATATAAAATCATAAAACAGATACGGTGGAACTATTGTATATTTTAGTGCATTGGTGGATTAGTGTACACGGATTAGATGATGCGGAGTGCATACTCGGATAAGTTACCAAATACCGGACTCAACCATAATTGCGTGGATCAAGGGAGCCGCGCCCCCTTGTGGGGTCCTAGGGGCAGAGCCCCTGGCTGTGGTCCCAGTAAAAGCGTCTAGATACATTGAACCCAGATTTATATATTTGTATAAGTGTCATTCTTTTGGTTAATATTGATGATCTTTGCATTATTTCCACACACAGATAACAAACACATAAACATTTTGATTCTCGATTTTGATTGCCATAAAGTGAATATTTTTTGAATTATCACAATACAAATTTCGTGTAACCCGAGACAATTACATGGTCAAAATATTGTATTTGGAAAGTGATTTCCAAACACGATTTATAGATTTTATATCCGGTCATTGATCATATACCCTGTTCATATTTTACAACAATCAAATACAATATTTCTTTGATTCAATGACATAATCTGTGGAGGACATGACTTCCAAATTTGCAAAACTTGATAAGTTTGATGGGATTGATTTCAAGCGATGGCAGAAAAAGAAGAAGTTCTTGTTGACAACTTTGAAAGTGGTTTATGTTCTGAGTACACCTCGTCCAAAGACAAGTGAAGAGGAAACATTGGATCAGACTCGTAAGAGATACAAGTGGGAAAATGATGATTTCATTTGTCGTGGTCACATCTTGAACAGTATGTCTGATTCACTCTTTGACATATATCCGAATGTCGAATCTGCAAAGGATTAACGGAATGCTTTGCAGTCTAAGTATATGGCAGAAGATGCTTTTTCTAAGAAGTTTATGTTTAGTAATTTAAACAATTACAAGATGGTGGATTCACGTTCTGTGATGGAACAATACCATTAATGCCTTCGAATTCTTGGAAAGTTTGCACAACATGATATGAAAATGGATGAATCAATCTAGGTTTCAAGTATAATTGAAAAATCACCCCCCTTTATGGAAAGACCTCAAGCATGACTTGAAGCATACGAAGGAAGAATTGACTCTGGTTCAATTGGGTAATCATATGCACATAGAGGAAGGTCTACGGGTTCAAGAAAATAACAAGGGAAAGTGCAAGGCAATTGATGGTCCATCTAATGTCAACATGGTGGAGGAAATATAAACATAAAATAGAATGATAAAGGAAAAGGCAAGCGAAAGTATCATGATAACAATGATAATCCAAATAAGAAGTCTAAAAATACTTGTTGGAAGTGTGGTATGACTGGACACTTTAAGAAGGATTGTCGGGTTAAGAAGGTTGGTAACAAGAATACCAATGGAGCTAGCACAAGCGGATTAGGTCAGGGGTCTAAGGACCAAAACCCGAAACAAGGTTAGTATTTGAACAATGACTTTAATTTGAACCATATGTCATTTATTTTTGAATCTTTTTATGTGCTGGATGACGATGTTGCTTGGTTTGTTGATTCGCGTGCTACTACCCATGTGTGCAAGCATAAGCATAGGTTCAAGACATATGAGCTAGATGATGATATATTGTACATGGGAAACTAATAAACAAGTGCTGTTTGTGGTCGAGGAAATGTTGTTTTAGAATTTAGCTCTGGAAAGACAATTACTTTGTTTAATGTAATTCATGTTCCTACGATTCGAAAGAATCTTGTCTCTAGTGCTTTGTCGAACTTACGTGGTCACACGCAGGTTATCTAGTCGGATAAGTTTATCTTATCCAAGAATGATGTGTTTGTGGGATTCGGTTACTTATGTAATCGTATGTTTAGACTTAATGTAAATAGTTGTAGTGGTTTTATTGTGCTTTTATGACATGTTCTAGCATTAATGATTCATCATTGTGGCATGCTAGATTAGGACATGTTCATTTTTATGGTAGATTGATGGAAATGTCAAATGATGGCTTAATACCATCTTTTGACATTAATAGTGAAAAATGCAAAACATGTTACCTAACTAAAATCACTAGAAAACCTTTTCAAAGTATAAAAACGTTCTTCTGAATTGTTAGAACTTGTGTGTAGTAATTTATGTGATTTGCATGTTACACCATATTTAGGTAACAAGAAGTATTTTGACACTTTCATTGACGATGCTTCTAGTTTTTTTATGTTCATTTACTGCATTCTAAAGATGAAGCTTTGGATAAATTTAAAACATACAAAACTGAAGTAGAATTGCAACAAAATTCTTTGATTAAAACATACCAAACGACATCGACAATCTGTCTCGGATGACAGAAATTTCGACCAACTTCACGAGCTCATATGTCGAGCTCTAAACCAAATAAACTAGTGAGGCTTTTTGCGTTGGATCTCAAATATAGTAAACTTTAAAAAGTCCTCTTATAGCTTCTCATGAAAATACATAGATTTGGCTAGAAAATTTAATAAGTGCACTTTCAGCCGGATTGGTCAAAACTAGACCTCATGGGCTTTAACATTTTATTTAGTCGACTTCTAGGTACCTAAAAATTTTGGACAAATTACATAAAATACTTAAGACATAGATGAACAATTGTGATTTTTCTCGGAATTTAATTAGGAATTTAACTTAGTGAAAACGAGACCCGAAACGGGTCCAAAAATATGTCAACATAAAGCTTAGGGGCTGTTTTGGTAGTTTGATGAAACTGACACTTCGGGTTAACCACAAAACGTCACATTAATTTTTAAAAACTCTATAAACACATTTAAGACTTGTGTAAAAGTTTCGGTTCAAACCGAGCCCGTTTGACCATGTTTCCAAAAATGAAAACGTCACACAGACGGTCCTTCGAACTGAGCCCAATCTCAGTTCGCACACCATATTGCGAGTTGAACCCTTGACCAGCGAATCGAGGACTTGAGACTTGACCTTACCTTGTGAGTTGATCTTGACCTGCGACTTGACCCTTGTCTTGCGAATTGAACTTTGACTTGCGAATTGACCTTACTCAGCGGACCGAGAACTTGCGAGTCGACCTTTGCCTTGCGAGCTGAGAACCACGATTCGACCCTTTGGGTTTGCGAGCGATTTACCAAGTATCGAATACACGTAACGACAAATATACTTTATACAATAATACTGGAACATACAAATACCTATACTTTATAAGTATACAATGATACTCGTACATGAAAACACATATACTTTGAGAAGTATACACTACAACTTGGATACGCATGAGCTTACACTCGCACGAACTGTTATACATACGAGCTTACACTTGCACGAGCTTACGCTCGCACGGATTATTATATATACGAGCTTACATTCTCACGAGCTTACACTCACACGAACTGTTATATATACGAGCTTACACTCGCACGAGCTTACACTCGCACGAACTTACATTCGAACGACACCTTCACATATCGATACAAATGACAAACATACTTTACAAGTATACGACACAACGAAACACATAACAATAATACTTGAATTATTACTATACACCGTCACCAACGGGCCGAACACGTCTATAAACTACAAACACAAACGAATACAATCATACAAACAAACAATTGGACATTAATTAGTTGAGTGGACAACTAGCATGGATAGCCTTTGATAGTCCCTGAATCACTATTGATAAGTGATTTAGAATCTCAATAAGTAAAGTTTAGTTGTAAAAGGGGGGGTTGAATACAATTAAAAACTTTTCCTGATTTTATCTAAGTTAATTGATCAAGTTTTTAATCGAATAAACACAAACAGAGTATGATGAATATAAAACAGAGATAAACAAAATGCAATAATAGCTGAACTGTGAATCTTATTTATTATAAAACTCACTGAGTGTTGATTGCGGAATAGACTAGCCAAAGCTAATTTAAATCAAACACTTAAGCTTATTATTACAAATGAGATGAAAAGTAGTGGACAAACACGTTAACTGTTCACTCGCTGATCGTTGCTACGTGCTTAGACAGACTACTCACTGACAGACAAGTGATTAACACGTACACAATGGCAAGTTTCTAAGTACAACTTACTACTCTATATATACTACAAATATTCCGTAAATATCTCCTACAAAATAGGATTTGGAATGACACGTGTCACTGCTTGATTGGCTTGATTTTTGATGAACCGACATTCTGCGGGTCCCAATTCTGTTACCGCAAATATCTCTTCTTCTTTAACACCAATCACTTGCTGCGACGTAATTCTTCAGATATTTTTAAGTACGAGGAACACTTGCTGACGTACATATGAAGATTGACTTGTACTTGTAAAGAAATTTTATTAATATAGTCTCTGAAGACGTAATAATCCTCCTCACTCACTGCGAGCTATCGTGCTCTTGTAGAATGACTTGAATTATATATCTTCAGCAACTAGCTTTTATTAGGGCAGTGACTTTTGCCTTTATTCATTTGAAGATGTAAAACTCTTACTGCTAGTCTTGGAATTAGCGACACACAAAGTTGAGTTTTAATCTTCCTCAGTATATCAGTTTTCTTGAGTAGCATGAACAGCAAGCAGCGAGTACAAACTTCAGCAACAGCAGCTTTGACTTAATCATTTCCTTCATCGAGCTTGTTATCATTGAGTTGGTCAGCGACCAGTGACTCAACAGCCTTTTAAGATATCCATTTACTTACCTACTTACAACCTTACGCGTTTAGGACGCTCGAAGGTTTGTAGGGTTCGGAGACCTAACATTTAGACTTACATTTCGGATACTCATTTGATTACACAAGCGTAGCTTACTATACTCAGGTGAGTCTCATAGCCCCGTTTTTACTGTTTTTACTTTGGGGTGAGATGCATTACTTATTTTACTTGAACACATGTACTGATTTACTGATATACGGATTGCATGAGTCACGTTATAATCCACTGAAGGCCTCTGAATCATAGTTGTTAGTTATCGACTTAAGCGCGAGTATTAGTAAATGGATCCATTTGGGACTGACAATCCTCGCTCGGGGTAGCACGCACTACCACGAACTTCATTGTATAAACTGTAACACCCCCAAATTTGTTTAGCGGAAGCGTTTAGTTTAAGTACTGGGGTGTCACAATAATAAAGCGTGCATACGTATCAGAGCTTATGATTACAACAGAACATAATATATTAAGATGCCTAAATGTTAATTACAAGATTTACGATTCATCGAATCGTACAAGTTAAAAGTAATAAGTATACAAAAGTGGATTTCTAGAATATGACAAAATAGTTTCAGTTATACTGGAGAAATCCATATGTTTTTCCAAAAATGTTGGCATCCTAAAGCTTCACGGGTCGCCTAATTCTCCATGTGTTGGCGATTCTTACATGCGCAGCTAATTCCCTGAAAAACATAGTAAAAGTCAACAACTAGGTTGAGTGAATCCACAGGTTTAATGTTGTATGTTGTTGTTTGAAGTTTTGTAGTCATAGTTGTTGAACCAAATACGTTCATAAATAGTAATTGCCATAATAGTCGAGTAATGTTTAGTGGAACGTCATCCAAGGTATAAGTTTAGTGGGTTATTCGCCCAAAAGTTTCGTTCTTTGTCGGGACGTTACCCAAAATGCGGTTCATGTGGGATGTTGCCCAAAAATAGTTGCGTTGGGACGTTACCCAAATTATGTGTTTGAAAACGTGTTGCTGGTTGTTCCCCAGTAGTTTTAAAGTTTGAGTCGGTCGTTCTCCGACTAGTTACCAAATGTACCGGTCGTTCTCCGGTAAGATACCAAGTTAGCACCGGTCGTTCTCCGGCGAGATACATTGTTAGTACCGGTCGTTCTCCGGTAAGATACCATGTTAGTGTCGGTCGTTCTCCGACCAGTTACCAATATGTACCGGTCGTTCTCCGGTAAGATACCAAATGTGTTTCACATAGTGATAATAGTTTTGTATGGAAAGTCATTTCGTACGGACAGTTGTAGTAGTTGGCCGCAGTTATAAGCAGTTGGTATAAGTGTACCAAAAACAGTTATGTGATAGTTTGTATAACAGTTTAACAGTTCAAGTACTCTAATTGTTCGAGTAAACAGTATGATAAATAATCATATAGTAAAAGCAGTTATGGCAATCAGTAAATCAGTAAAGCAGTTGACTATGTTTTCCACCCCAAAAGTAGTTAAAAAAAGTAAAAGTAGGGGCTGCGAACTCACCTGTTGAGTTTAAGTAGTTGTGCGAGTGCTAGCAAACCTAAGCCCAAGTACAGTCTGAGATCTCCTAACGTCCTAAACGTATGAGATTTATAAGTATGTGGATGTCTAAGTTAATCATCCATGCCAGTGTTCGTATAACCAAGTCACGTCCAAATCGTTCGTTTAAATGTTTACGTTGCATTTCGATGTTTGTGAAAATGTATTCGACTCGTTGGTGATGTTTTGAAACAATAGTTCAAAAATGTTATTATCTCATTTGCTACAGTACTGCTACAGTAAAATTTGACTTTTCTACAGTAACTTTGACTTTTTAAAGAGTGTTTTTAGGGTTCTGACTTGTGCGACGTAAGGGTCTGCGTCGCATTCAGGTTTTGCGACGTCATTGGTTGAAGTGCGACGTAGGGTGCGACGTTAAGTGTTGCGTCGCAGTTGTTGCGAAATTAAATAATTGTACGACGTAACGGGTTACGTCGCATACGGGTGTTGCGACGTTAAGGTCTGCGTCGCAATTTGCGACATTCGCAATTCAATGCGACGTAGTGGGTTGCGTCGCTATGTGCGACGTAAGGAAGGGTAATGCGACGTAAAGGCCTACGTCGCACTACTGTTTTTGGCCCAAAAGCGACGTAGTCGCCTGTTCGACGAACAGCTTAAAAATCAACGAGTTTTGGGTCGATTTGGACATTTTCGGTTGTATAAAACACTAAAACATGGTAATCTAAGTATATTAAACATGAAATATTAATTATAACTTCGAAATCTAAAGATTTGCGGGATTTGTCGGAAACTTACGAGTGTCGGATTTGAAATCCGAAAAGGTAGAAATGTAGATCGTGGTCTCGTGGTCGTTTTATTCCAAAGAAGTATGATGATTCGGCGTCGTTTGAGGGTAATTTGTGGCGTTTTTGTGGTGGTTTTTGGTTGGTGGTGATGGTTGTAGAGAGAAAAAGAAAAAGAGAGGGTGATGATGAATGAGAAAAAGTGGGGAGGGAGAAAGGGTTTTGTTCCCTTTTTCCTTCCTCTGTGTTTGCGCTCCGCGTTTGTTTACCCGATCGTTAAATGTTATTTTATTTTAACTATTATGTTTTTAATTACATTTTCCATTATTTTTTTAATTAGGATCTTTTTATGAAACCAATTTAATTTAGTTATAAAATTTTAAACTTTGTTTTATTTAAATTGTACGAATTAAACGTTTTGCGTTATAAAATGATTTGTAAGTTTTTTTTTTTGACAAAATATTTATTCGTTACTAAGTTATTTAATAATTTCGTTTTATTAAATAATTTTGTTCACCAACAGTCGTATGTTTTTGTCGCGTTTGTTTTCAGATTGTTCAGTACGTAATTACTACTAATTACGAATACGTAATACTACGCGTATTATCTAGTTGGGCTTTTCTAGACTTACCTCTAAAATATGTTGTAAATTCACTCAAGTAGGGAATTAGCCTAATAATGCAAGTGCTTAATGTTATTAATCTCGTTTAAATTTTGCGGGGTGTTACATAAACGGGCGTTTCATACTTGTTACACATGAGTGTTTTTGGATTAGCACTCACGGGGGCAAATTACTTGGTACTTAGTTGTACCTTACCGACTGTTAAGCTTCAACTATGATGCTCATCGCAATTGTATATCCACTTTATTGCATTCGTGCAATACTTATATTATATTGTGTTCACAACTATTATTTACTGTAAACCTATGAGATTCACCAACCTTTTGGTTGACCTTTTAGTAATGTATTCTCAGGTACTCAGCAACAGTAGGGTTGCCCATAGGATTGCTTGCTAGCTCGAGTCGCATGCATTACATATTTGGAGATTTTCTCACATTACTTTTGTAATAGCTGTTATATACTAGAATCTTCAGGATTTTTATTTCTGCGAACTCGCAACTGATGTAAACACTATTCGGATATCAATGTGATATTTTGATATATTTTCAATACGTCTCATATAGAGTCGTTCACTATAACTTTGTGCAATGATAACCTGATTAGTCGCGCCCGATGATTGCTTCCGCTGAACAGTGAATTTGAGGGTGCGACACACTTAAATATTTTTGGAGCAAATTAATAAATTTGTTTGAAGTAATGTGATGTGTTTATTTATGGATTTTATCAGTTCATAAAATATGAGTATATATTTATGTTATTTTTAAAGTTGAGAATGTTATAGATATTGAATATTGATATAATGTCTTGGTAGTTATTGATATTTTAGTCAGATAAATAATCTAGTTCATAAGTTCTTTTTGTATTTAAATTATTTTTTTCTCCTTATGGTTACTAATATAGGCATGTTTTTGTGCATAGTGTGAGTATTATTAAGGATATATTAATTAGAGTAAATAATGATATTGTTAAAAGAATAGATGTGATGGTTAATAATAAAAAGGATGAAAAAAAACTCTATATTATTATGTAGAAATATATTTATAGAGATGTAATGATTTGGTTATTATATTTGGTGTAAATAATGATATAGTCAAAAATTCCAATTTTATAAGGGATGTTGACGTGAAATATGAACTAACAATTTATTGACACATAGGATAAATCCTATGTAGCATGTGTTAGAAGTTGACAAATATATTGGAGTCTCCTGCTTTAGTTATAAAGATAGAATCAAATATAAATACAATAATTTTAATGTGCAAAAGTGTGCGGGGCAGTTAAAATCACGACGGATATCCTTTACTTTCATAACCAAACTGTATTGGCTAATCCAAGAACATTAACCAAATATGCGGGTACATGTCTGGTTTGGTTAATTTGATTCGGTTTATATGGTTGATACGGTTATGATTTGATTAAATCGGTTTATTGTTCGGCCCTAGTTTCAAGTGCATATGTTATTTGTTAAATGAAGAAGAAAAACATTAATGATACATTTGTGTTTTATGGAGAGAGAAAAAAGATGGAGATGTGGTTTCAAGTACTATGGCCACACATCAATGGTTATGGTGTAAATGGAATAACTGATGGATATTATATAAATTTGATATTATGTGAATTACATTTTATATTTGAGATCGTAGAAATATAAGATTATTAGGGAGATAGTTGGAGAGTGAGAAAAAGGGCAGAGAAAGGAGAAGAAGATGGATGGAGAGAGAGAGAGAGAGAGAGAGAGAGAGAGAGAGAGAGAGAGAGAGAGAGAGAGAGAGAGAGAGAGAGAGAGAGAGAGAGAGAAGGGGGTACAAATTACCCTTACATGCATGCAAATCATGTGATAGTTTCCATTAATGTTATACGTAGTTCCATCCCCTTTGAAGTTTGGTATCGGTCTTTGTGAATTGGGAGGCATCACATTTGGTCCCTCGTTAATTATTAAAGGTAATTTTAATGTACAAGTATTAACGGCTACATTTAACGCAAGGTTTAATAAAATTGACTATTTATATATAAAGTTTCAAAAAATGAATTATTAAAATACTTTTTTAATGTCAAGGACTAATGGTGAAACACAACAAAAACCACATGAATGATTTAAATAATATAGTATTACTATTAGCATGCACAAAAAAATTTAATTATTTTATAATTAGCTTTATTCTTAAAAAATACATTGAACAAGATCTATCTACCCGTGAAGTGCTCTCTCGGGCTATTTAATGTTATGGACTGTTTACAACTACTACATCCGTCTCTTGCAAAATGTTCATGTTACTATTTTG